>JAGTTD010000011.1:24723762-26027822 GCA_018398585.1 Simmondsia chinensis
TTAGGCTTCATTGGGAACATTTAAGCAAATATATTATATTAAGTGTTGGCCCTAAAGGCCATTTATATTATAATTTTGATGAAAATAATCATTTAGTGAGTCATTATGTTTAAATCATTATAATCTTGTTTGTAAGTGATTCACAAGAAAGCTAGGAAAGATTAAGGCTAATCATGTTGATACCAAGCTTTTTAAACGATGAATCAAGAGGAAGAGAGATCAAAGTTGAAGAGAAGATTCATCCAAAATGAAGAGAACGAGATCCGAGTCCAAGCTCTTTAAGTCAATTATTTTTTATTTTCTAGGACTTAGGATTGGAATATATCAATTGAATCAATATCTTAATTTTGATAGGTAGTGCTCTAATAAAATTATTTTTGAAATATTTTTGAAATTTGATTTCCAAATGTATTTTGAAAAATACTCAAGGCAATCAAGTTTGTAAATAAAAATATTTTTTTAATTGGTTATGAAAAGCATGCCCAAAAAAAAAAAAAAAAACACACACACACACACACACACACACACACGAACAAAACTTTATTAGGGTTATTTTCTTTAGCTTGATTTATTCAATCATTCATTCATGAACAAGGAAAACAAGAAAATTAATTCAAAAATTAAGCTAATATGGTAAGTCAATTAACCAATCAATTTAGCTTAGCTAATATGATAAATCAATCAATTAATCAAGCTAAATGGTCAAAAACGTTCAAATCCACCCAGGTATGTTGAGTGTTGCCACACAGAAGGGATGTGTCGACACACAGACATACAGTAGCCAGCCGAAGCAGCTGTGTGTTGACACACAGAGGTTGTGTGCCAACACACAGCACTGCAACAGCTCTAACGGCTACATTTTAAATCCAAATTCTTTCCAATTTTTTTAAAAGTTTCCCAACGGCTCTTATGTCATCTTGGCCTATAAATAGGGCTTAATTTCTTTGATAAACTGATCCCATTCTTCAAACTTTCATTCCTCAAAATTTCTTGAGTTCTACTTGCGCTTTGACATTTTAAAATTTTTTTTTTTTTTTGCTTGAAAATTTTTTTTGAGCATCACTAATTTTCTTTATTGTTAATCATTGAGCTTAATTGGCATATCCTTAGCTTTGGCTAAGCTTGATCTATTGTTAATTTACTCTTGAAAGAGTGAAGAATTTCAGTGATTTAATTCTTTCATTATTTTGATTCATTTATTGTAATGGTTGGATCTTAAGCCTATGATTACAAAGGGATCGGTTGCAAAGGTTAGGTCTCGAGCCTACATTCAATAGGACCAGTTGTAAAAGTTAGATCCTGAGCTTAATTTTAAAAAGGATTATCATGCTTAGTTAAAGGCTTAAGTGACAAAGAGTAATCATTTGAGTAGTGGACTAGCTTCAAGGCTGGAAGTAAACCACTATAAAAATCCTTGTGTATTGTTTTCTTGCCTTTAATTTTGCATTTCATATTCATTATTTTAGCTTTTAATTTATTTTTTGGTTCTTAAAGTTTAAATTTTCATTTAACCATGAAAGAATCTAATTCACCCCCTTCCCCTCTTAGGTTGGTCTTTGGGCCTCCAATTGTTTTCAGGGCTAGTACTCTTTTTTTTTAGTTTAGCAACCTTATAGTGATCCTATGGCAACATTTACTCCGATCTTGCCCGAGGGTCAATCGACCAACAAGCCTCCTCTTTTTTATGGGTAAAATTTTCCTTATCGGAAGCTTAGAATGAATTTAAGGAAGAAGAAAAACAAAAGAAAAGTAAAGGCATAGCATTTAAATCATCTTTAAGTGACGAAAGTAATGGAAGTGATGATGAAGTGGTTATGTCTTCAAAAAAGTACTATAAACATCTTGAAAAGAAAAGATTTAAGAAAAATTTTAAAAAAGGTTCATCTTTTTCCAAAGATGAACCAACTTTCTATGAGTGTGGAGAAATCGGACATCTCAAGAGGGATTGTCCCAAGCCAAAAATTAAAAAGTCCTTCAACAAATTCAAAAAGAAGGACAAAAAGGAAGAATGGAAAAAAGAATTTGCAGCTTGGGGAAATAGTGATAATAATTCTAATGAAGAAAGTGAAGATGAAGTGGCCAACTTTGTCTCATGCAATTGATGATGACAGCATTAAAGAAGATAAGGTAACTGATCTATTCTATGATGAACTTGTTGTTGGTCTTCATGATTCGTATGAGAAATATACAAAATTGAAAAAACGACACAGCGCTTTCATAAAAGGTCTTAAAAAACAGGTTTAGAAAAAGAGTCAAAACAATATCTATTGCTTGAACTTGAAAATGAATCACTACAGAAAAAGAATGAGTCTTTAAATGATGAAATCATAAAACTTACTAATGAAAAACAATCATTAGAAGAAACACTTGATATTTTGACGGAAAATCCAAGAAAGATGAATCAGTCTTGAAGGAGAATAAGTTTTTAAAAGAAAGAGTGGAAGAACATTCGAAAATCTCAAACAAAATTTTTAAAGGGCAAGAAATACTTGACAAAATTCTCTCATGTCAAAAACCAGCTTATAACAAAAAAGGAATCGGTTCTAATGGAAATATTCAAAAGGAAATTTTGAATGTTCTTTTCGTTAAAGCCTTTTCACCTCTAACAAACTCTATAAGATGTTATTATTGTGGAAATTATGGGCATATTGTGCATCAATGTCCATTTAAAAAGAATTTGAGAAAAATCAAGATGGTTTAGGTTCCAAAGGGATCTCGACCTCCAAATGTCAAGACTAACAACGAAGGACCCAAAAAAATTTGGGTACCAAAAGTTTGTTAAATTGTGTAGGTATGCTTGAAAATTGAGAATAAATATCGAGCGTGACACCTGGATAGTGGTTTCACAAGTCATATAATCGGAGATAAATCCAAGTCCACTTTTATCAAACCAAGAAAGTATATCACTTTTGGTGACAACAAGAAAACAAAAATTCTTTGTATCGGTTATGTTGCCCCTAACTCTACTCCTTGCATATAAGATGCTTTACTTATTGATGGTCTTATGCATAATCTTCTTAGCATTAGTCAACTATATGACAGAGTTTATTGTGTGCAATCCTGAGTCATCTAAATATGTAGCGGTGCATGCTTGCATGAATGAAGTACTACTTGATCAATTAAGATGTGATAATGTGCATATGATTGATTTTGAATGTATGAACTTTATGAAATGTCCTAGTGTCTCGAATGAAAATAATCCTTAGATTTGACATGGAAAACCTTCAAAAAATAATCTTGTTTGACAACTACCAAAGCTTAATTCAAAAAAGATCATATTTGTGATGAAGTTCAATATGGGAAACAAACAAGATCTTCATTCAAACCCCAGGATGTAGTTTTAATCTCAAGGCATCTTGAACTCTTGCATGTGAACTTGTTTGATCATACTAGACATTTGAGCCCTTGTGAAAAATGTATGGACTTGTAATTATTGATGATTACTCCTATTTTTCTTGGCATTTATTCCTTTTTCATAAGAATGAAGCTTTTGAAATTTTTGAAAAATTTTGCAAACAAGTGCAAAATGCAAAATATATGCAAATTGTTTCAATTAGAAGTGGTCGTGGAAGGAATTTGAAAAAGATGATTTTGAAAAATATGTGATTAAATTGAAATCCACCATAATTTTTCGACTCCTAAAATTCCTCAATAAAGAAAAGTGGTTAAAAAAAAATGGAACTCTTAAACAAATGACAAGAACCATGCTTTATGAAAACAATTTGCAAAATTCTTTTTGGGTCAAAGTTGTTAACGCCACTTGGTACATTCTAAATAAGGCTTTGATAAGTCCTATTTTGAAGAAAACGCCCCACAAACTTAAAAGAGTAGAAAATCAAATATTGCATATTTCAAGCCATTTGGATGTAAATGCTTCATCCACGACTATGGTAAAACGAATCTTGGTAAATTTGATTAAGAATGGATGAAGGCATATTCATTGACTATTTTCTTACTAGCAAGTCTATAATGAAAAGTTAATGATAGTACAAGAGTCTATACATGTTGTTTTAGATGGAACTAATGTCTTATCCTCTAGAATTTTTTGTGTTGATGATATAATAATTAAACCAATAAATATCACACCCTCATCCGAGGAGCAAGAAAAGGATAAACCCAAAACTCCAATGGATAAACCGAAATGAAATGACCAAAATGTAGAATCTAAGGAGGAAGGCTTGCCACGTGAATGGAAAATCATTGGTGATCCCTCCCAAGGTGTAAGGCCAAGGCATGCATTGACTACATATTGCCATCCAGCCGCATTCATCTCTCTTGAAGAACCCAAGAACAAGAAAAATGAGGAAGGTAACATGGTGGGAAACAAGGCAAGGTTAGTAACTAAAGGTTATAACGAAGAGAAAGGTAATGTTAGTAACTAAAGGTTATAACCATGAGAATGGTATAGGCTATGAGAAAACCTTTGCTCCTATTGCGAGTTTAGAAGCTGTTAGATTCTTATGTGCCTTTGTTTCATTCAAAAAATTTGAACCTTTTCAAATGGATGTGAAAAGTGCATGTTTGAATGGCTTTATTGAAAAAGAAGTTTACGTGAACAACAACCCAATTTTAAGGATGACAAATTTTTCAATCATGTTGATAAACTCAAAATGGCTCTCTATAGATTGAAACAAGCTCCTAGAACTTGGTATGAGAGATTGAGTTCTTTTTCTAATGCAAAATGGATTTTCAAGAGGAAAGGTTGACACAACACTTTTTATCAAATACTCTAAAAATGATATTCTCATTCTGCAAATTTATGTTGATAATATAGTGTTTCATGCTACTAACCCATCTTGTTGTGAAGAATTTACAAATCTTATGAGTAGAAAATTTGAAATGAGCATGATGAGAGAAATCAACTACTTGCATTGCAAATGAAGCAAAGCAAGGAAGAAATTTTTATCAAACAAGCAAAGTACATCAAAAAGATACTAAATAAGCTTGGCACGGAAAATTTCAAATGCAATTGCCACCCCAATGAGCTCCACACTCAAGTTATACATGAATGAAAAAGGTAAAAAAGTGGATCAAAAAGCTAGATAGAGGTATGATTCGATCCCTTCTCTACCTTACCACTAGTAGACATTGGTATCTTGTTTAATGTGTGTGTATGTGGTTGATTTCATGCATGTCCAAAAAGAACCGAATTAATGTGCTTTAAAAAGAATTTTTTCGATGCCTAGTTGGTACTTAGACTTGTTCTATCCTAAGTGTGATTTCCTAGATCTAGTTCGATATAATGATGTGGATTTTACTTGTTACAACATGGACTAGAAATTGAATCGCAGAACTTGTCTATTTTTTTGTCATGCTTTAGTGTCATGGTTTTGAAAAAAAAAAAAAGGAACATTTCCTCATCCACCGTCGAGGTTAAATACATTACTTGTGTAAGTTATTGTGCAAATATCTTGGTTAATGCATGAATTTGATGATTAAGACATTCATATCAATCATGTTCCTATTATGAGTGATAATGCTAGTACAATATGCTTAACAAAAACTTTGGCTCAACGTTTTTGAACCAGTCATATAGAGTTAGACATCATATCATTCGTGATCATGTGCTTACAGAAAATGTCACTATAAAATTTGTTCCCACAAATGATCAATAATTAGACATTTTTACTAGGCCTCTATGTGGAACTATTTGGTGACACTAAAAGAAGGATTGATAGGTTAAATATCATTATTTGTGTGCATTAATTTCATATGCATGGTTATATTGAAAATGACTCTCAAAGATTTAACACGATGGCACACAATTGTCCAAGCATTCTTATCCAATCCAATGCATATTAGTACTTGAAAACCATTTTTAAAGGAAATACTAAAATTGAGTTACCTTCAATCTCTATTTTGAACTAAATCTCTCCAATGTTATTTAATTTGAATATCCTCTCACATTCTTTTTCATAATTTTGATCAAAGATGTGAATGTGTTACGAGTATTACAAAATTTTGAGGAACTTTAAAATCTAGCTTTGTTTAAAAAAAATTATGTTCACCTCACTGAGACATATGAAAATATGAGTAACAAAAGAGGTGAAACTATATTTTAATATATTGAGCTACGTTTTCAAATGCTACCTTTATGTTTTGACCTTTAATATGTATAGTTCTCTCTATTTCTAATATTGTCTATTGATAGGGGGAGAAAAATGCCAATGTGATTCCCTTGACTTATTGCTTTTTGTTAATGACAAAGGAGGAGAGAGATTGTGTTGTTTGTGTTGCTTTTAACATTGCGCAAATTAGTCCCTATCCAAATACTTGCCATATATCATGAAGGGGAGAGAAATATCAAACATGGTACATCTAATTGCTTTATTTTCTCTTCGTTAATGACAAAGGGAGAGAGAAATTGGTGTTTAGTTGATTCACGTTATAAAATGATGCTTGGTGTAAGTTATAGAACATATAACCCCTAAAATGCATCAACCACAGTATGAAGTCTGTGTTTGATTGAGAAACGTTAAAATTGATGTTAATGTTAAGCAAATGAGTATGTGATTCTTAAAATGCATCAACATAAAGGGAGACACTTGAGTTTAAACTTTTAACATTTATATATAACTCCATGACTTGATACAAAGTGAGAATTTGTATGATTTGAGTAGTCAATATTTTTATGGTGAATTGTATATTTCAACTTTCATATTTTTAAGAGAAAATACTAAATGTTTATCATCATCAAAAGGGGGAGATTGTTGCCCTAAAAGCCATTTATACTGTAAGTTTAATGATAACAATCATTTAGTGAGTCATTGTGTTTGAATTGTTCTAATCTTGTTTGTAAGTGACCATAAGAAAGCTAGGAAAAATCAAGGCTAGTCTTGTTGATGCCAAATTTTCTAAGAGGATGAATAAAGAGAGAGAGAAATCAAAATTGAAGAGAAAGTTTATCCAAAATGAAGAGAACGAGATCCGAGTCCAAGAATTTTAAGTCATTTATTTTTTATTTTCTAGGACTTAGGATCAGGATATATTAATTGAGTTAATATCTCAATTTTGATACGTGGCACTCTAACAAAGTAATTTTTGAAATTTGATTTCCAAATGTCTTCTAAAAAATACTCAAGTCAAATTCAAGCCAATCAAGTTTGTAAATAAAAGTATTTTCTAAATTGGTGTTATGAAAAGCATGCCCAAAAAAAAAAAAAAAAAAAAAAAAAAAAAATAAAACCACAAGATCAAAACTTTATTAGGGTGATTTTCTTTAGCTTGATCTACTCATTCATTTATTTATGAACAAGGCAAATAAAGCAATTAATTCAAAAGTTAAGCGAATATATTAAATCAATTAATCAATCAATTTAGCTTAGCTAATATGGTAAATTAATCAATCAATCAAGCTAAATGGTCAAAAACATTCAAATCCACGTAGGCATGCTAAGTATCGACACATAGACAAATAGTAGCCAATCGAAGCAGTTGTGCATTGACACACAGAGGTTGTGTATCGATACACAGCACTGCAACAGCTCTAACGGCTACATTTTAAATCCAAATTCTTTCCAATTTTTTTAAGAGTTTCCCAACGGCTCCTATGTCATCTTGGCCTATAAATAGGGCTTAATTTATTTGATAAACTAATCCAATTTTTTAAGCTTTTATTCATCAAAAGTTCTTGAGTTCTACTTGCGCTTTAAAGTTTTGATCTTTTGTTTTTCTTTAAATTTTTCTTGAGCATCACTAGTTCCCTTTGTTGTTGATCATTGAGCTTAATTGGGATATTCTTAGCTTTGGCTAAGCTTGATCTATTTTCAATTCACTCTTGAAAGAGTGAAGAATTTCAGTGCTTTAATTCTTTCGTTGTTTTAGTTCATTTATTGTAAAGGTTGGATCATGAGCATAGGGTTACAAATGCATCGGTTTTAAAGGTTGGATCTTGAGCCTAGATACAAAAAGACTGATTGTAAAGGTTGGATCCTGAGCCTAGTTTTAAAAAGGATCATTATGCTTAGTTAAAGGCTCAAGTGACTGTAGTCACTTGAGGAGTGGACTAGCTTCCAGGTTAGAAGTGAACCACTAAAAAAAGTCCTTGTGTATTGTTTTTCTTACCTTTAATTTTTGCATTTCATATTCATTGTATTTGGTTTTAATTTATTTTTTGGTTCTTTAAGTTTAAATTTTAATTTAACAGCAAAAGGCCCTAATTCACCCCCCTCTTAGGTTGCTCTTTGGGCCTTCATTAAGAAAGGCTCGCTTGGGCTCGTTTAGGCTCGTGAGGCCACAAGCCCAAGCTTCACTAGGTTTGAGCTCGGCTCAATAAGCTAAACCAGCCGGCTCTGCGGCCTAAGCCAAAAATGACTTTAAACTCAAACCAAGTTCGGCAAGCATGAGGAACGTTAAGATGGCAAGCATAAATAATCCCAAGGAAGTGAAAGTACCCTACCCTTGGAAATATTCGCTTATAGTGTCAACCGAGGTCCCTCAACGTGCTAGTCCTGACTCATAAGTGCTCACCCAAACTCATAACATGCTCACCCCAGCCCTCAGTGCACCTTCTTAAAACCAAAGCTCTACTAAACATTTTACCCTAAGGAGGTGGAGACTACAGCAATTCTGTCATAGAGTTTGAATTCAGCTCATCCTACCCCTACTAGAACAAGCGAGAACACAAAGTACTTCCTCGGGAAAAAAGGTCTAAACTACCAACACTCTTATAGTGCTTTCCTTGTCAAGAATTCAAACTCAAATCATCCTTCAAGTTAGAGATTAAGCAATGTGCCCTCCCCTTTGAGGAAGAAGCACCCAATCAAGTTCAAGCTATTTACACCCCATCCTCGGGGGAGTTGGGATGATGCTGTTCTGAAGCAAAGTGTCACGTTCTTATCATGCATCCACGAGGGATATAAACCTTTAGATGTTAAGATAACAGCGTCTTAAGCCTAGTTGCTTGTGGAGTTTAATACCCTTTTAAGGGTATCAACCACTCGAAGTGGTTGAAGGGGAAAAAGAATCTCGAGCTTCAGGGACTTCCCAGAAGGTTGCAAGACAGTTTGTTCTGAAGCTCGAGGCAGTTACTTGGACTGCAATTTCAAATATGTAACCCTCAAGCATATCCAACAGAACATGGGGCAATCTAGAAGGAACTCTTGCAAGATAGACGGGCGTGGGGCTTCCCGAAAGACGCTTGAGTACACAAATTCGGGGCACGTTCAATGCCTATTCAGCTTGCCAAAGGAGCTTTGAGGCAGAAGTGGAAAGGAGATGCCGAGGAATTAGGATACAACGGTTATTTCTATTTTCTATAAATAAGAAACATTGTTGTAGTTGAAAAGTGTCCAGCACCACCCATACAAATTTCTTCAACTTTCTTTATAGCACACTTGTGTTTTTTACCTAGGAGTAGCATAACTTAGCAGCTTAGTATAGTGTAGCGTAACGTAGATCTTCACTGTACTTGCTTTCTTTAGAGTAATACAATTCTTTGGGTTTCAGGAACGAACTTTCCATTTTAATATGTTTCCACAATTAAAGAGTTGAAAGGCATTGGTTTAAGGCTTTGACGGCTAAGGCTTGACCTTGATTGTGTTGGTCCAAACACTGGTGTCACTGCTTAATTAGTTAGATGAACATAGGTTTGCGTTATTGTTTAAGGGCTTTGAAGGCCAAGGCTTGACCTTGATTGCTTTGGTCCTCATCAAGTAACTCAAATAAGACTTACTTCATCTTCATCTTGTTACACCCTAACTCATTCAAGTTATTACAAGTCAAGGGTGCCAGGCCTAAAAATCTAATTGACTCAGGCTTATAAGTGGATTGCTGAGCTCTTGAGTTTGTCTCCACTTTAGTCCCTGACTTTTAAGTGTACAAGAAAAGGTGTCTGTGGGTCTTACACTGTTATTGTACTTGCCACTTAAGTTAGATCCATATCCTTTTACTTGTCTGTGGAACATATGTACAAAAAATCCACAAAAAATATAAAAGTCTCCTTAAGCAGAATCCAAGAGTTAATTGCAAACCGAAGTCGGATTCACCAAAAAGCACCATCCCTTTTCCTCAAAAAGGTGAGTGGTTGAGATCAATCACTTGCAATCCAGAATTGAGGCTCGCTCCCATGTCGTTGTGAGTCCCTTTTTGCATTTTGTTTGATTTGTATGTATGATGACCACATTCACACACATAACCAAAAAAAAAAAAAAAGGAGCAAACACACCTTTTGGCAACCATATTGGGAGGCTTAACATAAGACATAATTGTCTTCAACCACACTGTGGATTGTCAAACTATAGTTCCTGATCATTAACCAATGGTTAAAACAAGGAGGTCTAGTGCTCTTAAACCTGAGGAATTCGAGGGTTTAGCCTTAATCTGGTCTCCACTTGAGCATCCCCTATAACAAAGTCCCGTATCACAAGGGAATGAGACAAGTCACAACTGCGGTAATGAAAGCAGAGTTAATGAGGACATCCCAAAAGATGCGCATATTGGGCTTGATGGCTATTCTTGAAAGTTGCATGGCCATGCTCAAACGTTGCATGGAACTTGTTGATCACAAGATTGAGCAAGCTATGAAAGAGGACTATGAAAAACGATTCACTGAAATAGAGCCTACTCTACCGGCCCAGCGTTAAAACTCTGCCACAATGAGAGCTATCATCAATGACATTGGGACCTCAATGAATGAAAGGCTTCATAGAGAAAACAATAGAGTCTTAGTTGAGATGAACTCAATCTTGTGTACTACAGCTACCCTTATATCTAAGGATGTGGCAAGGCAGACAATAGTTGAAATTGAGCCTATTTAGTTAGGCATGCTGAGACTCATAATGGCTTAGTTCAAGCCATTAGAGAAGATATTAGGCAACTCAATCATGTTCCTCCGCCTTCAGTCCCCACTGGTTACCCTCGTGATGTTCCTTCAAGCTCACGAATGCCAGTGACTTAGGTTGACAATACAATCCCTAATAGAACAACAAACCCAACTATGGCTAACCCAGGTACTTCTCACTTGGATTATGGCCATAGAGGTGATAATGCATCTATTGAGGTTGCATGCCCTTTGAACCAAGGATACTCTTTGGCTTTGAGGGATCTTAATACTAATGTTCAAGTCACACCTTTTCTTGAGACAGGGAGCATAGCCGTTCATACCCTCCTCATGCTGGAGAGGCTGCCTCGAGGCCTATCTAGAGCCTCAGAGTAGGTGTGCAGGGACAAGCTCCCAATCTTAGGGACCAAGGCCCTCCTCTTAGGCCTCTTTCCATATATAAGATAGGAGGGCAAGTTCACTTCATGCGTTCTCAACATCAAACCTCAGGGATGGATCAGACAAGAATGGCCCAATAGCTTGTTAATGTAGGTGTACCCTCAGGCATGCCACATACCTCACGATCTGTTGGAACATACTTCGTGACCAATTTAAAAAAATGGCCAAAATGATCAAGGGAGTTACTATCTTGCGTAAGTGGAGTAACAATCGTTCCCTCATCCGATTGAAATGGGAGCTTAGGGGTACCGTACCGATCCCCCATGAGATCCTCAACCACTTGGGGAACAATGGCAGGCGTATAATCATGTGCCAAACTACCCCCTTCAAGACCAATTGGCCACCCTAATTAAACAGATGTATGGGCCAGGCCTCAAAAGGATTAACAGACCCTTGTATAGTAAACCATACCCTGACTACATTGACTGGGATTACCCTTTTCCTCGAGGATATAAAATCCCAGAGTCTACCCTTTTCTCAGGAGAGGTTATATGCACTCGAGCATTTGGCAAGATTCAACTGCCCGTGCAAGGAAGTGGCTGGCAACCCATACTTGAAACTTAGGTTGTCCCTAGTTCTCTGACAGGGACTACCTTCCAATGGTACATTATCTTACCACCTAATTCCGTTTACTGCTAGGATGACATGGCTAGACAATTCTAGGCCCAGTTCCCAAGGATGGAACTCGGAATCTCTATGTTAGACTTGGCTCGAATTAGACAAAAGCCAGGTGAATCTGTAGAGGATTATATTAAATGGTTTAAAAGAGCCAGGTTGAAATGGATAGTGGCTCTCCCTAAAGTTGAATATGCTAAGCTAGCTTTAAATGGCATGGATATTGAATTCAGGAAGAAATTTGAAGGCTCGAACTTCACAACTTTCCTTCAACAGGCAAAATGTGCTGCTAGATACGAGGCTGTCTTGAAGGAAGAAAGCCTCAAGAAAAATAGTGTTTATGGAATTTACATACATGATCTGATAGACAAGGAAGAAGATCCTCTGTATAAAGTTTGACATTGCAGAGTACATCAAAGGACCTCCCATTGTTTATAGTCCTTTAGTCAAGAAGGATAATAAAGCTAGAAAGTCATACCAATACTAAGACTTGAGGAAGTACTCATTTGACCTCTCAAGAGCTAATGTTATATTTGATTGGCTTAAGGCAAATAGTAAGCTCAAGATTAGAGGGAAACATAGGAAACCTGACCCTAATACAATAAAGGGGAAGGTGTACTGTAAATGGCATGATTCATTTACACACACAACAAAGAACCGCGTAATCTTTAGAAATGTGGTTCAATGTGCCATTGAGGCAAGGGAATTAATCTCCCATGGAGAAGGGCAGATGGGTGTTGATAACGACTCCTTTCCTAATCCTGTCCAAGTAAATGTAATAGAGCCAGTAAAACCTTAAAATACACATGATAGCCAAACTGATGGTGAACCTCTTTATAGGATGAATGATGACAGGGATAGATTGGCAGTGGCCAACACTTTGTTTGACAGACTGCTTGAGTAAGGGGCACTCAAGTTTGCTAAAACCTCAATAGAATTGACAACTGACTGCTGTAAATGGCACATTACTGTGGAGCATTCAGCGCATGACTGTGCCACCTTTAAGAGGTTCCTGAAAAAGCAACTAGGAAAAAAAAACCATTTTATCTCCCAAAAGAGGAAGAGTCGGCCATGGAAATATCCACGGGTGACCACTGACAGATCGCTATGCTACTAAGAAAGAGGCATCGAGAAGGCTTATGCACCTTACTCATGACCTTTGCAAAGGCTGTGGTCACAAGTTGGTATCTGAAATGAAAAAGCTGGACCTTTATTCGAGGAAAAAGCTCGTTGTTTCTAAGAAGGCTTCATTAATTAGACCCGCTTGTAGTCTCACGTCAAAGGCTCAAATAATCATGAGGACCAAGCACCTAAAAAAGAATCCAAAATATCACCTAATCGATGGACACCTATTAGGGACCACGGCAGTCGGGACAACCACCTTCAGGAGTCCGTTTTAGTAACGCTTGGAGGAGCAACTAGCTCGAGTGAGAAGATGTTGGTCCTTCCAATCTTACATAAACTCAAAAAGGAGGCCGCTATGAAAGAAAGTGACACAGCTTAGAGCTTTACTTTATACTTGCTTGGCCAAGCTCTCTGATGAAGGGCACAGAGCCTACGAGGACAAGTGCATTGAGTCTATGATCTCAAAGATCCAAAAGGTGAAACAAGACCTTTACCCACCAATGCTAAAGGTGAGCCACATAAGAAACTTAAGAGATGAGCGAGTTTCTAATCTTTTGAAGAAAAAGAATCTTGGTGGAACCCGCTTGCCAAGAACTCATGGGCTCAAAGAACAACTGACAACAAGAAGGACTACAATCCCCTCAACATCAACTTAGTGGAACCTTTAGACCGTGACAATTCAACATGGTCTGATATAGAGAATGACTTTCATGAAGAAGACTTCCCCAAACCAATGGATAAATCTCAGACCCCATAGGTTGAACCAAAGGATCAACCTTAGGATCAAGACATGCTAATTGATGGCAATCCTAAAAAAGAAACAAACTAAGGGATCTAGATACAGTTTGGATCACTCCCTAAACAAACTAATGTCAGAACTTCCTTGTTCCTTCCCTTAGAGTTCAAGGCAACTAAAACATAGGGGAGTCTCAAAAGGGATGTAGTAGCATCAGACGAAGATCCCCGAGTGGACCTCATGGCTGAAGTAGCAGCTCTTAAAGGTAATTCTGATCCTTTATCTCTTAAGGTTAAAACCCTAACATCCAAGTCAACTAATAACCTTCCCGATGTAATGAAATTGATGTTTAATGGGCATACTACCACCAACAAATACATTTAGCCTTGATACATCAAAGCCAAATTTGACGGCATCTTAGTGAATAGAGTCTTGGTGGATAATGGTACGGCCATCATTGTATCGCCTTCATACATGTTGGGGTTTTTGGTAAATCTCGAGATGACTTGATAACTTTAGATATGGAAATTTGTGGCTTTTAACACACCACCACCAAGTCTGAAGGGGCCACCCTGATTGAATTAACCATTGGCGACTTGAGTAAGTTAACAACCTTCCTCGGAGTGGATACCACCTCAAGCTATAAAGCCTTGCTTGGGAAAGATTGGCTACATGCTAACTATTGTGTCCCTTCTTCACTTCACCTATTGTTAATCTTTTGGAACCATGACAAATATGAGATTATTATGGTAGATGACAAGGCATTCATGGCTTGCTCAAATTATGCTGAGGCAAAGTTTTACGAACATGGTGTGAGACCGTTAGATGTGAAAACAACCACTCTTGAAACTGCCTAACATAAGGAACTGATAGCCATTCTTGATAGCCCGCTCACTGAAGCTGAGGCTGATCAAGCTGATGTGGAGTCAGATAATTCTAACTTCTGGGATGCACGAGAGCCCTTCTTAATAAAGGGGACCTTCAAGGCATGCAAGAGGCCTTATGGAGGGAATCCAAGACTTCCCATTGAAGGCCTATGGGCCATCTTCTCAGCCATTACAGAGCCAATAGCTTGGCATGCTGAGAATCAACTATGGGTAGAGTAGTCATTTATTCTTCGAAATAGCTTCAAAGTCCAGGTCGTACAAGAAAGAGCGCTGGAGAGCAGCACCAACTAAAATGGAGGATTTGAGGGCTCAAGTCCAAGACGCTCTCCTCCAGTTTAACTTGGGTTCTTCAAAAGACCCAAGGCCTACTTATGTGAGTGCTCTACTTTCTCAACAACAGAGGAAGCAGAATGTGACCTTGCTTCTCAAGTTCAAGGACTCCTTTGCTTGGGATTATCACAAGATGCCTGGCCTAGACAGAAAGGTGGTTAAGCATAGGCTTCCTATCAAGCAAGGCTCAAATCCCATAATTCAGGCCCAGAGAAGAATGTCCCAAGAGATTATAGATTTTGTCAAGGAGGAGATTGAGAAACTCTTAAGGGCCAAATTCATCAGAACAGCCAGGTAGGTTGAGTGATTGGAAAATAGTGTTCCCATTATTAAAATGAACAGTAAAATTAGTTGATTTCAGAGATCTAAATGCAGCCAAACCGAAAGATGAATATCCTATGCCTATAGCTGATGTTCTCATCGATGCAGCTTCAAGGCATGAGGTACTCTCTTTTATGGTTGGATATTGCGGGTACTACCAAGTCATGATTGCTTGGGAGGATACCCCCAAAAATGCATTCATGTGTCCTAGGTCAATAAGGACCTTTGAATGGGTGGCTATGATATTTGGTTTAAAGAATGTTGGCACCACCTACCAGAGAGCCATGAACATGATCTTTCATGACCATGCTAGCAAAACCATGGAAGTACAGACAGATGACATCGTGGTTAAATAAAAATCCTAAGTTAAACACTTGGAGGACTTAAGAGGAGTGTTCCTTCAGATGAGGAACCACAACCTTAAGAACCCACTAAACTGTGCATTTGGAGTGCGTGCTGGGAACTTTCTTTGTTTCTTGGTACACTAGAGGGGGATTGAGGTTGATATAAACAAAACTGAGGCCATTCAAGAGGCCAAACCACCTTTGAGCAAAAAGGAGCTTCAACACTTCTTAGGTCAGATTAATTTCTTAAAATGTTTTGTTTCCAAAGTCTTCTCTCCACTGCTGAGGCTCGAGTCTTAAAAGGATTTCAAGTGGGAGAAGCCACACCAAGCAGCCATCGAGGCCATCAAGGAATACTTGACCAGGCCATCGGTGTTGATTCCACCTAAGTAGGGTAAACCGTTTAAGATTTATGTCTCTGCTTTTGATAAGTCAATTGGTTGTCTGCTTATACAAGACAATAAGCAGAGGTATAAATAGGTTATGTTCTACCTAAGCCATTGTTTAAATGAGTGTGAAATAAAATATTCTTCCATTAAGAAATTGTGTCTATCTCTATTTTATGCATCTATAATATTGAGATATTACTTCTTAGCATTTACCGTATATGTGGTTACTCAGACAGATGTCATTAAGTACATGCTGGATAGACCTTTAATGAGAGGAAGATTAAATAAGTGCAGTATTGCTGTACTCCTGTTTGAGTTAATCTATGCGTCAGAAAAGTCAGTAAAGGGCCAAGCTTTAGCAAACTTCTTGGCTAACCATCCAAATTTTCAAATTGGTATAGACTATGAGCCAAATGAGCTCTTGGTTATAGAGATGGTCTTTTGGAAACTGTACTATGATGGTTCAAGGACCAAATCATGTGCCAAGTAGGGATTGTGATTGAATCTCCTACTAGGATCATCACAAAACTTGCTGTCACCTTGGTTGGCAGGTGTTCCAATGACATGGCTGAGCATGAGGCATTAATTATTGGCCTGCAATCTCCCCTAGAAATGCAAGTCCCTAATGCAATGGTGAGAGGGGATTCACAGTTGGTCATCTGCCAAGTAAAAGGAGAATTTTAGTGTTTAAATGATACCTCGAATAAGTATATCTCAATGGTTTAAGAGCTGTTGAGTAATTTTGACGGTGTCTATTGGAAAATATACCGCAAGAACAGAATAAGGGAGCCAATGGTTTGGCCCATTTAGCCTCTAGGTACAAATTTCTGGGGACAAGGTATGAAGAGACTATGGTCATCAAGACCAAGGTCTTAAACCTTGACCTCTAATTCACTGAAACTGTCAGTTCTAAAAGCAAGGTTATTACAAGTAAACACTTGGATTGCTTTGAGGCACAAGAATCTATCATAGGTCAACATGAGGATTGGAGGAAGCCCTTGATGGATTACTTCAGAAACTCTTATGACTATGCCAAAGATAGAAAAATGCAAATGAGAGCACATACGTATCATTTTGATGATGAATCTGGAGAACTATACAAAAAGGAAGCTAGTGGAGTGCTTTTCAAGTGTCTAGACTTGGATGAAGCAATGCTAGTGATGGTTGGAGCCCATGACGGCATCTGTGGATCCCATCTCGCTGGTAATAAGATGCACTGGCTCATTAGACGTTGTGGCTACTATTGGCCATCAATGATAGATGATTGTTTCAAATATGCCAAAGACATGGTCATGTGCCAAGCATTCTTATTGCTGAGATACATGATATGGTTAAAACATGGCCTTTCCGAGGATGGGCAATAAACAATTAGGGGAAATCAAATCTCCTTCTAGCAAACAACATTCTACATTTTTGTGGCCATAGACTATTTTACGAAATGGGTGAAGGCAAACCCATATAGGAGTATCAATCAGCAAGATGTGATTGATTTTATTCTGGAATATATCTTATGTAGGTTTGGAATCCCAGAAACAATAACTGTGAACCAAGCTAAAATTTTAAACGAAACTGAGGTTGAGGAGTTTGCCAAGAGTTTGAATATTGAGATCTTGAACTCAATCCCTTACTATGCTCAAATGGCCAAGCTAAGTCTACCAACAAGATTCTAAAGGCCAATACTGAAAAGATAATTGAGGAAAACCCTAGAAAGTGGCATGAATTGCTACTTGATGCTCTTTGGTCCTATAGAATGTCCAAACATGATGCAACAAGGACAACCCCCTTCAATTTAACGTATGGCCAAGATGTTGTACATGCAATGGAAGTTACGGTTCACTCCATTAAGTTGGCTCATTAAGGGAGGTTTTCTGAACTTGAATATGAGTAGGCTATGATGGACGAATTAGCTAACTTAGACCAAGTTAGGCTTGACATTCTTCATAAGCTAGGAAAACATAAGACAAGAGTTGCTAAGGCCTATAACAAAAAGGTCAAACCAAGGTCCTTGAGGGACTTAGTCTGGCAAGCGGTATTACCCAATGGCCAGAAAGACCGTAACTTTGGGAGATGGTCCTCCAATTGGGAGGGTTTCAGAGTCTTAAAGGTATTTGGAGGAAATGCCTACTTATTCTAGGATCTGGATGGAAGGGCTCACCCAAAGGCTATTAATCGAAGGTTCCTTAAGAAATATGTGTCTTTAATTTGGGATTCTAACAAAGAAGTTCTTAGGTTTAGATTTCCTAAGTTATGGGCCCAACTTCGGTATCAATATCTTGAGAATCAACTCAATGATCCTTAAGTAATTGAAGAAATAAAAGGAACTACCAAACTGGGAGAGGTATTTAACAAAAATGCATATTTCATTGATAATTTTATGAAAGTACATGGCATATACAAAAAGAGCTTCTTGATGTGTGGCATTCTCAGCAAAAGAAAGGACAGGGAGGTGAGCCAACTCTTCTAATCTCTGCAATCTTGGAGAGACATGGTCTAGCTGCTGAAAAGCCAATCTTCCACTTGCCCCTTGTTTTTCTAGAGGAGATGTAATCCTCCTTGAGGTAGGATGAGGAGTGACTCTTGATGGTGTGACCTAATGGAGACAACATTATAAAAGTCAGATTAAGTCTCAACTTTGGAGTTAAGCCAAAATAAGAAAAGGTCAATGTTCAACCTTGGAACTTCAGTTGGAGTAGTAGAGTGGACTATTGGTGGTACCTTAGCCATTGGGTTACCTTTTTTAGGGGAAACTTTTGAAAAAGATGATACTTGCATGTCAGGACTAAATAATGGTTTAGACATCAAGGATTTTTGAGCCAAGGGAAGAGGTGATACCTTCATAAATCTCTTTGATGGTAATTGAGAGAATTCCTAGAAAAAGGAATGGAGCTTGAATGAGGTCTTGTCTCAAAGGGACTGGAGGAGAACCTTCCCTAGGTAATTCATTTATATGGGACTCCAGGACCGGGGTGACCATATCTCCCCCTTTATAAGGCTAAGTCAAGACAGCTTTGCGAAAAGAAGAATAAAGAAAAAAACCAGTCAAGAAAGGCCAATATCTCTAGTTGAGAGAGTCTGGCTCTTCTTTTCCTCATTAACTATGAGATTGGTACTTTCTGTTCATCATCATCTTCTTCTTCTTCTTATGTCCAAATGGCCCTAGATGGATGAGTAGGAAGAACCCTTTCCGTGGTTCTTTTCCTTCGACCACCAATTTCAAGGGTTCGTGCGGAAGCTTCTAGAGGAGATTCTTCCAAAAGTATTTTGGCAAAGCTTCAGGTGTTCTTGGGAGTCTCCAAAGCAACTAGGATTACAAAGAAAAGAATAGGGGTTAACCTTTGTTCAAGCCATGCAAAGAACATCCTAAAGCTTTGAGGATGGTTGTTTACCTAGTAGTGCTTTCTTCGGGGTCTGTCTTATTTTGATTGACTGAGATCCTCTCAAGCTCGGACCTGCAAGCTCAAGGGAAGGTATAAGATATTGCTTTGCGCCTCTAGCTTCAAAGAGGGCCAATACGCTTGGAACCAAGTTGAAGAACGAGGTGTAGCACATGGGCAATACCTACAAGGAACAGGGTAACCATAGGCTAACCTAATTTCTAAGTTGGACTCATAAAGCTCCTTATATTGAGATAGCTAAATAGAGGTCCTCTTAACCCACCATAAGTTCATAGCCCTCAGGTTTGGGAAAGGAATGTCATGGACCATTCCAAACTGCCTGGCAAATAACCCAGGCCTGTAAGCCTCTACACGAGGTTGAGTCTGGTGGAAGAAAAATAGATCTTGGGGCGCACAAGATTGCTTGCCAAACCTGAGCATTGATGTCCACAAAGATATCATAGTGGAGGTCCATTTCCTGAACCAAACATGACCAAGGTTCCTCTCCTTGAAAGGAGTCCATTGGATCCCGAACCTACCTCGAGAAGACATAAGGTCCTCAAGACATTGGTCGAAGGACTATTCTGGAGGTAAGAGAACCTCTCTACGAGAAAATTGCTCCCCTTAATAGTTGACTGTGTCATTTGTGGAGGCAAAGGGTCCTCTATGTGAAGGTTTGGCAAATAGGCTTGGGTCCACAGTTAGACCAGCCATAAGAGTCCTAGCTGGACAGCATAATTCTTAATTATGATATCCCTAAGGCATTCATACACTTGGGCCAAGAATAATGGTCCTATAGCCAAAAGACCAGTACTAAAGGCCAGGTTTGTTTCAACCATCTTGAGAGATTTAAGCACAGTGTTACAAGAATTAGCAAAGAAGAACATGTTAAGTCAAAACAAGTAGAAAGATATATTTTCTTCCTTGGATTCTCATCCACATTTAGGACCCTCTGTGACAAAGAACTTAACAGAGGTTTCATAACCAGTGGGCAAGTTGGTCACAGGGAAAGAAGAGGCAAAGGGTTCAGCTTATTTAGAAATAAAAGAATTAAGAGGCAGTTCCTCTCCCCCAGGAGAAAGACCTATTAAGGTTGCTATGTCTTCCAAGGTGATCCCTAGTAAGCCATCGGGAAAAGCGTTATAACAGATGTTTTGGCAATAGGTGAGAGCTGTCTTGATAGGATAGTCATACCTAAGGGCAATCTTGGAGAGCCTGATGGCTTCATAGATACGAAGATTCTTCCACTGTGCCTCGTAGATGACAGTCAAGTGATCCACCCATTCAGTGTATCTCTTTGTCAAGTTATCCCTTAACGGTGGCAGCTTCTTTGTAGATGCGTCTTCCTCCCTAAGAATGACTTGCAGAAACTATACGAAGTAAAGGAGATTCGTCAATATCAGGGAATATATCCTCAAGGCTGGAGACATCAAAAGAAGGGTAAAAGATGGGCCCTATGGCACGTGGTTCGTGGATTGAAGAGGGATGATTCTCAGACATCTAAGAAAGATCCTCCTCGATGGTATTAAGGTCAATAGGGCTTTGGAGCCTATCAGAGACCATTGAAACAATTGATTGAACCATACCTGCCAATTGTTCTATAGGGCTATCAGCCTGAGTGATGGGAGCATAAATATCATAAGAGATTTGAGCTATTTTCAGTGGTCTGAAAGAATCTTAGGGTGCTAAAGATAAATCAACAACGGAGAATGAAAATTTAAAAACTGAGAGCAAGTCTTCAGGGCACTTGATCACAATAGAAAGACAGCACAGAGCGAAAAGCAAATTTTTGAAGCCCTAACTGTCATATTTATAGACACCCGAAAACAAAAAAAGGGGAAACGTTAAACAGTACTCCCTTGAGCTCCCTATAGTTGTTAAAGGTCAAATTAAGCAAATTTTTTACCCGTTGGAAATCTGGAATTACCAACGGCTAAAAGGAGGCATTTGTTTACATCCCAAACTCGAGGGAGTTAGGACGACACAGTTTTGAAGCAAAGCGTCACGCGCTAATCGCATGAGGTCATCCTCAAGGGATATAAGGCCTTTAGATGTTAAGATAACGGCGTCTTGAGCTTAGCTGCTTGAGGAGTTTAATACCCTTTTATAGGTATCAGGCCCTCGAGGTGGTTGAAGGGG
Source organism: Simmondsia chinensis (assembly GCA_018398585.1). Taxonomy (NCBI): domain Eukaryota; kingdom Viridiplantae; phylum Streptophyta; class Magnoliopsida; order Caryophyllales; family Simmondsiaceae; genus Simmondsia; species Simmondsia chinensis. The sequence goes on from JAGTTD010000011.1 coordinate 24,745,241, forward strand.
TAAAAGAGGCTCGAGATCAATGGACTTCCCAAAAGGCTGCCAGACAAGTTGTTTTGAAGCTTAAGGTGGTTACTTGGAGCACAATTCCAAATACGAGAGTCTCAGACCTATCCAACAAAACGTGGGGCATTTGGAAGGAACTCCAGCAAGTTATGTGGACATGGGGCTTCCAAAAAGACACTCGAGTACACAAATTTAGGGCACGTTCACTGCCCATTCAGCATGCCAGAGGAGCTTTGAGGCAGACGTGGGAAGGAAATGTCGATGAATTAGGATACAACAGTTATTTTCATTTTATATAAATAAGAGATACTATTGTAGTTGTAAAGTGTTTAGCACCACCCATTCAAACTTCTTCAAGCTTCTTTACAGCATACTTATGCTTTTTACCTAGGAATAGCGTAACTTAGCCTAGCTTAGCGAAGCGTAGCGTAACATAGATCTTCCATGTACTTGCTTTCTTCAGAGTAATACAGTTCCTTGGGTTTCAAAGATGAACTTTCTGTTTTAATCTGTTCCCACAATTAATGAGTTGAGAATTAAGGCAATGGTTTAAAGCTTCGACGACCAAGGCTTAACTTTGATTGCGTTGGTCTTAACACTGGTGTCACTGCTTAATAAGTCAGGTGAACTAAGGATTTTGTTATTGTTTAAGGGCTTTGATGGCCAAAGTTTGACCTTGATTATATTGGTCCTCATCTAGTAACCCAGATTCGGTTTGCTCCATCTTAATATTGTCATACTCTAACTCATTCGAGTTATTGCAAGTCAAGGATGCCAGGCCAAAAAATTTGATTGACTCAGGTTTGTAAGTGGACTGTTGAACTCTTGAGTTTGTCTCTACCCCAATTCCTGACTTTTAAGTATACGAAGAAACGTGTATGTAGGCTTTGCTCCATCATTGTAACTGCCACTTGAGTTAGGTATATCTCCTTTTACTTTTCTACCAAACATATATATAAAAAATCCACAAAAATATAAAAGTTTCCTTAATTGGAGTACAAGCAGAATCCACAAGTTAATTGCAAACCGAAGTTGAATTCGTCAAATAGCACCATCCCTTTTCCTCGAAAATGTGAGTAGTTGAGGTCGAACATGTATGGTCCGGAATTTATTTGAAGGAGTTTTTGTAGATTTGTAATTAGTGTAATTCTACAGATTCTACCCACAATTTTCTAAAGCAAAACTATTTTGCAGCATTATCTCATCCGTTTACTTCGTTCGAAATTTTGAGCATACAGCCTGAACTCGCATAAATCTGGTTACGGGTGAACAAATATTCGTATGGACTAGTTTATCGGACCGGATTAGCCATTTTGGTCAAGAATTGAATCGAACTGACTATATATATTAATCTAGTCTTTAGTCTTAATATAGGAGCCTAAGATCTTTGGTCCGGTCTAGTCCAAGACCAAAAGCTCTTGAGACTAGACCCTAAAAGTGATCTACATAATTCACATTAAATATTTTACGTTTACAATTTGAGTATATAATTAAGTATACAAGAATGTGTGTTATAATACCTGTATTATACAAATAAAATCAAGAAAACACTTATTTTTACCATACTATTAGCAATGATGCATAAATTTCATTTTCAAACAGAAAAGTTTGGATACATGTCCAAAATGTGTATTATACATGAATTTATTACCAATGCAATTGAATTCTTCCCCAACAAAAAATTGTCCCCCTTTATTTACCTCATTTTTCATTGTTGAAGGAAATTATGGTAGATTACGTAGTTACAGCTAATGTGTTATACTATATGCTAAATTTAGAACATTTAATGTCAAATAATTAGAATTTATGAATAAATTTATAAAAAAATTATAAATTTAGAAGTATATCACAGTGGGAATGATCAATTTGATTTAATTGGAAATTATAACCTAGGCATCTCGAGGTTTGACCATTTATCATCTAGATACACTAATGTTGTACTTTGAGATTTAAAAATTTTATCAATTAAATACTCTGAAGTTTTAAAATTTTATCAAAAAGGTATCTCTTTTCAAAATTTGATAGATTTTTGTTGAAAAATATTAAAATGGAACACGATTGTGATATCATATTAATATATTCATTAGAGTTTGATATTTTTTCGCAAAAAAAAAATGTTATCATGGCACATAGTTTTGGAATAATTAGATAGTTTGTATCAACATTCGATGATTTTTTATTTGAATTTGTTGAATTTTTGTTGTATATATTGCTATGACTTATATATATTATTATAATTATATATTACATTAATATTTTTTGAATAAAACTTATTAGATTTTTATAAAAATTAATCAAATTTATATAAAATATTCAAATAATTCTATATTTTATTATATGTATTAAAATATAGGGCGATAAATATTAAAAAGTCAAGATAAACAATAATTTCTCTAATTTAATTTTGGAAGAACGTCTCATTTTTAAACCTTTAATTTTCATCTTTCTCCAATTTGATCCTCGCCCTTGTACACCGCAATGTGACTCAACGCGACAATTTCACGAAATCTTCAACCCCAAATTTGATTACGCAAAAAACCTAATGAAACATCTATCAGTTTTTGATGCGACGGAACTCAGAGCGCAGTTCGACAATGCCGGAATCAACCCCAGTTTCATCCCCTTAATCTGGAAGTATATATATATCTCTCTCTCTCTCCATCTTCTCTCTATCTGGGTCTGCGCATAAATAATTTTTTGTTGTTGTTGTTGTAGGCATGTAGTACAGAATCAGCCGTGCAAATGGGATGAAATTCCTTCATTGCCGGCTGCTGCATACCCTCTGCTCAATTCCAAATTTTTGCCCCTCGCTTCTACTCTTTGCTCGGTTGTTGAATCTACCGATGGCGTCACCTCCAAACTTCTTATCAAACTCCAGGTCCCTACTCTCTCATAGCGGCTTTTTCATTGCTTTTGGATTCTGGGCTTTTTTGGGTTTTGAATTACAATTCGCATTTAGAGAAGTTCACGTGCTGATGGGCTTTGTTATCTTTGTTCATTACTTGTTTTAATTGGGACTTGCTGCCTTGTTTGAGATTTTGTGAGTTGCAATGAAGTTTTTGCTATATGTCACCTTAGTCAGTTAAGTTAAAAAGGTTAAATTAGCTAGCAATAGAGTAATTGGTTAAGTTTGTTATGTTTAGTAGTTACACTTGGTTAGATGTTACTAGCTACAATCGTCTATTAATACTTATACTGTTGACATCAATGAAATAAGATGAAACACAATTGAATCTCTTTATATCAAAAAAAAAAAAAACTAATCATTCTCTCTTGTTCTTCTCTCCTAATTCTCCTTAATGTGCTCTCTCTCGTCATCTTCTTCTCCTCCTCATACATTCTTAATAAATTATTTCAATTCAAAATACAATCTAAATTGATTGTATGAGTTTTCAGGTTCAAGGTATTGTTTTAATTTTTGGTTAGATGTTCTGTGGTTTGCAGAACTAAGGAAATTTAGAAGTGAAATGAGCTAATATATCTGTGAAATTATTAGTACTAAATTGACGTAGATTAATTGGAATGTTTAGCGAAAGAAGTGGAAAATGATAGATATGAAAAGAAATGCATCACCGAAATGGGGTAGGTGAAGTAAGATGAATTAACTTCTTCGAAGCGACTTCCCGGTTGGGTTCATGGTATTCCATGGAAGTTAAATTTGTTTTGATCACATTTTTGCCGTCCACTCGTTCATAGATTTGTTTGTCAATTTGATCGCTGAAGTGAGTAATAATGTCCACTACAAAGGACGATCAGAATGCCATTGAGCAGTAATGTTTGTTGTTTGTGGTTGATCGAGATCACTGAAAAAAATTCAAATGAGAGATAGAGAAAGAATAAACTAGCCTGACTAATTTCACATCGATTCTGTTGCAGAATGGAGCTTTTGTCGAGGCTGTAATAATGAGATACGATACACGGTTAGGAAAATATGGCGGTAAACCACGTCCTGGCGGGCCAAGGTCAACATTGTGCGTGTCATCTCAGGTATCAACATTTGGTACAATCTAAGATTGAGTTGTCACTTGTTCGATCATATTTGGAAGTGATTGCAGTGCATATTGGAAAGAGGTTCCATATAATCGTGTAATATTCAATGATTGTGAGTTTGACAAAGTTACAGTTCCTCCTATTCTTTTCGTGAGTTGATGGCCATTGACATTTTGTCTATCAAACGTACAGGAAACATATTAAATTTGTGTTTCATTTGTTATGCAATACTTATTATCTAGGTCAGATTCATTGAATAGCATCTGCTGTCTTGGGTCTTTATGAGTCTCTGTGATTTAGAGTATGCCAAAAAGGTAGATTATTGTCACCAATTTTACCTTTGCTACTCTTGTGCATTTATCTCAATACAATATGCTGAAGTTTCAGAATCAAATTCGTTTGCATCATGCTGCAGGTTGGTTGCAAAATGGGTTGTAAATTTTGTGCTACAGGAAGCATGGGATTTAAAAGTAATCTGTCCACAGGAGAGATTTTGGAGCAGTTAGTGCATGCCTCTCGTATGTCAAATATACGCAACATAGTTTTTATGGTAATCTCCGGTTCTTTTAATCGATATGGCAATGTAGTAGTTATATTTCTTCCGGTATTTTGAAGTTTATGTAGTTGTGCCCTTGTCAAATTGATGCCCTTAGTTGAGAATGTAGATGATGCTTATGTAACTCCATCTAACTTGGTGGAGTTAGGGTCATGTCGAAACATTGATTTTGCTGTTTGCAGTGACTAGAGCTTCTAAATATCATCTTGATACCTTTTGAGACTTCTAGCTTAATAAAAAAAACTGAAAAATAATGATTTATTTCTAAACCCTATGGGCCTAACTCTAAGGACTGTGAAGAATTGTTGCTACTATTTTTTGGATAAGAAACAGAAACATAGAGGGTCTAGTCACCCTTTGCCTCAATTTGTTTCAAGCAGGTTTTATCCTCGGACATAGTAGGTCATTGCGAAAAGTCTTCCTGTTGCGTAGTTGCTAAAATCTCATTTCCCAACCGCTTGCTTGTTGCAGGTGTGTCTAGGATTCCCTTAAATATTAGACTCCATGACCATACCATATTTGCATGTTATAAAGCTTCGGAAACAACCTCTTTCCAAGGAGAGCATCCTGTAGGAGTAAGGTTGCATATATCTTGCCCTCCTCAGACCTTCCCACGGCTAGAGCCTCTTTGAGGCATTGGGGAGGTGGTGGTTGTATATTTATGATGCAGCGCGTGATAGGGAAAATTGGGCAACGGGAAGGTTCAACAGCCTTCCCTTTTGAATTTTAGTATTACTGGAATAAAATTAACAAAAGTGGTTCATAAGCTCGTTTTTCACAGGTCGAGAAATCGAGGTTACAAAAGGGAAGAAAACAATTTATTGGAATTTTTTTTATTGGCTACCTCAATCCTAACTCCTCTCCTCCTTTTGTAGAGAAAGATTTTGAAACTTGAATTCAGATCTGATGCTAAAATTAAGGAAATAAACAGATAAGGAAAAAAAAAACTAATTAAGTAAAGAAATCAACAAACAATCCCAAAAATCACAGCTGGAATGGGAGACCCGTTCAACTTGCTGATCTTGTCATCACGCCAAGTTCCTTTGCGCCAAGTATTCACCCTGGGCATTCCTGCCGTAGACCTCCTTCCGCCAAGCTGGGGTCTAGGCGCCTTCAGCTCGCTGCATCATTCTCCCTGGGTTGGAGAGAATTCGCCCTGGAATTTGACTGGGGATCAACACTGACATTTTCGCCAAAGTAAGGGTGGCTGAGATGCTTGACGTTAAAAATATCTGAAGTTCGCATACCAGGCGGGAACTGTTGTCGGTAAGCATTGTCGTTGATCTTCTCAAGGACCGTCAATGGACCTATCTTAGGGGCTGAGAGCTTGTTATATTCCCAAGCCGAAAAGCGTTCTCGCGTTAAAATAGCCCAAACCTTCTCTCCAATTTGGAGCTGAATTCCCCGTCGTCTGCTGTCACGGTCGCCCTTGTACTTGGCGTTAACCTTCAGCAATTGTGCCCTTGTCTGTTCGTGAATGTTTTGAAGGGAAGATATGCATTCTTCAGCCTTACCATGGGGGCGAGCTTAGTCTGGGACTGGAGCCAAGTCAATGGGAGATCGTGGAACGAATCCGTAGACAACTTGGAATGGCGTGAACCTTGTGCTTTGGTTCACTGAACTATTGTAAGCGAATTCAGCTTGGTGAAGCTTCACTGCCCAACTCTTGGGGTTCTTTGTAGCCAAACATCGGAGTATGTTCCCCAAGGAACGGTTGGTGACCGCAGTTTGGCCATCGGTTTGCGGGTGATGGACCTTGCTGAAGGAGAGTGTGGTGTTCACCAACTTCCAGAGGCTCCGCCAGAAGTGATTGACGAACTGAACGTCTCTATCAGACACAATGCTGGACGGCAAGCCATGGAGCTTGTAGACGTCTTTGAAGTAAAGACCCGCAACGTAGGTGGCATCTACGGCTTTCTTGCCCCAAATGAAATGAGCCATTTTCGAAAACCGATCAACAACAACAAAAATGGAATCAATCTCGCCAACTGTCCAAGGCAACCCTAATACGAAGTCTATGCTCACGTCTGTCCACGGTTGATCCGGTACTGGTAACGGTAAGTAGAGACCCACATTCGTCATTCCACCTTTAGAGATTTGACAGGTGCGGCATCTCTTGACGAATCTCTCGACTTCCTTGCGGATTGTGGACCAGAAGTAGGTGGCGGTAATGAGCTTTAGTGTCTTGTCCCTACTAACATGTGCGAAGTTGTGCTTTTCTTCTATGATTTTTTGGCGCCAACTTGAGTTTGGGACACACAGTTAGTTCCCTTTGAACAAGAAACCATCGTGGAGCGAGTAATCTGGTACTGGTATGGGCGTCTTGCCAAATGTTGTTGAAGGTGGGATCATCACGGTACATGTCTTTGAAGTGCTCGAATCCAGTAACCTCAGTCTTACATTGCATCAGGATCATGGTCCTTCTACTTAAGGCGTCAACCACCTTATTCATTACGCCTGAAGTATGCTTGATTGAGAAGTTGAAGAGCTGAATGAACCTGCCCACTTGGCATGCCTTTCTGACAGCTTCTCTTGACTATTGATAAATTTTAGGCCTATGATGTCTGAGTACATAATAAACTCGCGGTTTGCCAGATAAGACTTCCAATGCCGGAGTGCACTGACCAAAGCGTAAAACTCTAAGTCGTATGTTGAATACCTCAACTTACTCCCATGAAGCTTCTCACTGAAGAAAGCAACCGGTCTTCCTTCTTGACTAAGGACGGCGCCAATACCAACCTTTAAGGCGTCGGTGTGCAATTCAAAGGTCTTCTGAAAATCTAGTAAGGCTAACACCGGGGCTGTGATTAACGTCTCTTTGATGATGGAAAAAGCAGATGCAGCTTCGGGCGTCCACACAAAAGAACCCCTTCTTAAGGCAGTTTATGATTGGCGCCACAATGGAGCTAAAGCCAAGAACGAAGCGTATGTAGAATGTCGCCAACCCATTGAAGCTTCGGACTTCGCTAATGGTCTTTGGTGGTGGACAGTCAAGGATAGCTGCTATCTTGCCTTCATCAGCGGAAATGCCATGCTTGGTAACAACGAAGCCAAGGAAGGTTACCTTCTCTCTCATAAACTCACACTTCTTCAATGTTGCGAACAAACGTTGAACCCTCAAGGTATGAAGAACTTCTCTCAAATGATCGATATGTTCACCACGGCTACGACTGTAAATTAAAATGTCGTCAAAATAGATGACGACGAACTTCCCAATAAACGGACGTAATACCTGATTCATGAACCTCATGAAGGTACTAGGCACGTTGGAGAGACCAAATGGCATAACCAACCACTCGTAGAGACCCTCTCTTGTCTTAAAGGCTGTCTTCCATTCATCCCCAGGAGATATACTGATTTAATGATAGCCACTCTTGAGGTCTAACTTGGTGAATATCGTGGCGCGTTGCAACTGGTCTAACAGATCATCAAGTCTTGGAGTGGGGAAACGATTTTCGCACAGTTATTTTGTTTATGGCTCTGCTGTCCACACACATACGCCAACTCCAATCCTTTGCCGTTAGCAAGAGCGCAAGGGCTCAAGCTCTCCCTGATGAAGCCTCTAGCAAGCAACTCTCCAACTTGGCGTCTGTGCTCCTCATGCTCAGAAGGACTCATGCGGTAATGAGGCTTGTTCGGTAAGGACGCGCCAGGAACCAGATCAATCCTATGCTGGATGTCACGCAAAGGCGGTAGGAAGGCTGGTAAATCCTTCGGGAATACATCAGTATATTCTTCCAACAAAGGCACGACCTCACTCGGTAACTCTTGGGGAACAACTTTAGCTTCCTTCCCAATCAAAACAAACACGACCTTGGTGGCGCTAACTTCCTTGGCAAACATGGCGTGACCGTGCACGTTGGGGTGTTGAGCTCCAGAAGCCTTTGGTTTTTCTTCCCTCTTTGGTAGTAGTACCGTTTTAACCCCATCATATAGGAAGCTATATGTGTTCTGCCTTCCATCATGCACAGCTCCTCGATCATACTGCCAAGGGCATCCCAAGAGCAGGTGGCATGCGTCGATGGCGACTACATCACACCATACTCCCTCCTTGTACTTGGGTCCAATAGAGAAATTGACAAAGCACCGCTTGGAAACCGTTACCTGGTTCCCCTTCTTTAGCCAAGACAGATGGTATGGGTGAGGATGAGCCTCAGTTGTCAGTGCCAACTTGCTAACAGCTTCCTCGGAGATGACGTTCTCACAGCTTCCCGAATCGATAACCACACAGCAAACTTTGTCGCCAATAGTACACGTTGTCTAAAAAATATTATTCCTTAACCAACCGTCTCCCTGCTCGTTCCTCGGCGCGAAGCAGACACGCCTAACAACTAGGCATGGACCCTCATCTCCTTCAACGGAATCTTCTCCTGGTTCCGCCAAACCTTCTTGACCATCTTCTTCAATGGTCTCGTCTTCTTCTTCAGTGGGCTCGTTAATGAGAAGAGCCTTACCCAGTCTGTCTCCCTTTCGGCATTCGGAGGCACGGTGACCCATCTCCCCACACTTGAAGCAACGTATTCTTGATGAACCCGCTACCTCTTGATTGATTTGCTTTCCAACAACGACAGGCGGTGGTCTATTCTGGGCCTGTGTGGTTTGTGCTGGCGGCACGCGGTTCACGTCCCTTCCACCAACTTGAGTGTTCCAGGTTCAGCCAGAAGGGCGGCGCCTTTGTTGTCGTTCTATATTCACGGCCCTCTGAGATGCTTCAGCTACAGTGAATATGTCAAACATGTTAAGTACATCTTGGATTGATTCTCTCAACCCACTAATAAAGCGGTCCGCCAGCTTTTCCTCTGATTCTGCTAAGTCATTTCTGGCGATTAGGAATTTAAACTCAGTGGTGTAATCCTCCACGGATTTGGAGCCTTGGCGTAACCCTTGAAGGCGTTGGTACATGATCCGTGCATGGTTGTATGGAAAGAAGGCGCTACGAAGGTGTTTCTTTATCTTCTCCCATGACTCAACTTTGGATGTCCCCTGCCGAAATTGGGTTTGCTTTAGTTGGCGCCACCAGGCAGCTGCCCTACCCCGAAGGCGGGTAGCAACGAGTGGCGCCTGCTTCCTCTCGGGTATTTCTCTAAACTTGAGGACTTATTCAACGGCTACAAGCTAATCTAAGAACTCCTCTGGGCATCCTCCTCCATTGAACTCAGGTATTTCAATCAGAAGTCTGGATTCCCACCTCCGATCCTCACGGTCATCAATATGGCGCTGATGGCGTCTGAATCTTGGTTCCGGGATGTCTTCATCACGAAATAAATTGTTCAAGTCTTCACCTATTACGCTCGGTGAAGGTGGGTGTTGGGGCCTAGCTCTACCCGATGGGTTGAGGTTGGCTCCGATTTGGATCATGTGCTCCTCGATCCACCGGAATCCCTCTTCCAATTCCTCCAATCTCTTTTCATGCTGTTGGTGATGGTCTCGTTCAGTAACGTCCTCCACGGTGGCATTCCTCTGACGTCTTACAGGGGCCATCGTTTCAGGATGCGAACTGTGCTCTGATACCAGATGATGCAGCGCGTGATAGGGAAAATTGGGCAACGGGAAGGTTCAATGGCCTTCCCTTTTGAATTTTATTATTACTAGAATAAAATTAACAAAAGAGGTTCATAAGCTCGTTTCTCACAGGTCGAGAAATCGTGGTTACAAAAAGGAAGAAAACAATTTATTGGAATTTTTTTTATTGGCTACCTCAATCCTAACTCCTCTCCTTTTATAGAGAAAGATTTTGATACTTGAATTCAAATCTGATGCTAAAATTAAGGAAACAAATAGATAAAGGAAAAAAAAAACTAATTAAGTAAGAAATCAACAAACAATCCCAAAAATCACGGCTGGAATGGGAGACCCGTTCAACTTGCTGATCTTGGCGTCACGCCAAGTTCCTTCGCACCAAGTATTCACTTTGCGTGCTCCTGCCGTAGACCTCCTTCCGCCAAGCTGGGGTCTAGGCGCCTTCATCTTGCTGCATCAATTTACATGTTAAAACAGATATTCATCTAAAATATTACAAATGTTTTTTTTTTTTTTTTTTTCATGTTGGTAAAGGCAGGGGAGGGGGGTCATTAGTGGGGCTCGAACCCCGGCGCTCTCACACGGCAACTGGGCGCCTTACCACTAGGCTACGAGCTAGTTGCTCAAATATTACAAATGTAATGTCTAGAAAGTAATTTATGTTCCCTTGGAAGCCTAATGCAATTTTTGTCATGCAACACTATGCTACCATGATGCCACGTGACACGACAGCAAACCGTGGGTTAACATGGTTTGCACTGGATAGGCCCTATGCTTGGGCTGGGCCTCAATCAACTTGAGCTCTCGTTTAACCCGATGAGAGCTGGCCCAAGCCCCACATGTTTTACCACTCCTTGAGTTCCCAGCTTACTTTTGACATTACTGTCATGATATACCACATAAATTCAATATTTTTGTAATACCTATATGTGGATGCAATGTTGGTTATGCTTGCTGTGCCTGATGATTTACGTTATGTTGTATGCAGGGGATGGGAGAACCACTAAATAATTACTCTTCGCTGGTTGAAGCTGTTCGTGTCATGTTGGGACACCCATTTCAATTATCACCTAGGAGAATTACGATATCAACGGTATGCGCTAATTTGATCTTTTGTGCCATTGAGCATGTGTATATGGAGTGACCTACCAACAAAATGTACGTATGATTGTATGTGAAATTTAGCTTGCAGCTTGTGTTTTCTACTTTGATGTTGCTGAATGACTGCAACATATGGAATTTAATAATAGACGTCATGGATTTCGTGCTATCTACTAGCTGACATCACTTTTGCAATATCGTCATATTACATATATATGTTGTATTTTATTAATAAAATGCATTGATAAATGTTTTTATATGTTCAAAACTAGAGAGTGGTATTAAAATGAATGATCTAATGGCTTTTCATTTCGATTTTTGCAACTACGAGGCATAGACTTATGTTACCTAAAAGAGCCAACTGGCTGCAACCGCTTTTACAATGTCCACTATGCCCCATTTAAGTCATTTATACCACAAACTGCAATTTGATTCTATCGTGCCACAATCAATTAATATAAGGGCCTGTTGGGATTACTTATTTCAAGGGAAAAAATGCTTTTTTCTAGAAAAAGTACTTTTTAAAATTTGAGGGTGTTTGGCAACTGAGAAAAAGTGCTTTTTATTAAAAGCAGAAGTAGAAATATGGTGCTTATTTTTTAAGCAGAAGCAGAACAAAAAACTAAACAATTGAGAAAGTTTATTTTAGGTACCCTGAAATTTATTTATTTCAGGTACCCTAAAATTTATTAATATATTTGAAAAATAATATATATATTTCACAAATAGTTTATATATTTTTAAAAATATATTAAATATGAAAAAAATATTTTAGCAATTAATAATATATTTATGATATTTAGAAATTATTTTAATTATTTGAAAAAATGTTTTAAATATTTGAAAATATTTTAATTTTCTTAAAAATTAAATATTTTTAATATATTGAGAAAATATTTTATAAATATTAAAAATATTTTAAATATTTAAGAAATATTTATATATTTAGAAAATATTTTAAATAATAAGAATATTTTAAATATTTAGAATGGTTATGGGTGATTTTTTTCAACTATAAATGATTTCTATTAGTGTCCTTTCTGATAATTTTATAGAGAAAAGCATTTTTTTTTAACATTGACCAAATATTCTCAATAATACCATAAGCACTTCTTTACTGGTTGGCCAAACACAAACTGCTTATTTGAAACAGCCACTTTTTACAAAAGTACTTTTATAAAAAGTGCTTCTGAAAAAAAATAGTTTTTTCACTGTAATTCCAAACAGATCAATCATCTCAAGTCACTGTCAACTTAAGATGTTTCCTTCCTTTGCTTTCAGTGTTGAAATTCCCAACTGCAGTATCATTAAGAAACTTCTCCAAGTTGTAATTTTTTCCTGAAACTGCTTCTTACGAGACCCTATTTTTCTTCCCTTCATACTAAAAATTCAAAGCACCCAACTTTCCTCTGTAATTGTAGGAGTTGTTTTCCTGTTCTTTCTAAACTTTCATGCGTTCTCTAGTGTTCTTTTTTTCCGTAGAAAGCCCTTTTTTCGGTTTAGACCGTAGAAAACCCTTGATGAAATTACGATAGAAAATTAAGAAATCGTTTTCCTACAGAATGTGCTCTTAGTGCCTTGGTTTTGTATGCATGTTGCATAGCCATTCACAAAAGAGGTTGCAGTCGCCTTTTGGCAGAATCATTTGTGTTTTCTTTTTTTGGTCACAATCATTTGTGTTAAAATTTACACATGCAAACATTTTGATTGCATCACCTATTCCATAGGTTGGAATTGTACCCGGTATCAACAAGCTTCAACATGATCTTCCAAATTTAAATCTGGCTGTGTCACTGCATGCACCCATTCAAGATATCCGTTGCCAAATAATGCCAGCAGCCCGGGCCTTTCCTTTGGAGAAACTTATGGATGCTCTCCATTTATATCAAAAGAAGAGGTAATAAGTCGAAAGCATATTTACATCTTAATTAGTTTTTTTTTTTTTTTTTTGGATTTTCTTCAAAGATGAGCGCAATGAATCAAGTCGCAGTTCGTTGTGAAAATGGTGTGGTTCATGACAGGTGCATCGATCTCGGTGATTGTCATGTCCTTTATTTCTAAGGATCATGAGATGCTTTTAAGCTTAAGTTTGCGATATTTTGAATGGAAATATGTACTAAGTTTTAATATCTCTTAATAGTTTAAACATGTATATACATTTATTGGTATGTATTAATGAATAAAATGCAATCTGTATGGAGTCCATCACACCTGTATCATTACGTAATGGGCAATGGTGTAATAACTAGTTCAAAAACCGTTGTTATATCCTATAATAACACCTTTTAGTTGATTTCATGTTGAACAGAGTTCTTATTGTAACCCGCTTTTCTCCGATTTTGACTCTGCAGCAAGCAAAAGATCTTTATAGAGTACATAATGCTTGATGGTGTCAACGATGAAGAGCAGCATGCTCACCAGCTGGGAAAATTGCTAGAAACATTACAAGTGGTGAGTTTTATGTTTCACTGGGTTTTACCCATTCTTTCATATTTGTCCTTGCTTTTATTTTAATGTCTCTGTTTTAGATGAACCTTGAAGCTTGTTGTAGAAATGGGTGCCAATAGTCTGCTAATAATACTTAGCATGGATTCAATACCCCACTAGCAAATTTACTTGGCTTATATGAGGTCAACACATATAGGCTCAAATGGAGTTCTACCCAAAAATCAATTGACATTAGGTGGAGCGATCCACTAGGCTTATATGATAATTTTTTATCTCACAACCCCAATGTGAGATCATTTAACTATACTCATATGTGAAGTTCTAAACAAGTGGTTGCAGCTCTTTATTTTCATTAAAATACCACCAATCCAAAAACAAAATGACCACTATATTGCTGTAGTATGGGCCAAGTTTATTTTCCTGGCAAAAGGTTCTCTTTCCTTACATGGTTCATTGTGATGAGGTTAAGGCATCTTGTTTAGGTTTATAAAGAGGTAATTTTTTATCTTGATTGAATGAAATTATTCTCCTTACAAATATGACATGAATTTGATACATTTGCTTCTTTTCATATCCAAATCGTTGAGCACACTTCTGTTCATCCTAAACAGTTGTTTTAATCGCCAAAATGATTTAATATGATTTTTCATATTTACATGTGCATATGTGAATATAAATATTATGGATATATTAGAAGACAATCATTCAATCATTTCTTAATTTTTTTAAGGTTTGAAAGTTGACGATTATTTTAGGATAGGATTATTTTCGTTTCCCTTTTCTGAAATCTATTTAGAATACTTCGGATTTTTTTTTTCTTCTTCTACGATTGGTAAGATTGCTCTATTGCAGCCTAGAGATATAGAATGAAATCACACTTTATGGTTGCGCTGTGATTGCATTTGCAGTGTTGCAGAGGTGGATTGTCATAGACGACGTGTAACGGGTTGCAGTTTTGGCTTTGGGTCTTTGTAGATAATATATTTTACTTTTAAGTCTTATGTTAAAAAAAATTGCATGATTAAAACATTATTTGTAGATTTCATACTTCTTTGTTAATTTTTAACATATGGATATATCTGTACACGTCCTCACTAAAGAAAGACAACGTACTTGGTTTACACTAGTGCTATTATCATCATAGAATGACCAGTCACTTTATAACTAGTTCCAAATCCATTATGTAATGGCTGTCATGTTATGAAATAACTTTTCTTTGATTCCATGCTTTAGTCTCGTGGCATATTTTATGATCAGCTGCCCTTTTTTTAAATTTCCTTATCTTCTTTGACTTTCCAGAAGCACGGGATGAAAGAATTCATCTTAACGTTTTTGGTTGTATTCTGAAATCAGGTTGTGAATCTGATACCATTCAATCCTATCGGCAATCTGATCCAATTCAGAACAAGCGATGAAACCAAAGTTCGAACTTTCCAGAAGGTTCTTCGGAGCTCATATAACATCCGAACAACAGTTCGTAAGCAGATGGGCCACGATATTAGTGGTGCGTGTGGTCAGCTGGTGGTCAATCTTCCGAAGAAGGCGTCTTCTGGGCTTTTAACCGACATCGAAGATCTTCATCTTTGATATTAGCTTCTTGTAATCAAATTGCAGTTTGCACTTACTAGATGTTGCCACAATTTTTTAATATTAGGGTGAGATCTAAATTCTTATTTGATTTCATGGTCGCTTTGCAGAGTTTAAATTCTATTTTCCTCTGGCTTTTTTCTTTGTTTTTTATGCTGATAATTTTCTAGGATGATTGATTCTAGACTAGAGTTGAATACCAAAGTTAATGATGTAAATGAGTCGAGTTTGCTTATGAGTTGGCTTGGCATAAAGCTCGTATAAAATTGGCTTCATCTTGAAATGAGCCATGCTTAGGGACCTAAATAATGAAAGTTGACTTCGTGGTGTTTTATGTTCAATTTGTTAAATTATTAGATTATTGAATTCCGATCATGATTTAATAGTACTTCTTTTATATAGAAAATCACTATTAGAAGTAGTTTATTTATTTATTTTTTTTCATTTTACCTTCACAACTTTTTATTTTTTAGAAAATTATCTTAAAATGTTTAAAATCATTTCAATAGCCGTTAGTATTTTATTTGGGTTACATGTGTAATCGTGCTTAGGTTATATATAGAATCGGGAAACTATAAACACGTTAAATTTAGCTTAACTGATAAAACATTATACTGTTAATGTGGTGCTATGTGGTTCGAATCTTTGTGCACACAAGTTTGCAGGATTCAAGCCTGCACTTATAGATCATTTAAGTGTATATTACTTTACCACGTGAGTTACACCGACATATGCATCTATCTTTTTTCCTGTTAAGACGTAAAATTACACATTGTATCAATGGAAAACTAACGGTATTAATATAGGTGGTTGATTGAAAAACTTTAAACTCTTGAAAGAAGTTTTCAGAAAAATTAAAAATTTGTGGCAGTTGCGTAAAAAAATGACTACTTTTATAGATGATTTTTCTTAAAAAGTTTTTAATAATCGGATTATTGTAATAGACCCAAATATGTGTATATAAATTACATTGGATCAAGTTTTAAGAGCATTTCCACCTCATAACTCAAATGTTGAAGGAGAGAAGCAATTTAATGACAAACTTGGGTGCGGGCGCCACCATCCCCAACCATTTTTTTTTTTTAATAAGAAAGTTAAAATGTGGCTTGTCGCATGGATCCAACTACGAACTTCTTCACGTAGTTTCTTGATCTTCTTTGCATGCCTTCTGTATCAAGACTAAAATGTCTTGAAGTGGTTAAAGGTGTGAGGTCCAAAGGAGTGCATGGCGCTTTCCAAACACAACTTCAAAGGAGCATTATCCAGCAGTTTGACTGATATAATTGTAATAAGCGAACTCAACTTGGGCCAATACTAAATCCCACTGACGGACATGCTTACCTGCAAAATTTTGTAAAATGATTTCCCAAACTCTTGTTCACAACTTCAGTTTTGCCATCGGTTTGAGGGCAGCTAGTTGTGTGAAGTTGCAATTGCATACTCAATTTATGCCAAAGTGCTTGCCAAAAGTGACTAAAAAACTTTGCATATCGATAAGAGATGATTGTCTTGGGAACTCCTTGAAGACGCACAGTTTCCTTAAGTATAAATCAACAACATTGGAAGTATCATACGTCTTATGACATGGTGTAAAATGTGCCATTTTTGAAAATCTGTCAATGATGGGCAATGTAGAGTCCTAGTTGCGTTGAGTTCTTGATAATCACAAAACAAAATATAAGCTTACATTTTTTCGGGGGCTTGTGGTATAAGTGAAGGAATATAAGATCCGGAATTTTGATTACCCATCTATCTCAATCTTGGGCCGGTAACAGTTCTCCTTAATAAGATCTATAATTTTGCCTCTTCCAAAATGACCAGTTAACACTCATCATAAGACTCCAGATGATAGTATGACGTAATGAACCTCAAGGGATGCATAGCTGATTTCCTTCGAATGAGAAACCATTTTTCCAATGAAAGAGTCGATATGGACCTTTAGCAGTATCCTTCCTTATCTCACGAAAGTCAAGATCATCTTCTTATAATTCTTTCATAGTTTCAAAACCAACAACTTGCAATTATATTTGTAAAAGAAGTGTATGATGGTGACTCAAAGTATCAACAACCTTGTTCTGAGTGCCCGACTCGTGCTTCAATAAAAAATGGAAAAGCTGAACGAACTCACTTTGTGTTGCATGATGACGATTACGCTTTTGTTATGAATTCAAATGCTTAAGGGCTTCATGGTCAGAGCATACGATGTACTCCTTAGGTAGCAGTTAATGACTCCATTTATCCAATGCTCGAACAATAATATAGAACTCCTTGTCATATGTAGAATATTTCAGCTTAGCATCATTCAACTTCTCACTAAAGAAGGTAATAGGACGATCTTCTTGGCTGAGAATGGCACCAAGGCTCATGTTGGAGGCATCACAATCAACTTCAAGTACCAAATCGAAATTAGGTAATTCCAATGCATGCGCTTCAGTGATCCTTTTCTTTAGTTATTCAAAACTCTTTTACGCTGTATCATTCCAATTCTGGCATTCTCCTTTCATACATGTAGTCATTGAGGCAATAATTAAGCTAAGCCATGGAAGC
Organism: Simmondsia chinensis; assembly: GCA_018398585.1. Taxonomy (NCBI): domain Eukaryota; kingdom Viridiplantae; phylum Streptophyta; class Magnoliopsida; order Caryophyllales; family Simmondsiaceae; genus Simmondsia; species Simmondsia chinensis. Next base: position 24,762,993 of record JAGTTD010000011.1, read on the forward strand.
TCCTAACTTCATGCAATGTTTTGGGTGTGGGCCGCTTCAAATTGCTTCAACTTTGTTGTTCTCCATCTCAATGGATTGACTTGAGATGACGTAACCACGGAAAGTAAACTTTTTAGTTAAGAAATCACACTTTTTGAGGTTAGCATAAAGCTTTTCACCCCCAAGCACTTAAAAGAAGCAACAAAGATGTTTAATTTGTTCTTGTTTTTGCTTTACACCAAAATGTCATCAAAGCATACAACAATGAATTGTCCATTGAAAGGTCAAAAGACTTGATTCATGAGTTGGTGCATTAGAGAGGCCAAGGGGCATAACAATCCACTAATATAACCTATCACAAGTCTTGGAAGCAATTTTACATTCATTTCTAGGCTGCAGATATGATAATATCGAATGCGGAAGTCAATCTTTGAGAAAATGATGGATCCATGCAACTAATTATTAGATCATCGAGGCATGGTATTAGAAAACGATATTTGATTTTGATCTTATTCGCTACTCTACTATGGATACACATATGCCATGGCCCAACTTTCTTGGAGACTGGCAGTATAGGAACAACAAAAGGGCTAATAATTCCTTTCACTAATCCTTTAGCCAGGAGTTCTTTCACCTGGCATTGAAGTTCTCCATACTCTTGAGGACTCATTAGATACGTAGGAGGGTTAGGAATAAAATCTCCATGCACCAAGTCAATGGCATGTGGGATGTTTCGCATTGGTGGGACTCTGAGAGGAATGTCTGCAGGAATAACATCAAGAAATTCATTGAGTAATGGCTTGACAATGTCAGGACTTGAGCTAAAACTTCCATTTTCCTCAAACACCAAGAAAAAGCATGTTATCTCAGATGGTCGACAAGCCTTATCTACATTAGATCTCCTGATTAATGTATTGTTTGGCTTCTTACCCCATTTTTCATAAAATAATAAAAAATGTAACAACCATCATGGATGGCTCGATGATCCTATTGCCAAGGTAAACTAAGAAGTAAGTGACAGACACCCATGAGGATAATATAACACGAAATTTCATCCTTGTACTTATCTCCAATTAAAAATTGTACACGATAGAGCTTTGTAACTCAAACTTCATTATCCTTCCTTATCCACAGTAGCTTGTATGGTTGTGAATGAGGTTCAGTAGGAAGCATCAATTTCTCCATCATGCTAATAACAACAATGTTTCACAATTTCCGTCACTGATGATAACATCAAAATCATTTTTCTTTTTAGTTGAACTATTGTGGAAGATATTATGATAGAGCCAATTTTGTTCTTCACTCACTACATCAAAATTACATACTTGATGTACTACAAGCGATTCACCATGATCCACATGGATGGTCTCTTCGTCTTCCTCATCGAATTGGGGCGAAGCCACTTCTTCTTCATCTACTTCATTTTCTTCTTTTTTAATAAGTGTGGTAATGTTGTCGTTAGGATACTTAGAAGCAATATGTCCTACTCCTTGACAATTTGAATCACTTCCTTTGAGTAGTTGGACAACTCAATCTAGCTTCTATTTCTTTCCCGGTGTTGGACGGTGTAGACGTGGCTATCTTTGAAGGAATTATCTTTCATTGTTGCGATCCTGAACTGGATGAACATTCCTTAAAATTTGACCAAGTAGTGACACCGTTACTGGATCTCTGCTTCTTGACAAAAAGTGCTAGGCGAATGACATTGTTAAAGGTCCAATAATGTTGGAGTTCTACAATATCCTTGATTCCAGATTCAAACCTCTTAAATAGCACGCAATAGTTTGTTCTTTGAGCTTCATAATGTCATTCATCATGAGTTGCTCGAATTATGTGGTAAATTCTTTAGCAGACGTCGATCTTTGCTTCAAGTTTTGAAACTTAATAAAAGTGTCCTGACGTTAATCCTTGGCAAGAAATTTTTGAGTCAATTCTCGATGCATTTTACGCTAAGATTTGATCTTATTACGTCATTCGTTTTCTTGTTGTATTTTGAGATTCTCCCACTAGATGGATGCATATTTCTTTAGATTGATGGCAACAAGTCCACAAGATAATCTTCAAGAAGTCCTTAAGTACAAAAACTTTCAGCAGTTTGAATCCAACCAATGAAGTCATCGGATTTCAAGCATCCTTTAAATTCATAGACATGCACTTTGATATAACTAAAGGAATTAATGGATGGAGTTTGATCGCGATGACGTCGAGGTGCTTCTTCAATTGATGAGTCACTAGCGTGGAGTGGGTTTGATGTATAACTTTCATCACTTGAACTTTAACATTCAAAATTGATAATGATCTAGCTTAAACTTGGTTTTATTGTTGGGTAGCCAATTGTGCTTTTCACCCTTGGCGACACAAATTTTCCAATTCTGTGTCTTAGAGGCACATTGTTGATGTTTAAAAATTTAAATCGGAGTAGAATTTGGAAAAAGTAGTGGTCAAAATTAGAATTAGCATGTCGGAATTAGCAGACAAAGATTTGCTAACGTAGGCAATGGCAAGGGTTCGCGTGGTGCTGATATGGCAATGAGTTGCCGGTGACATCTAAGACTGCTTGGAGGTAACATGGTTGATGATGTGTTAGACATGCAACACAACTTGATGATGTGGCACTTATTTGGAAAATGATATGGCAACTGACATGGGATCCTTCCGATGAAAACAAGAACCAATTGTGGGTGGCGGGGTGTGATGCGCTTATGATGCTCTCCGGCTGAAAAGGGTTTATAAATGTAAATGTTTATAAAATAATTTTAACCCCTGTGTGTGAAAAAGGTATAACAATTATATAAGTAAAATATTTTGTAGTTGTGATGTAGCTGTATAGTGTCTGTTTGATTCTTTTTACTTGTTTGTTTTTCTATCCTTTATTCCTGTTTTATTGGATGTCTGTTGCTTTTTGTTTCTTATTTCCACTTTTATATGGATTCATTAAGACCTTGCTTGTAGGCATATTTTATATTGCGGCTTTGTCATTAATTATCCACAAGAATCAAACCGCAAGTGGAGACCAAGGTTAACGACTAATATGTCACTCGAATGATGGAAAGATCACCGGAAATAGCTGTACAAAAGTGGACCGTTGCATTTGGAAATAGAATCATATTCCAAATTTAAAATTGATTTGGGTTCTCGTTAGATTCCTCAGACGGTAACAAGAAAAATTGATTTAGACGTTCAGATGCTTTGGTCACCTGCACATACAACAAGGTTAACGAATTAAATACTCAAATTAATAGACTTTTTTTTCAAAATAACCTTATTTTAAAAAAAATTTTTAAAAGTAACCTATTTACAAAAATATTTAGCAATCTAACCTGATTTGTCAGAAACGGGGCCATTAATTAAAGGCGCCGTTCATTAATATTTAATGGCGCCGTTTCAAATGGCGCCTTTACTTAATGGCGTAGTTTGAAACGTCGCCAATCATATTAAAATTTAAATGGCGCCTTTACTTAATGTATTCGTTTGAAATGGCGCCAATATTGTTAATTACCTACTCCACATTTTTTTATTTATATCTGTATCACGTTTTAAAAAATTTTATAATAAATATGAGAAATATAAATAGTACAAACTATGGTACAAATCTAGAAGTAGATCTACGACTAGGTTCACTATAATCTTCGGATGATGAGGCTCAAAACTCTTGATGAACCGAAAAACTACGTCGTAGAGGATGTTCACCACGCCTTGCCCGTGTACTTCCTTCACCGGCATTAAATAAGCGGGGGTCAACACCTTGTTGTTCTAAGACATACCGAAATTGGTGTTCCTCACCAGCAGCATCTAGTGCGGTACGACAACCTCTAAGCCAATTAGCAGAAATCGACTGTGCAGCATGGCCAACACTGTTACGGAACGCCCTGAGTGCTCTTGCAGTCTGATCAACAAGATGGTTGACCTGGCATGTAACACTTATAAACGTCAACATAACGTAGTATTGAATAAGTAGGAAAAAAAAGATTTTCAAAATACATACTACTCACTGTAGACGGTTGCCACTTGGGTCAAAACCCAGCCGGGAGCAAGGCGGAACATGCACCTCACGCCGTGTCAGGACACGCCTAGTGATCGATAAATACCTTTCCATGTATTCACTAGCCCATGTTGGAGGATGACGCTCGTAGGTGATATAGTGCATTCGTGTATTCCACATCGCGATCCACTTGGCATGGTAGACATCCCAATTTTCGTTGGATCTGCCTCGACAAGACGTTTCATGTAGAGAGTCGAGTGTGTCGACATGATCTGGGATATGTAGCATGAGTCCAAACTAACGTAACACTCGGTCAGGACAATGCAGTTCAACAATATAAAAGCATATAAGCGTTCCTACATATTGCCAGATGTCACGACCCTCGAAACAAATATCGGGCAAAGTGGCTAACAAGGGTTGCCGGTACAGTGTCCAATCAACCTAGCATAAGGAAAAAATAACTTGGTCATTATATTGAATATTAAATAATAAAAAAGATGTCTCTTTTCACTTATATACCTGATGAGGTTCTTGGACATCCAGTTGGTCCCTGTAGAAGGACTGAAAATACCTTGGGTTCTCACGGAATGTATAGCTGGCAGACCACCTGGTTATATGTGTAGGGAATTATTTACAACGCCTACATAATATTGCATATGCATTAAAGTAATATTTTTGATCTATATTGTCTTACCAAGTGCCTAATGGCCGCATCGGATCATTAAGCATAACTTGTTGATGGCGGGAGGCAATAATTGGACGACCGATGTGTAAGTGCTCCCATGACCATAGCTAAACATGATAAATTGAAAAAATTAGGAGTACGACACATTAAAAAATTAAATATAACTATTATTATGGTTTGTACCTGGAGCAACAAAACACACCCGCCTAGTTGCTTGGCCCCCTTCATGCAACACCGACACAATTAGGAATAAAGGTAGGCCAAAACTGCTGACCCCTAGCTGTATGACATACACTCCTCCATTGTTTTGAGCAATGGGAGGAAGATGAGCGGTGTTTGATTCCCAGTACTGTTGGTGAATAGTACTGCGCCAATCAAGTGGAGGATATTGCCCCTAGCATGTTGCAGAAATACTTGCTCCCCAGCGCCATTTCGGGGTCCATTTTCAAACTGTTCCTTCAACTACTAATTGGCAATAATTCCACCTTGCAACCAATGAGGAAGGGGAGTTGCACCTAATAATTGCTGGCACACATGCCCTCCAATTATAATTTGAGGTGCCAGTAACTGCCATGCCATCTATTGGTAAACCTAGCAAGAACGCTACATCTTGCAACGTTGGTGTCATCTCACCAACCGGTAGATGGAATGTGTGAGTCTCTCGCCACCACCTTTCCACCAAAGCACCAATCAAGCAATTATCAATTTGGATATGGCCTATCTAGGTCAATCCAATACAACCTACCTGAATGACATAAGGTCGCACTGCATCATGAAGGGGTAACAGACGATGGTGCCTCACTCTGATCTCGTCATCACCCTGTAATACATTAACATTAGATATGTCACACAACTATTACAATAATTAAAATATAAAATATTATGGCACTATAAATAAGGTTAACATACCACACGGACCCAAACATCCTCTGACCGATGTTGGTCTTGAAGATGTAACACTGATCTACTGTCCGGACCTGGATTCTGTTCGATAGAACTAGTACCACGAGATGTACGTCCTCCTCTTGTCCTTACCATTTCTTTAAATGCTTTGACACTAGATATATCACACAACTAATATTCAAATAAAATAGCTACAAGAATATGACTTCAATTAAAACTAACAAAATTGTTAACAATATATAGTACAACAAAATCATAGAAACAATGAAACAAAATCAAAATTTGAACTTAATTACAAAATTAACTCTGTCTACTTGGACAAGTTTTTTTATTATGGCCTCTCTAGCCACATATACTACACTTATTTTTTGACGATCCCTCCCTAGCATCCATTTCGTTATGCAAACGAGTTGATTTCGGTCTTCCTTTGCCAAACCGCCACTTAGTATAGTCTGCAACCACCGTGGGCCCTGTGTACTCTATCCATAAAGATTCATCAGGAAGAGGGTGAAATAATGGAGCATACGAGCTTGCATACATGTCAAGGTTGTACAACGGATCAACAAATTGCCCATAGTCGATCTTAAATGCTGCACAACATGCCATTACATGTGAACATGGACGGTGAAACAATTTCCATGTACCACAAGTGCAACTCGATTTGGTCAATGTTATGGTACGACGAATCTCCCCTCTTAACCCTTCTTCAGTCTGGCACACAGGTGTTGTTAGCTGAAAGCACATGGTATTCTGATCAAATAACATGACTGTATGGTGTCTTGATTTGGTGGTGGCTCGTTCTAATTCAGTAAAGACAAGCAGTGGCCATGGAGCACCTCGTGAAAGGAACTCCCGAGCAAGATCCCCGCACCAGACAAAGTAATTGTTGCATCTGAAAAATGTCAATTCCTCAAGGGCTGTTACTGGGAGTGCTCATCCACCTTTCAGAACATTATTAAACACTTCAGATAAATTGGTGGTCATATTACAGTAACGATAACCACCATTGTACGAAAGCGCCCAACGTTCTTTTGGCTCTCTTTCAATCCACTGTTTCACCTCATCATTGACATGGATGAATTGATCATACCATGCATCAAACTTTCTCCTAGAAGGTTCCCTCGGCATAAAATTCAACCTTCTCTTTAGGGCAGGATTGCTGAACTTGTGGTTGAAGTTACTTACCAGGTGACGAGTGCAGTATCGATGGTATCCTATAGGCTTAGGCCATATCGCTGACATCCCATTCTTAATTCCAGCATTTCGATCGGAAATTATGCACACTGGGAAGCGCTCACTTGTCACATAGGTCTGTAGACACTGCAGAAACCAAGTCCAACTCCATCCGTCCTCCTTATCCACTAAAGCAAAACACAGTGGATACAAATAGTTATTGGCATCAAATGCGACTGCTACTAGTAACTTTCCCATGTATTTCCCATATAAATGGGTACCATCAATACTAATCAAGGGACGACAATACTTGAACCCGTCAATGGATGCTCCAAATGCCCAAAAAACTCCACCAAACAGTGCTTCACCAGCTTCTTGCCTCTTAAAATGCCACTTCACAACAGTACCTGGATTTGACTGTTGTAATGCAGCGAGCAGCTTAGGGAGCTTTGGAAATGCTTCCTCGTGCGAGCCAAACAGCTGTTCAAGCACTTGCTGCTTAGCTTTCCATGCCTTGTAATACGAGACAGTGTACCCATGTTGTTGTTTCACTGCAGCTCGAATTGCTTCAACATTTAGTCTAAGATCAGCAGTAACAATAGGTAACACCATATCAGCAATAACTCTTGAGGACAGGAGTCGATGATCTTCTGGCAATACAGTGGTAGAACATGTATGTGGCCCATTCAAAACTGATATCTCAAATAACCCTGTCTTCTATTTTAGTGCTCCACGTAGATACCACGCACATTGTGGTGCTTGTACACACTTAAGGACTACAAGTTGAGGTGTCGATTTGTACACCATATACTGCAGCTTGTTCTTAATGTGCCACAAGCTTACATAATGGACTAGTTCCTTCTTTGTTTGGAACCATAGCCCCTGTTCCAGCCCAGATCCCGTGGATCTCTGTCTTGTACTTTCCTCCCAGTCAGAATATACTGCCTGGTCTGCCCAACTAACATCTTCAAACTTAGGAACAGGTGCTCGGGCAATTGTAGCCTCGTCGTCCTCATCTGGTTCAACCTCACAAGCGTCAATACCCACATCTGCATCTTCATCAGATACGTCAGAGTCATTGTTAGCATATGCTCTATCAAACATACTTCTGTCTTCGTTTCCGATGATTGCTCCCATCAATGAAACGTTAGCATCAACGCTTCTAGACGGGCTCGAAGCTTCAAATTGAGAACGTGATGCATGAAGTTCAGATCTTCCTACAACATCTACAACATTTACATATAATTGTATGCATGCTCCCCTATTTTCCACAGCCACCTCGAACATAGATCTCAAATTTATCGGACAATTGATTTCAACAGGTTCATAATACATAGGGTTTTGGGATACCAACATTCTTCATATAATCATTATTTCACTTGTGTTACTATCACATCCAATAGCTTCATGCATCAACCCCTTTAGCTCCGCTAGTGAAATTCTAGCTTGTGCCCTAAGTACAAATCATCTTCCGCCCGTATAATTAACCCCATCAACATTTTGCATCATAGTTCCACCAATGTGACACAAAAAACTCAATATAGTGCATGCCATAATTTATAACTGATTACCCAAAACAACAAACAATTAGTAAATGTAGATTATTTACTTTCACAAAGTCTCTCGTTTAATATCCGCAAAGTTGGAACAAATAATTCAATATTACTTTTTACAATTTAATATTTCCATATTATATATACCGGTTATACATATATAAGTGGATATTATTATATTTTTATACACATATAATCAAATTTAACTACCAATAAGCACCAAAAAAATTGCGATTTAATGGTTTACAGTTTACGATAATATAACATACAAATTTTTAATAATAATAACTCCATAATAATTAACTTATATTATAATATAATTGATATTCTATATACTAAATACTATCCGAAGAGGGGTGAGTGAGTAATGGTCTCGTCACAAATAGCTCTATAAGCTGAGTAAATCAAGTTGAGTGCCACAAAAGATATTATCTTATAATTTTTTTAAAAATATTTGTTAAAAATATTAAAATAATTTGTTATATTCTCATTATTGTTCAATACATTAGCATATTTTATATAAAATTTAGGTAAAATATGCTAAGAATTTGAATAATAACAAGAATTGAACAAGTCATTTTGATGTTTTTAGCAAAAATTTAACCAGTACCTAAACTAAAAATACTTAAACAAACAAATTTATTTAAATATTTCAATATAAATAATCAAATAAAAATATATTTATCAAAGTACAGATAAAACAATTAAAAATTATTAGTTGTTATACAACAATATAACATTTTGAATGTCGGAGTATTAATATACTACATACTAAATATTATATGCATAAAACAAATTTAACAAAAGTAATATAACAAACTGGCAACGCAAAATGACATTATATTATAATATATAAAAAGAAATAAAACTATGAAGTTATAATATTAACTTACTTGAGAGTGAAGGTGAAATAGAAAAGTAAGATGAATGAAAATATATTAAATGACTGAGATATATGAAAATTTTGAATTTAGTAGTATGCTTTATATAGAGAAAGAGATGGAGAAGGAAATGGAGATGGAGGTAGAAATAGAGATGAAGATGTAAATGGTTCGTAGAAATGGAGATGAAGATGGGAGGAGTTAGGGGTAGGGAGATTTGGGGAATCTGGCAGGGGGTAGGGGGGGTAGGGAAATCTGGTAGGGTATGGGTAAGGGGGGTAGGGAAATCTAGTAGGGTAGGGGTAAGGGGATGGGGAAATGGTAATGTCACGGAATTAAAGTAATGGCGCCGTTTGAAACGGTGCCATTAAGATTTAATGCGATAGGCGTCGTTTCAAATGGCGCCTTTAATTAATGTGACAAATCAGGTTAGATTACTAAATATTTTTGTAAATAGGTTACTTTTTTAAATTTTTTTAAAAATAAGGTTATTTTGAAAAAACGTCAAATTAATACATATATGTTATAAAAATAGGTATAAATTATACTCAAAAGGAAGAGAACAAAAATACGAACCCAAATATATTTAGAGAAAAATAACAAATATTGTATTTCAAAAATTAGGAGCCAAAGAAAATTTTCCTTTATTTAAATAATTTTATTGATTCCCTCCTCTTATACTCCCACCCTTTCACAAGAATGCTAATATATATATATATATATATATATATCCACTTTCTTCCTGGGTAAGCAACTTCCACCGCTAAGTTTTCTGTATAAATATGAGAGAGCAGTTAGAGATTAATAGTGCAATTTTGAGGAAGAGAATTGAAGTGCAATGATTGAGAGAGATTTGGGAGAATATTTTAAAATCACATTTTACGTTGAGTTGGCTTCCTAAAAGCCTGAAATAAATTATGTAAATGAGAATAAAGTTTTGTTTGTTCTCTTTGATATTAGTATTTGGAAAATGAATATCTAACGTTAAAGTATACAAAATTACACAATGGCTTCCAGACGATATCGAACATTTTCCTAATAAAACAAAGAGAACCTCTCCCATTAATTGGAATTTGAAAATTTAGTCAAAACTACATTTCTCGACAATTTCCAATGGCTTCCAGACAATATTCAAAGGGCCCAGAAGTTTTATGAATTCATTTTAGTAGATTCAGGTTCTGCCCTTATTAAACATGAAAGATGTAATAATGGAAAAATCCAATATTCAAAATGCAAAATTTTAAATATTTGGGATATCGAAGATTTCGGTTACACTTCTTATACCTCAAAACAATTTTTTCAAACCTTTATTCCAACCGGCTATACCTATCAAGATTACAAAATAGCTTGGTTTAGAACCTTTCTTTTCCTACCTTTTGACCAGTCCTGGGTCTTTCAATTTAAAAAAAAAATCAAGAACTTTTTCAGCCTGGTTTTATTAGTGGTGGCGTTTTTTCAGAAGAACTACTGACATTTACCCAGCAAATCCCAAAGCATTATTCAACATTTATTCAAAACATTCACATGACAATTCTTTAAATGCAATTATAAATTTTCATTCAAATTTTCAAATTCCTTGGATGCTTTGGTGGTCTTTCAAGACCACTTAATTTCTGGAACAACCTTATCCCATATCCTTAGTCCAAGAATTCAAGATTAAGTGGTGGGAAAAATACGTCCTTGAACGAGATTGTACCACTGATTCCCTTTCAAAATTTAAAAAAAAAAAAAAATAAGAATATTCAAATCCCCAACCCGATTTCTCTAGACATTTTAAAAACTCCTTCTAAATCTCATTGTCAAAAAACTTTACCATCAAGCTCTTGCTCAAAATCCAAATCCAAATCCAAAATCTCAAAGGAACTTCTAACTCAACTCCTTCAACAAATTAAAGGTTCTTCCTCTGATGAAGATGATGAAGAAGTTGGTTCAAGCCAAAGTGATCCGTTCAACCTTTTCTGAAATTTTCAACATCCGAATAATTCCAAAGACAGATTATACAACTGAGATATCATCATTCAAGTCAGGACAAAGGCAAAAGATAAAATATGCACAGTAAACTCAATAATGGGACGTCTCGACTTCATTTAAAGGCAGAGCGAAAATTACACTCTCAGATGGAAGAGTAAAACATAACCTCTCACAATTCAAAAGCGAGTCCTAGTATCAAAGTTTTATTTTGTAATTTTATTTCCAAGTGTTATACTTCAGTCCTCCATTCCAATTTGTAAGTTTTATTTGTATTTCATTTTTATGCTTGTATTTTCAATTAATCTGTTGTACTCAATCTCTGTTTAAACTCTTCAGATAAGAAATCCATCTTTCTCATCTTCTTCTGTCTGTGTCCGCTGATGCCCGATCCTGCCCTCTTTCTGGTATCAGAGCCAAGTTCAAGGTGTTTTCAATAGTAATTTTACGAAAATACTGTAATACCCAGCCTAATTAGATTAGATTCGGTATTACAATATGTGAAACTCAGGATATTTAAATTAGATTAAAACTCGCTATTATTTTGATTAGGGTACAAAGGAAAAAAATTTTTAAAAAAAAGACAAAATTTTCCCCACCCCCACAAGTTTTTCCTTTTCTCTCTCCCGTTTAAGTCTCTCTCTCCTCTCACCGCACGGTTCTCTCTCTCTCCTCTCACCTACGCCGGTGCCGTATGGCCCTTGCTGATGCTGCCTCGACCACGCCGGTGCTGCCTCTGGCTACCGATACAGCGTCTCTTCTCTCTTCTCCTCTTTTCGCTCTCTTCTCTCTCCTCGCGGACACCGTGCACCACCATTACAGCCGACCATGTCCACTATTGCCGTCCACCACCACGCTACCGCCCTTGCACCACCATACCGCCAGAACTCCCGGGGGTCTATAAATACCCCAAACCCTCAAACCTCACACCTCTCACCTCACAATCTCTCTCTCCTCTCGGTTTCTCTCTCTATCACTCATGGCTCTTTCACTACTCTGGTCACCTCACTGATATGGCTCCGGCCACCTCGCCGGCGTCACCACCTCACTAGTGGCTTAAGAGCTAAACTTTGGAATTAAAAGCTAGTGAAGGTAAGTATACTACCTCCCCTACTTGTTTGTAAAATATGAAAAAATTATGCTTGACATGGTTTGATATTTAAGACTTATATTTGAATAATTTATTAGTTTGTTAAAAGAGGTTCATGCATTTATATTTGGTTTATTATGTGATTTCTACTCTTGTGATTTGAATTATACTGATTTATACGTTGAATTGATGTTTAAATATGTGAATTTTGGAGGAAATTGTATTTGTGATTATGTGAAGGTAATTATTGTGAACATGTGATTTAAATTGAAAGATTTTTATGAGGAGAGCTACAGATAACTACGTTGACTCTCTGAGGCCTATCGATGATAGAATGTGAAATGTTAAAGTTGATCTATGAGCCTGTCGCGAGAATAATACCGGCACATAGATCTATGTTTGGTCCTAGGGGATCAGTCGACTTAGAACCAGTTTGAATATGTGAAACGTGAATGTCGATCTGTGACCCTGCCGGGGGAATAATACCGGCCGCAGTTTCTATTTCATCTGTATGTTTTACCAAAAGAGCTCCCGGAAATAAGTTAAATTATAAAACATCGGTTCATGCTACTTTAATGTGATTTTTAAGATAAATTGATTTTACTGGTTTTGATTGGGATTTTATCCATTTTTAATAACATGCCTGATCTGTGTAGGGAGTGTGATATACTTACTGAGCGTGTTGTTTGCTCACCCAATTTGTTTATTTTCCAGATTAGTAACCCATGGCAAGTTCGTGAAAGAAGAAATGATGAAACAACTTACTATCTCGAGAATTAGTTATTTCATAAATGAACTTTGTAGTAGCATGTCAGAGACTATTTGAGATATTGTAATTTTAAGAATCCGCACTACTAATTTTAAAGTGTTAGTTCATTGTATTTTGGACAATGTTAGTTTGTTGTATTTGGGACTATGTTTTATATATTATAGGAACGGTTTAGTTATTTTGAAGAATTTTGGTTGGAAATATTTGGGCTTTGTACTATGATAAGGGGATTCATTATAGTACAGTCGTGTAGTGCCCTTTGACTTAAGCCTATTTGGTAATAACGTTCGGGGGCGTTACATAAAGTGGTATCTGAGCGCGGTTATGAATTTTGAAGAAAATTTAAGTGTGAAGATCCAAATACTAGGTTATGAATTTTAGGGAAATCCTAGTGCTAAGATGAGAGCCTTAGTTTATTGAGAAACGAAGTTTTCCGTGCTGAGGAAATATAGTTGACTATTTGAATTGGCAACTTTAACTATATTGGAGCTTAAAAGTTGTTTAACATGGTTTTGTATGTAGTTTAGGTAAAGGTGATGATGAATGACAAAAGTGAAACAATGGCATCCCTGAAGAGAAAGAGAACCTTGAAAGAAAAAAGCAGGACTCCACCCCCCGATCGAGGAACACCCTAGTGAATCGGAGAATGATACAGAAGCGGAACACCTTAGTGAATCCGAGAATGATACAGAAGAGGAGCACCTTGATGAGGAACGTGTCCCACTACAGAACAGACCCACTGGTCAAAACGGCCAGAACTCAGGTGATTCCTCTAATCAGTTTGATGTTGCAACAATGCACCAACTCATGGTTAATCTCTTGCAACATCAACAGCAAGTTCAAGCTATGCCTCCTCTCACTCGACGCATTGAAGAGACCCCCTTCGAAAGGTTGTCAAAATTGAGGGCCCTAAAGTTTGAAGGAGCAGATGAAGCTGAAAAATGGATGCAAGAGATGGAGACCTTGTTTAAGGTAATGTCAATAGCCGATGATGATAAGGTTGAAGCAGCCACCCCTTTTCTTAAGGGGAATGCGGAGTTCTGGTGGACTACAGTCAAGGTAGCTTATCAGAACGCTACTAAACCTTTGGCTTGGGAGAAGTTTAAAGAGACCTTCTACAACCAGTTCTTCCCTGAAGCACTCAGAATGATGAGAGAAAATGAATTCTACGAGCTCAGACAAGGAGAGCAGATGACGGTATTGCAAAATGCTAACAAGTTTCATGAATTGGGACGTTTTAGCCCAAGCATCATGGCATCCGAGACAAGTAAAGCAAACATGTTTGAAAGGGGATTACCTCCTCGCATTAGGAGGCGTCTGTCAAGTGTCATCTTCAAGAGATACAAGGAGGTCCTTAAACGTGCTCTGAAGGTCGAAGCAGATCTGAAGTTTGAAGGATAGGAATATGCTGCCAAGAAAAGGTACGGAAAATTTCAGGGAGAAATGCCTAACCGGTCTGGTGGCAATGACAAAAAGTTTCATACAAAGAATCCAGAGAGCTCTAACACTGGGTTCAGAAAATGCGAGCACTGTGGTAAGAAACATTCTAGTAAATGCTACAAAAAGTTAGGGGTGTGCTTCGAGTGTAAGGAGAAAGGACATAGCCTGTAATTGTCCTCTCAAGAGTGGTACTAAGAATAGAACCAGTAATGACAGACAGGGACCTCAGGGTAACGCCAGAGTTTTTGCTATGATCCAGAAGGACGAGACTGCTAGTGACCGTGCGGTGACAGGTACCCTTCCTATCAATTCTACTAATGCACATGTATTATTTGACAACGGGGCCTCCCACTATTTTGTGGCTAAGAAGTTTGTCTCTAAGTGAACTTGTGAGTTGAAACTACTAGATGAACCCTTTTGTGTGACAACCCCAGTGGGGTATGATGTAATTGCTGATCTTGAGTGTAAGGACTGTGTGATTACAATAGGTGATATGAAGTTAGTGGCAGACCTAATACTCTTAGATATGAAGGATTTTGATGTGATTCTAGGGATCAATTGGCTGTCTTCTTATCACTGACATTTAGATTGTTTTGGAAAAAGTGTAGTGTTTCGGATTCCTAACCAACCAATGTTTGCTTATCATGGGAATGGGTTAAATCCTCTTATAAGAAGTAAAGACTCTAAGACTTCTACTAGGATGATTTCGGCCTTAAATGCTAGAAGGTCCCTGAGGAAGGGATGTCAAGGATTCCTTTGTCACGTGTTTGACAGTAGGAGGGACGGCGTAAAGTTGGATGGTATTCCCATTGTCAGGGAATTTCCTGAGGTCTTTTCAGAAGACTTGCATGGTTTACCTCCAAGTAGGGAAATCGAATTTGAAATTGATCTAGTACTTGGTAGTGGACCCATATCCAAAGCTCCTTATAGAATCTCTCCCTCTGAACTACGAGAATTGAAGGTACAATTCCAGGAATTGTTAGATAAAGGCTTCATCAGACCAAGTGTCTCGCCATAGTGCGCTCTAGTAGTGTTTGTAAAGAAGAAGGATGGCAGTATGACGTTGTGCATGGACTACAAAGAATTGAATAAGGTGACTATTAGGAATAAGTACCCCTTGCCTCGAATTGATGACTTGTTTGATCAACTTCAAGGTGCTAAGGCCATTTCTAAGATTGACCTATGATCTGGTTATCAGCAACTAAAGATCAAGGAGAGGGATGTGGCTAAGACTGCTTTTCAAACCAGGTATGGGCATTACAAATTTTTAGTTATGCTTTTTGGGCTGACAAATGCACCAGCTACTTTTATGGATTTGATGAACAAGGTGTTTAAACAATATCTGGATCAATTCGTTGTTGTATTCATAGATGACATACTAATCTACTCCAAGAGTAAGGAAGAGCACGAGGAACATCTGAAGATGGTATTCCAAACCCTGCATGAGCATCCGTTGTATGCCAAGTTTAGTAAGTGAGAATTTTGGCTTGATAAAGTGGCATTCTTAAGCCATGTGATATCCAAAGATGGGATCTTAATAGACCCAAGGAAGGTTGAAGCGGCATTGGGATGGAATCCGCCTACAAATGCAATGGAGATTTGAAGCATATTGGGACAGGCTGGTTACTATAGAAGATTCATTGCGGGATTTTTGCAAATTGCACTTCCCCTCACCCGTTTGACTAAAAAAGGAGTGAAGTTTGAATGGACCGATGAATGTGAAGGAAGCTTTCAAGAGTTGAAGAAGAGGTTAGTATCCGCCCCGGTACTTGCAATACCTACGGATGAGGGCAACTTTGTCATTTACAGTGACGCCTCAAAGAAAGGGCTAGGTTGTGTGTTAATGCAAAATGAGAAGGTGATAGCCTATGCATCCCGACAATTAAAGCTTCATGAAAAGAATTATCCAACACACGACTTGGAGTTGGCGGCGGTGATATTCGCTTTGAAGATCTGGAGACATTACCTTTATGGAGGATCTTGCTAGATTTATACAGACTACAAAAGCTTGAAATATTTGTTTACTCAGAAAGAGTTGAACTTTAGACAAAGGAGATGGTTAGAATTAATCAAGGACTATGATGTGACCATTAATTACCATCCTGGAAAAGCAAATGTAGTTGCAGATACACTGATCAAGAAGTCAGTGGGCAACTTAGCTGTCCTGATCACTTCTCAGCTCAAGTTACTTAGGGACTTGGAAGAAATGTAGATTGAATTGTGCATCCATGGTGTTTTAGCCAGTTTGGTTGCACAACCGCCGTTGAAAAGATCAAGACTGCGTAGCAACATGACCCCTTTTTGATAAAGATGAAAAGAAAGGTGTCCAATGGAGAATCTTCATACTTTCTACTGCATGATGATGGAGCATTGTACTTTAGAGATAGATTATGTGTGCCTTGTGATCCAGCAATTAAGAAGGATATCATGAGAGAAGCACACAATTCTTGCTATTTGGTACATCCTGGAGGCACGAAGATGTATCGAGACCTGAAAAGCTGTTTCTGGTGGAGAGGCATGAAGCGAGATATTGCTGAGTTTGTGGCTAAGTGCTTGATATGTCAACACGTAAAGGCCAAGCACCAAAAGCCTGGTGGATTACTACAGTCATTAGAAGTAACTGAGTGGAAATGGGATCGAATTTCAAAGGATTTTGTTATTGGTCTACCGAGGATGGTTAGGAAGAATGATGCAATTTGGGTCATTGTAGATAGACTTACGAAAAGTGCACATTTCCTTCCTATTAGATTTAACACTCCATTAGATAAGTTGGCAAAGTTATACATTGATGTTGTGATGCGGTTGCATGGTGTGCCAATTGAAATTGTTTCTACAGAGACCCGAGGTATGTGTTAAGGTTTTGGGAGAGTCTGCAGAAAGCTTTGGGAACTAACCTGATTTTGAGTACTACCTACCACCCTCAAAAAGATGGACAGACCAAGAGGACTATTCATACATTGGAGGACATGCTGCGTGGCTGCGTTATAAACTTTGGGGGTAGTTGGGATAACTACATGACTTTGGTAGAGTTCGTGTATAATAACAGTTTTCATTCTAGTATTGGGATAGCACCATATGAAGCTTTGTATGGGCGACTATGCAAAACTCCTTTGTTTTGGAATGATGTTGGAGAAAGAAAACTATTAGGTCCCAAGATTGTACAAGACACTGAAGAAAAGGTCAAGCTAATCAGAGAGATAATGAAAATGAGTCAAGACAAGCAGAAAAGTTGGGCAGATAAGCATAGAAGACTATTGGAGTTTTCAGAAGGTGAACATGTTTATCCAAAGGTATCCCCAACTAAAGGTGTGATGAGGTTTGGAAGAAGGGGTAACTTAAGTCCGCGCTTTGTGGGACCATTTACGATTCTTGCAAAAGTTGGGGACGTAGCTTATAAAGTAGCCTTACCACTGGAGCTGTCCAGAATACATAACGTGTTTCACATTTCTAAACTAAGGAATTATATTTCTAACCCTTATCACGTGATACAACATGAACCATTGCAAGTACGAGAAGACCTGACTTATAAAGAACATTCGGTTCGCATAATCGACCAAAAAGAGTAAAAGTTAAGGCATAGAACGATCTCATATGTCAAGATTCAATAGAGTAATCATACTCCTAGAGAAGCAACTTAGGACACAGAAGAAGAGATGAGAAGAAAATACCCGAAATTATTCGAAAACAAAGGTAAGTTTTGAGGACGAAACTTTTGCTTAAGAGGGTGAGGATGTAATACCCAGCCTAATTAGATTAGATTCGGTATTGCAATATGTGAAACTCAGGATATTTAAATTAGATTAAAACTCGCCATTATTTCGATTAGGGTACAAAGGAAAAAAAATTAATTAAAAGCATAAAAAAGACAAAGTTTTCTCCACCCCCACACGTTTTCCCTTTTCTCTCATCCGTTTAAGTCTCTCTCTCCTCTCACCGCACGGTTCTCTTTCTCTCCTCTCACCTACACCGGTGCCGCTCGACCCTTGCTGATGCCGCCTCTGGCCACCGATACCGCGTCTCTTCTCTCCTCTCCTCTCTTCTCTCTCTTCTCTCTCTTCTCTCTCCTCGCGGACACCGTGTACCACCATTACCGCCGACCACGTCCACTACCATCGTCCACCACCACGGTATTGCCCAACCACCATGGTACCGCCCTCGCACCACCATACCGCCTAACCTCCCGGGGTTTTATAAATACCCCAAACCCTCAACCCCTCAAACCTCACACCTCTCACCTCACAATCTCTCTCTCCTCTCGGTTTCTCTCTCTATCGCTCACGGCTCTCTCACTACTCCGGTCACCTCACCGGTGTCACCACCTCGCCGGTGGCTTAAGAGATAAACTTTGGGATTAAAAGCTAGTGAAGGTAAGTATACTACCCCCCTACTTGTTTGTAAAATATGAAAAAAAAAATATGCTTTACATGGTTTGATATTTAAGACTTATATTTGAATAATTTATTAGTTTGTTAAAAGAGGTTCATGCATCTATACTTGGTTCATTATGTGATTTCTACTCTTGTGATTTGAATTATACTGATTTATACGTTGAATTGATGTTTAAATATGAGAATTTTTGAAGAAATTGTATTTGTGATTATGTGAAGGTAATTATTGTGAACCTGTGATTTAAATTGAAAGATTTTTATGAAAAGTGCTACAGATAACTACATTGACCCTCTGAGGTCTATCGACGATAGAATGTGAAATGTGAAAGTCGATCTATGACCCAATCGCGAGAATAATACCGGGACATAGATCTATGTTTGATCCTAGCGAATCTGTCGACTTAGAACCGGTTTGAATATGTTAAATGTGAATGTCGATCTGTGACCCTGCCGTGGGAATAATACTGGACGTAGTTTCTGTTTCATATGTGAGTTTTACCAAAAGATCTCTTGTAAATAAGTTAAATTATAAAACATCGGTTCTTGCTACTTTAACGTGATTTTTAAGATAAATTGATTTTACTAGTTTTGATTGGGATTTTATCCATTTTTAATAACATACCTGATCCATGTAGGGAGTGTGATATACTTACTGAGCATGTTGTTTGCTCACCCAATTCGTTTATTTTCCAGATTAGTAACCCATGGCAAGTTCTTGAAAGAAGAAATGATGAAACAGCTTACTATCTCGAGAATTAGTTATTTCATATATGAACTTTATAGTAGCATATCAAAGACTTTCTGAGATATTGTAATTTTAAGATTCTGCACTACGAATATTAAAGTGTTAGTTTGTTGTATTTGGGACTATGTTTTATATATCATAGGAACGGTTTAGGTATTTTGATGAATTTTGATTGGAAATATTCGAGCTTCGTACTATGATAAGGGGATTCATTATAGTACGGCCGTGTAGCACTCTTTGACTTAAGCCTATTCAATAATAACATTCGGGGGCGTTACAAATACTGTTAATCACTTATTAGGAACGTTTTGCTATTACAACACTTATTAGGAGCATTGGTAAGTCGGTAGTGTAGCATGGGTAAGCTGTGGAAAGCTGTTCCTACTGGGTGTTCCTGTTACTATGTCGCTGGTGTTCCCATTTTCAACAGTGTCAAATAGTAAAACCGTTCCCAACGGTGTTAAATAGTAAGACTGTTAGGTAACTGTTAAACCCTAACAACTAAGGCTATAACCATGTTTGGTTTCAGAATTGGTGGACCTTTTAGAAAGATGTTTTCAAAATAACCCAATACTAGTTTAAACATAGTTAATTCAAAAGAAGTTTCAAAAGAAATTACAAACCCGAAAGATTTTGTCAATTGGAGCATTCCAAATGAAGATTTAGAATCAATTTATCAAATTGGAACTTTTGATTTAAAAATGGCTTTTTCTTGTAAAACACGTAAGCAATCAATGGCTATTGATCAAGAAACCCAAAATAGTTCAATTACTTTCAAACTTATCCCTTCAAAAATATATTGTAAAAGGTTATCATTATATATACTATAGTTTAGTTCAAGTAGCTATCAACCCTTTAACAAGGACGGGACATAACCAACCGGTTATGTCAGCCCTTAGAGATTCAACATATTTAAAATATGAAGAATCTTTACTAGCAATTGTCCGAACAAATTTACACAATGGACCAATTTATTTCAATTGTTATCCAAACTTTTCGGTTGCTCTTCGAGATCTAAAAATTTTGGATACTTTAACATTAGATATTCATTTGCCAAATATTAATATCAAAGAGAACAGACAAAACTTTGTTCTCATTTACATAATTTATTTCAGGCTTTTAGGAAGCCAACTCAACCCAAAATGTTTCAAACAATCTCCTCCTGGAGAAACTTTACTACTTGAGGTTTAGGCTGAACAAGCTTCAACCTTTACCCTAATGCATCTCAAATGGAATGACATAACCATTCCAGATATTTGGAGGATTGCAAACCCTCAACCTCCAAGAAATATTGCAAAAAGACAAGTTTAACAAATTACTGAAGAACTTGATGGTAAAATTATCATTAAGTTCGAATCAGGGAAACAAACTATTATTTCGGAACTTTCCTATATTGAATCTTCGACACAATTAACTTCATCTTTTTCATATAACAAAGATGAAGATTTTCAAAATACTTCTACTTTAAGATTTAAAGGAATACGTTTTAACTCTCTTCTTGCTGAACCATTTTTTAAAATGAATCATTTTCAAACCAAATTCTCCAACTGCTTTTCAAATGAGACCATCTTCAATAAATATTTTAACAAAAGATTTTACCATAAATAAAGAATTTTTAAGCAATGAATTTGAATCTAAACAAAACAAAACCCAAAGATAGTGGTTTTTCCAAACTTTTACAAAAGAATCAACGATCAAAATTTGAGAAATTTATTACAAAGAATAAAATCAATTAAAATGTAATATTCCATTTTTCAAATGGTTAGAATCATACATATCAAGGAATCAAATACCAAATCCTTTTATTCAAAATTTTATAAATGTTAATACAAACCCTACAACCAAATGGCTAACAACGGATGGGCAAGTAATACAACTATTCATCCTCCAACAAAAAAAATCTAATTATTAATGTTCAAAATCAAGAAGTGATTGCTACTCCTTTCCGTAGAGGAAAAGAGGAAAAAGAAGGTGCAGATTCACCATCTACAATAAAAGATATAAACAAAATTTATGAACAAAATAATTTTCAAGCTTTAAATAAACAATTTCGAAACAATTAAGTTCAATATATAATAGCGTAGTTAACAACAAAGATAATCAAAAAATGAGAAAATCTCCAATAGTCCAATCAATGCCTCAACCAACATATCAAAATTACACGATCCCTCAACCAATACCTCAAATACCTCAAAGCTATCCTATTCAACAAAGCTTTCCAACTCCACAATCACAGACAAATTCATTTTTCAAGAAATTCAATAACCCTCATTCCTACCTTTTAATTGAACTCAAGGATAAAGAACAAATAAAACTCAAAAAAACAAAAGATTCTGATGATGATATCAGCTAAAGAATCACTCAAAAACTCAAATTAATAGATAACCAAACTACAAGTAGCCCTACAATCCAAACTATTTCAAAAGGAGAAAATGAGGACTCAAATAAAGAAACCTCATCTATATCCCTAAGTGAAGCAGAAATTCAAAAAATAGAAGAATAATTTAACACTAATACAATTAAAAATCCTAAATAATCAATAAATAGAATAAAGAAAAATAATATCCATGAATGGAATATAGACAGAAAAGCTGAGTATGAGATCAAAAATACTCTACAACAAATGGCAATGGGGTCATCATCATACGAAATATTCAATCCTGCACATACAAACCATATAGCAGCCAGATTAATTATTTCTGGATTCTCATGACAACTTCAATCATGGTGATCTAAAACATTACAACTCCATGAAAGAGAACAAATACTCAACTATACCCATAAAGAAAGAAGATGACTTGATCCTAATGACGTCAATTAGCCTTACATTGAAGAAGAAATAGAAGACGCCGTAGAAACATTAATTTGGTCACTAACTGTTGCCTTTTTTGGAAGCATAACTGAGGAACAGGAATTAACAAAATTATTTTTAACCAATTTAAGATGACCATCTTTATAAGATTTTCAATGGTACAAAGATATGTTTTTGACCCATGTACTCAAAATAGATGATGGGAATCAAGTATTTTGGAAAGAAAGATTTGTTACTGGACTTTCAAAATTATTTGCAAACAAAATAATGACCAAAATTCAGGATGTTTGTGGAACACAAACAATTCCATGGTACAACATAACCTATGGACAATTATTTGCTTTTATCAAAAAGGAAGCATTACAATTTTGTCAAGAATAAAAACTTCGTAACAATCTTACAAAAGTCCAAACAAGAAAAGAATTAGGCTCTTTATGTGCTCAATATGGCATTCATAATTTCAAACCTCCTTCAAAATGATACAAAAAGAAAACATTTCAACAAGACTTTAAGTCTTATAGAAAGAAAAGAAAAAATAAATATGAACAATCACCACCACCTCAATATTACAAAAGCAGAAGAAAATATTCAAAGAAAAAATCAAACAAATTTCCAATACGTTTCAAATGCAAAAAACCTGGTCATTACCAAAACAATTGCAAAATAAAAGAAAAAATAAATCAAATAGAAGATGAAGATTTAAAAAATAAATTAATAAATTTATTTTATTCTGATTCAAGTTCAAACAATGAATACTATATATTTGAAATTCAGGAAGACACGATCGATGAAGGCACATCATTTGAATTGACCCAAGATTTATGTCCCTACAAATTTAAAATAGTAAACATATTAATAAAAGCAAACAACGAAGACCTTTTAGACATAGTAGAAAAAATTCAAGATCAAGAAATAAGAAAAAGAATATCTTCTCAAATTAAAAGAAATTATATTTAAAGAACAAGAGATAACTCGACCAAAGATACCCAAATCTTTGGATCAAATATTTGAAAAATGTCCCACACCAAATGTATTCAAACAAATTTCAACTGGAGATTTATAAAGAGAAATCAATGATCTAAAAGGACAAATTAAGCATTTACAAACGGAATTAATAACAATACAGTATATAGATTTAGAAACAATATCAAAATTATCTCTCTTAGAATCAAAAGATTTACAATTAGAATCAAGATTATCATACATAGAGTCTAAAACAAATACTTCAATAGAAAATTCAATAGAAACTCAATTATAAAACATTCAAATATCAGATGAACCAATCTCAAATGACAAATTTCTTCAAATAATCAAAACAATAGAGTATCAAAAATGGTATGTCTATATAACTCTTCATATTTCAAAGGACTATAAAATTCAAACTCAAGCCCTGTTAGACTCAGGTGCAGATCTTAATTGCGTCCAAGAAGGACTCGTTCCTTCAAAATATTATGAAAAAATAATAGAAAGCCTTCACACAGCCAGTGGAGATAAGATGAATATCAGATATAAACTTTCAAATTCTTATATTTGCGACAATGGTGTTTGTTTTAAAACACCATTTATTCTAGTTAAGGCTCTTTAACAACAAATTATATTGGGAACCCCTTCTATAAGCCAAATATATCCTTTTACGGTTACAAAAAAAGGAGTTCATACTAAGATTATGGAAACAAAGTAACATTTCAACTCTTAAACTCGATCTAACAAAGAGATCTAAATCTCTTACATTCAACAATGTTCAAACAAATAAACCTGATCAGCAACAAGAAAATTCATATTCAATACCTTCAAAAGGAAATAGAATATCAAAGGATGGAAAAACAAAATAACCCAATTACACAACAAAATAATCAGAGAAGTATGCTCTGATCTTCATAAGGCATTTTGGGAAAGGAAAAGGCATATAATTCAATTACCTTATGAAAAAGATTTTAATGAAAGAAATATTCCAACAAAAGCCAAACCTATTCAAATGAACAAGGAATTATTAGAACATTGCAAAACAGAAATTCAAATGCTTCTAAACAAAAAATTAATAAGACCATTAAAATCTCTTTGGAGCTGTTCTGCATTTTATGTTAATAAACAAGTTGAATTCGAAAGAGAAGTCCCAAGATTGGTAATCAATTACAAATCATTGAACAAAGTTCTTCAATGGATAAGATATCCAATTCCAAACAAAAGAGACCTAATAAATATGTTACATGACGCAAATATATTTTCATAATTTGATTTAAAAAGTGGCTTTGGCAAATTCAAATTGATGAAAAAGATCGTTACCAAACAACATTCACAGTCCCATTTGGACGCTACGAATGGAATGTGATGCCATTTGGACTAAAAAAATGCTCCATCAGAATTTTACAATATTATGAATGACATTTTTACTATATATGTAGATTTTATTATTGTTTACATTGATAATATCTTAGTTTTCTCAAAAAATGTTCATCAACATTAAAACATTTTTATTAACACTATCAAAACAAATGGTTTAGTTGTTTCAGCGTCAAAAATAAAATTATTTCAAACCAAAGTCGGGTCTTTGGGACATAACAATTTTCAAGGAACCATAAAACCTATTGCAAGAGCAATAGAATTTGCTGACAAATTTCCAAATGAATTAAAAGAAGAAACTCAATTACAAAGATTTTTGCGATGTTTAATTTACATTACTGATTTCTTCCCCAATCTTCACAATATGTGTCAACCATTATACCAAAGGCTTCAAACAAATCGTCTTCCCTGGATAGAGGACCATACTAAGATAGTTCAAACCTTAAAACAAAGAGTCAAAAACTCCCATGTCTATCGCTTCCAAATCCAAAAGCATTTCTCATAATAGAAACAGATGCTTCAGATATAGGTTATGGTAGTATAATCAAACAAAAAATAGAATCCAACCCTGAACAAATAATTAGATTTCATTCTAAACTTTGGCTTGGAGCTCAAAAAAAATATTCAACAATTAAAAACGAAGTTTATTATCTATTGTTTTATGCATTTCAAAATTGCAAGATGATTTATATAACAAAACTTTCCTTCTAAGAATTGATTGCAAATCCGCAAAAGAAGTTTTACAAAATGATGTAAAAAATATAATTTTAAAACAAATTTTTGCAAGATGGCAAGCCATCATTTTTGTTTTTAACTTTTTGAATTTATTAGAGGAAAAAATAACTAGTTACCAGACTTTCTCTCGAAAGAATTTCTTCAAAACCATAATTCAATTCAATTACTTTTCCTAGGAGAATGTCAAAAGACAAAGGTAAAGAGAAGAATCAATCCGCAGAAGTCTATGCAATGACCTTTAAACCCCATCCTCAATCTTCTTCAATCAAAATCCCAACTCAAAACCCTTTCGAAATTCTAAATAAAGATTTTCCTTCAATCTTCTACTCTGTCGCTGTTTCAAGACCTCCAAATCCTCTCCCAATCCGACCTCTAGCTCCTCCTCAATCCCTTAATCAGAGACCCCATAACACTTTACCGGCTAAAACAAATCAATATTTTTCAAAACCTCAACTCAAACACATTTTCCTAATAAAATATAGAGAACCTCTCCCATTAATTGGAATTCAAAATTTAGTCAAAACCACATTTTTTGGCAATTTTCAATGGCTTCCAGATGATATTCAAAGGACCTAGAAGTTTTATGAATTCGTTTTAGTAGATTCAGGTTCTGCCATTATTAAACATGAAAGATGGGATAATGGGCAAATCTAATACTCAAAATGCAAAATTTTAAATATTTGGAATATCAAAGATTTCGGTTACACTTTTCATATCTGAAAATAATTTTCTCAAACCTTTATTCCAACCGGCTATACTTATCAAGATTAAAAAATGGCTTGGTTTAGAACCGTTCTTTTCCGACCTATTAACCATTCCTGGTTCTTTCAATTTCAAAAAAAATCAAGAACTTTTCCAAACTTGGCTTTATGAGTGATGGCGTTTTTTCGGAAGCACTACGAAAATTTACCAAGTAAATGCCAAAGCATTATTTAACATTAATTCAAAACATTCAGAAGATGATTCTTTAAATACAATTATAAATTTTCATTCATATTTTCAAATTCCTTGGATACTTTGTTGGTCCTTCAAGACCACTCAATTTCTGGAACAACCATACCGCATATCCTTAGTACGAGAATTCAAGATTAAGTGGTGGAAAAAATACATCCTTGAACGAGATTGCACCACTGATTCCCTTTCAAATTTTTTTAAAAATAAAAAATAAGAATATTCAAATCTCCAAAGTTTTGTCTGTTCTCTTTGATATTAATATTTGGCAAATGAATATCTAATATTGAGGTATCCAAAATTGTCGGATCTCGAAGAGCAACTGAAAAGTTTGTATAACAATTAAATAAATTGGTCCAATGTGTAAATTTGTTTAGACAATTGCTAGTAAAGATTCTTCATATTTTAAATATATTGAATCTCTAAAGGCTAACATAACCATTGGTTATGTTCTGTCTTTGTTAAAGGGTTGTTAGCTACTTGAACTAAACCATAGTGTATATAATGATAACCTTTTATAATATATTTTTGAAGGGATAAGTGTGAAAGTAATTGAACTATTTGGGTTTCTTGATCAATAGCCATTGATTGTTCATGTGTTTTACAAGAAAAAGCCATTTTAAAATCAAAAGTTCTAATTTGATAAATTGATTCTAAATCTTCATTTGAAGTGCTCGAATTGACAAAATCTTTCTGGTTTGTAATTTCTTTTGAAACTTCTTTTGAATTAAGTTTGTTTAAACTAGTATTGGGTTATTTTGAAAGATCTAGCAATTCTGAAACTGGACCTGGTTACAGCCTTAGTTGTTTGGGTTCAATAGTTACCTAACAGTCTTACTATTTAACACCGTTGAGAACGGTTGTACTACTTGACACTGTTGGAACGAGAACACCAGCGACATAGTAACAGGAACACCCAGCGAGAACACCTCTCCACAACTTACCAACGCTATCCAGGGCTTACCAACGCTACACTACCGGCTTACCAACGCTCCTAATAAGTGTTGTAACAGTAAAACATTCCTATAAGTACTTAACAGTATTTCCATGAAATTACTGTTGAAAACACCTTAAACTTGGCTCTGATACCAAAAAGGGGGTAGGATCGGGGATCGGCGAACACAGGCAGAAGAAGATGAGAAAGATGGATTTCTTATTTGAAGAGTTTAAACCGAGATTGAGTGCAAAAGATTAATTGAAAATACAAGCATAAAATTTAAATACAAATAAAACTTACAAATTGGAGTGGAGGACTGAAGTACAACACTTGGAAATAAAATTAAAAAATATAACTTTGATACTAAGACTCGCTCCTGAATTGTGAGAGGATATTTTTTCCTCTTCGATCTGAGAGTATAATTTTCGCTTTGCCTTTGAATGAAGTCGAGACGTCCCTTTTATAGATGTAGAAGCACCCTGGATTTTAAATTATAATTTGAATTCCATAACAGCAACCTTCAATAATTGCTACAGTGTCAATAGTATGCCTTGAATTATTGTATGATCAATAGTTACCTCTTTTGGCTTGTCTTGAATTATTGAGTTTACTGTGCATCTTTTGTCTTTTACCTTTGTCCTAACTTGAATGATGGTATCCCAGCTGCAAAATCTGTCTTTTGAATTATTGAGCTCCTTTGAATTGTTCAGTGTATGAAATCATCAGAAGAGATTGAACGGGTCACTTTGGCTTGAATTGACTTCTTCATCATCTTTGTCAGAGGAAGAATTTTGAATTTGTTGAAGGAGTTGAGTCAAGAGTTGCTTTGAGATTTTAGATTTGGATTTTAAGGAAGAAACAAGTTGAAATAAGTAAGTGAGGTGGCAAGGGTAGTCTCCTCTGTTGTTTGGTCTATTGAGGCATTTTTGAGTTTGTTTGCATTCTGCTAGAAAATTGTAGTAGGTGAATCATAGATAGGAGAGGCCAAGAATTACAATTCCATTGACAGAAAAATCTTGAAGAAATTGTTGAATTTTGACCAGAAGTCTATTGTTACTGCATTGAATGAGGAAGGCGATATGAGTAGCAATGTCTTGAGGAAGATAAGTAAGAAATATTTGTGGGAAGAAGAAGACTTTTATTCTTGTAGCTTCATACGTTGAGGGAAAGGCATGTAGAGGTTCTTTTTGACATTGAGTATGAGTCTGTTTCCGTAAAATAATAAGTTGTTGCTTAAGCTTACCACATTCATCGGTTTATTGTTGTAATTGAGCTTTGAGGGAATCATTAGTAGAAACTTGTGTTTGTTGGAAAAGTAAGTTTTTTTTCCCGTAGGAGGACAATCAGTCGATGTTAAAGAAGTGTCATAGTTTTTCCTTGGAGCCAAAATTGTTAAATTGAAAAGTAATTTTGAAACATTTGAAATATTTTGTGATTCCAATCAAACATATGAAAATATTGTTTTAGGTATTTTAAAAAGGTTTTGGGGGTGTAATGTTCTTTGAAAACAAAATTATCCCACCATTTGACTTTGAATTATCGGACCAAAGAGAGAGGATACGTTTGTTTTAAATATTGAGTATGGGCGTAGGACCAGCAAAAGATCCAGGGAATTTGAAAGATTGAATGAAAGCTCAAAATTGAATATAATGGCTCATCCTGTGAATAGTTTGAATAAATGTTAAATAAATCATTTACCATTGTAGGGCAAATATCAATGGTGCTTTCAAAGAGATGCCACCATTCATAAAACCATGTTGGAAATATTTGAGATTTTTTTGTAATTTGAAAGAACTAGGTATGATTAAATGGTTGATAAAGAAAAGCTTTGAACCAAGCTGTTTTGTAATCTTGATAAGTAAAGCTTTCTAGGGTAGAGGAATTTGAAAATTGCTTTGGATTGTAAAAGCTTCGTCCAAAATCTTTAAGATGCAAGATACTTTAAATTTTGCAACTTGAATATTGGATTTGCTCAATATCACTCTTGTGATGCTTAATCTGAACAAACCCAGTTTCAATTAGAATAGATTCGTAAAATTCTCGAGTTTTTTAAATGTCATCAGGAAACCAGTGAAAGTTTTTAGTTAAAATAGTTTTGACTAGATTTTTGATATCATCGTGAGATAAGGGTTATTTTTGTCTTGTGACTAAAATGTGTTCCATTTGGGGTTTTGTAATATATTGGCTTATTTGAAGCGATTGGTCAAGAGGTTGAATGGGGGATTGTGTTGAGATTCTTTCAGGAGAAAAGTCTTTGATTGCGAGTGTATTATTCATTGAAGAAGAGTGGGAATGGGGATTAAGAACCATTGCATAATCGTCTAAGGATTGAATCTTCCCTTTTCCTTTATCTGTCTTCATGGCCTACAGATAAATAATCAGAATATCCGTCCGAAGATAACCCCTGAGAGAAGGTTCTCGAAAAGGGTAATTTTGAAAGGATGTTAAAACTGTTTTTAGTTTTGAAATTGTATTTTATATAACTGGTTTTGCAAATTTATAATGGAGTATTAAAAGGGGGATTTTATAATGTAAAAATTCTTGAAGTTTTGGAAAATTCGCGTTAAACTGTAACGTAATGATTTATCTTTGACTAGAGACAAGTCTTCATAATCTGTCGTGACTAACATCAGAAGTGCTAATTTTTTTAATAAGAAATACTTCTAACTTTGTTATTTAGAAGATAGGTTTTTAACATTTGTATTTGTTGGATTATGGTCCCATGAAATTCGATATCCACTATAGGATGTAACTGAATTATGTAAGTTCATCAGTAATAATAGGCTGGAGCGTCTTGACTAAATGAAAGGTTAAAATTGTTAGAGAATTTCTATTCGGGAAATTAGGATGTCGTTTGCCGGTTTTAGCCACCCGCCTTGTGTACGCTCATTGGAGGCAAACTTGTATAATTATATCCTAATTTGGGGAATATAAATTATAGACAATTTTATTGATTTGAAATTGGGTTTTAAAATGGGCTAAAAGATTTGAAAAATATATTGTATTTTCTTTTGGGTAAAAATAATATCGGGTTAGTTATTATTACCCGTTGGTTATTAATTGAGCCGGATACCCATGCTCAGCCAGCTGTTTGCATGCCTCCAAACGTGCCACGTGTCCCGTTGTCCTTCCGTTGGATGGATTGCCTGTTGCTTTATATCCCTTTTGCTTTAAGGGTCATTTTACAGTGAAAGAAAAAAGAAGCAGAGAAAAGGGAAGTGAAGCAAAAAGTTACTTCACAAGCAAATTTACACAAGTGAAAAGTCGTAAAAATGGAGAAACCCATTGTTGGGGTTTTTCTGTAAAATGAAACGCATGAGAGAGAGAGGAGAAAACATGGAGGAGAGAGATGACTTTCTAGTGAGAGAAAGCCCGAGGAGAGAGAAAGCTTGTAGATCGAGGTTGGAGTGCTGAAAATTAAGGAGAAGAAGACGGTGGTGAACCTTTGGAGCTCGGGATACTCGGTTCAAGGCGATGCGTCATCCTAAACGAGGTCTTCTTCACGATTCCGGCTAGGGTTCGAGTCCCTAGGCTGTTCTTTGCCCGTATTCGCATAGTGATGGCTTTCATCTTGTTCTTTCTCGTTTTCTTGCTTTAATCTCTGTTATGGTTTTCGTTTTAGACTTGATGCTCGGTCTTTGATTGTAACCCTAACTTTACTGATAGTGGATTTGACTCCTCTGAAAACGGAGGCCCGTGGAGTAGGACCTCGCTGAGGTGCCGAACCACGCATATCGCGTGTTCTTCGTTGTTTTCGTTGTTTCTAGTTTAATTTCCACATTGTTTTATTTGTGAGTTTTTCGTTGCTTAGTGCTGGGACAAGATCCTGTTTTCGAGTTGAGTTCGGGTCTGATTTAGGGCTCGAATTCACAAAAAGTGGTATCAGAGCCTTGGTTTGGTGTCCATTTGCATGGCGAGAACGAAAAACACGAATGAAACCAGAACCAGAATGAGGTTTTAAGTTTGATTGTCTTGTTTTTCAGATCTGGGGTTTTCTTGAAAATTGGGATGCTCTTTGTTTCTTGGAGAGAAATAAATGAATCAAGAAAATGTTTACAGAAATAGGGTCTGAAATGTTTCTTATTTTTTGTGAAATTTTTTGAGACAAAATTTCCAAATGGGTTTTAACAAGAACACTTGTTTTGAGATAATAAATGGCCTTTTGTTTCTTCGAAAAATCTGAGTATTATTTTTCGACTATTGCTGTGTATATAGTAGTATGATAAAAGTCCGGAAAAAGAAAGAACATATGTGCGATATGAAAGAAAAAAAGGAAAATGTTTAATCACTATCAGAAATTTAGGTGTGGCTTTACAATTAGAACTAGGTGCTGGTTTAGACGTGGGATGCTTTGTTTTGACTTGGATTGAGGACTTTTACTGCCTGTGTTGGATTTAAATAGGTGGTGGGGTGTGCGTGGATGTTTCTTGAGAGATGGTTGGAGGACAACTATCTTGGGTGTAGAATATTGGATATCCCTGAATGGTTGAGAAAACTTGGTTTTCTTTTTTGGAACCTTAGAAGTGTCTAATTGGTTAGGACCTTCTTAAAGTCCTTTGGTTGTCTCTAGTCGGGTTGGACTAGTATCGGAGATGGGTCATTTGGTTTGAGCGTCAGACTGCGTCTAAAGCCCTAGTTTGTCTCCTACGTGGCAGTTGAGACAAGTATTTAAGTGGCTTGGTTTTGGGCACTCGATTAGGTAGCCTTGGTAGCATGGATTTCTCGTTGTTGTTTGAACGTCCTGTGGTTTCTTGTTGTGGAAAAGATGTTTATGCCTTTAAACTAACGATTTGTCTTGAAGTAAGAAAGCTCTAGGTGCATCTGATAGGTGGAGCGGTTCGGTGTTAATCGCTTGTTCGGCCTTGTGTATGGTCGGTTGAGAATTCGGAGCAGATTTTTGTTTTGGTGGAGCGATTTCGGAGGTAAATTGCTCGAGCCTGACCAATTGGTGGTCCGATGGGAGTCCTTGGTTTGGATTTCGTTTTGGTGTTAGTTTGAACACCCTGGCATGTTGTTGGTGCTGCTGTTGTGTGGCTAACTGTGCTGCTCAGAACTTAAATTATGTGCCTTTTCCAATGTTCTATGTGATTGTAGTGGTTAATATGTGTTTAATGCTTAAGGTTGATTGTGAACTTGTTGGAATGGAAACCTTGAACCTAGGATTGACAACTCTTAGGTTAGGCATGCCTAGTTGCACAATCTTGGACCCGGTGTGTGGATAGAGCATTGCATATTTTTGAGTTTAACCATGGATTAGACTTTGTATGCGAGAATTGGTGTTTCTTGCAAAATGTTTGAATGACCTAAGTGAAATAGTTGATCATTGTAAAGGGTTTAAAGAACTTGTGAGTTCTTATGGAAAATCTATGTGTGATTTAGTGTACGTGGTCTCCATGTTGACGTCTCATGTATTTCCCAAGGCTATGTTGGAATCGAGTTGAATATATTGTTACTTGTTGCTTGAAGTGATGATAAACATGTAGTTTATGGACGGTTTCAAGTTGAATTTGTTGCTGTTTTGGACTGCATACATGCTGGTATGTAATTATGTTGCTGTCAATATTATTTGTTGCTGATTTACTGCAGATTTTTGACATTTAGGTGCTGAATTTTCTGCATATTAGTGTGTCCTTGAATTGTTTTGCTGAATTTTGGCCAAGAGTTGGGAAAACATGATATGTTTTGAGTCATATGTGTACTTGTGTTGTCTTTGGAGACTTGTATGCCCTTAGGATCATTGTTTCATGCCTTCTTTTCTAGTTTGGGGAAAAGTGTAAGGTATAGGTCTAATGAACCTTGGATTGACCATTTGTTTGGCAAGGTTATGTTTAGGTACCTTATGTGTTGGGTTAATGATCATTAAGTTGTTTGCTCATGTTGGGTTGTTTTTTGGATATTGTTCATGGTGGAGTCTTGTGATGCAATGTATGAATTGATTTGGCTAACTTGAATTCTATGTGAATTGCATGTTTAGCTTTCGATTTCATGTTGCTTGATTACCATGATTGTGCCCATGTTGTTGTGTGAGCATGTTTGATTTCTTGGTGTGAGACTTGTTTTTCCGAAATGGCCTCTATTTTCGAAGGAGCGTTGTGAGTTAATTTCATGAGACCATGGTGGAGTTTGTTGGATTATGGTCCCATGAAATTCGATATCCACTATAGGATGTAACTGAATTATGTAAGTTCATCAGTAATAATAGGCTGGAACGTCTTAACTAAATGAAAGGTTAAAATTGTCGGAGAATTTCTATTCGGGAAATTAGGATGTCGTTTGCCGGTTTTAGCCACCCGCCTTGTGTAGGCTCGTTGGAGGCAAACTTGTATAATTATATCCTAATTTGGGGAATAGAAATTATAGACAATTTTATTGATTTAAAATTGGGTTTTAAAATGGGTTAAAAGATTTGAAAAATATATTGTATTTTCTTTTGGGTAAAAATAATATCAGGTTAGTTATTATTACCCATTGGTTATTAACCGACCTGGATACCCGTGCCCAGCCAGCAGTTTACATGCCTCAGATCGTGCCACGTGTCCCGTTGTCCTCCATTGGATGGATTGCCCGTTGCTTTATATCCCCTTTGCTTTAAGGGTCATTTTACAGTGAAAGAAAAAAGAAGCAGAGAAAAGGGTAGTGAAGCAAAAAGTTACTTCACAAGCAAATTTACACAGATGAAAAGTTGTAAAAATGGAGAAGCCCATTGTTGGGGTTTCTCTGTAAAACAAAACACATGAGAGAGAGAGGGGAAAACATGGAGGAGAGAGACGACTTTCTAGTGAGAGAAAGCCCGAGGAGAGAGAAAGCTTGTAGATCGAGGTTGAAGTGCTGAAGATTAAGAAGAAGAAGACGGTGGTGAACCTTTGGAGCTCGGGATGCTCGGTTCAAGGCGATGCATCATCCCAAACGAGGTCTTCTTCACGATTCTGGCTAGGGTTCGAGTCCCTAGGCTGTTCTTCGCCCTTATTCGCTCGGTGATGGCTTTTGTTCTTTCTCATTTTCTTACTTTAATCTCTGTTATGGTTTTCGTTTTAGACTTGATGCTCGGTCTGTGATTGTAACCCTAACTTTACTGAAAGTGGATTTGACTCCTCTGAAAACGGAGGCCCATGGAGTAGGACCTCGCTGAGGTGCCGAACCACGTACATCGCGTGTTCTTCGTTGTTTTTGTTGTTTCTGGTTTAATTTCCGCATTGTTTCATTTGTGAGTTTTTCGTTGCTTAGTGCTGGGACAAGATCCTGTTTTCGAGTTGAGTTTAGGGCCCGAATTCACAACAATATTCTTTTGAATTTTAAAATTGTATTTTACGTTTTCTGTGGTTGATCTTGATAGAAACAAATTTATTAAACTGTCTGAGAGTTGTTGATCTTCATTTTGATTTATTTCTTGATTCATTTGGATTCTGTTTTGAATGTTTTTCTTTTTGTTTTTCCCTAAAGGTCGTTTGAAATTATGACTACTATTTTGAATACAGAGGGATTTTAATTCTTTGTTTGGGATATTGATGAGGTTTCTTCATTTGAGTCTTCATTTTCTCCTTTTGAAATAGTTTGGATTGTGGGGCTACTTGCAGTTGGATTATTTGTTAATTTGAGTTTTTAAGTGATTCTTTCAATGATATCATCATCTGAATCTTTTGTTTTTTGAGTTTTATTTGTTCTTTATTCTTTTGAGTTAAATTAAAGGGCTGGAATGAGGGTTGTTGAATTCCTTGAAAAAATGAATTTGTCTGTGATTATGGAGTTGGAAAGCTTTGTTGAATAGGGTAGCTTTGAGGTATCTGAGGTATTTGTTGAGGGATTGTGTAATTTTGATATGTTGGTTGAGGCATTGATTGGACTATTGGAGATTGTTCCATTTTCTGATTATCTTTGTCGTTAACTGTGCTATTATGTATTGAACTTAATTATTCCAAAATTGTTTTGAGATTTAAAGCTTGAAAATTATTTTGTTCATAAATTTTATTTATATCTTTTATTGTAGGTGGTGAATCTGCACCTTCTTTTTCCTCTCTTTCCCTACGAAAAGGAGTAGCAATCCTTTCTTGATTTTGAACATTAATAATTAGATTTTTTGTTGGAGGATGAATAGTTTGGATTACTTGTCCATCCGTTGTTAGCTATTTGGTTGTAGGGTTTGTATTAACATTTATAAAATTTTGAATAAAATGATTTGGTATTTGATTCTCTGATGTCTATGATTCTAACCATTTGAAAAATGGAATATTACATTTTAATTGATTTAGTTCTTTGTAATAAATTTCTCTAGTTTTGATCGTTGATTCTTTTGTAAAATTTTGGAAAAACAATTGTATTTGGGTTTCGTTTTGTTTAGATTCAAATTCATTGCTTAAAAACTCTTTATTTATGGTAAACTCTTTCGTTAAAATATTGATTGAAGGTGGTCTCATTTGAGAAGCTGCTGGAGAACTTGGGTTTGAAAATGATTCAGTTTGAAAAACTAGTTTGGCAATAGGAGAGTTAAAACGTATTCCTTTAAATCTTGAAGTAGAAGTATTTTTAAAATCTTCTTCTTTGTTATATGGAAAAGATGAAGTTGATTGTGTTGAAGATTCAATATAGAAAGGTTCTAACTTGATAGTAATTTTGCCATCAAGTTTTTCAGTAATTTGTTGAACTTGTCTTTTGCAATATTTCTTGGAGGTTGAGGGTTTTTAATCCTTCAAATATCTGGAATGGTTATGTCATTTCATTTGAGATGCTTTGAGGTAAAGGTTGAAGCTTGTTCAGCCTGAACCTCAAGCAGTAAAGTTTCTCTAGAAGGAGATTGTTTGAGACATTTTGGGTTGAGTTGGCTTCCTAAAAGCCTGAAATAAATTCTGTAGATGAGAACAAAGTTTTTTTTGTTCTCTTTGATATTAAAATTTGGCAAATAAATATCCAACGTTAAAGTATCCAAAATTGTCGGATCTCGAAGAGCAATTGAAAAGTTTGGATAACATTTAAAATAAATTGGTCCATTATGTAAATTTGTTTGGACAATTGCTAGTAAATATTCTTCATATTTTAAATATGTTGAATCTATGAGGGCTAACATAACCGGTTGGTTATGTCATGTCCTTGTTAAAGGATTGGCAGCTACTTGAACTAAACTATAGTGTGTCTAATGATAACCTTTTGCAACATATTTTTGAAGGGATAAGTTTGAAAGTAATTGAACTATTTGGGTTTCTTGATCAATAGCCATTGATTGTTCATGTGTTTAACAAGAAAAAGCCATTTTGAAATCAAAAGTTCCAATTTGATAATTAATTCTAAATCTTCATTTGGAATGCTCCAATTAACAAAATCTTTTTGGTTTGTAATTTCTTTTGAAATTTCTTTTGAATTAGCTATGCTTAAACCAGTATTGGGTTGTTTTGAAAATATCTTTTTAAAAGGTCCAGCAATTCTGAAACCTGACATGACTACAGCCTTAGTTGCTTGGGTTCAACAGTTACCTAACAGTCTTACTATTTAACACCATTGAGAACGGTTGTACTATTTGACAGTGTTGAGAACAGGAACACCAGCGACACAGTAATGGGAACACCCAGTGGGAACACCTTTCCACGGCTTACCAACACTACACTACCAGCTTACCAACGCTCCTAATAAGTGTTGTAATAGCAAAACGTTCCTAATAAGTGCTTAATAGTATTTTCGTGAAATTACTGCTGAAAACCCCTTGAACTTGGCTCTGATACCAGAAAGGGGGCAGGATCGGGGATCGGTGGACACAGACAGAAGAAGATGAGAAAGATGGATTTCTTATTTGAAGAGTTTAGACATAGATTGAGTACAAAAGATTAATTGAAAATACAAGCATAAAATTAAAATACAAATAAAACTTACAAATTGGAATGGAGGACTGAAGAAAAACACTTGAAAATAAAATTACAAAATAAAACTTTGATACTAAGATTCACTCTTGAATTGTGAGAGGTTATTTTTTGCTCTTCTATCGGGGAGTGTAATTTTCGCTCTACCTTTGAATGAAGTCGAGACGTCCCATTTATAGATGCAGAAGTACCCCAGATTTGAAATTATAATTTGAACTCTGTAACAACAATCTTTAATAATTGCTACAGTGTCAATAATATGCCTGGAATTATTGTACGGTCAATAGTAGCCTCTTTTGTCTTGTCTTGAATTATTGAGTTTACTGTGCATCTTTTGTCTTTTGCCTTTATCCTGACTTGAATGATGGTATCCCAGATGTAAAATATGTCCTTTGAATTATTCGGCTATTGAAAATTTTAGAAATGGTTGAACGGATCACTTTGGCTTGAACCAATTTCTTCATCATCTTCATCCGAGAAAGAACTTTGAATTTGTTAAAGGAGTTGAGTCAGATGTTCCTTTGAGATTTTGGATTTGGATTTTGAGGAAGAGCTTGATGGTGAAGTTTTTTGAGGATGAGATTTAGAAGGAGTTTTTAAAATACCTGAAGAAATTGGGTTGGGGATTTTAATATTCTTATTTTTGTTTTTAAAAAAATTTGAAAGGGAATCAGTGTTGTAATCTCGTTCAAGGATGTATTTTTTCCACCACTTAATCTTGAATTCTTAGACAAAGGATATGGGATATGGTTGTTCCAGAAATTGAGTGGTCTTGAAGGACCAACAAAGTATCTAAGGAATTTGAAAATTTGAATGAAAATTTATAATTGCATTTAAAGAATCGTCTTCTGAATGTTTTGAATTAATGTTGAATAATGCTTTGGCATTTACTTGGTAAATGTTTGTAGTGCTTCCGAAAAAATGCCACCACTCATAAAGCCAGGTTTGGAAAAGTTCTTGATTTTGTTTGAAATTGAAAGAACCAGGAATGGTTAAAATGTCGGAAAAGAAAGGTTCTAAACTAAGCCATTTTTTAATCTTGATAAGTATAGCCGGTTGGAATAAAGGTTTGAGAAAAATATTTTGAGGTATGAGAAGTGTAACCGAAATCTTTGATATCCCAAATATTTAAAATTTTGCATTTTGAATATTGGATTTGCCCATTATCCCATCTTTCATGTTTAATAAGGGCAGAACCTGAATGTACTAAAATGAATTCATAAAACTTCTGGGCCCTTTGAATATCGTCTGGAACCCATTGAAAATTGCCGGAAAATGTGGCTTTGACTAAATTTTGAACTCCAATTAATGGGAGAGGTTCTCTATGTTATATTAGGAAAATGTGTTTGACTTGAGGTTTTGAAAAATATTGATTTGTTTTAGCCGGTAAAGTGTTACAGAGTCTCTGATTAAGATTGAGGAGGAGCCGGAGGTCGGATTTGGAGGTCTTGAAACAACGGTAGAGCAGGAGACTAAAGGAAAATCTCCATTTAGAATTTCGAAAGGGTTTTGAGTTGGGATTTTGATTGAAGAATATTGAGGATGGGGTTTAAGGGTCACTGCATAGACTTCTGCAGATTGAATCTTCTCTTTACCTTTGTCTTTTGACATTCTCCTAAGAAAAGTAATTAAATTGAATTATAGTCTTAAAGAAATTCTCTTGAGAGAAAGTCTGGTAACTAGTTATTTTTCCCTCCAATAAATTCAATTTGAAAGTTAGAAACAAAAATGATGGCTTGCCATCTTGTAAAAATTTGCTTTGAAACTATATTTTTTACATCATTTTGTAAAACTTCTTTTGCAGATTTGTAATCAATTCTTAGAAGGAAAGTTTTGTTATATAAATCATCTCGAAATTTTGAAATGCATAAAACAATAGATAAAACTTCATTTTTAATTGTTGAATAATTTTTTTAAGCTCGAAGCCAAAGTTTAGAATGAAATCTAATTATTTGTTCAGGGTTGGATTCTATTTTTTGTTTGATTATACCACAATAACCTATATCTGAAGCATCTGTTTCTACTATGAGAAACGCTTTTGGATTTGGAAGGGCTAGACATGGGAGTTTTTGACTCTTTGTTTTAAGGTTTGAACTACCTTAATACGGTCCTCTGTCCAGAGAAGAGGATTTGTTTGAAGCCTTTGGTATAATGGTTGACACATATTTGCAAAAATTGGAGAAGAAATCAGCAATGTAATTTAAACATCCCAAAAATCTTTGTAATTGAGTTTCTTCTTTTAATTCATTCGAAAATTTGTCAGCAAATTCTATTGCTCTTGCAATAGGTTTTATGGTTCTTTGAAAATTGTTATGTCCTAAAGACCCGACTTTGGTTTGAAATAATTTTATTTTTGATGCTTAAACAACTAAACCATTTGTTTTAATAGTGTTAATAAAAATGTTTGAAATGTTGATCAACATTTTTTGAGAAAACTAAGATATTATAAATGTAAAAAATAATAAAATCTGTATATATAGTAAAAATATCATTCATAATATTGTAAAATTCTGATGGAGCATTTTTGAGTCCAAATGGCATCACATTCCATTCGTAGCATCCAAATGGGACTGTGAATGCTGTTTTGTAACAATCTTTTTCATCAATTTGAATTTGCTAAGAACCACTTTTTATTAGGTCTCTTTTGTTTGGAATTGGATTTCTTATCCATTGAAGAACTTTGTTTAATGATTTATAATTGATGACTAATATCGGGACTTCTCTTTCTAATTCTGCTTGTTTATTAACATAAAATGCAGAACAGCTCTAAAGAGATTTTGATGGTCTTATTAATTTTTTGTCTAGAAGCATTTGAATTTCGATTTTGCAATGTTCTAATAATTCCTTGTTCATTTGAATAGGTTTGGCTTTTGTTGGAATATTTCTTTCATTAAAATCTTTTCCATAATGTAATTAAATTATATGCCTTTTCCTTTTCCAAAATGCATTAGGAAGATCAGAGCATACTTCTCTAATTATTTTGTTGTGTAATTGGGCTATTTTTCAATTTGACTGGACTAATTATTTTTCAATCCTTCAATATTCTATTTCTTATTGAAGGTATTGAATATGAATTTTCTTGTTGCTAATCAAGTTTATTTATTTGAATATTGTTGTTTGAAAGAGATTTAGATCTCTTTGTTGGATCGGGTTTAAGAATTGAAATGTTACTTTGGTGTCCATAATCTTAGTATGAACTCCTTCTTTTGTAACCATAAAAGGATATATTTGGCATATAAAAGTGGTCCCCAATATAATTTGTTGTTGAAGATCCTTAACTAGAATAAATGGTATTTTAAAACAGACACCATTATTGCAGATATAAGAATTTGAAAGTTTATATATGTATTCATCTTATCTTCACTAGCTGTGTGAAGACTTTCTATTGTTTTTCATAATATTTTGACGGTACGAGTCCTTCTTGGATGCAATTAAGATTTACACCTGAGTCTAACAGGGCTGGAGTTTGAATTTTATAGTTCTTTGAAATATGAAGAGTTATATAGACATACCATTTTTTATACTCTATTCTTTCAATTATTTGAAGAAATTCGTCATTTGAGATTGGTTCATCTGATATTTGAATGTTTTCTAATTGAGTTTCTATTGGATTTTCTATTGATGTATTTGTTTTAGACTGTATGTATGATAATCTTGAATCTAATTGTAAATCTTTTGATTCTAAGAGAGATGATTTTGATTTTGTTTCTAAATCTTGATACTGTATTGTTATTAATTCCGTTTGTAAATGTTTAATTTGTCCTTTTAGATCATTGATTTCTCTTTGTAAATCTCCAGTTGAAATTCGTCTGAATACATTTGGTGTGAGATATTTTTTAAATATTTGTTCCAAAGATTTGGGTTGCTTTGGTCGAGTTATCTCTTATTCTTTAAATATAATTTCTTTTAATTTGAGAAGATATTCTTTTCTTATTTCTTGATCTTGAATTTTTTCTACTATGTCTAAAAGGTCTTCTTTATTTGCTTTTGTTAATACGTTGATTGTTTTAAACTTGCAGGGACATAAATCTTGGGTTCATTCAGATGATATGCCTTCATCGGTTGTGTCGTCCTGAATTTCAAATATGTAGTCTTCATTGTTTGAGCTTGAATAAAAAAAAAAAAAAAATTTATTAATTTATTTTTTAAATCTTCATCTTCTATTTGATTTATTTTTTTCTTTCATTTTGCAATCATTTTGGTAATAACCAGGTTTTTTGAATTTAAAGCATATTTGAATTATGTTTGATTTTTTCTTTAAATATTTTCTTTTGCTTTTATAATTTTGAGGTGGTGGTGGTTGTTCATATTTATTTTTTCTTTCTTTTCTATAAGACTTAAAGCCTTGTTGAAATGTTTTCTTTTTGTATCGTTTGAAGGAGGTTTGAAATTATGAATGTCATATTGAGCATAGAAAGAGCCTAATTCTTTCCTTGTTTGGGCTTTTTTAAGATTGTTATGAAGTTTTTGTTCTTGACATAATTGTAATGCTTCCTTTTTGATAAAAGCAAATAATTGTCTATAGGTTATGTTGTACCATGAAATTGTTTGTGTTCCACAAACGTCACGAATTTTGGTCATTATTCTTTCTGCAAACAATTTTTGAAGTTAGTAATAAATATTTTTTTTTCCAAAATGGTTGATTCCCATCATCTCTTTTGAGTACATAAGTTAAAAACATATATTTGTACCATCTAAAATCTTATAAAGATGAACATCTTAAATTGGTTAAAAATAATTTTGTTAATTCTTGTTCCTCAGTTATGCTGCCAAGAAAGGCAACAGTTATTGACCAAATTAATATTTCTATAGCATCTTCTATTTCTTCTTCAATGTAAGGTGAATTGATGTCATTAGGATCAAGTCGTCTTCTTTCTTTATGAGTATGGTTGAGTATTAGTTCTCTTCCATGGAGTTGTAATGTTTTAGACCATCATGATTGAAGTTGTCCTGAGAATCCAGAAACAATTAATCTGGCTGCTATATGGTTTGTATGTGCAAGATTGAATATTTCGTATGCTGTTGACGCCATTGCCATTTGTTGTAGAGTATTTTTGATCTCATACTCAGATTTTTCGTCCATATTCCATTGATGAATATCATTTCCATTAAATGATATAGAGGTAAATTGATTCTTTCTACATATTGAATATCGGGAGGAATTGGCCTTGATAATAGTTCCTTGTGGGTTAGTTTTTCCAATTATTCTTTACTCTATTTATTGATAATTCAGGACTTTCAATTGTATTGGTGCCAAATTATTCTTCTGTTTTTTGATTTCTGCTTCACTTAGGGATATTGATGAGGTTTCTTCATTCGAGTCTTCATTTTCTCCTTTTGAAATACTTTGGATTGTGGGGCTACTTGTAGTTGGGTTATCTGTTAATTTGAGTTTTTGAGTGATTCTTTCAATGATATCATCATCAAATTCTTTTGTTTTTTTTTTTTTTTTTGAGTTTTATTTGTTCTTTATCCTTTTGAGTTAAATTAAAAGGTTGGAATGATGGTTGTTGAATTCCTTAAAAAATGGATTTGTCTGCGATTGTGCAGTTGGAAAGCTTTGTTGAATAGGGTAGCTTTTAGGTATCTGAGGTAATGGCTGAGGGATCGTGTAATTTTGATATGTTGATTGAGGCATTGATTGGACTATTGGATACTGTTCCATTTTCTGATTTTCTTTTTTGTTAACTATGCTATTATGTATTGAACTTAATTGTTCCGAAATTGTTTTAAGATTTAAAGTTTGGAAATTAATTTGTTTTTAAATTTTGTTTATATCATTTATTGTAGGTGGTGAATCTGCACCTTCTTTTTCCTCTATTCCCCTATGGAAAGGAGTAGCAATCATTTTTTGATTTTGAACATTAATAATTAGATTTTTAGTTGGAGGATGAATAGTTTGGATCACTTGTCCATGCGTTATTGCCACTGATTGTTCATGTGTTTTACAATAAAAAGCCATTTTGAAATCAAAAGTTCAAATTTGATAAAACTTTGATACTATGACTCGCTCTTGAATTGTGAGAGGTTATATTTTGCTTTTCTATTTGAGAGTGTATATAAATTAATAATTTACGGCCCATATCTCTTCATGGGGCAGGAAAAAAAAAAAAAAAAAAAAAAAGAAGGGGTAAGGGAAGGAAATTGTGTTTTTTTTTTTTCAACACTCAATCTTGGCCATAAATTGTTAATTTTTTTAATATCCAACAAATTTTGGCCGTCCATTGCAATGGAGGGGCAGGATTCGCCCCTCTCACGCTCTCACCCTCTCATAAGAACACCACCCTATATATATAATATATATAGATATAAGTCAATCCTAGCCCTCTATTGTAATAGACGGCCAGGATTTGTTGGACACTAAACAAAAACAATAATTTATGCCCATACCCCTTTATGGGCCAAAAGGAAAGAAGGGATAAGAGAAGGAAATTATTTTTTTTTTTTTTTTTTAGTTCCCAACAAATCTTGGCCCTCTATTATAATGGAGAGCCAGGATTGACTCCTCTCACCCTCTCATAAGAATGCTATATATATATATATATATGTATGTATACATGTATATATATATATATATATATATATATATATATATATATATATATATATGTATGTATACATGTATATATACATCTATGTATGTATCCATACATATATATATGTATGTATACATATATATATAGATATATATACATCTATGTATGTATACATACATATATATATATATATATATATATATATATATATATACATACATCTATGTATGTATACATATACATATACATCTATGTATGTATACATATACATATATATATTAAGCGCAAAAGGATCCTAATTCCTTTTTTATTTGAAACTTTTTGAGATTGTTACGTAATTTTTGCTCTTGGCATAGTTGTAATGCTTCCTTTTTCACGAAAGCAAATAATTGACCGTATGTTAAATTTTGCCATGGAATTGTTTGAGTACCGCAATGGTCTTGAATTTTTGTCATGATTCTTTCTGCAAACAATTTTGGAAGTCCAGTGACAAATTTTTCTTTCCAAAATGATGCATTGTTATCATCTCTTTTGAGAACGTGGGTTAAAAACATATCCTTGTACCATCTAAAGTCCTGTAAAGATGGGCATCTTAGATTGGTCAAGAATAGTTTTGTTGATTCTTGTTCTTCTATTGCACTTCCAAGGAAAGCAATAGTTATTGTCCAGATTAGAGTCTCGACAGCATCTTCAACTTCTTCCTCAATCCAAAGAGAGTTGACATCATCTGGATCAAGACGTTTTTGTTGAATATGAGTATGGTTGAGTATCATTTGTCTGTCATGTTCTTGCAGTGCATTAGACCACCATGATTGTAAATGTCCTGAAAATCCAGCAACAATCATTTGGGCGGACGTGTGATTTGTATTGGTAGGATTAATTATTTCATAGGCTGATGAAGCCATTGTCATTTGT
Organism: Simmondsia chinensis; assembly: GCA_018398585.1. NCBI lineage: Eukaryota > Viridiplantae > Streptophyta > Magnoliopsida > Caryophyllales > Simmondsiaceae > Simmondsia > Simmondsia chinensis. The sequence continues at coordinate 24,807,617 of JAGTTD010000011.1, forward strand.
TGTAAAGTATTTTTGATTTTATATTCTGATTTTTCATCTATATTCCATTCATGGATATCATTTCCATTGAATGACATAGAGGTGAATTGATTTCTTTCTTCAAACTGAATATCCGGAGGAGTTAATCTTGGATAATAATTTTTTGTGGGTTGATTTCTCCAGTTGTTTTTGATTCTATTCATTGAGGGTTAATTATTTTGAATCGTATTGGTGTTGAATTGTTGTTCTGTTTCTTGAATCTCATTTTCACTTAAGGATATTGAAGAGTTGGTTTCACTTGAAATATTCTCATTGGTTCTTGTAAGAGTTTGAATAGTTGGGATGCTGGTAGAAGGATTCTCTTCTATCTTTAGCTTTTGAATTATTCTTTGTAGAATATCATCATCAGAATTTTTGAGTCTTTCAATCTTTATTTGATTTTTATTCTGCTGAGTTAGGTTGAAAGGTTGAAACGGAGGTTGTTGAATATTTTGAGAAAATGGGTTTGTCTGTGGTTGCGGAAGGGGAAAGTGTTGTTGTGGGGTTGAGTTATCTTTTAACTTTGGCATTGGAATTGTTGGTTGAGGTATTGGTTTGATAGTTGGAGGTTGAGGTATTGATTTTTGATTATTTAATTGAGTATGTATTGCACTTAATTGATCTGATATTGTTTTGAGATTTAAAGTTTGAAAATTATTTTGTTCATAGATTTTGTTTTCAGAAGACTATTTTCAAATCAACCTAGTAACAGTTCAAACTCTTCAAACACTCAAAGGACAATTAATTCAAGAGAAATTTCAAACGAAGTTTCAAACTCAAAAGAAATGATCAATTGGAGTATTCCAAGCGAGAATTTCGAATCAATTTATCAAATTGGGCATTTTGATTTCAAAATGGCTTTTTCTTGCAAAACCCACGAACAAGCAATGTCAATTGAAAAAGAAGCTCAAACAGTTCAATTACTTTCAAACTTATCTCTTCAAAAGTACATTTCAAAAGGTTTTCAATACATACACTATGGTTTAGTTTAGGTTGCAATCGTTCCCCTTTCAAGAATAGGACATAACCAGCCAGTTATGTTAGCCTTAAGAGATTCAACATTTTTATAATTTGAAGAATCCCTTTTAGCAATTGTTCAAACAAATTTGCACAATGGTCCAATCTATTTCAACTGTTAGCCAAATTTTTCTGTTGATCTTCAAGATCCCACAATCATGGATACTCTAACACTAGATATCCATATGCCAAATATTGAGATAAAAAAAAAAAAAAGAAGAAATTTTGCTTTGATCTACAGGGTTTATTTTAGACTTCTAGGAAGTCAATTAAATCCAAGATGTCTCAAACAATCTCCACCCGGAGAAACACTTTTATTAGAAGTTCAAGCTGACCATGCAACAACTTACCTTCCAAAACGTCTGAAATGGAATGAAATAACCATTCCAAACATCTGGAAGATTGAGAACCCTCAACCTCCCAGAAATATCGCTCAAAGACAAGTTCAAAAGGTTATAGAAGAACCTGATGGCAAAGTCACCATACAATTTGCTTCAGGACAACAAACAATAATTTCAAATTCAACCTATCCAAAATCTTCAAGATACTCAACCTCTTCTCTACCTACCCAAAGAGAAGATGATGATCATTCAAATTCAAATCATTCAAACTTGAATACCTCTAGATTTAGAGGAATTCGTTTTAACCCTCCTCTTGTAGAACTAGTTTTCCAAACTGATTCTTTTTCAAACTCTTTTTCAAGTCCAAACTCCCCAACTGCCTCTCAAATGCATCCTCCATCAATAAATGTTTTGACAAAGGACTTTACAATCAACAAAGAATTTTTAAGTAATGACTTTGAATCCAAACAAAATGAAACTCAAAGACAATGGTTTTTTCAAACATTTACAAAAGAAAGTACAATCAAAATAAGAGAAACCTATTACAAAGAACTTAATCAAATAAAATGCAATATTCCCTTTTTTATATGGTTCAAATCGTTTACTTCAAGAAATCAAATTCCAAACCCATTTCTTCAAAACTCAATAAATGTCAATACAAACTTGACAACCAAATGGCTCACAACAGATGGCCAAATTGTTCAAACAATCCATCCTCCTCCAAAAGATTTAGTTATCAATGTTCAAAATAAAGAAGTTCAAGCAACTCCCTTTCACCAGGGAAGAGAAGACAAAGAAAGTGACGCACCCACAATCAAAGATTTAAACAACATCTATGAACAAAATGATTTTCAAACTTTAAATCTCAAAACAATATCAGATCAATTAAGTACAATACATACTCAATTAAATAATCAAAAATCAATACCTCAACCTCCAACTATCAAACCAATACCTCAACCAACAATTCCAATGCCAAAGTTAAAAGATAACTCAACCCCACAACAACACTTTCCCCTTCCACAACCACAGACAAACCCATTTTCTCAAAACATTCAACAACCTCCGTTTCAACCTTTCAACCTAACTCAGCAGAATAAAAATCAAATAAAGATTGAAAGACTCAAAAATTCTGATGATGATATTCTACAAAGAATAATTCAAAAGCTAAACATAGAAGAGAATCCATCTACCAGCAGCCCAACTATTCAAACTCTTACAAGGACCAATGAGAATATTTCAAGTGAAACCAACTCTTCAATATCCCTAAGTGAAAATGAGATTCAAGATACAGAACAACAATTCAATCCCAATACGGTTCAAAATACTGAACCCTCAATGAATAGAATCAAAAACAACTGGAGAAATCAACCCACAAAAAAATTATTATCCAAGATTAACTCCTCCGGATATTCAATTTGAAGAAAGAAATCAATTCACCTCTATGTCATTCAATGGAAACGATATCCATGAATGGAATATAGATGGCAAATCAGAATATGAAATCAAAAATACTTTACAACAAATGACAATGGCTTCATCAGCCTATGAAATAATCAATCCTACCAATACAAATCACACGTCCGCCCAAATGATTGTTGCTGGATTTTCAGGACAATTACAATCATGGTGGTCTAATGCACTGCAAGAACATGACAGACAAATGATACTCAACCATACTCATATTCAACAAAAACGTCTTGATCCAGATGATGTCAACTCTCTTTGGATTGAGGAAGAAGTTGAAGATGCTGTCGAGACTCTAATCTGGCCAATAACTGTTGCTTCCCTTGGAAGTGCAACAGAAGAACAAGAATCAACAAAACTATTCTTGACCAATCTAAGATGCCCGTCTTTACAGGACTTTAGATGGTACAAGGATATGTTTTTAACCCACGTTCTCAAAAGAGATGATAACAATGCATCATTTTGGAAAGAAAGATTTGTCACTGGACTTCTAAAATTGTTTGCAAAAAGAATCATGACAAAAATTCAAGATCATTGCGATACTCAAACAATTCCATGGCAAAATTTAACTTACGGTCAATTATTTGCTTTCGTTAAAAAGGAAGCATTGCAACTATGCCGAGAGCAAAAACTCTGTAATAATCTAAAAAAGTTTCAATCAAAAAAGGAATTAGGATCCTTTTGCGCTCAATATAACATCCATACATTCAAACCTCCTTCAAAAAGATTTAAAAAGAAAAAATTTCAACAAGAGCCGTTCAAACAATTAAGAAAACATAAATACAAACATTTAACCTTTCCTCAATACTATACTAACAAAAGAAAATATTCAATGAAGAAAGCAAACAGAGTTCCAGTTTGCTACAAGTGTAAGAAACCTGGGCACTATCAAAATGACTGTAAAAAGAAAAATAAGATCAATGAAATAGAAGATGAAGAATTAAGAAACAAATTAATGAATCTCCTTCTATCTGACTCAAGTTCTGGTAACGAAGACTATATCTTCGAGTTTCAAGAAAATTCAAACAGTGATGATTCATCATCTGAATCCTCACAAGAACCATGTCTCTGTTAACTCAAAACTCTCAATGTTCTAACAAAAAAGATTTGTTAGATATTGTTGACAAAATTCAAGATCAAAATCTCAAAAAAGTATACCTTCTCAAATTAAAAGAAATCATATTCAAAGAATAAGAAATCTAGAGCAAATATTTGAAAGATATCCAGTGCCAAATGTCTTTCGGCAAATTTCAACTAGCGATCTACAAAGAGAAGTTAATGAATTAAAACGACAGATTCAATATCTTCAAACTGAAGTAATAACAATGCAATATCAAGATTTAGAATCAAAATCAAAACAATCTCTTACAGATTCAAAAGGTCTAGAATTAGAAGCGAGAATTACATATCTGGAATCTAAACTAGATAATTCAAGCAATGTTTCTGACTCAACTCAATTTGAAAACATACAAATTCCCGAAGAACCCTCTTCAAATGACAAATTTCTTCAATTAATAGAACGAATAGAATACCAAAAATGGTATATTCGAATAACACTCCATGTTTCAAATGATTTCAAGATTCAAACTCAACCCTTTTGGATTCAGGCGCAGATCTTAACTGTATTCGAGAAGGCCTCATTCCCTCAAAATTTTACGAAAAAACACTAGAAAGTCTCTATACTACTAGTGGCAATAAAAAGAATATCAAATACAAACTTTCAAACTCCTACATCTATAATGATGGAATATGTTACAAAACTCTATTCATACTAGTCAAAGATCTTCAACAACAGATCATACTTGGCACTCCCTTCATCAATCAGATATACCCATTCACGGTTACAAAAGGAGTCCACACGAAAATCAAAAGTACCTCAGTAACTTTTCAATTCATTAATCCAATTCAACAAAGAGATTTACATCTTTTACAATCAACAACAATATTCAAACAAATAAATTTAATATATAGTAACAAATCCCATATTCAATATCTCCAACAAGAAATAGAATATCAAAAAATTGAAAAACAAATTCTTCAACCCTACATTCAAACTAGAATCTCTCAATTAAACAACAAAATAATCAAGGAAGTATGCTCCGATCTCCCAAACGCCTTCTGGAATAGAAAGCAACATATCGTTCAACTACCCTATGAAAAGGACTTTAAAGAACAAAATATTCCAACTAAGGCAAGACCTATTCAAATGAATAAAGAACTATTAGAACATTGTAAGAAGGAAATTCAATCTCTTCTTGATAAAAACATAATTAGACCTTCAAAATCTTTATGGAGCTGCTCCGCCTTTTATGTCAATAATCAAGCTGAAAAGGAACGAGGAGTTCCAAGATTAGTAATCAATTATAAACCACTCAATATAGATAAGATATCCAATCCCAAATAAAAGAGACTTACTCAATAGGTTATACAATGCAAAAATATTTTCAAAATTCGATTTAAAAAGTGGTTTTTAGTAGATCCAAGTTCAAGAAAAGGATCGATAGAAAACAGCATTCGCCGTTCCATTTGGACACTACGAATGGAATGTCATGCCTTTTGGACTAAAAAATGCCTCATCTGAATTCCAAAACATTATGAATGATATCTTTACTCAATACACGGATTTCATCATTGTATACATTGATGATATTCTTGTTTTCTCAAATAATTTAGATCAACATTTCAAGCATTTAAACATTCTTCTTTATGTCATTCAAAAAAATGGCCTAGTTTTATTAGCCTCCAAACTAAAGCTATTTAAAACAAAAATCAGGTTTCTCGACCATGACATTTTCCAAGGAACTATAAAACCAATTGACAAAGCAATTGACTTTGCTAACAAATTTTCAAATGAATTAAAAGACAAAACTCAATTACAAAGATACTTAGGGTGTCTTAATTACGTCTCGGATTTCCTCCCCAACCTAAGAAACTTGGGTCAACCTCTTTACCAAAGACTCAATCAGAATCCTCCTCCTTGGACGGAAAACCATACAGCAATTGTTCAAACCCTTAGGAAGAAGGTCAAAAGTCTGCCATGCTTAGCTCTACCAAACCCAGAAGCATTTCTAATTATAGAAACTGATGCTTCTAATATTGGCTATGGCGGAATTCTCAAGCAAAAACTAGAATCAAAACCAGAGCAGATAGTGAGATTCCACTCAGGTCTATGGTTAGGACCTCAAAAAAATTATTCAACCATAAAAAAAAAATCTTATCAATTGTTTTAGACATTTCAAAATTTCAAGATGATTTATATCATAAAACTTTTCTTCTTCGTATTGATTGCAAACCCGCAAAAGAAGTGTTGCACAATGATGTTAAAAATCTCGTTTCTAAACAAATTTTTGCCAAATGGCAAGCTATTCTATCAATATTTGATTTTACAACTGAGTTCATCAAAGGGGAAAATAATTCTCTCCCAGATTTCCTTTCAAGTGAGATCTTACAAGGACATGACACTGCCCCCTACGCTTCTTCAGGAATATCTCTAAAGACAAAGGAAAACTCAAAGAAGAAGACTTTCAAAAACCCAAAGATTATGCAATGAAAATTCAACCTCACACCTCCTCAAAGTCAATTCAAATAAAAAATCCATATTCAATCCTCGATCAGGACTTGCCCCCAATTTCCTACGCTGCTGTAACCCAAGGAACAATTCAACAACCTCAAATCCAAAAAGAAGTATTCAAGAACCTTCCACTCAATATTTTTAAAACCTCAAGTAGAACATATTTATTTAACAAATTCTTATGCACCACTCTCAATCAATGACATTATAACTTCTGTAAATGCAACTTTTCCAATTGATTTTCAATGGATCCCTGATGATCTCACTAGAACACGCAAATTCTATGAGTTCATTTTGGTTGATTCAAAATCTGTTCAAATCAAGCATAAAAACAATTCTCCAAACGGACCTATTACTTTTTCAACCTGCAAAATCCTCAATGTCTGCAACCGTTCTGATTTCGGATTCAATCCTTTCACTTCCAAGCAATTTTCTCAACCTTTTCAACCCTCAGGTTATACCTACCAAGATTACAAAATGGCTTGGTTTAGATGTTTTCTCATCAAACTATTTGATCATTCTTGGTTTTTTCAATTTTCAATGAAAACCAGACATTTCCCTACCTGGTTTTTCGAATGGTGGAGGTATTGTGGTCCTGCTCAGACCATTTACCCTACCAATGTTCAAACATATTTCAATTCCTATTCAAAAGGTCTAGGTGATCAACATCACATTCTTGATAAGATCACCAGCTTCCATTCAAACTTTCAAATTCCATGGATCTTGTGTTGGTCTTACTCACATACTCAACACTTTGAGCCTCCTTACCCCTTTTCAATCGTCCGTGACTACAGGATCAAATGGTGGGACAGGTATGATGTGGAGCGTGACTGTTCCACTGAAATACTTTCAAATTTCTTCAAATCAAAAAACAAAAATATTCAAGCTCTTCCTCAAAGAACTTCAACACCTTCAAAAATTCAAACCCAAAAGACTTTAGATTCAAGCTCTTCTTCAAAATCCAAACCAAAGGCAAAAATTTCAAAAAAATTGATTCAAAAGATTCAAGATGCATCAGATGATGATGAAAGCGATGATGCCAGCTCATCTCAAACTGATCCTTTCAATTTCCTACAATAATTCAAGATGACGCATGCAATGACGCAAGCCCACTTCAATAATAGAATCACAGCTGATTTGATTCCCAGACAAGTCACTATGGCAAAGTCAACGCTACTGTAGCAATCACTATTGCAAGGACGTCCAGCTGCCTAGTTACTGCTGCAATTACTCAATTTCACCGTTCGACATCGATAATTGAAGCCCAGCTATCCCGGACTTCAAATTTCTTCAATTTCATCTCAATCCTGAAGGCTATAAAAGGAGCTTCAGCATCCCAGTTCAACACAGATCCAGATTCAGAGAGAATTAAGAGAATTAAGAAAATACAAAATCTTTTCTTTTTCTTTCTCTTGTAAGTTTGGGATCTGTATTCAAGTCTCCAATTTCAATCTCTATAAGTTTCAATTTCAATCTGTAATTTCAATTTCTATATTTCAATTTGCTGCTTGTAATCAATCTGTAAATTTCAATAAATTCTCCCTCTTTTCGTCTTCTTTCTCATCCACTTCTGTCTTTCGACTCCCCGCTCCCGGTCCGTCCCCAATTGGTATCAGAGCCAAGTTAGAAGGAGCTTTCAACAGTAATTTCACAAAAATACTGTCAAGCACCAATTAGGAGCTATTTTGCTATTGAAACGCTTATTAGGAGCATTGGTAAGCTTGGGTGTAGCGTTGGTAAGCCGTGTGAAGGTGTTCCCGTTGGGTGTTCTCGTTACTGTTACCCTTGTGTTCCCGTTCTCAACAGTGCTAAATAGTAAAGTCTTCTCAACAGTGCCTAGCAGTCCTACTGTTAAGTAATTGTTGAAGTCCGTACAACTACAGTTCTCACCATGTCAAGGTCTAGAGTTGCAGGGTCTTTCAGAAGACTATTTTCAAATCAACCTAGTAACAGTTCAAACTCTTCAAACACTCAAAGGACAATTAATTCAAGAGAAATTTCAAACGAAGTTTCAAACCCAAAAGAAATGATCAATTGGAGTATTCCAAGCGAGAATTTCGAATCAATTTATCAAATTGGGCATTTTGATTTCAAAATGGCTTTTTCTTGCAAAACCCACGAACAAGCAATGTCAATTGAAAAAGAAGCTCAAACAGTTCAATTACTTTCAAACTTATCTCTTCAAAAGAACATTTCAAAAGGTTTTCAATACATACACTATGGTTTAGTTGAGGTTGCAATCGTTCCCCTTTCAAGAATAGGACATAACCAGCCGGTTATGTTAGCCTTAAGAGATTCAACATTTTTAAAATTTGAAGAATCCCTTTTAGCAATTTTTCAAACAAATTTGCACAATGGTCCAATCTATTTCAACTGTTATCCAAATTTTTCTGTTGATCTTCAAGATCCCACAATCATGGATACTCTAACACTAGATATCCATATGCCAAATATTGATATCAAAGAAAACAGAAGAAATTTTGCTTTGATCTAAAGGGTTTATTTCAGACTTCTAGGAAGTCAATTAAATCCAAGATGTCTCAAACAATCTCCACGCGGAGAAACTCTTTTAGATGGTACAAGGATATGTTTTTAACCCACGTTCTCAAAAGAGATGATAACAATGCATCATTTTGGAAAGAAAGATTTGTCACTGGACTTCCAAAATTGTTTGCAGAAAGAATCATGACAAAAATTCAAGATCATTGTGATACTCAAACAATTCCATGGCAAAATTTAACATACGGTCAATTATTTGCTTTCGTGAAAAAGGAAGCATTACAACTATGCCAAGAGCAAAAACTCCGTGACAATCTCAAAAAGTTTCAAACAAAAAAGGAATTAGGATCCTTTTGTGCTCAATATAACATCCATACATTCAAACCTCCTTCAAAAAGACTTAAAAAGAAAAAATTTCAACAAGTACCGTTCAAGCAATCGAGAAAACATAAATACAAACGTCAAGCCTTTCCTCAATACTATACTAACAAAAGAAAATATTCAAAGAAGAAAGCAAACAGATTTCCAGTTTGCTACAAGTGTAAGAAACCTGGACACTATCAAAATGACTGTAAAATGAAAAATAAGATCAATGAAATAGAAGATGAAGAATTAAGAAACAAATTAATGAATCTTCTTCTATCTGACTCAAGTTCTGGTAATGAAGACTTTATCTTTGAGGTTCAAGAAAATTCAAACAGTGATGATTCATCATCTGAATCCTCACAAGAACCATGTCTCTGTAAACTCAAAACTCTCAATGTTCTAACAAAGAAGATTTGTTAAATATTGTTGACAAAATTCAAGATCAAAATCTCAGAAAAGAATACCTTCTCAAATTAAAAGAAATCATATTCAAAGAATAAGAAATCAAGACACCAGTACAACCCAGATCTCTAGAGCAAATATTTGAAAGATATCCAGCGCCAAATATCTTTCGACAAATTTCTACTAGCGATCTACAAAGAGAAGTCAGTGAATTAAAACGACATATTCAATATCTTTATGGAGCTGCTCTACCTTTTATGTCAATAATCAAGCTGAAAAGAAACGAGGAGTTCCAAGATTAGTAATCAATTATAAACCACTCAATAAAGTTCTCCAATGGATAAGATATCCAATCCCAAATAAAAGAGACTTACTCAATAGGTTATACAATGCAAAATTTTTTTCAAAATTCGATTTAAAAACTGCTTTTTAGCAGATCCAAGTTCAAGAAAAGGATCGATACAAAACAGCATTCGCCGTTCCATTTGGACACTACGAATGGAATGTCATGCCTTTTGGACTCAAAAATGCCCCATCTGAATTCCAAAACATTATGAATGATATCTTTACTCAATACACGGATTTCATCATTGCATACATTGATGATATTCTTGTTTTCTCAAATAATTTAGATCAACATTTCAAGCATTTAAACATTCTTCTTTATGTCATTCAAAAAAATGGCCTAGTTTTATCAGCCTCCAAACTAAAGCTATTTCAAACAAAAATCAGGTTTCTCGGCCATGACATTTTCCAAGGAACTATAAAACCAATTGACAGAGCAATTGATTTTGCTAACAAATTTCCAAATAAATTAAAAGACAAAATTCAATTACAAAGATACTTAGGGTATCTTAATTACGTCTCGGATTTCCTCCCCAACCTAAGAAACTTGTGTCAACCTCTTTACCAAAGACTTAATCAGAATCCTCCTCCTTGGACGGAAAACCATACAGCAATTGTTCAAACCCTTAGGGAGAAGGTCAAAAGTCTACCATGCTAAGCTCTACCAAACCTAGAAGCATTTCTAATTGTAGAAACTGATGCTTCTAATATTGGCTATGGCAGAATTCTTAAGCAAAATCTAGAATCAAAACCAAAGCAGATAGTGAGATTCCACTCAGGGCTATGGTTAGGACCTCAAAAAAATTATTCAACCATCAAACAGGAAATCTTGTCAATTGCTTTAAACATTTCCAAATTTCAAGATGATTTATATAATAAAACTTTTCTTCTCCGTATTGATTGCAAACCCGCAAAAGAAGTGTTGCACAATGATGTTAAAAATCTCGTTTCTAAACAAATTTTTGCCAGATGGATAGCTATTATATCAGTATTTGATTTTACAATTGAGTTCATCAAAGGAGAAAATAATTCTCCCCCAGATTTCCTTTCAAGAGAGTTCTTACGAGGACATGACACTGCCCCCTACTCTTCTTCAGGAATATCTCTAAAGACAAAGGAAAACTCACAGAAGAAGACTTTCAAAAACCCAAAGATTATGCCATGAAAATTCAACCTCACACCTCCTCAAAGTCAGGTCAAATAAAGAATCCATATTCAATCCTCGAACATGACTTTCCCCTAATTTCCTACTCTGCTGCAGCCTAAGGAACAATTCAACAAACCTCAAATCCAAAAAGAAGTATTCAAGAACCTTCCTCTCAATATTTTTCAAAACCTCAAGTAGAACATATTTATTTAACAAATTCTTATGCACCACTCTCAATCAATGACATTAAAACTTCTGTAAATGCAACTTTTCCAATTGATTTTCAATGGATCCCTGATGATCTCACTAGAACACGCAAATTCTATGAGTTCGTTTTGGTTGATTCAAAATCTGTTCAAATCAAGCATAAAAACAATTCTCCAAACGGACCTATTACTTTTTCAACCTGCAAAATCCTCAATGTCTGCAACCGTTCTAATATCGGATTCAATCCTTGCACTTCCAAGCAATTTTCTCAAGCTTTACAACCTTCAGGTTAAACCTACCAAGATTACAAAATGGCTGGGTTCGGATGTTTTCTCATCAACCCATTTGATCATTCTTGGTTTTTTCAATTTTCAATGAAAACCAGACATTTCCCGACCTGGTTTTTCGAATGGCGGAGGTATTTTGGTCCTGCTCAGACCATTTACGCCACCAATGTTCAAACATATTTCAATTCCTATTCAAAAGGTCTAAGTGATCAACATCACTTTCTTGATAAGATCACCAGCTTCCATTCAAACTTTCAAATTCCATGGATTCTATGCTGGTCTTACTCACATACACAACACTTTGAGCCTCCTTACCCCTTTTCAATCGTCCGTGAGTACAGGATCAAATGGTGGGACAGGTATGATGTGGAGCGTGACTGTTCCACTGAAATACTTTCAAATTTCTTCAAATCAAAAAACAAAAATATTCAATCTCTTCCTCAGAGAACTTCAACACCTTCAAAAATTCAAACTCAAAAGACTTCAGATTCAAGTTCTTCTTCAAAATCCGAACCAAAGGCAAAAATTTCAAAAAAACTTTTAGCCCAACTGATTCAACAGATTCAAGATGCATCAGATGATGACGAAAGCGATGACGCCAGCTCATCTCAAACTGATCCTTTCAATTTCCTCTAATAATTCACGATAACGCTTGCAATGACGCAAGCCCCCTTCAATAATTCAATCACGGCTGATTTGATTCCCAGACAAGTCACCGTAGCACAGTCAATGCTACTGCAGCAATCACTATTGCAAGGACCTCCAGCTGCCCAGTTACTGCTGCAATTACTCAATTTCACTGTTTGACATCAATAATTGAAGCCCAGCTGTCCCGGACTTCAAATTTCTTCAATTTCATCTCAATTCTGAAGGCTATAAAAGGAGCTTCAGCATCCCAGTTCAAGACAGATCCATATTCAGAGAGAATTAAGAGAATTAAGAAAGCACAAAATCTTTTCTTTTTCTTTCTCTTGTAAGTTTGTGATCTGTATTCAAGTCTCCAATTTCAATACTTTATAAGTTTCAATTTCAATCTGTACTTTCAATTTCTGTATTTCAATCTGCTGCTTGTAATCAATCTGTAAATTTCAATATATTCTCCCTCTTTTTGTCTTCTTTCTCATCCACTTCTGTCTTCCGAATCCTCGCTCCCGGTCCGTCCCCAATTGGTATCAAAGCCAAGTTAGAAGGAGCTTTCAACAGTAATTTCACAAAAATACTGTCAAGCACCTATTAGGAGCTATTTTGCTATTGAAACGCTTATTAGGAGCACTAGTAAGCTTGGGTGTAGCGTTGGTAAGCCATGTGAAGGTGTTCCCGTTGGGTGTTCCCGTTACTGTTACCCTTGTGTTCCCGTTCTCAACAGTGCTAAATAGTAAAGTCGTTCTCAACAGTGCCTAGCAGTCCTACTGTTAAGTAATTGTTGAAGTTCGTACAACTACAGTTCTCACCATGTCAAGGTCTAGAGTTGCAGGGTCTTTTAGAAGACTATTTTCAAATCAACCTAGTAATAGTTCAAACTCTTCAAACACTCAAAGGACAATTAATTCAAGAGAAATTTCAAAAGAAGTTTCAAACCCAAAAGAAATTATCAATTGTAGTATTCCAAGCGAGAATTTCGAATCAATTTATCAAATTGGGCATTTTGATTTCAAAATGGCTTTTTCTTGCAAAACCCATGAACAAGCAATGCCAATTGAAAAAGAAGCTCAAACAGTTCAATTACTTTCAAACTTATCTCTTCAAAAGTACATTGCAAAAGGTTTTCAATACATACACTATGGTTTAGTTCAGGTTGCAATCGTTCCCCTTTCAAGAATAGGACATAACCAGCCAGTTATGTTAGCCTTAAGAGATTCAACATTTTTAAAATTTCAAGAATCCCTTTTAGCAATTGGTCAAACAAATTTGCACAACGGTCCAATCTATTTCAAATGTTATACAAATTTTTCTGTTGATCTTCAAGATCCCACAATCATGGATACTCTAACACTAGATATCCATGTGCCAAATATTGAGATCAAAGAAAACAGAAGAAATTTTGCTTTGATCTACAGGCTTTATTTCAGAATTCTAGGAAGTCAATTAAATCCAAGATGTCTCAAACAATCTCCACCCGGAGAAACACTTTTATTAGAAGTTCAAGCTGACCATGCAGCAACTTACAATCTAAAACGTCTGAAATGGAATAAAATAACCATTCCAGACATCTAGATGATTGAGAACCCTCAACCTCCCAGAAATATCGCTCAAAGACAAGTTCAAAAAGTTATAGAAAAACCTGATGGCAAAGTCACCATACAATTTGCTTCAGGACAACAAACAATAATTTCAAATTCAACCTATCCAGAATCTTCAAGATACTCAACCTCTTCTCTACCTACCCCAAGAGAAGATGATGATCATTCAAATTCAAACCATTCAAACTTGAATACCTCAAGATTTAGAGAAATTCGTTCTAACCCTTCTCTTGCAGAACCAACTTTCCAAACTGATTCTTTTCAAACTCTTTTTCAAGTCCAAACTCCCCAACTGCTTCTCAAATGCGTCCTCCATCAATAAATGTTTTGACAAAGGACTTTACAATCAACAAAGAATTTTTAAGTAATGACTTTGAATCCAAACAAAATGAAACTCAAAGACAATGGTTTTTTCAAACATTTACAAAAGAAAGTACAATCAAAATAAGAGAAACCTATTACAAAGAACTTAATCAAATAAAATGCAATATTCCTTTTTTTATATGGTTCAAATCGTTTACTTCAAGAAATCAAATTCCAAACCCATTTCTTCAAAACTCAATAAATGTCAATACAAACTTGACAACCAAATGGCTCACATCAGATGGCCAAATTCTTCAAACAATCCATCCTCCCCCAAAAGATTTAGTTATCAATGTTAAAAATTTTTCAAACAATCCATCCATCCTCCTCCAATAGGTGCTTGACATTATTTCTGTGAAATTACGGTTGAAAGCTCCTTCAAGCAACTCCCTTTCACTAGGGAAGAGAAGACAAAGAAAGTGAAGCACCCACAATCAAATATTTAAACAAAATCTATGAACAAAATAATTTTCAAACTTTAAATCTCAAAACAATATCAGATCAATTAAGTACAATGCATACTCAATTAAATAATCAAAAATCAATACCTCAACCTCCAACTATCAAACCAATACCTCAACCAACAATTCCAATGCCAAAGTTAAAAGATAACTCAACCCAACAACAACACTTTCCCCTTCCACAACCACAGACAAACCCATTTTCTCAAAATATTCAACAACCTCCGTTTCAACCTTTCAACCTAACTCAACAAAATAAAGATCAAATAAAGATTAAAAGACTCAAAAATTCTGATGATGATATTCTACAAAGAATAATTCAAAAGCTAAACATAGAAGAGAATCCTTCTACCAGCAGCCCAACTCTTCAAACTCTTACAAGAACCAATGAGAATATTTCAAGCGAAACCAACTCTTCAATATCCCTAAGTGAAAATGAGATTCAAGAAACAAAACAACAATTCAACAGCAATACGATTCAAAATACTAAACCCTCAATGAATAGAATCAAAAACAACTGGAGAAATCAACCCACAAAAAATTATTATCCAAGATTAACTCCTCTGGATATTCAATTTGAAGAAAGAAATCAATTCACCTCTATGTCATTCAATGGAAACGATATCCATGAATGGAATATAGATGGCAAATCAGAATATGAAATCAAAAATACTTTACAACAAATGACAATGGCTTCATCAGCCTATGAAATAATCAATCCAACCAATACAAATCACACGTCCGCCCAAATGATTGTTGCTGGATTTTCAGGACAATTACAATCATGGTGGTCTAATACACTGCAAGAGCATGATAGACAAATGATACTCAACCATACTCCTATTCAACAAAAGCGTCTTGATCCAGATGATGTCAACTCCCCTTGGATAGAGGAAGAAGTTGAAGATGCTGTCGAGACTCTAATCTGGACAATAACTGTTGCTTTCCTTGGAAGTGCAACAGAAGAACAAGAATCAACAAAACCATTCTTGACCAATCTAAGATGCCCGTCTTTACAGGACTTTAGATGGTACAAGGATATGTTTTTACCCCACGTTCTCAAAAGAGATGATAACAATGCATCATTTTGGAAAGAAAGATTTGTCACTGGACTTCAATAATTGTTTACAGAAAGAATCATGACAAAATTCAAGATCATTGCGGTACTCAAACAATTCCATGGCAAAATTTAACATACGGTCAATTATTTGCTTTCGTGAAAAAGGAAGCATTATAGCTATGCCAAGAGCAAAAACTCCGTAACAATCTCAAAAAGTTTCAAACAAAAAAGGAATTAGGATCCGTTTGCGCTCAATATAACATCCATACATTCAAACCTCCTTCAAAAAGATTTAAAAAGAAAAAATTTCAACAAGAACCATTCAAGCAATCAACAAAACATAAATACAAACGTCAAACATTTCCTCAATACTATACTAACAAAAGAAAATATTCAAAGAAGAAAGCAAACAGAGTTCCAGTTTGCTTCAAGTGTAAGAAACCTGGACACTATCAAAATGACTGTAAAATGAAAAATATGATCAATGAAATAGAAGATGAAGAATTAAGAAACAAATTAATGAATCTTCTTCTATCTGACTCAAGTTCTGGTAACGAAAACTATATCTTCGAGGTTCAACAAAATTCAAACAGTGATGATTCACCATCTGAATCCTCACAAGAACCATGTCTTGTAAACTCAAAACTCTCAATGTTCTAACAAAGAAGATTTGTTAGATATTGTTGACAAAATTCAAGATCAAAATCTCAAAAAAGAATACCTTCTCAAATTAAAAGAAATCATATTCAAAGAACAAGAAATCAAGACACCAGTACAACCCAGATCTCTAGAGCAAATATTTGAAAGATATCCAGTGCCAAATGTCTTTCGGCAAATTTCAACTAGCGATCTACAAAGAGAAGTCAATGAATTAAAACGACAGATTCAATATCTTCAAACTGAAGTAATAACAATGCAATATCAAGATTTAGAATCAAAATCAAAACAACCTCTTACATATTCAAAAGGTCTAGAATTAGAAGCCTGAATTGCATATCTGGAATCTAAACTAGATAATTCAAACAATTTTTTTGACTCAACTCAATTTGAAAACATTCAAATTCCTGAAGAACCTTCCTCAAATGACAAATTTCTTCAATTAATAAAACAAATAGAATACCAAAAATGGTATATCCGCATAACACTCCATGTTTCAAAAGATTTCAAGATTCAAACTCAAGCCCTTTTGGATTCAGGCGCAGATCTTAACTGCATTCAAGAAGGCCTCATTCCCTCAAAATTTTAGGAAAAAACACTAGAAAGTCTCCATACTGCTAGTGGCAATAAAATGAATATCAAATACAAACTTTCAAACTTGTACATCTGTAATGATGGAGTATGTTTCAAAACTCCATTCATACTAGTCAAAGATCTTCAACAACAGATCATACTTGGCACTCCCTTCATCAGTCAGATATACCCATTCACGGTTACAAAAGAAGAGTCCACACGAAAATCAAAAGTACCTCAGTAACTTTTCAATTCATCAATCCAATTCAACAAAGAGATTTACATCTTTTACAATCAACAATAATATTCAAACAAATAAATTTAATATATAGTAAAAAATCCCATATTTAATATCTCCAACAAGAAATAGAATATCAAAAATTTGAAAAACAAATTCTTCAACCCTACATTCAAACTAGAATCTCTCAATTAAACAACAAAATAATCAAGAAAGTATGCTCCGATCTCCCAAACACCTTCTGGAATAGAAAGCAACATATCGTTCAACTATTCTATGAAAAGGACTTTAAAGAATAAAATATTCGAACTAGGGTAAGACCTATTCAAATGAATAAAGAACTATTAGAACATTGTAAGAAGGAAATTCAATCTCTTCTTGATAAAAACTTAATTAGACCTTCAAAATCTCTATGGAGCTACTCCGCCTTTTATATCAATAATCAAGGTGAAAAGGAACGACGAGTTCCAAGATTAGTAATCAATTATAAACCACTCAATAAAGTTCTCCAATGGATAAGATATCCAATCCCCAATAAAAGAGACTTTCTCAATAGGTTATACAATGCAAAATATATTTTCAAAATTCGATTTAAAAAGTTGTTTTTGGCAGATCCAAGTTCAAGAAAAGAATCGATACAAAACAGCATTTGCCGTTCCATTTGGACACTACAAATGGAATGTCATGCCTTTTGGACTCAAAAATGCCCCATCTGAATTCCAAAACATTATGAATGATATCTTTACTCAATACACGGATTTCATCATTATATACATTGATGATATTCTTGTTTTCTCAAATAATTTAGATAAGCATTTAAACATTCTTCTTTATGTCATTCAAAAAAATGGCCTAGTTTTATCAGCCTCCAAACTAAAGCTATTTCAAACAAAAATTAGGTTTCTCGGCCATGACATTTTCCAAGGAACTATAAAACCAATTGACAGAGCAATTGATTTTGCTAACAAATTTTCAAATGAATTAAAAGACAAAACTCAATTACAAAGATTCTTAGGGTGTCTTAATTACGTCTCGGATTTCCTCCCCAACCTAAGAAACTTGTGTCAACCTCTTTACCAACGACTCAATCAGAATCTGTCACGAACCTAAGGGTTAGTGACGGGATATTCACGAACCTAGGCTCGTGATGGTGAAATAGAGGTTAGAAGAGGAAGAGAAATAAACTTGGAGAGGTTAGCAGTGAGTTGGGAGAAGAAGAGAAGTTAGAGTTAGAGGGAGAGGAGAGGGGAACGGTTGAGGGAGCAAGAGAAAGAGAGGAAAGATTCAAATTTTAGTTTGTTTGATTGATTTTGTTGATGGCAAATTACAAGCTAAGCAAGTGTATAAATAGAGCTTGGAGGGAAGCTCTAGGCCCTAGTACATAGCCCACATTTAATTAGTAATTACATCGTTACAATTTTAATTTACCCCTTCCCTCGTTCTACTTCCCTCTAGCCGGCTCCCTCCATCACTATTTTTCAAAATTTAAACTAATTTAAACTTAACTAATTTCTACAATTTTACATTACATAACCGATACAGAAATAATAAAAGCAAAAAAATAGCCGTTTGATTCTTTGGCTTGTCAGAGTCACGACTAGGGTCGTGACAAACCCTTCCCCTTGAAAACATCCTTGTCCTCAAGGATGTTATGTGGCTTGAATGCTTCGTGCCGATCCCCGTTCTTGGAAAGTGCTCCCATACTCTTGCCTTGACCCTGATCTTTTCTGGCCTGAGTTGCCTAGCCTCTTGCCTTGCATCATGAGGGTTGTCAACAAGTGGTAGTCGTCCATCGGTCAAGGTAGTGATAAGGTAAGGTTGGGGACTTCCATTCATCTTTGGTGCTGCCAACATCTCGTCCACGATTTCTTCAACGATGTCAATGTCACTGTCTTCATCAAGGTCATCAATGTTCTCAACAGTTGTGACATCAACATCGGGATTCTCTTCAGATTCAAGTGAGTCGTATGCTGCAGCTGGATGTAGCTCGGCCATCTCTTCAAGCGTGGCTTCTTCATTACAGTTGCCCTTGGTTTCCTTAACTATGGCTGATTCATCCAGTTCACCCGCAGTTCTCACCTTGTGACCAACGTCATGTTGGCCTAGGATGTGCTTGCATTTGTTCAATTTCTCGTCCATGGACTCGAGACTTGCTAGCACCTTTTCCAATTTCATTGCGATATCCACAAAGGGTTTGTATAATTGAATGTCCATCATACAACAATAGTAGTAGATGGTTCTTCCATGGAGCCCTTTAAGTGCACTCTCCGCGTCTTTCCTTAAGTAGTAGGTTACTAGAGCTTCAACCTTCAAGGAAATCGTTGCAGTGATTTCGATTTCATAAATCTGACCATACGGAGAGAAGACTTGGTTGAGGACGCTTGTGGTGATAGGATAGAAAAGATTTGAAATCTTAACAACAAGTGTAGATTCCCGATCCATTCTTGTGGCCATGATAACGATCTCTCTCTTAATTTTTTTGAGTTAGAAAGAACACAGTGGAAATTTTATTTTTTTTAATTCGAATTTTTTTCCCCTTTTTTTTCTTTTTATTTTTTTTGGTAGAACAAAAATGAAATGGATAGTTTGAGCCTCCGATCGAAAGATGGCTCTGATACCAATTGTCACGAACCTAAGGGTTAGTGACGGGATATTCACGAACCTAGGCTCGTGATGGTGAAATAGAGGTTAGAAGAGGAAGAAAAATAGACTTAGAGAGGTTAGAAGTGAGTTGGGAGAAGAAGAGAAGTTAGAGTTAGAGGGAGAGGAGAGGGGAACGGTTGAGAGAGCAAGAGAAAGAGAGGGAAGATTCAAATTTTAGTTTGTTTGATTGATTTTGTTGATGGCAAATTACAAGCTAAGCAAGTGTATAAATAGAGCTTGGAGGGAAGCTCTAGGCCCTAGTACATAGCCCACATTTAATTAGTAATTACATCATTACAATTTTAATTTACCCCTTCCCTCGTTCTACTTCCCTCTAGCCGGCTCCCTCCATCGCTATTTTTCAAAATTTAAACTTAACTAATTTCTACAATTTTACTTTACATAACCGATACAGAAATAATAAAAGCAAAAAAATAGCCGTTTGATTCTTTGGCTTGTCAGAGTCACGACTAGGGTCGTGACAGAATCCTCCTCCTTGGACGGAAAATCATACAGCAATTGTTCAAACCCGCAAAAGAAGTGTTGCACAATGATGTTAAAAATCTCGTTTCTAAACAAATTTTTGCCAGATGGCGAGCTATTCTATCAGTATTTTATTTTACAATTGAGTTCATCAAAGGAGAAAATAATTCTCTCCCAGATTTCCTTTCAAGAGAGTTCTTACAAGGACATGACACTGCCCCCTACTCTTCTTCAGGAATATGTCTAATGACAAAGGAAAACTCAAAGAAGAAGACTTTCAAAAACCCAAAGATTATGACATGAAAATTCAACCTCACACCTCCTCAAAGTCAATTCAAATAAAGAATCAATATTCAATCCTCGATCAGGACTTTCCCCTAATTTCCTACGCTGCTGCAGCCCAAGGAACAATTCAACAAACCTCAAATCCAAAAAGAAGTATTCAAGAACCTTCCACTCAATATTTCTCAAAACCTCAAGTAGAACATATTTATTTAACAAATTCTTATGTACCACTCTCAATCAATGACATTACAACTTCTGTAAATGCAACTTTTCCAATTGATTTTCAATGGATCCCTGATGATCTCACTAGAACACGCAAATTCTATGAGTTCATTTTGGTTGATTCAAAATCTGTTCAAATCAAGCATAAAAACAATTCTCCAAACGGACCTATTACTTTTTCAACCTGCAAAATCCTCTATGTCTGCAACCGTTATGAATTCGGATTCAATCCTTTCACTTCCAAGCAATTTTCTCAACCTTTTCAACCCTCAGGTTATACCTACCAAGATTACAAAATGGCTTGGTTCAGATGTTTTCTCATCAAACCATTTGATCATTCTTGGTTTTTTCAATTTTCAAAGAAAACCAGGCATTTCCGTACCTTATTTTTCGAATGGTGGAGGTATTTTGGTCCTGCTCAGACCATTTACCCTACCAATGTTTAAACATATTTCAATTCCTATTCAAAAGGTCGAGGTGATCAACATCACTTTCTTGATAAGATCACCATAGCTTCCATTCAAACTTTCAAATTCCATGGATCCTATGCTGATCTTACTCACATACTCAACACTCTGAGCCTCCTTACCCCTTTTCAATCGTCCGTGAGTACAGGATCAAATGGTGGGACAGGTATGATGTGGAGCGTGACTGTTCCACTTAAATACTTTGAAATTTCTTCAAATCAAAAAACAAAAATATTCAAGATCTTCCTCAGAGAACTTCAACACCTTCAAAAATTCAAACTCAAAAGACTTCAGATTCAAGCTCTTCTTCAAAATCCAAACCAAAGGCAAAAATTTCAAAAAAACTTTTAGCCCAACTGATTCAACAGATTCAAGATGCATCAGATGATGACGAAAGTGATGACGCCAGCTCATCTCAAACTGATCCTTTCAACTTCCTCCAATAATTCAAGATGATGCATGCAATGATGCAAGCCCCCTTCAATAATTCAATCATAGCTGATTTGATTACCAGACAAGTCACTGTAGCAAAGTCAATGCTACTGCAGCAAACACTGTTGCAAGGACGTCCAGCTGCCCAGTTGCTGCTGCAATTACTCAATTTCACTGTTCGACATCAATAATTGAAGCCCAGCTGTCCCGGACTTCAAATTTCTTCAATTTCCTTCTCAATCCTGAAGGCTATAAAAGGAGCTTCAGCATCCCAGTTCAAGACAGATCCAGATTCAGAGAGAATTAAGTGAATTAAGAAAACACAAAATCTTTTCTTTTTCTTTCTCTTGTAAGTTTGTGATCTGCATTCAAGTCTCTAATTTCAATACTCTATAAGTTTCAATTTCAATCTGTAATTTCAATTTCTGTATTTCAATCTGCTGCTTGTAATCAATCTGTAAATTTCAATAAATTCTCCCTCTTTTGGTCTTCTTTCTCATCCACTTCTGTCTTCCGACTCCCCGCTCCCGGTTCGTCCCCAGTTGGTATCAAAGCCAAGTTAGAAGAAGCTATCAATAGTAATTTCACAGAAATACTGTCAAGCACCTATTAGGAGCTATTTTGCTATTGAAAGGAAATCTGTAAGAATAGGACATAACCATGTCCTTCAAAATAGCAAAATAGCTCCTAATAGGTGCTTGACAATATATATATATATATATATATATATATATATATATATATATATATATATATATATATATATATATATATATATATATATATATTGATTACAAACATAAGATTGAAATACAGAAATTAAAGTTACAGATTGAAATTGAAACTTACAGGGTATTGAAAATGGAGACTTGACTACAGATCACAAGCTTATAAGAGAAAGTAAAGAAAGAAATTTTTTTTATTTTTCTTAACTCTCTGTTTTTTCTCTCTGAATTTGGACTTGCCTTGGAATGGGGGTCTGAAGCTCCTTTTATGGCCTTCAAAATTGAAATGTAATTTTTGAAATTTTGAAGTCCGGGACAGCTGGGTTTCAAATATTTATCTTGAACAAAGAAATTGAATGATTGCAATAGTAACTGGGCAGCTGGACATCCTTGCAACAGTGACTGCTACAGTGACTTATCTGGGGAATCAAATCAGCCGTATTTGAATTATTGAAGAGGTTGCAGCATTGCATGCGACATCTTGAATTATTGAAGGAGATTGAAAGGATCAGTCTGAGATAAGCTGGCGTCATCACTTTCATCATCATCAGATGCATCTTGAATTTGTTGAATTAGTTGGGCTAAAAGTTTTTTTCGAAATTTTTCCCTTTGGTTTGGATTTTGAAGAAGCGCTTGAATCTGAAGCCTTTTGAGTTTAAGGAAATAAAAGCATATTGATATTTCTCATTTCTTCATCGAGGATCGCATGCTCTTCTTTTTTGAGTTCTTCATTACGTTGGAGTAAATCAGTTTGATTTGTGTTTTTGAGAAAGGGAACATTAATATTTTTATTGAAAGAATAAATTTTTTGAATAAGATCTTCAGCTATGAGAAATGATTTGATAATTCCACTATGAGTTGAAAAGGCTTGAGGGTGGAGATTAAAAGCTAGTTGTTTAGCTCTCCATTGATTGAGTTATGAGGAAAGGGTATTGTTATTGCATGGATATGGTTTATCAGAGGGACATAGCGTATGCTTAACATATGAACCATAGACAAGGATCCTGTGTTGGCTAGGATTAGTATGAATGCCAGAAAACTCAGGAGGTTTAGATTGAATAAGAGTATCTATAGAAATGACTTTATCTTCAAAATGGTTTTGTACTACATAACGTAGTTTTCCTCCAAATTGAGAAGCTTGATCAGGATTGGTAAAAATCATTTGGAGTAAAAATCCATAGTCTAACAAATATTGAGGAGTAAGGGTAATTTGTTTGCCTTCGTGTAGAATGGTCATAGGTTGATAGATTTCTAAGTCTAAACAGACACGCACAATTGAGTAGGTAAGGTGACAAGGGCAGTCTATTCTATTGAATGGTAAATTTTGACAAATTAGAGTTAGCTTGCATTCTGCGAGATAGCCATATTGGGAAACCCATTGAAAGGTAAGTCCTGGAATCATGATATTGTGAATAGAAAGGTCTTGAAGGAAACTTTGAATTTTTATAAGTGTTTTGAGATTACTGCATTGAGTGACACGTGAAATTTTTGAGGCAATATCATGGGGGAAATGGCAAAGGACTTTTTCTGGAAAGAAGAAAATCCTAGGTTTGAGAAATTCATAGGTTGAAGATATAGTACAGCAATTTGGAGGTTTGGATTGGTAATTGAATTGATTTTGAAGAACAAAGATTTGTTTTCTAAGAGCTATGTTTTCTTGGGCTTTTTTCTCGAGTTGGGTTTGAAGAGTTTGAGGTTCTGAATTTTGAGTGTTTTGAAGGGGTAAGGATTTCGAGTCATTTTGAGATATTGGAGTTTGTGAAATTTTTTGAGAAGAGGTAGAAGAGGTTGAGTTTGATGATTTGAGTAGTAATGGGCGAGCAGAGGGATTGGTGTAGTTATGAGAAAGGATTAAAGGTTGTTTTTATTTTGAAATTGATTTCGGAATTCTTTCTTTGGTTTTAAGAACATAATTTTTTGACCATTTGATTTTGAATTTGCGAATTAAAGAGATTGGATAATGCTGTTCAAAAATTTGAGAACTATCATATGACCAGCATAATATCCAAGGTATTTGAAAATTTAAATGAAACTTTAAAATTATTTGAATAGGGTCATCATTTGAGTTTTTTGAATAAGTGTTGAATAAATCTTTGATATGAGTTGGGAAAATGTTGATGGTACTACCAAAGAGGTGCCACCATTCATAAAACCCTGGGGGAAACTTTGAAATATTACTTTTGATTTTGAAAAACCACGTGTGATTCGAGGGCCTAAGGAGGAAGGCTCTAAACCAGGCCATTTTGTAATCTTGAAAGTGGAATCCTTCTGGGGAAAATTGACTTGAGAAATGAGAAAATTGGTTCGGAATCCCTAGATAGAAAAATTCATATGGTTTTAAAATATTATGGATTTTGCAGATGGAGTATTGAGTTTGACCTTCTTCTTGAATGTGTTGAATTTGGACAGATTTTGTATAAAGTAATATAAATTCATAATATTTTTGAGTTTTTTTGAAGATCATCAGGGAGCCATTGAAAGTTTATTGGAAATGTATTTTTGATTGAATATTCAATTTGTGATTTGCAAGGCGGTTTGTAATAGTTTGTTAAATAAAGATGCTCCACTTGGGGTTTTGTAAAGTATTGTTCTGAGTAGTCATCTTGTTTTGATAAAACATTTGAATGATCTTTTGAAATTTGGACTACCTGCTTTCCTTTGCCGTTCTTCATGACCTGCGAAAAGGAAATTAGTAATTTATTTGTATCAGAAAATTGAATAATATAAAAAGGAAATTTGTACCTGGTTGTAGACCAAAGGATGAAAAGGGAAGCAAATCGTCTTTGCGGTAGTTGGTTGTGTATTGAATTTATTTGTTTGAATATTGTTGTTGATTGTAAGAGATGTAAGTCTCTTTGTTGAATTGGATTGATGAATTGAAAAGTTACTGGAATACTTTTGATTTTTGTGTGGACTCCTTCTTTTATAACCGTGAATGGGTATATTTGACTAATGAAGGAAGTGCCTAGTATAATCTGTTGTTAAAGATCTTTGACCAGTATGAATGGGGTTTTGAAACATATTCCATCATTACAGATATATGAATTTGAAAGTTTGTATTTGATATTCATTTTGTTGCCACTAGCAGTATGGAGACTTTCCAGTGTTTTTTTGTAGAATTTTGAGGGAATGAAGCCTTCTTGAATGCAGTTGAGATCTGCGCCTGAATCCAAAAGGGCTTGAGTTTGAATCTTGAAATCTTTTGCAACATGGAGAGTTATACGGATATACCATTTCTGGTATTCTATCCGTTCTATTAATTGAAGAAATTTGCCCTTTGAAGTGGGTTCTTCAGGAATTTGAATGTTTTCAAATTTAGTTGAATCTGATACATTATTGTCTAGTTTAGATTCCATATATGCAATTCTGGCTTCTAATTCTAGACCTTTTGATTCCGTGAGAGATTGTTTTGACTGTGACTCTAAATCTTGATATTGCATTGTTATTACTTCAGTTTGAAGATGTTGAATTTGTCGTTTTAATTCATTGACTTTTCTTTGTAGATCACTAGTTGAAATTTGTCGAAAGATATTTGGTTCGGGATATCTTTCAAATATTTGTTCTAGAGATCTGGGTTGTACTGGTGCCTTGATTTCTTGTTCTTTGAATTTGATTTCTTTTAATTTGAAAAGGTATTCTTTTCTGAGATTTTGATCTTGAATTTTGTCGACAATATCTAACAAATCTTCTTTGTTAGTTTTTGTCAAAACATTGAGAGTTTTGAGTCTACAGGAACATGGTTCTTGTGAGGATTCAGCTGATGAATCATCACTGTTTGATTTTTCTTGAACTTCGAAGATATAGTCTTCATTTTCTGAACTTGAATCAGATAGAAGAAGATTCATTAATTTGTTTCTTAATTCTTCATCTTCTATTTCATTGATCTTATTTTTCATTTTGCAGTCATTTTGACAGTGTCCAGGTTTCTTACACTTGTAGCAAACTGGAACTCTGTTTGATTTCTTTTTTGAATATTTTGTTTTGTTGGTATAATATTGGGGAAATGTTTGACGTTTGTATTTATGTTTTCTTGATTGCTTGAATGGTTCTTGTTGAAATTTTTTTCTTTTTAAATACTTTTGAAGGAGGTTTGAATGTATGAATATTGTATTGAGCACAAAAGGATCCTAATTCCTTTTTTGTTTGAAACTTTTTGAGATTGTTACGGAGTTTTTATTCCTGACATAGTTGTAATGCTTCCTTTTTAAAGAAAGTAAATAATTGACCATATGTTAAATTTTGCAATGGAATTGTTTGAGTACTGCAATGATCTTGAATTTTTTTCATGATTCTTTCAGTAAATAATTTTGGAAGTCCAGTGACAAATCTTTCTTTCCAAAATGATGCATTGTTATCTTCTCTTTTGAGTACATGGGTTAAAAACATATCCTTATGCCATCTAAAGTCCTGTAAAGACGGGCATCTTAGATTGGTTAGGAATAGTTTTGTTGATTCTTGCTCTTCTGTTGCACTTCCAAAGAAAGCAACAGTTATTGTCCAGATTAGAGTCTCGATAGCATCTTCAACTTCTTCCTCAATCTAAGGAGAGCTGACATCATCTGGGTCAAGATGTTTTTGTTGAATATGAGTGTGGTTGAGTATCATTTGTCTATCATGTTCTTGAAGTGTGTTTGACCACCATGATTGTAATTGTCCTGAAAATCCAGCAATAATCATTTGGGCGGATGTGTGATTTGTATTGGTAGGATTGATTATTTCATAGGCTGATGAAGCCATTGTCATTTGTTGTAAAGTATTTTTGATTTCATATTCTGATTTTCCATCTATATTCCATTCATGAATATCGTTTCTATTGAATGACATAGACGTGAATTGATTTCTTTCTTCAAATTGAATATCCGGAGGAGTCAATCTCGGATAATAGTTTTTTGTGGGTTGATTTCTCCAGTTGTTTTTAATTCTATTTTGAAGGTTCATTGTCTTGAATCGTATTGGTATTGTGTATATATATATGTATATGTATATACATATAATGAACCAACACCTACAATGAAGGACATAAATAAAATTTATGAACAAAACAATTTTCAAGCATTAAATTTTAAAACCATTTCAGAACAGTTTAATACAATTCAAAATCAAATCTATAACGATAGGGCGAAAAGGAAAAAAAACTCTATCGTCATTGTATGTCCCACCAAATACTTCAACACACGAAGAAACATCTTCAGAATTCCAATCAGGCCCATTCTCAAAAGAAATGCAACAACCTTTATTCCAACCATTTAATCTTCCCCAAAAAGAAAGACAACCAATAAGACTCTAACAAAATAATTTATTAAATAAAATTAATAAAAACTTAGAACTACTCTTTTCAACACAAAACCCTTCTGTTCAAACTATTACTAAAAAAGATGAAGAGGTTATAGATGAAGAAATATCTTCATTAGATGAAATTGAAATTCAAAATATAGAAGAACAATTTTCTGGCAACAAAATGCCAACTATTAACAAAATAAAAGGAAATTCACAAAATTGGAAAAACAATCCCACAAATATTATTCAAGGCCGACTCCACCAGATATACAATATGAAGAAAGACATCAATTTCCATCAAACTTGTATAATGCGCAAACATTTTTATGAATGGAACATAGATGGTAAATTAGAATACGAGATTCTCAATACACTACATCAGATGGCAATGGCCGCTAGTGCTTATGAGTCCAATAATAATTCAAATAATACTTGTGCAAAAATCATTATTGCTGGATTTTCTGGACAGCTCAAACATTGGTGGACAAATATATTGATTGAAATTGATCAAAATGCAATAAGTGAACATACTCACACTGAACGAATAAAAGCAGATCTAGAAGATGTCAATTCTCCATATTCAAAAATTGAAGTTGAAGATGCAGTAGAGACACTTGTTTGGTCATTAGCATTGTTCTTCGTTGGAAATCCTACTGAAGAGATGGAATCATTAAAGATCTTTTTAACAAACCTTAGATGTCCCTCACTTCAAGATTTTTGTTGGTACAAAGACATGTTTTTAACATATGTTTTAAGACAAAAAGATGGGAATCAAATATTTTGGAAAGAAAGGTTTGTCACTGGACTTCCAAAATTATTTGCAACAAAAATAATGACTAAACTACGACATTATAGTGGAAGCCTGACTATTCCATGGCAAGCCATTACATATGGTCTGTTATTTGCATTTGTCAAAAAAGAAGCTTCGGAACTCCGCAAAGAACAAAAATTATGAAATAGTCTCAAAAAAATCACAAACAAGAAGAGCATTAGGATCATTTTGAAGTCAATATGGTATTCAAGATTTCAAACCTCCTTCTAAAAGATGTAATAAGCAATACTTCACCAGAAAATCTTACTATTATAGAAAGTAGAAAAAAATAGGTACAAACAACCACCACCCTTTCAGTATAATAAAAAACAAAAATCAGTAAAACGGAAACATGGTCAAACTGCAATATGCTACAAATGCAAGAGACCAAGACATTACCAAAAGGATTGCAAGTTAAAACAAAAAAAAAAAAAAAAAAAAAAAAACAACCACATTCAAGATGAAGAACTTAAAACTCAAATGATGAATTTATTACTTTCTGAATCAAATTTAGAAAGTGAAGATATTATATTCAATATTCAAGAATCATCTGAGAATGAATTAACATCATCCTCACAAAGCGAAAGTTTATGCCAATGTAAATACAACACAATCAATGTATTAACAAAGTCAAATTAAGAATTTCTACTTGATATTGTAGAAAAAAATTGATGATCATAATTTAAAAAAAGAGTACCTATTAAAATTAAAAGACATAATATTCAAAGAACAAGAACTAATCGCACCAAAACCAACATTTACTCTTGAACAAATATTTGAGAAATATCCTAGCCCAAGTATAATTAAACAAGTTTCAATAGGAGAACTTCAAAAGGAAGTTAATGAATTAAAAAAACAAGCTAAACAATTACAAAATTAAATTTTATCGCAACAATATAATGATTTTGAATTAGAAGCTAAAATAGTATTATTAGAATCAAAATTAGAAGCTTTATCTAACAAAGAACCCCAAATGCCTAAATTGGGAAAAAACCAAATTCCCGAAGAATCCATATCGAATGGAAAATATCTTCAAACTACAAGGAAAATAGAATACCAAAAATGGTATATCCATATAACCCTTGACCCTTCAAGAAATTATAAGATCCAAACTCTAGCTCTCTTAGACTTTGGGGCGGACCTCAATTGTATTTAAGAAGGACTTATTCCATCAAAATACTCCAAAAAAACTACAGAAAACCTCCACACTGCAAGTGGTTCCAGAATGAAAATTCAATATAAATTATCTAATTCATACATATGCAATAACGGAATTTGCTTGAAAACACCATTTATTTTGGTAAAAGATCTCCAACAACAAATAATATTAGAAACCCCGTTTATAACCCGAATATATCCTTTCTCAGTTAACAACGAAGGAATTTATACAAATGCTAAGAACACGCAAATAACATTTCAATTTACTAACCCCACTTTACAAAGAGATTTGCACCTCCTCCAATCAACCTCAATATTTAAGCAAATAAATCTAATTAAAAGAATTCGTATTCAATATCTTCAAAAGGAAATAGAATTCTAAAGAATTGAGAAACAACTAACATTACCTCATATTCAAGAAAGAATTCATAACCTAACAAAAAAAAATTTGAGGAAGCATGCTCTGACCTTCCTAATGCTTTTTGGAAACGAAAGAAGCATATAGGTATACTACCCCATGAAAAAGATTTTAATGAGAAAAATATTCCAACCAAAGTGACCAATCAAAATAAATAAGGAATTATTAGAATACTATAAGAAGGAAATTCAAGCGCTTTTAGACAAAAAATTAATTCGACTATCAAAATCTCCTTGGAGCTGTCCTACATTTTATGTAAACAAACAGGCAGAACTTGAAAGAGGAGTCTCAAGGCTTGTAATTAATTACAAGCCTCTCAATAAGGCTCTTCAGTGGATTCATTATCCCATTCCAAATAAGAGGGATCAACTGAATAGATTATATAACGCACATATCTTCTCAAATTTTGATCTAAAAAGCGGTTTTTGGCAAATTCAAATCCATAAAAGAGATCGATATAAGACATCATTTACAGTCCCATTCGGACATTATGAATGGAATGTAATGCCTTTTGGTCTCAAAAATGCTCCCTCTAAATCACAAAATATTATGAATGATATTTTTACCCAATATACAGACTTTATCACCGTCTATATTGATGACATTCTTGGTTTTTTCAAACAACATAGACCAACATTTCAAACATTTAAAAAGAAATGGGTTAGTTTTATCTGCTTCAAAAATGAAGTTATTTCAAACCAAGATTAGATTTCTAGGATATGATATATTTCCAAGGAACGATAAAACCCATTGCAAGAGCAATGGATTTTGCTGATAGATTTCCAAATGAATTAAAAGATAAAACTCAATTACAAAGATTTTTGGAATGTCTAAATTATATTTCAGATTTTTTTCCCCAACCACAAGCAGCTATATCAGCTCCTATATCAAAGACTTCAAAAAAATCCACCTCCATAGACAGATGAACATTCAAGAATAGTTCAAACCATAAGCAGAGAACTAAAATTCTTCCATGTTTAGGACTTCTTAATCCAAATGCATCTCTTATGGTAGCAACAAATGCATCATAATTAGGATATGGAGGAATACTTAAACAATGTTTCAAGCCAAACCAAGAGCAAATAGTTAGATTCAATTTAGGTTTATGGCTCCGACCTCAAAAAAAACTACTCAATAATCAAAAAAGGAGATTTTGTCCATTGTTTTGTGTATATCAAAATTTCAAGATGATTTATATAACAAAAGATTCCTTTAAAGAATTGATTGTAAATTGGCGAAAGAAGTTTTACAAAAGGATGTTAAAAACATAGTTTCAAAACAGATCTTTGCTAGGTGGCAAGCAATTCTATCAATTTTTGATTTCCAAATAGAATTTATAAAAGGAGAAAGTAATTATTTACCAGACTTCCTAATAAAAGAATTTCTTCAAGGGCACAACCTCCAACTAGCATCATATCCAGAGACAAAGAAAAGCAAAAGATTCAATCTATAGAAGACTATACAATAAAGTTATCTCCATATCAAGCTTCCCCTTCAATAAAGATTCCAACCCAAAACACCTACTCAATTCTCGCAGAAGACTTTCCCTCAATTTCATACTCGGTAGCCATCTCAAAACCCTCAAACCTTACGAATCCTTCTTCATTATGACCCCTGGTACCTCATCAAACTTCTAACCAAAAAATTCAAAACCCCTCACAATCTCAATCTACCCAGTACTTCTCAAAATCTCAATTAGAACACATATTCCTGACAAACATAATGAGCCCCTCCCAGTTATAGGAATTCAAAACTTGGTAAATTCAACCTTTCCAGAAAATTTCCATTGGCTTCTTGAAAATATTCTTAGAAGCCAAAAGTTTTATGAATTCATCCTTATTGACACAGGATCAGTTCAGATCAAACATCAACGAGATTCTCAAACTAACCAAATTATGTATTCAACTTGCAAAATACTAGAAATATGGCATATAAAGGATTTTTGATATGCCCCACATACTTCGAGGCAATTTTCTCAACCTTTTCACCCTCCTGGTTTTACCTATCAATATTACAAAATGGCATGGTTCAGAAGGTTTCTGTACCGGCCCTTTGACCACTCATGGTTCTTCCAATTCAAGAAAAAATCAAGGAATTTTCCAGCATGGTTTTACGAATGATGACGCTATTTCGGCAACACTACTAGTATTTTCCCCAAG
Organism: Simmondsia chinensis; assembly: GCA_018398585.1. Lineage (NCBI taxonomy): Eukaryota > Viridiplantae > Streptophyta > Magnoliopsida > Caryophyllales > Simmondsiaceae > Simmondsia > Simmondsia chinensis. The sequence continues at coordinate 24,839,956 of JAGTTD010000011.1, forward strand.
GGGGCAACTTAACTTTTTAATATTTATTCAAAATATTCTGAAGAAACCTCCTCTAGACTCAATTTTAAGTTTTCATTCAAATTTTCAAATTCCATGGATCCTCTGTTAGTCTTACAAAATAGCCCAACTCTTTGAAAACCTATATCCAATCTCTTTAGCTAGAGAGTACAAAATTAAATGGTGGGACAGATACGTTCTTGAGCATGATTGTTCTCCAGAAATTCTTACCAAATTCATCAAAAAAGAAAAGAATAAGGATATCCAAATCCTTTGCCAAACACCTACAAACTCAAGTATTACACCCCAAAAAATCCAGTCCTCCAAACCAACTTCGACCCCCTCTACTAAGTCCAAATCCAAGAACAAAGTTTCAAGAGAACTTCTTAACCAACTTCTTCAGCAAATTCAAAACTCCTCAACAGATGAGGAAGAAGAAGTCAAGTCTTCCCAATGTGATCCTTTGAACCTAATCTGAGACGACGATAATTCAAAGAAAACGACAAATACAATAGAAGATATGTTATTCTTCAAATCCACTTTTTTAAAAAGCAATAAGCACGTGTCTTACTTTCAAACACGTGTTATGCCAAAAAAAAAGAGAGAGAGAGAGTAAAAAATGGTTTTAAAAAAAAAAAAAAATGCTGACTTCAATTACTTTGACAGACTCAAAAAAGTGACATGTGCTCTTCAAACAGAACATATGTCCTCTACTACAAAACAGGTGTCTTTCACCACAGCAACATCGAAAGACAACTATGAAGAATTCAATTTTCAAACTTCACCTATAAAAGGACTCATCATTCAAGGTTAAAAGGGGGGAATTTTAGAATGCACAAAAAAGTTTTCCTAGTTCTCTTGTAATTACAAAGCACTGTATTGAAGACTTCTGTTTTGCTTCTGTTTTGTAAGTTTTGTGCTTCAATTTTACCTTTCTGTATATTAAGCTCTTGTTCTTATAAATTATCGTTTTATCATTTTATTTCGTATCATTTTATTTTATTTTGTTTTATTGATCCGTTTCCTATTTGTTTTGTGCTTCCATTCTACCTTTTTGTATATTAAGCTCTTGTTCTTATAAATTATCGTTTTATCATTTTATTTCATTTTGTTTTATTGATCCGTTTCTTATTTGGTATCAGAGTCATATTAGAAAATTATCAACAGAACTCATATGGAAAATACTGTTAAAACACTAATTAAGAACGTTGGTAAACCAAGTGGTAACATTGGTCAACCCTTGAGCCGTTGGTCAACCGTGTAAGGTGGTCCCGCAGGGTGGTCCCGTCACCGTGACTTAGGTGTTCCCTGTCTAAGCAGTGTCTAAAACAAATACAAGGGCCGTAAAAATAAAATTCTGGGTTAGAAAAAGTCCAAACCACACCGCAACGCTCCAGCTCGACGGGGCGGGGCGAGGTGGGGCAGGGCGTGCGCATTTAGTTCACAAGCCCACTCTACGCCTCTTAAGACTTTACCAAGTACAATAATAAAGGGATATATAAACTAGACTCTCCTCCTCTAGATTTTCTATATGGAATAGAGATTTTTTCCCTAGATCCTAAAATTGAATCACACTACCCCCAAATTCCAACATAAGTAACCTACATATATAATGGTGTTAAAAAAAAAAAGGAACCTACATTTTTATTTTTTTTTTTTGATAATTATCTGCAGAGCCGAAGTACATACCGGGCCTCGACAAGGCGAGACCTCAACCATCCCGTAAACGGAGATGGAACCCAAATAATACAATGTTTTGTAAAGGCCATTAGCCTAGCCGCACATACCAGCTCTCCCTAGAGTATTATTTTCCAACTCATATTAACAACTTACAGCGTCACTGAAACAGTGGAAGGATGACAAGAAAAAAGCTTCTGATGTACAATATTGACAGTTGCATTTTTAAAAATGGAACCATTTAATTCACAATTTATACTTGATTTGGGTTTTGGTCAGATTCCTCGGCCGGTAATAAGAAATATCGATTTAGACGTTCTGATGCCATGGTCACCTGTAAATTCAACAAGGTTGGCAGTGTCAAAAACTAATATAAATATTGCTCTATTATTTGATATACATATTAAATACCAAATTACTACTTACAACATTTACGTAATATGTAGTTATTAATAATAACTCTATTTGAGGTACCGTTTAGTTAATAGTAATGAGTACGCAACAAATGTGAGTAGAACAAAATAGTCTTTAAAAAAATGTAGACTTAACATGATTGTCGTCACTTGTTTTATAATGTTTTGTGAATTGCAATTTGATTACATGCCTTGATGGAAATTGTGCACAAGACTTATTTTGCAGAGAATAGAATGAAAAATCATACAGTAATTAACTGAGAGTGTTGCTGTTGTTAGAGCAAAAGATGTTATTTTTACAACAATGGATGTGATTTGTAGGGAAAAATTGCTACAAATTTATATAAAATTACTTTGATATTAACATTTTTACACAGATAATATATAACATTGCGATTAATTTGATATGTCATCAATAGTTTCTAATATGTGAACATACTTATAATTATGACTTCTACTATACCTTTTTTTTTTTTTTTGGACAAGACTTCTACTATAAAATAAGATAACTGTACAAATTCAAATGCAATATTTATATGGGTCAATTACGCATTAGTAAAATAAGGTTTAGTGCATGCATTTATTAGTTTACAAATTTTGTTAAATAATATTTTAATTCAAAAATTATTTATATTTATTAAAATAGTCCAAACGATAATGTGTATGGGTGTACCACAAGTCTTTGATCCACCTTTTCTTCACTGGCAAAACTTTACGGTTCATGTATGCATGAGAGAGACAACAAGAGTATGCTGGATTTACCAACAAATACCAGCAAGTTTTATACCATTGTGCACACCATTTTATTAAATACAAGTAGCACTTCTAAAAAGAAGACATTTCATAAATTTTTGGGCTAAAAAATTTAATAATTTAGACCTTATGGTTATAATATATTAAATAACCTTTTATAAATAATCGTACCTGATCATTCCAATCAGTTTTCCAAGTTATATAGAGAAGTACAGATGCTTGAGTTGCCATTCCACATAACATTCCAATCCATATGCCCTGTGACATAGAAAATAAATTAGTATTGCCAAAATTTTACGTGACACTAGAGGTGACCAATGGATTGGGTCGGCCCGGGGGGCCTAGGCTCGGTCCTATACCGGGTCGGGCCACGGGCCCCAAAAAATTTGTGCCCGGGCCCCAAGGGGGTTTTAATTAAAAAAAATTATCTATAAATATTCATCCCCCATTTCATTTTCTCACGACAAATCTTCATCCAATTTTCTCTTCTCTCTCTACATTCATCTACTTCCTTCTACTTACAATAATTGTGCATCAAATTAGCCATCTCTAGCTCGTAGAATCTCGGTCAAGTTCGAATTTAGTTGTTCGCTTCGATAATTTTAGTATCAAAATTTTATTTGTTTCGCATTTTTATCTACTTAATTTGCATCAGTAGTTGCATTTTCAAATACTATTCATTAATACTACAATGGCATACAACGCATCTTCGTCTGGAGCCAATCATTCTAATTCTAGCTCTTCTCGACCGCCTAAAGTCCTAAGAGGGGTAGAGTTGTCGAACTTGATACTGATGAATGAACATTTTTAGAGCCAGGCCCATCAACTCCGTACACTGACACTATAGATTGGGACCTCCAACAACAACAATACTACAACGACCGGGATTTTTCTGAGTCGGGTGGTGGTGGTGGAGACTCACAAACTGAAAAGGAACCCACACCCACCATTGAAACCCGGCCTGCAAAAACTAGTACTAGTAGGCATAGTACTAGTGGGGTATGGAAGCACTTCAACTTAGATAAGAAAACTAATAAAGCGATTTGTCAATTATGTGACCCATCCAAGGCCTTTAGTCATCCACCCGGCAGTGGGCCAGGTACATTAACTAGACATATAATTAGGTGCCACTTCGAACAAGACCCAGATAGAGCCCAACAATAGTTAGTACAGCAAGCGACCGGTGCGCTTGCTAACTTCAGGTTCTCCCAAGAAACTAATAGATGGGAACTACCTAAATATATAATTAGGGCTGAAAAGCGTTTTAGCACCGGTGAAGACCCTAGTTTCGTCACGTATCTCCAAACAGCTGTGAACCCCGCCATCGTAAGGGTTCCTCGGAACACTTTAAAGCGGGACACGTTTAAAGCTTACCATAGGATGAAAACTGAGGTCTTCAAAATTTTTAGGGCGAACACGAGCATGTTCTCGTTGACGTCCGACACTTGGAAGTCGAACCTAGTGTGCCCAACTTGTGCATAACGGCACATTGGATCCATTTCTCCTTCACCATTCAAAAACGAGTAATTCATTTTGCATATTTAGATTATCTCCACACTGCCGACATAATTACGGGTGCGATTATGAAGGCAGTCTGCGAGTGGGGGGATAGAGCGTCGTATTTTTAGTATAACGTTCGGCAACGCTACTAGTAATAACGCATCTGTTAAACAACTAAGTAGGCATATGAGACCCGTGTTAGGTGGGCGGTGTTTTCATTTACATTGCATCTGTCATATACTGCATTTAATGGTTATGGATGGTTTAGGTCAAATAAACGCTTCTCTTTCCATATTAAGAGATAGCAATAAAATCATCCGGCACCAAAAAGAGAAGATTTAAACTTTTATATAAGACACATGGGATAGAGTATAAACAATTTAAATTAGACTCGCCAATTAGGTGGTCATCAACCATAGATATTTTAGAGCGCATACTACCATACAAGGATGTCCTAGTGGAATTTGTACACAATACTCGTTCAGATTTAAGTGATTATAATCTGAATAATGTACACTGGGACACCATTAACAAAATTTGTAAATTTTTTTACCATTTTTAAAGACGCTACCACTTTTTTTTCCGGTTGCTATTATCCGACAATACCATAAGCAATATCTAGATTGATTGATATTGTGGCTTGGATGTCGGATAATGAATCCAACTCCATGTTGACTGAATCAATTAAGGCAATGAAAACAAAGTTTTGTAAATATTATTCTAAACTACCCCTTACATACTGTTTTGCCACTATTTTGGATCCCTATTGTAAACTCACGGGTTTGAACTTGTTTGCCAAATATTTTTATGAACAATTAAATTATGATTTCGACACCAAAAAATACATTGCCCAAGTCGATTCAGACCTACACACTTTATTTTCCCATTATTCTCGGAGATTATCATCTGATAATCCACATGTTACTTCTACTACAGTTGGATCTTCCACATCTAGTGGAAGTAGTGCACACACGTCAATTGCGTGGAAGCTGTTGGACCAATTCATGCCCACACAAGCTCCCACGTGATATACTAATGTGTCCGATGTCTTCAGTAGCATCAGAGTATGCTTTTAGTCTTGGTTGCAGGATGCTTGGAACGAAGAGGGCGAAGCTACCACCGTCCAGCTTAGATATGTCCGTGTGCTTAAAGGACTGGATGCACGCAGAGGCTAGGGAGAAAAACGTACTGAGGCTGGGTTCATCGAGCGAGGACTAAGACGACCTGACTACCGATACGTCAGAAGGTGGCACAGCAACCCCCCAGCCAGCGTAGACTAATTTCTTATTGTTGTACGTCTATATCTTGTTTGTATTTTTTAATAAATATATTTGTACATTTAAATAGTAGGATTCAACTGTTGTAGTTGTATTTGTTACATTATTTACCATTATTTATTATACATTTTATTTTATTACATATATTAGCATTATTAATGATTGTGATGGATTTTTTTTGTATCTTATATTATTCATCAATTAATTATAATAATTTTCGTACAAAATAAATTTGTATTTTTTTAATTTTATATATTATTTAAAAAACAAAAGCGGGGGGGGGGGGGGGGGGGGGGGGGGGGGCAACCCGGGCCAGGCCTGGCCCACTACAGCAACTGCCTAGCTGGCCCGTGGCCACCTCTACGTGACAAGAATTATAATAATATAATATGAATATGATATAAAGATAAGGAGGTTTTGATCATGAGTTCTGGAGTCAAGATGAATTTGAGTTAACATATTAAGGGTTAAGTAATTGAATTCAATTCGAATTTGAGTCATATCAATGTATTTCTAACTTGTTTAAACATTTCACTGAGTAGGCCCTTTTGAAGATGAAGCGTTGGATGATGTTTTGAAGTTTATTAGGTGAAACCCATTTATACTTTAAACATATTGCCATGCAAATGCCATTGGGTCAAAGATGTGGATGGTGCACATACTTATCTCATATTCTATGTCAAAATTATATTAATATTAGAGATGAGGCTATGAGAGTCGAGTCTCACTTCTTAGTCAACACGGTTCTAATGCCATGTCAAAATCTTAAAAAAGTAAAAAATAAAAAATAAAATAATAGGTAATGTACCTTGACTCCCAGATGAGCAACATAGGCAAGCAAAACTCCAAGTGGAATCCCAACCAGGTAATATGAACATAAATTCACTATAGCCACCTTAGTTTGTGAACCAGATCCTACTGCAGCACCTGCATCCCAATTATTAAAAAAAAAAAAAAAATTAGATGCAGATTTTAGGTAAACAATATCAAAATAATTATTATTTTATAGTTACTAACTTTTGGCTGTATACATTCAACACATAAATTAGATACTTGTAGCATTAGTAAAGCTTGAATGAGGTGTCAAATGACGACTGTCCATTAATTAAGTTAGTCTTGATATTAATATAGCAAAGAGTAATGCTATGAGTAGGATTACTTCGTACAATTTGAGTACCTAATACACGTTGTAAGAAACTCACGTATAAGAAACTACTAAGTCATAAAAATACAAGAATTAAATTCTGCCATGTCATTATACAAACGAGCAGTTAAAGTGGATACAAAAAAGCATTTTCCTTAAACAGAAATCATAACAGAAACCTCCCAAAATTGATGTACTTGCCTGAGAGTACTGGTTGAATACTACTCAAGAGCACTGTGAATGCAAGGAGAACAAAGATGTTGGAAGCAGCTTTTGCTACTTCTTCGTCAGAAGTAAATAATTTTGGAATGTCAGAGCCAAACACCATGAATAGGAGCCAGAATATGACCCCAATAGCAAACGAGGTACCCAATGCCACTTTAATTGAGAATATCACTGCCTTTGCATTTCCTCTTCCAAGTTCGTTTGAAACTCGTACACTGCATTATCAAAAGAAATCATAATTAGAAAAGTACTTCTTGAAGGTAAGGATTATGTTTTGGGGAGGCGGGAAAGAAGACTCGAAATCGTGGCTACTGTAAAATGGGGTGGAACAGTTACCAATATGTTAATAACCTACGGGCTTGTCAAAATGGGATTTTAACGTAGTCTCTAATTGGTCAATGTATATAAGGCATGGCCAATGGGTTGACTGGACATTTAAGTCAAATACAAGTTTAGCGAAGGAAAGAAGTGCTTTAACTTTAATTGATAAGCTTTGTTACTTTTGACTTAGCTTGAATAATCAAGGTCATGGGTCTACAAATCTCACATAAGAAGTTAGCTGTAATAAGTCAAATTTGCTATGATTAGTCTATATGGGAAAGATCTAAGTTGACTTTGCCTGCCCTCTTTTTAATGATTATATAACTTAAGTGTGGAGTCTGAGTTACTGATTTTGCTATTAGTCAAACTATAGCTTGTTAGGCTAGTGCTGAACTACTCTACTATAAATTATGACATAGCTGGATCCATGTCAAGAAACAAGTCTAATATAGGCCAAGTTCTATGGTTCTAATGCATGTTAACCTTGAATTAACATTGAATAAAAGTCAAACTTGATTTGCTCGAGGGGATACCCCTTAAAATTCACATAAAAGGGAGCCACAAATACCATAGTAAAGATTTGAACCTAAGTGACGTGTAAGGCCGCCGATATTTCCTGCCAGTAGGCTATGTCCTCTGTTCTCAAATGAGCAAAAACTTGTCCATCTCATGACCTAACACAATTACTTCTTCGACCTAAGGGGTCACTAAAACTAACTTGACCCAACTTGTAGGCCACTATAGTGTATAGATTGTTGAAAAGCACTTAAGGATGATAGGACAAGGGATCAAACCATGTAGCGCCCAAAAATCCGAGGCATATCATTAGCTCCCATTGACTTATGTTGAGGCTGTAGAATCATATGAGTTAGATAAAGCAAATTTTTTTACCACTTTAATGAATTAAATTACAATAAAATGAACTTGTAAGCCAAAAGCTCACCAAATGGAGAACGCAGATATTGCAGTAGCAGCATCTTTTGTATATCCGGAAATTAAGACAAGAATAGAAGTATACCATACCTGGAAGCTGCCATAATTTTTAAAAAAGTAATTACAATTAGAACATAATGCCATACTTCTTAAGAATACAACAAGATTTTAAAACAATCTTTTGCACTAGAATAAGGGAAACCGCTTTACATACATAATTTAAGTACACAATTAAGTAGACAGCCTGCTTAGCACCTTATGAAGTGTTAGGTTTAGAGTTCGTAGCTTGCCAATGGGTTCAAACAATTCCTTGGGATTACCCACTAGGTCTTCATTCCCAACTTACCTTGTTGCACATAGCAAAACATTTGAAAAGTCGAGGTGCACAGATACCCAGATTAACAAAAAAAAAGTGTACAACATATATATAGATATAAACATACCAGATCATGAGGCCAGAGGACACAGAGAGCTTGACAATAGGCCATAAATCAGTAAAAGCAGCAGTAGAAAACCCCTTCCAAGTATTAGGACAAAATCCACAGAAGATATAAACAAACTCACAAGAAACCATTCCCCAAAGTGAGATGATCATGGCACACATTGCCCCATGAAGGCCCCAACCCAGTTCATAAACAAAGAGCCATGACAAACACACATGAACCACAAATGCTGTGGCTGAAAGCCACCCAACAACCATGTTCTTTTGCTGTGCTTGCAAGTACATTTGAATTGTCTGCGCGAATGTGAAACTGTAAGTAATAGGAATGAACCAGAGGGAAATGGTGCCTGCAACTGCAGAAATTTGGTGGTCTTGTCCAAGAAGTTTGTATATTGGTGTTGCGCAGATTAAGAATGGGAGCAAGGTGGTTGCTGTAAGTAAGTTAACAATCCAAGATCTTTGTAAGTAGATGCCCATCATGTGGTATTGCTTTGCTCCAAATGCTTGTCCACATAGCGTTTCTGTTGCACTTGACATTCCTAGCTGAAACACAAAGATTTGAGTAAATGCAAACTCATGATATATATGGTTAAGGATTTAACATGTGAGTATGGTAAGAATCTCATATTGGAGTTATCGGAGAGAATAGTTCAATGTATAAACTTAGTGGGCTACCTCACATAATACCAATTCATTTTAGAATGATATGTTCCAATTCACTTGGTTGGGCCTAGTCTGGTGAAATTTTGAGTAAAACTAATTCAAAAGTGCTTAAATTGTGATGCCTCCACCTCACGATTCATATATGGGTGGAGGTAGAATAAGGTAGCAAAACGTTTGACGCTATGTTTATATTCAAAACTCCGTGATAAAACACGAATGAGTATCAGTCAATTTCGAATATGAGTAATTCATTGAATATTAATTCTTAGACTAATACAATGACATAAGTCTAGCCACTATCAAAGATTGTGGCAACACCTCGGGATGGGTGAACTGTAAGAGAGTAACAATTAAGAAAAGTAATTTTAAAAAATTGGATAGCATGGGTGTTCAGTTATTTAAAGGACTTGAAGGAGTAAGCTAAATGAATACACGATGAATTGTATTTAATAACATAACTTTGATGAGTCCTTTTTACAATCAGATGTATAAGGTAAATTATATCTACTAACTTACTCTTATAGATAGTTTGATCGTTAGTGGTTAGAGCAGAAAGGGTGACGGTGGGATTCTCAGGGGGTTGGTGGTATTTGGAGTATTTTAACGTTATTATTCTTTCGCCGAACATTGCACAGTTGATATTTGTAATTTATTTTTTTATAGTGTAGTATTAAAAATGAATAAAATTAATAACTAAAATGTAATATACATAGTCATTTTTGATAAAAATACTACAATTTTCATTAGTTTCACATATTTAAAATGAAATATTAACTTTCGCTTAAATAATCAATAAACGAATAACAAACATTTAATGTGAATAGCTCACACCCTAATTTAGTTTAAATTTGTAATATTTCCATGAAATTTTAAAATTATTCATAATTATAATCACAATTAGATTTTTGAAAGATTAACAATAATTATGTAAATCAAATCTTTTAGGAATTATAAAAAAATTAATTAGAACGCCAAGTTTTGAAGTTTCGCATTTCACTGTTTAGATTTTTTTAAAAAATTTGGTATTTCCAGTTTATCTTTAAAAATTAAAAAAAAAAAAGAAAAAAAAAAAAACTAAACATAAGAAACATGACTTATAAAATTAATGCAATTAGAATATATGCAAAACTATTGGGTTACCTTCATTTTGAGAAGCATCTCCAATATAAAATGGGGTCATGTTATTTTATCTTTTATGTTAAATTGGGGAATGTCTAATTTTCTATTTATATTTTTTTTTGGGTCAAATAACTTTCTATTTATAGAATCGATACTTGATACTTATTATATAATTTTTCATTTTGATTTAAGATAACATTATGCCTGCAAAAAATACATAATTCGCAAATATACTTACAACCATAGTAAGTAAAATACGGTACGAAAAATTAAACGGAACTTAATACGTTGGTGTATTATTCCCCTATACACATAAAAACATTAGCTGAAAAGCTTATTAACTTATAAAATAACTTATATTTGATATGATATAAAGAAAGGAATATACCCAGTGCCTCAAGGGTTCCCGCCTACGCAGGGTTGGGGGGTAGATGTACCCAGCCTTCCCCCTTCAGGGTGTTAACCTGAAGAGAGGTTGTTTCCCAGTGCCCCCAACATAAGGGTGAGGACGTCCCAGGAGGTCACCCATCCTGGTACTACTCTCGCCCAAGCACGCTTAACTTCGGAGTTCTAATGGGATCCGGTAACGGCGTGTTAGTGCCCCCTTTAGTATATGATATGATATGATATGATATATATATATATATAAAACAACCTTTTCTCAAATAATTATAGAGTGAAAATAAACGTAATTTTGTGAATTTTGACTTTTATTTGATAGTATTACTTATAATAACGGCAATAAGAACCATAACACATAGTTAAAAATAATGTATAAGTCAATAATTTGGAAGTTAAAGTAATAATTTTGAAAAATATGCAATATGGATATTTAATTCAAGGTTAAGGATGATTAATTTCAACTGATATTTTGCTTTTTATTAGGAAAAAATACGAATATGTGATATAAAACGTGTATTATACGACTAATATCATAAAAATGCATATTTTACCGTATTTTTGGAAATCATTCGTACGCGCCCTTTTTAAACGTAAAAGTAAGGATGCATGCATAATACGCCATTTATACACGTATTTTACTAACTACGGTTACAACTAACACAAACACGTATTTTATTAACTACGGTTACAACTAACACAAAAAAAAAAAAAATTTGAATTAAAATTAAAGAAAAATTAAACAATTATTTTTCAAAACTGGATAACCCGCCTCAATATTCAAACTATAGAGCGAAATTCAGAAAGATTTAAGAAATTAAATAATTTCTTAAATCTTTTGTACCGTTGGGTGTATAATTGCCAATTGTTTTTTTTAAATTTTTGAGTAAATTTAATTTAGATATCTAAGGTTTAATAATATATTTTTCAAATACCTAGAGATTTTGAAATATTTTTTACATGTAATAAACTTTGATAATATTTTTTGCAGCACACTCACCATAACTCTATTAGAGTTAACATGACAATTAGAAAAAATCAATTAACTAAGGGTAAAAAAATCATTTACATTTAAAAAATTTTAAATACTTCAATTAAAGATTTTGAAAATATTCTTGAAAATAATTTAAATCTTTTGAAAATATTTTAAATATTTTAAAAATATTTTGACTATTCAAATAAATATTATTATTAGTTATATAAACACTTAAAACATTTTCTAATATTTAACAAAGTTATACAGATATTTTGAGCCTACTAAAAAGTTTTGAAAATAGTTTAAATATTTAGAAAATATTTGAATATTTAAAACTTTTATAACATTTAAGAAAATATTTTAGATATGTAACTAAATATTTTAAATATTTAAAGAAACAAACGCAAGGAGGGGAAGATTTACGATGGGGATGTTGGTGGTAATTGTAGGTCGACAGTACGATGATGTCAATCGAGGTAGGCCGTCAAAGTTGTAGGAGAGATTTTCTATTTTTTGAACCTGTATAATTGTTTCTTTTAAACGAATTAAGTGAAAACAGATAGTTTCTGTGAAATACAATATCTTAAATTTTGTGCTTATAAAGTATCAGTCGAGGTATTGAAGGGTAATTTTGTCATTTATTGTAACATTCCTAAAAAATCAATTGCCATATCAACTCTGTCGATGCAAAAATGTTGTCATTACGCCGAAGAGGGACCATTTTATTAATACGACAAAAACTTATGGGCCCATTTTTATTATTTTATAAATGTTGAGGTACTAAAATGTCAATAACCTTTAAATTTATAATGAAAACAATACCTTAATAATGAAAAAGTAAACGGTTTAAATAGATTTACTAGGAGTTTTTTTGGAGAAATTTTGCTCTAATAGCTTAAAAGGACTTATATGGGGGAGGGAGGGCTTTTGAAGGGAGGAGACTTGACTTGAATATAGAGAAAATAGATAGGTAAACTACAAAAATTTTCTTAATTTTTATTTTGATTACAAAATAAAATTATTTACTTAACACTCCTCACTTTTAAAAAATTCATTGCCTGTCATCAAGTCAACTTTTTGCTAACATTTTGTCCTCAAAGTGATTAAGTGTTTTGATTTTACTTTTAAAGGAGGGTTTTATATTTTTTTTTGTAAATAATAACCAATGGCTTAGGACGATAGTTAAAGGGTATTAATTAGTCTTCAGCTATATCTTCTAGTCGGTTTTTTCCAAAGTTATTCTGGAATTTCAATTTATTATGTTATTTTCTTCTAACATTATATTTAATATAGGAAAGAGAAAAAAAGTTCGATCATTTTGAGCATTTAATTTTTCTTTAAAATATTAGGTTAAAAAAACATACTTTTGCCATGAAAGTATGACCATTTTGAGAGATATTATTTCCAAAAAAAGTTGGAATATTTTGAGCATTTTATTTTGTGTAAAATATTAGATAAGAAGCAATTTGCATGCTTACTTTTCCGTTCACAACATCTCTATTTATTTTTTACCTTTCACAACATCTCTATTTATTTTTTACTGTATTTTCTTTAAAATATTAGGTAAAATTTTTTTAATGTCATTACTCATTTATTTCATTGTTCATATTTTTATGAGTACTAAATAAAGAACCGCATGATTTTCATTTTGTGAGAGCTTTAGAACATGGGCACCGTTCATTCGCCTTCGTCTGCACTGGTGGCTGAGGCTCTGGCCTTCTGAGCGGCTGTATATTTATGTATAAGTTAGGGATGCAGGAATGTGTTAATCTGTTCGGATAGATTATAGGTCACTAAGGCAATTAGCTTACATTCTCAAATTCTATGGGAGATTGAGTCAGTTGTTAAAGAAATTTGACTTTTGTTATCTTATTTGGATACTTTTCTTTGTAAATGGGTTCCTAAGTCTATCCTCAACCCAAACTCTATTTTTAAAGCCCTATTTTTGATATATCATTAGAAATGAGGCTTCATCCAAAAATTAGGTTTCTCCGCTCCATTCCAAGCCCCTTTTTTACCCCATCTTTTATATTTTTTAGTTATTTAAGTAGTTAATATCCTTTATAGTATTTTAATTAATTCAAGACAAAAATGAAAAATGCATTAAAACGAAATGCAATTGAAAAATAATTAGCTATGTTGAGAGAACGAATTAAAATTATAAAAATTAGGATTTATATAAGTGAAAAATAACATAATATAAATTGCTATTTTATATTTTAATGTCATTCATACTATTTTAATAATGAGTTGTTATGGGTGCATTGGATACATGGGAGATGCAGCTCGAGTAAAAAATTTGGGAACGGGAAGGTTCAACAGCATTCTCTTAATTTCTTATTACGAAAATAGTAAGAACAAGAAAAAATTTCACTTGAATTCTCACAACTCGAGAATTAAAAAAAAATCAAGAAAATAATGAATAAACTTATCAATTGAATGAATTAAAACCCTAATTCTACCCCTCTTATATAGAGGCTAAACCCTAGAAGAAATAAGAAAATAAAATCAAGATAAAATCAAAATCTTTCCTTATCTCAAAACAAAGCAAAAACACCCTCACTTAGGCTATTGAATACTGCTGCGTCTTCATTCCTGCCAAACCATCATACTCACCAAGTCAATGCCGCCAACCCGCCAACGCCTTGAGGATTGCTGACTGCATCATCCTCCTCAGGCTGGAGAGAATTCGCCCTCGAATTCACCATGAAGTCCACAGGGTCATTATCGCCAAAGTAAAGGGTCAAATACTTGACATTGACGACGTCGGAAATCCTCATGCCAGCTGGTAACTAAACACGATAGGCGTTATTGTTGATTTTCCCAACGATCTTCAAAAGACCTATCTTGCGTGCCATCAACTTGTTGTATTCCAAAGCCGGAAATCGTTCCCATGTAAGGATGGTCAAGACGTGGTCGCCAACTTGTAACTGAACTTGATGCTGGTGTTTGTCGCTTGCCAATTTGTACTGAGCCCTAGCTTCCAATAACCTTGCTCTAGTTTGCTCGTGGATATCCTGAAAGTTGGAAAGGAACTCTTCCGCCTTGCTGTGAGGACGAGTGACATCTGGTACTGGATCCAAGTCTATTGGAGATCGTGGAACTAAACCATAAATAACCTTGAATGGTGGAAAACCGATACTCCTGTTGACTGAGTTGTTGTAGGCGAACTCAGCCTGGTATAACTTGTGCTCCCAACACTTGATGTTATCGACGACAAGGCAATGAAGCAAGTTACCCAAAGAGTGATTTACGACTTTTGTTTGCCCATCCATCTGAGGATGGTGCACCGTGCTAGAGGACAAGGAGGTGTTCGCAATTTTCCATAAGGCTTTCCAGAAGTAGCACACAAATCTCACGTCTTGGTCAGAAACGATGCTTGCTGGTAAGCCGTGAAGCTTATAGACTTCCTAGAAATACAACCCAGCGACATAGACAGTGTCGGCGGATTTCTTACACCTGATGAAGTGTGCCATCTTGGAGAAGCGATCCACAACAACAGAAATTGAATCAATCCTGCCTTTTGTTCTTTGTAATCCCATCACAAAATCCATGATTACATGTGTCCAAGGTTGGTTTGGAATCGGTAAAGCCATGTAAAGGCCAGCATTGGTCACTCCACCCTTCGATACTTGACATATATAGCAATGCTTGACAAACTTCTCCACTTCTTTTCATAAAGAAGGCAAAAATAGTTGGCGCCAATTAGCTTTAGCGTCTTGTCCCTGCCCATATGTCCTTCATATTGTGCTTTTTCTCAATAATTTTGAGGCGTAGACTCGATCTTGGGATGCAAAGTTAGTTTCCTTTGAAGAGGAACCTGTCATGTATGGAGTAACCAGGCACATAGCCATATAGAGCCTCCCGCCAAATCTCTCCAAAGGCGACATCATCTCTCTACTGATCTGCCAACTGTTCAAAGCCGGTAAAGGCGATTTTACTCTGGGACAAAAGGAGAGCACGCCTGCTCAAGGCATCTGCCACTTTGTTCAACACTCCAGGCCTGTGCTTGATTACAAAGTGAAAGAGTTGAATGAAACTCACCCACTTAGCATGTCGATCTGAAAGATTGTCTTAGCTGTTGATGTACTTCAAGGCCATGTTGTCATAATACAAAACAAACTCCCTATTGGCAAGCCAAGACTTCCACTGATGCAATGCCCTTATCACCGTATAGGACTCAACATCGTATGTGGAATAATTCAATTTACTCCCTCGCTGAAATAAGTAATTGGCCTACCCTCTTGGCTGAGCACTACGCCAATGCCAATCTTTGAGGCATCTATGTGAAGCTCGAAAGTCTTTAGGAAGTCCGGTATGGCTAACACTGGTGTCGTGGTCAATCTTCTTTTAATCTCCGCAAAGGCGTCAACTGCCTTTGGGGTCCAAGCAAAGGAACTTCCCTTCATACAATCTGTAATGAGCACCATGATTGAACTGAAATTTGGAACAAATCGTCAATAGAATGATGCCAACCCATGGAAACTCCCGGCTTCGCCAACTGTTCGCGGCTGCGGCCAGTCATGAATGGCAGCAATCTTTCCTTCATCTGCAGCAATGCCATCCTTAGAGATAACAAACCCAAGGAAGGTTACTCGGTCTTTCACGAACTCACACTTCTTCAAAGCGACAAATAAGTGTTTATCTCTCAAGGTACTTAGCACTTCCATTAGGTGAATTGGCCTACCCTCTTGGCTGAGCACTACGCTAATGCCAATCTTTGAGGCATCTGTGTGAAGCTCAAAAGTCTTTAGGAAGTCCGGTATGGCTAACACTAGTGTCGGGGTCAATCTTGTTTTTATCTCCGCAAAGGCGTCAACTGCCTTTGGGGTCCAAGCAAAGGAACTTCCCTTCATACAATCTGTAGTGAGCACCATGATTGAACTGAAATTTGGAACAAACCGTCAATAGAATGTTGCCAACCCATGGAAACTCCCGGCTTCGCCAACTGTTCGCGGCTGCAGCCAGTCATGAATGGCAGCAATCTTTCCTTCATCTGCAGCAATGCCATCCTTGGAGATAACAAACCCAAGGAAGGTTACTTGATCTTTCACGAACTCACAGTTCCTCAAAGCGACAAATAAGTGTTTATCTCTCAAGGTACTTAGCACTTCCTTTAGGTGGATCATATGTTCAACCAAATCTCGTCTATAAATCAAAATGTCGTCAAAGTAGATTACTATGAACTTCCCAATGAACAAACTTAGGAACTGGTTCATGAACCTCATGAAGATACTTGGTGCATTGGACAATCCGAATGGCATGACTAGCCACTTGTACAGCACTTCTTGAGTTCTGAAGGCAGTTTTCCACTCATCTTCACGTGAGATGCCGATCAGATGATATTTGCTCCTCAGGTCTAACTAGCTAAACACCCTTGAGTCCTGTAGCTGGTCAAGTAAGTCATCCAACCTTAGGATGGGAAAGCAGTAACTTTCCGTGATCTTATTAATGGCGTGACTGTCTATGCACATCCGCCAACTACCATCCTTCTTTGGCGTCATCAAAGCAGCAACCGCACAAGGACTCAAGCACTTCCGGATGAACCCCCTGGCGAGCAACTCCTCTTCTTGATGTCTCAACTCCTCATGCTCAGCAGGACTCATAAGATAATAAGGCCTATTTCGCAAGGTAGGCCCCGGCATCAGGTCAATGCGGCACTCAATATCCCTTATCGGCGGCGACGTGTTCGGTAACTCATCCAAAAAGACATCCACAAACTCCCTCAACTCGCCAACCTCTCTCAGTATTTCCCCTAGATCACCCTCACTCTCCTTCCCAATCAAGATGAAGACAATCTTGCTTTCGCCAACTTCCTTGGCGAACATAGCTTTGCTTTTTAAATTCGGGATTGCAGCTACTAAAGCTCTTGGCGCCTCATCCTTTTTAGGTAACAAGATCGCCTTTGTTCTCTCAAAGATGAAACTATAAGTGTTCTTGTGCCCATCATGAAAGTCTCCCCTATCATATCGCCAAGGACGTACTAATAATAAATGGCAAGTGTCCATGGTAACTGTGTCGCACCCTACTCTATCTCGATACTTCAACCCGATAAAGAACTGAACCAAGCAATGTTTTGAGACGGTTACTCGGTTGCCCTTCGTGAGCCACGAAATTTTGTAAGGACTAGGGTGCATTCCATCTTCAAACCCAACTTTGCGAAAGCCTCTTCATAAATTACATTCTCACAACTTCTAGAATTTATCACCCTGCAGCAAACTCTTCCACTAATGGTACAGGTGGTCTGGAAGATGTTGTTTCTCAGCCAACTATCACCGTCTTCTTCTTTAGGCGCAAAGCACACGCCTAATCACGAATAGGTGACCGTCGTCACCCACAACAACATTTTCTTCTAGTGCCGATTAATCTTTCACTTCTTCTTCAAATACCTCGCCCTCTTCGTCTCAAATCCCTTCGATGAACAAACCTTTGCCAAGTCTGTCACCTTTATGACATTTGGAGGCACGGTGACCCATCTCAGCACATTTAAAGAACTGGGTTCCTGAACTGCCCGCCAAGTTCGGATTAACCGGCATGCCAATGTTGGCGATAACCAGCTCGTTCTGCATTCCTGGGTTTGGAGGTACTCGTATCTATTCATGCCCAACAATCTGAGTGTTCCAAGACCTGCCAATAGTACATTGGCATTGTTTCTTCTCAACTCTCAAAGCTCTCTAGCTTGCCTCCAAGACGGAAAACATGTCAAACATATTTAACACCTCCTGTATGGACTCCTTCAATCTGCTAACATAACGGTCCGCCAATTGCTCTTCTGTCCCTGCCAAGTCGTTCCTTGAGACAAAAGAATGGAACTCCGCCGTGTACTCTTCTACGGTCTTAGAGCCCTGATGCTAGCTTTGTAGACGGCGATACATGATCTTTGCATGATTGTCGGGCAAGAAGGCACCTCTCATGTTTTTCTTCATCTTTTAGCACGTCTTAATCTTTGCTTTACCCTATCTAAGCCGGGTATGTTTCAGTTGTTGCCACCAGGCGACAGCCCTTCCCCTCAACCGGGTACCTACAGATGGTGCCTACTTCCGCTCCATAACTTCCTTCAACTCAAGGACTTCTTCTACCGACGCCAACCAATCCCAAAAGTCTTTTGGGCATCCTGCTCCATTGAACTCCGGAATCTCTACCCGAAAATCGGGTTCCTACCTCCGCTTTCTAGCATTAGTGATATGACCAGTATTGGAACGATCACTCCTCACACACCGATCCGATATTTCATCCTCTAGGAACGGGTTGTGAAAGCTATCGTCCGTATCGTCCTTACCACCCCCTATCGGTGGGTATTGAGGTTGAGCCCTCGGTGCTTGGTCAGGGTTAGCCCCTAACTGAATCAAACACTGCTCGATATGCCGGAATCACTCTTCCGAATCCCCAAACCTGCTCTCGGTCTACCGTTGAAAGTCACCCTCGTAAACATCTCTGACAGCATCGTACCTCTATTGCCTAAGGGCTATCTCAGAAGTCGTTCTGAGCTCTGATACTAACAGATGCAGCATGAGTAGAAAATTTTGGAACGGGAAGGTTCAACGGCCTTCCCTTATTTTCTTATTACTAAAAAAGTAAGAACAAGGAAAATTTCGCTCAAATTCTCACAAACCAAGAATTAGAGGAAAAACTCAAGAAAATAATGGACAAACTTATCAATTGACTGAATTAGAACCCTAATTATACCTCTCTTATATAGAGGCTAAACCCTAAAAGAAATAAGGAAATAAAATCAAGATAAAATCAAAATTTTTCCTAATTTCAAAACAAAGAAAAAAAAGCCCTAACTTAGGTTGCTGAATCCTGCCGCATTTTCATTCCCGCCAAGCCATTATATTTGCCAAGTCAATGGTGCAACCCGCCGATGCCTTAAGGATTGCCGACTGCATCAATGGGTTTTATATTAATAGGAATAACATCTGGAATATCAAGGTAAAAGACCAAGACTTGAATACGTGAAAATCTGTAATTCTTGTTCTGGACTGGATGGTTTCGTACGTGGGTAATACTCTGCTTGCTAGGAAGGGTTGCTTGATTCTGAGGGGGAAGGCCATTATTGTCTGAAGAAGCTCTATGACTAGTTGAGAGGGAAAGGTCGCTATTGTTACTCCTATTATAACAAAAGGTAGGAGAATTTTCTATAATTTACTATAAATTATAAATACAATAAGTTGCTAATTTTGTAGTTATATCAACTACTCATTAGACATGAGATTAAAATTTTAGCTAAAAATATTATTTCATAATATGATAAAAAAAAAATTATTTATAAAAACGTATGATACCAAAATATAATGAGCAGGTACATAATGATATAGGCTTATATGACCAAATTGGAGGAAATCAGTTTTTTTAGTACACATTTTATATAAGTACTTTTGTACCATTTTGGGCCCATCTCTTTGGGTACCAAAGAATGTTCCATCTTAAAATCAATTGGCAATGAGTGGAGTAACTCCTTTGGTATTTAATTAGCATTCTATTCATTAATCTACCAATGTGAGATTAGATTTGCCTACATCTGACCACCACGCTCCGCTTTTCATGTCCAGGCTAGTTGGCTTTACACTAGATTTCTAGTCCCCATGCAATGTCACGACCCTAACTGGATGAGATCAAGAAAGGCCAACGGCTGAGCCAAGACAATGTCCAGCAG
Organism: Simmondsia chinensis; assembly: GCA_018398585.1. NCBI lineage: Eukaryota > Viridiplantae > Streptophyta > Magnoliopsida > Caryophyllales > Simmondsiaceae > Simmondsia > Simmondsia chinensis. Next base: position 24,860,451 of record JAGTTD010000011.1, read on the forward strand.
GTGTCAAGGAGCCGAGCCCAGCAGTGTCAAGTCCATGTCCCTCAGCCGGTGGCTCGGTACCCGGTTGCCTAGCTCCAAAGACGCGCCTAGTGGGACCCGCTTCTAGAAGATTCCCCAACCGAATTTCCCGCCTTTTACTTAGTTAGCTATTTCCCTCCAATGTTTGAATAATTCCCTTTTCCCGCCAATATTTAAATAGGTAGTAATTTTTCGCTCTTATTTGAATTCAAATAACTTTCCCGCCTTTATGTTTCCCACCATTTTTGATGTATTTCGGTTATGGGAAGAGTTAGGAAAAATTCTAGGAAGTTCTAGATTGTTCTTTTTAATTCTCTATAAATAGGAAGCATTAGCAATGTAATAAAGCATTCAATGAAATCAATCAAAATGTAAAGAATGGATGAACTCCATCTTTTTTTCTCATCTCAAGTATTCTTTCTATTTCTCTCTCTCACCTAAACTTCAAATTATTTTTCTCATCCCAGTCTAAATTCTAACTCTTTCTCATCTAAAAATCTATCTCAATTTCTATATCTCATCTCAACTCTCCAAATTCTATGTTCCTCAATTCAATTCTTCAATTATTCACGTTCCTAATCCTATCACAAATTCAAGGATCGTGACATGCAAACACTGCAATTCAGTGTTACCACCATGCAATGGATATGGCTTTGCACTAGAGTTATTCTAGTCCTGGACAAACACTGCAATACCAACGTCGCTATTTGAGACTCGGGATGAGAGACTGAACAACACATCAACCAAGGCCCAAGACTTCACCAGGCCAAGGTCAACTCCAGAGCAGACCCAGGGACTTATATGAGACCGAGAATAAGCTCCTTGAAATGTGGCAATCAACTTTTCAACACGTCACGTATAGGCCCCCCATAAGACCACTAAATGATATCGGCCCTCACATTACTGGCGAATGACATCGGCCTGCCATAACCGGCAATCCATGGTGCAAGATCGACGGCTCTGATACCAATAATACAGATCAAAGGAGGTTCCATTCCGAAACTAATTGGTAATGGGTGGAGTAACTCCTTTGGTATATACATTAGCATTCTATTCACTAATCCACCAATGTTGGATTAGATTTGTCTGTATCACACTCTTAGTTGTTTACAAGTTCATTCACTAATTACAGGAAAAATAAAAGTATTTTTGTAAAAAAGTGTTTTGTATAGAGGTGTTTTTGGCTAAAAAATTTTAGTTAGTTTTTGCTCCTACTTCAAACAAAGCAGTGTTTTTCTATTTTTACTTCAAAGCTAGAAAAACAACTTATATTTCTATTTAAAAAAACATTTTCTTTTTACCCAAACCCCTTCAAATCTTATGAAGGTTTTTTTTTTTCCTTAAAGAAAATACTTTTTTTTCCAAGAAAAGAAGTTAGGCCACATAGATCTATTGTACTTGAAGTCTTAAATTGTGCAATGGCATAAAATTATGATGAAGGAATGGATCCCCAGTAGTGGAGGATTTCTACAAGCACTGTCTCATTGGTGTATACATACATTCATATATGTATATGTCAAAAGCATGTATGATATATTTTTAAGATATCTATATATACATGTTTATATATGTCAAAAGCATATTGTACATGAATATGACAGTTCTAGGTAATCAGTGCCCCAAGCATCGATGAAGTCCTCCACTATTGGGAAGCATTCCCGTAAAAGAAAGTAAATGGGAAGAAAGAACTGACCAAAATAGCATTAGAAAAGCGAACAGAGATAGTCTGAACAAGGGCAAAAGCAGCAAGATCAATTTCATTGATATGTCCAATGAAAGATTGTGTCACCACCATCACTCCAAATGATGTCACTCTGAACAACATTGATGGAAACCCTATCCTCCATATCTTTTTCGTTTCTTCCCATATTCCTTCCATTTCTTTTCTCCTTTCTTCACCTGCTTTCAATCGTCGTAAACAAAATATCAAGCAATAATATATAGGATAAATCAGAGAAAATCGCCATGCCTTTTGCATTAAAAACCAAAAACCCCATCATAAAAAAAAAAATTAAAAATTTATCTCTCCCACTCCTCAAAAATTTATCACCTTACCCCAATATGTTAAGTTGACTACGATGTCAACTTTTTATGACCATGCCCCTGAAACGTGAGGGGGTTATTTGTTTGATTTAATTTTTAGAATAGGGTTTTCTATTTTTATACAAAATATAGGGGGTTTTTTATTTTTCTACAAACGATAGGTGGTTTTATATTTTAGGACAGAAGACAGGGAATTTTTGTGTTTTTTATGCAAAAGATAGAAGATGATCTACATATTTATTTAAAAATAAATATTTTAATTAATTATAATTGTAATAATATATAGAAGATACTTTTAAATTTTCGCGAAAAAAGTTTTAAAAGTATATATAAGACTAAATATAATAGTTTCTTAACAAATTTTTATTTAAACTAGAACGATACAACAACGGCAACAAACCCTATGCCTCGAAGGGCTCCCGTCTAAGCAGGGTCTGTGGGGTGGGGTGGGATGTACGTAACCTTACCCTTTTGAAGTGTTACCCTAAAGAGTGACAATGTCTGGGGAAGAATGATTCAACAACAACAAAAAAATCCGATGCAACCACAGCTCCCGTCATTTAAACTAGAATGATAAATTTAAAAGGTATAGAAGAGATCAAACTAAATGATCTAGAAAAATTATTGTGTTCATGTTGTTTTATTTATTTTTGTTATGTATGTGGTCGCCATAATATTAGTTATGGGAGAATTAGGGCAAATCAGAGAAGAAGCAGAACGAAGAGAGAGAAAGAAGAGAGTGTTTTCGGTAGAATTATTGAACCTTTTTTCCTTTCTCTTAATTTTCTTGTTTTGAAAATAATGTGAGGCTAAGGGCATTATATATACATACAAATAAGCAATAGGGAAAAAAATACAAATAAATGAAGAATAAAAAATAAAGGAAAATGTATACATAATATAGGAGACAAAATATTGAGAATATTATCTAATACTCCCCCTCAAGTCGGACCGTAAACATTAAGAATGTCCAACTTGCGAAGAAGGAATAAGACTGAGAGCAATGCTAGGGCTTCGTGAAAATATCGGCAAGTTGACGTCAAGAAGTAATGTGCATGGGACGAAGAAGCCTGATCTAGATCTTCTCACACAGGAAATGACAATCAATCTCTATGTGTTTGATTCGCTCATGAAATATCGAATAAGCAGAAGTATAAATTGCAGCTTTGTTGTTGCAGAAAAGAAGAGCGGGCTGAGTATGTAAAACACCAAAATCAGACAACAAACCAATTAACCAATCGATCCCACAAGTGGCAACTTCCATGCCCCTATACTCAGCCTCGGCAATAGAACGGGACACCACTGATTGGTACTTTGATTTCCAAAAAAATAAGGGAATCCCCAATAAAGATGCAAAAACAAGAAATTGAATGTCATGAATTTAGAAAACATGCCCAATTAGCATCAGCAAAGCCTTTTATATGGAGACTAGACAATGACAAATAATAAAGACGCAAACCCAGACATCCTTTAAGATACCGTAAAATGCAGTGTGCAGCTTGAAGGTGAACATCACATGGATCTAAAGCAAATTGGCTTAGACGATTGACACCATAGGAGATGTTGGGACACATGATCGTGAGGTATAAAAGCCGATCAATAAGGCGGCGATAAGAGGATGGATCTCAAAGCGCAACACCCATATCTGCTCATATTTGAAAAGAGGGGTCCATAGTAGTCAAACATGGACGACAACCCAAAAAGCCAGCATATTGTCTTGGACAGAGAGTAATCCCAGTGTCATTCCGAGCCACCTCCAACCTAGAAAAATAATTCAAAGGACCCAAATCCCTTAAATTGACCATGAAGATCATATTTGATATGGCCCACTTCATTAAGATCATTTGTGGTAATTACTACATAAACAAGTAAGGCAATGAATATAGAACCTCGTGGGAGATGAAAAAGGCTACAATCATTTCGAGATTGCACAAAACCCATATCAAGGAGAGCATAACAGAATTTGGAAATCCATTAGCGACTAGCCTGTTTCAAACCATATAGAATTTTTCATAGCTTACACACTAAGTTGGGAGATGCCCCTTGAACTCGAAATCCTGGTGGAAAACTCATATAGACCTTTTCCTCGATTATCATGAAGGCAGGCATTGTTCACATCAAGTTATACTAAGTGCCATTGACTAGCTTTGGCAAGGGCAAGAAGAGTTTTGACTATGGGAGTTGTGCTACTGGAGAGAAAAAAAATCTTTACAAAATCAATACCCTAGGTTTGTGTATATCCCTTTGTAACTAAATGGGCTTTATATCGTTCAAGAGATCCATCAAACAGTAGTTTGCCATTATAGACCCATTGACAACCAATGGGCTTCTTCCTAGGTGGTAAAGAAGCTAAATCCCATTTGTAATTTTCTTGCAAAGCATTAATTTTAACCTATATAGCTTGTTGCCAGTGAGAAAACTTAATAGCTTGGTGACAAAACTCGGGTTCATAGTAAGTCGATAAAGCAATTGTAAATCCTCGGAAAGAAGGGGATATTGCATCATAAGAATTGGTGCGGTTGAGAGAAGGGGGAGTAGAAGATGAAGGTGGTGGTAGGGAGGATGCCAAGGGCTGTGAGAGAAAGCAATGATAATCACAAAGATATGATGGGGGATTTTGGGCTCATGAGGAACAGCGTGGGACAGAGCCTGAATCAGTTTGTTGGATGATGGACATGTGTTATATGAATGTTCATACAAGATAGTAGTGGGGGAGTCATGTGAGGATGTTTCGCTGGGACCTGAAGGCGAAGATATAGGGGTTATTGTCGCTGGTTCAGTAGTGTCAGCACAAGAAGGACCAAAGTCATCAGATGTAATTGTTTGTGTGGAAGAAGGGAGGAAAGCAGTATCTGGAACAGGAAAAGGGACCCATTGCAGACTAAGAAAATCGATTTCAAGAGGGTAATTAATGTATGAGAAGATGTTTTCATGGAAAATTAAATCATGTGAAACAAAAAAGCATCGACATTCGATATCGAATAGTTTATATCCTTTAATCCCAAAGGGGTACCCACAAAGTGCCAACCTAGCTACAGGAGAAAATTTGAGCGTGAAGAGGCGGGTGTAGTTGAGGCAAAACAAAGTGACCCAAGACTCTAAATGATCAAAAGAACATTTTTGGTGGTAAAGTAACTCATATGGAGATTTATTTTGTAAATTTAGAGTAGGAATCCTGTTGATCAAATGTGTAGCAGCCATTACACATTCAAGCCATAGAGTAACAGGTAAGTGTGATTGAAAATACAAAGCTCATCCAACATTAAGAAGATGTTGGTGCGTACGTTCCTGTACAGGTACACCTTCACAACTCATTTGATGAATGATTCCATTTGTTTGAAAGAAATCCTTACTATGAAACTCGGTTCCTTGATCAGAACGAATTACTTTAATACATGAAGAAAATTGTGTCACAACAAAAGCATGGAAATTGGGGTATTATTTTAGTAGTCTTTGACTTCATACGCAACATAAACACCCAAGTAAAACGAGTACAATCATCGATAATAGTAAGAAAGAAATGATATCTAAGTAAAGAAGAATATGAATAATGAAATTGCTGTCCTGAAAAACTTAATTAATTAGTTTTAAATATTTTAAATATTGAATAAATGAAATTGCTTTATTTATTCGTTGTCTGATTCTATTTTACGAGTCAAACATACGTGTGATTGTTTTGTAAAACGTTCCATGAAATGGATGTAGATGCCATGTCAGGTTTGGTTTAAGTGGTAACTGTGATTGAACCACAGATAGACTTAGATCAAACTAATGATATGTTATCAAAATATGTTCTTAATTAGGGATAAGTTTGGACAACTTGTCTGATAAGACTATAATATGATACTTTTGATGATTTATCTTGGTCATATGGATAGAGATCCAAGAGTATTATGTTGGAGTTGTCAATAAGATCGAAACACTGAGTAGGACCATCTGAATTAGTTATTTCTTTAACCGCTATCAGAAATAATTAATTATTAAGACGAGAACTCTAAATTCAAGAAACAGTCTAAAAAACGCGTGCATGGATTATTCATTGCTTTGATATGCCAAAAGGATTAATCAAAGTGCATTGACTTGAATCTTACATATGTTGGGTAACGGCATAAAGTACGGCGGGAACAGTTGTTTTACGTAGAATCTATAGTATGTAATGAGATAGAGATGTCCCTTTAGTTGATTCGCAAATATACGAACATATTCAAGAATCTTTAGCCAAAGTATTTCATATGTTTGACATGTTGAATTAATACAGAAATTGTTTCTCTATTATTAAGTTGGTCGAGGAGGGCGAGTTAGAAACTATGGCAAGAGATGTGAGAAACGTAACAGTAGTAGTTAAAGCTACTTTTGCTCACTTATCGGCTAGAAGGGTTAATCGTCACAATAATAGTTCTTTGAGAAATTCTTGAGTAAATATATTTATTTTTATAGTACAGTAAAACTTATTTAGTGAAATTAAGTTTTGTTAAATAGCAATCATTAGTTATCATAAGATGATAATCAGATTTGCCCCATTTGTAGCTAGAATTAGATTGTCCATGAGGTCGTTCCTCAAGCCTTAACTTAAGCATCGTCTGAAATATTTAATGAGACAAATTATTTATTTGTAAGATAAATAATTTTTTATGCTAAATAAATATTCATAAGATGAATATATAATATGATAAATGACATCGTATTTTAAACAAACGAAACAAAAAAAAAAAAAAAGGAAAAAGGAGGCGTGAAAATCCAACAGGTGGGTGAAAGGATGGGCGCGTGCAGCCCCAAAAAAAAAAGGAAATAGGGTCACTGATGTCAGCGACACTATTTCACACAGACGCGGCAGCTTTTCACGCGTAAGTTGTTTTTGTTGGCGGCTAAAATACGATTGAAAGTTTTGTTAAAATATAACAAATTAAACAATTCTAATCAAGCTCTCAATTTTTTTTTCTCTCTTCCCCTTGTACATCCTTTTTTTTAACTCTCTCTCTCTTTTCTTCTTTTCACATTTCACCAATTTTTTGTACTCAATCTTTTTTTAACCTTTAATCAATTTTTTTTCCTCCCTTTTCTATATTTATTCCCCAAATTTTTTTTTTATTCTCTCTTTTATTTTTTAATATTTCACCAATTTTCTGTCTCCTCTTCTTTCAATGTTTATACCCCAAATTTTTTTACTCTCTTCCTTTTTTAACCTTTCACTAGTTTTTTTTTTTTTTTGTCACTTTTCTACATTTACACTCAAATTTTTTTCATTTTTTCTTGTTTCCTTTTTAACCTTTCACCAATTTTTTTCCTACTCCCCTTTTTATGTTTACACTCTAATTTTTTTACCCTATCTTTTTTTTTAATCTTTTACCAATTTTTTTACCTCTTTTATCTTTTTTAACCTTCCACCAATTTTTGTTCTTTTATCCTCCTCTTTTTTAGTTTATACCCCAATTTTTTACTCTTTCTCTTTCCTATCTTTTTTTTACGTCTACATTCCAAATTTTTTTTCCTCTCTCTCCTCTCCTTTTTAACCTTTTACCAAATTTTTTTTCCTTTATTCTTCCCTTTATGGTTATCATATTATTTGCATGGATAACTTAAATTTTGTTCTGCTTCCATTTATAAGTTTATAAATAAGTATAATTTACTCTTTTTTTATTATACAATTAGAAAATTGTATTAATAATAATTTACTCTTTCTAATATTCGGCCTTCGCAACTAGTTTTGTTGACCAGTTCTATATGAAATTGTTGGTAATGGCAGAAAAGTATAAGTAAAGGACAAGTTAGAATTTAAAATATAATATAAAACATTTGTAGAATTTAGAATTCTTGTAAATAATATAAAGACTAATGTAATAGAAGTCATATAACATAATAAAATACTAAAATAATATATAGTTTTAGAGAACAAAATTGATGCCGTAAATATAATTCTTGATAAGACTCGTATTTGCGGAGAAGAGAGAGAAAGAGTAAAAAAAAAAAAAAATTGGGATATAAATGCAGAAAGGGAGAGATAGAGAGAAAAAATTTGGTGAAAGGTTAAAAAGGACAAGAAAAAGAGTAAAAAAAAATTAGGGTGTAAAAGTAAAAAGGGGATGAGAAAAAAATAAAATTAGTGTAAAGTTAAAAATAAGAGGAGAGAGAGTAAATAAATTGGAGTGTAAACGTAAAAAAAGGGATTGGAGAAAAAAAAATTTGGCCAAAGGCTAAAAATGAAAGAAAAGAAAGTGAAAAAAATTTGAGTGTAAAAGTAGAAAGGGATGAAAGAAAAAAAAAAAAAAACTGGTAAAAGGTTAAAAATGGATGAGAGAGAGTAAAAACAAAATTGGGTTGTAAATATAAAAAGGGGAGGATAGAGAAAAAAATTGGGATATAAATATATAAAGGTTAAAAAAGAGATAAGAGAGGAAAAAAATTTGGATATAAACGTAAAAAGGGATGAGAGAGAAAAAAAAACTGGTAAAAGGTGACAATAAAAAAATTGAGGTGTAAATATAAAAATGGGAAAAGAAAAAAATTGGTGAAAGATTAAAAAAAGAGAAGAGAGTAAAAAAATTAGAATGTAAACGTAAAAAAGGGAGGAAAAGAAAAAAAAAAATTGGTGATATATTTAAAAAAAGAGAGAGTTAAAAAAATTGAGATGTAAAGGAAAGAGACAGATAAAAAAAGTGGGATTTAATTAGAATCATTAATCAATCTTATTTAAAATCTAACGGTGTAGATTTAATTTTCTCATATTCTCACGAAACTTCTATTCTCATTCCAGCCACTCCATATATATTTATAAAGATATTTATCCAAAAAAAAAAAAGACTACTTTTAGATTAGGTTTTAGAACTTGGTTTTCTTCTATGACGAAAACCCTAAAATTGTTTTAGGAGTTCTCTAAATTATTATTTAGTATAATTTTTTCAAAATTTTTTTTTTTTTTTTTTGTAAAGATTGAAGGAAAAAATTTGAAATTTTTTTGTAAATTAAATATTTTTAGAAGCTTACACTCCTGGTGCTAGAAAAGGTCATTGAGAAAAAGACCTTGAAGTGTCAAGAAACTTTCTTTCAATTTCAAGACTTCAAGTTGGAATCGGGAATCGCGTTTCAAGTATATGTTTTTATATGTTTGATATTTGTTTTTTTTTCTTTTATTTCATTTACTCTACATACTATTTTATTCTATATTTTTCATTTGTCATGCTAAGAATTTATTAGAGTAAGATCTAGATCTAATTAAATAGTTTAATTGGGTTAGGGCTTTAGATTTAAAGTTAAGAATTTTAAATTGGTATTCCGCTGTACCCGCTCAAGCCGATATAGGGAACATTTTTGAAATATGTTCGCAACAATAGAGATCCCACACATCACAATGAATCAAATCAAAGGTAGACTCAAAAAAATGTTTATTTGAAATGAAAGGCAATCTTTGTTGCTTTGTTAAATGACACACCGTACAAATACGAAACTCATGTGAATCTAAATCCTTTATTTGAAGTAACTGTAATCTATCACGAGTGGAAGCGCTATGGTGTAAGGCAGACAAGTACATATTTGCAGAAGACATTATTTCAATAACGGAGAGGAGTATAGCGGGGGTAAAGCATACAAATCACCACGACTCACATGTAGAGTACAGAAGGTAGGACCCAATTGAAATACCCGCCAAAAGACATTCCGGTCAGGGAACTTGCCAAGTAGTCCCGACATCCACATTCCAAGAACGGGTGTTGTACTAAATAAAAGTCAAGAAAGCACTTGATCCACCAAGGAAGATGAGACAGAGGCCAGATTTGCAGAACCCTCGAAGCGGTGCAAATTTCATCACGGCCTAGGGCATACCATAGAGGATGTTGAGCTCTAAAGGGTCGAATAAAAGAGTTGATCAAGCACGGGTAAGTAGGGCAATACATCAACTTAGAGAAGTTAAAGCTAGAAGAACAAAGACAGCTAAAGGCAGAGGACAACAAAGTTATACAGTAGGGCAACTCCAACAAATGACGAAGCTTGGGTGGGGGCCTGTCGCTTCAAAGTTGTGCTGGGGGACTACTCACTCCAAGGTTAGAGTGAAAGTTTTTATGTTAACCCAGTTAGAGTTTGGATTTTTCTGTAATAAAGGTGAATATATACATATGATGTGTTTGTGCTTAAGTGCGACTTCTTTATGGCAACTCAAAATGATCCTACAGGCTGCCTCTTGGCGCCTACAGAAATAATGACTCACTGAGTTCCCACAGGTTGACTCTCGGCGCCTACATGAATAACAACTCACCGAGTATCTCCAGGCTGCCTCTTGGCGCCTACGGAAATGACAGCTCAAAGTGCTCCTATAGGCTACCACTTGGCACATACATGAATGTCAAACTTAAGACACTTTTTACAAGGGTGCTCCTTGACGAATATGAGGGTAATTACCGAGAAATGCAACCTCTTGGCGCAATACGTCTGAGAGGCCTCTCAATATCATGCCTCCATACAGTGATAGGACCACAACTAAATTTCACATATTACAACTACTCCTAAGAAAGTACTCGTAATACTGTCAAACAAAGAAATGACAATTTCATACATGTACAAATTACAAAAAGAAAGTAGTCAAGATACATTTGCACCACATTGCTATCTTGCAATTAAAGAAGTTAAAGGAGCAAAAAGAGGATTGAATCTAGACTTTCAACTACGAAAAGCATAACAAGTACTTGTTAACAAGTTACTACAAAAACAGCCTACCAAAGACGATGCTTTAGCCCTTTACGTCGCTTGGTGAGCTTGTATCTTGCTCCCCTTTATTCTTAATTTCTTTGCTGACTCCCTCAACAGCTTGTTGAAGTAAGGCCATGTCAAGTTGTGGAGCTAGACTTCGAGCATTTCTAACCCTTGTTCGAACTCGGTTTCATAAGATACTCGGCTAGGCTCGGCTCGTTAGGCTTATCGAGCCAAGTTGAGCTCGTTATCGAGTCGAGTCAAGCTTGTTATTGAGTCGAGTCGAGCTCCTTATCGAGCCCAATCGAGTTTAAAACCAAGCCAAGCTTGCAATCAAGTCGAGCTCATTAACAAGCCGAGCTTTTTAAGTTATTATCGAGCCATTTTTTAACTAATATCAACTGTTATCAAGCTTATAACGAGCCCTTAATGAGCTAATATCGAGCCTCTTAACGAGCTCTTATCGAGCCCTTATCAAACTGTTCATGAACATTAGCGAGCCGAGCACCCCTCTGTTCGAACTTGGCTCGTTAAGCTTATCAAGCTTGCTCGAACTCGGCTCAATAAGCTATCGAGCCCTCCTAATGAACACGAACGAGCCCTAATCTATTTCGAACATGAGTAGTTCATCGAACGCTCTGTTCATTTACACCTCTACATGGGCAATGTGCTCTCTTTCAAACGAAGATGCTTCTAGCTAAGAAACCGTTGAATCTAGCTCGCCAACCTTAGTCTTTAACTCCTCAGTGACCTTAGACTGACGATCCCCGGACTCTTATGATTTTTTAAGAGCAGCTAAGCAAGAGGTGTACTTGTTTTGTAGGTGCTGAATTTGTGCATCTTATCAAGAAATTGCGCCTACAAGGAGCCAATAACACCTAATCCTTGCATGATACAAGCTAGAGCAAGTAAGATAACAAGATATTGTGGTAGAGAATAAAAGAGTATTTTTACCTATGATAGACGTGCTGCCATCTCCTCCTTAGGAACACTATTCACACACTCCAGGTCCCCTGACAGGACAAAATCCCTTAAATACTGAGAGAGATGCTCCGAATTACTTCTAACTAATGATGGCATAGGAGGAGTGGAAACCCTTATCTCCTCCATAGCTCCACATTTCACTTCGTAGTCCTGTTAGAGGACTCTCTCAGGAGTTCAGGAAGGACGGACTTGAGTGGCCAAAGCTGAGGGATCGTTACTCCCTACTTCCTCCATTTCCATTTTAGTAGTAGTGTCCCCACCAAGGGAAGAGACCTTCGGACTCGCCAAACGACGGCGTACCCTTCATAGGGGTCTGTCAGCGTCAATGGATGAGGATGGGAGAGATAACTTTGGAAGAGCTTTAAGGCTTTTAGCAATAGGGTGCCTTCTTTGCCCTCTCTTCCTGGTAGGAAGCTCCAGTAACACCCTTATGTCCAACGCCTAAAGCTCTTCAGTTGGAAAAAATGCATGAAGTAAGTATCTTATAATCAATCCCGGTTAAAAGAACATGGAATAAATGAAATACATACCCAAAAACTATTTACTACTTAGTCTAGCCTTGGCGAGCACCAACTCTTGCTCTAATAGCCCCCCTTGTACCCAACAAATCAGGGCTGGAGAAGGACTTTCTAGAAGCATTTAGGGTTTGCCTTTCTCGTTCCTTCATTTTTGAAACCGAAAGTGAGCAAGGAGTAGCAATGCTACGCACAAGGTACCATTTTCCTGAAAATTATGAAATTCGAGGGACAAAGGAAGATGAATGCCCCCTTTACCCTCCAAGGGGCTTTTTTCTTATTACTATAGATGTGTTGGATGTCGAATCCAATTCCCAATTCCTCTTTTCATTTCGAACATCCTAGTTCAACATAGCATTTTCCTCTGCCAAGTGACCCCTAATGCATATAGAAATATATGTGGTTTCTTACTTGCGTGCTTTGTAAACGGTTTCTAACCTATCCATCAAGAATTTGATATTTTATTTAATGTGAAGCAGCACAAGAGTGTTACCTTATTCATCTACTAAACAATTTGCCATGAGGAGTTGATGAGCACTGGTATCCGCTGGAGTGCCCTATTAGGGGTATTGTTCAGAACAAGCAATGTCCCTGGAAACCTCCCTCATGTTCCCCTCATCCACCGTATTCTACAACTTTGGCAAGTTCAAAAATGCCAAATGCGAAGTAGGAAGTAAGAAAATCCACCAGAAAGCAAAACGTTGATACCTTCTAGACCTAAAGCCCAAAGAATCCAACCTCCACACACCAAATACCCGTAGATAGATGTTTCGAACTAGAATTAGCGGGCAACTATGAGTGTAAGATATAAATGGCGTTGCTCTAACTTAAACTTGGTTGTAAGGTTTCGTTAGGGTTTTGAAATGAATGAAAAAGAAACGAATGTGAAGAAGTTGGATAGAAAGAGAAGGTAAAAGGCCTTATTTATAAATGAACGGCTCAAATGGAGCATAGAAACAAACGGCTTTGATTAATCCATTAAGTGATTGATTAGAAAACCAGCTCCATGCATCGGCAAGTAGCCGTCTCCTCATTAACACTGCACATTCCCCCAGAAAAACCCCACTATAGTAAAACCCCTTCCATCTTGAATCACCCCAAACATGGCAACCCAGTAATATGAACTAGGCGAGTCAATTGACTTCCTTCGTCTCACACCACGCCACTCTTGAAACCCAGAAATGCCAACTACACAGGTCAATAGGTCCCCTCCCCCTAAACCATGCCAAGCCTGGTGATCCAATAACTTCAACTTGGCCAATCAATAGTCCTTTTCCACCCTAGATCAAGCCCATTTTGTAACTCAGTAAGCCTAGGGACAACTTGGCAATCTTGAGTGCACCAAGACTTCGTGGTAGGTATTCGTTAACTCTTATAGTAAATAGAAAATCTACTATACCTAGTGAGGACTCTTAACAACACTCCCGCAAGGGCATAGACAAGAGGATGAATGTGTATTCCATTACCAAATGTGAACAGGTTACTTCGAGTGGGTGGCTAATTGTATAGGAAATAAGTTTCAATTCAACATCCGGGACAAAGTTGAACATATGCGAGTACTGGGTACCCACTACCAAGTACAATAAGGAGCAGGGCCTGCCTGGCTTGGACTTGGAAGTGACCCGGCAAAGTCTAGAATCAACTCGGTAGGCGTAAGAGTGACTCGGCTCGCCATGAGGGCCAATTCGAGTGGCCACGTAGACCAACCGATTATGCGATGAGAGAGAGCTGGGTACTACTTAGCTGATGGGTTGGGCCTTGGCAGCATAATTAACTCGGCGAGCATGTAAGCTACTCTGCAGTACATACGGACCAACTCTATTAGGGGTAAGGGTTACTCGCGTTAAGCTACTCGGTTGATGAGTTGATCACTGACAGCATACTGAACTGCCTCCCCAGGATCATCCAGCAATAATTGCTTAGCTGACTCCGAGTGTCCAAGGAACTCGGCACACCTTATCTCCCTTCTTAAGGAAACCCCTGCAACCAACAGCCCATCTGGCCAGTAGAATGGCACCACGTGTCTATGTCAACCTTGTACGTCTTCTCCAACCATAAATAAGGGAAGTGAAAACCAGGAAAGGGTAAGTAGAGATCGACAAGGTAGCTTGGTCCTCTTTCTTTCCTCTAAAGAGCTTGAGTCCAACTCTTCCTTCAAAGAACTCACCCCATACCGAAACAATATCATTATTTTTATTTGTGTTAAAAAAAAAATGAGCTTTGCTATAGTCGCATGAAATCTCAGTCGCTAGCACTCGCCTAGAGGTGGCCAATGGGCCGGGTCGGCCCGGAAACTGGCCCGACCTGGCCTGCATTGTAGCGGGCCGAGCCTAGGCCCGGGAGCCGTTGCCCCAACGGCTCTATTGGAGGGGGAGAGTCGTTGCTCCCCCTCCTAATTAAAAAAAAAAAAAAATTTATTTTTTTTCTACAAATACCTAATCCTTCCCAACCTATTTCCTCACCAAATCTTCTATCCTCTCTTCTCTCTCTATACATTCATCATCTTCATTATCTCCATCTTCTTCAACTTTGCTAATTGCAACATTATGCTCTAAAGTTCGAAGTTCATAAAGTGTTTGCCTGAAGTTCGAATTTCATTGTTCTCTCGTTTTAGTAATTTTAGTATTGCAATTTTATTTGGTCCGCATTTTTAGCTATTTAATTTGTATTACTACTTGCATTTTATAAATACAAATCACTTATACTACACAACTCTTTATCATCCTCTGGAGCCAGCCGTGCTAGTTCTAGCTCTTCTCGGCCACCCAGAATCCCTAAAAGAAGTAGAATTGTCGAACTTAATATGGAAGAACAAGCTTTGATACAACCAGGCCCATCACTCCCATACACTGATGATAACATAGATTGGGACTTTGAACAACAACAAGATTATCATGGGTAGTGGGGGTGGAGACTCACAAACTGATGAGGAACCCACGCCCACCACCGAAGCCCAGCCTGAAAGTGGTACTGGTACTAATAGGCGTACAACTAGTGGGGTATGTAATCACTTTACCCTTAATAGGATAACTGATAAAGCAACTTGTAAATTATATGACCCACCTAGGTCCTTTAGCCATCAATATGGCAGTGGGACAGGCACATTAAGCAGACATATACTTAGGTGCCACCCCGAGCAATGCCCAGATAAGAGCCAACAACGTCTAGTACAGCAAGTTACTAGTGCACTTGCTAATTTTAGGTTCTCGCAAGAGGGCAACCGAAAAGGGGCTAGCTAGATATATAATTTTGGGTGAAAGGCCTTTCAATGTCGGCGAAGACCAATATTTCGTCGACTACCTCCAAAAATGGGTGAACCCTGCCATTGTAAGGGTTCCTCGGAACACCGTAAAGCGGGACGCTTTTACGGAGTACCACAGGATGAAAGCTGAGGTCTTAACACTTTTCGCGATAAACACGAGCATGTTCTAGTTGACATCGGACACATGAAAGTCGAAATCCGGTGTGCCTTATATGTGCATAACAGCACACTGGATCGATGACTCCTACACCCTCCAAAAGAGAATAATTCATTTTGGTTATTTAGATTACCCCCACACTGCCGAGTTAATTACGGGTGCGATTATGTCCGCAGTCCGCAACTGAGGCATAAAGCGTCGTATCTTCAGTATTACGTTCGACAATGCTACTAGTAACACTGCATCCGTTGCACATTTATGTAGGTTGCATGACATAGAATATAACAATTCAAACTAAACTCTCAAACTAAGTGGTCGTCTACGATAGAAATGTTAGAGCGCATTTTACCGTATAAGGACGTTCTGATGGAATTTGCACAGGAAAATCGTTCAGAATGGAGCGATTACAGCCTGAACAATATACAATGGGAGACAATTGATGAAATTTGTAAATTTATTTGCATGTTTAAAGAGGCCACGACTTTTTTTTTGGGTTGCTACTATCCGACCATACCTCAAGCAATATCAAGATTGCTTGATATTGTAAATTGGATGACAGGTAATGAATCCAACCCCATTTTGTTCGAATCGACTAAGGCAATGAAAGAAAATTTTGCTAAATATTATTCTAAACTACCGCTTATATACTGCTTAGTAACTATTTTAGATCCTCATTGTAAACGCGGGGGCTTAAACTTGTTTTGCCAACATTTTTTCAAATATTTGTATCCTAGTCTCAATGTCGACACTTTCATTACTGAAGTCGATACGACTTGCACAGTTTATTTTCCCACTATTCCCTGAAATTAGCGTCCAATAATCCACAGCATAGTACTACTTCAGTAGGATCTTCCACATCTAGTGGAAGAAGTTCACACACGTCATATTCGATGAAGCTATTTGAGCAATTTACGCCCACAGTAGCCCCCACATCATGTGACGAGCTGGACTATTATTTGCGGACACCGTTGCTCCATATTTTCGCGACGCCAGCCAACCCGCATTTTGACCTTTTACAATGGTTGCCCACAAACCAAGCATAGTATTCCGTGCTTTGCACCATGGCACGTGATATACTAAGCTGTCCGGTGTCTTCGGTAGCATCGGAGTGTGCTTTCAATCTTGGTGGCAGGTTGCTTGGAACGAAGAGGGCGAAGCTATCATCGTCAAGCTTGGAGATGCCCGTGTGCTTGAAGGATTGGCTACTAGCTGAGGCAAGGGAGCAACAGAAAATGAGGCTGGATTCATCGAGCGATGAAGAAGACGACTGCACCATTGATACGTCAAACGATGGCACAGCAACCCCCCCATGCGATTGATATCAACACTTTTGTACGTCAATTATATACTTTGTATTTTTTGATAAACAAATTTGTACTTTTAAATATTAGGCTCCAACTGCATTGTATTTGTATTTGTTACGTTATTTATTTACCATTATTTACTATTACTTATTATATATTTTATTTTATTACATATATTTAGTATTATTAGTACTTGGGATAAAATATATTTATATCTCATATTATTTATCAATGAATTATAATAATTTTAGTACAAAACGACTATATTATTTAAATTTTGCATTTTTTTTAAAAGCTGACGAAAAACAGGCCAACTCGGGCCCGCCCAGCCTGGTACCCAACCGGGCCAGACCGGCCTCGGCCCAGGCCCAGGCCCGGCCCGTGGCTACCTCTACACTCGCCTAAGGGACGCCCATATTTGATGTGAAGTTGTTTCACATTTTGACAATCTAAAATGGCTTATAAATGAAGCTAATATTTAACATATTTTTTAAAAATACGTAATTACAAAACATATAATAAAATATAACCGTAAATAAAATAGGTACTTCATAATTTAATAATAACATGTTCATAATATATTTTAGGGTTGATAGTTAAAAAAAAAAAAAAAAGAAATTTATAATTATAAAAAAAAAAAACAACCAAATTGATATAATAATTTACAGTTTAAATTATCTTATGTGATACAAACAATCAAAAATATATATAATCATAATAGTATATCACTTAAATAACTTTATATACTAAAAAAATGGATTAAATATGTTGAAATAAGTTGACCAAACTCAAATTCAAATTCAACTCAAGTGTTTTAGCAAGTTAAAAATGTCAACCCAAATTCACCTCCACTATAAACACCCAATCTAAACCTGCTACTTTTATATCAAGTCATATTAGATTTAATTATCATTTAATTATTTTGTTAGATCTGAACATCATCGTGCATTGCATCAAATAATAATAGTAAAAACAAAAGCCAAAAAATTGATTAATAGCTTCTTTGGCTTAGCTTATTTTAGGAAAAAAAAAACTTTTTTCTGAACTAAAAAATATATTAAATATAAAAAAAATATTATAATAATGAATAATATATTTATAATATTTTAAAAATATTTTAAATATTGTGAAAAATATTTTAACTCTTTTAAAAAATAATATTTTAAAGCATTAAAATTAGTTTAAGTATTTTAAAAGATATTTTATATATTTAGAAAATATTTTAAATATTTAAAATATACTTTTTTTTTTTTTTATGATGGTCAAGGCACAGGGGAGGGGGGTCACTAGTGGGGTTCGAACCCCGGCATTCTCACACGGCAACCGGGCTCCTTACCACTAGGCTATGAGCTAGTTGCTCATTTAAAATATACATTAAAGAATTAAAATGGTTCTTGGGTAATTATTATTACAATAATTAATCTAAAAGTAACCCAACTATATATAAAAAAATAACCCAACTTTATTTTCTAATAAAAAATAACTCAACTCTAACTTTTCTATCAAAAAATAACCTAACTCTAACTTTTAATCCAAAAAATAATCAAACTTTAAAATTAATTTAAAAATAACCTAACTCTAAAAATTTGATTTAAAAAATATTGAATTGTGGTGCATGGTATGATGCCTTGACAATATTTTTTTTTCTATTTATTTTTGGTTTGGCTTGCTCTCTGTATGGCTGCAAATGAGCCAAACAGGCTTGAAAGTCGGTTTGACTTGACTCTTGAAGGAGTTGGCTTGGGTTCGTCTAAGCCGACTTTAGAGCCTACTCAACTCGTTTAAGAACGGCTTATTTAAATCAATGAGCCAAATCAAATCGAGGCCAACTCGGCTCAAAAGGCTCACAAGTTGGCTCGTACGGCTCGTTTATGGTCTCGTGAGCCGGCTTGATAATTGGCTCGCATGTCTACATTGCTCGGCTCATTTGCAGCTCTAGTTCTCTGGTTGCATTCCTCTGTTCTTTTGCTTGTTCAGTGCCCCGAAATATTACTTTTTTGTGGGATTATACTCAATTATCGAAAAAATATATTTTTAGTTTGGTTAGACGAGAAAAGAAATCAAGTCAAACCAAAAATACATAGAAGAAAAATATATTATCGGAGCGTCATACCACACGCCATGCTAGCCACCAATTCATTATGTTTTAAAATTAATTTTAGATTTTGGTTATTTTTTAAGAAAAGTTGAAGTTGGATTATTTTTTGGTAGAATAGTTAAAGTTGAGTTATTTTTTTGGTTAGAAAATAGAGTTGAGTTATTTTTTGGTGTATTGATATATAGTTGGGTTATTTTTAGGTTAATTATTATTATTTTTAACAATAAAAGACTTTTATTAATGTCCTTTCTGTTAATTTTATAGAAAAAAAATACTTTTTTTAATATTAGTCAAACACTTCCAATATTACAATAAGCGCTTTTTTACTAGTTGAGTCAAACATAAATTGCTTATTTAAAATAATAACTTTTACAAAAGTACTTTTATAAAAAATATTTATAAAAAAGGCAGCAATGTTAAACAAGCCCTAAGATAATGTTAAGAAATGTCCCCTAGGGTCATAGCAAAGTGGTTTGTAACGCCCGGTGCCAACGGGGTGGCCCGGGTTCAATTCCCACTAAGCTCAAAGTGGGCCTCTTTATGAGGTGATTTAGGGGTATTATCCCCCTCCTCCTCCCCCTCCTCCTGTCCTTACCATCATTAAAAAAAAAAAAAAATAATGTTAAGAAATTATAGGAGGTAATTTAAAATAAAATATTTATAATATTTATTTTTTTTAAAAAATTAATTGGGGGCACTTGCCTGCTTCCGCCACTACACTTATATTGCAGCATTTTCAAGTTATTTATATTTTAGCACCTAACAGTTATTTAAAATAATAAAAAAAAATTATGATCATTTTGAATTAATAAAAAGTTCTTAAGTTTTGACATTTTAGTAAAAAAAGTCTCTCTCAAGCTTGATAATGTTATTTCAATTTATAGAATTAATGTGATAATTGCTTCTTTATAACTGTTACAGTAAAATAACAAAAGTATCATTCAATATTCTCATTCTTACTTTATAAACAAAAAATTTAAGATATTATATTATATAAAAACTATCTGTTTTCACTTAATTTATTTAAAATTATCGTTACTGAATGGCAGTTTTGTAATTTTATTGTAGCATTAATAAGAAAATAATTGTCACCTCAACTCTATTAATAGAAAATAACGTCATCATGCTGGAGAGGGATCTTTTTATTAATAAGACAAAAATTTAGGAATCATTTTCTTAATTCAAAGATATCAAGTTCCTTTTTATTATTTTTAAAAATGTCGAATACGAAAATGTAAATAAACAACTATATATCACTCCAAATTTATACTCGATCTAGACCGAATTTTGGAATCACTCAGGTTGGGGGTACTAGAAAACAGCCTCTCTCTAGGTTAACACTGTGTACATCCATCCATCCAGACCCGACGTAGGCAAAAGTCCTTGAAGCACTAAATATGTTCCTTTAAGACTAAATCAAATAACTCGATCCATACTAGACTTGAATAATAATTGAACACTCAGAGCACCTCCATCCGATTACTCAAATTTGGTCAGATACGCTGGCTCCCATCGGGCAATGACTGAAATGCACATTGTTGACAAGGTCTCTTTTTTATTATTTGGTTATCTATGGTAAAAGTTTTTTTACTTTACCCATTATATTAATTTAATCCTTATATTTTTAACTGTATCAATTTAGTTTCTGAATAATACAAAATATGTCAATTTAGTCCTTTAGTCAAATTTAAGTTATATTAATGACGTAATTTTAAATGGTAAAATTATATTAAATGTAAGTAAATTATTATAAATTCATTTGTTTACTTAATTTAACTTAATTCGTACCCGAATCATTAAAAATTGTATTAAAAACTTAATATAATTTTTTTTCTAACGACCAAATTGTCATATTTTAAATTGTACATGGACAAAATTAACACAATAAAAAATACAAAAATTAAACTAATATTATAAATAAAACATAGAAACTTTTAACATAAATAATTCCTTTTTTACTTTTAAAGTTTTCGAAACTCGACCGATTGAATCTAGAAATTGATCGATCGAGCTGATAAAAATGGTGACAAATGCCTTTTGATGGGTGGAACCAGTCGGTCCCAACATTTAGAATTCCAAGAAAGTTTAATTACTTGGTGCATTTTTTGGCACTTGAGTTGTCTAGGCCAACAAATAACAAATAATTTATTTTATATTATAATATTAACTAATTTGTTTGTCTTTTATATTATATACATATACATAGGCACACACATATACAATCATAATACATTATATACAGGCTATTATTTTTTCGACCATAAACATTGAAAGGTATAAAAACAGGAAGTGGTCGTCATTTTAAAGGTAATGATGCTCTTTTTGTAATAAATAATAGTCAGCAAAATTAATTTGATAAAGCGGGTTGCAATCGTATCCCATTTTTTAAGCCCCATTTCTCCACTCGTGTCCCCTTTTTTACACCATCTTTTAAATTTTTTGATTATTTTAATAGTTAATATCGTGTATAATATTTTAATTATTTAAAATAAAATATAAAAATAAACTAGAAACAAATATAATATAAAAAGAAATTAACTATATTGAGAGAAAAAATTAAGATTACAAAAATTAAGATTTATATTGATAAAAAATAACGTAATATGAATAAGTAAATTAAAAAAAATATTCAAATTCAATATATAAAAATTTATTAATATTTAAAATATATATTTAAATAAAATTTAATATATTTTATTGATTAAAAATAATTTAAAAAATATAAATTTAATTAAAAAAATATAAATGGATTTTTTGAATTATTTTGGGTGGCACCGTTGGGGATAGTCTAATAAGACTTTTATGTTGACAATAACATTACACTAAAAAATTATATAATTAATTTTCAAGGGATGTTAGACGTCAAGACGACACACAAACTGCGGTAAAATGGCATTAATATAGGATGAGTAGTAGAAGAGTTTTTGGAGTAATTAGACCGCCAAAAACCCAAGTGGATGGGCTATAAGCATTAGTTTGCGCGGGCAATCTCTAACGGCCATAACGTTTGATCCGTAAGGAGTTAAGGGGCTCGCAACATGTCAAATCGGAGTTAACGAACTGAACAATGCAACACAACCGCATGGTTGCTAGTCCCGCCTATTTTCCCCAAATTCACCTCTAAAAATATTTTTGAGTCACTTTTACGTTTTTCCAATAATTTGGTGACAGTTTTATAATTTCGCATTTTAAGTCATTTTCATAATTTCGCGTTTTAGGATTCTTATTTGCCTATAAATACTCACTATAGTTATTGTACGACCCATTCATCAATTTCTGAATATAAAACCCTAGATATTTCCCCTCTTTCAATGGATTGAGCTCATTCTTCAAATTTGACATGCTTGATTTGAATTTTACATTTCTATTCCGCATCAGGAACAGATGCCTTCAAACATAGGAAGCATTTTGGATCAAAAGTGAAAGCAATTTTGGATCAAAAGTGAAAGCAAAACAAGGAAAAGAAAAGGACATAATAATATACTAAAGTACTTGCCTGGAAATAACGATGAAAGAGAAAGACAGAGGAAGGAATGGCTTGCTGGCAGAGTTAACCAATTTCAGTAACGATAGAGGGAATGGAATGAGTTTACTGAGCTACGAGAGAGAGAGAGAGAGGTTAGGTGGGCACGAGCATTGCACTTGCTTCGACACCTCCATGGAAGTAGTGCTCCCCCATATGTTCTAAATAATAATATCCTCACACATGTTCATTTATTATTTATTAAATTTCAAACTTTCTAACACGTCACCTTAGGTAACATTTATTACAATTATATTTATTAAATTTTGATTAAATCATCTAAATATTAATTATTATTTTTGTATGGATAAATAAAATATAATAATTTAGTGTAATAAATGTTCCTTTAATATGTGCTCTAAGACTAACCCCAACAGTGCCCCAAGACAAAATATTTTAAAAAATGGGGCTCCAATGGGAGCAGCATTTGTATTTTTGTATAATTTTTTAATTAAATTTATATTTTTTGAATTATTTTTAATTAATAAAATATATTAAATTTTATTTAAATATATATTTTAAATATTAATAAAATTTTATATATTGAATTTGAGTATTTTTTTAATTTACTTATTCATATTACGTTATTTTTTATCAATATAAATCTTAATTTTTGTAGTTTTAATTTTTTCTTTCAATATAGTTAATTATTTTTTATATTATATTTATTTCTAGTATATTTTTATATTTGATCTTGAAATAATTAAAATATTATATACGATATTAACTATTAAAATAATCACAAATTTAAAAGATGGTGTAAAAAAGGGGCACGAGTGGAGAGGAGAAATCCCATTTCTATATGAAGCCCCATTTTTGAAAAATGCGGCTTTAAAAATAGGGCACGATTGCAACTAGCCTCAGGGCACATGTTAGAAAAATTCTATTAATTTATATTAGTAATTAAAGAAAAATTCTATTAATTTATATTAGTAATTAAAGGATTTGTCTAACATGTATCCAATGTATTAATTCACCTCTAAAAATTCTATTAACTCATGACGACTCGATCTTCAAGATGGGGGTTCTGCATACATCTTCAAGATGGCACTGGAACTGTTGTTGTTTTTGTTGTTGTATCCAAAGTATTAATTGCATATCATTATCTTTTTTTTAATAATATTAAAAAATTATTATAAGTTTATATATATTGCATGTGTTATCTCCCAATTCAAATACTATGCATTAATTACAGGTTCAATTTTCAATAACAATTGAATGATAATATATATATATAACGAACTAATTTAATATTTAAAGATTTTAATACTTAGGTACTCAAAGTTCAACAACTTTTATCATATGGATATTTTCTACATGAATTCCATTATTTTTTGTCAAATATCACTACTTAAACACATTATTACAACAATATATGACGTGTAATCTGGAATCCAACACATTTTCATCAGAAAATGGTAACATGCTCAATAATATATAGGTACCCTTTGCTCAAATCCTATGATATTTCATTGGAATTTAACAATTTTGTATTAGAATAAATGCTTAATATGACACGTAAATATTATAATAATTATGTGTTGATGCGCCTTATGTTTACATAGTTTATTCTTCATTTATGCAACATATTTGACTTTTACGTGCATGTTTTGTTGTAATCTAGGTACATGTAGGCTTGGAGTGCAATGAGGCAAACAAAGGTTAGTGACAAAATCAAGCGTAATCGAGGCATATTTAAAGCTATTCGAAGAAACCCGATCACATGTGTAAAAGAAGGACCAATCAGATTGTAATTCGGTAACTTAAATAGGTTTCATATAGTTTTGAGTACTAAACGATCAGTCGATCCGAAGTACTGATCAGTTAGCGGCCCACAACAGTGCTTGACTTATAGTGGGGCTGTCGATCGATCAGGAAACAGGGCCGATCAATCGACTGGCTATAAAAAGCCGGCCAATTGATCGGCCCAGTACCTGCAACGTGACCAATATGCCACGCCACAAGTATAAATAAAGAGGGGATGACTTTTATCTGGGGATTCTTTTGCCTCGTCTCCTCTGCTCCTCTCTTTGCCGAAGCCATTATGAGATCCAAGAGTTCTCAAACTCCGAAATGCAGGTGGTCAGAGTGGCAGGATTAAAGCTCGGATCAACGTCAAAGCAAATTGAGGGAATCCCAGCTTCCTAGTTTTTCCATTGATTCTTTATTTATTGATTTCAATGATGTGTAAAACTCCCATGGAAGAGTAGACTCTTTTAGTTTAGGGATGAAGGATGGGTATCTGTTTATATCCTAGATTTATATTATTGATGTATTTTCAAAATTAAGTGTTTAATGAAGTGTTTGAGAAGTGTTTCATACTTATTTTGATGTATTTTGGTTTAACTATGGTGTGTGTCGACACATGGGTTGAATGAGTCGACACACAGTTTTGCAGAAACGTCCTCCGAAATTTATATGTGTACACACAGGTCTGCAGAACTGCTGTGTGTTGAATTGAGTGTTGTCACTCACTTCGGCACACAATCTTACAGTATCCAATGGCTTAAAGCAAGTGTTCGCACTTACTTCGACACACAACTTTGATACACAGAGCAGTTTTGATTGCTATTTTGTGCGATTTTTTCATTTTTGGCGGTTGGTTTTGGATATACTTTGGGACGTCTTTACATCACTTTTTCTAAACATATACCCTCTTTATTGTTTGAAGAACATATGCAAAAAGACTTGTGTTGATTTGATAGAAAGATTTTGTAAAAGTCTTAAAAAGTGTCTTGAAAGTTCATTCTCATTTATATCTCTTCTATTCATTCTTTTTTTTTTTTTTGGTAAATTAGCGAAATATATAGATGAAAAGAAAAATCTTCTATTCATTCTTACATACACTCTCACTTCATTTTGGTTGTCATTATATTTTTGAGACAATTTCGTTACGCCGAAATAAGTCTTAAGGAAAGTGATTACACAACCTCGACACCTAAGATCTTTTGGTTATCCGGTTCGTAAGAAATTTCTCCAACCATCTTAAGACTTATTTTCTGGTTTGGGATGGCTTCTTCACTACAAGAGATGACAGCCAACTTTGTCAAATTGGATCGGTTTGATGGTGGCAACTTCCAACGCTGGCAAAGGAAGATGCATATTTTTTTACGACTCTCAACGTAATGTATATCCTGAATACACCAATTCCTGATCCTCCAACTGATGAGGAGGAGACAGTGTCCAAGCGACATGCCCATTTTAAAATTTTTCTCTGATATAAAAATGAAAATTTTTTACTCCTATTTAAGCATTATATAAAAAAAAAAAAAACTTTAATTATTTTTTATAATGTTTATAGGAATAAAAAAAAAGTTTTTTTTTATAATGCTTATTGGAGTTAAAATTTTTTCACAAAAAAATATTAGAGGCTCCAATTGATTCAAATGACTCCTATAACTTTTACTGACAAATAGTTTAGTTCATAAAATATTTTTATCAATGAATTACTTTTCAAAAAAAAAAAATTTCAAAAAGAAATATTTTGCTAAATAACTCCTCTTTTAAAACACCTCATTGTCACATCAATACATTTTAAAATAAATTATATATTATAGTAATATGAAGTTTGGTAAATTAATTTTTAAGCGTATACATTTTTAATTTTTAATTTTTTAGTATCCTCAATTTTAATGAAATAAGTTTTTAAACCAATGTCAATGATTCTTTTATTGTAATTCGTAAGAAGACCAAAACACCCTTACAAAATTTTGTGTTTTATTAGAATAACAAATTAAAAATCTGAGTATTATTATAGTACTTATAAATGAAAAAAATAAAATAAAATAACATGCAACAGCACATTACTCGTGGCGCTCACCCTCTTCCCAGTCCACGGCCACCGGCGCCTGACCACCAGACCTCGACCACACCGTTAGCTACCCGTGCCCGACCACCACCCGGCCACCCAACTTTGACCGCTTTCTCTCTATTGTGGACTCAATATGTGAGTCTAGTAAGTAAAAATAATGCATTGGAGTCTTAAAAAAGAAGGGATCAATTCATTAAACTTCAAAGTACTAAATTATAATTTAAAGTATGCTTTATAAAAGAAATTAGCTGAATTTTAAAAAAAGATTATTTAATTTAGGCGGAAGGTATACATAATAAAATGTAATGTTTTAAAAATATATTGTTATATATTAAAATGTCAGTAAACTGTTATCTCATATGAAAGTAGTGAAGAGATTGCATCCCTTACTACCATGTAACAGTGTTTCTTTAGGTCAGTAGTTTTATGATAGTTCTCAACTCCTCTAGGTAACCATTTATCTCAATGAAAGTAATAATGGCATATGAAATTCATTTTTTCTGCATTTCATGGTGAGACATCTTATTGATACATATTTTGTACTTAGTTTTCCCTTGTGTAATTCAAAGTTGGGTCATAGTTAATGGTATATCTCTCAATGTAGCTCGTTCAGAAACATTTAACCAGTAGTTTTAGAAAAGACCAGTTATGAAATTGGCACCGTCTTCATTATCCATAGTGTACATTTGGCTTTATATCTTTCTTTTGTCTTTGTATATTGAAAGTTCATTACCTTGACATGTATCTATCATATGCCTTGACAATCGTACCACTATGCTTAGACTCTTGTGTACAACATGCGACATTAAAACCGGTTGAGGGTGCATCTAATGCATTAACCAAGTAGTTGAGATACGGTATCTAATACTGTTATTTCCTCCAACACAAGCTTGCTTCAACTCTTTCTCTTGTTTTTCTAAGATAAACCATAAGCAAGTACACCTTTATCTTTTATTCGAACTTGTTAGTATCCTTCTTTTACTTGAGAGTCAGACATCTCTAAATTGTAACAGGCCCTAAGCATTGGCCATGTTGATAACTCCATAAGTGTTTTAAGAATTGATTCGAACTGAGCCAAATTCAACAAGTAAGCAACTGTATAGCACATACCCTCACAACATAATAGGTAGAGTATAATAACTCATCATCAATCTTACCATATCCAATAACATTTTGCTCCTCCCTTTTGCAACACCAATCTAGTAGGGTGTATCCGAAGAACTAAGTTGAAATCTTATCCAATTTGCAAAAAGGAAAGCTCAGAACTCTCCAAAAAGGTACTTACCACCCCAGTTCGATCGAAGTTATTTGATATGTGTATGTACGTAACTAATTATGAATATTAGATTTAGACTCTTTGATTTGAACTTTTCAAAGGATTCAAACTTCTATCTCAGTAAGTGTACATATATCTATCTTGAGTAATAATCCATAAATGTTATGAACATATAATAGCCTCTTCTCACTAGAACATTCAACGTCCACAAATATCTGTGTGAATAAGTTTAAGCAGCTCATGGCTTTGGTGCCTTTATTCTCAAAAGGTTCTTTTGGTCACCCCTTTTCTTCCAAAATATGATTTTCAGTCTGCTAAGCTCTCAAACTCCAAGGATCTTATTCCATCAAAAACCAAACTTTGAATTATGTTTAAATTAATGCAATCTAAGCGCATGTATTTTATTAGGAGATTCTTTTTTACATGGTAAGAGTAGTCTTGCTTGTATTAGACATAGAGAATTGCCGGTAGTAAGTTTTGATTTATAAACAAATAAGCTATCTATCAATGTACCTTTGCAAACAAACCTTCTATTTCGTTTAATAGTCAATCTATTATCAACCAATAACTAAAAGCCATTATTAATTAAATAGGAGTTAGGAATCAAGTTTCTAAAATTTGAAAGTACATAAAGTCAGTCCCTCAAAGTCAAAATTTTATTCCCATACTTAGGGTACTATCTCTTATACTAAAAACACTTGTACCATCTTTGAGATTAGGTATTACTTGCTGAAAAAGTATTTTCCTTTACAATATCTTGTAGACATGATGAATTGATCCTAAGTTCACTCAATAAGA
The DNA here is from genome assembly GCA_018398585.1 of Simmondsia chinensis. Classification (NCBI taxonomy): domain Eukaryota; kingdom Viridiplantae; phylum Streptophyta; class Magnoliopsida; order Caryophyllales; family Simmondsiaceae; genus Simmondsia; species Simmondsia chinensis. Next base: position 24,888,916 of record JAGTTD010000011.1, read on the forward strand.
ATTTGGTGGACTACCAACCAATCATGATTCAAGTAGACAAGATATCATATACCTTTTCTTGATATCTTGCCAGTCATTGTAGAAAGAGTAGTTGTGTACTTCGGGCAGTTCCTTTTCTAATGTTCAATCTTTTCACAAAAGAAATAACTTACTTTTACCATTTTTTAACTTACTCACTATATCAGCAAACCTTCCTTTTTCTTTTGTTTTATACTTTCGAGCTTTCTTATCCCTTGAGGTGGATGCTTGGTCTAAGTGAACACTTCCTTTATTTAGGATCACATTCTGCTAGAATTGACTATCGATTAGTGCGTCAACAACTTCTAGTTAACTAGTTAAGCCGTGATAGTTTTCTTTTCTTTTAGCAAACAAATAAAGTACGAAATCCTTCAAGCACTCTATGATGTGTGCAATGATGACCTAACTATGTCTGGTAGCGGAGTCACATTGAGATTAATTAATATATTTTATTGTAACTTTTATTTAATATAATTAACTCACATTTCTTCCTTTAGTGTCTAAGATAATATAATAGAGCTCCTTTGGAGGATAACATAGTATCCTAATCAAGTTTATAATATTATCTAAGCAACAGTACAAGGGCATGAGATACTCCACAACAACGTGGTCACACCTACATAATTTACCATTAAGACATCAAACTCTTTACACCGCAAATAAATGCCTTCTTTAGGTAGTAGTGTCCATCTATTATACTACTAGATAGATAATGGAGGCCGTAAGAACTCGATTAATGAACGTCACTTTTACTTGGCCTTTTTTGTACTTTGGCAAATAAACATCATTTGGATTCCACTAAACCACGCTTGTTGTCCTTTTTTATAAGTTAATAATTTTGGTTGTTTAAATTAAATAAATTATTGGATGCTTAAGTTAAAGGGTCCATTTGGCATTATTGTTTTGTAGTTTTTGGCTTTTTAAAAGCTAAAAATTGTATATTTGAAATAATTTTTTAAAGTTTTGGTTTCTTTTGTTTTTAGTTATAACTTATATCCTAATTCAGGGAAAAATTAAAAATAAAAATATTTTAAAATCTGATTTTTAATTTTTTTTAAGACAACGAAAATGTATATGAAAATGATGTCAAACCATTTCCTAAATGACTTTAAGTACAAAAGTGATGTTATTTAATGCCGGCATGCTTTCGCAAGACAGTGGATTCTACTTTTTCCTGTTGTTGAAGTCATTGGGCTAAGGGAGACCCCCTTTATTTAACCTTTTTTAAAGTGACTTAACCTGTATAAAAGTTAGACATGACAATTGGGTCGGGTCAGGTTTGGGTCGTATTATCTTCAGGTTTTGGGCGATCTTGGATTAGGTCAGTCTCAGGTTGGATCGATATCGGGTTGGGTTAACCTTGGGTTAGGTCATACTCGGGTTGGGTCAGATTTCAGATTAATTCATCAGGTTATTTTGATAATATATTTATTTAAGTTTAAAAATTATAACTAAAATTACAAAATAAATGACTATAATTAGTCTACCAAACAACAACAGACCCAGTATCTCAAGGGCTCCCGCATAAGTAGAGTCTGGGAGGGGTGGATGTCCGCAACCTTACCCCTTCAAGGTATAACCCTGCCGAGAGGTTATTTTCGAGAACCCCCAACCTTATAGGATTGGCAACACGAGGGCTTCCCAGGAGATCACCTATTCTGGTACTACTCTTGCCCAAGCACGCTTAACTTCGGAGTTCTAATGAGATCCGGTGCTTTAGTGCCTGGTAAATGAACCCTAAATGATTATAATTAGTCTATTATTCAGATTCTATGATAATTGGATATTTATTTGGGTCATTTTGTGTTATAAGACATGTTTGGTTTAAGTCTCGGGTCATTACAGGTCTAGTCAAACTTAGGTTGGGTCTAATTCGGGTCGAGTTATTTCAGGTCAAGTGTAGGTTGGATGAAATTTGGGGTAGTTCATTTTCTTGTTTGGGTTCCAATAAATGTAAAATTTTTCAGGTTAAGGTTAGGTCGGATAGCGAATCAAATGGGTCGAGTCATATTTTGCCAGCTCTAATAAAAGGGCATTCATACAGCCGCAGCATAATTTGATATTGTCAAGACAACTTTATTTGGGAGTTATTATTATAAAAAAATTGTTATTATTAAAGCAACGATGTAACTTATAAATAAAGTTACAAAATTATCTTTAAAACTACAAATTTGTTCCTACAATAATTATTTATCCTAATAATAACATTATCCTTATGATTTTTCTCTGCCAAAAGACTGCCTCGCCGTACCTTTAAAAGATAAAACTCATTAAAATTAATTTTCTCTCTATTTCCTTCTTTATACTTCAAATGCTTAAATTACAGCATGTTCCATTAAAGATACATTATTATAGTTCATACATATTGGTATTAAATGTGTACACATAAGAATTATTTTACAACTGCAACATCATCTACTTTATTTTCACTTTTATGCTTACACCTAATTTTGCTAGAGTTATGAAGATCAAGTTCAACCAATCGCAGACACATTTATAGATAACCAAATATCATAAATTAAAAACTTCAAATTGGCATGGAGAAGAAGACCACGAGGTAAATTGTATCTGGTTCTTTTTAATGAGCCACTGAGGACGATGCTCTCAATTAATTAGCATAATAATTTAATAAATTAAGGATAAATTGCAAAAAAAAAAAAAAAAAAAAAAACTCTCTTATTTTCTGCTTCAAAAGATATGGAGTGTCATGTTTTTAGGCAAAAGAAATGGGCTTTTCTGCAATGGTCATAAAAATAATTCTTTCAATTAATTGTAATAATGATATTATAAATCTAAAAGATAAGAAATCTTTTTAAAATTTCAATAAAAAAAATTTCTATAAATATATGTAAAGATAAAATATAATAATTTTGTAACAAAAAAAAAAATTAATTACATGGACAAATTTAGAAAATACAAGAGATAAAACTAAAAAAGTCCAAAAAATTTATTATGTTGGTGTTGCATTGTTTGTTTACCTTATGCATGTAGTCAATGTAAATCTAAGAAACAAGCTTGTTCAGACTACTTCGGAGCAAGCAAAGTTTAAACCCAAAATGCTTCAAACAATCTCCACCCGAAGAAACATTATTGTTAGAAGTTCAAGCTGACCATACAGCAACCTATACTCCAAAACATCTAAAATGGAATGAAATAACACATTCCAGAAATCTGGAGGATTGGGAATCTTCAACCTCCAAGAAACATAGCCCAAAGACAGGTTCAAAGAATTATAGAAGAGCCTGATGGTAAAATTACAATACAATTTGAATCAGGCAAACGAACAATAATTTTAAATACAACATATGCTGAATCTTTAAGACAATCAACTTCTTCCTTACGCACTCAAAGGGAAGAAGATAACCAAACAAATATCAATACAACAAGATTTAGGGGAATTCATTTTAATCCTCCCCTTGCTGAACCAGTTTTCCAAGCTGACTCTTTTTCAAACCCAGATTCCCCAACTGCTTCCCAAATGCGTCCACCCTCAATAAATGTTTTAACAAAAAATTTTATAATAAATAAAAAATATCTAAGTAATGATTTTGAATCTAAACAAAATGAAGCTCAAAGACAATGATTTTTCCAAACCTTTACAAAAGAAAGTATAATCAAAATGAGAGAAACCTACTACAAAGAATTAAATCAATTAAAGTGAAATATTACATTCTTTCAATGGTTAAAGTCATTTACATCCAGGAATGAAATACCAAATCCATTTATTCAAAATTCGATAAACGTTAATACAAATTTAACTACTAAATGGCTTACAACAGGTGGACAAATTATCCAAGCAATTCATCCTCCCGCAAAAAAAATTTAATCATCAACGTTCAAAACCAAGAGATGGCAGCAACTCCTTTTCGTAGGGGAATAGAGGATAAAGAAGGTGAAACTGCACCTACAATCAAAGATATGAATAAAATTTATGAACAAAATAATTTTCAAACCTTAAATCTCAAAACAATATTAGAACAATTAAATACAATACATACTAATCTCATCACATACAAGGACAAACAAAAGGTAGAGCGAACTCCAATGATCAAACAGAATCCTCAACTAACGATTCCTCAACCAATATTGCAAAACTACCCAATTCAACAACACTTTCCTATTACACAATCACAAGCAAACCCATTTTTCCAATATATACAGGAACCCTCATTTCAACCCTTCAATTTAACCCTAAAGGACAAAGAACAGATAAAACTCAAAAAATCAAAAAATTCTAATGATGACATCCTACAAAGAATAATTCAAAAACTAAAATTAGAAGACAACCCTTCTTCAAGCGGTCCTCCAATTCAAACAATTACAAAAGAAAACGAAAAAATTTTAAGTGAAGACACACCATTAATATTTTTAAGTGAAACTGAAATCCAAGCAGTAGAACAACAATTTAATACAAATACAATTGAAAACCATGAACCTTCAATGAATAGGATAAAAAATAACTAGAAAAATCAACCTACAAGAAATTATTATCCAAAACCAACTCCACCAGATATTCAATATGAAGAAAGAAATCAATTTACATCTATATCATTTAATGGGAATGATAATCATGAATGGAATATAGATGGAAAATCTGAATATGAGATTAAAAATACTCTGCAACAAATGACAATAGCGTCAACAGCATATGAAATATTCAATCCTGCTAATACAAACCATATAGCAGCACAAATGATTGTTGCCGGATTTTCAGGATAACTTCAATCATGGTGGTAAAAAACATTACAACACCATGATAGACAAACAATACTCGATCATACTCATACTCAGAGAAGACCACTTGACCCGGACGATGTCAACTCTCCTTACATTGAGGAAGAAGTCGAGGACGCCATCGAAACATTAATTTGGACAATAACTCTAGCCTTTCTTGGCAGCGCAACTGAAGAACAAGAATTAACAAAACTATTCCTAACCAATCTAAGATGTCCATCTTTATAAGATTTTCGATGGTATAAAGATATGTTTTTAACTCATGTACTCAAAAGAGATGATAACAATCAAGCATTTTGGAAAAAAAGATTTGTTACTAGGCTTCCAAAATTATTTGCAGAAAGATTAATGACAAAAATATAAGATGTTTGTGACACTCAAACAATCCCATGGCAAAATATAATTTATGGTCAACTATTTGTGTTTATCAAAAAAGAAGCACAACAATTATGCCAAGAACAAAAACTCCGTAAAAATCTTAAAAGTTTCAAATAAAAAAAGAATTAGGTTCTGTCTGTGCTTAATATAATATCTATGACTTTAAACCTCCTTCAAAAAGATATAAAAAAAAAGATTTCAACAAGAATATTATAAGCAACCAAGAAGAAACAAATACAAACATCAAACCTTTCCTCAATATTATAAGAATAAAAGGAAATATTCAAAGAAAAAATCAAATAAAATTCCAATCTGTTATAAATGTAAAAAACTCGGACATTATCAAAACGACTGCAAAATGAAACAAAAATCAACGAGTTAGAAGACGAAGAGTTAAAAAACAAATTAATGAATTTGATCCTATCTGAGTCAAGTTTAGACAATGAAGATTACATATTTGAAATTCAAGAAAACTCAGAAGATGAAAGCTCATCATCTGAATCAACATAAGAATTATGTTCATGTAAATTCAAAATAATTAATGTATTAACAAAAGCAAATAAAGAGGATTTATTATATATTGTTGAAAAAATTCAAGACCAGAGTTTAAGAAAATAATATCTTCTTAAATTAAAAGAAATCATATTCAAAGAACAAGAAATCACTAAACCAAAACAACCCAAATCCTTAGAATAAATATTTGAAAGATATCTTACCCCAAATATATTTCGACAAATTTGAACCGGTGATCTACAAAAAGAAATCAATGATTTAAAAAGACAAATTCAACATCTAAAAACTGAATTAATCACATTGCAGTATCAAGATTTAGAAGCAAAATCAAAACTATCCCTTATAGAGTCAAAAGGTCTAGAATTAGAAGCCAGGATAACATATATTGAATCAAAACCAGATAACTCAAATAATGTACAAGACTTAACTCAATTACAGAATATTTAAATACCCGAAGAAATAACATCAAATGATAAATTTCTTCAAATAATAGAAAAAATAGAATACCAAAAATGGTATATTCATATAACACTCCATGTTTCAAAAGATCATAAAATTCTAACCCAAGCCCTGTTGGACTCAGGCGCAGACCTTAATTGCATTCAAGAAGGACTCATTCCTTCAAAGTACTGCAAAAAAACCCTAGAAAGCCTTCACACTGCTAGTGGAGACAGAATGAATATCAAATATAAACTATCAAACTCTTACGTTTGCAATGACGGTATATGTTTCAAAACTCCTTTTATATTAATTAAAGACCTTCAACAACAAATTATATTAGGAGCTCCCTTTATTAGTCAAATATATTCATTTATGGTTATAAAAGAGGGAGTCCACACTAAAATCAAAGATACCCCAATAACTTTCCAATTCAACAAAGAGGCCTAAACCTTTTACAATCAACTGCAATATTCAAACAAATAAATTTAATACATAATAAGAAAAATCATATTCAACACCTTCAAAAGGAAATAAAGTATCAAAAAATTGAAAAACAACTTCTTCAACCCAATGTTCAAAATAAGATCAATCAATTAAATAATAAAATAACTAGAGAAGTTTGCCCTGATCTTCCAAATGCCTTATGGGATAGAAAACAACATATAATTCGACTCCCATATGAAAAAGACTTCAAAGAAAAAAATATTCCTACTAAAGCTAGACCTATACAAATGAACAAAGAACTATTAGAACATTGTAAAAAGAAAATTTAAACTCTTTCAGATAAAAAATTAATAAGACATTCAAAATCTCCATGGAGCCGCTCCGCTTTTTACGTTAACAATCAAGCTGAAAAGGAACGAGGAGTTCCAAGATTAGTAATCAATTATAAACCACTCAACAAAGTTCTTTAATGGATCAGATATCTGATTCCAAACAAAAGGGACTTACTCAATAGGCTCTATGATGCAAAAATAGTTTCAAAATTCGATTTAAAAAGCGGCTTTTGGCAAATTCAAGTTAATAAAAAAGATCATTACAAAACAACATTTATTGTTCCATTTGGGCACTACGAATGGAATGTAATGCCTTTTGGATTCAAAAATGCTCCATCTGAATTTCAAAATATCATGAACGATATTTTTACTCAATATACATATTTCATCATTGTGTACATTGATGATATTCTTGTTTTCTCAAATAATATAGACCAACATTTCAAACATTTAAATATTCTTCTATATGTTATTAAGAAAATTTGTTTAGTATTATCCGCCTCGAAAATGAAACTATTTCAAACAAAAGTCAGATTTCTTGGTCATGATATTTTCTAAGGAACAATAAAACCAATTGCTAGATCAATTGAATTTGCAAACAAATTTCCAAATGAATTAAAAGATAAAACTCAATTACAAAGATTTCTGGGATGTCTTAACTATGTTTCAAACTTTTTCCCAATCTTAGAAACATGTGTCAACCATTATATCAAAGACTCAAAAAGAACCATCTTACTTGGACAAAAGAACATACCATAATAGTACAAACCCTTAAGGAAGGAGCCAAAAGTCTTCCATGTCTAACACTCCCAAGCCCAGAAGCATTCCTTATTGTTGAAACAGATGCTTCAAATATTGGTTGTGGAGGAATGCTTAAACAAAGGTTAGGAACAAGACCAGAACAAGTAGTTAGATTCCATTTAGGCCTATGGCTCGGACCTCAAAAAAATTATTCAACCATCAAAAAGAAAATTTTATCAATTGTTTTAAATATTTCAAAATTCCAAGATGATTTGTATAACAAAACCTTTCTTTTACGAATTGATTGCAAACCTGCAAAAGAAGTTTTATAAAAGGATGTCAAGAATTTAGTCTCAAAAAAAATTTTTGCTAGATAGCAAGCAATATTGTCAATATTTGATTTTCAAATCGAATTCATCAAAGGAGAAAATAATTCTCTCCCAGACTTCCTTTCAAGAGAATTTCTACAAGGTCATGACATCATCCCATTCTCTTCTTCAGGATAATGTCAAAACAAAAGGGAAAAGGAAAGGAAAAGGAAGAAGAATTTCAAAAACCAAAAGATTATGCAATGAAGCTTCAACCTCATCCTCAAAATCCTTTAATAGAAATTCCAACTCAAAACCCATATTCTATTCTTGAGCAAGAGTTTCCTCCAATTTCCTATGCAGCAGCAACCTTAAGATCCCCTCAACATCCATTTCCATTACGACCTCCACCTCCTCTACAACCTCTAATCAAACACTCCTAAGATTCCTCTTCTTCTCAATCCGCTCAATATTTTACAAAACCTCAATTAGAACATATTTATTTAATAGGTCAATATGAACCGCTTTCTTTAAATGAAATTCATGGCTCCGTAAATTCAACTTTCCCAAAGGACTTTCAATGGATTCTAGATGATATCAATCGAACTTGAAAATTTTACGAGTTTATTTTAGTTGACTCAAAATCTGTTCAAATCAAACATAAAACTAACTCTACAAATGGGCAATTATGTTTTCAACCTGCAAAATTTTAAATGTTTGGAACCGAAGAGATTTCGGTTACAACCCTTTTACTTCAAAGCAATTTTCTCAACCTTTTCAACCCTCAGGTTATACCTACCAAGATTACAAAATGGCCTGGTTTAGATGTTTTCTTATCAGACCATTTGACCACTCTTGGTTTTTCCAATTTACAAAAAAATCAAGACATTTCTCAACTTGGTTTCTTAAATGGTGGCGATTTTTTGGTCCTTCCTCCACCATTTATCCTGCCAATGTTCAAGCATTATTCAATATTTATTCCAAAAATCTAAGAGATTTACATAAACCCTTAGATAAAATTACTAGTTTTCATTCAAATTTTCAAATCCCATGGATTTTATGTTGGTCTTACTCAACTACTCAATTTTTCCTACATCCTTACCCATTATTAATGGTACACGAATACAAAATCAAATCGTGAGACAAATACGTTATAGAACGTGATTACTCTACCGAAATTCTTTCAATTTTTTCAAAGAAAGCAAAAACAAAAATATTCAAAATTTTCCCCCAGAATCTTGAACACCATCCAAGACTCAACCTGTGAAAGCAACAAATTCAAGCTCCTCCTCAAAATCAAAATCCAAGAAGAAAGTTTCAAAGGAACTTCTAGCCCAACTCCTCCAGCAGATTCAAGACTCAACTGACGAAGAAGAAGGTGATGATGCCAGTTCTTCACCAACAGATCCTTTTAATTTTCTTCAATAAAGCTGCTTTGATTTTCAGCCCCGACAATTCACTATAGCAAAGTCAATCAACTGTAGCAAGGACAACCCGCTGTCCAATTACTATTGCAATAATTCATATCACTGTTGATTGTACAATAATTCAAAGACAGGTGCCCAGGACTTCAAATTTTTTCAAATCCAATTCAATTCTTGCAGCTATTTAAGGAGCATCAAAGGGTTCAAGTAGGCAGAGGCAATTCGAGAGAGAAAAAAATCAAAAACTACAAAATTCTCCCTCACTTACATCAGCTTTTGTAATTTTAATTTCTGTTCAAGCTTTGTAAACAAGTCTCCATTTTAATCTGCAAGTTTTGTATTTGAATTTCGATTACTATCTTTTAAGTTTCAATCTGTTGTATATGCATACATATATATATGTATGTATGTATGTATGTTACATTTGTGTCCATAATCTGAGTATGAATTCCTTCTTTTGTAACCGTGAAAGAATATATTTGACTTATAAAAGGGGTTCCTAATATAATTTGTTGTTGAAGATCTTTGACTAAAATAAAAGGTATTTTGAAACAAACTCCATTATTGCAAATATAAGAATTTGAAAGTTTATAGTTGATATTCATTTTATTTCCACTAGCAGTGTGGAGACTTTCTAATATTTTTTCATAGTATTTTGACGGAACGAGTCCTACTTGGATGCAATTGAGATATGCTCCTGAATCCAACAGGGCTTGAGTTTGAATTTTATAATCATTTGAAATATGGAGAGTTATACAGATATACCATTTTTGATACTCTATTTTTTCAATTATTTGAAGATATTTGCCATTTGAGATTGGTTCATCTGGTATTCGAAGGTTAATGTTTTCTAATTGAGTTTCTATTGGATTATTCGTTTTAGATTCTATGTATGATAACATTGATTCCAATTATAAATATTTTGATTCTAAAAAAGATAATTTTGATTTTGTTTCTAAATCTTGATACTATATTATTATAAATTCTCTTTGTAAATGTTTAATTTATCCTTTTAGTTAATTGATTTCTCTTTGTAAATCTACAGTTGAAATTTGTCTAAATACATTTGGTGTAGGATATTTTTTAAATATTTGTTCTAAAGATTTGGGTTACTTTGGTTTAAATATAATTTCTTTTAGTTTGAGAAGATATTCTTTTCTTATTTCTTGATCGTGAATTTTCTCTACTATATCTAGAAGATCTTCTTTGTTTGCTTTGGTTAATATGTTAATTGTTTTAATTTTGAAGGGACATAAATCTTCACTTGATTCAAATGATGTGTCTTCATTGGTTGTATCTTCTTGAATTTCAAATATGTAGTCTTTATTATTTGAGCTTGATTTAGAAAGAAATAAATTCATTAATTTATTTTTTAAGTCTTCATCTTCTATTTTATTTATTTTTTCTTTCATTTTGCATTCGTTTCAGTAATAACCAGGTTTTTTTGCATATGAAGCATATTGGGATTTTGTTTGATTTCTTCCTTGAATATTTTTTTCTACTTTTGTAATATTGAGGTGGTGGTGGTGGTTCATATTTATTTTCCCTTTTCTTTCTATAATACTTAAGGTCTATTTGAAACGTTTTCTTTTTGTATCGTTTTGAAGGAGGTTTGAAATTATAAATACCATATTGAGCACAAAAAGAACCTAATTCTTTTCTTATTTGTGCCTTTTCGAGATTGTTACAAAGTTTTTGTTCTAGACATAATTGTAATGCTTCTTTTTTGATAAAAGCAAATAATTGTCTATAGGTTATATTATACCATGGAATTATTTGAGTTCCACAAACATCTTGAATTTTAGTCATTATTCTTTTTGCAAATAATTTTGGAAGTCCAATAACAAATCTTTTTTTCCAAAATGGTTGGATTCCATCTTCTCTTTTGAGTACATGAGTTAAAAACATGTCTTTGTACCATCAAAAATCTTGTAAAGATGGACATCTTAAATTAGTTAAAAATAATTTTGTTGATTCTTGTTCTTCAGTTATGCTTCCAAAAAAGGCAAAAGTTATTGACCAAATTAATGTTTCTACTGCGTCTTCTACAACTTCTTCAATGTAAGGTGAATTGACGTCATTAGGACCAAGTTGTTTTCTTTCTATATGAGTATGACTGAGTATTAATTCTCTTTCATGGAGTTGTAAAGTTCTTGATCACCATGATTGAAGTTGTCCTTAGAATCCAGAAACAATTAACCTGGCTGATATATGGTTTGTATGTGCGGGATTGGATACCTCGTATGCTATTGATGCCATTGCCATTTGTTGTAGAGTATTTTGATTTCATATTCAGTTTTTCCATCTATATTCCATTCATGGATATCATTTTCATTGAATGATACAGAGGTAAATTGATTTCTTTCTTCATATTGTACATCAGGAGGAGTTGGTCTTGGATAATAATTTCTTGTAGGTTGATTTTTTTCAATTATTTTTTATTCTATTTATTGATGATTCAGGATTTTCAATCGTAATGGTGTTAAATTGTTATTCTATTTTTTGAATTTCTATTATATATATATTTGAAATATTTGTAAAATATCTTATACCCATTCTTTCAAGGAATTCAAAAACCTCTGTCCTTTTCCCTTTTTCCCTTTTGTCTTAGAGATTCGACATATTTTCAATATGAAGAATTTTGACTAGCAATTGTTCAAACAAATTTACACAATGGACCAATTTATTTCAATTGTTATCCAAAATTTTCTGTTGCTTTCCAAGATCCGACAATTTTGGATACTTTAACGTTAGATATTCATTTGCCAAATGTTAATATCAAAGAGAACAAACAAATTTTGTTCTGATTTACAGAATTTATTTTAGGCTTTTAGGAAGCCAACTTAACTCAAAATGTCTCAAACAATCTCCTCCTGGAGAAACTTTACTGCTTGAGGTTAAGGCTGAACAAGCTACAACCTTGACCCCAAAACGCCTCAAATGGAATGAGATAACCATCCCAAAAATTTGGAGGATTAAAAACCCTCAACCTCCAATAAATGTTGCAAGAAGACAAGTTCAACAAATCACTGAAGAACCTGATGGCAAAATTACCATTAAGTTCGAATCAGGAAAACAAACAATTATTTCTCATCCTTCGTGTATCGAATCTTCAACACAATCAACTTCATCCTTTCCATATAATAGAGAAGAAGATTTTCAAAATACTTCTACTTCCAGGTTTAGAGGAATACGGTTTAACTCTCCTCTTGTCGAACCAGTTTTTCAAAATGAATCATCTTCAAACCCAAGTTCTCCAACAACTTCTCAAATGAGACCTCCTTTAATAAATATTTTAACAAAAGATTTTATAATAAATAAAGAGTTTTTAAGCAATGAATTTGAATCTGATCACAATAAGATTCGAATACATTGGTACTTTCAAACTTTTACAAAGGAATCAACAATCAAAATTAGAGAAACCTATTACAAAGAATTAAATCAATTAAAATGTAATATTCTATTCTTCAACTGGTTAGAATCATATACATCAAGGAATCAAATACCAAATCCATTTATTCAAAATTTTATAAATGTTAATACAAACCCTACAACCAAATAGTTAACAACGGATGGACAAATAATCCAAACTATTCATTCTCCAACAAAGAATTTAATTATCAATGTTCAAAATCAATAAACGGTTGCTACTCCTTTCCGTGGTGGAAGAGAGGAAAAAGAAAATTCACCATCTATAATCAAAGATATAAATAAAATTTATGAACAAAATAGTTTTTAAGCTTTAAATCTCAAAACAATGTCGGAACAATTAAATTCAATACATAACAATATAATAAATAACAAGGATAGACAAAAATTGGAACAATCTCTAATAGTGCAATCAATGCCTCAACCAACATATACAAATTATACAATCCCTCAACCAATACCTTAAAGCTATCCTATTCAACAAAGCTTTCCAACTCCACAATCACAAACAAACCCATTCTTTCAAGGAATTCAACAACCCTCTTTCCAACCTTTTAATTTAACTAAAAAAGATAAAGAACAAATAAAACTTAAAAAATCACAGAATTCTGATGATGATATTATTGAAAGAATCACTCAAAAACTCAAATTAATAGATAATCCTACAACTAGCAGCCCTACAATTCAAACTATTTCAAAATGAGAAAATGAAGACTCAAATGAAGAAACTTCATCAATATCCCAGCCAAAAGAAAAACTAAGTTCCCTCTGTATTCAAAATAGTGGTTTCAATTTTAAAAGAACTTTAGGAAAAAACAAAAAAGAAAAAACATTCAAAACAGAACCCAAATAGAATTCTAATTTGCCACAGGTGTAGAAAACCTGTCCATTTTATGAGAAATTTCAAAAAGAATCAACCAATAACTCAAAATGAAGATCAACAACTCATAGACAAATCAATGAATTCAACCTTAGAAAATGCAAAAGACAATTTTGAAATTCAAAAGAATACAGGAGTTAAAAGCCTATCTCCTAATTTATCTCATACAGAAAATGAAAACTTAACCTCTGATCGAACTACAAAAATATGTCACCATAAAACAATACAACTCGAAAATCAAGTATCTAAAGAATCTGAATCAAGTTCAAGCTTACCTAATTTAGATGTACTTCTCAGAACTTCTGAGGTTAATTATGACAAATTGGGAAAACACGTCTCTAGTCCAAAACAAATCATTACGTTATGATTTAAAGCGAATTTTTCAAAACTTTAAAAAATTTTACATTACAAAATTTCCTTTTCAATACTCTATTATAAATTTGCAAAGCCACTTATACCAAATACAATTTCAAAACTAAAAACAGTTTTAGCATCCTTTCAAAATTACTTTATACAAAACCCTTCTTTTAGGGATTACCTTCAGACAAATATTCTAATTTTTTATCTGCAGGAAATGAAGACAGATAAAGGTAAACGGAAGATTCAATCCTAAGAAGACTATGCAATGTCTCTCAAATCCCATTCCCACTCTTCTCCAATAAAAACTATACTCACAATAAAAGACCTTTCTCCTCAAAAAACCTCAACACAATCCCCTAGTCAACCTCTTGAGCAATCACCTCAAATTAGCTAATATCTTACAAAACCCCAAATGGAACACATACTAGTCACATAACAAAAAGAACCCCTATCTCACGACGATATCAAAATCTAGTCCAGACTATTTTGCCAAAGAATTTTCACTGGTTTCCTGATGACGTTAAGAAAACTAGTTAACTTTATGAACTCATTTTGATCGATACTGGATCTATTCAGTTTAAATATCACAAGGGTGATAATGGACAAATCCAATTCTCAAGTTGCAAAATCAAAAATATTTTATAGCTCAAAGATTTTGATCAGAGTTTCTACAAACCAAAGCGAGTTTCAAGATCCTTTACCCCAGAAAGTTTTAATTATCAAGATTACAAGAAAGCTTGGTTCAAAGCTTTTCTTTATCAACCATTTGATCATACTTGGTTCTTTAAAATTACAAACAAAACTCAAACATTTCCAACATGGTTTTATGAATGGTGGCATTCATTTGGAAGAACCATTGATATTTACCCTGCTATGACAAAAGATTTACTTGATAGTTATTCAAACTATTCACAAGAAGAACCACTAGATTCAATTTTACATTTTCATTCACTTTTCCAAATTCCATGGATCTTTCGCTGGTTCTATGCCCATACTAAATATTTAAAATAACCATATCCTCTTTCATTGGTTAGTGAATTCAAAGTCAAATTGTAGGATAATTTTGTTTTCAAAGAACATTACACCCCCAAGACCTTTCTAACATACTTAAAACAACATTCTCATATGTTTGATTTGGAATCTCAAAATATTTCAAATATTTCAACATTACTTTCCAACTTAACAATATCAGATTCAAATAAAAAATATGAAGTCCCTCCGACTTCAAACGATGATTCTCATACTGCCCAATATATGCCCCTTCAGCAAGTTCAAGTCTCTGATATTGATTCCCTCCAAACTTAGAATCAATTTATCAAATTGGAACTTTTAATTTCAAAATAGCTTTTTCATGCAAAACACATGAACAATCAATGACTATTGATCAAGAAACCCAAATAGTTCAATTACTTTCGAACTTATCCATTCAAAAATATATTGCAAAAGGTTATTACTATATACACTATAGTTTAGTTCAAGTAGCTATCAATCCTTTAACAAGGACAGGACATAACCAACCGGTTATGTTAGCTATTAGAGATTCAACACATTTAAATTATGAAGAATCTTTACTAGCAATTGTCCAAACAAATTTACATAATGGACCAATTTATTTCAATTGCTATCCAAACTTTTCGGTTGCTCTTATAGATCCGACAATTTTGGATACTTTAACGTTAGATATTCATTTGCCAAATGTTAATATCAAAGAGAATAGACAAAAATTTGTTCTCATTTACAGAATTTATTTCAGGCTTTGAGGAAGCCATCTTAACCCAAAATGTCTCAAACAATCTCCTTCTGGAGAAACTTTACTGCTTGAGGTTCAGGCTGAACAAGCTTCAACCTTTACCCCAAAGCATCTCAAATGGAATGAAATAACCATTCCAGATATTTGGAGAATTGAAAAACCTCAACCTCCAAGAAATATTGCAAAAGACAAGTTCAGCAAATTACTGAAGAACCAAATGGTAAAATTACCATTAAGTTCGAATCAAGAAAACAAACAATTATTTCACAGCCTTCCTATATTGAATCTTCAACACAATCAACTTCATCTTTTCAATATAACAGAGAAGAAGATTTGCAAAATACTTCTACCTCACGGTTTAGAGGAATACGTTTTAACTCTTCTCTTTTCGAACCAGTTTTTCAAAATGAATCAGTTTCAAACCCAAGTTCTCCAACAGCTTCTCAAATGAGACCTCCTTCAATAAATATTTTGACAAAAGATTTTACAATAAATAAATAATTTTTAAGCAATGAACTTGAATCTGATCATAATAAAATTCAAAGACATTGATTTTTCAAACATTTACAAAGGAATCAACAATCAAAATTAGAGAAACTTATTACAAAGAATTAAATCAATTAAAGTTCAATATTCCATTTTTCAAATGGTTAGAATAATACACATCAGGGAGCCAAATACCAAATCCTTTTGTTCAAAATTTCATAAATGTTAATACAAATCCTGTAACCAAATGGTTAACAACGGATGAACAAGTAATCCAAACTATTCATCCTCCAACAAAAAATTTAATTATTAATGCTCTAAATCAAGAAATCGTCACTACTCGTTTCCGTGGGGGAAGAGAGGAAAAAGAGGATTCACCACCTACAATCAAAGTTATAAATAAAATTTATGAACAAAATAATTTTCAAGTTTTAAATCTCAAAACGATATCGGAACAATTAAATTCAATACATAACAATATAATAAACAACAAGGATAAACAAAAAATGGAACAATCTCCAATAGTCCAATCAATGCCTCAACCAACATATCAAAATTACACTATCCCTTAACCAGTACCTCAAATACCTCAAAGCTATCCTATTCAACAAAGCTTTCCAACTCCACAATCATAGACAAACCCATATTTTTAAGGAATTCAACAACCCTCATTCCAACCATTTAATTTAACTCAAAAAGATAAAGAAAAAATAAAACTAAAAAAATCACAGAATTCTGATGATGATAACATTGAAAGAATCACCCAAAAACTCAAATTAATAGATAACCCAACAACTAGTAGCCCAACAATTCAAACTATTTCAAAAGGAGAAAATGAAGACTCCAATGAAGAAACCTCATCAATATCCCTAAGTCAAATAGAAATTCAAAAAACAGAAAAATAATTTAACACCAATACAGTTGAAAACCCCAAAGGCTTCAAAAAAATCCTCCTCCCTCGACAGAGGACCAGACTAAGATAGTTCAAACCTTAAAACAAAGAGTCAAAAATCTCCAATGTCTGGCTCCTTCCAAATCCAAAAGCGTTTCTTATTGTAGAAACAGATGCTTAAGATATCAAAGCCTTTAATATAATGGTTGACACATATTGCGAAGGTTAGGGAAGAAATCGGCAACATAATTTAAACATCTTAAAAATCTTTGCAATTGAGTTTTGTCTTTTAATTCATCTGTAAATTTGTCAGCAAAATCTATTGCTCTTGTAATAGGTTTTATGGTTCCTTGAAAAATGTTATGGCCTAAAAATCTAACTTTGGTTTGAAATAATTTCATCTTTGAAGCTAAAACAACTAAACCATTTCTTTTGATAGTGTTTAAAAGGATATTGAAATGTTTGAAATGTAGATCAATATTTTTTTGAGAAAACCAAGATATCATCAATGTAAACAACAATAAAATCTGTATAATGAGTAAAAATGTCATTCATAATATTTTGAAATTCTGATAGAGCATTTTTTAGTCTAAATGGCATCACGTTCCATTCGTAGTGTCCAAATGGGACCGTGAATGCTAATTTATAACGATCTTTTTCGTCAATTTGAATTTCCCAAAAACCACTTTTTAAATAAAATTTTGAAAATATATTTGCATCATGTAAATTATTTAGTAGGTCTCTTTTGTTTGAAATTGGATATCTTATCCATTGAAGAACTTTGTTGAATGGTTTGTAATTAATCTTGGGACTTCTATTTCTAGTTCTGCTTGCTTATTAACATAAATACAGAACAGTTCCACGGAGATTTCGATGGTCTTATTAATTTTTTTGTCTAAAAGCATTTGGATTTTATTTTTGCAATGTTCTAATAATTCCCAATTCATTTGAATAGGTCTGGCTTTTGTTGGAATATTTGTTTCATTAAAATCTTTTTCATAAGGTAATTGAATTATAAGCTTCTTCCTTTCCCAAAATGCATTAGGAAGATCAGAGCATACTTTTTTAATTATTTTGTTGTTTAATTGAGTTATTTTTCATTTGACTGGACTAATTGTTTTTCAATCCTTTGATATTCTATTTCCTTTTGAAGATACTCAATATGAGTTTTCTTGTTGGTGATTAGGTTTATTTATTTGAATATTGTTGATTGTAAGAGATTTAGATCCCTTTGTTGAATTGGGTTTAGGAATTGAAATGTTACTTTGTTGTCCATAACTATAGTAAGAATTCCTTCTTTTGTAACTGTAAAAGGATATATTTGACTTATAAAAGAGGTTCCTTATATAATTTTTTGTTGAAAATCTTTGACTAAAATAAATGGTGTTTTGAAACAAACTCCATCATTGCAAATATAAGAATTTGAGAGTTTATATTTGATATTCATTTTATCTCCACTAGCTGTGTGAAGACTTTTTAATATTTTTTTATAATATTTTGATGGAACGAGTCCTTTTTGGATGCAATTGAGATGTGCTCCTGTGTCTAACAAGGCTTGAGTTTGAATTTTATGGTTTTTTGAAATATGAAGATTTATATTGATATACCATTTTTGATATTCTATTCTTTCGATTATTTGAAGGAATTTGTCATTTGAGATTGGTTAATCTGGTATTTGAATGTTTTCTAATTGAGTTTCTATTGGATTTTCTAATGAGGCACTTATTTTAGATTCTATGTATGATAATCATGATTCTAATTATAAATCTTTTGATTCTAATAGAGATAATTTTGATTTCGTTTCTAAATCTTGATACTGTATTGTTGTTAATTCTGTTTGTAATTGTTTAATTTATCCTTTTAGATCATTGTTTTCTCCTTGTAAATCTCCAGTTTAAATTTGTCTGAATACATTTGGTGTGGGGTATTTTTCAAATATTTGTTCCAAAGATTTGGATTGCTTTTGGACTAGTTATCTATTGTTCTTTAAATATAATTTCTTTTAATTTGAGAAGATATTATCTTCTTATTTCTTCATCTTGAATTTTTTCTACTATGTCTAAAAGGTCTTCTTGGTTTCCTTTTGTTAATACGTTAATTGTTTTGATTTTGTAGGGACATAAATCTTCACTTGATTCAGATGATGTGTCTTCATTGGTTGTATCTTCTTGAATTTCAAATATGTAGTCTTCATTGTTTGAGCTTGAATTAGAAAGAAATAAATTCATTAATTTATTTTTTAAATCTTCATCTTCTAATTGATTTATTTTTTCGTTCATTTTGCATTCACTTTGGTAATGTCTAGATTTTTGCATTTGAATCATTTTGAAATTTTGTTTGATTTTTCTTTGAATATTTTCTTTTATTTGTGTAATATTGAGGTGGTGGTATTTGTTCATATTTATTTTTTCTTTTCATTCTGTAAGACTTAAAGTCTTGTTAAAACTTTTTTTTTTTTTTGTATTGTTTTAAAGGAGGTTTGAAATTATGAATTCCGTATTAGGCACAGAAAGAACCTAATTCTTTTCTTGTTTGTGCCTTTTTGAGATTGTTACGAAGTTTTTGTTCTTGGCATAATTGTAATGCTTCCTTTTTGATAAAAGCAAATAATTGTCCATAAGTTATGCTATACCATGGAATTGTTTGAGTTCAAAAAACATCCTGAATTTTTGTCATTATTCTTTCTGCAAATAAATTTGGAAATCCAGTTACAAATCTTCCTTTCCGGAATGGTTGATTCCCATCATCTCTTTTGAGTACATGAGTTAAAAACATATCTTTGTACCATCAAAAATCTTGTAAAGATCTACATTTTAAATTGGTTAAAAACAACTTTGTTGATTCTTGTTCTTCGGTTATGCTGCCAAGAAAGGTAACGGTTATTGACCAAATTAATGTTTCTACGGCGTCTTCTATTACTTCTTCAATGTTAGGTGGATTAACGTTATTAGGATCAAGTCGTCATCTTTCTAAACGGGTATGATTGAGTATTAGTTCTCTTTCATGGAGTTGTAATGTTCTTGACCACGATGATTGAAGTTGTCCTGAGAATCCAGAAACAATCGATTTGGCTGTTATATGGTTTGTACGTGTGGGATTGAATCTATAATGTTTTTTGAATTTATATTTCACTTAGGGATATTGATGAGGTTTCTTCATTGGAGTCTTCATTTTCTCCTTTTGAAATAGTTTGAATTGTTGGGCTGCTAGTGGTTGGGTTATCTGTTAATTTGAGTTTTTGGGTGATTCTTTCAACGATATCATCATTATAAATCTGTGATTTTTTGAGTTTTATTTGTTCTTTATCTTTTCTAGTTAAATTAATTGGTTGGAATGAGGGTTGTTGAATTCCTTAAAAAAATGGGTTTGTCTGTGATTGTGGAGTTGGAAAGCTTTGTTAAATAGGATAGCTTTGAGGTATTTGAGGTATTGGTTGAGGGATAGTGTAATTTTGATATGTTGGTTGAGACATTGATTGGACTATTGGAGATTGTTAAATTTTTAATTTATCATTGTTGTTTATTATATTGGCATGTATTGAATTTAATTGTTCCGATATCGTTTTTAGATTTAAAGCTTGAAAATTATTTTGTTCATAAATTTTATTTATATCTTTTATTGTAGGTGGTGAATCTTCATTTTCCTCTCTTCCCCCACGGAAAGGAGTAGCAACAATTTCTTGATTTTGAACATTAATAATTAGATTTTTTGTTGGAGGATGAATAGTTTGGATTACTTGTCCGTCCGTTGTTAACCATTTGGTTACATGGTTTTTATTAACATTTATATGAATTTTGAATAAAAGGATTTGGTATTTAGTTCCTTGATGTATATGATTCTCACCATTTAAAAAATAGAATATTACATTTTAATTGATTTAATTCTTTGTAATAAGTTTTTCTAATTTTGATTGTTGATTCCTTTGTAAAAGTTTGAAAAAACAAATGTTTTTGAATCTTATTATAATCAGATTCAAATTCATTGCTTAAAAATTCTTTGTTTATCGTAAAATCTTTTGTCAAAACATTTATGGAAGGAGGTCTCATTTGTGAAGATGGTGGAGAACTTGGGTTTGAAACTGATTCATTTTGAAAAACTGATTCGGCAGGAGGAGAGTTAAAACGTATTCCTCTAAACCTTGAGGTAAAAGTATTTTGAAAATCTTCTTCTCTGTTATACTAAAAAGATGAAATTGATTGTGTTGAAGATTCAATGTAGGAAGGCTGAGAAATAGTTGTTTATTTTCTTGATTCGAACTTAATGGTAATTTTACCATCTGGTTCTTCAATTATTTATTGAACTTGATTTTTTGCAATATTTCTTGGAGGTTGAGGGTTTTCAATTTTTGAAATATCTAAATGGTTATTTTATTCCATTTGAGACGCTTTGGGGTAAAGGTTGAAGCTTATTCAGCCTGAACCTCAAGCAGTAAAGTTTCTCCAGGAGAAGATTGTTTGAGACATTTTTGTTTAAGATTGCTTCCTAAAAGTATGAAATAAATTCTGTAAATGAGAACAAAGTTTTGTTTGCTCTCTTTAATATTAACATTTGGCAAATGAATATCTAACGTTAAAGTATCCAAAATTATCGTGTCTCTAAGAGCACCCAAAAAGTTTGGAGAGTAATTGAAATAAATTAGTCCATTGTGTAAATTTGTTGGGACAATTGCTAGTAAAGATTCTTCATAATTTAAATATGTTGAATCTCTAAGAGCTTACATAACCGGTTGGTTATGTCCTATCCTTGTTAAAGGATTGATAGCTACTTGAACTAAATCATAGTGTATATAGTGATAACCTTTTGCAATATATTTTTGAATGGATAAGTTTAAAAGTAATTGAGCTATTTGGGTTTCTTGATCAATAGTCATTGATTGTTAATGTGTTTTGCATGAAAAAGCCATTTTGAAATCAAAAGTTCCAATTTGATAAATTGATTCTAAATCCTCATTTGGAATACTCCAGTTAACAAAATCTTTTGGATTTGTAATTTCTTTTGAAACTTCTTTTGAATTAACTATGTTTAAACTAGTATTAGGTTGTTTTGAAAACATCTTTCTTAAAGGTCCAGCAATTCTAAAACTTGACATGGTTACGGCCTCAGTTGTTTGGGTTCAGCAGTTACCTAACAGTCTTACTATTTAACACTGTAGAGAACGGATGTACTATTTGACACTATTGAGAACGGGAACACCAATGACATAGTAACTGGAACACCCAGCGGGAACACCTTCAATACGGCATACCAACGTTATCCGGGCTTACCAACGCTACACTTCACAGCTCTATGATGTTTTGAATTTTATTTGTTCTTTATCTTTTCTAGTTAAATTAAATGATTAGAATGAGGGTTGTTGAATTCCTTGAAAAAATGGGTTTGACTGTGATTGTGGAGTTGGAAAGCTTTGTCGAATAGGATAGCTTTTGAGGTATTGGTTAAGAGATAGTGTAATTTTGATATGTCGGATGAGGTATGGCTTGCCATCTTGCAAAAATTTGTTTTGAAACTATATTTGTTACGTCATTTTATAAAACTTCTTTTGTGGATTTGCAATCAATTCTTAGAAGGAAAGTTTTATTATATAAATCATTTTGAAATTTTGAAATGCATAAAACAATATTTTTTGTTTGAGTATACTGTCATAACCTATATCTGAAGCATCTGTATTTACAATGAGAAACGCTCTTGGATTTGGAAGGGCTAGACATGGGAGATCTTGACTCTTTGTTTTAAGGTTTGAACTATCTTAGTATGGACCTTTGTCCAGGGAGGAGGATTTTTTTGAAGCCTTTGGTATAATGGTTGACATGTATCGCGAAGGTTGGGGAATAAATCAGCAACATAATTTAAACATCTCAAAATCCTTTGTAATTGAGTTTTGTCTTTTAATTCATTTGAAAATTTGTCAGCAAACTCTATTGCTCTTGCAATAGGTTTTATATTTCCTTGAAAAATGTTATGGCCTAAAAATCTAACTTTGGTTTGAAATAATTTCATCTTTGAAGCTGAAACGACTAAACCATTTCTTTTGATAGTGTTTAAAAGGATATTTAAATGTTTGAAATGTTGATCAATATTTATTGAGAAAACTAAGATATCGTCAATGTAAACAATAATAAAATATTTATATTGAGTAAAAATGTCATTCATAATATTTTGATGATCTCATGTAGCTTTTTTGAGTCCAAATGGCGTCACATTCCATTCGTAGTGCCCAAATGGGACTGTGAATGCGGTTTTGTAACGATCTTTTTTGTCAATTTAAATTTGCCAAAAATCACTTTTCAAATCAAAATTTGAAAATATATTTGCATCATATAACCTGTTTAGTAGGTCTCTTTTGTTTGGAATTGGATATCTTATCTATTGAAGAATTTTGTTTAATGGTTTGTAATTGACGAATAATCTTGGGACTCCTCTTTCTAGTTCTGTTTGCTTGTAAACATAAAATGTAGAACAGCTCCAAGGAGATTTTGATGGTCTTATTAATTTTTTGTCTAAAAGCATTTGAATTTCGTTTTTGCAATGTTCTAATAATTCTTTGTTCATTTGAATAGGTCTAGCTTTTGTTGGAATATTTCTTTCATTAAAATCTTTTTCATCAGGTAATTGATTATATACTTTTTTCTTTCCCAAAATGCATTAGGAAGATCAGAGTATACTTCTTTAATTATTTTGTCATGTAATTGAGTTAATTTTTCCATTTGGTTACAGGGTTTGTATTAACATTTATAAAATTTTGAATAAAGGGATTTGGTATTTGGTTCCTTGATGTGTACGATTCTAACCATTTGAAAAAATTGAATATTACATTTTAATTGATTTAATTCTTTGTAACAAGTTTCTCTAATTTTGATTATTGATTATTTTATAAAAATTTAAAAAAACCAATGTCTTTGAATCTAATTACGATTAGATTCAAATTCATTGCTTAAAATTTCTTTATTTATTGTAAAATCTTTTGTCAAAAAATTTATGAAAGGAGGTCTCATTTGAGAAACTGTCGGAGAACTTGGGTTTGAAACTGATTCATTTTGAAAAACTGGTTCAGCAAGAGGTGAGTTAAAACGTATTCCTTTAAACCGTGAGGTAGAAGTGTTTTGAAAATCTTCTTCTCTTTTATATTGAGCATATGAAGTTGATTGTGTTGATGATTCAATATAGGAAGGTTGTGAAATGATTGTTTGTTTTCCTGATTCGAACTTAATGGTAATTTTACCATTTGGTTCTTCGGTAATTTGTTGAACTTGTTTTTTTGTAATATTTCTTGGAGGTTGAGGGTTTTCAATTCTCCAAATATCTGGAATTGTTATTTCATTCCATTTAGACGGTTTGGGGTAAAGGTTGAAGCTTGTTCAGCCTGAACCTCAAGCAGTAGAGTTTCTCCAGGATGAGATTGTCCGAGACATTTTGGGTTAAGATGGCTTCCTAAAAGCCTGAAATAAATTCTGTAAATGAGAATAAAGTTTTGTCTATTCTCTTTAATATTAACATTTGGCAAATGAATATCTAACATTAAAGTATCCAAAATTGTCGGATCTCTAAAAGCAACCGAAAAGATTGGATAGCAATTGAAATAAATTGGTCCATTATGTAAATTTGTTTGGACAATTGTTAGTAAAGATTCTTTGTAATTTGAATATGTTAAATCTCTAAGAGCTAACATGACCGGTTGGCTATGTCCTGTCCTTGTTGAAGGTTTGATAGCTACTTGAACTAAACCATAGTGTATATAGTGATAACCTTTTGCAATATATTTTTGAATGGATAAGTTTGAAAGTAATGGAACTATTCGGGTTTCTTGATCAATAGTCATTGATTGTTAATTTGTTTTGCATGAAAAGCCATTTTGAAATCAAAGGTTCCAATTTGTTAAATTGATTCTAAATCCTTATTTGGAATACTCTAGTTAACAAAATATTTGGGTTTGTAATTTCTTTTGAAACTTTTTTTGAATTAACTATGTTTAAACAAGTAATAGGTTATTTTGAAAACATTTTTCTAAAAGGTATAGCAATTCTGAAACCTGACATTGTTACAGCCTCAGTTGTTTGGGTTCAACAGTTACCTAACAGTGCTACTATTTAACACTTTTTAGAACGGAGGTACTATTTGACACTGTTGAGAACGAGAACACTAGTGACACAGTAATGGGAACACCCAGCCGGAACACCTTCCACACGGCTTACCGACGCTATCCGGGCTTACCAACGCTACACTACCGGCTTACCAACACTCCTAATAAGTACTTTAATAGCAAAGCGTTCCTAATAAGTGCTTAACAGAATCGGCGGATACAGACAGAAGAAGATCAGAAAGGTTGAATTTATTAATTGAGAAGTTTAAACATAGGTTGAGTACAAAACACTTATTGAAAATACAAACATAAAATTGAAATACAGATAAAACTTACAAATTGAATATGGAGGACTAGAGTATAACACTTGAAAACAAAATTATAAAATAGAACTTTGATACTAAAACTTGCTCTTGTATTGTTTTGTATCTTGAGAAGTTATTTTTTTGCTCTCCCTTTAAATGAAGTCGGGCCATCCCATTTATAGATGAAGCAGCACCTCGGATTTGAGTTGAAGTCCGAAACCCCGGAATTGAAATGCAGAATTTGAAATCCGAATAGTAACCGTCAATAATTTGAACTTTGAATAGTATCCAGCACATGTCTTTTGTCTTTGATTCTAATT
This sequence comes from Simmondsia chinensis, assembly GCA_018398585.1. NCBI lineage: Eukaryota > Viridiplantae > Streptophyta > Magnoliopsida > Caryophyllales > Simmondsiaceae > Simmondsia > Simmondsia chinensis. Next base: position 24,914,748 of record JAGTTD010000011.1, read on the forward strand.
ATTGAGCATTACTGTGCACCTTTTGAATTTTGCTTCCGTCCTGCATTGAATTATTGAGCCATACTGTGCATCTTTTGTCTTTAACCTTTGTCCTTGTTTCTTTGAATTGTTCAGTGTAAGAAATCATCAGAATAGATTGAACAGATCACTTTGACTGGAAGTGACTTCTTCATCATCTTCATCAGAAGAAGAATTTGAATTTGCTGGAGGAGCTGAGTTAGGAGTTCCTTTGAGATTTTGGATCTGGATTTTGAGGAAGATTTTGATGGTGAGGTTCTTTGAGGATAAGATTTAGAAGGAGTTTTTAGAATTCTTGGGAAATTCTGATTAGAAATTTTAATGTTCTTATTTTTTATTTTGAAAAATTTTGATAAAGAATCAGTGGTACAATCACGTTCAATGATGTATTTTTCCCAACACTTTATTTTGAATTCTCGAATTAAGGATGGGATAAGGTTTTTCCAGAAATTGAGTGGTCCTGAAAGACCAATAAAGTATCCAAGGAATTTGAAAATTTGAATGAAAATTTATAATTGCATTTAAAGGATCATCCTCTGAATGTTTTGAATAAATATTAAATAATGCTTTGGTATTTGCTGGATAAATGTCAGTAGTGCTTTCGAAAAAGCGCCACCATTCATAAAATCAGGCTGGAAAGGTTCTTGATTTTTTTTTTTTTTTAAATTGGAAGAACCAAGAATGATCAAAAGGTCGAAAAAGAAAGGTTCTAAACCAAGCTATTTTGTAATCTTGATAAGTGTAGCCTGTTGGAACAAAAGTTTGAGAAAATTATTTTGTAGTATAAGAAGTGTAACCAAAATCTTTGACATCCCAAATTTTAAAATTTTGCACTTTGAATATTGAATTTGCCCATTTTTAAATCTTTCATGTTTAATAAGGGCAGAACCTGAATCTACTAAAATGAATTTATAAAACATTTGGGTCCTTTGAATATCATCTGGAAGCCATTGAAAATTGTCGGGTAATGTGGTTTTGACCAAGTTTTGAATTCCAACTAATGGGAGAGGCTTTCAATGTTTTGTGTGGAAAATTTGTTTGAGTTGAGGCTTTGAAAAATATTGATTTATTTGTGTTGGTAAACTATTTTGGAGTCTCTGATTAAGGGATTGAGGAGGAGCCGGAGGTTGGATTGGGAGAGGATTTGGAGGTCTTGAAATAGCGGCAGAGTACGAAATTGAAGGAAAATCTTCATTTAGAATTTCGAAAGGGTTTTGAGTTGGGACTTTGATTGAATTGAGGATGTGTTTTAGGGTCGTTGCATAATCTTCTGTGCATCGAATCTTCCCTTGACCTTTGTCTTTTGACATTCTTCTGGAAAAAGTAATTGAATTGAATTATGGTTTTGAAGAAATTATCTTGAGAGGAAGTTTGGTAACGAGTTATTTTCTCCTCCAATATATTCAATTTGAAAGTCAAAAACAGAAAGAATGGCTTGCCATCTTGCAAAAAATTGTTTTGAAACTATAATTTTTACATCATTTTGTAAAACTTCTTTTGTGGATTTGCAATCAATTCTTAGAAGGAAAGTTTTATTATATAAATCATTTTGAAATTTTTAAATGCATAAAATAATAGATAAAACTTCACTTTTTAATTGTTGAATAATTTTTTTTGAGCTCTAAGCCAAAGTCCATAATAAAATCTAATTATTTGTTCTGGATTTGACTCTATTTTTTGTTTAGTATACCGCCATAACCTATAACTGAAGCATATGTTTCTACTATGAGAAACGCTTTTTGATTTAGAAGGGCTAGACATGGGAGATTTTTGACTCTTTGTTTTAAGGTTTGAACTATCTTAGTATGGTCCTCTGTCCAGGGAGGAGGATTTTTTTGAAGCTTTTGGTATAATGGTTGACACATATTGTGAAGGTTGGGGAAGAAATCGGCAACATAATTTAAACATTCCAAAAATCTTTGCAATTGAGCTTTGTCTTTTAATTCATCTGAAAATTTGTTAGCAAACTCTATTGCTCTTGCAATAGGTTTCATGCTTCCTTTAAAAATGTTATAGCCTAAAAATCTAACTTTTATTTGAAATAATTTCATCTTTGAAGCTGAAATGACTAAACCATTTCTTTTGATAGTGTTTAAAAAGATATTTAAATGTTTAAAATGTTGATCAATATTTTTTGAGAAAGCCAAGATATCATCAATGTAAACAATAATAAAATTTGTATATTGAGGAAAAATGTCATTCATAATATTTTAAAATTCTGGAGGAGCATTTTTTGAGTCCAAATGGCATCACATTCCATTCGTAGTGCCCAAATAGGACTGTGAATGCTGTTTTGTAACCATCTTTTTCATCAATTTGAATTTGCCAGACGCTACTTTTTAAATCAAATTTTGAAAATATATTTGCATCATGTAACTTATTTAGTAGGTCTCTTTTGTACTCGGTCTTAGATCTACTAATCCTTAAGCCCTTCAATTCTAAAGCACCTCTCCACAATTCCAGCTTTTCATTTATGTCCGCTCTGGAGTCCCTCACCAAAACTATGTCATCTGCAAAAAGCATACACCAAGGTACCTGAATGTTTTGGATAAATATTAAATAATGCTTTCGCATTTGCTGGATAAATGTCTGTAGTGCTTCCAAAAAAGTGCCACCATTCATAAAACTGGGCTAAAAAAGTTCTTGATTTTTTCTAAAATTGGAAGAACCAAGAATGATCAAAAGGTCGGAAAATAAAAGTTCTAAACAAAGCCATTTTGTAATCTTGATAAGTATAGCCTGTTGGAATAGAAGTTTGAAAAAATTATTCTGAAGTACAAAAAGTGTAACCATAATCTTTGATATCCCAAATATTTAAAATTTTGCGCTTTGAATATTGAATTTGTCAACTATTACATTTTTCATGTTTAATAAGGGCAGAACCTGAATCTACTAAAATGAATTCATAAAATTTTTGGGTCCTTTGAATATCATCTGAAAGCCATTGGAAATTGTCGGAAAATGTGGTTTTGACCCAGTTTTGAATTCCAACTAATGGGAGAGGTTCTCTATGGGGAAATGTGTTCGAGTTGAGGTTTTAAAAAATATTGATTTATTTGAGTTGGTATAGTATTTTGGAGTCTCTGATTAAGGGATTGAGGTGGAGCCAGAGGTTAGATTGAGAGAGGAGTTGGAGGTCTTGAAACAGCGGCAGAGTAGAAAATTGAAGGAAAATCTTCATTTAGAATTTCGAAAGGGTTTTAAGTTGGGACTTTGATTGAAGAAGACTGAGGATGGGGTTTGAGGGTCATTGCATAGTATTATGTGGATTGAATCTTCTCTTTAATTTTGTCTTTTGACATTCTCCTGGGAAAAGTAATTGAATTGAATTATGGTTTTGAAGAAATTCTCTTGAGAGAAAATCTGGTAATGAGTAATTTTCTCCTCTAATATATTCAATTTGAAAGTCAAAAACAGAAAGGATGGCTTGCCATCTTGCAAAAATTTGTTTTTAAACTATATTTTTTACATCATTTCGTAAAACTTCTTTTACGGATTTGCAATCAATTCTTAGAAGGAAAGTTTTATTATATAAATCATCTTGAAATTTTGAAGTGCATAAAACAATAGATAAAACTTCCTTTTTAATTGTTGAATAATTTTTTTGAGCTGCAAGCCAAAGTCCATAATGAAATGTAATTATTTGTTTAGGGTCGGACTCTATTTTTTGTTTGAGTATACTGCCATAACCTATATCTGAAGCATCTGTTTCTACTTCGAGAAACGCTCTTGGATTTAGATGGGCTAGACATGGGAGATTTTTGACTCTTTGTTTTAAGGTTTGAACTATCTTAGTATAGTCCTCTGTCTGGGGAGGAGGATTTTTTTTGAAGCCTTTGGTATAATGGTTGACACATATCGCGAAGGTTGGAGAAGAAATCAGCAACATAATTTAAGCATCCCAAAAACTTTTGTAATTGAGTTTTGTCTTTTAATTCATTTAGATATTTGTCAGAAAACTCTATTGCTCTTGCAATATGTTTTATGGTTCCTTGAAAAATGTTATGTCCTAAAAATCTAACTTTGGTTTGAAATAATTTCATCTTTGAAGCTGAAACGACTAAACCATTTTTTTTGATAGTGTTTAAAAGGATATTTAAATGCTTGAAATGTCTATTCAATCTCGTATTGATAGGGCTGTTGGGAACTCTATCTGGCATGAGAGCTTCGATGCAGAACTACTATGCCTATCTCTTGGTATCTCTGACCACTCGCCCCTTGTTGTTCGGGGCAAAAAGATGCAAGGTAATTTTGCTCGTCCTTTTAGAATGGCAAATTGGTTATGCGAGATGCAAGGGTTTAAAGAGTTAGTCCTGTCGGTGTGGAGTAGCCCGGTTAGAGAAACTCTGCAATATGTCGTTCATTATAGACTAAAATTAGTAAAGAAAGCTTTGAAGCAGTTCCAGAGTAATTTCCTAGGAGGGATTGCGGCACAGGTTCTCAAAGCCAGAGCGAGCCTAAATGTTCTACAAGAGAGCACTATTGGGGCTGAGCAGGGGGCCTTATCCGCTCAAATCCGATCTGCTCGTCGGGAATTGATGAGGTTAAGTCAAATTGAACAAGAGTATCTGCAACAAAGGACGAAAATTCGGCATCTGAATTTGTCTGATTTGAGCACATCTTTCTTTCACTCTTCGATCAAAGCGAGGGGCAAAAGAAATGCTAGCTGGACAATTTTGGATAGTGAGGGTACCAGAATCGAGCATCCGATGGAGGTGAAGAGGATCTTTGTTGATTTTTATAAGGGTCTCCTTGGTACGAACTGTGCATGTATGAATAAGGTCAACTTAAACCTCATTAGAGTAGGGAGTTTGATGACTAATGCAGACTCACAACGCTTACTTCGTCCGATAACAAAGCAGGAAGTTAAAGATGTGGTGTGGTCTATTCCAGTATCTAAGTCCCCTGGTCCGGATGGCTTTCCACCCAAGTTCTACCGTCACTGTTGGGAGATTATGGGGGAGGATGTTACCCGGGCAGTGATGGACTTCTTTGAAAAGGGAAAGCTCTGGAAGTGCCTAAATACTACAGCTTTGTGCTTCATACCGAAAGTTAGTGATCCGCAAGTGGTGGGAGAGTATAGGCCGATAGCTTGCTGCAATGTTCTCTATAAAATCATATCCAAGATCATAGCCAACCGGCTATGTGAGGTCTTGCATAAGATTACAAATCTTTCTCAAGGGGCATTTGTTCGAGGTCGTTTGATTTTCGACAACATTTTATTGAGCCAAGAGATCATCAAACATTACAACCGGGCACACTTGTCTCCACGATGCTTCATGAAAATTGATATTAGGAAGGCCTACGATACTGTGAGTTGGGATTTTCTTTTTGATTTACTGGAAGGGCTTTTCCAGCAAAATTCATAGATTGGATTAAACTTTGTGTCATGACTCCCACCTACTCGATCCAGATGAATAGAGAACTAGTGGGTTTCTTCCCGGGCGCCCGAGGCTTGAGACAAGGTGACCTGATCTCCTCATATCTTTTTATTCTTTGTATGGAGTATTTAACTCGTGTCCTTAAGGTTGTGGGAGCTGATACATCATATAAATTTCATCCCAAATGCCGAAAGTTGAGCTTAACTCACTTGGTATTTGCCGATGATCTACTTCTATTTGCTAGAGGTGACCAAGATTCTGTTAAAGCTATTTGGGGGAAATTTCTTGAATTTTCTCACGCTTCTGGGCTTGAACCAAAAATAACAAAATGTAGTATTTGTTTTTCGGGAGTTAAACAGGAAGACCGAGAGGCTATTGTGAATAATTTGGAGTTTGGTATTGAGGCTTTACCCTTGACATATTTGGGTATTCCGATTTCGGGGACTAGATTAAAGGTTGATCAGTATGGTCCTTTATTTGGTAGGATAAAGGAGCGTATTTTTAGTTGGAAACATCGAAAAATCTCTTATGTGGGGCGAAGGGAGCTGGTTAATTCGGTCCTAATGAGTGTTATGTCTTTTTGGGGTAATCTTTTCTTTTTCCCTAAAGGCGTGGTGTTGGAGCTGAAAAGACTCTTCTCTGCTTTCCTATGGAATGGCACAAAGAAGAAATCCCGGGCTTTTGTCCCTCGTGCTTGGGATAAACTCTATTGGCCAGTTAATGAAGGGGGCCTTGGTATAAAACAAATCGAAAGTTGGAACCTTGCTCAAACAATGCGTACTCTCTGGTACATTTAGGATAAGAAGGATTCATTGTGGGTCCGATGGGTTCATGAGATCTATATGAAAAAGGGTGAGTTTTGGCATTTGAGTGCAGCGACAGATGATTCTTCTTTTTGGAAGATGCTGATGATATATCGGGATAGTTTGCTTGCTCAGTCTGCTTCGAATCAGGATGCCCAGCAGAAATTACTTAGCTGCGTTCGGGGTGATCAGTTCAAATGTAGCAGAGCTTATCACCTACTGCGAACTCACCGAGAGCAAACTCACTGGGGACGCACGGTTTGGGTAAGTTTTCTTTTCCCAAGCACAGTTTTATTTTGTGGTTCGCCATATCGGGGGGTTGTTGACAGATGATAGATTACAAAGGCGAGGAGTATAGCTAGCTATTCGTTGTGCTATGTATAAGCAGGCTAATGAATCTGTGAAGCATTTATTTTTTGAGTGTGTGTGGTCAAAAGATGTGTGGCTTGGCATTTGTCAATGGAGCGGTATATGTTTTTTCACAACACTCCAGCAATGTTTTGATTGGTTCGGAAAGAAGATTCGAAGTCGGCTGTTTGAGTCACATATTAAACGGGCATGTTTTGCTGCAACAGTTTACATGATTTGGACAACCAGGAATGGAAAAATTTTCAAGGAGTTAGACGGATGCAAAAGTTGGGTGATAAGAGAAATTCAGAAATTATTTTGGTATCGGGTCAATTTTGTGATTTAGTTTTTATGAATTTCTTTTTGGTTTGCCCTCTATTAGATTGAGTGTATAGGGGCCTTTTGGCTTTTATTTTTGCATACTTTGATACTGTTTTGTACAGAATTTTGATATATATTGTATTTGCGCTTGCCTTTTGGCAAAAAAAAAAAAAAAAACAATAATAAAATATGTATATCGAGTAAAAATATCCATAATATTTTGATGATCTGATGGAGCATTTTTGAGTTCAAATGGCATCACATTCCATTCGTAGTGCCCAAATGGGACTGTGAATGCTATTTCATAACGATCTTTTTCGTCAATTTGAATTTGCCAAAAATCAGCTTTTTAAATCAAATTTTGGAAATATATTTGCATAATGTAACCTATTTAGTAGGTCTCGTTTGTTTGAAATTGGATATTTTATTCATTGAAGAACTTTGTTTAAAGGTTTGTAATTGATGACTAATCTTGGAACTCCTCTTTCTAGTTCTTATTTCTTGTTAACATAAAATGTAAAACAGCTCCAAGGAGATTTTGATTGTCATATTAATTTTTTGTCTAAAAGCATTTGGATTTCGTTTTTGCAAAGTTCTAATAGTTCCTTGTTTATTTGAACAAGTTTGGCTTTCATTGGAATATTTCTTTCATTAAAATCTTTTTTCATAAGGTAATTGAATTATATGTTTTTTCCTTTCCCAAAATGCATTAGGAAGATCAGAGCATACTTTTTTAATTATTTTGTTGTGTAATTAAGTTATTTTTTCATTGGTTGTATCTTCTTGAGTTTCAAATATGTAGTCTTCACTGTTTGAGCATGCATCAGAAAGAAATAAATTCATTAATTTATTTTTTCTTTCATTTTGCATTCACTTCGGTAATGTCCAAATTTTTTGCATTTGAAGCATATTGGAATTTTGTTTGATTTTTTCTTTTGAATATTTTCTTTTGTTTTTGTAATATTAAGGAGGTGGTGGTTGTTCATATTTATTTTTTCTTTTCTTTCTGGAAGACTTAAATTCTTGTTGAAATGTTTTATTTCTATATCGTTTTGTAGGAGGTTTGAAATTATGAATTCCATATTGGGCACAGAAAGAACCTAATTCTTTTCTTGTTTGTGCCTTTTTGAGATTGTTACGAAGTTTTTGTTCTTGGCATAATTGTAAAGCTTCCTTTTTGAAAAAAGCAAATAATTGTCCATAAGTTATGTTATACCATAGAATTGTTTGAGTTCCACACACATCCTGAATTTTTGTTATTATTCTTTCTGCAAATAATTTTGGAAGTCCAGTTACAAATCTTTCTTTCCAGAATGGTTGATTCCCATCATCTCTTTTGAGTACATGAGTTAAAAACATATCTTTATACAATCAAAAATCTTGTAAAGATGGACCTCTTAAATTGGTTAAAATCAACTTTGTTGATTCTAGTTCTTCAGTTATGCTGCCAAGAAAGGCAACAGTTATTGACCAAATTAATGTTTCTACGTCATCTTCTATTACTTCTTCAATGTAAGGTGAATTGACTTCATTAGGATCAAGTCGTCTTCGTTCTATATGGGTATAATTGAGTATTAGTTCTTTTTCATGGAGTTGTAATGTTCTTGACCACTATGATTGAAGTTGTCCTGAGAATCCAGAAACAATCAGTCTGGCTGCTATATGGTTTGTACGTGTGGGATTGAATATTTCGTATGTTGTTGATGCCATTGCCATTTGTTGTAGAGTATTTTTGATTTTATATTTAGACTTTCCGTCCATATTCCATTCATGGATATAATTTTCATTAAATGATGTAGAGGTAAATTGATTTTTTTTCTTCATATTGTACATCAGGGGGAGTTAGCCTTGTATAATAATTTTTTGTGGGTTGATTTTTCCAATTATTTTTTATTCTATTTTTTGATGATTCAGGGTTTGCAATCGTATTAGTGTTAAATTGTTCTTCTGTTTTTTGAATTTCTATTTCACTTAGGGATATTGATGAGGTTTCTTCATTGGAGTCTTCATTTTCTCCTTTTGAAATAGTTTGAATTGTTAGGCTAATAGTTGTTGGTTTATCTGTTAATTTGAGTTTTTGGGTGATTCTTTCAATGATATCATCATCAGAATTCTGTGATTTTTTGAATTTTATTTGTTCTTTATCTTTTTGAGTTAAATTAAATGGTTAGAATGAGAGTTGTTGAATTCCTTGAAAAATGGATTTGTCTGTGATTGTGGAGTTAGAAAGCTTTGTTGAATAGGATAGCTTTGAGGTATTTGAGGTATCGGTTGAGGGATAGTGCAATTTTGATATGTTGATTGAGGCATTGATTAGACTATTGGAGATTGTTCCATTTTTAATTTATCCTTATTGTTTATTATTTTATTATGTATTAAATTTAATTGTTCCGATATCGTTTTGAGATTTAAAGCTTGAAAATTATTTTGTTCATAAATTTTATTTATATCTTTGACTGTAGGTGGTGAATCTTTTTTTTCCTCTCTTCCCCCATGGAAAGGAGTTGGAACGATTTCTTGATTTTGAACATTAATAATTAAATTTTTTGTTGGTGGATGAATAGTTTGAATTACTTGTCCATCCTTTGTTAACCATTTGGTTACGGGGTTTGTATTAACATTTATAAAATTTTGAATAAAGGGATTTGGTATTTGGTTCCCTGATGTGTATGATTCTAACCATTTGAAAAATGGAATATTACATTTTAATTGATTTAATTCTTTGTAATAAGTTTCTCTAGTTTTGATTATTGATTCTTTCGTAAAAGTTTGAAAAAACCAATGTCTTTGAATCTTATTATGATCAGATTAAAATTCATTACTTAAAATTCTTTATTTATTGTAAAATCTTTTGTCAAAACATTTATGGAAGGAGGTCTCATTTGAGAAATTGCTGGAGAACTTGGGTTTGAAACTGATTCATTTTGAAAACTAGTTCGGCAAGAGGAGAGTTAAAACGTATTCCTCTAAACCTTGAGGTAAAAGTGTTTTGAAAATATTCTACTCTGTTATATTGAACATATGAAGTTGATTGTTTTGATGATTCAATATAGAAAGGTTGTGAAATAATTGTTTGTTTTCCTGATTCGAACTTATTTGTAATTTTTCCATCTAGTTCTTCAGTAATTTGTTGAACTTGTCTTTTTGCAATATTTCTTATAGGTTGAGGGTTTTCAATTCTCCAAATATCTGGAATGGTTATTTCATTCCATTTGAGTCACTTTGGGGTAAAGGTTAAAGCTTGTTCAGCCTGAATCTCAAGCAGTAAATTTTCTCCATGAGGAGATTGTTTAGGACATTTTGGGTTAAGATGGCTTTCTAAAAGCCTGAAATAAATTCTGTAAATGAGAACAAAGTTTTGTCTATTCTCTTTAATATTAACATTTGGCAAATGATTATCTAACGTTAAAGTATCCAAAATTGTCGGATCTCGAAGAGCAACGGAAAAGTTTGGATAGCAATTGAAATAAATTGGTCCATTGTGTAAATTTGTTTGGACAATTCCTAGTAAAGATTCTTCATCATTTAAATATGTTGAATCTCTAAGAGCTAACATAACAGGTTGTTTTTGTCCTGTCATTATTAAAGGATTGATAGCTACCTTAACTAAACCATAGTATATATAGTGATAACCTTTTGCAATATATTTTTGAATGGATAAGTTTGAAGGTCATTGAACTGTTTGGGTTTCTTGATCAATAGTCATTGGTTGTTCATGTATTTTGCATGAAAAAGCCATTTTGAAATCAAAAAGTTCCGATTTGATAAATTGATTCTAAATCCCCATTTGGAATACTCCAGTTAAAAAAATTTTTTGGGTTTGTAATTTCTTCTAAAACTTCTTTTGAATTAACTATGTTTAAACTGTTATTAGGTTGTTTTGAAAACATCTTTCTTAAAGATCCAGCAATTCTAAAACCTAACATGGTTACAACCTCAATTGTTTGGGTTTAACAGTTACCTAATAGTCCTACGATTTGACACTGCTGAGAACGGATGTTCTATTTGATACTGTTGAGAATGGGAACACCGGTGACACAGTAACGGGAACACCCAGCGGGAACACCTTCCACACGGCTTACCAACGCTATCCAAGCTTACCAATGCTACACTACCGGCTTACCAACGCTCCTAATAAGTGCCTAATAGTATTTTCGTGAAATTACTGTTAAAAACACCTTAAACTATGCTCTGATACCAGGAAGGGGGCAGGATCGGAGGATACAAACAGTAGAAGATGAGAAAGATAAAATTTATTAATTGAGAAGTTTAAACATAGGTTGAGTAAAAAACACTAATTGAAAATACAAACATAAAATTGAAATACAGATAAAACTTACAAATTAAATATGGAGGACTAGAGTACAACACTTGGAAATAAAATTACAGAATAAAACTTTGATACTAAAACTCGCTTTTGTATTGTTTTGTGTCTTGAGAAGTTATTTTTTCGCTCTCCTTTTGAATGAAGTTGGACCGTCCCATTTATAGATGAAGCAGCACCCCAGATTTGAATTGAAGTCCGAAACCCCAAAATTGAAATGAAGAATTTGAAATCCGAACATTAACCATCAATAATTTAAACTTTGAATGGTATCCAGCACACGTCTTTTGTCTTTGATTCTAATTATTGAGCATTACTGTGCACCTTTTGAATTTTGCTTCCGTCCTGTATTGAATTATTGAGCCATACTATGCATCTTTTGTCTTTAGCCTTAGCCATTGTTTCTTTGAATTGTTCAGTGTAAGAAATCATCAGAATAGATTCAAGAAGAATTTTGAATTTGCTGGAGGAGCTGAGTTAGGAGTTCCTTTGAGATTTTAAATCTGGATTTTGAGGAAGAGTTTGATGGTGAGGTTCTTTGAGGATGAGATTTAGAAGGGACTTTTAGAATTCCTAGAGAATTCTGATTGGAAATTTGAATATTCTTGTTTTTTATTTTGAAAAATTTTGATAAAGAATCAGTGGTACAATCACGTTAAAGGACGTATTTTTTCCACCACTTAATTTTGAATTCTCAAATTAAGGATATGGGATAAGGTTGTTCCAGAAATTGAGCGGTCTTAAAAGACCAATAAAGTATCCAAGGAATTTAAAATTTTGAATGAAAATTTATAATTTCATTTATAGGATCATCCTCTGAATGTTTTGAGTAAATATTAAATAATACTTTGGCATTTGCTAGATAAATGTCAGTAGTGCTTCCGAAAAAGCGCAACTATTCATAAAACCGGGCTGGAAAAGTTCTTGATTGTTTTCTAAAATTGGAAGAACCAAGAATGATCAAAAGGTCGGAAAAGAAAGGTTCTAAACCAAGCCATTTTATAATCTTAATAAGTATAGCCTGCTGGAATAAAAGTTTGAGAAAATTGTTTTGAAGTATAAGAAGTGGAACCAAAATCTTTGATAACCCACATATTTAAAATTTTGCACTTTCAATATTCAATTTTCCCATTATTATATCTTTCATGTTTAATAAAGATAGAACCAGAATCTACTAAAATGAATTCATAAAACTTTTGGGTCCTTTGAATATCATCTGGAAGCCATTGAAAATTGTCGAGAAATGTGGTTTTGACCAAGTTTTTAATTCCAACCACTGGTAGAGGTTCTCTATTTTTTGTGAGGAAAATGTGTTCAAGTTGAGGGTTTGAAAAATATTGATTTATTTGTGTTGGTAAAGTGTTTTGGAGTCTCTTATTAAGGGATTGAGGAGGAGTAGGAGGTTGGATTGAGAGAGGATTTGGAGGTCTTGAAACAGAGGCAGAATATGAAATTGAAGGAAAATCTTCATTTAGAATTTCGAAAGGGTTTTGAGGTTGCACTTTGATTGAAGAAGATTGGGGATGGGGTTTGAGGGTCATTGCATAATCTTCTGCAGATTGAATCTTTCCTTTGCCTTTGTCTTTTGACATTCTCATGGGAAAAGTAATTGAATTGAATTATGGTTTTGAAGAAATTGTCTTTTAAGGAAGTCTGGTAACGAGTTATTTTCTCCTCTAATATATTCAATTTGAAAGTCAAAAACAGAAGGATGGCTTGCCATCTTGCAAAAATTTGTTTTGAAACTATATTTTTTACATGATTTTGTAAAACTTCCTTTGCGGATTTGCAATCAATTCTTAGAAGGAAATTTTATTACATAAATTATCTTGAAATTTTGAAATGCATAAAATAATAGATAAAACTTCCTTTTTAATTCTTGAATAATTATTTTGAGCTCTAAGCCAATGTCCATAATGAAATCTAATTATTGGTTCGGGGTTGGACTCTATTTTTTGTTTGAGTATACTGCCATAACCTATATCTGAAGCATCTGCTCCTACTATGAGAAACGCTCTTGGATTTGGAAGGGCTAGATATGGGAGATTTTTGACTCTTTGTTTTATGGTTTGAACTATCTTAGTATGGTCCTCTGTCCAAGTAGGAGAACTTTTTTGAAGCCTTTGGTATAATGGTTGACACATATCGCGAAAGTTGGAGAAGAAATCAGCAACATAATTTAAACATCCCAAAAACCTTTGTAATTGGGCTTTGTCTTTTAATTCATTTGAAAATTTATCAGCAAACTCTATTACTCTTACAATAGGTTTTATGGTTCCTTGAAAAATGTTATGGCCTAAAAATCTAACCTTGGTTTGAAACAATTTCATCTTTGAAGTTGAAACAACTAAACCATTTCTTTTGATAGTGTTTGAAAGGACATTTAAATGTCTGAAATGTTGATCAATGTTTTTTTTTTGAGAAAATCAAGATTTCATTAATGTAAACAATAATAAAATCTATATATTGAGTAAAAATGTCATTCATAATATTTTAAAATTCTGATGGAGCATTTTTGAGTGCAAATGGCAGCACATTCCATTCGTAGTTCCCAAATGGGACTGTGAATGCTGTTGTGTAACGATCTTTTTCATCAATTTAAATTTACCAAAAACCACTTTTTAAATCAAATTTTGAAAATATATTTGCATCATGTAACCTATTTAGTAGGTCTCTTTTGTTTGGAATTAGATATCTTATCTATTGAAGAACTTTGTTTAATGGTTTGTAATTCATGACTAATCTTGGGACTCCTCTTTCTAGTTCTGCTTGCTTTTTAACATAAAATGCAGAACTGCTCCAAGGAGATTTTGATGGTCTTATTAATTTTTTGTCTAAAAGCATTTGGATTTTGTTTTTGCATTGTTCTAATAATTTCTTGCTCATTTGAATAGGTCTAGCTTTTGTTGAAATATTTCTTTCATTAAAATCTTTTTCATAAGGTAATTGAATTATATGCTTGTTTCCTTTCCCAACGTGCTTTAAGAAGATCATAGCATGCTTCTTTAATTATTTTGTTGTTTAATTGAGTTATTTTTTCATTTGGCTGGACTAATTGTTTTTCAATCTTTTGATATTCTATTTCCTTTTGAAGATACTGAATATGAGTTTCTTGTTGCTGATCAGGTTTATTTGTTTGAATATTGGTGATTGTAAGAGATTTAGATTCCTTTGTTGAATTGGGTTTAGGAATTGAAATGTCACTTTGGTGTCCATAACTATAGTATGAATTCCTTTTTTTGTAACCGTAAAAGGATATATTTGATTTATAAAAGGGGTTCCTAATGTAATTTATGGTTGAAGATCTTTGACTAAAATAAATGGTGTTTTGAAACAAACTCCATTATTGCAAATATAAGAATTTGAGAGTTTATATTTGATATTCATTTTATCTCCACTAGCTATGTGAAGACTTTCTAATGTTTTTTCATAATATTTTGATGGAACGAGTCCTTCTTGGATGCAATTGAGATCTGCTCCTGAGTCTAACAAGGCTTGAGTTTGAATTTTATGGTCTTTTGAAATATGAAGAGTTATATAGATATACCATTTTTGATACTCTGTTCTTTCGATTATTTGAAGGAATTTGTCATTTGAGATTGGTTCATCTGGTATTTGAATGTTTTCTAATTGAGTTTCTATTGAATTTTCTAACGAGGTACTTATTTTAGATTCTATGTATGATAATCTTGATTATAATTGTAAATCTTTTGATTCTAAAAGAGATAATTTTGATTTCGTTTCTAAATCTTGATACTATGTTGTTATTAATTCCGTCTGTAATTGTTTAATTTGTCCTTTTAGATCATTGATTTCTCTTTGTAAATCTCCAGCTAAAATTTATCTGAATACATTTGGTGTGGGGTATTTTGCAAATATTAGTTCCAAAGATTTGGCTTGCTTTGGTCGAATTATCTCTTGTTCTTTGAATATAATTTCTTTTTATTTGAGAAGATATTCTTTTCTTATTTCTTGATCTTGAATTTTTTCTACTATATCTAGAAGATCTTCTTTGTTTGCTTTTGTTAATACGTTAATTGTTTTAATTTTGCAGGGACATAAATCTTCACTTGATTTAGATGATGTGTCTTCATTGGTTGTATCTTCTTGAATTTCAAATATATAGTCTTCATTATTTGAGCCTGAATAAATAATTAGGCTTCATTCTGGACATTGGCTTGGAGCTCAAAAAAATTATTCAACAATTAGAAAGGAAGTTTTATCTATTGTTTTATGTATTTCAAAATTTCAAGATGAATTATATGATAAAGCTTTCCTTCTAAAAATTGATTGCAAATCCACAAAATAAGTTTTACAAAATGATGTAAAAAATATAGTATCAAAAGAAATTTTTGCAAGATGGCAAGCCATCCTTTCGGTTTTTGACTTTCAAATTGAATATGTTAGAGGAGAAAATCTTTTTATTAAAGGTAATTGAAACCTCACCATCAAACTCTTCCTCAAAATCCAAATCCAATATCCGATTAACAAATTGAATATGTCCTTGAACGTGATTGTACCACTGATATTTCAAAATGAAATACAGATTATTAATAGTAAAATGTAATAATTTGTGTTGTTATTAATTCTGTTTGTAATTGTTTAATTTGTCAATTTGTTCCTATGTTTGTAATAAATACCGTATTTCATTCTTGATTTAACAAGGATAGGATATAACCAACCAATTATGTTAGCTCTTAGAGATTCAACATATTTAAATTATGAAGAATCTTTACTAGCAATTGTCCAAACAAATTTACATAATGGACCAATTTATTTCAATTGCTATCCAAACTTTTTGGTTTCTCTTAGAGATCCGACAATTTTGGATACTTTAACGTTAGATATTCATTTGCCAAATATTAATATTAAAGAGAACATAAAAAACTTTGTTCTCATTTACAAAATTTATTTCAGGCTTTTAGGAAGCCATCTTAACCCAAAATGTCTCAAACAATCTCTTCCTAGAAAAACTATACTACTTGAGGTTCAGGCTGAACAAGCTTCAACCTTTACCCCAAAGCGTCTCAAATGGAATGAAATAACCATTCCAGATATTTGGAGAATTGAAAACCCTCAACCTCTAAGAAATATTGCAAAAAGACAAGTTCAACAAATTACTAAAGAACCAGATAATAAAATTACCATTAAGTTCAAATTAGAAAAACAAACAATTATTTCACAACCTTCCTATATTGAATATTCCCTTTACCTTTATCTTTTGACATTCTTGATGAAATCAAATCCTTCTAAATTATCATTATATTGGAGCTGGATACTATTCAATTTTTATGAATAGTAATAAATATATTAATTTGAGTTAATAAAATAATAACTAGTTTAAGCTTGAGTTAGATATAGTTCCTCTAAACTCAAGACGTTTAGTACTCAATTACAGTATTTTGTGCTATTTCAATTAAAATTGGTGTTTATTAAAGTTTTAGGAATCATAACTTTAATAATTGAACTTTTCAATTAGTGCTTTATGTTAAAACATCTGAATATATTGCAACTCAAAAGATCATTATTATTAACTAAAATTAATTTCATTTGGAAATAATCTGATTAAACTCTTCATTAAGGTTAATCATTAGATGATTATGGTTATGTAAATGAGAACAAAGTTTAAATGATAACTTCTTCTGATACCGTAAAATATGAATTAAGGTATTTGAGCTATTCATCAAACTTAAATTCTTTAAATCTAATGAGATTAGATATTCAAATTTGTTGAATGATTTAGATAAATACATTATCATAAAGAATATCTAATATGATTAGATATTTAGTTATTTAAGATACTGCGATCCAATGAGATTAAGATCTAAAACTTTTATGTATTTAAAATAAAAGAAAAAACACGCACGTGAAAAATGGGACAGTATCCACACCTCTAAAGCAGGCCCAATCCTCGCCCGACACATTTCATGCTTAGAGGTGATATCCGAGTGAATTGTGGATGGCCAATCCTAATGCGACGCGTAGCAAGCGGATATAGCGCCGGAGCGTGATCCGTGTGCGACAAAGCTAGTCGATCGAACACCCCCACGTGACGCAGTGGGTTATTTAAAAGATCACGCAGTTTTTTTCCTACCATGCGACGTCGTTTTTCTGTTACTATTTTAATTTTATTAGTTTTAAATAAATAAATAATTAATTAATTAATTAGGATGACATTTTAGTTAGGATTATATGATAATCAATCCTAAATGTATTTAGAAAAATCCTTAATTATTCTAACCTCTTTATGGCTTAAGTGATGTTACTCATATAGTTTGATAACATGGTACTTACTAAATTTTATTCACATATTTAATGTTATTTAAATAAGCTAAATATTTTGGTAAAAAAAATGAGTTAAATATTATATGTGATGTGAATAAAGTTAGAAGGGCCGTTTAAATATGCAACTTTATGAAATATTTGATTTCATCAAATAGGAAATTTTTTTCAAATAGATGTAATAAGATTAGAAAAATCAATAGTTGAATTATTTGAAAATTATACACTGACTTATCAAAAAAAAAATTTTATTTGAAAAGAAAATTTTCATAAAATATCTAATGAGATTAGATTACACTAGTTGATAATTAAAGGAACCTAATATGATCAAAATTTTATTTAGTAGTTAAATAAAATTTAAGAATGTGATTCTAATAATGATTATGAGATAATCAAATATGCAAGAAAGATCCACCATTTAAAATTTCAAGTACAAGCGAGGTTCAGGAGTTGAATCCTCATGGCTTCTATCACCGATTTAACTGTATAGTGGATAAGTGCTACTCCCAGAGGAGGGAATTTTTTTACGGAATATAGAGTTAGACTTCTTTAGGATCGATAGAGGTATGGGAAAACAGATGCGACCATGCTGCCACGGAGTATCTGGTCGACTTGTACCAATGTCTAGGCAATGGTATACACTGGACTAGGATAGTATGTAGTCTCCTAGGGAGCATTGTGATACTGTCTTAAAGGCCAAGGTAGAAATGATGAGTTAATTATGTTTAAAAAAACATATTAATTGAGAATAGTTCTCACCTTACAGATAACTCGGTGTGAACCCAACTCCCTGGGGAGTATCAGGGAGATTGGTTAGGTCATCATTGCGCACACAGAGAATGCTTAGATAGATTCCATGCTTTGTTTGTCTGCTAAACCTTAATTGAAAGGTTCATAAGACTCAAAACATCAAGTGGGAATGAGCATCTGTAAATGAATGCTCATAACCTTTGTTATTGGTCTAGCATTATAGTAGGTGGACGCTACTCCCAGAGGAGAGCATTCATTTTCAAAGTACACATTTAGACCTCTTGGAGATAGACTGAAGAGCAAAAAAATGGGTGAGGCCATGCTACTGTAGAGTACTTCATGGACTTGTATGGATGTCTAGGTAGCAGTGTACATTTGACTAGAATACTACATTGCGCTCCCTTAGGAGCTCTATTGTATGATTTTCGAGGCTAAAGGATGTGTGATGTGTTAGATATGTTTAGTAAGAGCTTAGAAGAAAACATATTTATTGAGAAATGTTCTCACCGTATTGATATTTCAATCCGACCTCGTCGCTGAGGAGTTTAGGGTAGTTTGGTTGGGTCAACAGAGCATATATGTAAGTGTCGGAATGTGCACTCCGTATTCTGATTGTTTGCTAAAAGTAAGAAAAATAATAATGCATGTTAAATGACTTGTTTACAATTTTGATTTTATACTAGTTGTTATATTTTGCATTACAATCAATACTGATATATGTTACTTGTTTATTCTATTTTGCTTACTGATATATAATATGTCTTAGTACATATGGAGTATTAGTAGATGCTTAGACTTTTCTCGTTTGCTGCTAGTATATCTACTAAGTTGAAAAGAACATTTGGAACTTTTAACTAGATTAATAAGTTAGTTGGATGTAAGATTCGGACATTAGATGTTGATTTCATTCTAGTATTAGATACTTGAAATGTCAACTACAGTAGAGATGATCAGATATTTGAAAGAAGTGTTTGATGAGTAAAATAGGTAGCATGAGAACAACTTATGAGAAAGGTTATAGACACTAGATTGTGTTAAGAAAGTTCAGTTCAAGAGCGTGTCATATGATGATGGCTTATTTAATTGAACTAGAATTCTTAATGCAAATATTGATAGCCAATCTCAATAGGATGTAATCCTAACTTGCCTATCGAGGTCTTTTTAATCAATTCAGAGTGGATACATTGAGTAATAGAGATTACTCGTTCTCTGGATACATTGAGTAATAGAGATTACTCGTTCTCTGAACTGATGAAGGTACAGTTTGAGAGAAAAGATGTCATTAGAACTAAGGGAAGAGTCCGCTTAGTGTAAGCATCTAACTTCAGAATTAGGAACCTTTAGAGGATAAAATAAAATATAAGTCAAAATAGTTTTGTCTCTTCACCAAAATCATTGGACATTTGTATTTAAAAGAATTGCCTAGGTACTTAATATTGTTGTTGCCAAGACTAGAAAGCCACCATGATAAGGTATTCGATATCTTGTCTCCTTTAGTTGTGACTAGTAGGTAATTCATTAGTGTCAGGGTGAGTGGGCTTTCAGTAAGGGCATAAAGAGACAGTAGTTTAAGTCAAGGAATGTAATTCTGATTTGAACAACTATCTTAATTTACAAGTTTCTCTTGAAATTTGATTTCTATTTACTATTGGTTTAAAATTTTTTTAGTTACTTTTCTAAAAAATAGACTAATCTTTAAGTAAATAAAGTACTTATTTAAAAGGGTACCTTGAGAGACAGTTAACCAATTTTATTTAAAACTATGTTAAGGGCAATTTAGTCGTCTAATACGAGCTAAGCTATGTAGCTATTTAAAAAAAGAAATTTCCTGAAGCCCCATATAGCTTTTAATTGACACTTGATCTTAGGTCACATTAATATAATATGATTTTGAACTGATTTGCTTCATGTTATGGGATCATTAAGTTCTAAGACTATAACTAGAATGCGATTTATGTTCGAATTAATAATGACGGAAAGAGCCTTTAAGAGTAAAGGATATAGAGCTACCAAGCTAGTAGAACTTCTTAAAATGTTTATAGACTGCTAAAACTTCAAGTGAACGAAAGTGGTGCGTATTTCATAAAAGTTTATGAATGACTACTCAAAAGGTTGATATATGTATATACCTATGAGAACTAAGGTCTTGAATCTTTTGAAAAGTTCAAAGAATTAAAGACTAAAGTTTAGATCAGTTAGGTGATTATATCAAGTCATTTTAATAAGATCGAAGTGCTGGATTTTAGGAGAAATTCTTATTTTTCCTCACTGCAAAGTACTGTAGAAATAATCAATAATGTGTTACTGAATATGATGAGATTCATATGATAAGTCATGTCTACATATCAAAGCGTTTGTTATGTAAGAGGTGTTAGAAGCAACCCTAAAATTATAGTAGTTAGCTTGTGTTAGATAAATTGACAGTATGAGATACAGTATCTCAACAGTGTGATACAACTTATAGTTTAGTTAATGTATTAGATACATCCTCAACCATTTTTAATGTTGCACTTAGTACACAAGAGCCTTGGTATAGCGGGAGCATTGTTAGGACACCTCACAGATACATGTTGTAGTCCTTAGTGGTTGGATATGATAATGAGTTTGATCCTCTAGACTGCAATGCAGCTCTTAAGAATAAACATGTTGACCAATGGGTTAGGGCAACAAAGCCAAAGTTAGAATAATTATATTTTAACTATGTTTGGGATCTAGTGGATGTGTTGAAAGACATTAAGTCCATTAGACTGAATGAATCTACAAGAATAAATAGCTGAGTGGACCTGAAGGTTGAGACCTTCAAGGCTAGGTTGATGGCAGTTGGTTATACCTTATAGGAAGGAATTGTCTTTGTTGAGACCATCTAACCAAATGCTATACTTAAGTCCATAAGGATGTTCTTATCTATTGTATCCCATTGTCATGAGATATCGAAAAAGGAAGTTAAGATGATGTTTTCCAAATATTCATCTTGAAAAAGTTATTTATATGGTACAACAAGACAAGTTTGTTGCCAAGAGTCAAGAGCATACAATATGCAAACTGAGAAAATCTATTTATAGACTTAAATAAGCATCTTATTCATTAAATAGTAGATTTGATGACGCCTATCGAATTATGCGGATTTGAGTCAATGGTTAGTGAACCATGAGTGTATGAGTGACATAGAAAGAAAGTAGCGACTTCCTAACTATTGTATATAAAAGGGATTCCACTCATTGGAAATAGTGTAGAATTGTTTTGAGCTGCTAACATTTTGTTGTTCAGTTATTTAAAAGTGAAAGACCTAAAATATGCCAACTATGTTCTTAGGATTGAGCTTTAGCTAGATTCAACGAAAGGATGTTGAATTTATCATGGGTTGCTTGTTTTTAAAGTGATTCTAGACATTTGAAGTTAGGATTCAAATTTATCCTAGAAGTGGGAGTCATTAGATGGTGAAGTATGAAGTAATGTATTGCTTAGTTCACAATGCAAATTGGGTACTTAACAGCTATGAAGTTGTTGAGTAGACTAGTTGACTCAAATGGTTCTTAATAGATAAAAACTTGTGAGCAAAACAGTGATACAATGAAACATTAGTATTGAAGATATAATAGTCCATGAGCTGACAGATCCTTAAGGGATAGTTATGCAATGC
Organism: Simmondsia chinensis; assembly: GCA_018398585.1. Taxonomy (NCBI): domain Eukaryota; kingdom Viridiplantae; phylum Streptophyta; class Magnoliopsida; order Caryophyllales; family Simmondsiaceae; genus Simmondsia; species Simmondsia chinensis. The sequence continues at coordinate 24,936,615 of JAGTTD010000011.1, forward strand.
AGGGCTAATTGGGTTTAGGACAAGTGAGAGATTGTTGAAATTGGTATCTTGAAAAATCTAATTAGTTAGTTTTAAATATTTATTAAATAAAATTATTTTATTTATTTAATTGTCTTATTATATTTTATGAGTCAAATATACATGTGATTGTTTTCTAAGAAGTTCCATGAGATGGACGTTATCTAAGATGACATTTCAAGTTTGGTTTAAGTGGTCAATGAGATTGAGCCATATATAAACATAAATCAAATTAGTGATATGTTGTCAAAGTGTGTTCATAGTCGGTGATAAGTTTGGACAACTTGTCTGATAAGACTATAATATGATATTTTAGATGACTTGTCTTGGTTATGTGGATAGACATTCAAAAGTGTTATATTGGTGTTGTCTATAAGATTAGAACACTGAGCTAAACCACCTGAATTACTTGTTTCTTAACTGCTATCAGAAATAATTAACTCTGTTTAGACGATAACTCTAAATCCTGAAAATAGTCTAAACTCATGCATGTAATGTTTGATGCTTTGATGTGTTAAAAAGATTAGGTTGCAATATGTGACTTAAATCTTGCATACTTTGGGTAACACATGAAGTGTAACGGGAACGGGTATTTTACCAGAAATCTATAGTCCTTTAAGAGATAAAGATGTCTGCTTACTTGATTCACGAATATATGAATAAATTCGGCAATCTTTGACCAAATTATTTCATACGTTTGACATTTGGAATAAGTACATAAATTGTTTTCTATTATATGAATTATTCGAGAAGTGCGAGAAAGAAACTATGGTGAAACATGTGTATAGTTATTTTTTTTTTCTTTTCATGTATATCAAATAGAGGGGTTAATTAATATAGTAAAAGTTATTTGGAAATTATTGTATAATCATATTTAATTTTAGAGTGTACTAATATTTATTTAGTGGAATTAAATATTACTAAATGGCTATCAATGTTGTCAAAGTGTTAATAATTAGATTTGACTAATTTGAAGTTAGAAATAAATTGTCCCTAAGGTCCTTCTGTCAGTCTCTAGAAATACACCTATTGAAAAACTATTTAAGTGAATTCATGTGATAAATTATTTATTTATGAGATGAAGAAATTTATTTTGCTAAAATAGATTCATTAGATAAATTAATTATTCATAAGATAAATAAATTAATTTTTACCAAATAATAGTTTGAAATACATGTGGAAATTTAAAGAAAAACAAAAAAGATATCACGCGCGTGCACAACCCAAGTGGTCTGCGCCATCAGATTTCAACAACAGGCTCGCAACAATTGTTGTGCATCTAGCAGGTAATTGGTGATCCGTGTGCTCGCAGGGTGGCCAGTAGTAACAAGACACATGGTGAGATTTGATGCATAAAATTGAGCATGCGTTGACTGCACAGTACCACATCGGTTTTAATTAGATTTTAAATACTTTTTTGTGTTCTTTTTTTTTTTTTTTTTTTTTTTTTAAAGTTCATCCCACATCGACCTTTTGAACAGTTTTTCTACCTAGTGCCTATTATGAATATGGGTCTTGGTTCATCCCACATCGACCTTTTGAATAGTTTTTCTACCTAGTGCCTATTATGAATATGGGTCTTGGTTATTAAGTTTAGCTAAAGGAGGCCAAGGGCCGGGTTGGGTAGGGCTAGGGCTCGTGGCCAGGCCCGTTTCCTAACCAGGCCGGGCGGGGCCGAACGAGGCCAAGCATTTTTTTTAATATGTCACAAAAAGAGTGATACACAAATGATACGAGTGGCACTCAAACTCCATACCTCTAACATGTAAAGCATACCCATTATCATGTGAGCTACAATTTCTTTATGATTTTGTTGAGAAAACAAAGTGCTTAAGCATTTTTTTTGTAATAATACAACTTAACCGGGTCTGGGCTGAGCCAAGCCTCCCCCATTTTGGGGGGGCCCGAGGCTCGGCTTGCTCAAAGACCAGGCCGACCCGGTTCACTGGCCACCTTTATGTTTAGCCTCCAATAAGTTTATGAAAATTTTGAATATTTAGAAAATAAAAAAAAAAAGGAATTTCTCTTTGAGATTCTTCCCAATAAATATTTTTGGAGCCTACTCTCCGGGTGTCTATGGGTCATTGCGGAGAAGATCTCGCGATCTTGATGATTCCTCCAAGGCTACAATTGCGGTCTCCAATCCATATTTTCTAATTACTTTTCTTTTAAGCTTTCCATTAATTTTCACAATTTTATTTATGCTTTTGATTTAATGTTTATTATACTTAGATATTCTATGTCATTATGTATATTTTAGAATAGAAGTCCTAAGATATAAAACTAAAGAGTGTTAAATTATTTTCCTCTATGCCTGATCTAGCCAATTTAGAAAAAATTTAGTTTTAGAAATTAAATTTTCCCAACAAAAGGTCTTTGTATTGTTTGAGTAGTTGAGGAACTCACATATGTTACAAGAAGTCAAGCCCCATACCCAACCAAAAACTATTTTTGGACTAGAGTAAGGAAGAGAGTTATGAATCATACCTAATATGATTTGTTTCTCTTGAGTCAGGGTACTAGCTATAGTCTTGGGAATCACTAATTGACATGGAAGCATTGAATGGGAGGGATCGGGAAAGGTTGACTGATCAAAATGGTGAGGACATGTGACAACACTGTGGTCAACATGGTTGCAAATTTGGTATTATTGAGGTCTGGTCCCAAGAATTCCACTAGTATTGAAGTATGGGTTACCTGAGGACCGAGTAGGTTGCGCTTGATCCTAACGTGGTGTAATGTGGCACTTGGTCCCGAGTGCTGTTGATTTTGTCCCCTGGAATGGCCCTCTCAATCGCCATGATGGCTAGTGATGTGTCCCTTTTACCTCGACCGCTTCCCCTGTGGTCGGGATTAGATCCTTGAGTATGCACCTCTAGTAACTAGAGCATGTTGTGGATCAGTAAGGGAGCGCCCTTGATATTAGGCACTTTCTTCATTTAAAAATGCTATTTTGAGAAGAGAAGTGTTTCGTGTTAAAGTGGCAAATGTAGCATATTCGATTGGGAGCCCATAGAGGGCATAATGCACTAGTCTCTATTTGAAATTTGGGAGTCTATGGCAGCTAAGTCATCAGCTATGGATTTTAAGTTAGAGAGGTAGGTTTCTATTGTTTTGGCATCTTTTCGGAGATTAGCAATTTGAGTTCTCATGTCGAATTCCTTGGCTAACAACTAGTCATGGAATCGCTTGATAGGGGCATCCCACATAGCTTTGGAAGTGGGGTATCTAACCATGTTATTGAGTAAAGGTCGAGATAGGGAGGTAGTGACAGAAGTGTCGAGGCCGTGGTCTGTTCTATTCTAGTTTAAATGCCCGAGATTAGGAGTAGTAGTCCTATCATAGTTTGTGAAGTAGGATGGAGGATAAGAGTAGGTACCGTTAATATAACCCATGAATTAATGTGAAACCAAAAGTATATAAAATTGTTCTCTCTAGGCAGGGTAATTAGTTATATTTTTCAATTTTGTGGTTATAATGTTAGAAAGGCTTAAAATCAGAGGAAGTAGGGAAGTATTTGTGGCTTGATAAAAGCTAGGGTTTAAGTGGGGAAGGGATGAGGGGAAAGTGGTAGCCTCGCCACTATAGCCACCACTCTAAGCTAGCAGACCACTGGTTATATTGCCACCAGTGGCAGTCGAACCATCATGAGGGGCGACCATGGTGGTTGCACCAGTAGAAAGTAGGTTTGCAGGGATGGGGAAGGCAAGGAAGGGCTTGGTATTGCAGGTGGAGGAGGTTGATGGTAAGGGGAAGGAGGTGAGGTTGGTTGGAATGCCCAAGCTAAGAAATTGAGATACTTTGACCTCATAGTGGTTAACGATGTACCAGAGATGGCGAAGCTGGCGTCCGTTAGACCATTGATGTATGGACTCTAGGATGTGGATCCGATACGGGGAAAATTGATCATACCAAAGGTGTGGTCCAATGTCCACGGGCCGATAGTGCCACCGACATGGGAAAGGCCTAGGTCTTCTGATGCCGGAGCATTGGTGGTCCATCCGTGTGAGGGGGTGGAGTTGGGTGAGGAAGAATTAGGGTTAGCGTTGTTTTTAATCATGATAAAAAAAGATACTGAGAACTTAAATAAATTGAAGAAAAATGGAGAACAAGTAAATAAAAAGAATGAAGGGAAGAGAAGAGAAGTGTTAGGTTTTTAGATCGTGGAAAACCATTTTTGAAAGATGTACTTATAGCCTAAGTTTGAGATCGAGTTACAAAAGACGATAGAAGAGGAATGAACAAAAAAGAACAAAATAACAACGGATCTATGTGGTTCAGCCCTCATGGCCTATATCCACGATTCCCCCACCACTAGAGAGGCCTACTTATATTAGTATAGATCAAAATTGCTTACAAATTACAAATTATAGACCATTTCTCAACCCAGGCTACAAGTTAGAGATGCTTGTCTTATTAAGCTTCTAAGAACGAAACCTTTAAGAGAAAGGTTAGAAAGTTATACTATACGCCTGCTAGCAGTAATCACCATGGCTGCCATCAAGAAGATCTTGATTACCTCCCAGGGATTACACCACCATGAATCCGAAGCAATACAAAAAGAACTAGGAGAAAACCCTAGAAAAACTCTCTGACAAAACTTGGAGAAAAATGACAAAGATGTATAGTGACAAGAGAAACACTCCCTTATATAGAAGGGTTTAAATCCATGTGCTTCATATCGTGGCCATCCTAGAGGCAGAGATCAATGGCTGAGATCCTTCAAAAACAAACACAATTAAGGGACTCCAAATGTGAACACGTGACATGACCAAAGCCACTCATTCAAAGAACCTCACACATTACGGAGGCTTCTCAAAGAAGCAAGCTTGCAGACAGGGAAGCACGTTGAGTGGGATGAGGCACCACAGTCAGTGAACAGGGCAGGGGCAATAAGGGTATTCTAGGTTAAGGCTAGTAAACCCATGTTTGACTTAACTTTGACCCTAGACTTCACATTAATTACCATATTGCCATTACTAAAAGCCACATTCCTAGTGCCCCAAAGGCTCCCGTCTAAGTAGGGTTTGAGGGGAGTGAATATAAGCAGCCTTCCCCTTTCAGGGTGTTACCCTAAATAGAGGCCGTTTTCGAGAATCCCCCAACATGAGGACTTTTCAGGAGGTCATCCATCTTGGTACTATTCTCGTTTAAGCATGCTTAATTTTGGAGTTCTAATGGGATCTGATGCTTACGTGTTGGTACTCTCTCAGTACCATATTGCCCTTACTTATATCCGATATTTCTAACTTGATTAAATGCTGCATTTTGACATAATATTAGCCTAGGTTTGACACTTTGGTGTATAATTGTGCATAGGTAGTATATATGGAAACCGTAAGTCAACAAGAAGAATTGAGACTTACAAAGAGGCTTTGATACTATATGAAAGATCAAAATTATCCTGTATGGAATGAATGTAATAAATTCAATCATGCTCCATTTATAGAGCTCTAGGATACTACAAGGAAATGATTAAAGTAGCCTTAATGATACATGGGAAAAGACGATGGAAAGGTCAAGTGCCCTAAATCCTAGAGGACTTATCTAAAGTATTGGGATCCTCTAATACATCTTTGATATCCTCTAATAGCCACGTAGATACCCATATTATAGACAATTGAATGTTAGCTCCATATGGATCAAATCAAATTATCATCATATGATAATCCTCTACAATATTTAATTCTACTAAAACAATAATTTTGTACTCTAGAACTAAATATATTTATTAAGAGTTCCCTTATTGCCATTGTATGAAATGATGAAACTACTCTATTTGTTCTTCTCACAACTTTTCCCAAAGTTCACAATTTGCCTTTTCCAAAAATTCTATAATGTGAAAAAAAAAAAAAAATTTTGCATCATATTTTTGCGACATTCACTTTAAATACTTTGGCCAAAGATTCAGAATTTTCAGTCATTGGCAAATCCACTCAGTGGACTATCTCTATCTCTTTCCTTTTTTGTTATAAAACTTAAATTATCATCATTGTCATCATCATCTTCATCATCAAGAATGAAACATACCTTAGAGATCGTAATGCTTGGGTAAGGTGCCAGTGGTGATATATGAATTGCAACGACTATATATTCCCTATTAATTTCTTATTTTTGTAACACTTTATGTTAAGCCCCAAGTTATTAAGGATATTACCTACTTTGAGACCTACATCAAAGTGATATATACTGCATGTATGACTCCGGAACATTCTTAGGATTTATAGTTATTGCATAATAGTATAATATAAATTATTTATTTTTAATAGCAGTTAAAAAATATATAACTCAATTAGTCTAGTTTAGTATTCCAATCTCATTAACAGAGAATTTTCTAGAACTCTAGACACATGACTGAGATAATAGTCATCACATATATCAGATTATAGTCTTCAGTGATAAGTAGCTTAAACTTATCACCGACTATGATACGTCAAATATTGATATGTCTCCAAGGACTATGTCCATCTCATGACATGTTTTTCAGAAAATGATCATACTCATGTATAACTCATTTATTACAATCAAACAACAAATAAACAGTATAATTTTTATTTAATAATTATTTATAATTACATAATTGGATTTTTAGGGCATTATTCCTACCTTATGGAGCGCATGGTGTTTGACCGAATCTTAACTATAAGAGTATAGTTTTAAGTACACCAAGTCACCTCACTCAAACTTATGAGCACTTCTATTTTGGTCCATTAACTGCGTCACTCAATCTTGGGATTAAGATGATGTTTGAGAATCCTAATAAAGTCTTCTCAAGCTTGGAGTCTTCAATCAACTATAGTGTTGGCTGATTCCCAAGGTACACAGGGTAAATGAACTGGTGGGAGTTAACTGTAAATGATCTCGCAAGGAATGCTATGTGTGGCCAAATGACACATTCTAGTGCTATAGCACCATTTAACCAATAGAACTATTCACACTATGTTCTCGGAAATTCAAAATACATCACTACAACAAAAATATCATATGTTGACACTTTTTAGGAAATATGTTGACGCTTTTAAGCGCAAAGAAAAATATTCTTGATGCTTGGTTCAAGCGTCTTTAATTTTGGCGTCAGGAAATATTTATTGACACTTGAAAGCGTCAAGAAAATCCTTGATGCCTTAAAGCGTCAACAAATTCTAGACGCTTTCAAGCGTCAAGATAGCAGTGTCAATTTATTTGTGACTCTTTAAAGCATCAACCATTTACGAATTAAATTTTATAGTAATTTTTTTTTGAAATATATGTACACACTTAAAAGCGTCAAGAAATTAGAATTTTTATTTTTTTTATTGATTTTTTAGCATGCATTTATTGTTCTATTAATTTTGTAGGAATGATTGTTTAAATGTTATACCTTTAATGACTATTTCAAAATACATGTAAATATTTTTTTTTTTCCTTTTATAACCAATCATTAAATTTCCTATATAATCTTATAGAAATCCTTCATATATCGCAAATTACAAGAAGACATCCATAATATAAACTAAAAAGGAACATATCCAGTGCCTCAAGGGCTCCCACCTACGCAGGGTCTGGGGGGGCGGATGTACGACAGCATTCCCTCTTCAGGGTGTTAACCTGAGGGTGAGGACTTCCTGGGAGGTCACCCATCCTGATACTACTCTCGCCCAAGCACGCTTAACTTCGGAGTTCTAATGGGATCCGGTGACGGTGTGTTGGTGCCTTCTTTGGTATCCATAATATAAACTCAAGTATAGTAATTGATCATACTAATTACTATTGAAATTATCCCAAAAAATATTAGAAGTACATCCATAAGTAGTCAATACTAATATTAAATAGGTACATCCTTAACATGTCACATAGAAAATATTGACTGATCAAACAAAATTCTAAAAAATCTAAGAAATCTTGCCTACAAACTTTATCTGATATCTGTATGTCAGCTATTTTGAGCATTATCAACTGGTGACGAAGCAATGCAATCATCGGCACTTGATTCATCTGCAACCTAAAAGAAGCCAAAAAAAAAAAAAAAAGAAAGAAAATTAAGTCTTATAATATATACAAAGAAAAGTATTTCCACTAGCCCAATTATGCCACAAAAATATTTTCTAAACAAGTATGATAATCACTAAATGTAAATTTTGTAGAATTATGGGCTCTAAAAATACTCTAAAGTATGACAATTACTAATTCAAATTTTTGTCTATCTTTCCCCAAATGGATTAAAAAAGTTCAAAAGGAAGAAGTTTAGATTAGTTTCTTACTTGAGTTGTAGGCATACCACCAACACAAGTTGCCAAAAAAGGATCCCCCGCCGGATGCATTTGCGTTCCACCAAACAAACCAAGTCGATACAGACGAAGCTCAGAATCCAACATATGGTTTCTCTGTATCACACTATCCATTTGTTTTTGCATGCTGTCAAGACGGCTTAGGAATACATTAACTTGGTTTGTGCTTGTGCCTTCATTCCTTTTTCTCTTCAATTCTTGATTAAGCCGAGTAACTTGGGTTTTGGTTACTCCAATGCCATAGCCACTTGCTCTTCCCGGCTTATCTTCACCCATAGGCTCCATCATAACTGTATGTTCAATTTCTGCACGCTTAGCTTCATCAACATCTTCTCCAAGTTCGGTTATTTTTTTATCAATCTCTTTTTTCACTGCATCCTAAAATACAAGAAAAGATAATCTAATTAGTCTTGTATATATGCAATAAATGACTATTGTGATGCTTATAATGTAAATTGTACCATGAATTCCTTGGAATCTTGTTGCAGATATGATCCGTCTTTTTTGGTATGTGCAATGTCAAAAAATTCAACTTCATGTGGATTCCTTTTGTTGTGCACCTTCTACAAATCATAAAAATTTAAAAAAAAAAAAACCCACTAAATAAGCAATCTTCTTGTTATTTGCATGTATAACAAGCTAATATGATATGAAAAAAAAAACTCACAAATTATTGTTTCTTTCGTGAGTAACTCTTTGAGCCAGTGGTGTGGGTATGTATTTGGTTTGCACGAGCTGCTTTTTCTTTCTCAGATAGCTCTTGTAATAAATATAGAAACCATGAAAGTTGATAAATGAGCGAGCAACTTGTAAATAGCCGAACTCATCTTTTTATGGAATAACTATAGAAACTGCCCTCTTAAGCACCAAATCGCATAAGCTATATTCACATGATAATTCTGTTTGTCCTAATCCTCTTTGTTTTCCCTAGATTTACTTAGGTTCAAGAGTTGAAAATCAACCATAAAGCGGCAAATTAGGGTCCAAGTTCATGACTTTAACATGCATCAACCATATAATAACCACAAGCAAGAAATCTAGTCACAAACCATTAAAATTGATCAATGAACAGGTAACTTGTAAATAACCAAACTCATCTTTCTGTGGAACAGCTATAGAAACTCCCCTCTTAAGCACCAAATCGTATAAGCCATATTCACATGATAATTCTATTTCTCCTAATCCTCTTTGTTTTCCCTAGATTTACTCGGGTTCAAGAGCTGAAAATCAACCATAAAGCCTCAAATTAGGGTCCAAGTTCATGACTTTAACATGCATCAACCATATAATAACCACAAGCTAAAAATATAATCACAAACCATTAAAATTGATCAATGAACAAGTAACTCGTAAATAGCCAAACTCATCTTTCTATGGAATAACTATAGAAACTGCCCTTTTAAGCACCAAATCGCATAAGCCATATTAACATGATAATTCTATTTGTCCTAATCCTCTTTGTTTTCCCTAGATTTACTCAGGTTCAAGAGCTAAAAATCAACCACAAAGCCTCAAATTAGGGTCCAAGTTCATGACTTTAACATGCATCAACCATATAATAACCACAAGCAAGAAATCTCATCAATGATAAAATATGAATTCCTAATGTTCTACTAACCTTGGCTTTAGGTGATCTCAAATAATCCTTAAATTTATTCCATTGGCGATCTGAAAAGCCTGGTGGAGCATCAACCATGTCAAATGCCTCAAAAATTTCTTTTTCAGAAAATTGATGCTCATCTTCCTCTTCTTCCTGAGTGTTATCGATTTCTATATTCCTTGCTTCCTTAAGCTTCGTTTTGGCTTCCTTGAAAATGTTCTTTTTCAACTCATATTTATTATTTCTGTACTTACTGTTATAAGTTGCAAAAAGAACCTTGTCCAATTCCGCTGTTTGCGGTAACAAGAATTTATCCTAACCATCAAACAAACACCACATGTAAATACATTTGAAAAAGACATGACAATTTGAAAACCACTTCTACATTCGCTACAACTTCCAAAATAATAGAAGTGGCAACGTTGATAAAAATTAGAATAATTGTAGTTGGTTGCATCAAGGAGCCATAAGAAAGAAATGAAAAGCTAAATAGAACAATTACCCTAACTTCTTCGATAAGCTTGACACCATATCGGGCCTTGACTTTCTTAAAATCTTTTACAAAGGTAGTCACCTGACTCTAAAGCCAACAAGGAAAATCTTCGACCCACAACTTCTCCTCTAATTTTGCATCCATACGTCCATGCCTAAGGGCTCTTTGTTCATTCATATAGTAATTGTAGTGATATAAGTCAAAATTGACATGTTTCCTCTAATAATGATCTTGTATATAGAACATGTATTTAATAGAAAAGGTACTTACTCACGGTAAGGGGCAAGCTTCTTATAATTAAGTAACACATAACGATGAGCTTGACGTAGCGATGTGTTATCAAGTAGAATGCAATCTACCTTCCCTAAAACACGACCGCCTGAATTAAGTGCATACTTATCTTTGTTAGGAATATTGTAATCATTCCTAGGGGGCCGATTCAATGGAGTCTCTACGCCTTCAAAATATCTCGAACAAAAAGTAAGACATTCCTCAGCAAGGTATCCTTCTACAATTGATCCCTCTGGTTGAGCTCTATTATGAACGTATGATTTCAACCGCACTAGAAATCTTTCAATTCAAATAATTGACAAAAAACTCTATTAGTAAACAAATAAGGCATACCTATTATATAGGCATTATGCTAACCCAAAAAAAAGAACCTCGATTACCTCTCAATGGGGTACATCCATCGATAATGCACAGGGCCACCAAGCTTTACCTCTATAATTAAGTGAATGGTCAAATGCACCATGATTGTGAAAAAAACTTGGAAGAAACAATTGCTCTAACTCGCATAATGTTTTTAGAATTTGATACTCCAGTTTGTCTAACTCCGCAAGGTCAAGGAGCCCAAGCGATATAGGCGGCAATTGAGAAGCTTTTGGCACATAATCCTTTAAGGAAAGAGCACAAGGCTGATACTACCTTCACCACTCGGTGTTGTGCTTGTGAGTGCATGGAAGCCCTCAAAGCTATGGACAAAATATCTTGCATTAAAATGTGACCATCATGGCTCTTAAGGTTCGAGAGTTTACGATCCTTCAAATTAACACCCCTTGAGATGTTTGATGCATATCCATCAGGAACCTTGAGATCTTTTAACACTTGAAGAAAAGTAGACTTTTCAACACTTGACATAGTGTAGCATGCTGGCGGTGCATATGGCTTCCTATTAGAGCGTTCAACAAGATGAAGATCAGACCTGATACCCATATCCATGAGATCCCTTCGAGCCTTCTCATTATCTTTTGTCTTCCCATCTAAATTCAGTAAAGTACTAAGCATGTTGTTACACACATTTTTTTCTATGTGCATCACATCTAAATTATGCCTAAGAAGATTACGCTCCCAATACGGCAAGTCAAAGAAAATGCTTCTCTTTTTCCATAGCTGTTGCTCCTCATTAATATCCTCCTCAATGAAATTATCAACATCCCCAAAAGCACCAATATCATAAGTAGAAGCAAGATCATTACTCAATACCTCAATCAATACCTCAATCGAGCTATCATTTGTAGAGCTAGCAACCTCCTCCCTTGTCCTTTTCTTAAAAGATTTGCCATGCTTGCAATATGTGAAGTTCGTACCCTCTAATTGTTTGAGAACATCAGATCCACTTAGTAGACTTGGAGGGCTCCCATACTCAATAGTGCTATCAAATTGATCTGGTTGATATCTATAAGGATGATGGCGCTCTAGCCATTTGCGGTGGCCCATAAAGCTGAACTTCTTTCCATACTTTAGCCAAATCGAATGCGTGGAGTTAGTACAACAAGGACATGCAATTCGTCCTTTGGTACTCCAACCAGATAAGTTTGCATAAGCAGGAAAGTCATTTATTGTCCACATCAAAGCAGCCCGTAATTTAAAATTTTGTTTAGAAAAAGCATCGTAAGCATCCACACCATCCCACAATTGTTTCAACTCATGTATCAGTGGTTGCAAATATATATCTATGTCATTTCCTGGACCTTTTCCCCCTGGAATAATCATTGAAAGGATGAAAGAATGTTGTTTCATACACAACCACGGTGGCAAATTGTACGGGATCAACAAGACTGGCCAAGTGCTATATGTTGTACTCATTGTACGAAAAGGATTAAAACCATCACTAGCAAGGGCAAGCCTTATGCTACGAGGGTCTGAAGCAAACTCTGGATGACGATCATCAAAAGATTTCCAAGCAAGACCGTCCGCCAGAGTCCTTAACTTTCCATCCTTTGTGCATTCCATATCATGCCATCTCATATCCTTTGCCGTTTGTGGCGACATGTAAAGCCTCTTCAATTTGGCAGTTATCGGGAAATAACACAACACTTTGCCCGCCTTTTTTGCCTTTGGCGGTTCTGTACTTTCATCGATTTGCCCATCCTTGTCACCCTTATCTTCTGTTTGCCAACAAGAGAGACCGCATACATGGCATGATTCTTTGTTTTCTTTCTCACCCCAATAAAGCATACAATCATTAGGACATGCATGAATTTTTTGGTAACTAAGACCTAACCCGTTGTTTAATTTTTTAGCTTCATAGGTCAAAGTAGGCAATGATGTTAAATGGGGGAATGAATCTTTTAGGAGTTGTAATAACATGGTGAAAACCTTATTAGAAATATCACCGAGACATTTGAGATGAAATAATTGCACATTGAAGGCCAAATTCGAATATTTACAACCCGGATAAAGTTCTTTGTCAGATTCTTTGAGCAACTTCTGAAACCTAACATCCTCAACACTAGATGAAGGGTTAGGCTGCACTAAATCTGGATATGTCTGTGCCCCACTAGCTTCACCTAAGTCCGCATATGACTGTTCCTCTAATGATTCACCTGCTAAATTTAAAGAATTGGCACCCAAGGCATGTTCCAGCATCTCTCTCATATTTCCTACACTTAGGGGAGTATCTTGAAGAGCACTGGTCTCGGTGGGCGATTGAGTCATATAAGGTGTATCAGATTGAGATGTTGGTCGATTTTCCCCATGTCGTGTCCAAATAGTGTAACCAGGTACGAAGCCATATGACAAGATATGTCGGTGAACAAGATCAATTCCCAACCATCTTCTATTACGGCACTTAAGGCACGGACATTCAATTGTGTTTTTCACTGCTTTAGCACGACAAAAATCAATGAAAGATTGAGCTCCCTTCCTATAAATTATGCTGGTTTGTGGTGCAGTAATCCAACTTTTGTCCATTGGATCAAATTATAGGAACATGTTGTACCTAATCAATGCATCAAAATTTAAATTCCTAAAAACAGTTAAATGACATAATCAATTGCCAAAATGTAAAACGTTTTCCAAATAAAAACATCAATTTCTTCCTATTTTGAAACAGAAGTAAAAAAGTATTGTTTCTTTTTAAAAAAGAAATAGAGGAAGAATTTTAGAAATTTAAAACAAATTTCCTTCACTAATAATCTAAGAATAATTAAATCTAAAAAAAAATTCTAAAAAAAATGATTTAGCAAAAGGCAATTATTTTCATATAATTTTTAAGTGGGCTCCAATTTAAAAATTGTATACGATATGAAATGGTGTAAAATTTTTCGTCATTTTTTGGTAAACCCACCATTCACTCGCTATTTTTGTCATCTCATACACGAACTACAATGTTGTGACATTAATAATAAAGAAAAGTTTGATAAGATGCCTATTTTATACCTTTATACATCACTATTTGGACTATTCTACTGAATAACTGTTAAACAAAAATACTATTTCATAAAGTGTGTGGAGTAAAAAATTAAATACACTGAATCTCAAAATATTAATGTGTAATTTTTTGCTTTTTTTTTTTTTTCCTTGGATAGACACAACTTATTTTGTTTATGTTAAGAAAAATCAATTGTGTCAAAATCTTAAATTATTTGATTGAAATTTAAATTTATGTACATACTTATTTCATACCTTATTTTTAAGTTATATTAAAATAAACAATGAAAGTTTTGATTCAAGCTCAAACATTTTTGCTACAGAGGCTCTAATGTTGATTAACGTGTTTCTTTAAAACTTTTAAAAGTATATATGTTTAGTGAGCTCATTGTTCGGCTTGTAATTCACATCTTGAACATAATGCATATCTTGCTCACCATATATATAATATAAAACTAAACCATAACTAAAGAACAAAAAAAAGGAAAATACAAACACTAGATTATTTTCTCAATAACTTTCCCTGTCAAAATAATACTTTGAAATATAAGTCATTAAACTCTTGGTTTAGTGATAAAATTGTACCCAAATTTGAGAATACATGTAAGAGGTCATAAGTTCAAGTTCCAGTACTATAAACCCCACTCTAAAATCAATAATGTCATCAATAATGATTTTAGGGTTAACTATAAACTTCGAACTAAAACAACATAGAACTAAAATGACAAAATTCTATCATTAGAAAACCCTACTCAAACAATAGAGAACTAAATTGACAAAATCCTAATGTCAATAGCAACATCAACAACCATAATCACTTACCAAAAAAAAAAAAAAAAAAATTATACATCAACAACCATAATCACACAATATCAACACTAAACACATTGTCAAAAGTAATGTGTCTTTAAACTAATAAACCCTAACATATAAGTAATCAGGCACTCAAAAAGCAATGTCAAACATATCAATGTTCAATTTAGTTGATTTACCTTGAAAAAACCTCAAATCAGGTTGTTGAGCGAGGACGGGAGTCGTTGAGCACCTGATTGCGCGCGAGCAGAAAGACAGAGGAGTAGCAAGGCGCGAGCAGAGCGAGAGAGAAGCAACCTGTGGAGATGGGGATTAGGGTTTTCGACAAGGGAGTGGGAGGTGAGGGAGAGAGATGGGCCGTATGGGAATTGGGAGGGAAGGGGAGGGGGTAAGTTTCAATTTTTTTTTCTATTTACCTTTTTTTTTTGTCCAATTACTTTCATTTTTTATTATTATTTTAAACTAAAATTATATTTGAGTACATATGAAGTGAATGATTATCAAGTACAATTTAAAAAGTATCGAGTCAAGTTAATAATGCAACACCTACTCTAGTATTAAACTAATTAACTCATACTCATTTATTAAACGGGTTATTTATATTTTACTACTTGGACCTTTTGGTAATTATAAAAAGGCCTCTGATGTTTTGGAAGTATTAAATTAAAGGACCCTGAGGTTTTATCGTATTAATAAAAAAGACCTTCTCCTGCCATCTGACATCTCGGAAAAATAAAAAGACGAAATTTCCCTTAAGCAAAACGACGTCGTTTTGGGTCTGATTTTGCACACTTACCAAAATGGCATTGTTTTGGTTTTAAAAAAATAAAAATAAAAATGAAAACTGCCCTTAAGCAAAACAACGTCGTTTCGGGTCTGATTCTACACACTTACTAAAATGACGTCGTTTTAAAAAAAAAATTATAATGGGTTATCTAAATTACATTAAAAAATATGGGTTTGTATAAAGTAAAATTAACAAAAAATAAGCAAAAAAATGACATTTGAAAAAAAATATTTTCAATCCACCATAGTAAATAAAGCTAAAAAATGATACTAAAAAATATTTTCAAAAAGCTCATGGTCCATTTTATTAATACGATAAAACCTCATAGTCCTTTTTAATAATTCCAAAACGTCAAGGTCCGTTTTATAATTATAAAAAAGGTCAGGGTAGTAAAATGTAACCTTCTATAAATCTTATTTTATATGATACTGTAACTCAAATTATAGGATATGAGTGGGGGAGAGAACATTTAAAGTAAAAAAGAACCTCTAAAATTAATGGAGCCGGAGTATGAGCTAACTAAATAATTTGACATTGACACTCGTGAAACTATTATAAACTAAAACACATTGTAACAAAAATAGGTCCTCTTATGCAATAGTTTTAAAGCGATGCAAAACAGTTGCCTAAAATTAGACGATGCAAGGATTTTGAGAATCGTTACAACTGAACCCTTGGCATAGCCTAGTAGTGAAGCTTTAGGAACAAGCGTAGTACTATCCAGGGTATGAATGAAGTGCTTAACTTTATCGCTCGACTGATCTTCCTCGTTTAATTAAAATTACAAGTTAGTTAACAATTAACTTAAAATTTTTAATTATTTTAGTCAAATAGTTCATACCATGGTTTTTAACCATACAGGCTTGAAGAAAGAGTGCAGGGCAATGAAACAACAGCACACACAGAAGATGAAGGTGGCGGAGATGAGAATGCTGAGGTGGATGTACGGACACACAAGGAAGGATAGTATTAGAAATGACTTCGTAAGAGGCAAATTGGGCGTAGCCTCCATTGAAGATAAATTGAGGGAGCAACGACTGAGGTGGTTCAAACATATATGTTTATCATCATCTTATATGTTGACATGCGCTTGTTGTGGCACGCTTTGAGCCTGTGGCTTTGCTTGCGGTGTGCCTACCGTGAGTTTAGCCATACTTATGCATTTGATACTTCTTCTGTTTTTGCCACGTCTTTGGCTCTTTGTTGCGGACTAGCTTTTCAGGCTGGGTGTCCTCGGACACAGCCTCTCTTCAAGGTAGCCCCCGGGAGGGGGAAGGCTACGTACATATACACCCCCAGACCCTGCTTTTGCGGAAGCCCTTGGAGGCACTGGGTTTGTTGTTGTTGCTGTAGGCTTGAAGAAAGAGTAGCATAGGTACTATCGTACTGGTACTTTCACTGCGGCCATCAAGTCAGTGGTAAGCGCAACATATATAGTGGTACCAAATTCATTTCAAACAAGTTTTAAATCAAATTTACTAATCCTAATACATGGACGGGCGTCATAATTATAATTTAGTAATTTTGGTACTACAAACCCAATTTGATGAGATGCTCAATTCATATTCAGAAGTATGCATCTAAGATAAGCATTTCAAATATCCATGCCCAATTCACCAACCATGAAGAGAAAAACTGACGAAAATGAAATCGTAGGTGGATCAAATAGCTTTGGTCATACGGTGTACTTGTGACGTGGTGTTTTAGATGGTACATCGACCAAGTTTCACATGGTGGTGCAATTGTGAGTTCCGAGACGAATATATTTAACATGCCTAGCAGCAAACCTCGGATTTGGAGAGAGAGGCCGTTTTGTATGCGTTTTCAAGATATTAAAAAATATTTGCCACGTCAACCTTGCTGATGGATAATGGTGTCAATATGACTCCAAATCCATTTATTAAAACGACGAAACTTATGGTTTTTTTTTTTTTACTAATTCAATAATATCAAGGTATTTTTTATTATTTCAAAAATATTGGATATTAAAATGTAAATAACTTTTAAAAAATATGTATATTAATTTCTTTTTTTAACTAAATTGGGAAATAATTGAACATTGAATCAAAAAAAAAAAAATTTCCTTTTTTTGGCGGGAGCAACATTTGGTTTCCCTCCAAAATTATAATGTTTTTTTTTTATTTTTTTATTACACATTCTATTTCTTGACACTTGCAAGTGTCAAGAAATTTGTTGACGCTTTTAAGCGTCGAAACAATTTTAGCATCAAGAAATTTGTTGACGCTTGTACCAAGCGTCAACAAAAAGGTAACAAGATTTGCCCATTTCAGTGGCGGATCCACGTTCGGCTGAGGGGGGGCTTAAGTGCCCCCCTGAATTTTAAAATAAATATTACTAGGCATATATATAAATTACAAGTAATAGGTTGGCTTGGTGGCTTTGTCCTTTTTAAGCAATTGAGGGAGCCTGGGTTTGAATCCCATGGCTCTCATCCCCCCTTTCTTTTTTTCTTTTTTTTTTTAACTTTTATCTTCTTTTTTTTTATTAAAAACAAAATTAATTTTACTATAACAAAATATCCCACCTTCCCCCCACCCCACCCCACTGAACAAAAAACCCCAAACCCCAAGCCCCAAGCCCCACCCCCACCCCACGCCGCCCCTGCCACCCCCGCCGCCCCCCCGCCTCCTGGCCACCGGTTCACCGGTCCCCCCACCCCACCCTACTGAACGAAAAACGCCAAACCCCAAAACCCACCCCCACCCCACGCCGCCCCTGCCACCCCCCTCCGCCTGGCCACCGGCTCACCGACGCCTCCGCTCCGCAGCTAGTCAGATCCTCCTCTCACACCCACCACCAGGCATCAGCCATATTCAATGTAAGTTTTGTTCATTTTTTGCCCTATTTAATAATAATATACAATACTTTTAGGTTTTTCATCTCACGTATCTCTAATTAAAATTCTAATTTTATAAATTTTAGTAAGAGATATCAAATTTCTTTTTAATTGGAGAATAATTACTTGTAGTTTAAATCCTTTATCGAGTTTGGAATTATATCGTCTTTGTTGCTTTGCTTGATATTTGTTATTAGTATATAAATTGGTTGACAATTATTCTTGTTTATGACAGAGTTAACAATGTTTATTTTATAGTAATTTAAGATATAGAAATATTATTTTCTGTAATTTTTTTAATTTTTATAGTACTTTCCTATTTGATTAGATGCGTTTTTTCTATTTTTTTGAGTCGTGAACTATTAAAAAAATATCGATTGTAAATTTTTTAATAATTTTTATTATGTAATTTATTATTTTTTATTCAAGCCCGCACTACACCAAAATCCTGGATCCGCCGCTTTTGTTGTAGTGCATGTACCGTTGGTAGCTTTCTTAACATAGGTTAAGAACCTCCGCTAACCATTAGTTTGTGGGTAGTATAAGGTGGAACAACAGAGTTTTATACCTTGTTTATGAAATAGTCCCTCCAACAAATTGCTGAAAAATATGAAGTCATGATCGGAAATTTTGTCTTGCAAGCCATACAACCTGTAGATCTCATTCATGAAGATGTTAGTAAAAGTAAGTGTAGTATAAGGGTGAGATAATGGTATAAAATGACATTACATACTTAGTTGGTTCACTGTATCAAAATTACATGGCGATGCTTTGATAAATCCGTGGATATATTGCTCCAAATCACCTGGAAATTGGCTAATGGTTGAGAAGACCAAGAATACAAGGTCGTATTTATATGCTGAATAGTGACACAATGTATGTGATAAATGGGTAATGTCATGTCTTAGCCCTTCCAGTAGAAAAAGGTAGAGACTCTTTTGTTTGATGTAATGACCCCCAAATATCTCCCATTGGTGATGTCTGCATCAAATCAAGGATGTGATTTCTTATAGATCCCTTATGATCAAGGACCATAGTTGATATGTTAGTTCGTATATAGTTGATATCATAGTGTATAATGCCTTGAAGGCCTGTGGGTCTTTAAAACCATGGTTATATTATGCAGTCAAATTTTGCATATGCATTTGTTGGTGAGGCCGTGCAAGATGTGTTACCGTTAGAGTGTATATTTATGGATATATACAGGTCCATTAGGCTCTAAACCTTGTATTGTGTTCATATGTTACAGCGTAATGAGCTTAGTGAGCTGAGTCAAGTGCAAAAAATCAGATTTTATAATTCAGATTGAGTTTTGGCTGGAAATGGCGTTAAAAATTCATAAGTTGGTTGGCGGGAGTGAGTTGAGCACGTGACCTGGCGGCTATTTAGAATTAGTTACATGTTTAGTTAAATTCTTGCAATTTCCTTCTTGTTTTCCTTTTTTATATTTAGCCAATTATCCATATAAATAGTAAATTGTAATTAGGGTTGAGACATGAATGAAATGAAGTTTAACCTTCTCTTCTCCCTTAACACTCTAAAACCTTCTTTTCTCCCTTAAAACTCTAAGTGTTTGATTCATTGTTGAGGAATTGGATTGATCAAGCTTAAGCTTGGTTAACACTGGTATCAGAGCACTGATTCTCCCGACTGTGGGAACAATTTGATCTAATAATGGCTGATAACACGAGGTCAATGGCTGAGATGAGGCGATTTGAAGAATCAATGGCGAATCACTTCAGAACTAGCAACGAGCAGTAGGAGGCGTTAGCTGAGCAACTTCGATTGAATGCTGAACAGCTCAGATTGAGCTCAGAGAAGCAAGAGAAAGCTCAGGAGGAGATGAAATCAGTTCTGCTGGGGATCAAGGATGTGCTCATTGGATTTACAATCCGCTATGATCCAAATTGTGTAAGAGGAGGAGCAATCGATGGAGGCTCTACTTCAAACGAACCCACAGCTCAAAGAGAAGGTCATATTCCTGTGATGGTGAGGGATCCCCCTACCATGGCTCCAGTGGGTAATAACTCTTATTCTTCTTGATTGACCAAAGTAGAATTTCGACTTTTTCATGGTGATGATGTGAATGGTTGGATATTTACATGTGAGCAATTTTTTTGATTGATCAAACTGCTGAATTAGATAGAGTTAAACTAGCTTCAGTGCATATGTGAGACTTAGCACTTCAATGGCATAGAAATTATATGATAACTAGAGGGAATTTACTAATGCCCAGCTGGGATGAATACTGTAAAGCCCTTAAAATGAGGTTTGGTAATGCGTTTGAGGACCCAATGTCAGAGGTAATGAGTTTGAGGTAGGAAGGATCAGTGAAGGACTACGTGGCCAAGTTTGATGCTGCGGCTGTGAGGGCTGACCTGTCTGAATCCCAACTTATCAACTACTTTCTCACCGGATTGAGGGAGGACATTGCTCTAGAGGTCCGGGTATCCCAGCCTACCTCTCTTATACAATACAGTGTGTTTAGCTAAGCTGGCTGAGGCTAAGTTCGAAGCCTTAGCCAAACAACTGAGGTATTCTAAGGTCCCATTGCTACCTACCCCTAATACGCAAAAGTCTACAGTTAATCCTTATAGATCAGGGAACACCAAACCCCCTTTCCAAGGCAATAATTCCACTGCAAATCCCAGACGCCACAGAACTATGACCAGAGCGAAAATGCAAGAGAGAAGGGCCAAGGGCTTGTGCTACTTTTGTGATGAAAGGTTTGAAGTGGGACATAGGTGTAAAGGCAAGAGTCCCCGATTGTTTGTCATTGAAGCTGGGGAAGATGAGACTGAGGACATACATCAGGAAGTGGAATCGATTGAGGTGGGTGAAGTTGGAGAGCAGAAAGCTCAGATTTCCCTTCATGCCTTGTTGGGAACTTCAACATATCAAACATTGATGATTACAGGGGCCATCCGGAGCAAACCAGTCCATATTTTAGTGGACTCAGGGTCTACACATAATTTGATGGACTTAGCTCTAGCACACAGGCTGCAATGCTCGATGAGGACATTCCCTTCAGTGGCAGTTGCAGTAGCAGATGGCAGTAATTTAAATTGTTCTCATCAATATCAAGGAGCCACATGGAAAATGCAGGGAATCAATTATATCTCCAACTTTCTTCTTATTCCCTTGGGAGGCTGTGACATGGTGTTAGGAATCGAGTGGTTGTCCACTCTGGGGGACATCAAGTGTAACTTTAAGAACCTCACAACGTCCTTCACCTATGAGGGCTCAATTCGAGAATTGAAGGGCGAGGAGACAGGGACTTGCAAGACAGTGGGAGCCAAAGCTCTCTGCAAGGCTTTAATTGCTTCTCCCATTGTAGCTCTTATGCAAGTCCTACCTAAAGAACCTGATGCACGCAGCTTAGGTTGTCAGCTGAGGAGCCTACAGTTAGAAGAGTCTCAGCATCAATCAACTCTTGCAGAGATCTCCAATCTGCTGCAACAATACGAGTTCCTCTTTGAAGAGCCTCAGCATCTGCCTCCCATGAGAGGGCCCTTTGATCATAAGATTAACCTGAAAGAAGGGACTCAGCCAGTAAATAAGAGGCCCTACTGCTACCCCTCACTGCAGAAGAACGTCATGGAGCAGATGGTTCAGGAGCTGTTACAAAAGGGGTACATTCAGCATAGTTACAGTCCCTTTGCCTCCGCTGTAGTTATGGTGAAGAAGAAGGATGGGGGGTGGAGGATGTGTGTGGATTATAGGGACTTGAATACTGCTACAATTAAAGACAAGTTCCCTAAACCGCTTCTAGAAGAATTGTTTGATGAGCTGGGAAATGCCAAGGTGTACACCAAGTTGGACCTCAGGTCCGGCTACTATCAGATACTAATGCTAGCAGAGGATGTGCAAAAGACTGCCTTTCGAACTCATTTGGGCATTTTGAAATTTTAGTCATGCCATTTGGTCTAACTAATGCTCCCTCCACATTCCAAGCACTCATGAATTCCATATTTGCACCTTACTTGAGAAAGTTCATCCTAGTTTTCTTCGATGACATTTTGATATATAGTGATCATCTCAAGGAACACTTGGCACATCTTCAACTGGTGTTTGATATACTGCAGTATCATCAACTCTTTATAAAGCAGAGCAAGTGCTCATTTGCTGCCACAAAGATCGAATACTTGGGGCACTTCATTTCAGATGGGAAAGTAGCAACAGATCCACAAAAGGTTGAGGTAGTGCAGCAATGGCCTACTCCTAAAACCATGAGACAGCTGAGGGGATTCCTTGGCCTAACGAGGTACTATAGGAGATTCATTCAACGATATGGATTGCTTGCTAAACCACTCACCGAGTTAACTGGAGGGGATAAATTAGGCTGGACAGATCAGGCTCAACAAGCTTTTGAAACTCTCAAGGCTGCTATCACCTCTGCACTAGTATTGGCTTTGCCCAACTTCTCCCTTCCATTCAAAGTTGAGTCAGATGCTAGCAACCTAGGTATAAGGGTTGTTCTAGCTCAGAAAGGGCAACCCATAGCCTTCTTCAGCAAGGCTTTAAGCACCAGGCAATAGACTTTATCAGATTACGAAAGAGAGCTATTAGCCTTAGTAGCTGCAGTCCAAAAATGGCCTCAGTATTTAACGAATAACACATTTATTGTTCGAACTGATCAGAGGAGTCTCAAGTACCTTTTGGAGCAAAAGGGTCATACTCATTTTCAGCAACTTTGGCTAGCAAAACTGATGGGATTCAGTTATGTTATTGAGTACAAGAAAGGAAAGGAAAATGTAGTGGTAGACGCTCTCTCTCCAGTTACTAGCCAACAGATTACTTGCAAGCTTCTCTCTGCTATTGATAGCAATCTCTACACTATGATACAACTTAATTGGCAGTCTGATCCAACTTTACAGCAGCTTATTGCAGATTTGATCAGGAATCCTCAGCAGCACCCCAAATTCTGTTGGCAAGGAGATCAATTGAAGAGGAAAGGCAAATTTGTCATAGGCCAGGATCACTCCCTCAAACAGAAGATACTTCAATGGCTTCATGCTTCACCTAGTGGAAAGCATTTCGGCAGGGATGCCACCCTTCATAGAATCAAATCCATGTTCTTTTGGAGGGGTATGATGAAAGATGTTACAGACTTCATTAGACATTGCCTAGTATGCCAAGCTTTCAAATATGAAATTGTTGCTTCACCAGGACTTCTTCCACCATTGCCTACCCGTCAGACCATATGGACCGACATTTCTATGGATTTCATTGAGGGTCTCCCGCGCTCCCATAGCAAAGATGTTATATTCGTGGTTGTTGATAGGCTTAGCAAGGCAGCTCACTTCCATGCCTTAACACATCCTTACACTGCTATTACGGTGGCTCAACTCTATATGGACCACATCTACAGGCTCCATGGGCTACCTAATTCGATAGTAAGTGATCGTGATGCAGTTTTTCAAAGTGATTTCTGGCAGGCCCTATTTTCTATTCAAGGTGTTGAACTCCACTTGTCGACAGCCTATCATCCTTAGTTCGATGGTCAGACTGAAGTAGTAAATAGGGGTTTAGAGACATATCTCAGGTGCATGTGTAGTACACACCCTCATCAGTGGCCCAAGTGGTTACCACTAGCTGAGTGGTGGTATAACACTACCTTCCTCTACTCGAGTCACACCTTATGAGGTAGTCTATGGCCAACCTCCCCCATTACATATCCCATACTTGCCAGGGGAAACACACATTGAGGTTGTTGACCGAAGCTTACAACAGAGAGAGGAAGCTTTGAAAGTCATCAAGTTTCATTTGGCTCGTGCACAAAACCGAATGAAGCAATATGCTGATAGAAGAAGGTCTGATCGCACATTTGCTACTAGAGATTGGGTGTATCTCAAGCTACATCGCCACAGGAAGATCAAAGTGGCTCACCGCAGTACACACAAGCTTTCTCCCAAGTATTTGGGTCCCTTTCTGGTTTTGGCAGCTGTGGGCAAGATCGCTTACAAGCTAGAGCTTCCAACATCAGCTAGAATACATAATGTATTCCACGTTTCACAGTTGAAGCTTCACATTGGCCCACCCCCATATCCGATTGTTGATATACTAGCCGATTGGGATGCTCCACCTCAAAAGATCCCTTAACTGATCTTGGATAGGAAAATGGTGAATCGAAACAATAGAGCTGCAACCAAAGTTCTCATTAAATGGAAGAATTTGCCAAGGGAAGAAGCTTCGTGGGAATTTCTGTATGATTTACAGCTTAAATACCCTGACTTTTACCCTTGAGGACAAGGGTGATTTCGAGGGGGAATTATTGTTACAGCGTAATGAGCTTATTCAAGTGCAAAAAGATCAGATTTTATAATTTGTATTGAGTTTTGGCGGGAAATGGCATTAAAAATTCATAAGTTGGTTGGCGGGAGTGAGTTGAGCACGTGACCTGGCGGCTATTTAGAATTAGTTACATGTTTAGTTAAATTCTTGCAATTTCCTTTTTGTTTTCCTTTTTTATATTTAGCCAATTATCCATATAAATAGTAAATTGTAATTAGGGTTGAGACATGAATGATATGAAGTTTAACCTTCTCTTCTCCCTTAACACTCTAAAACCTTCTTTTCTCCCTTAAAACTCTAAGTGTTTGATTCATTGTTGAGGAATTGGATTGATCAAGCTTAAGCTTGGTTAACATCATAATGTCTTGCATTCCTCTTATAAATATATGAGAGGGCACCAATGTTTAGTATCTTCTTCATTGTTTTATAGTATCAGAGCCAAATTAGCCATCTCTTATCCTCCCTCTTTCAAAGGTAAACCCTAGCCGCCCTAACCCTAATTCTTGCTACCCAAATTTGGCTGCGACCGTCACCCAAAGTCTGTCGATTGTTGTCATATATGCTTCTTCATTGAGTATTGTCGTACATGCTTATTCATATTTCATAGTTTCATTCACAAAACCTTGGATTGATGCCTCTACTTTAATTTGGAGGGCTAGTTATCAATTTCAACCGTCTTTAATACTTGATCCGTCGAGAACGACGTGCATCTTATTCTTTAGCCAACGTAGTATCGATGGCAACATTGAATAGTTATAGAAATTAAGGGTCTCATTGTATTAATATGTTTTATGATCCACAATTTCATCCTACAAATAATACTTATGCCAGTAGCTATAGTTTCTGTTAAGGATTTGCATCTTCTCAGTTTATTCCCCAATTGCTTACTTCCTACTCTTCTCCTATGTTTGATTCCCCCTGGAGAATGGATAGTGGTGCGTCATCTCATATCACCAATAATCTAAGTCTTCTCACGTCTCTTATGCCTTATCACAGTCTCGATAAAATTTGAGTTGGTAACGGTGCTTCTTTACCAATCACCGAAATTGGTTCTGGTTTCCTTACTACTCCCATTGGTCATTTCCACTTACAAAATGTCCTTTATGTTTCTGGTCTTTCTACTAATTTATTGTCTGTTCGTCAATTTTTCTGTGATAATCATTGTCTTTTATAATTTAACTCAGATGACTTCTCTATTAAAATTCCTAAGATGATGTCTCCCATAATCTGCTGTATTAGTAACAGGCCTCTTTTCTTAGTTCCTAGGTCATCGCCCACACATGTTTCACTCATTGCATCTAAAGTCATGTCGTCCCTTTGACATCATTGTCTTTGTCATGCCGGGCAATCAATTTTATCATCATTGGTCAAACACAAATTTATTTTTTGTTCCAAAGTCTTTGTCATTCTTGTCAATTAGACAAGCATAGTTGTTTATCTTTTTAGAAGTTGGTGTCAAGTACTTCTAAACCTTTAGATATCATCTATTCAGATGTATGGACATCTCTTGTTTTGAGCTTTAGCGACTATAAGAATTATTTTCTTTTTTGGATGATTATTCTCATTAATGTGTGAATTTATCCCGTGTGAGCAAAATCTAAGGTGTTTGATTTGTTTGTTCAATTTCGGAATCTTATACTAAATCAGTTTGGGATGGAGATTAAATAGTTTCAGTGTGATAATAGAATTGAGTATGGTAATCATGATTTTAATGCTATCTTTGAGGCAAGAGGCATTCTCAATAGGGTCTTGTGTCCTCATACATCTCAACAGAATGGAAACACCCAACATATGCATAAGATTGTTGGTAACATGATGCATGCTCTCTTATTTCAGGCTTGTATGCCTTTAGAGTTTTGGTTTAAGGCAGTTCTTGTTATCGTTCACACCATAAACCTTTTGCCTTCTATCCCCATTAAGAAAAAAAATTTCTGTTTCAGAGATTACATAAAAAGAAGGCCAGTTTTGATCACTTACATGTTTTTAGATATGCATGCTACCCAATTTGAGTGCCACAGCTTCACATAAATTAGGCCTCTGTTCGTGCTTATTTGTATGTTTGGGCTATCTGTCAAATCATAAGGGGTAAAAATGTCTAAACAGTGTCACTAAAAAATTATCATATATATGCATGTTATTTTTGACGAATCAGATTTTCCATTCATAAGGCTTGGCACGGTTTCTTAGAATAATATCAAGCAATTGAGAGGTGCTTCGACATCCTTTAGATATGAGTCATGTTCCTAGATCGTAGCCTCTCAACTATTGCCGCTCATCTCACCGCCAGTTTTGGTTATGACGCTTTCTCATTTGGTCAATAAAGGGGCAGGTGGTACATCCATCCTTGCTTGGTCACCACATGCCATGCCATTCTAGATGCCCACTAGTTCCACTGACCCACCAATGTTAGCATCCGCTAGCTTGCAGAACCCGTAGCCACCTCCCGGTCCAATGTCCATGTTTGGTCATCCTATGGTGACTCAATTAAAAGCGAGTATTGTCAACCCTTTACTCAAGCCTTCTATAAATGCTTATTCTACTTTAAAAATATTCCATATTCTTATAAACAGGCTCTTAATGAGGAACAATGGCGGGCTGTCGTGCTTGATGAATATAATGTGCTTTTAAGGAATAAAACATGGACACTTATTCCTCGACCAAATAATGCCAATGTTATTGGTTCCAAGTGGATTTTTCTGTCAAAGAGACTCCTATTGGTGTAGTCAAGCACTATAAGGCCAAATTGGTAGCGCAAGGCTTGACTAAGAGATATGGTAATGATTATGATGAGACCTTTAGTCCTGTTGTCAAGCTTGCAACTATCCATGTTGTCTTAGCTATTGCTACTTCTCGTCATTGGCCTATTTCATCAGCCTTCAATAATGCTTTTCTTAATGATCACTTAATTGAGGAAGTTTACACGAAGCAACCATCTGGGTTTGTAAGTTTTGACTTTCCTGATCATGTGTGTAAGCTGAATAAATCATTACATAGACTCAAGAAGCTCCACATGCATGGTACAATCAATTTGCCGCCTTTTTATTGCCTTAATGTTATCGGCTGCAAGTCGGATTCCTCATTATTTATATTATGTAAAGGCGTTGATATGGCTATTTTATTGGTCTATGTGAATGATATTGTTCTTACCACCTCATGTTCTACTTTACTTCATGCCTTGTTAATTAACTTACATCATGAGTTTGATATGATGGACTTGGGCCATCTTAGTTATTTCCTTGGAATTTCTGTTACTCATCCCTCTCGTGGTCTATTTCTTTCCTAAGCTAAATATGCTCACGATCTTCTTGATAAAAACAATATGTTGGAATACGAGCCTGCGACAACACTTACAAATTCTACGTCCAAGCTTTCTACTGAAGATTATGAACCTCTTTTCCAATCCCTCTTTGTATTGCGGTGTAGTTGGTGCCTTGCAATATACTCCCAGACATCTCTTATGTTGTTTAACAAGTATGTTTGTTTATGCATGCCCCACACCATTCTCATTGAGTTGCTGTGAAACGCATTATTCGTTATATCAAAGGTATTTTGGATCATGGTCTTACCAATTCTCCTTCATGCTCTAATCAGCTTATAGCCTATTCAGATGTAGACTGGACTGGTTGTCCTGATACTAGCCGCTCTACATCCAATTTTTGTGTGTTCCTTGGTGGTAACATTGTCTCATGGTCCTCCAAATGGCAACCTATCGTCTCTCGTTCTAGTGCAAAAGTTGAGTATCGTGGTGTTGCTAATGCTGTTTTTGAGTAGTGTTGGTTGCGATCAATTATTGGTGAATTAGACATTTTTCTACCCAAGGCTACCTTGGTATATTATGATAATATTTCTACCACTTACTTGTCTACTAATCCGGTGCAACATGTTTGCACCAAACATGTAGAGATTGATGTCACTTTGTTCATGAGCACGTTCATATGGGCCGTGTTCGTGTGCTTCATGTTCCTTCTTCTCCTAGATTGCTGATATTTTTACTGCCTTTCTCCTCTTCTGTTTTTTCGGTTCAAGCACAATCTTCGTGTACTCCTACTTCGATTGAGGGGGAGTGTTAGAGTATATATTTATGTAGTTATGTATATAGGCCCATTGGGCTCTAAGCCTTATATTATGTTCATAATATCTTGTACTCCTTTATTATAAATATACGAGAGGGAACCAATGTTTAGTGTGCTTTTCATTATTTTACAGTTACCATCCATGATACGTGAAGTTGGCCGTCAAATGTTTCATATCTAAAGCAACGGGCCCATTACACCACATTGTTAGGATAATAGTAGTACTCGCATGCCAACATTTTGGGCGTCATCTTTATTAAGTCAAGTCATGACTTTATTGCCCTAAAACAACAATTTTCAAAACATATTATCCTTTTGTATTTATATAATAACAAATAGATTACCCTAAGTTATATCATTAGTTTATTACTGTAATTATCTTTTATCAAAACAAACATATTGTCTTGCTCTGACATCACTATTACTGCTTTGACATCATCACTCTCTCTCTCTCTAGGATCTAATGTCTCGCTACCCCCACCCCCCCCCCCCCCCCCCCCCCCCCCCCAGCATCGACAACCTCGCTAACGCTATCGACGCAGCACCGCCGTCGACCCAGCAACGACGGCGCCACCCCAATGCCGGCTACAGCGCCACCAGTCCACAACCCTAACCCTAACCCTATTCTCTCTCTTACCCCTTCGAAAATCCCTCTCTTCTCTGACCTTCCCCCTTCTCGAACCACTCTAGCCTACCCCAATGACCACCACAAACTACCCCTCGAGCCACACATAACCATCTCGAACCACAACCCTAACCCTAATGCCCCCCATCCCTGCTCTGACCTTCCCTTATGACCACCGAGAACCACACTCAAACCACCATAGCCTAGCCTAATGATGACCTTGGACCAACCTTAACCACTGCCAAAACCCAGAGGCACCACCCACTTCGAATCTGACCCGAAAACCGGAAACCCTAACTTATAACCCAGCCAACCTTAACCCTAACCCTAACCCACCTAATGACTAACCCAAACCCCGACCTTGACCCACCATCGCAATCCATAACCACAAGCCACAAATCGCTACCAGCCGACACCAGGTAAGTAATAGCCAGCTCAAAGTCTAGAATAGGCACCATCTCCATGTCAGATCTCTCCTTTATTTTCTCTCTTAGGTTAGATCTCTTCTCTTCATGATTATGCGTTGAAGTCCCGCAGTTGGGTATTCTTCTGATTACTCCTTTCCACTTTTCAACTATTTGTGAACTTAGTTGATATTGATGGTTATTGATTGCGATTCATTGTTGTGCTTTTGTTATATGCTTTGTGTTTCTGTGTGTCACAACCCGTGTTTCTGTGTGTCACAACCCGAGGAAGTCAAATAGCTATTTTCGCTTTTGATATTTGTAACAATTATGTAATGTAAAATAGAAAATTAGTTAATTATAAAATAGTTTTAATTTTTGAATTAGGGGGCCGGTTGGAGGGAAGAATTAAGGAGGCAAGGGGTAAATTTAAATTTAAATTATCATGATGTAATTATATTAATTAGTGGGGCTATGTCATAGGGTTTTGGTATAGGGGTGGCCAGCCACCTTTTTCCCCCCATTTGATCTATTTAAGCTCATGTGATTTGTGTATTTTGAATCAGGAATGAACAACAACAAAAATTTGCATCTTTTCCCTCTCTTTTCCTTGTTGTCAACCATCCCTCTCCCTCTTTCCTCTAACTCTAACTTCTCTTCTTCTCTAACTCTCTTCTAAATCTCTCTACTTCTACCCTCTCTCTCTCTCTAATTCTTCTCTAATTCTCCCTCTTTCTCGAATCTATCCAAGTCACGAGCTTAGGTTCGTAACAAAGTGGTATCGGAGCTCGTCACCAACCCTTGGGTTTGTGACACTGTGCTCGCTTACCTATGATTGTGACAGTTAGTTGATGAATGGTACTAGTTATGGAACTCAGAACTTGAAGCCATCTTCAAAGGGGTTGGGAAGGGCGAGGACGAGGCAACAAGTAGTGGAAAACCTGCGACTTAGGACATTAAATGTCGGGAACATTAATAAAGAAGAGTTTTGGTCGCCCAAATGACGATGAAGAGAAAGATTAACATCATGTGCCTGCAAGAGACTAAATGGGTTGGCATGAAAGCCAAAGATGTGATGGGATATAAGTTGTGTTATACGAGCAAGGTCAGAGGTAGGAATAGAGTTGGCAATAGGATCATAGGCATCACGTTTGTCTTAGATGAGGAGGTGTTGAACGTAATCAATGCCTATGGACCTCAAACTGGACTAATGAGCATGATAAGGCTAGATTCTGGGAGTATTGAGACATGACGATGCAAGGCATACCCTAGACCAAACAAATGGTGATTGATGGAGATTTCAATGGGCATGTTGGCATGACCATGGATGGCTATGCATCTTACCATGAAGGGTTTGGTTTTGGTACAGGGAATGATGAGGGCAAAGCCCTCCCATACTTTACGGTCAGATATGAGCTAACGGTTGCCAACACCTTCTTTAAAAAAGAGTGATAAGCACATCATCACGTACAAAAGTGGTGGGTCAAGGACTCGTATTGACTACATACTATTAAAAAAAGGGCACAAAAAGACTGTAGGGACTGTGAGGCTATCCCAGGGGAAGACCTCTCTACATATCACAGGGTGTTGTGTGCGGATATAAAGGCAAAAAGGAGGGACAAAAGAACTAGAAAACAACTGCAAACCCATATGCATTGGAGGGACTTGAAGAGGGAGAAGTATAAAATCTACAAGGAAAGAGCGGAGTCTAAGTTTAGGTGGGATTTGAAGGGAGATATAAACCACATGTGGAACCAATTGGCCCAAAAAATTAGAGGCTTGGCACGCAAAGTTCTGGGTGTGCCAAACTACGGGGCGCCATACAGCCGAGAGTCTTGGTGGTACTACGAGGAGGTCCAAGAAAAGACTAAAACCAAACAAGATTGTTTCAAGGAGTGGGATCGAACTAGAGATGAGGAAGAAACATCAGTATAAGCAAGCCAAGACAGAAGCAAAGATAGCAGTCGAGGAAGCACAATCCAAAGCCTACGAGGATTTCTACAAAAGGTTGGATGTTGAGAAGGGGGCTCGGGACCTATATAAAATCGCTAAAGCGAGAGAAAGGATTACTAGGGGCTTGGATCGAATAAAGTGCATAAAACACGAGGATGGACTGGTGTTCGTGGACCAGCAACAAATTAAAGCTAGGTGGAAAGCTTACTTCCATGGTCTGTTTAATGAATAGGGGGATGCAGATATATCCGTAGGTGATCTTCCAATGAATGAAGAGCACCGGAACTATTGTTAGTGTAGGCGAATTAAACCTGAGGAACTCAAGGAAGCCATGAAACATATGAGTAGGGGTAAAACAGTAGGCGCAGATGGAATATCCATAGAGGCATGGAAATGGTTTGGAGAGAAGGCCATCAGTTGGTTGACTATCGGGGCATCAAACTGATGTGTCACACTCTGAAGCTATGGGAGCGGGTCATAGAGAGGAGGTTACGGCAGCAAATAGAGGTGTCCGAGAGCCAATTTGTATTTATATCCAGCAGATCGACAATAGAAGCCATCCTTCTCTTAAGGGGAACAGTAAAGCATTAAAGGGATAGACAAAAGGATTTTCATGGTTTTTATTGATTTGGAGAACGCATATGATAGGGTGCCAAGAGAGGTCCTATGGAGGGTTTAGAGAAGAAAGACATCCTTGTGCCTTATATCTGAGCCATTAGAGATATGTATGAGAATGCACAAACTAATGTGCGTACAGTAGAAGGGAAGACAAACGTTTTCCGCATTACAGTTGGGTACACCAAGGATTTGCCTTGAGTCCCTTTCTGTTCATTTTGGTAATGGATGAGCTCACTAGGCACATCCAAGGGGATGTACCTTGGTGTATGCTTTTCGCTAATGACATAGTTTTTATGGAGGAGTCATGAGAAGATGTAAATGAGAAGTTGGAACTTTGAAGAAGGGCCTTAGAATCAAAAGACTTACAACTCAATAGATCTAAGACCGAGTATATGGAACTTAAGCTCGGCACCTCCACCAGGCCTACCATAGAAGTCGTCAAGACTGGATTAGAGTCCATACTAAAATAAGAGTGTTTTAGATATTTGGGCTCCATGTTACAACAAGACAACGAAGTTGGCAAGAATGTTAACAGTATTAAAGTAGGTTGGCATAAATAGCGGTTGGCCTCTGCAGTAATTTGCGATAGAAGGTCCCATTAAAGTTAAAGCGAAAATACTATAAGACGGTAGTGAGACCGGCTATGTCGTATGGTGCGGAGTGTTGGCCAATGAAATGCCTTCGTACATAGAAGCCCAAGGTGGCGAAGATGAGGATGTAGCGATGGATGTGTGGACACACAAGGAATGATAGGATCAAGAATGACGTCTTAACAGGCAAATTGGGAATGGCCCCGATCAAAGATTAATTGAGGGAACAATGTTTACGGTGGCTTGAGCGTGTCATGAGGAGACCAACCACTACCCCCGTCAGGAGATGCAAACAATTACATGCTACGTTCGGAAAGAGAGGGAGAGGTAGGCCAAAGAAGAGATGGATGGAGGCGATCCGATATGACTTCACCCATCTAAACCTATAGGAAGAGATGGCCTTAGATAGAGCTCAGTGGAAGGCTAGCATAGGGGTAACCGGCTTAGCGGTGCAGAATAGGAGCATATTTTGGCTAACACTAGTGCCCCTGGGCTTATAGGTCTGCCTCTTTGGCTTACTTGATATGTTTGAGAGCTGTTGTATCGTCTATTGCTGCTTCATGCTTTCTTTATGTTTTATGTTTTTTGCTTGCTCAGTGTCGTTGTTTTGCTCCAATGCTTGTATGCATTTATGCTTTTATGTTTCTCAGGTTGGAAGTTCTTGGACATAGCCTCCCTTTAGGGTAAAGGGGTAAGACTGTGTATATCCCTTCCCCCAGACTTTGTATATGCAGGAACCCTTAAAACACCGAGTTAGTGGTGCTGCTGTTGTTTTTCTTGAAGAGATAACGTCAATTGTTTTTTTTCCAATTTTGGGAGAGTTCAAGAGCCGTAGGAGTCCCGAACTTTATGCAACCGCTGTGGTAGTACTGAAAAAGGGCAATTGAAATTGACATACGACCCTAAAAAATATTTCACTTGCCTGCTTTCATACGCATCACCCACAGCTTTTGGTCCAACCCCAACTGGTAATTCTCTTCTAATCTTGTTCTTTTCTCATTTCGTATTCGACTTTCTATAATTTGCATTGATATTTCTAATCTCACGCTCGTACTTGAAGAATTTGGGCTCTGTTTATAATTGGGTTGATATTCAACATTCATATGATGTGGGCAAATCGAAGAGATGGATAAATTGTGTAAATCCGCCACAGAAGCTGATTATTTGATGTTCTATCTCGTGTGCGGAGAATTTGAGCTACTGTGTAAAGATTTTGTTTATTTAAATGTGATTTCTTCAATTAGGTGTCTCTTTGGGTTGATTTCTCTCTCCTACTTGGGAAATTTGAGATTTTGTGCGACGTGATTTCTTCAGTTGGGTATCTGATTATTGTGGGTGGTCCCGACAATTTCAGGATCCCAAACGAATTTTATAAATTGGGCACTTCATATATGTTAACTAATTATTAAACTTATTAATATTAATAATTGAGACTTAAACTACAACTCAAAAATATGACGCTCCTAAAATTTGGGGTCCTCAAGCGGTTATTTAGGCGGTCACGGTTATGTCCGACCCTCTGATTATATGATTTTTGTTCGCTGATATTTTTGTGATTTGACTAAATACCCTCTCATGCTCTTTAAATTTGAACTTATGGGCGAAGGTTTGTCTTCAAGAGATTTTGGGGTACAAATTAATTCAATCATGGACCTTTTTATTTTCTATGGCGTGTAGGCAAACTTTAGTACATGTCGAATAATTTACTTTATATTATAATACCCGTTAATTTATTATGTTAGATACATACAGATGCATTTATAATGTATATAAATATGTTGTTATTTGTCCAATTATGTATGATGATTATATGCAGTAAAAACAAACTGATAGTATAAGTGACTTTTAAAAAGACCCCTAAAAAAGTTGGGGCCCTGAGCACTAGCTTCCATTGTTTTGGGTCTTGATCGGCCTTGGTTAACGTAATTTGATTATTTATTTTCTATCTCTGAAGCTATTAAAGCCTCATTCAATTTGTTCAAGGCCATAATCTAGTGATAAAATACTATCAAGGTAGAGGCCTTAGTCCTATGTACAAATCCATGTTTTATTTTAAATGACTGGGCATTGACTTTTGAAGTGGGGATTTCCCAAGTATTATTATTTGCTCGGCCATTCAGAAACAGTCTCTTCGTAAGGTAGCAACCCATAAGGGTAAGGTTTTACCTTCCCCAGACTATGCCATGGTGGGAGACTCTTTAAAGGACTGGGTTGTTCTTGTTGTATCATTTACTCGACCAATTTGGAGGGTTTTTTTTTTTTTTTTTTTTTTTTTTTTTTGCCTTTTTGAATAAATGATTCCGTTTTTAGTTTAAATTAAAGAGCTCCTTTGCTATTGTTTTGTTTACAACTTCCAATGATCTTATTAGGATAATTTCCCTTAGGATAATATCTGTTAGGATAATATCTTTGTATTTATCTGTATATTTATCAGCCTAAGGGCTTACTTGTAATTCCCTTTGTATTTATATTATTATATATACGTGACTCAGCAACCCTATTGGGTATGCTTCTCTAAAATATTCTCTCACATGGTATCAGAGCATACCTAACCAAAAAAAAAAAAAAGTTTTTTTTTTTAATTTGATCATCTTCTCCCGCGTGCCCTAGCAACGCTTCTCCCCTAGCAGTGCCGACCTCCCTTCCTCTCCTCCGGTGGTTGTTCTCAAGCGGGCATAGTGTGATATTCTCTCCGGTGATAAGGTAATTATGGCTGCTATCCCTTCTTCCTTTTCCTCCTCCCCCTTTGCTACGAACCCTACAGTTCCCGATCGATCGGGAACGCTTCTGTTGGGGGGCCTGATACCCTCCAACCCCGATCGATCGGCCCTTTACCCGATCAATAGGAACTCCCATTGCAGCCACCCCAACTGCCAATTCTTGGGTCCCTCTCGTCACCGGCCCCTGCATCCCTTCTCCCACATACAAACCTTGGCCTCTCCTACCCGATCTCTGATCTCGATTTGGGATATTCCGTCCCCAATTTAACTATCCCAACTCTCATCCCACGACAATTTCCGTGTCCCCATGCATGACATTCCCCCCCTTTCCTTCGGCTCCCCTCCCCACCTCATCTATCACGAGCCTTGTCATGATTAAACTTGAAAACCCTACCGACTATACCACTTGGAGGGAACAGGTATCAATGTTACTGCGTGCCCATCGTCTCATGGGTTTTGTCGATGGCTCCCTTCCCTATCCTTCCTCTCAAATACAAACACCAACAGGCATCTTTATAACTAACCTTGACTATCATACCTGGTCCTATGTTGACCAAAGTATTAGGGCCAGTTTATCTGCTTCTCTCGCTCACCCTGTCCTCAATGATGTCATTCTTCACCCCACATCCAAGGATATGTGGGATGCTCTTTCTAAAAGGTTTCGTGATCACTCCCTTGCCAAAGAATTTGATCTCCATTCTCAACTTGTTACCCTATGTAAGGACAACAAGACCATGATTGCCTATCTCACAGGACTCAAAACCATAGCTGATGACCTTGCAGCCATTGATTCCCCAGTCTCCAATCGGGAATTGATACACTATGCTCTCTTTGGCCTTCCCCCGGAGTATGCCGCATTCAATACTTTTACTTGCCAGTCTTCCCGTAATCTCTCGTTTGAACAACTCAAGACGGTCCTTTTAGATGAAGAAGTAGCTCTATCTCGGATTCACGCTCAGTCCAATGCCGAACACGGTCATGTGCTAGCTGCCACGGGTCACGCCTCTGATGCCTCGGGTCAAAATTGAGGTCGTGGCGGGCATGGGTGCAAAGGTCGTGGGCATAACTCTAATCGTCTAGGAGGTCAAGGAGGACGTGGTGGAACATATGGTCAACCAAACCCGGTCAGCATGCTTTCGGTCAACCGCCACTGACACCGCAACCGTGGGCTCGTCCAGCTCCGCGCTCGCCTCAAGAAGGTATCCTTTGTCCCTGGCCCCTTGTCTGTCAGATTTGTCATCAAGTAGGTCATGCCGCCTTTCTCTGCCCACATCGATATGTCAATACCGATCTTTCTCACTCCCCTTCTGCTATGTCGGTTACGGACTCTGCTGCTCGTACGTGGTACCTTGACTTAGGGTCTTCTAACCATATGACATCAAACCCTGGTATTTTGAAAAATATTTCCCCTTACTCTGGTTTTCAATCTATTCAAGTTCGAAATGGCTCCCTGTTACTTGTTACACATGTTGGTTCTTCTAAATTGCGTGCTCCCTTGCGTGAACTTAACCTCTCTAAAGTATTTTTGGTTCATGTTCTTACAATCTTCTTTCCATTAAACAATTGTGTCGTGATAACAACTGTAGCTTCGAATTTGACTTGTCCTCCTTTTGTGTTAAGGACAAGGTTATGAGGATGCCCGTACTCAAGATGCTCAGTAATGGATTGCTTTATGGCTTCTCTCCACACCTCACAGGACTCATCGCATAGACTGCTTCTGCAAATTTATGGCACAGGCGCTTAGGACATTTAGGTCATACTGTTTTTGATGTTTTGTGTAGTCGTTCTTGCTTTCTTCTAGTTCAGGTTCTAGTTCGTTCAGACATTGTCAGGCTTGTTGTTTAGGCAAGTCGTGTCGTTTACCGTTTACTCATGTTATGCATATTACTACTGCACCTTTAGAATTAATACATGCTGATATTTGGCAATCTCCTATTCAATCTAATTCTACTTTACGTTATGTGCTTTTTATTGACGACTACTTGCGCTTTACCTGGCTCTATGCGATGCAGCAAAAAGACCAAGTGTACTCCATTTTTTCTGATTTTAAGGTATTTGTTGAAAACCAATTTCATACTACCATCAAGTGTTTTCAAAGTGATGGGGGTCGTGAGTTTGATAACAAATCTATGGTTGCCCCCTTTGTCGCCAACATGGAATACATTCTCGTCTTTATTGTCCTGATACTCCACAACAAAATGGAGTGGCGGAGCGTAAGCATCAACATTTAAGTGAAATGGTACGGACCCTCTTTTTTCAGGCTCAACTACCATATGAATTTTGGGCTGATACTGTATGTACTGCGTGTTTTACTATTAATCGATTGCCTACTCCACTTTTGCATAACATGTCTCCTTTTGAACGCCTTTTCAATCCAGCGCCAAGTTATAACATTTTTCGGGTCTTTGGGTGTGCATGTTATCCTAACATCACATCCCGCACTGCTCACAAATTAGCCCCACGCTCCATCCCATGTGTGTTACTTGGGTGTGCAGCGCGCTATAAGGGTTATCGTTGTTTGAATCCGGCTATAGGTCGTGTCCATGTTAGTCGTTATGTCCACTTTGTTGAAAACATTTTTCCATATAAAGACCTAGTCGCTAGTTGCACTGCGCCGCCTAATAGCTTTGTCAGGGATGTCCTGCTTCTCCTTCCTCTCTGGTTAGAGGTTCCCCACCCGCGGTTTTGTTTGGTCCACGCGAGGCTAGCCCGTCGGCTGTCACACTCGCTGGGTCCCCCTCGTCCCTCACCAAGGACCCACCTGGTGTCCATGATACTGTGGGACCCTCACTCACTCCTCCCTTGCCTGCGTCTTCACCGTCACCGTGTCACTCATCTTCTACCACGGTACCAGTGTCTCGGGCGGTCCCCACTCCGATCACCGTTGAGCTCCTTGGGAGCTCCCCGGTTCGGCCGACTACACACGGCTCCGATGAGCCGATCCTCTCGGTTCAAGATCCCGTGGTCTAGTCCCCGGTGCAAGGAGGCCATCCTATGTGCACCCGTCTCAATGCTGGCATTTGCAAGTCCTAGCACATTCTTTCTCTCAATTCGATTGTAGCCGTTCAAGAACCCACATGTTTTTCTCAAGCTGTTAAAAACCCCCCAGTGGTAGGAGGCCATGGCTGAGGAATTCAATGCGCTAATTCTTAATCAGACATGGGACCTTGTACCCCCTTCCCCTGCTCAAAATGTTGTTGGGAGCACCTGGAAGTATAAAGTCAAGTATAAACCGGATAGCTCAGTTGATCGCATCAAGGCTCGCCTTGTTGCACAAGGCTTTCGCCAGCTTGAAGGTCTTGATTATTTTGAAACTTTTAGCCCGGTTGTCAAACCAACTACCATCAGGTTTATTCTTGCACTTGCAGTCACCAACTCTTGGTCCATTCGCCAACTTGACCTCAAAAATACATTTTTACATGGTTTTCTAAATGGAGAGGAATACATGCGTCAATCCCCTGGTTTTATCCATCCAAAATTTCCAATGCATATATGCCGCCTGTGGAAGGCCTTGTATGGCCTGAAACAGGCACCTCGGGCTTGGTTTCACAAGTTTAGTTCGTTCCTTTACAGTTTTGGGTTTTATTGTAGTAAGGCAGATCCCTTTCTCTTTATCCATCGTTCCCCATCCAGTATTGTATGTCTTCTACTATTTGTTGATGACATCATACTGACTGGCTCAAATCCGGACCTCCTTACCAAATTCATCGCCTCTCTGTCTACTCAGTTTTCCCTGAAGGACCTTGGTCCGCTTCACTACTTCCTTGGTATTGAAGCTCATCGTTCCGACCATGGCCTGTTCTTATCTCAACATAAATATACCCTAGACCTCTTAAGCAAGCATGACATGCTTAAAGCCAAACCTATTCAGACTCCTATTCCTGCTGAGGTCCAACCTTCTGCGGTTGATGGTGAACAGCTAGACGATCCCACCGTGTTTCGTAGTGCCGTTGGAGCTCTCCAGTATCTTATAATGACCCGATCAAACATATGCTATGCAGTCAATCATGTGTCCAAATACATGCATTCTCTAATGACTTTCCATTGGCAAATGGTGAAACGTATTCTACGATACCTCAAGCTCACTCCTGATCATAGCCTCATCATCACCGCTGGTTCCTGTACCTTAGTCACTGCCTATGCTGATGCTAACTTTTGGGTGGGGGGGGGGGTTGTGTCCTGACACTCGTTGCTCTACCACTGGGTTTGCCTTATTCCTTGGACCAAACCTCATATCCTGGCGTGTCAAAAGCAACCAACGGTTGCTAAGTCCACCACTGAATCCGAGTATCGAGCTGTGGCTAAGCTCGTGGCTGAGTGTGACTGGATCCGCTATCTCATGCGTGACCTTGGGTTGCGCCATTCTGGTCTCATTCTTATTTACTGTGACAATGTGTCTGCTACATACTTGGCTGCGAATCCCATCTCCAATGATCGCAGTAAACATGTTGATGTTGATTTTCATTATGTACGAGAGAAGGTGGTCAAAGGTGATATCTAGGTTCGATACACGCCTACCACCAAACAGGTTGCTGATATCTTTACGAAAGGGTTGGCTACTGATCGCTTTCACTTCCACAAAGCCAATCTGCACGTTGGTCCCCTCCCCTCGGCCCCCCTGAGTACAGATTGAGGGGGCGTATTAGGATAATTTCTTTTAGGATAATATCTTTATATTTATCCGTATATTTATCAGCCTAAGAGCTTACTTGTAATTTCCTCTGTATTTATATTATTATATATACGTGGCTAAGCAACCCTATTGGGTATGCTTCTCTAAACTATTCTCTCACAGATCTAATAATTTTGGATGGAAAACAGAGGCCTCCTTGTTAACTTGGGGAGCTGATTAAGAACCTGTAATCGTAGTTTTATGTTCGAATTTTATTGGAAACAAGGAAAATTGTAGCTTTTGTATTAGGATTTTTCTAACATGTGCCCACTTGTTAAGGAATATTTATTGCAATAAATTTTTGTATTTTATTAGTCCATACAAAAATAATAATATCTTTCCTTTTTAATATTTGGATGATTTAGTAAAAATTTCATAAATACAAGTGCAATAAATGTTCCTTAACATGTGTCCTAAAATCCGTTTGTATTAAGTAGTGAAAGAGTAGTGCTACACGTCACGAGAAACTAGTCCACGAAAGGACACGAGGTGACTTCACCATAAAAACGTTTAAATATTTTATTTACTCTAATTACTCATGAGGAGACTGGTAGCACAGTTTTCGTGGTTTTTTTTTGTTGTGGTTTAGAGCGCTTTCCGTAGTGAAATGGGTTCTCTTTCTCTTGGTTTGTAGCAGTGAGTTGTGTTAAATGCTTCTGAATTTCCATTTTATCTCGCTGTACTA
Source organism: Simmondsia chinensis (assembly GCA_018398585.1). NCBI lineage: Eukaryota > Viridiplantae > Streptophyta > Magnoliopsida > Caryophyllales > Simmondsiaceae > Simmondsia > Simmondsia chinensis. The sequence continues at coordinate 24,977,738 of JAGTTD010000011.1, forward strand.
TTTGTTCCGAGTGCTAAGCTGTTGGGAATCTGATACAATCAATTTTTTCTAAAACAATTATCACCTTACAACATCAGGTGGAAATTCATTGCACAAAATATTCTTTTAATATTTTCCGATGTATATATTAAAGAAAACTTGATTGAAATGATTATTGCAAGTTGGTACCTTCAATTTCTGAAACATTGATGGTCATTTTAGAGTATTTTATTGGCTTGATGTGCTGCTCTTTAAATCAGGACAGCATCGCAGGTTCAAATTGCAGTTGCAGTCATGATCGGGTCGTAGTTGTAAAGTACTTCTGATAATGACTAATATTTTTCGTGCATTTCAGGTTCTTGCTAATATCGTCTTATTAAGCAAGTCTTTGATTCCATGGACACATTACCAGACCCGCTACTTATGGAAATTCTGGACCGAGTCGAGAGCACAGTAGACAAAAACTCCTTGTCTTTAGCTTGCAAGCGCCTCCATGAACTTGACAATGACCAGAGACAACAACTTCGCATCGGTTGTGGATTAAACCCCGCTAGCAAAGCTTTAGGCTCTCTTTGCAACCGGTTTCCGAATTTGATGAATGTTGAAATCATCTACTCCGGATGGATGTCTAAACTTGGTAAACAATTAGACGATGAAGGGCTCCTCGTTCTCTCCAACAATTGCCCTTCTATGACAAGTCTCACATTAAGCTACTGCACATTCATAACTGATCTGGGTCTCGGATACTTAGCTTCGTGCCACAAGCTCTCATCTTTGAAGTTGAATTTCACTCCCAGAATTACTGGTTGTGGAATATTATCTGTTGTTGTAGGCTGTAAGAACCTGACAGTTCTGTACCTTATTCGATGCTTGAACCTGTCTGGTGCTGAGTGGATAGAATGTCTAGGCAAGCTTGAAATCATACAAGATCTTTCTATCGAGAATTGTAGAGCCATTGGAGAAGGTGACTTGGTGAAGCTTGGGCCAAGTTGGCGCAAGTTAAAAGTCCTTGGAATTTGAGGTCGATGTGAACTATCGGTACATGAAGCTTTATGATCGGTTAGCTGTTGACCGTTGGCAAAGGCAATTGATTTCGTCTGATAATATGCGGGACCTGAGCTTAGTAAACTGCATCATAAGTCCAGGAAGAGGGCTTGCTTGTATTCTGGGGAACTGCAAAAATTTGGAAAGAGTTCGCTTTGACATGTGTATTGGGCTCAGGGATATTGATATTATTAGCCTAGCCCAGAAGTCGAAAGGCCTCCAATCAATTTCTCTAAGAGTACCATCAGACTACTCTCTACCGCTTTTGATGAACAATCCTCTAAGATTAACAGATGAGAGTTTGAACGCATTAGCCACAAAATGTTCCATGCTCCAGTCCGTGAAAATCTCATACTCAGACGGGGAGTTCCCGTCCTTATCTTCCTTTACATTAGATGGGATACTCACATTGCTGAAAAAATGCCCCGTGCTCGAACTTTCACTGGATCACGTGTATTCTTTTAACGATGTCGGAATGGAAGCTCTATGTTCAGGTAACTATCTCGAGTCCTTAGAACTCGTGAGATGTCAGGAGATAACGGACGAGGGTTTACAGCTTGTAGCTCGGTTTCCACAGTTGAGTGTGCTGAAGCTTAGAAAGTGCTTGGGAGTTACTGATGATGGGATAAAGCCTCTAGTGGGACTATGTAAATTGGAAGTTCTGGGTGTGGAAGATTGTCCTCAAATTTCTGAGAGAGGTGTTCAAGATGCTGGTAAATCTGCGTCCTTCAAGCAAGACTTGTCATGGATGTACTGACCTGCTCTCCCCGTCTCTGTCAGAGTGTTCAACCGGTATGCGATCTTTTTATTTATTTTTTTTTTTTTACTGAGCTCTGTATCTCCAAATGGGAACGACTATAATGCCAAAAGATAGTGAGGTTCTAGTTTTATTCAAAAGAAAAACAAAGTATAGGGTAGAGTTCTCGCCAGTAACCACATTAGTTGAATAGAAACATTAAACTAAATGTTTGTACAAAATGAGTTCCGGAACATCTCAAGTATCTGCTTAGAATCATGTATATTTAGGGCTGCTCTATAAATTGTGACCTGTATTTGCATAATGGATACAAAATACTCATACTTTAGCGCTTAGTGTGACGGCTGTTGGTGCAACAATAGCGACCATCCCGAATGGCGCTCCTATTGATTTCGCTACCTTTTAAAAAGTAATAGTGAAATGGGGTTTCTTTTCCCGACTTGTGGGTTTGAGTGTCTCTGCGTGTTAGATTGGCTTTGAAGACTTGAATAGTAGCTATTAAGATCCACTAGTGCATGTTTGTGTTTTGAAATCCTACACTTGGATTAGTTCCTATTTTTTCAGTTGAATGAAAGCCTCTTACATTTTTAGCGACTCATTTCAGAGTCTCTACTTTTTAAGTCTCAATTGTGTGCAGTTATCTTTTTGTTTTTACACAGGAATGCCCGGGGAGGGGGTATGTCGAACTCAAACCCGCGTCCTAGAGTTGACCAACTGTCACCCCAACCATTGGGACAATTGGAGACTGGCTTTAATTATGTAGAATTGGATATAGACAAACACTTCTAGAGCACTGTGGTATAGAAAATAGACAATCTTAAAGGTGCTATGTGGTTATAGGTAAGAAATAGGGGTGGTAAACGTAATAAAAAGAATATATTATAATCAATATATTTGTTTATTATTGATAAAAATAAAGTAAACATTATTAAAATCTAAAATTAGTGTCTAAATTGAATCATACGGATGACATGTATTCTTGTAAAAAGAATATATTAATCAAACTAGACGAAATAAGAAGCCTTGTAAAAACTGCGGGAAATGTTAAGACTTTGAAATTATAGCAACAAATCTTGAAATGCTATGAAACTTAAAGTGTAAATTGAATCACAATCGTCGTATATTCCTATAGAAAGAATATATTATAATCAAACTATAGTGACTTCTTGAATTTCTTGTGAGCTAAGGATGGACTCGAGCAGCAAGCCAAGCGAGGGCATAATGCATTGCAATAGCCAATTTGCCATGAACTTGTATCCTTGTTGAGTCAAATGGATGCCGTCCCAACTCACTCTCTTATTCCGGTACAAGCAAACCTTTGCTTCTTGGCTACCATATGTTCGGAACAAGTTCGTCACTGTTTCCTGCACCACAACATGCCTCTATATCCCATCCTTTTCAAATCCTGTCCGCTAAAACAAAGTCATACAGTCAATACTCCAATTTGTTTATGGAACAATGGTTAAAGTTATTTGTTTTCCATTTTTTTTTCAAAATTTTCCTCCAAAGAGAAAATAAAATGTTGAACATGTAATGTGATATTAAATATTAACCTAAGGAGCATAATGGAGCATCCATGTCAAGGCAGAGTAGTAGTCATAATAGACAATGGTAACGCTTGGATGCTTTGGTTGAAGCTTTTGAATGGCATGTTGGAGCTGGTCATTATGTACAGAGCAAACGCATTTAAGCTTTTGGGGCACCCATTTTTGTCATGTAGTACGCTGTCTTTGCTTTGAAATCCAGCCAAGTAAATTGGTAGGCATCCTATAGGTAATTTTTGTTGCACGAACTTGTTGCACGAATATGTGTTGAGCTCCAAGATCAATCACTTTCTACATTATCACATGGTATATGTATACATGTAAATGAAGAACTTATAATGTTAATCAGAATAGCAAATTTAGGAGATTAAGTTACTGACTTGAATTGCTTTCTTGATAGAATGTATAACCTCGGGAGCCAATTTAGAGAGATCTTCCATTGATTTCCCTTGAAAGAAAGCACACTTGTAGTCATTGCCTCCTATTTCTCCCGGTGCCTTTTCAAGCTTTTGCTTACATTTTTTATAAGATTGAAAAAACATTAGAGTTTTATCTCTAATGAGATTAATAACATATCATCGTTTTGATAGAACCAATTTAAATTGTATCTAGATTAGTTAGTTCAAGAAAAGAATATAACTAGAGAAGAAGAGAAGAGAGAGAAATAGAAGGAGAAGAATATTAGAAGATGAAGCGAGAAGTAGAGAAGCGATAGAGAGAATTACGGACAGAAAGTAAGAGAAATAAAAGGAGAAATTGAGTTTACTTATAATATCTAAATTCTTTTTTCCAAGTATAAATAGTCTTTCGGAGAGCCTACGTTCTTTAACAACCATCTAACACAATTATTTGCTACTCCAACCACAATTAATCTTACAATTACCGTCATTTAACCATCTTGATAATCCTTATGTAACTTACATAACAACCAAAATTATTCTAAAAGGACATGTGATCAATATGCTTGTATCAAACTGGGAGTTTCGGGCAAATCATGTTAGTGTATTTTCAAAATATTTGTTGACAAATGTGTATATAAATGTGTTAAATGTTGTATATATATGTATAAGGTGTATTTGAGGTTGTTCCGATACTTGTATGAGTGATTAGAGCATTATTGGGAGTGTGTGTCGACACATGGGTCATATGTGCCGACACAAAATCCTATAGAACGCAGGGGAGATAGCTGTGTGTCGACACACATGGCCCGTGTGTCGACACACAGCCCATTTCAGTAGCGCACGGAGGAAACCTGTGTGTCGACACACAGGCTTACAGTAAGTCAGTGTGTCGACCTGTGTGTCGACACACAGCATCAACACACAGGCTTACAGAAAGCTGTGTGTCGACCTGTGTGTCGACACTCAACTTCGACACACAGGTCGGTTTTGACGGTTTTCTGCGCGGTTTCTTCCCAGTTCTTTTATATGTTGAGGCTCTTGTTTTTGGGACATTCTGAAGAGAATATGTTCAGATATTCTCCCCACTCATTGAAGAAGAAAACATATGAATTGGTAGAGTAATGTCAAAAGAAAGAAATTTGAAGAACATCTTCTTGGTTCTTGTGTTCTTTGTGAGAATTTCAAAGGGTGTGTTCTCAAAATCAGGCCAATCTCAAGACATCTTGATCCATATCTTCCCATACACTTCTTCACTCCATATTTTGGTAGTTGTTGTATCCCTGAGGATATTTCGTATACCGAAATAAACCTTAAGGATAGTGATCACACGCCTCAACACCTGAGATCGTTTGGATACCCGGTTGCAATGTTTTTGCAAGCATTTTCTGAATTTTTATAACAATCTTAAGGTTTACAATTCTGGTTTGGGTTATGGCTTCATCACTAAGGGAAATGACATCCAATTTTGTGAAATTGGACCGGTTTGATAGGGGAAATTTTCGACGGTGGCAGAGGAAGATGCATTTTCTCATAACAACGCTGAATGTGGTGTATGTCCTGAATACACCATCTCCATCCCCCGTTTCTGAGGAGGAGGAAACGCTGGCCGAGCAAAGGGCAAGACTGAAGTGGGAAAACGATGATTACATTTGTAGAGGGCACATCTTGAATGGGATTACCGATGCCTTGTTTGACATTTACTCTAACATGTCAACTGCGAAGGAACTATGGGACGCACTTGAGGCTCGTTACATGGCCGAGGATGCAACAAGCAAAAAATTCATGGTTAGTCAATTTAATAATTATAAGATGATTGATGGCCGTCCTGTCATGGAGCAATTCCATGAAATAGAACGTATATTAAATTATTTTAAACAACATAACATGAATATGGACGACACAATCGTTGTTTCTTCCCTAATTGACAAACTTCCTCCCTCGTAGAAAGATGTAAGGAAAAATTTAAAACATAAGAAGGAGGATATGTCAACTGAGGAACTCGCTAACCATTTACGTATTGAGGAAGGTTAGAGGGTGCAAGATGACAACAAAGACCGCCCGAGTGATGTTGGTAAAATCAACGTCGCAGAGGAAGGCCAATCTAGTAAGGGACCAAAGAGAACCGGATACTTCCAAAAGAACAATAAGCACAAGAGGCCGAAAGTTGTTTGTTGGGAGTGTCAGAAGCCCGGTCATATGCAAAAAGACTATTATCGCCTTAAAAAGAACAAAGGCAAGGGGCTTGATCATCGCACTAAAAATTCGAACGAGAGGTTCGTGGCGATGATTTCGGAAGTCAATCTAATCGAGAGTGATAATTCTTGGTGGATTGACTCGGGGGCCACGAAGCATGTATGTAAGGATAGGGGGTTCTTCTCCACTTTTGAGCCCATGGACAACGGAACTGAGTTGTTCATGGGAAATGGGGCATCGGTACCGGTTAAAGGGAAGGGAAAAATTGACTTACTTTTCATATCCGTAAAAACTCTTACTTTAACCGATATATGCTTCGCTCCCGATGTTAAGAAGAATCTTGTATCGGGTGGCTTGTTGAATAGGTTTGGGTTCAAGTTGGTCTTCGAGGCCGACAAGTTTATTTTGTCAAAGGGTGGTGTATTTGTTGGGAAAGGATACCTATGTAATGGTATGTTTAAACTAAATGTTAATAATAAGATCGTTGATTCTGTTTATATGCTTGATTCGTCGTTTTTATGGCATTATAGACTAGGTCATGTGAATTTTCGTAGATTACATGAAATGGATAATTCTTCGTTGATTCCTCACATAGATAAAGTTGTTGACAAGTGCAAGACTTGTATGCTAACAAAAATAACGAAATCTCCATTTCCTTCTGTGCAAAGAGAGACTAATTTACTTGATCTAGTCCATAGTGACTTATGTGACTTCAAGCGAACACCGAGTTTGGGTGGAAAGAATTACTTTGTTACATTTATCGATGATTATTCAAGATTTTGTTATGTTTATTTGATAAGTAACAAAGACGACTCGCTTGATAGGTTTAAAGCATATAAAGCAGAATCTGAATTACACTGTGAAACCTTCCTCAAGCGTTTAAGGTCGGATCGTGGTGGCGAATACTACGATCCTAAATATTTTGAATCCACAGGAATAATACATGAAATAACTGCACCTTATATGCCACAACAAAATGGCGTGGCTGAGAGGAAAAACCGGACTCTAACTGAGATGGTTAATTCCATGTTATCTTATTCCGGTCTCAGTAATGGATTTTGGGGTGAGGCTATGTTAACGGCCTGTCACATATTAAATAGAGTTCCAAACAAGAGAAATAAAATAACTCCATATGAGTTGTGGAACAAACGAGCCCCTAATTTAGATTACCTAAAAGTGTGGGGGTGTAGGGCAGTTGTTAGAGTCCCTGAACCTAAACGGAAAAAATTAGGTGAAAGAGGCATTGATTGCATCTTTGTGGGTTATGCGTCTCATAGTAAGGCATATCGGTTCTATATTGTTGAACCTAATGATTATATCAACGTGAATACGATAATAGAATCGAGAGATGCAATATTTGATGAGAATTGGTTTATTTATATCCCTAGACCGAGGGATTATGTACCGGTTGAGATTGACACGCTAGTGTCTAATGACGTTGTTCGTCATGAGAGGGAGAATGTTCCTGATAGGGCTCTAGAACTCCGAAGGAGTAAGAGAGCAAGGAAGGAGAAATCCTTCGGTTCGGACTTCTACACGTATTTGGTAGAAGGTTCGAGGAACGATGTGGACCAAGTGGTTCCATATTGTTGTGTCATGGAAGCTGATCCCATGACGTTTGATGAGGCGATGAGGTCTCATGATGCCTCGTTTTGGAAAGAGGCTATAAACGATGAAATGGATTCCATTTTAGGTAATAATACCTGGATTCTTGAGGATCTTCCACGAGGAAGTAAACCCATCGGGTGCAAATGGATCTTCAAAAAGAAGATGAAAGTCGATGGATCAATTGACAAATTTAAAGCCCGATTGGTGGCTAAAGGATTCACCCAAAGACATGGGCTGGATTACTTTGATACCTATGCCCCAGTGGCAAGGATATCGACGATAAGGGTACTTATTGCTCTTGCCTCCATTTTTAAACTAGTGATACACCAAATGGATGTCAAAATGGCATTCCTGAATGGTGAGCTAGAGGAGGAAGTATACATGGAACAACCAGAAGGGTTTGTTGTTCCGGGCCAAGAGAGAAAAGTGTGTAAACTCATACGTTCTCTGTATGGACTGAAACAAGCTCCGAAGCAATGGCACCAAAAATTTGATCAGGTTGTATTGAATAACAGATTCGTTATAAACGAATCAGATAAATGTGTCTATAGCAAGTTTGATAATGGCAAAGGGGTCATTATATGTTTGTATGTCGATGACATGCTGATTTTCGGTACTGATATGGAGCAAGTAGAGAGAACTAAACTGTTTGTCTCTAAAAACTTTGCTATGAAAGACATGGGTGAGGCGGAGGTGATCCTCGGTATCAGAATTGTAAGGAATGGTAATTCCATTTCCTTGACACAGTCTCACTATATCGAAAAGGTGTTGAAAAGGTTCCATTTCTTTGACTGTGCTCCGATATCCACACCAATGGATCCTAGTGTGAAATTAGAACCGATGGGGGTGCTCTAGTGGCACAATTGGAATACGCTCGAGCTATTGGCTGTCTCATGTATGCCATGACAAGCACTAGGCCTGATATTGCCTTTGCTGTTTGCTGAGTAGGTATACCAGCAAACCGAGTAAGTTGCACTGGAATGCAGTGCACCGGGTACTGAAGTACCTAAAGAAGACTATAGATTATGGTCTCAATTATGTTGGGTATCCTCCTATTTTGGAAGGATATACTGATGCAAGTTGGATCTCCGATGTAGAGGATCATGCATCCACGAGTGGATGGGTATTCCTGTTTGGTGGGGGTGCGGTTTCTTGGGGTTCCAAGAAACAAACTTGCATATCTGACTCTACAATGGCGGCGGAGTTTATAGCTCTTGCTTCTGCGGCTAAAGAAGCCGAGTGGTTAAAGGATCTCTTGTATGAGATACCTTTGTGGCCGAAGCCGATTTCTCCTATTTCTATCCATTGTGATAGTCAGGCTACGCTTTCTAAAGCATACAGTGAAGTGTATAATGGGAAGTCCAGACACATTGGTGTGAGACATAGTATGGTGAGACACCTTATTCGGGAAGGTGTTATCACTGTGGACTTCGTAAGAACCTGTCAGAATCTAGCGGATCCATTTACTAAAGGCCTGGCTAGAGATTTGGTTTTGAAAACAAATGAAGGGATGGGGTTGAAACCTGTCATAATTAGTCGCCCATGATAGGCCCTCAACTCGACGCCTAGTATGACGCTAGGTCTCGGGTTCAATGAGAGAGACTTGTCATCTGTGTGACTGCAAGCACTAAATGAGTTTGTTTCCATCCCGAGTGTGAAGTGCTTGATACCTGCGTTAGTGATTATAGAAGGATGAGCAAATGCTCTTAATGGACCTGGTTTTAGAACTTATTGAATGTCGCATCACAGGGGCATGATCGATGAGGTCCACCTTAGTGAGTGTTGAAGTTTGGCCGCTTCAAAGGGGTAATTTTTGACAAGGGTTTGGCCCTGAAACACTCACGAAGGGTACAGGACACAAGGCCATAAATGTGTCGATCGATCTGGGAGGTGTAGGGTGTGTACGGGGAGTACGCCTTGTGCGTGATTAGACAGTCGGTTAGTCAAATGGGTTGTATGGTTCAAAGCTTGGTCTACTATTTTCGATCCGATTAACTGTATGGTCTTTTCACTAGCTGAGGGTTCAATCGTGAGACACCCTCGTTGATGCACAATAAGGCCTCCTTTAAACGAGATGTCATTTCGAGATTGGTTGTATTTTGAAAATGGTGGGGGATTGTTAGTGTATTTTCAAAATATTTGTTGACAAATGCGTATATAAATGTGTTAAATGTTGTATACATATGTATAAGGTGTATTTGAGGTTGTTCCGATACTTGTATGAGTGATTAGAGCATTATTGGGAGTGTGTGTCGACACATGGGTCATATTTGTCGACACAAAATCCTATAGAACGCAGGGGAGATAGCTGTGTGTCAACACACATGGCCCGTGTGTCGACACACAGCCCATTTCAGTAGCGCACGAAGGAAACCTGTGTGTCGACACACAGGCTTACAGTAAGCCAGTGTGTCAACCTGTGTGTCGACACACAGGCTTACAAAAAGCTGTGTGTCGACACACAACTTCGACACACAGGTCGGTTTTGACGGTTTTCTGCGCGGTTTCTTCCCAGTTCTTTTATATGTTGAGGCTCTTGTTTTTGGGACATTCTGAAGAGAATATATTCAGATATTCTCCCCACTCATTGACAAGAAAAAAACATATGAATTGGTAGGGTAATGTCAAAAGAAAGAAATTTGAAGAACATCTTCTTGGTTCTTGTGTTCTTTGTGAGAATTTCAAAGGGTGTGTTCTCAAAATCAGGCCAATCTCAAGACATCTTGATCAATCTCTCCCCATACACTTCTTCACTCCATATTTTGGTAGTTGTTGTATCCCTGAGGATATTTCGTATACCGAAATAAACCTTAAGGATAGTGATCACACGCCTCAACACCTGAGATCGTTTGGATACCCGGTTGCAATGTTTTTGCAAGCATTTTCTGAATTTTTATAACAAATCATACACAAGAAACCTGTCAAGAATTTGAATGGAATCTAGAATAGCATATCATTTACTTTCGGGTGATTGGAATCGCGTTCTTGAGAATCTTTTACTTTTGTAGAACTTGGATTAGGGGTTTTCCGTACCTTGTAAAAATATATCGGGAATACTTTTGATGCAACGCTCCCAAAGGTCGCACCGCAGCGTTGAACCTCGAGGACGCGTGGTGGGGAGAATATAATTCCTCTAACCCATTTATTATATTCAACAGTGCCGCATTAAGAAGAATTGGCTAAAACCCTTTGATTCTATGAATGTTTGAGCAATAGTCTAAAGGAGTTATGTAATTTTATTAAACTCTTCAAAAATAAAATCACGAGTTCAACTCAAACATAAAATTCATCAACTTATGTCCATTAATCAAAGCACCCTAGAACTATAAACTAATTACCTATTTATAGGCATAAAAAATCATACTCCTAATAATAATCCAACTGTAAGAACTAATAAACTTTGCCACTCCTAATAATAATCTAACTTTAAAAATTTAAACCTAATTACATAATTTAGTAAAATTAAACACAAATGAATAAAATCATAACTGGACTATGATTAAAACTCCTTTTTTCGTCTCGATCAAGTTACTTTGTTACCTATTTGGATCATTCTCGTCCGCTTGAGCAAAATTTCGTGTTTAATTTTATTGAATTATGTAGTTAAAGTAACCCAATTGAGACAACAAAAGGAGTTTTAATTATGGCCAAATTAGGATTCTATTTATTAGCATTTAATTTTATCGAATATGTAATTAGGTTTAAGGTTTTACAGTTAGATTATTACTAGGAGTGGTAGAGTTTGATTTAAAATAGGATTAGTGTTTAGAGTACTACAAAAAACACGGCATTTCTCGGTGCTTTTTGAGAAGCGTGGGGAAAAAAAGCAAGCGGTGCTTTGTTAAAGTGCCGGGAATTCCTACATCAGGACAAAGCGCTGGTACATTTTGCCGGCACTTTCCTGACGCTTTTTACTGATGCTTCAAAGCGCTAGTAAATTTATAAAAAAAAAGAAAATGGATATATTTTGGTGGGAATTTTGCTGCACATTTTACCGACGCTATTGAGTAGTATCAGGATGAGTGACCTCCTGGGAAGTCCTCTATTGCTAACCCTATAAGGTTGGGGGTCCTCGGAAACAGCCTCTCGGTAAGGTTACACTCTGAAGGGGTAAAGCTGCGTACATCTACCCCTCCCAAACCCCGCTTATGCGGGAGCCCTTGAGGCATGGGTAATGTAATTGTTGTTGTTGTTGTTGTATTGAGAAATATTGATTTTTGCGCGCAAAATTTCGAATATAACCAATCAAAATCATAGTGATTTTACAAATGGCTTATATTAAAAAGAATTAGAGTATCACAATTGTTTTAAGCAAAATTAAAAAAACACATTTATATTACACAACCATAAATTAACATTAACCTCACTATATACCTAACGATTTGAGTATAACCAATCAAAATCATAGTTTTACAATGTAATGTTTTCAACACTATATCCTATCTTAGGATCTACAAAAGAAAGACCAATATCAAAAATACATAATACTGTTTAACACTCAAAAATGTTAAACATAAAGGAAATTTCATCAATTTTCATCATCTTCAAATCTTTGTAACTTCATATCTCCCGGTGTGAAGATAAGCCTATCAAATATGACCAGATGACGAAGTGGATGCCTAAAAAAAAAAAAAAAAAACCACGTAGATTCAATCATTGCAAAACAAACATGTAATACTAATGACTTTTAATCATTATATAACATTACTGAACAAACAACAACCATCACAGTGCCAAAGCGCTCCCACTGAAGCAACAACATTACCGAAAACAAATGAAAATATTAGTCTTACCGTTAAATCACCCCACCTGCTTAACGTCCAATAGTTCACAATTGTAAGTCATCATTTCTAACCATACATACTACAGTACCACCCATTCACAATACATAATTACGTACTAAATTCTATAATACATATTCACAACCACAGGAATCATGGATTTAAGTTTTTAATCCAAAAATGATATCAACCTCTTTAATAATTGTCGACGAAATAACACTATTTTTACCATGATGATTTAGAAAAGGAAAATTATAGTAAAAAGTTCAATAAACTAGTAGATATACTGGATATTGATTTGTAGAATTCACTTGAGCATTCATTTTCTCAATGCAGTCTTCTAGTTCTCTAATCTTCTTCCTATATTGAACTAATTCCATGCACAATGCATTGACTTGATCATTGGATATTGAGCATCCTCTTTTGGCCAACTCTCATCTAATCCCCTTCACTTTAGATGGGCTAACTCCATGACCATATACCCTCTTACTCTTCCATCCGCTTCGTCTCACATCAACTTATGACAAACATAAGTTTCCTCATCTTTAGTAGCCTCAGAAAAAGATTGTTCACCTGTACATTGGAATACCATATTCAATGCCTCATCCTACATAATTAATCCAAAAAAGAATTAATCTTATGAATGTTCAATATATAATAAAGTACAAAAGAAAGGAAGATTTATAGTTGAACAAACCATAAATTGCTTAGCTGACTCATCTATGGCAAATACCATACCACTCTATATTACCAGGATTCCTATTTTTTTTTTTCTGTTTTCTGTCATCAAATAGAAACATTACTTGGTTCCCTTTAATAAACAAACAAATAAATCATGAAATTCATATATAACAACTAACAAATTCATCCACTAATACCGCAAAGGATTTTGACCCAGTTGTATGTGGATGTTTTTGGCGCTTCGTGATTACAATTTTTTTTTGTAGTGAGTTGGGTTAGTATTAGGAGTAGGATTTTTTATGCTTATAAACAGGCAATTAATATATAGCTTTAGGAAGTTTTTGATTAATGGAAATAACTAGCATTTTCCTGTTCGATGCACGGATGATTTTTATATTTTAAATAACTTCAATTCATGTGTTACATTCTAGATATATAGTGTGAGCTTGGATTTATGCTACATGGATTGCCCTAAGTTATGCAACTTTAAATTCATGACATAATTTGGTAGTTACTTCTTGTGAAAAACAATTTTTTTTTTTTTTTTGGGACAAAGTGAAAAACTTGTTATTATTTAGATAATTTTAGCTTTGTATTATATTATAAAATACAATATATTAATAGCATCGTGTTAACAATTGTGTATTTGTAAGGAACGCAGCATTTACATTCCAATATCCACATTACTTATACGTATCGAAATTTTGGTATGTTATTATGATATCCTCACTCTGTTGCATGAATTTTTAAAATATGTGACACTATTATTATAATTTTAACATTTGTAGTTATTTAAATTTTTAACACTTATTATATAATATACGTCATTGTTCTCTCTTTTTTTCCGATAAATAGTGAAAGATTGCGTTACACAAACTGGCGCTTAACAAATGTGTTCCACAAAAGTGGCATGGTACATATAATTAGTACACGACCAAAGCTCTAACCCACACAAAAATTTTGCAACAAAGCTCAAAGCCCAAAAACAATGTGATATAGGCCCAAACACATGATGGGCCAACATACCTAATTCATGACAAAACTCCAACGACACAATTCCTATAGTGAACCCCCACATATCACCCAAGCTCCTCTCACAGCATGTGATATTGCAAAATCCCCTTTATACCATATCAATATAATTCCTCCAGCTCCCTCCACGGTAGGGACATTCTCCCACAAGCAATCATCCGAGCCCCAACATTTAGCTATAGTTCTCCGCTCCATAATACTGTGTTTTGTCTCCACTAAATCTAGGATACTCGGCCTTTGTGTCTTTACCAACTCTCTTATAGTCACTTTCTTCTCTCTACCCCCAAAACCTCTGATGTTCCATGAGCATATCTTCATTTTCGTGTTGTTGCTCTTGGTATACGACGCTTCTTCTTCTTTTGTGGGTTCACCATCAGATCATACTCATCAATCTTGCAAATCATCTGTGCTATTTCATCTTCTTTCCCATTGAATCTCAAGCCCAATCTCTCTCCCATCCTCCATGCTCTTATTGCTTTTTCTTTCTTATTACTGTTGTAGTTTGTGTTTTTGTCCTTTGTTTTTGCTAATTTCCACGGCTGGATTCACCTAGTTTGGCTTTTGGGGCTGTTTGTGTTTGACTGGGATTAGTTGTTGTGGGGTTGGAATCACTGTCAGGGTTTAACTCTACGTAGCAAGTGATGTGTGCTTGTCCCATATATGAGATAAAAGTATCTGGTGCTTTTGCTTGCCTACTTGCTTCCCATTGACCCTCCAAATTCAAATCTTTGTTCATGGTCCAATGCTTTCACTAGTATTACCCAATACATTAGGACAATAGTTTTGGCTTTCCAAAAAGGCTATATGAATGAGAGCCCTCTAAAGTAGGAAAGGTAGTGTGGGGTGTCATCAAATCATTTAATGACCCCTAGTACCATTGTCCTTCACTCCATGAGTTGTCACTATCATCTTCCACTTCTTATTCTTCTTCTCCAGTGGCCCGATGTCCTGGGCTCATTGGCGCATTTTGCTCGTAAGGATCCTATGGCGTCTCTGCCACAATTGTTTCCCCCTATATCTGACTATCTTCGATTGGATCTGAGATGGATCCCCTTGGTGAATGTCAAGGGAAATGGGATGACTTTTGTCCTCGTTGTGAAATCTCATCCCCTCATTGATCAAGTTCATTTGGTATGTTTTTCAACTTTATATGATAAAAGATGTTTTATTGTATGTTTTTAATTTAAATTTAAGTATTGTGTTATTATTTTATAAGTTTATCTATCTATAATTATATGTACTATTTATTACTTAGGTAACCTAAATTTTGAGTATTTATCAGTTAGATACATTGACATTTTAATATATACAATAACATGTATTAAGGTTTAAAAGTTATATTGTCTAAATATCTTACAACAAAATGAGGTGAATTTTCCCCATAATTTGTCCACTTTTAACCCTATGTCCATAATTCTTCCACTCCGTTGTCTTAGTCAAGACTCAAGGCAAATATAATGTTGTGTACGCATATATAGAGAGATTAAAATATTTTACAATATGTGTAGTAACTTAATATTAAATTTGTACATATATATATGTTTCATTTTTCCTTTCGCAATCCTGTGGTCTTCGTCATAGGCTCTTTTCAATACATATATGTATATATATGTGTGTGTATATATATATATATATATATATACACACACACACATACTAGAAAAGTTATTCAATTTATGTAAGATATTGATGTATAAAAAAATTATTCTAAACAAATTAATTTAATATCAATTTTTATAATTTAATGACTTTCTACAAATTGAATATAGGAGGCCCTTTTTGGCAATGAAGGTGAAAATTTAATTGGGGTACTTTTAGGTCTATATATATATATATATATATATATATATATGCACACACACACACTAGAAAAGTTATTCAACTTATGTAAGATATTGATGTACAAAAAAAAATTATTCTAAACAAATTAATTTAATATCAATTTTTATAATGCAATGACTTTCTAGAAATTGAATATAGGAGGACCTTTTCGGTAATGAAGGTGAAAATTTAATTGGGGTACTTTTAGGTCTTTACATTTGTTTATTTGTTATTCATACTCCTCTTTAAATATTTTGGATGTACTTTTTTTTTTTTTTTTTTGGTAATCATTCATTTAGTTTCAAGTGGTTATTATTAAATTTAGGCATGGCCACATAAAATGAGAAACTAAACACTAAATGTTAAGTTGTAAGATTACGATAAAATGTGATAATTTTTTTTTGAACACTGTTGTGATTTGAGGGTTCACAAACAGATTTTAATCTTATTTAAGTTCTCAAAACACTTCCATTAATGTTGATCTATAGAGAAAACCGAACCTATTATTAACCTAAGTCCAAAACAGTTGTTTTAACTTTACAAATTTTAGGTTATTAATTTCAAATCCGGTTTTGTCTTCAACATTAACTTAGTTTATAAACAGATCGGTGAAAATGGTGGTTTTTAAACTGTGGCTCTAAGATTTAAGTTGAGATTACAAACGACGATAGAAGACATAAACAAATATAGAGAGTACACACGATTTTTAACGTGGTTCGGTCCTAACTGACCTACTCCACGGCCCCCTACCACTAGAAAGATCTATTTTATTAATCTTTACAAACCATATTACATATTACAAGGCACTTTCCAACAATAACCTAAGCTATTAAATTACAACCCTTTTCTACAACCATTCTTTACAAACCAACAGCAAAGAAAGAGAAAAGAGTAAGAGATTATACCGACTCCAAGCTGGTGGCCATGAGTCTCACGATCCCCAAGTCCGACCTGGACTAGCCTTCGTGGTTTCCGGCTCCCAGCGAGTCTACTTCTTACCGAGGTGGGTTTTAGTCACTGAAACCCTCTAAGCAAAACCCAAAAAACACCTTGAGAGGGTGGAGAGTGACCAGAGTTTTTTGTTCTTTTGGAAGAGAGGAGAGGAGGAGAGAGAAAAAGAACTTAGACACACCCACCAAAAAACTTTTTGCACCCCCCACTCTCTCTCCTCAAAGCGCCCTTAAATAATAAAAAAAGGATAAACAGAGAAGCAATCTGGGCCCTCAATCTTGCCGCCCCAGATCAACGGCTCAGTTTGAGCCTCCAAAATCAACAAGTCAGGACACGACACGTGTCCAAGTTAAGCAGATAAAAGCAACGGATACAAGAAGCTGAACTGGCAATAATTATTCTATTTATAAATTCAAATTTTATATTTTAAAATTTATTTTATTTTATTTTACCTTAATTTAAAAAAACAGTTCAAATTATATTTTTTTTAATCAAAATACAAGTTGTAACATTAATAACTTAGATCTCATGCCTTATTCCGAGACATAGTTTAGAATATATAAGAGCCAATTTCTAACAATTCTCCACCTGATTCTTATATGGTCTAACTACTGGATTCACTCTAGTAATAGGGCACAAAACAATTTTGGTTTTTGGTCCATCGGCGGCCTCCTAGATCCCAGGAGTCCTGAACTAAGTTAATACACTTCATTAACTTGTTCAAGGGTACGGCCTTGGTTCCCATATCTGCCGGATTATCATTTGTACAAATTTTCTGTAGGTCCACCTTTCTCGACTCTAACTGTTCAGTAACAAAATGTCGCCTGATAGCAAGATGCTGACTCCTATCATGAAAAACAGGGTTCTTACTTAATGCTAGGGCCGACTGGCTATCCGTATATATCGTTGGTACTCCTAGGCCTAAGTTTAATTCATCTAGAAGTCCACTTAGCCATATCGCCTCTTTAATGGCATCCGTTAGTGCCAAGAGCTCGGCTTTGGTCGTTGATAATGCTGTCAATAATTGGAGCTTAGATCTCCAACTAACAGCTCCGCCATTTAGAGAGAAGATGTAGGAGCTCGTGGACTTACGCTTGTCAAGGTCTCCACCGAAATCACTATCGGTGTATCATAAAAGTTTTAAATCCGTATCTGCTCGTCCAAACGTAAGTCCTAGCTTTGTGGTACCCTTGATATATCTCAAGAGCCACTTAACCCCATTCCAATGCTCTTTTCCTAGGTTCATCATGAATCTAGAGAGCACACTAATGGGATAAGCTAAATCAGGCCTAGTACATGTCATGGCATACGTAATGGAAACTATTGCATTAGCATAAGGAACATTACTCATTTCAACCTCTTCCTGTTCGTTTCCTGGACATTGTGTTACTGAAAATTTGTGATGTGCGCCAATGGGAACTCTAACAATTTTAGCATCTTTCATGTTAAAACTATGAATGACCTTTTCTAAGTATGAGGTTTGGCATAAGTTTATCGCATGTTTAGTACGATACCTACTTATTTCTATCCCTAAGATTTTCTTAGCTGGACCTAGGTCTTTCATTTCAAAGTTCCAGTTTAACATGTCTTTCAATTTCTTAATCTCAAATAGATGACGGCTAGCTATCAACATGTCATCCACATAAATCAATAAATATACAGCAGAATCAGAATTCAGAATTTTCGCATAGAAACACACATCATGTATTGACCTAGAGAACCCAACTTCAGTCTTGAAGTGGTGGAACCGCTTGTACCATTGCCTCGGGGACTGTTTTAGTCCATACAAGGACTTCTTAAGTCTACATACAAGGCCAGCATTTTCGGGCTTCAAAAAGCCCTCGGGCTGAGCCATGTAGATCTCCGCATCGAGCTCCCGATGTAAGAAAGCAGTTGTCACATCTAACTGTTCCAATTCCAGGACAAACTTGGCAGTTAAAGCCATCAGTACCCTAATGGTGGTGTGTTTAACTACTGGCGAAAATATTTCGTTATAATCCACGCTATCTCGCTGCGTGAAACCTTTAGCTACAAGCCTGGCTTAAAATCTAGTTTTTCCAGAAGGTAAACAAGGTTCCTTAATCTTGAATATCCACTTAGATCCCACTAGCTTCTTGCCCGCCGGCTTGGGCACTAATGACCAAGTCCTATTCTTCACTAAGGAGTCCATTTCAGCCTTCATAGCATCCAACCATTCTGCTGAATACTGGCTGTTAACAGCTTGTTTGTAGCTTAAAGGTTCTGACTCAATATATTCTAATGTTGTATTTAGGGCGTAGGCTATGCAGTTCGCATATCCTAACCTATGTGGGGGTCTTACATCCCTCCTTACCCTATCTCTTGACAGTAGATAGTTATCTAGCTCATTTTCAGGTATAGTCTCTATTTCCATCGTGGCTGCTGGTTCAGTGCCTCTTTCAGCACCACCTACATCTTGAGATTGATCTATCTGGGTTTCTAACACTTGTTCGGGTTCTACTCTATCTAGTTCTGGTTCAGGTTCAGTTCTTGTTCTTAATTCACTTTGGTAATTCGGTTCAGGTGTGTTCATCTCAAATTTGCAACGTTCTGGCTCAAACATGCGCTTTTTTGGGAGTTAAGTTTTTATCTAAGTAGGGCATTTCATGTTCATTAAACTTCACATCTCTACTTATGATAATTTTCGTTTTGTTTGCATCCTTAACTCCTATTATGTATCCCTTTACCCCTTCAGGGTAACCGAGAAACACACCTTTGATGGCTCTTGGTTCCAGCTTGCCCTCTGATTGGTGGGCATAGGCTGCACAGCCAAAGACTCTCAATAATGAGTAGTCTGCTGGTTTTCCCTTCCCGTCCACATTTCTTCTGGTGTTTTTAGGCTAATACCAGATGAGGGCGTCCTATTCACTAAATAGCTGGCTGTATTAACAGCCTCCCCCCAAAACTGTTTACCCAGGCCAGATGCGAACAGCATACACCGAACTCTGTCCAATAGGGTTCGGTTCATACGCTCTGCAACACCATTTTGTTGGGGTGTTCCTCTAATAGTATTATGATGTATGATTCCATTTTTCGCACATAACTCATCAAATTCGCTATTTATGTATTCTAGCCCGTTGTCAGTTCTTAGATATTTCATTTTTCGTCTGGTTATATTTTCTAATTGAGTTTTCCACCTATTAAATGTGGGACAGCAATCATCCTTATTTTTCAGCAGAAAAGTCCAAATTTTGCGTGAGAAATCATCAACAATGGAAATAAAACATAACACTCCACCTAAAGTTGACACCCTGGCAGGCCCCCATAAATCCGAATGAATATAATCTAATGGCCCATGAGTTTTGTGTTTACCTACATTGAATATTAACCTGTGATGTTTACAAAAGATACAAGATTCACAAAAACTTAGTTTTGAAATATTATCTCCTCCTAATAGGCTTTGTTTTCCCAACTCTTTCAAACCTCTCTCCGACACATGACCTAATCTCTTATGCCATAGTTCTGTTGGGTCGTTATTAACTATCGCATTAGACTCTCCCGACATTATCCTACCCTTTAGTACGTATAACCCATTTTTCAACTCTCATTTTAGAACTACCAAGGATCCTTTCATGATCCTTAGTTCTGAGTTCATGGCTCTAAATGACATTCCCTTCAGGTCCAATTGACCTAGGGAAATCAAGTTTCTACGTAGGTCGGGAACATGTCTTACATCCTCAAGTATGTATGCAGTCCCATTAGTTAATTTTATCTTGACAGACCCAACTCCAACTATCTTGCATCTTCGGTTATCTCCTAACAGCACCCTTCCCCCATTAACAGGTTTGTAATTAATAAAATTTGATCTAGTGGTAGTCATATGAAAACTACACCCTGAGTCTAACACCCATTCATGTTCTAATGCATGAGATGATACATTAACATGATCAGAAGTACTACAGTCAGACATAGCACGTTCAGGCAGTTCACAATTGGTATTTGAATCACACAAATCAACCGAAACAGTAAGAACTTCAGCATTTTCAGATTCAAATGAAATCACATTATCTACCGTTCCTGGTGTTTTGTTCCTATCAGGGCAATTCTTTTTCATATGTCCTAATTTGTTGCACCCATAGCATTTCATTTTTGTCATGTCTTTTCTACCCCTAGACTTAGAACGATACTTACTCTTGGATCTTCTTTTGTTATTATTGGATTGCCTATCATTTGTTCTTCCCCTCATTACTAATCCCTCACCACTGAGTCCATATTTTCCTTCCCTTTTTAATTCTAGAATTTTACTCCTAAGTGCTTGCATTACTTCATCTAAAATAATTTTTGTTCTACCATATCTTAGTGTGTCTTTAAAGGCCCTAAGATACTTAGGTAAAGCACACAGTAAGACAATAGCCTGAAGCTCATCCTTAATTCCAGCATCTACATTCTTTAAGTCTTGTAAAATTCCGTTAAATTCATCTAATGAATCTTCTAGGGGTTTATGTTCAGACATTCTATAAGTGAATAAATTTTTCATATAAAGTATCCTATTACTTAAGGATTCAGCTTTATAAATTTCTTCTAGCTTAGCCCATATCTTAGCTACAGTGGTTTCAGCAGCAACTAAGGGAAGAATATTTTTATCCAAACACATAACAAGAGTACCATACGCTCGCTGTTCCATGTCTACCTTATCCTTCTCAGTCAGATGAGAAGGCTGTTTTTCTGGATCCAGTAGCGTGTATCCAACACCCTGAGACATCAAGAGAGCCTTGGTCTGCATCTTCCAAAGAGTATAATCGTTCTTCCCGTCAAATTTCTCAATCTCAAACTTAGCAGCCATTTTCCTTTAAAAAAAACGGTTTTAAGAAAATAGTGACCCAAAAAAAAAAATCGTAACAGTGAACAAAAAAAAATTTATTTTCTTTTTTTTTTTTTGGTTTAAAAAAAAAACAGGTCCAATTTTAAAAGAAACACATTTTATACTCAGTTAAAGAACCACATCCGCCTTTCTCACAAGTCTTAAAGCTCTGATACCACTTGTTGAGATTTGAGGGTTCAAAAATAGATTTTAATCTTATTTAAGTTCTCAAAACACTTCTATTAATGTTGATCTTTAGAGAAAACCGAACCTATTATCAACCTAAGTCCAAAACAGTTGTTTTAACTTTACAAATTTTAGGTTATTAATTTCAAATCCGGTTTTGTCTTCAACATTAACTTAGATTATAAACAGATCAATGAAAATGGTGGTTTTTAAACTGTGGCTCTAAGATTTAAGTTGAGATTACAAACGACGATAGAAGACATAAACAAATATAGAGAGTACACACAATTTTTAACGTGGTTCGGTCCTAACTGACCTACTCCACGGCCCCCTACCACTAGAGAGATCTATTTTATTAATCTTTACAAACCATATTACAAATTACAAGGCACTTTCCAATAAGAACCTAAGTTATTAAATTAAAACCCTTTTCTACAACCATTCTTTAAAAACCAACAGTAAAGAAAGAGAAAAGAGTAAGAGATTATATTGACTCCAAGCTGGTGGCCGCGAGTCTCACGATCCCCAAGTCCGACCTAGACTAGCCTTCGTGGTTTTCGGCTCCCAGCGAGTCTACTTCTTACCGGGGTGGGTTTTAGTCACTGAAACCCTCTAAGCAAAACCCAAAAAACACCTTGAGAGGGTGGAGAGTGACCGGAGTTTTTTTTTCTTTTGGAAGAGAGGAGAGGAGAGGAGAGGAGAAGAGAGAAAAAGAACTCAGACACACCCACCAAAAAACTTTCTGCACACCCCACTCTCTCTCCTCAAAGCCCCCTTAAATAATAAAAAAAGGATAAACAGAGAAGCAATCTGGGCCCTCAATCTTGCCGCCCAAATCAACGGCTCAATTTGAGCCTCCAAAATCAACAAGTCAGGACACGACACGTGTCCAAGTTGAGCAGATAAAAGCAACGGATACAAGAAGCTGAACTGGCAATAAATATTCTATTTATAAATTCAAATTTTATATTTTAAAATTTATTTTATTTTATTTTACCTTAATTTAAAAAAAACAGTTCAAATTATTTTTTTTTAATCAAAATACAAGTTGTAACATTAATAACTTAGATCTCATGCCTTGTTCCGGGACATAGTTTAGACTATATAAGAACCAATTTCTAACAAACACAAAGAAGCCCGAGGGCTAGGCATATATTGGGCTAGGAATATATTACTAAGCGATCCAAGTTAACAAGGGAAGCAACAGAAGGTGGACAAACTTGCCACCAATCATGAGAACACCGACGTCCTAAATGACACGAAGCAATAAAATGGACGACCCTATTACATGATCTCGGTGGCCAACGGAAAAGAAAATTACTAAAAGAACTAGACAAAGATAACAGCCTAATATCCGCTATTGCAGCACTACATTCCCGTGCAGGGGATACATTATGAGAAATAAAATCGATAGCCTGCTTACAATGAGATTCAATAATAACATCTTTCCAATCATGAGAAGCAGCGAGAGGACCGGCAGCTCGGATGGCAAAAGCTTCAGCAACAAGGGGGGACTTAGGGATGAAAGAGCCACACCATCCTCCCACAATGCTTCCTTGGCTGTCACGGGCAATAATGGCTGCGGCAGATCCGGTCTTAGGACAAAATGCTGTATCAGAATTGATCACTCATTTCTTTGGAGGGAGGGGGAGGGGGGTCCAAGCAACGTGATCATGAAGAGGAGCAATTGGTGTAGTGCTATACAGTCCAGACGAGCCCACTATGGCATATTCATATGCAACATTTTCAACATTGGTAGTGGAAGACACTGGAGACGGAGACACCTGCCTAAAATAAGATCAAATCTGCCCTTCCAAATTTTCCAGCAAAGAAGCATGATCCTGAAAATGTCATCATGTGAGAGTCTCGGGTTAGAACAGACTAAGTCCCACCAAAGGTGAAAGCTACTAAAACCTTCCACGTTTGGTCTAAAACCTAGTGATGAAGCGAACCAAGTTGCTCTAGCCCAGGGGTAGAAGAAGAAGAGATGTTCCACTGTTTCAGGGGTCCCATCACACCTAGGTTGGAGAAGGGTTAGATTTGAGTTTTCTCTTCCACAAGTTTTCGGAAGTAGCTAAGGCATTAATAAGGGCTCTCCACAAAAAGGTTTTATTTTTTGGGGTGGCATTCAAAGACCACAGGATGCGGAACCCATTTGCCGAACAAACTGGAGAGCTAGAGGAAGCTCTTGCTAGAGTGTGGGACCATCGGTAGAAAGCCAACAGCGGTAATCCGGATTTAACCAAATAATCACCTTGTTTAGTGAAGTGCCAAACCAACTCATCATCCCGATAGGGTTACCAACCGGGATAGTCGAGGTGGAATTCGAGACTTCCATAGAAAAAAGCCAGGAGATAAGAGATGGATTCCATCTTCTCGCTCTAGGGAGAATAAGGTCATTTGGACATCTCAAACTCACTTGCCACGCCCCCAACCGTGAAGGAGATAAGATCAGGAGCCCATTTATCCCTTCAAATATCGATACATTTACCACTACTGACATTCCAGCGTAGGCCCTTGAGGATGAAGTCGCGACCCTTAATAAAGCTTCTCCAACCCCATGATGGATTGTGACCTAAACGCACACAAAGGACCAAGCAATCGCTAAAATAAACACCTTTAAGAATTTTAACCCAAAAAGCATTCAGGTTGCGGATAGCTCTCCAAACTTGCTTCGCTATAAGGGCAACATTAACACCGTAGAGGTCCAGGAAACTGAGACCCCTAGCCTCTTTTGGTTTGGAGATACAATTCCAACCCTTCCAATGAATATCTTTATCCTCAATGGACCCACCCTTCCACCAAAAAGGGGCAATGGTACTATTGATTTTCCTGGGAAAAGTGACCAGAATTCTAAAACAAGACATATCGAAGGTAGGGATGGCTGACACGACTAATTTGTGAAGAACCTCCCATCCCGCATGGGAGAGAAGTTTAGAATTCCAACCTTGCTATTTCCCTTGAATCTTAATGAAGAGGAAGATCAAAGCATTCTTTTTTTATCGCCCCTACAGAATTTGGAAGCCCCTAATACCTATCCTCCCCATTTAAGAGGCCAACCTCCAAAGTATCACGATATTCCTCTTTCACCTCTGATGGGGTGCTAGAAGAAAAAAATGCATGGGACTTTTGGAGGTTGACTTCTTGACCTAACTCAATACATAACCTGTTGTGGGTATTTTTAACATTTCTACATGCTCTACTCGAAGCTTGAAAGAATAAAACACAATCATCAGCAAAAAAAGATCGGATAAAGAAGGACAAGAGGATTTGATGTGGAAACCATTCCATTCCCCCATTCTTTCTGCCTCATTGATGAGAGTCGATAAGGAATTCATAACAAAGAGGAAGAGGGATGAGGAAAGTGGATTGCCTTGTCTAAGGCCCCTAGAAACCAATTAAGCCTCTTGCTATCGACAACAGGGCTAACCTTAACCGTAGTGACACATTCCATAATCCAACCCACAAAGGTGATGCTAAAACCAAATTTTTCTAAAATATTTTCAAGAAAGCTCCATTCAACTTGGTCATAAACTTTTGCAAGATCAATTTTGAGGGTAACAAAAATCCCCCCACCCCCCTTTCTTTTAATTTTAAGAGCATGAAAAGCTTTGTGAGCCATGATAATATTGTCTTGAATTTGTCTCCCCTTAACAAAGGTGGATCAAGTAGGGGAGATAAGGTGATCCATAAAAGGCTTGAGGCCATTTGTAAGGATTTTTGAAATGATTTTATACGAAAAATTCCAAAGGCCAATAGGTCGAAAATGATGGATTGAAGTTGGTTCTTTCGTTTTTGGAATTAAGACAATATTAGTGCTGTTAAGGTTAGAAGACATTTTCCCATTTTCAAAACAAACTTTCAGCTGCCTGCCAGGCATTATTAGAAACAATGTCCCATATGGAGGTATAGAAAATACTTGAGAATCCGTCTAGTCCGGGAGCTTGAAGGCCCCCCAGCTGTTTAACCGCCATCCAAATTTCCAATCGAGACACCAGTTTAGTAAGCTCGAGGTCCATGAACGGACGAACCTTGTTCCTAATGTGTTCAGTCACTGAATCCTGTTCGCGGGCACCTCTAGCTTGGTACAGGTTCTGGAAGTGGGAAGATATGAGAGATTTGATTCGATTAGGGTCATCGATCCACTCTCCTTCCTCATCCTTTATTCTCCTGTTCTCGTCAGCGTTGTTTCTTTGTATGGTTGTGGCATGAAAAAATTTGAAATTTCTGTCCCCATATGTGAGCCAATTAATGCGTGAACGTTCATGCCAGAACCTCTCCTCCGCATCCCACCAACTCTTGAGTTCGTTGTTGAGATCCTTTTCCTCCTTTTCCTGATCTCAAGTGGCTTTACTTTGAAGCTCAGTGAGACAGTTGAAAATGTACTCAAACCTCAACTTTTGAGCTCTTCTTCTAGCGATTCTCCAATCCTTCAAACCTTTATGGCATCAATGAATCTTTTTTGTAAAATGGTACATCCTAGACCCTGTTCCTTCATAATTCTATCATTCTCTGACTTTTTCTGAGCAATTGTCTTCAAGCAACCATTTTGATTCGAACTTAAAATCTCAGTGGCCTTTCGGCTTATCACTCTCCAAGAGAAAAAGAGGAAGGAAGTAGTCTGATCCTACTGCGGGGAGCAAAGTGGCAGAAGCGTGAGGAAACTTTTGTTGCCAATGGTGATCCATAAAAGGCTTGAGGCGATTTGTAAGGAGTTTTGAAATGATTTTATACGAAAAATTACAAAGGCCAATAGGTCGAAAATGATGGATCGAGGTTGGTTTTTTCGTTTTTGGAATTAAGACAATATTAGTGTTGTTAAGGTCAGAAGACATTTTTTCATTTTCAAAAAAAACTTTCAACCGCCTGCCAGACATCTTTAGAAACAATGTCCCAGAAGGAGGTACAAAAAATACTTGAGAATCCGTTTGGTCCAGGAGTTTTAAGGCCCCCCAGTTGTTTAACCGCCATCTAAATTTCCAATCGGGACACCGTATAGTAAGCTCGAGGTTCATGAACGGACGAACCTTGTTCTTGATGTGTTCAGTCACTGCATCCTGTTCGTGGACCCCTCTGGCTTGGTACAGGTTTTGGAAATGCGAAGATATGAGAGATTTGATTCGATTAGGGTCATTGATCCACTCTCCTTCCTCATCCTTTATTCTCCTGATCTCGTTGGCTTTGTTTCTTTGTATGGTTGTGGCATGAAAAAATTTGAAATTTTTGTCCCCATATGTGAGCCAATTAATGCGTGAACGTTGATGCCAGAACCTCTCCTCCGCATCCTACCAACACTTTAGTTGCTTGTTGAGATCAATTTCCTCCTCCTTTTCCTGATCTGAAGTGGCTGTATTTTGAAGCTCAATGAGATGGTTGAAAATGTACTCAAACCTCGACTTGCGAGCTTTCCTTCTAGCGATACTCCAATCCTTCAAACCTTTATGGCATCGATGAATCTTTTTTGTATAATGGTACATCCTAGACCCTCTTCCTTGATAATTCTATCCTTCTCTAACTTTTTCCGAGCAATCTTCTTTAATCAACCATTTTAATTCGAACTTAAAATCCCGGTGGCCCTTCGGCTTATAACCCTCCAAGAGCAAAACAGGAAGGAAGTAGTCTGATCCTACCGCAGGGAGCAAAGTGGTTGAAGTGTGAGGAAACATTTGTTGCCAATTGAAGTTGGCAGCTGCTTTATCGATATTTTCTTTGACGTTTTTGTCTAGATCTTGCTTGTTCGACAAAGAGTATTTACATCCCTTAGATAGGATCTCAAATAAGCCGGCTTCATCAAAAAAATCCAGCATTGATGACAGCTAGATGGTAGGGACTGAACTGTCGTAAAGCTTGTCTTGAGAGGATGTGATAGAGTTGAAGTCACCTAAAAATGGGGGAGGGGCAAATTATAGAAATCTGAGGACATTTCTCTTCAAAATGTGGACCGCCTGCCTTTGTTCTATTCTCCAAGCAGAAAAAGGTGAGTCCACTCCTTACCGGAGTTCAGATCCGAAAAGAAAGCCTCAATAAATCTTTTAGAAAATTTTCCAAATTCTAAAACCATATTTTTATCCAAAAGATTGCCTTGCCTCCTGACAAAGCTTTTGGATCAACAACAAAAGAGGAATGAAAACCAAGTTTTTTGCCGATTCGATCAACATAAATTTTTTTTTTTTTTTCCATAAGGAATAAAATATCAGGCCTAAAAACATTATTAAGCTCATTAAGAGCCTAAACTGTCAAGGGTTGACCTAGCCCTTGCCAATTCAAGCATATGATACTTATGGGTCACGAGGTAGTAGCTCCGGGACAACCGCCGCAAGCCCCCTAGAAGTGGATGGCTCAATCTCTGGCTGAATGATGATCAGAAAAATACCCGATGAAGTGACCCATTCCGCGAATGGAAGTTCATATATTTTCCTCGCTTTATCCATTTCCGCCTTTCTCTTCGCAGCCTTTTTAATGCTTCTAATTTTGAACCCAGAATTCTTACTAAGGACCTTGCCTTTGATGGCTGTAGATGTAGTACCCAAGGAGAAAACTTGACCTTCTTCCTTAAAAATATTACTCAGGAAACCAACTGAGTGACAAAAAACTATAGGATCAATGCACCAGTTGCCGAATTTGTCCAGTTTGTCCATGTCATACACGGCTTCCTTCAAAGCTGCCTTGGCCTTCTTGCAGGCTCTGAATGCCTCGTCAGCGAAGGCTCTCCTCTTTCTAGCGGCTCTTGTCGGGACAGCAGTGGAGGTGTTTGGAGCTTCACAAAGAGTTATCTCTATTGCTTGAAGGGTACAAAGGGTCCGATCATCAACCCATTCTCCAGCTTTGGTGGCCACCTGCTGCATTTTTTCTTGTGTCTTGGTTTTAGTCTCCATAAGATCTGGATCAAAAGTATCTCCCTTTTCTATGATGAGCAATCTTACCTTCTCGGAAGCACATTATTTAGCCCTCAAGAAACCATCAAACAAAGGCTAATCTCTAGAAGCTTCTTCATCTCAACAATACTTCATCACATGGTCCAGTTTGCCACAAATATAACAGAAGTCGCCTAATCTCTCATACTTGAACTGAATCCACAAATCGTGTTTGTCTTTTCTTTTTAGGTAAAAGGCGCATAACTGGGGGTTCTCGGTATTTACCTCAACTTTCATACGGTTGAACTTCGACCAGAGCATGTCTCTTTCCTCTTCCATGTCAAGCCTAATAACCTTTGGAAAGAGGTTACAAATTCTGATAGCATTTATGTAGGACATCGTACTCAATGGGAGTCCATGAACTTGGACCCAAAACTCCGAGGTGGCAAAGACAATTTCGGCAAAATGGATATCTCCTTCCCATTCCTTAATCGTTATGTTTGCATCATTGTGGACCAAGGGGTGCCTTCTTTGACTTTTGCTTTATCTTTGTAGCACTGAAACAGGAAGAGGAAAGTGTTGTACGCCACTTCATGGATTTCAAGCTTCCGTTTTGGTTTCCAAGCCTTGTCAATAACTGCTTTAATAGGTCCGATTCTCACGATTTTACCCGTCAGTGTCTTCCCCACCAAAGTTTGGTGCTTGAAGGCTTTAGACATGCCACTGTTTTCGGAGAGTTCCAAGTTATACAAGCCGGATCCCAGCTTTTCAATGTATTTGGAGTTGGGTGGAAGGTTGGCCATTTGATTTTGGTGAGGATAAGTTGATTCTCTTACAGGAGAAGTTGAGGGGATATAGGAATGTAGGGTGATATATGGGTCTGGTGGTTTGGGTTGTCTGTACAATGGCCAATTTACAGGGATTTTGTTTTTAGGGGGGTTGGGGGGATTGTGTAGGTAAGGATAGTGACTCCAAACTCATGAAGCTTTTCACCCGTGTCATTGAATATTTTGTACACGATTGGAAAAGGTAGGTGGTTGAACTTAAATTCTGAAGTATATTAGGAAGCATAGACTGTGGAATTTGGAAGAAAGTGATGTAGAAATTCATTACCTTGCAGAAGAGAGGAAAAATCGAAGTGGCACCATGGCTGGCGATGAATCGCAAGGACGGATCTATAGGCACAGAACGAACTAAATGCGAATCTGCTGAGGGCAAAGGGGGGGAGTAGGGGAGAGTAAATGAGGTGAAATCACTCAAAGAGGCTCAACAATGGGAGAATGGAGGAAATTTCCCAGAGAGCTCCACGGATAACACAGGGAGAAAGGACTTGAAAGTCTTATGTGACTTACGTGATGCTTTGCATTTTGTCATAATTTAAACATTGACTTGCATTAAGGTAATGGAAATATAAATAAAATTTAATTTGGTAATTTTTAGGAGAAATTTGAAGTAGTTTATTAACTAATAGGACTACAGACATCATAATTTTAAATTTACACAAAATTTAATATTTATGTGCACAATTTTATTTTTTGTCTTACATTAAAAGCACGATGTTCAACATTGTAATAATTTATGAGCGTTTTCAATTTTGTATGTCTCAAGTAGTAATCTTGTTGAGAAAAAAGATATAAATTTTATTGAAAAAATAAACTTTGATACCTATCGGTGGGTTCATAGTTCTGAACTATGGTCACACCAATAAGCACCTAGTAGAGCACTTAGAGGAGGAGACTCTTCTCTCTAACAAAGCCCCCGGTCGGAGAGTCACGCTTCATGACGCCCCACGTGTGAGAGTTCTTGGAAATAGGTTTATCTCTATAAACCCTTTGCCCTAATACCGATTGTTGGGACGAATTTCAAAAATTCTCCCTAAAGTTTACGCAGCGGAAGGGTTTAGAATTCATAATTCTAAACCGGGGGTTGATTTAAAATTTCTAATTTTAAATCTACAGATTTGAATTCATAATTTAAATCTACATGTCTAAATTTTTAATTTAGATCTACAGGCTTTTTACTCTAATATATTCATAAAAAACATAAGCTTAAACAGGCATAATAATGAATATTGTAAATAAATAGAAAAGCGAAAAGAAGAAGGAAAGAAGAACACATCTGGAATTGCTCCAATAATAAAGAATCCAAGAAAATCGAGACCCCCCGATCTTCTACACAATGACCTCGAACTGCCTGGAGGGTGGGCTTCGAAAAATATTAAACTAAGGAAAGAAAATTTCAATGGGAATTTTTCTCTCCAATTAGGTCTCCGAAACAATTTTTAGAAACCCAAAATAATTAGTTTGATTGAATACCAAACCTCTGGAATAGGTACCTCTATTTATAGTAGGCTACCGGAGTGAAAAACTCTCAATTTTTCGATGGGGGAATTGCCTAGTTTAAAACAAAACGCGTCATTTCATTTAGAAAGCAACTCAAAACGCTATGTTTCACAACCAAAAACCCGCACCCTGTTTTGATTTAGCGTGCCATGTGGCGGGCCGGGATTGGCCCGCTTTATGGCACGCGGATCGTCCTGGAGCGAGCCAGCGGGCGACACCTATTCAGGTCACACGGATTGTGACCCTCGTGCGCGATTTTGTTTTTTTTTTTTTTTTTGCTTTGTTTCCTACATGTAAAAAATCATCTTATGAATTTTAAATTATCAAAATTATTTTATTTTCAAATTTTTAATTTTTATTTATCTCATAAATAATATTTGAAAAAAATTAAATTTACCCATCTCATAGATAAATAATTCATCTCATGAATTCTTTAATATTTTTTTGATGGCAGTAAATACAGAGGCTTGCCCAGGGACCTTAGGACCAATTTAAATCTAGCTCCAAATATGTTAAATTAATCATCATGAAATAATTCAGTTACCATTTAATGAGACTTAATTCTACTAAATAAATCTCACTGCACTCCAATCTTAATTTATTCGATATCTCTCGAATAGACTGTATTGATGACAACAACCCCTCCACTAAATGTCCATGACAAAGGATAAATATAACCACTAACATTATCCTTCATACAACTTCTTTATTAGTTACCGACTCACCCTTCACTAAATAATTTATTTATACTTGATCATATTCACAGTATAAATTCTAAATGTCAAACACTTGGAATACTTTGGCCAAAGTTTCCGAACTATTCGAATATTTGTGAATCAACTAAGGGGACATCTGTATCTCATAAGAGACTGTAGATTCCCTATTGAATATCTGATCCTTGTCACACTTCACGGCGCTATCCAGTGTACGTGGGATTTCAATCATTCGTTTAGACCTTACTTATAGTACACCAAAGTAACTAACGCTCTATGACCAAGTCCCGAATAACCTCAGGATTTAGAGTCATCATTCAAATAGTACAATACGAATCACTCATCTCCGATATTAGTCTAGAAATAAGTAATCCACATGGTCCAACTCAGAGTGTCAATCTTATTAAACACACTAACCTACCACTTTTGGATCTCCATCCGCATGGCCAAGACAAGTCATCTAAAGTGTCACATTATAGTCTTAACATACAAGTGGTCCAAACTTGCCTTCGACTACGAGTCTTTCAAATAACAATCCATACCATTTGTTCTAAGTCTATCTATAGTTTAGTCTCATAAACCACTCAGAACAAACATGTAAATTGTAGTCTAAAGACTACACTCATCTCATGGATGTCTCCCAAAAGAAAATCACATGCAGTATAACTGCTAACTTACACAAATTTAACTAAGAAACGATTGGGACTTCAATTTTATTTATTAATTAAAATAATATATTCAGAATAAATCTGAATTTTAGGACACTAATCCTAATAATCTCCCACTTGTCCTAAATCTAATTTATGACAAAGTCCATACTCACCTCTTTTATGTTTGAACCAAAGGTCTACTGAGCATAACCCCTTAGTGAGCACAATCACTCTATTGTGAAGTCAGCAATACAATACTGCTTGACATTCCTTTCACTAATGGTTCCCACTCTAAGGGTAAAGACATGCTCAGACGTCTAATGTCTATCATATATATTTGACTGGAAGTCTTAAAACACTATATCCAAATGGAACCAACTCGTCACTTTGAAAGATCAGCATATAATCTCTAGTCCTTCTTAAGTACTAGAGAAAACGCTTCATTGCCACCTAGTGCTTAGGAATCGAGTTAGACTGACACCTGCTTACTATACCACAGCATAGCAAATATCTGGTCTCATGCACAGCATGGCATACATGAGGCTCCCACTACCAAAGCATATGGAATATTCCTTAATTATTCCTCCTCTCGAGGTGCCATAGAGCACTGCTCTAAAGAGAAAAAGGGACTCCATGCTTGAAAGGTAAAAAACCTTTCTTATAGTCCTCCATGTAATACCTTGACAACGTCTTGCAATATAAGTGGCTGGAGAGAGACCCAATGTCCTACTCTCATGACCTTACAGAAGTTTAATCCTAAGAGTAGAGTTGGCTTCTCCTATGTCCTTCATATCAAGAAATCCTGACAACCAAACCTTTACTGCTAATGACACTCCTACATCATTCTCAATGAGTAGTATATCGTTGACATATAATAGTAAGAAAGTCACTACTTTCTCTTAATATCGATGTACACGCATGGCTCGATCAACCAAGTACTCAAAACTATAACTCTTGATTGCTTCATTGTGGCTAAAGGGATCAGATTCAATACCACGGTCAACCACTAAGGCTCCCCCTATGTATATGTCAGGTGTTCTGACAATCCTCCCACCACACCTAAACTCTCGTGTACCTGGAACATTCTCGTTCCTATTAGTAGGTGCATCTAATGCATCCACTATGTCTTGAGTTGTGTCTAGCTGTTTAGAATTAGTGTCATTTTCCTTTAATACTATTTTATTTTTGTAGCTTACTTGCAAAATCCTTCTCTAAGTGTTTTGCATGGTATTTAAAAAAACTTTTAAATAAAAAATTGTAGAAAAGACCATCCTTGTTTCTTCTATTTGTAACACCATTCTGCTGCGATGTACCCAGAGCAGAAAGTTGGGATCTTATCTCATTTGCAGTTAGGAAATTCAGAAACTCGCCCAAAAAATATTCACTACCTCGGTCTGATTGAAGTGACTTAACGTGTTTACCTAATAGCTTTTAAATTTCAACTTTCTACTCTTTGAATTTCTCTAAAAACGTCCGACTTATGTCTTACCAGGTAAATATATCCATGCCTTGAGTAATCATCACTAAATGTGATTAAGAATCCATACCCACCTCTTACCTGAACATGCATTGGTCCACATGCATCTATGTGAACCAACTCTAGCAAATCACCAACCTTGTTGCATTTGCTCTTAAAGACAGACTCGGTCATCTTTCTTTCTATGCAGGATTTGGATACTGGTAATGGCCTCAAGTCCAAAACCCCTATCAGTCCATCTTTTACCAATCTTTAGATCCTGTTTGAATTAGTGTGACCTAAACGTTGGTGCGAGGTGTAGGCATTATCACTTTGAGGTTGTTTTCTTCTAGAAGATTGAACAAGTAAACTTACGTTAGATCCATTTAAACAATTACCCGAGTTTTGCTAAGGAAATAACATGCATAGACAATTTATTAATGTACATGTGCAAATATACAATTTATTTCTCATATTAAAATTTTCATTATCAACATCAACTGAATAACAATTATGCATTAACTAAAATACAGAAATCAAATTCATGTACAACGAAGATTTAAATAATGAATCTTCTAAAACAAAAATCTATCACTAAAAGTCTAAGCTAACACCTCCTACACTTAAGACCACTATTATTGTACTATCCCTGACCATCAGGTATAACATCCATCATGTAGCCTTTAGCCTAGCCTGAGCTCCTATAACATATTATGGTCAGTTGAACCTGAGTCCACCCACTAAGAAACTGGTGGACTCTAAACTGCACATGACTCAACTAAGTGAGATATCAACATACCTTCACTAGATGGCTTAGCAGTCTTTGTAGGAAGAGTAGCTATGTACTTAGTGTAGTTCCTCCTCCAGTGGCCTAGTTTTCTTGCAAAATAAAGAATTTCTTTTGCCAACTTCCTTATGGACTTGGTTGCCATAATAGCAACCTTGCCCTTTTCTTTCTTTTCAGTAGGTCCCTTGTGAGTAATAACTAAGTCCAACTTGGTTTTTCTAGGCAAAGTAATTTGGTCCAATGAGTTCATAATGCATTAGTAATCAAGTGAAGTTCACCAGTTGTATCCAATTCAAAATACTATAAATGCAAACATTCGTGTAATTATTTAACAAGAGTCATGTATATTGCAGTGCTATATAATCTTTCAATTTAGCATACACACTAAGTCAGATATCCACCAAACTGTACTATCATGTATATAATGATGACCAAAACACACCACTCCTTACTCTCCGTCAGCGGGATCGCACAAAGCTAGTTCAGGTGAGAACTATTCTCAATTAAACTGTTTTTTTGTAACTCTTACTAAACATGATTAAATCACCACTTTACCTTAGTCTTTAACATGACACAACAGAGCACCTTGGGGAGGCTAATGCATCACGCTAGTCAAGTGTAAACCATTACCTAAACCTCCATACAAATACACGTAATACTCCACGGCAGTGTGGTCACATCGTTTCTTTGCACTTCGGTTCATCCTAATAGAAGTCTAACCCTGTACTCTGCAAACCGACATCCTCCGCAGGAAAGTCTATCGATCTACTATACTGCTAGACCGCTAATGGAGACCGTGAGATTACAACAATTGATACCTCGCTCCCACTGGATTTTTATAACCAGTAGTTTTTAATTAACTTACATTTACTACCTGGATTATCTCATCATCCCCTTTAGAATCTCATTCTAAATTTAATTAATTAATTTATTCAAAAATACTATCGTTTTATAATATAGATTATCTCATAATCTTACATTAGAATCTCATTCTAAAACCAATCAATAAAATTAATTAATTAATTTTAATTAAAATAATACTAATATCTAATTTAGATTATCATATACTCTACTTTTAAAAATCTAATTCCAAAATTAAATTAAAAATAAATTTATTTAAAATTAATAGCGATTTTGTGCATAGACTGTCCCATAGTCTATTTTTAGAATCTCATTCTAAAATTAAACAAGCTTAGACTATCCAATAGTCTAATTTAGAATCTTATTCTAAAATTTAATTATTAATTTAATTATTAAAATTTAACTTATATTTTAAAAATAAAGTTAACTTAGACTATCATATAGTCTGTTTCGGAATCTTATTCCAATATAATTTAAAATAACTTTTATTTAAAATAATAGTGACTCAAAACTTAGATTATCTCGTAATCTAATTTAGAATTTCAATTTAAAAGAAAAGTAATTAATAAAATAATTAATTTATAATTATTATGTAAATCAGTACTGAAGTCTACACGTCCTAAAAATAAAATAAACTAAAATTTTAAATTTTTTTATTGCTGATGTCGGCTATCAGACGTTAGCAGCAGGCTATCACGGGATGAGCACGGATCACTCGTGCGCCGCCCAAGCCCCTGAGGCTAGGGCCGGGCCAGCCTTCTCCCTATGGTCAACAAGTAGCAATATGCAATTTCAAGCGACGAAATACACGGCATACCACTGACATACCTGAACACAATCAATGTGCATTAATCGGACAGGCTAAGGAGACCCCATATGGCATATGTTTGCTTATTGATCACCAGGGACAATGTCAGCCAAAGGCGGCCCGTGACATTCTCCCCTACCTAATTCCGCAAACGTCCTCATTGCGGGTGCCTACCCATCGTCGCATCCCTGCATCTCTAGTAGCCTGATTGGTCACGGGGCGACCACATAGTCATCCCCTCCATCGTGACACCTCGGACATGCCATTGACACTTGCCCGATGATAAGCAGCGTGCCCAAAGAGCAACCTACCAGCTCCATGCACCATAGTGCACCACGTACACGTCTCGCTCTATGACACTTGTTGACTCTTCACCTTGTGAACTTCACACTGCACCCCAAGGATTGGCCCAATCTCCATACAGTAAGCCAGTCATACGGTCAGCACTCCTGACCGACACCCAACACAGTGTGCCTTCCGCCACAACCGGAACCGCAAGCCACTCAACTTCACTTCGGAAGTTCTTTGTTAGAGTGCCCCTCCCACACAAGGAGTGTCCATACCCACGGACAAACCCGCCCGACGCACCTGGGACCCAAGCAACTCCCATTCTGCAGGAGTGTCCACCACCACGGACAAAGCTTGGTCCTACCACAGCTGCTTACTCGCGTATCATGAGCCTCGCTCTGATACCACTTGTCACGGGATGAGCACAGATCACCCGTGTGGTGCCCAAACCCCTGAGGCTAGGGCCGGGCCAGCTACCCCCTATGGTCAACAAGCAGCAATATGCACCTTCAAGAGATGAAATGCACGGCATACCACGGACATACCTGAACACAATCAATGCGCATAAGTATCGGACAGGGTAAGGAGACTCCATATGGCATATGTCTGCTTATTGAGCACTAGGGACAGTGTCAGCCAAAGGCAACCAGTGACAAGGCGCTTACATCAGCAAGACGTCAGTGTCTGCTGACAAATTTTTTTAAATTTAAAATTAAATATTTAATTTTAAAATAAATTGAATCTAATCTCATTAGATTAATTTTATCTAATTTCGTAACAAGTAAATGAATCTAATCTCATTAGATCAACTTTATCCAATTTCGTTAAAAATTTGACTCTAATTCTATTAGATCAATTTTGTCCGGTTTTTTTAAAATGAATTGAATTAATCTCATTATATCAATTTTATCTGATTTCATAAATCAGGACTGAGAATGTACAATCTTATTATACGAATAACATAATCTCAAATTTATAGGCTGTTCCGAATTAACGATTTAAACAATTTAAATCGTTACCTTCAAACGATAAAATTAACTTTTAATTAATTAACGATTTAAAAAATTCAAATCGTTACCTTATATAATCTTAATTAAAAATTAATTCATTAACGACTTAAACAATTTAATTCGTTACTTCAAGTAATCTGATTGACTATTAATTCATTAACGATTTAAAAAATTTAAATCGTTACTTTAGATAATCTAATTAACTATTAACTCCTTCAATAATTTAAACAATTTAAATCATTAATTCAAACAAGTTTTTTCGTCTTAATAAAATTTTTATTTTATTAAATCGCAGGTCTATTTATTTCAATCTTATTACACCTAGTCATGTATATTATGAATGTAATCAAAGGCTAGCTCTGATACCAATTGTGGGAAAAAAGATATAAATTTTGTTGAAAAAATAAACTCTGATACCGATTGTTGGGTTCAAGGTTCTGAACTATGGTCACAACAATAGGCACCTATTAGAGCACTTAGAGTAGGAGACTCTTCTCTCTACTTAAGCTTCCGGTCGGAGAGTCACGCTTTGTGACACCTCACGTGCGAGAGTTCCCGGGAATAGGTTTATCTTCATAAACTCTTTGCCCTAATACCGGTTGTTGGGACAAATTTCAAAAATTCTCGCTAAAGTTGGCATCGCAGAAGGGTTTAGAATTCATAATTTTAAACCTATGGTTGATTTAAAATTCATAATTTTAAATCTACAGATTTAAATTCATAATTTAGATCTACAGGTCTAAATTCTTAATTTAGATCTACAGGCATTTTACTCTAATACATTCAAAATAATACATAAGATTAAACAGGCATAATAAAGAATAATGTAAATAAATAGAAAAGCAAAAAGAAGAAGGAAAGAAGAATATACCTAGAATTGCTTCAATAATAAAGAATCCAAGAAATCAAGATCCCACGATCTTCTACGCAATGACCTCAAACTGTCCGGAGGGTGGGCTCCGAAAAATATTAAACTAAGGAAAGAAAAATTTCAAAGGGAATTTTTCTCTCCAATTAAGTCTCCGAAACAATTTTCAGACACCCAAAATGATTAGTTTGATTGAATGCCAAACCTCTGGAATAAGTACCTCTATTTATAGTAGGCTACCGGAGCAAAAAACTCTCAATTTTTCGATTTGGGAATCCCCTAGTTTAAAACAAAACGCGTTGTTTCATTTAGAAAGCAACTCAAAACGCTGCGTTTCACAACCAAAAACCCGTGCCCTGTTTTGAATTAGCATGCCATGTGGCAGGTCATGATTGGCCCGCTTTATGGCATGTGGATCGTCCAGGAGCGAGCCAGCGTAGTCCGATTCAGGTCACACGGATTGTGACCCCTGTGCGCGATTTTTTTTTTTTTTTTTTTTTGCTTTATTTCCCACGTGTAAAAATTCATCTTATGAATTTTAAGTTATCAAAATTATTTTATTTTATAATTTTTAATTTTTATTCATTTCATGAATAATATTTGGCAAAGTTAAATTTACCCATCTCCTGGATAAATAATTAATCTCATGGATTCTTTAATATTTTTTCGGAGTCGGTTCCGAAAATAATGCTGAAAAATAAAAAAAATACAAAAAATAATGCTGAAAAAAAAATATTTCCATATCTACTGTTGAACCGTGTTTACAAAATGCGGTTATAATAAACCGCGTCAAATTAATGCGTTTGTTTTGCATGTAAACCGCGTCTTAGAGAAGCGGTTATAAGTAAAACCGCGTCCTGTAAAAGCAGTTTATACTTAAATAAACCGCATCCTTTAGACGCGGTTTATGCTAAATAAACTGCGTCCTTTAGACGCGGTTAAGATTTAAATAAACCGCGTTTTTGAAACGCGGTTTAATGCCTCTTTCTCTTTAACCCACCGCAGGTCACGTCGTGCGCTGCCGCCCTTCTTCTGCTTTATATGCCAGAGATCTTCCAAGTACTATTGTCGGAGTTATTTGACCACTACTAAATTAGTAGCATTTTTTGATAACTTTGCCTGATTTCCTACCACATTCACTTATGATGTTGGAGCTTTATTGAGAGGGACATGGGATCAATGTGACGATCATCATGCATAGTGGTAACTGTAAGTGGGGGCAGCGGCAGATCTAGAATTTTAAAGTAAGGGGGGCTTAAATAAAAAATAATAACTTAATAATAAAAATTATTAAAAAATTCACAATAGACATTTTTTTAATCGTTTCATAACTCAAAAAAATAGATAAAGCACATCTACTCAAACTAGGAAAGTACTATAGAAATTTGAATTTTAATTAGACTTCCACATTTATACTGGGGCTTGCATAGAGACCTTAGGGCCAATTTAAATTTAGTTCCAAATGGGTTAAATTAATCATCATGAAATAATTTAATTGCCATTTAATGAGACTTAATTCCACTCAATAAATCTCACTGCACTCCAGACTTAAATTATTTATTCGATATCTCCCTAATAGACTGTATTGATGACAACGACCCCCCACCAAATGTCCATGACAAAGGATAAATATAACAACTACCATTATCCTTCTCATAGCTTCTCCATTAGTTACCGACTCGCCTTTCACTGAATAATTCATTTATACTTGAACATATTCACAGTATAAATTTCAAATGTCAAACACTTCACGGTGTTACCCAATGTACGTGAAATTTCAGTCATTCGTTTAGACCTTACTTATGGTACACTAAAGTAACTAACTCTCCATGCACAAGTCCAAAATACCCTCAGAATTTAGAGTCGTCGTTCAAACAGTACAATATGAATCACTCATCTCCAATAGCAGTCTACAAATAAGTAATCCACATGGTCCAACTCAATGTGTCAATCTTATTAAACACACTAACTTAACACTTTTGGATCTCCATCCACATGACCAAGACAAGTCATCTAAAGTGTCACGTTATAGTCTTAACATACAAGTGGTCCAAACTTCTCTTCGACTACGAATCTTTCAAACAATAATCCATACCATTTGTTCCAAGTCTATCTGTGGCTTAGTCTCATAAGCCCTTTAGAACAAACATGAAAATTATAGCCTGAGGACTACACTCATCTCATGGATGTCTCCCAAAAGAAAATCACATGCAGTATAAATGCTCACTTACACAAATTTTACTAGAAATCAACTAGGACTTCAATTTTAAATTGAAGTTACTGAAAGACCAAACACATAAAATGAAAAATTAATTAATCATGTATACAGAAAAATGCTTTTTAAATATGATATTGTTACTTGTTGTAATTCAAGCTCTAACCTGCATAGGGATAAAAGTATAAGCAAGCAAATTTTGATGTTACAATTTCAAATTATTTAATTAACAATTGAAACACATGTATTACAATTTTTAAAATTTCACATTATTCATTATGTTTTTGAGGGCATAATTTAGTAATCAATACCAAAAATATAAGCACATTGTATTTCATAACCAATTTAGTTTAATGAAGCATATTCGTATTTCATGTGGAAGAATGTTATGTTATGAAATTACGCTGCATTTGAAAATGCACTCAATTGCTTTTCCATTAACATAGTTTTACCTGCTTAATATATAAAAAGGAAAGCCTTGTTGCTTTGCTCTAGCACAGCACCTCATGAAACCGTTAACCGTCTTGACCTTTTATCTTTGGCAATTGTACACTCAGGAATGTCAGTTCATACTCTTCAGCTTTGTTTTGTAAGCAGATCCCCTCTTCGTCTTATTCCTTTTGCATTAATCATTAAATATATGTATGCAATTGTCCTACACGAATGGGGGAAGTGTTTGTCATTGGCATTTCCTATTGGCAGTGCGTATACCGAATCTATTTGAAAATTAGTCTTTTATTTGTTGTTGGATGGTAATTTGGGCGCCGGGGGGGGGGGGGGGGGGGGGGGAGAAGGGGAGATTTGGGCTTCGATTTTATTTCTTTCCTTTAGCTTTTATTTTCTTTCCTTTTAAGCTTAATTATGATTTCTTTCTTTTTTGGTCTCTCGGGCGCCTCCACTATATAATGGAGACGAAGCTACGGTTTTGGAGTTAGTTCCTTTTTCTCAAATTTATTCATATTTTGATTCTCTTTTCTCAGGTTGTGAGAAAACGAGTTATCTTTCCCTCTTTATTTTTATTAGTGATTAATAAAATTAAAAGGAAGGCCGTTGAACCTTTTTGTACCCCTATTTTCCCACTATTGCGCTGCATCAACTGATATCAGAGCTAAGATGGCCCATGGACATCAAAGGAACACCGCCTTCGAAGACATCGTTGGCCGTGAATGACAACAGCAAGCCGAGAGGAGTATAGAGGAATTGGAGGAGAAATTCTGGCGAATTGAGCATTGCTTGATTCAACTGGGGGTGAATCACGATCTTAAACCGGGAGCCCGGTCCCAACTCTCATTAACATCGAGCGTTGCAGGAGAGGAGGCTGAAGAATGCTTCCAAAACCCTTTCCCGGATGAAGAGCTACCAGAACCCAGGATGAGACACCATTGGCTTGAGATCCCAGAATTCAATGGAGGAGGATGCCCAGAAGAATTCTTGGATTCGCTTGTTGCTATTGAGGAGATTTTGGAGTTCAGGGAAGTACAGGAGAGAAAGCAGGCGTTGCTCATCGCTACTCATCTACGGGGTAGGGCAACTGCTTGGTGGAATCAGCTGAAGCAGATCCAGCTTTGCCAAGGGAAGTCGAAGATAGAATCACGGGAGAAATTGAAGAAACGCATGAGAGGTGCCTTCTTGCCTCATAACCATGCCAAGATGATGTACCAGCGCCTGCAGGGATTACATCAGGGCTCGAGATTTGTGGAAGAATACACGACAGAGTTCTACTCGTTAATCACTAGGAATGATTTGGCAGAAACTGTGGAGCAATTGGTGGACCATTATTGGCGGGTTGAGAGAATCCATACAAGAGGTGTTGAACATGTTCGACATCTTCTCCGTTTCTGAAGCGAGTCAAAGTGCCGTGAATGTAGAGCGGCAGCAGAGGCGTCGCCAAGTTGGTGGAC
The DNA here is from genome assembly GCA_018398585.1 of Simmondsia chinensis. Classification (NCBI taxonomy): domain Eukaryota; kingdom Viridiplantae; phylum Streptophyta; class Magnoliopsida; order Caryophyllales; family Simmondsiaceae; genus Simmondsia; species Simmondsia chinensis. The sequence continues at coordinate 25,020,288 of JAGTTD010000011.1, forward strand.
CCTGGGGGTACAAGCTGGCAACAGAGAACAAACACGAATACCGCCTACTCAGAATGTACAGAATAGGCTACTGGCCTCCAACATAGAGAGGCAGGTCACTCAGGAATTGGTGAATTCGTCAAGAACGCGCTTTTTCAAGGGTGGAAAAATGGGTTATTGTGCTACTGACTGCTGAAAGGGTGACAGACCTGGTAAGGCTCTTTTCATCAATGAACCACAGGGAGAAGAAGGGGTTGCCATTGAGGAAGACAGCCAAGATGAATTGGCAGAATAGGAAGAGGATGCCATCACAGGTGATGAGGGGCATTTGTTAGTGGTTAGGCGTGTTTGCTTCACGCCTAAAGAAGAGCAGGGGGATAGTTGGCTGTGGAACAACATCTTCCAGACCACGTGCACCATTGGTGTTAGGGGTGCCGCATGGTTATTGATTGATGCAGCTATGAGAACGTGATATCCAAGGAAGCAATCACCAAGTTGGGGCTGAAGATGGAAATGCATCCCAATCCCTGCAAGTTATCATGGCTTAAGAAGAAAAATCTGGTGACCATTTTCAAACGTTTCTTGGTTAATTTCTCGATCAGGGCTAAGTACAAGGATGGAATTTGGTGTGACATTATTACTATGGATGCCTGCCATTTGCTATTGGGACACCCGTGGCAATATGATAGGAGTGCCATCCATGAAGGGAGGAAAAATACTTGTAGGTTCATATTTGAGAGGACCAAGATCATCTTATTGCCCAAGAAGGAGGAGACGCCAAGAGCCTTAGTGGCTCAGCACTCGAGTATACAAGGACACGCCATGTTTGAAAAGGAGGTTGGCCACACCAGGGTCGTGCTTGTGTTGATTGGGAAGGAGAGCAGTGTCAGATCAAGGGAGATATCGAGTGAAGTTACCGCTTTGTTGAAGGAATACCCTAACGTATTCCCAGAGGAGTTGCCTACTACACTGCCACCATTAAAGGACATCCAACACCACATTGATTTGGTTTTGGGTGCTTCCTTACCGAATAGGCCTTAGTACCGAATGAGCCTAGCTGAGCATGAAGAGCTGAGATTCCAAGTTGAGGAGCTACTCGCCAGAGGTTTTATTAGAGAAAGCTTGAGTCCTTGTGCTATTCAGGCTTTGTTGATGCCAAAGCAAGAGGGAGCTGGCGAATGTGTGTCGATAGTAGGGCAATCAACAAGATCGCGGTACGTGATCGTTTTCCTATTCCGAGACTGGATGACTTGGTAGATCAGTTGTAGAGCTCAAACATATTCACGAAGTTGTACCTCAAGAGTGGGTACCATCATATTTTAATTTCGCCAGAGATGAGTGGAAAACTGCATTCAAGACAAGAGAGGGGCTTTATGAGTGGTTGGTCATGCCATTCGGGTTATCCAATGCACTAAGCATGTTCATGAGGTTTATGAATCAGTCGTATGTCCTTCCATTGGGAAGTTCGTCGTTGTTTACTTTGATGACATCTTGATCTATACTCGGGATCATGTTGAGCATGTCTGGCATCTGGAAGAAATGCTTAGTACTTTGAGATCCCAAAGTTTGTTTGCCGCCTTTCAGAAGTGCGAGTTCATAAGGGACAAGGTAACCTTCCTTAGGTTCATTGTATCCAAGGATAGCATATCAGCTGATGAGGGTAAGATTGCTGCAATTCATGACTAGCCTTAACTAAGAATGATTGGAGAGGTTCGTAGCTTCCGTGGGTTGGCGTCATTCTATAGGCACTTTGTTCCAATCGTTAGTTCTATAATGGCGCTCAGTTTGAAGAAGAGTTCCTTCGTTTGGACACCTCAAGCAGAAAGCACCTTCAGTGCAATCAAGGAGAAGCTGATCACAGTGCCAGTTTAGCCCTTCCTGATTTTATGAAGACGTTTGAGTTGCACATGGATGCCTTGAGATTGGCATTGGCACTATGCTCAGTAAAGATGGGAAGCCAATCGCATATTTCAATGAGAAACTCGATGGGAGTAAGTTAAATTACTCAACTTACGATCTAGAATTCTATGTATTGGTAAGAGCACTAAGGCACTGGAGGTCATACTTAGCAGACCGGAAGTTCATTTTGTATTCTGATAACATTGCCCTCAAGTACATCAATAGCCAAGACAAGCTCTCAGACAGACATGCCAAGTGGGCTAGGTACTTATAACTCTTCAACTTTGTCATCAAGCACAAGTCAGGTCCGATGAATAAGGTGAAAGAGCAGGAGGAATCTTGTACTGGCGAAGAGTAGGGTGGAGGTTACCGGGTTTGATCAGCTGGTGAGTCAGTACCTTGATGACCCCATCTTTGACAAGATATGGCGGGAAGCATAGTCGGGGTTTGTTCTTGATTACTCTATTCATGGTGGATTCTTATTCAAAGGGAACCAACTTTGCAGTCCGAACTCTAGCCGGCGGCTTAAGATCATTGAGGAGAAACATAAGGCGGGTCATGTGGAAAGAGATAAGATGCTCAAACTCATTACCACCAACTACTGCTGGCCTACCATTCACAAGGAGGTTGAGAGGTATGTCAAGCGTTGCCGTGTTTGTAAAATTTCGAAGGGCTGGGTGACCAACTTTGGATTTTATATGCCATTACCGGTTCCAAGTCAACCATGGGTAGATATCGACATGGACTTAGTGCTAGGTTGACCAAGAACTACTGGTGGGATATACTCCATCTTCGTCGTTGTAGACCGTTTCTCCAAGATGGCGCCATATATGTTGTGGGTCTCTATTTCCGGGACGTATACAAGTTGCATGGGTTGCCGGCTAGCATTGTTTCTGATCGAGATGTTCGGCTCATGAATCCCTTCTTGAGGACTTTATGGAGGATGGCGAATACGTCTCTTGCCTTTAGCATCGTCCATCACCCTCAAATGGATGGACAAACTGAAGTCACTAACCATTTGTTGGACAATCTTCTCTGATGCCTCATTGCTGAAAACGCCAAGGGATGGGAAATGAAGCTCCATCAAGCCGAATTCACCTGCAACAATTCTATCAATAGGAGCACAGGGTTCACGCCATTCCAAGTTTTCTACGGCTTTGTTCCTTGTTCTCCAATTAACTTGACACCAGTTTTTGGATTTGACGCGCCCACACGGAAAGGCGAAGGATTTTATCTCTTCACTCGAAGACATACATGAGCAAACCAGGACTTGGTTATTGGAAGCCACTGCCAAGTACAAGACGCTAAGTGACAGGAAGCGTCAAGCAATTCAATTCCAAGTTGGTGACAAGGTCTGGGAAGTCTTGACACGCGAACGATTCCAAGCTTGGGAATACAATAAGCTCACGGCTCGCAAGATAGGTCCATTGGCGGTTGGAGAAGATCAGGGACAACACCTACTGTCTTCAACTTCCACCCAACATGAATATTAAGCACCTTACTACCTATTTTGGCAACAACGGTAGTGCTAATCCTCAAGCGAATTCTTTCTAACCCGAGAAGGTTGATGCAACCCACCAAGGATTAGGATTGGTGGGTTGGCAGGAGACTAGCTTGGTACGACGCAGAAATCAAGGTGAAGGTAGGACAGCTGAGATTGATAGCGTGACTTGAGATCGTGATTTGAGATTGACAGCTGTGATTTGAGGAGGGAATTTGGGCTCAAATTTTATTTCTTTCCTTTAGCTTTTATTTTCTTTCCTTTTAAGCTTAATTACAATTTCTTTCCTTTTTGGTCTCTCAAGTGCCTCCACTATATAATGAAGACAAAGCTAGGGTTTTGGAGTTAGTTCATTTTCTCAAATTCTATTCATACTTTGATTCTCTTTTCTCGGGTTGTGAGAAAACAAGTTATCTTTCCCTCTTTATTTTTATTAGTGTAAAATTAAAGGGAAGGGCGTTGAACCTTCCCGTACCTCTATTTTCCCGCTATCGCGATGCCTCACTTCGATTGCAATGTTTTGACTTAAATTGCATTATCTTTTGGCATTTTCATACGTTGCACGCAAATTTTGTATTACTTTTTGACTTAAATACAGTTTATGTTGTGTAGCTTGTATGGTTTGGCCGTTTGCAGATCATGAACTTTCATTTTTAAAAAAATTACTATCCATTCTTTTGACTTAAATACAGTTTACATTGTGTCATTTGTATGTTTTGATTGTTTGCATAGCATGAACTTACATTTTTAAAAATTTATTTTCCGTGGCTTTTTAAATTTGTCCAATTTTATTGTTTATTGAAACTATGCCTTTTGAGTTTCTCATGTCCTTAAAGAAAATTTTGAATTAATTTACTTTTTCTGAATTTATGTGAGTCATTTAGTAGTATTCAATGGGGTATTCTGTTTTTTTTTTTTTTAATCTTTTTTTGAATCTTAGAATTTAAAGAGTTGGGCATCTAGAATTCTTGCATTTGAGTAGAGGAGGATTTTAGGAAATAGGAGCACTTCTCCTTAATAGATAGAAATAAATTTGATGAATTTTATGTTTGAGTTGATCTTGTAAGTTTATTTTGAAAGAATTCAATAAAATTACGTAACTCCTCTTTAGGTTATTGCTTGGGTATTGGTAGAATCAACGGGTTTTAGCCGACTCTTCTTAGTACGGCATTGTTGGGTACGATCAAAGGGTTAGAGAAACTATATCCTTCTCACCACACGTCTTCGAGGGTCGAGCCTGCGGTGCGACCTTTGGGCATGCTACATCAATTGGTATTAGAGCGAAGCCACGATTTTAGGTTATGCCCCCAAAAAGGTGGAAGACGGTGCAAATTCTTATATGGGATGAGAAGTTGAAGAGGAGTGAAGAGAGGCTTCGAAAGATAGAAACCTTGGCGGAAGATAGGTCTGGCCATCTCCTACACCGTAGAGCTCCTTCCACATCTAGTCGATGCTATCAACCTGTGCAGCCATCGTCCTTAAAACTAGTGAGGTGCTTTGCCACCTACTTATCCCGATCATTTTCACCACCACCACGGCTTTTTTTGGCCCCACATATCACCATATTTCTCCATGTTTCATCACCACAAACCTGCCATCAAAACCATCCAACGTCCACCATAGCTGCCCCCCTACACCATCAAAGACTCCATCACGTGCACCAACTAATGCATTTCTACGTCGAGAAACATCCCTACATCCCTTATTGGATCTTATTGACTTTCCCATATTCATCTTCATCCTCCAACAAGACTAATGGACCAAATTTGAGGACGAATTATGTTCAAGCGGGCAAGAGTGATGGAAATAGGGATTAAAGTAACCCGATCGAGATGACAAAAGGAGTTTTAATTACAGTATAATTAGGAGTTTATTTATTAGTGTTTAATTTTAATGAATTATGTAATTAGGTTAAAGGTTTTAGAGTTAAATTATTATTAGTGTTAAGATACGTCTCAAATTCCTTAGATTTATGAAGAGGGCCATGCGCAAGCCGATCGATCGGGTGAGAAGCTGATCGATTGGGAAGTACGTAGAGAGCACATGAATCTAGCTAGTCCGTCGATAGATCTGGTGTTACCGATCAATCGGGGAGCCAATCGATCGGGAAGGGCCGATCAATCGGGAGCCCAAACACTTGTGCCCTAGCGCACTTAGTATAAATAGACCTTGAGGGTTTCAGTTTTAGGTATCCACTTGAAAATAAAGTTGAGCTATCATTAAGAGAGAGAGAGAGAGAGGAAGTGATTCTATAATTCTTCTATAGATCTCGTTCAGGGGAAGTGTCTTTGTATTTCTTCCGTTATTTGTAATCAATAAATATTCTCCATCTCCTCCCGTGGTTTTTCACCCTCTCGATTGAAGAGGGGTTTTCACGTAAATCATTGTCTCCTTCATTTATTCTCTTTTATCCTGTTATTTACTTCTCTTGTGTGTTATAGTATTTGAATCGAATCCTGTTCTTGGGGTGTTAAGTTCCGCATTACGAAGATATTACTTTCTTTACAAATTGATATCATAGTATATCAGATTTATCCAGATTCCTAACAAATTGATATCATAGCATATCAAATTTGTTCAAGCTTTTCCTTACAATTGGTATTAGAGCCCTGTTATTTCGATTTGGTACTATGACGTCTGCAGTTAAATCTGAATTTGAGAAGTTTGGTGGTCAAGAGAGTTTCAGTTTATGGCAGGTTCGCTTTAAGGGCCTCTTGACTCAGAACGGCTTGAAGAAAGCCTTAGAAGGAAAAGAGAAGAAACCAGACAGTTTGTCAGAAGGACAATGGGAAGAGTTAGACGAAATGGCTCTCATGCTATTCAGATGTGTCTTGCCAATGATATTTTGACAGAAGTTTTGGAAGTGAAGATAGCTAAGGATTTGTGGGAGAAATTGCAAGACATGTTCTGTTTTAAGTCAGTCTCCAACAAACTTGCAGTTAAGCGTCGGTTGTTCACCTTTCGTATGTTGGAAGGTACGTCACTTAAGAATCATGTTAATGAGTTTAATTCCATTATTCAAGAATTAAAGGAGCTTGATGATGCTCCTAAGGATGAAGATCAGGCTATGTTGTTGTTATGTTCACTCTCTATCTCTTATAAAGGCTTCGTTGAAAGCATGATTTATGGTGGTAGAAAAACTATCTCTGTTGATGAGATTAAGAAAAACTTACTGAGTAAAGAAAGAGTAGATAAGGAATTGTCTGATTCTATAAATAACTTAGGAAGTGGTCTATTTGTGAGAGAAAGAACTGAGAATACTGGATCTGATAATGATGGAAACTCATCTAGGTCTAAGTCTAGACATCAAGATTTATCCTATAATTACTGTAATAAGAAAGGGCACATTGAGAAAGATTGTTATAACCTAAAGAAGAAATTAGAAGCTGATAACATTAAGGACCAGAAAAAACCTGCAGAAGCTAGTATTGTTGTAGATGAATTTGATGATGGCGTTCTGTTAGTGACCGAATCTCAATCCAGATCTAAATACAATTGGATACTGGATTCGGGTTGTTCTTATCATGTTTGTCTCAATAGAGACTAGTTCGCCACATATGAGTCAATTCAAGGTGGAACCGTTCTTATGGGTAACGATGCAGTATGCAAAGTTTTGGGTATAGGAACAATCCGAGTTAAGATGTTTGATGGCATTATTAGAACTATGAGTGATGTGCGTCACGTCTCAGATTTGAAAAAGAATCTCATCTCTTTAGGTATCCTTAATTCTCATGGGTACAAATACATAGCTCAAGGTGGAGTTTTGAAGGTCGGTGAGGATGCTCTAGTTGTTATAAAAGGTAGAAGGGTTGAAACTCTGTATGAACTTGATGGTTCCACAGTGATAGGATCAGTGACTATTTCTACAACATCTTTGTCAGAGTCAGATGAACATGGCATTTATGGGAAGCAGAAAAGAGTTCGCTTCAAGCAATTCTTGACGAGTAGAGATATCATGTTTGATGAGTCTTCATTATTGAATCCACAGAAGACGTCATCTATTGTTTGTGATTCAGGTTGGGTGATTAGGCCAGAGGTAGTTCAGTTATAGTTAAGAACACAGTTCAGCGTCGGAGAGCTTTAACAGATAGCATTCAGCCACCTCCAGTACATATTTCTAAAAGAAATAAAGAGGGTGAAACTGTTCAGCATGTGGATCAGTATTCAGCTGCTAGTGAAAAATAGGAGAGACAAGCTTATGAAGAAATTACTAATTGTGCTCTTACAACTATGTCAAGGGCTAATTCAGAGAAGAAGAAAATTGGCTTTGCTGATAACCTCATAGATATGTTCACTAAAGTGCTACCTCGGTTAGTTTTCTGTTTTGTTGAGATAACCCCGTGTGGGGTGTTTTGTGGAGAAGGTGGAGAAGTTCTTTTATTTAAAGTTCAAGCCAAGGTGGAGATTTGTTATGATATGTTTCAAATTCCTTGGATTTATGAAGAAGGCTGTGAGCAAGCCGATCGATCGGGTGAGAATCCGATCGATCGAGAAGTACGCAGAGAACACACAGATCCAGCGAGTGCGCCAATCGATCGGGAGTTACAGATCGATCAGGATGGGCCGATTGATCGAGAGCCCAAACACGCATGTCCTAGCACGCTTAGTATAAATAGACCTTGAGGGTCTTAGTTTTAGGTATCCTATCCGAAATAAAGTTAAGCCATCATTGACAGAGAGAGAGGGAAAGTGATTCTGTAATTCTTCCATAGATCTCGTTCAAGGGAGGTGTCTTTGTAACTCTTCCATTATTTGTGATCAATAAAGATTTCCAATCTCCCGTGGTTTTTCCCCCTCTCCATTGAAGAGGGGTTTCCATGTAAATCATTGTCTCCTTTGTTTATTCTCTTTTATCCTGTTATTTACTTCTCTTGTGTGTTAGTATTTGAATCGAATCCTGTTCTTGGGGTGTTAAGTTTCGCATTAGGTAGATATTACTTCCTTTAAATTTGATATCATAGTATATCAGATTTGTCTAGATTCCTAACAAATTAATATCATAGCATATTAAATTTGTTCAAGCTTTTCCTTACAATTAGGAGTGGCACAATTTAATTTAAAATAGGATTAGTTCCTAGAGTTGGATTATTATTAGGAGTAGGGTTTTTTATGCCTATAAATATATCATTATTTTATAGTTTTAAGAAACTTTGATTAATGAAAATAATTTTATGAATTTTATGTTCGAGATATTTGTAATTTTATTTTGGAAAGTTCAATAAAATTGCGTAACTCCATTTTAGGTTATTGCTAGGGTATTATAGAATTAACGTGTTTTAGTCAATTCTTTTTAATCTGGCATCGTTGGGTACAATCAATTGGTTAGAAGAACTTTATCCTTTACCCAACGCATCTTTGAGGTTTGAGGCTGACCTTTACGCGCATTGCATCAACTCTTTTTCTTTTTTTTTTTTAGAATTAGCGAGGGAATACTCATGGTACAAAAGCTGCCCACTCATAAGGCGATCCGCAAGACACAAAGTGTAGAGAAGGGGAAAATAATAAGACATAACAGCGAAAGTAGTGATGCTTGAAATGGAATAAAAACCACAACCCCCATGATCAAGCACCACTATCACACCAAATCAAAAAAACTTAAAAACTAAAATCCAAACATCAATATACAATTTATACTCTCTTCTTCCGTTTTTAGGGTATGAACAATTCAAACACACACACATAGAAAGAGAGAGAGTGGGGGTGAAGAATCCTCTTGTGATACTCCAATTTCGATCTAATAAAAGTTTTTTTATCTTCGCCTGTAGTTTTTCCCTCTATTTGAGGGCTTTCCATGTAAATATTGTTGCTTTCGTTACTCTTTATCCTTTACCTTCTTATTTGCTTTTTCTTATTTTGTTTCGTATTTTAAATCAAATCTAGATCTTAGATATTTTTGCATTACAATTAGGATTCCATTAGGGCCCTCCACAAAAGTCTTAAGTCCCAACCAAGTGAGTCAATCCTTCGTTACAAACTACCAACCTTAATTGTTGTCATTTTGTTTTCAAGGAAAACCACGAAGTGGGTAGCCCATCTGCCAGCCAATGAATTGACCATACTCCACTAACTCTTGTATTGAGCCCATTATCAGCTGTTAGCTTCATTTCAAATGGTTAGTGCACCCGGTGCTGGCTTGGTAATGACTCTTTTTGTGTCCTTCTTACCCTTTTCCCAGCAAATTTAGCAAACTTTTTCATCCTCAGAAACGATTCAAATTGAGAGTTCCCGATATCCTTCCACTTCAGACCCGAACGCATCCCCCAATATCTTATTTTCTCAGCTTCCATGCTGGTTAACAAATCCATGTTTTCCTCCGACTCCAAGGAGAATGAATATTTGTCAAACTCTGGAGGGCATGCGCTTTTCCCTTCAATGATCTTCATCTTCCTCTTACCCTTGTTTGACTTCGTATGTAGGGCTTCCTTAGAATCACCATGAGGTCTGTCAACATTGAGAGTCTCATCATCACACATTCTTGATTTCATATAGACCCTAGATTTGTTCCTAATTAGTATGACACTAGTAAGGACTATAAAATTGGTGATCTAAATTTGATATAGCTAGTTTTGTCCAAAATCCCAAATATGTGTTTAGACTGATGGCGCATGGAGGTGCGTCATCAGTGCCCCACTTCACCCACTCAATTGTGCCTTCCTGATGGTGAGGTAGCCAGGGTTGGAATCAGCTATTTGTTGGTTTGGTGTTGTAGTTCATTTTCTTTAAGTTAGAAAAGAGGCAGACCAGAGAGAAACCCTTTTTTATTTGGGCTTCTTTAAAAACATGAGTTGAATTCAAAAGAGTTAGATTGACTACCCGAAAAGTTGCAAATCCTCGTTTAATTTTGAGAATGTCCATGCTGATTGTGTTGATGTTTCCTGTCAAAAAACTCGGTATAAATTAGATTAAGAGCCCTAACCCTCCATGAATAAACTTGAGAAGTCGGCAGAAAATAGAGGGTGATTCCTCTCACCCGATGGATGAAGACCAAGTGCATACATAATACTTGGACCCCAGAGTGTTGTTGGAGAAGGAGGACCCATTGCATGCTTGGTAGCCTGACCCAGGTATATTCCCCTACTAAGGCATCAATGTTTTCTCCATTGCTTATTTGTAGGTTCATCTCTCCTCTTGCCAATTCTTCACTGATCTATGGTCTCTACAATACATCAAAGATACGAGAACTAGTACCAGTATCTAATACCTAAGTAGAAGAATCAACAGTTTAAAGGAAACAATTTAAAATCAAATGTCTTGTCAAAGATCCGGCTTGTACTTGTTATATTGTATTAAACTATACCGTCCAATAAACAAGATGGGGGACACATTATAAGACTTCGTAGCTTACAATTTTTTACGTTACGTAAAGATAAAAGTCATACAATAACCATAAACTGATCGAAGTGGGGCCTAGGAAAGCCAATAAAGGATAAAGAAAAACACAATACAACAAAAAACATAATTGCCAAATCTGGAAGCAGAAACCCCAAAAAAATCTAGTCGCCTACATTTGCCCCAACACCTAAAGCACAAACAATATTTTGGAATCAAACATAGAATGTTGAGAGGTGGCTTCCCGCACATTAATCACAAGAAATGGAATTGATTCTTCACATAACGCCTGCAATAGTCCAACTGATCCATGTACTCTCTCCTGCTTTACAAGCCAAAGGGCCCTTTGCAATTAGTTTTGAAGAACCCTCATCAAACTTTAAACTTTCAATGTGTTAAAATATTCAACATGAACACTATATTTTCGAAAAAGAACAATGTTAATAACATTGTATACAGATTTTGGGAAATAAACCTTAAAAAAATAGATGTAATTACTATATATTACTAGAATGCCGACTATGACACTGCAAACCTGTCTTCGTCTGTGTAATAGAACTTACTGAAAATGTAATATGACCCTTACATAAATGGCTATGACATCTAAGTTAGAATTTTGATGATCAATTATGAAATTAATGTCTTTTTTTTTTTTTTGGCCTATAATAATGATGTATTTGGCAAAAATCAAATACATGGTACTTTGTATTTTGATTAGCTGATAATATTAGTTGATGTCTATATAAACATAAAGAATGAAAATATATTTTCGGAAACGTGGGCTTAAGACGTCAATGGAGATCAAATCCCACTAGAAGGAAAATATTTTGCACCCGTTCTTACCGATGTGTAAAAAATCAAAAAAAGAAACAATAAAGGCATTTGTGAAAGGTGGATGTTAGGATGCTGATATTAAATACAAAAATTACTTCCATCATGTAAATAATGTATGTTTTTGAGGGAAAAACTTTCATCTTATTTTGGGAACTTGAGGTTAAAGTGACGTAAATGACGTGAGATGATGAAGAAAAATGTTTTTCCTTTATGAATGAAATTAGTTTTCCCTCTTTAAGAGAAACTCAAGTATCGTCTAAAAGAAGAAATTGCTTTCCATTTGAGAAGAAATTACTAACACTTATAAAAAATATAATAAGAATAACGTGTAAAAATTTTTACGTCAAAACAAACAGAGGCCAAAAGTAATTAAATCCGTGAAAGATAAACAACAACGACAACATCCCAGTGTCTTAGAGAGGCTCTCGCCAAGGTAAGGTCTAAAAGATGTACATTCAATGCAACCTCACCCTAGCAAATACTACCGTGTGGAGAGGCATCCTTAAAAGACAAAATCAAAAATAATTGTTCAATTATGATTAATTCAATAATTTACCTGACGTGTCTCAGTAGATATACGCTCATTGTGGGTAGTATACTGAAGCAGCTCCCAAGTCTCCTCTGTTAATCTTCTTCTTTCCTCCATGCAATCCATTAACAACTTCTTCGTTATTTCTGCTTCCTCCTCTAGTATTCTCACTCGCCTTTTTAAACGATTAATGCTGCATATTTCTAGTTCAGTTACATAAATAAATTTATGTAATCAATATATGTAGGGAAAAAAAAAGTAATTACAAATGTATTATGCTTAATATATATGAAAAAAAGAATGATTAGAGATCGAGATCCAAATTCGCCATACCACATGCTCCATAATTATGTCCTAAGCATAGCCCTCAATTGCGACCATAGGCAAAATCGGGCGCCTTTAGCCTGGCTGTGATCATCATTAAGGAACTAACTTTTTTAAAAGCTTAAGCTGATGGTGAAGGTTACCAGAATAGGTTTTATACTCAAACATGCCTCTTCGTGCAGATGCCCATCGAGTATAAAGAGTGGATTTGCACATACCCATTACATATCTTATGCTTAAATTATGTCAATATTGAAAGCAGGGGCCATTAGGATTTTGCTTGTGACCTGGTGGTCATCAAAACTTTAATACCGTATGAAGTAAACTAACTTTCCAAAAAGTTTAAGCAGACGGGGTAAAGGCATATGATTAGTTTTGTACTTTAACAATCATGATGCGCAACTATGTTAGGTTAATTTTCTACCTTTTTCTTTCATTTTTCTTTTGTTTCTTTAGTCTCTTTTATTAACTCAAGGACTTTCTCCTTACAGTCTAGAGGATCTCTTTCTCTTAACCATTAAAGAAAAAAAAAAAGGAAACTTAGAAAGTAATTTACTGACCATTATCACTGCCACCACGACCAATATCTTCTGTATATGTTACAAATGATTTTCCAGCCATGACTTTACAAACTAGAACCTTGGGGTAAAAGAGTAGTGTTTTGTGCTTTTTTTAAGAGACATTAATATATATACTGGAATTCTTTCAAGTTGTGCCGAAAATAGAATTGTAGGCGGCTTAAGAAACTGCGCTCCAACACTCGGCCAAATATTGTCTTGGGATGGGTGCGAGAAATTTCGTGTATTTTCTTTATCTTATTGTTATTTGGAAATAGCCTATTGTTTTAGGATAAATTGAGCAGGTTATTCAAAAAAAAGAGTCAAATCCAATTTTTTCGAACAAGACTGAGTAGGTTCTTTAGGATGAGAGCCGCACTCAAGCTCTCTTTGCGAAGTCAACCGCTAGTGTGTTTGGTCCAGGTGTTCCGTTAGTTGACGATAGGCCTCTAGCACGCTTGCTAGCAGTACTCTTTTGGGCGAGGGTTCTGCCAGCTTACAGGCAGCATCTCTCAGTTGGACTCGCTAGTTAATTGAGTGGCGGTGACGCCAGACAAAGCTTATGGGCGAGTCCCCCGCCAAACTCGTTGGCGGTAATTCTGGGCACAATTAGCTGGTGATAGATTATTAGCAATCTTGCTAGCGGTAACATACTTCTTGGTGAGTTTTCTGCCAACTCGTTGGTGGATTTATTGGCTACAATGCCAAGCCTTGCTTGTAGACGAGCCCCCTGCCAAACTTGTTGGTGGTATCCCCTTGCTATTGGTTAGCGAAACTATGCCTACTGGTGAGATTTCCGCCAAACTTGGTGGTGGTATTCCATGGTCCAGTTGAACTTCTTGACTAGCGGCAACTTTTCGCCAGGCATAGAATTTAGAGTATTTTGCCCCCTTTTGGCCTTAGTGGACAAATTTTGCAACCTTTGTCCATTTAATGCGTAAACAAGCACTTTGAGGTAACTCGAGTGATTGTTACTATTAAAAAAGGGAATTGGTTTTTGGCCCTTCAAGGCTTCACGCCTATGGAGTGAAAGCATTGAGCCCAACAGATAAATTTATACTTAAAATCGAATTTTACATGCCCAGCCCCCAGTTGTTAACTGGGTTGGCAATACCTTAAATTATCGAGCTGTTAGTCCCAGCCCCCAACTTGGCGAAAGGCGTGGGTGCTTTGTCGACGACCCCAAACCAAATTCTAGTAGGCTATCCTTCCCGTAGACGGCGCCACTTGTTTCAGGATAAATTGAGCATGTTGCTTAAATTAGGAGCCAAACTCAATTTCCTCGAACAAGACTGAGTAGGTTCTTTAGGATGAGAGCCGCACTCAAGCTCTGGCTAAGAAGTCAGCCGCTAGCGCATTTGATCGGGGTGTTCCTGCAAAATGAGCAAGGCCATTAGAGAAACCCTCGGGGGACCCCTCCGATGCTTGAGTTAGTAAAGTTCATGGTAATAACAAATAGGTATAATAAAGTACTCACAATAATTATAAATAGGCATAGTAGAGTACTTAATTATGGGTAAGTAAGAGGTAGCTCATGAGAGGAGGTTGGTAGACGCAGAATAAGGAGGGACGAGGAGGGAGGTTCCCTGAAGAGGATGAGAGGAGGAGGTGGGGGAGCTGACCTAGAAGAAGATAGGGAAAAAGCGTCCCCGCCAGCTTGGTTTGAATGGAGGAGATGGGCTGGTACTTATAGAGGGAGGAGAGGCGGTGGCGAGTTGGCAATACCGTGATCATGAGGAGGTTGCTTAGTGTGTTGGGTAAAGGTAAGCGGCTAGCAGATGACTGACTGCGTGGGTGGCAGCTCTCTCTCGAGGAGAAAGCAAGATATGCCATTGGTAGGCAGGGTTGGCAGTAGAGTGGGGTAATGGCGTTACCTTTGGGAGGTGTGTGCCATAATGGGTATGCCGCTATGTATATGCCATCAATGACATGCCGCCAAGCATGAGACCATGCCACCAAACTCGTACCATTGTGGACTCGGGTTAGGTCTTTACCACATACCAGGATGTCTATGTTCGCTGTAAAGTAGGTGGGACAAGGCATCGTGCTCATAAGATGTTGGCGGGGTTACCTGTACTACCATCCCTGATCCACCAGGTAGTGGCAGTAGGTGCTTACTGCTAAGCGTACGAGTATGCCACCAAGATTAGGCCGCCATGGCCCTGCATTAGGTTTGTTCCGCCAAGGGTACGTGGGTGTTGCTAAGGATATGCCGCTAGATCTTTTACCACTAAGGACTCATCAGCTTATTTCCCCAATACCTATCTATAAGGTAGAACCTTATAAAGGTAATATTATGTATATCCAGCTTCTACAAACTCTGTCTTGGAGGGAGCCTATTTAAAGAACTGGGCTGTTGTTGTTGTTGTCTTATCTTTATTGTTAAAATACGTGTTGATACGTATAGATGGTGTTGGGGAGTATCTTCAAATCAAAATTAGGTGATTTAAGGGTAGACAAATGGCAATTTAGCTAGATTATATATTAGTCTAGTCCATGATCTCAATATTAGGAACAAATTAGTCTTTGGTTTGGTTCGGTCCGGTACAAGATTGGAAAAATCAGTCACCAAACCAAAGACCGATCTAATCCAGCTAATAAAGTCAAAGCATAGGAAAATGACAATTAAATCTGTGATTGAATTGAAGACAAGCCTCTTATTTAAAGAAATTTTTTTCTTATAGAAAAATAAATCTTAGAAAATTATTTTATAGAAACATTGATTTTTTGTTGATGGTAAAAATGGAAAATCTATTCAAAATCTCCTCGAATGCATTCAAATTATCCAACTTTAAAACTTGTTTTTCATATTAAATATTTTCTCCACACTGATTTTATCATCTTTTTGTTAATAAATTCAACAAAACTGAAGAAATAAGTGAAGTGACCATTGAGCTGACAAACTTTTTAAGAAAATCAATTGTAGCTAATAGTCCTAAAAGTAGGCCCATGCCAATCCAGTTTGATCTTAAACCAGTTTCCAAATGGACATCACTTTTGTCTTCGGTCTTACTTTTAAGCCTTATTTGGTCTTCATCCCTGACGACTTTGGTCTAGTTCAGTTTGGTCTCGTACCAATGTACATCTCTTAGTTAAGCTCATATTAAGGGAGATAATCCAATTACTAATCAAGTTATTGGATGTAAATTATAGATTTCTTAAAAAATTTACAATATCATTATTTATTTATTTTTTTTTTGATAATTATGAACTTTTGAAAATTCATATCTTTATATGTAATAAATTTATTAGGAGGGAAGTAGAGTAGTTTATTGGGTACAACAGTCATGAAAATCCTGAACAGGAGAAGTATACAGAGCTTTCTCGTAATTAGTTGTAGTCTATTTTGTTTGATAATACGGTAGATAACCATATACAATACCGTATCTTTAAAAAGATAAAACTTCAATTTTATGATGGAAAGGAGAAGTTTTATTTGACCTTATATCTAGTCCCACATGTTCAATCCGTGCTCACTCTCAGATGGAATAAATGCATTCTAACCTATTTTCTAAAATCAAGGAGAAAATAGTATAAGTAGAAAAATGTTTGAAAAACAAATCTTAAGAAAAACATTTTTCCAATAAAAAATGTATATTTCAACCGAATGAAACATGAATCGACATACTGCATATACCTTTTTTTCTTTTAAATTAATAAAGAGTACAACACCTCTCACTAAATAGAGAAATCAACACTTGAGATATGAGGTAATGATCTGATTTGAACCCAAAACCTCTTGCATGCTTAGAGGTTTGAAAGATAAATAACGTATACATTGTAGCATTAAATTACCATTATATTTTGTGTGGAAATAACTAATACTCCCGGTATGCAATCCGAATCAAATACCACGACAGTACAAGAAGTAAATGGACTAAAAATGAAAAGAAACAATCGACACGATGATTTAAGTGGAAACTCCTTTACAATCGAAAGGAGAGAAAATCACGGGCGAAAGATTGAAGCTTTTATTATTGAATCGAAAAGAAGAATTACAATCACTCCTTCTCTCTCTCTCTCTCTCTCTCTCTCTCTCTCTCTCTCTCTCTTTCTTTGACGCGCCGTTTGGAAAATACCTCACGAAGAATTGGATACAAATGACGTAACCCTACGTCCATATATATACTCGCGTGGAAACGTGGTTCCCGATCAATCGAGGAGCTCACTGCAGCCGTCCTTGACTTACATAACATTCCTGATCGATCGAGCTTCACCCAATCGATTGGCCTCCTCAAGGCATCCCTACTTAAATTTCCAAAGAATTTTGAGACATTTTCCTAACAAATTTTCACCTTGGCTCAAAATTAGCATCAACAATAAAATAACCCCACCTTATCCATAAATGCCCCCTCAACCCGGGGCTAACACACATCAAACGAAAAGACCCACCATATTTGCTCCCTGGTAGAACCTTAGTGAACATGTCAGCTGGATTGTCCTTAGTCCCAATCTTTTTCAACTTCACCTTCCATTCATCAATCATATCTCTAATAAAATAATGCTTCACATCTATATGCTTAGTTCTGTCATGATGTGACATCTGATCCTTCGCTAGGTGAATTGCATACTGACTATCACAGTAGACTCTAACAGTGTCCTGCTCAGCACTGATCTCATTAATCAAACCTCTCAACCAGACGGCTTCTTTAACTGCTTCTGTGACTGCCATATACTCAGCCTCGATAGTAGACTGTGCTGTAACAGACTGTAAACATGCTCTCCAACTGATAGCTGTGTCACCTAAACAAAACACATACCCTGATGTGGACTTCCTCTTATCGAGGTCTCCACCATAATCAGAATCTACATACCCAACCGAGTAATACTTCCTTTTCTCATATTCCAAGCAAATATCAGAAGTTCCATGAAGATACCTGAGAATCCACTTCACCGCATGCCAATGCTCTTTACCTGGATTCGCCATGTACTTACTGACTCTGCTCATTACAAAAGCAATATCTGGACACGTAGAAACCATTGCATACATAATACTGCCCACTGCACTAGAATAGGGAATCTGAGACATGTACCTGACATCCTCCTCAGTTTGAGGTGAATCTAATGCTGAAAGTCTGAAGTGAGCTGCTAAGAGCGTGCTAATAGATTAGCATCCTTCATATGAAACTTGTCTAACACCTTCTCAATATACTTCTCCTGAGACAAGTATAATTTTTCGACTTTTCGGTCTCTACGAATCTCCATGCCTAAGATCTTCTTAGCTGCTCCAAGATCTTTCATCTCAAACTCACTCTTCGACATATATTTCAAGTCATCAACATCCTTCATGTCTCGGGCTGCAATTAATATATCATCAACGTATAAAAGTAAATAAACAAAGACTGCATTAGTCTTTCTGAAGTACACACAACTGTCGTACTTACTCATGATGTACCCATGACCTGTCATGAACTGATCAAATCTCCTATACCACTGCCTAGGAGACTGCTTCAAACCATATAAAGACTTCTTAAGCAAACATACATGATCTTCCTTTCCTTCTATAATGAAGCCCTTAGGCTGATGCATATAGATACTCTCTTCTAGTTCACCATGCGAAAATGCAGTCTTTACATCTAACTGCTCAAGCTCTAAGTCATGCATGGCAACTAAAGACAAAAGCGCACGAATCGAAGTATGTCTAACTATAGGTGAAAATATATCATGAAAATCAACACCCTGTATCTAACTGCAGCCTTTAGCTACCAAACGTGCCTTGTATCTTGCATCTTCAACTCCAGGAATGCCCTCCTTTCTTTTGAAGACCCATTTACAACCAATCAGTCTTTTCCTTATTTGATGCTTCACCAGGTCCCATGTCTGATTCTTATGAAGAGACTGCATCTCTTCATTCATAGCAACGAGCTACTTCTGAGCATCTGATCTCGATACAGCCTCTGAATGCGAAGTCGGCTCACTGTCATCTAAAGACTCAGCAGTAGTGAGGGCATACACAATCATCTCCTCATACCCATATCTCTCTGGAGGCCTGATCTGACGCCTCGGTCTACCACCAGCTATAGTATTATTCTACACCTGCTGACCTGTTTTTGCATTATCAATAACAACATCAGAAACCTGTACCTGAGTTGCCGGTATACTCTCTAGCTGAACGACCTGCTAATCTGACTATATCTGTGTAACATCAGGTGTCTCAACCTGAACTGAATCACTATCAATGGAGGGAGTATGTGGCGGATGTAGTCGAGCAGACTCATCAAAAGTAGCATCTCTACTAGTCAGAAACTTCTGAGTATTGGGATCCCACAGTTTATATTCCTTCACACCTGACGAATAACTAAGAAAGATGCATTTCTTGGCCCTAGGCTCCAGCTTTCCATCATTAACATAAGCATATGCAAGACAACCAAATACTTTAATCTGAAAATAATCAGAAGTAGAACCAGACCATACCTCTATAGGTGTCTTCATCTGCAATGAAGAATGCGGTGTCTTGTTCACAAGGTAGCAAGCCATGCTAACTGCTTCTTCCCACCATTCTCTTTTCAAGCCTGCATTTGAAAGCATACATCAAGCCTTCTCAAGTAACGTCCTGTTCAATCTTTCAGCCACTCCATTTTGCTGAGGTCGACCTGTACATGTCCTGTGTCTGACTATATCCTAATCTTCACAAAATTGAGTGAAGTCACCTTTAACAAACTCAAGACCATTATCAGTCCTCAACCACTTTATCGGCTTCCTTGTTTGTTTTTCAAGCAGAATCTTCTATTTCTTGAAGACATTATACACTTCATTTTTCTGCTTCAGAAAATAGACCCAAATTTTACGTGAATAATCATCAGTAAATGTTAGAAGATATCTGGACTCACCTTTAGAGGCCACTCTAGAAGGTCCCCACAGATCAGAATGTATATAATTTAACATTCCCTTTGTCTGATGCACTGCTGGCTTGAAGCTGACTCTTTTCTGCTTCCCATACACACAATGCTCACAGAAAACCATTAGTCCTGTTGACTGACCACAAAGCAGTCCCCTTTTACTCAACTCAGACAACGCCTTATCACCAATGTGACCCAATCTCATGTGCCACAGTCTCGTGATCTTTGCATCTGTCATAGTAGATGTAGAAATAGTAACTGAACCTGTCACGGTAGTAACTGCAAGCTCATATAAAGTACCTACCCTTTTCTCTTTCATCACAACTAGAGCACCTTTACTGACCCGCATGACTCCACCTTCCGCAGTGTACTTGTACCCACTAGACTCAAGGGTACCTAGAGAAATCAAGTTTTTCTTCAACTCCGGGACGTGAAGTACATCACTCAAAGTTCTAATAGCCCCATCAAACATCCTCACACGAATTGTCCCAATGCCCACTACCTTACAAGAAGCATCATTACCCATCAAGACAACTCCACCTTGTATAGACTTATACGTGAAAAACCAGTCTCTATTTGGACTAACGTGATGTGAACAACCCAAATCTATGAGCCACTTATCCTTGGACCTGGACTGAGAATCAATAACTAATAGAAACTCCCCTTCAATATCATCCTCCACAACACTGCCTCAGCGGACTTATCTTTACCCTGGTCACCCCTGTTACCTTCTTTCAATTTATTTTTACAGTTGTAACAGTCTTTCTTTATGTGCCATTTCTTGTGACAGTAATGGCACAACAAGTTCTTATGTCTAGATTTAGACCTAGACTTTTTCCCACCATCAGATCCCCTATGTTCTGATCTACCTCTCACATGCAAACCACTACCTGAGTCATTCACTGAGTCAGATAACTCCCTATCTACCCGTTCTTTACTCACAAGGTTTCTTTTCACCTCATCAACAGTAATGGTCGGCCTACCTCTGTATATCATGCTTTCTACAAAGCCCTTATATGAATTAGAGAGTGAACATAGAAAAAACATAGCTTGGTTCTCGTCCTTAGGGACATCATCCAATTCCTTTAATTCTTGTATGATAGAAGTAAACTTGCTAAGATGGTTTTTAAGAGATGTACCTTCTGTAATACGGAAAGTGAATAACCGACGCGTCACTGGGAGTTTGTTGGAGACTGACTTGTGACAAAACATGTCTAATAATTTCTCCCACAACTCCTTTGCGGTTTCCATCTCCAAGACCTCTGTCAGAACATCATCTCCTAAACACATCTATATCACCGTGAGAGCCTTATCATCCAACTCTTCCCATTGTGCCTCGGTCATAGTCTCGGGTTTCTTCTCTTTCCCCTCCAGTGCTTTCTTCAAGCCATTCTGAGTCAAGAGTCCTTCACACGGATATGCCATAAGCTGAAGCTTCCTTGACCTCCTAACTTCTCTACCTTGGTCTTAATACCTGATGCCATTGTACCAATTCGAATAGGCTCTGATACCAATTTGTGCGGAAATAACTAATACTCCCGGCATGCAATCCGAATCAAATACCACGACAATACGAGAAGTAAATAGACTAAAAGAGAAAAGAAATAATCGACACAATCATTTACGTGGAAACCCCTTTACAATCGAAAGGGGAGAAAACCACAGGAGAAGATTTGAGCTTTTATTATTGAATCGAAAGAAGAATTACAATCACTCCTTCTCTCTCTCTCTCTCTCTCTCTCTCTCTTTCTTTGGCGGCGCCGCTGGGAAAATACCTCATGAAGAATTGGATTCAAATGACGTAACCCTACGTCCATATATATACCATCGATCGGTGAGCTCACTGCAGGCGTCCTTGACTTACGTAACATTCCCGATCGATCGATCGGCCTCCTCACGGCATCCCTACTTAAAGTTCCAAGGAATTTTGAGATATTTTCCTAACATATTTATATATATATATATATAAGAATTTTTTTGGTCAAGATATATTGCTGTAAAGATATGGAAATCTTTTAACAGTAAATGATATCGTAGATATTTTTTTCTATTTTATACAACAATTATGTACAATGCTATATGTGTTGTAAAACTATAGAGATATTATACTCTATAGGAAGATAATAAAAAGACAAACCCAAATAAACTTGAAAAAAATTGTAAGTATTTTATATCAAAACGAGATTATTTTATTAATCTCTCTCTCTTTCTCTCTCGTTCTTTTTCTTCTTCCTTTTTCTTTTTCCTTTTCTTTGTCTTTCTCTTTCTCTTTCTGTGTGTTGTTTGTGTGTCGGGTATATACAAAAGCAAAGGAGGGGTGGGGGTGAGTCATTGTGACACTTGTCATAATTTGCTTGTATACCTATTTATATATATGTATATGTATATAGACATAAATAGGTATTTTATATAATTTCTAATTTTTTATAATATTTAATAATATCCAAACTCGACTCCAAATTTTGTATCAAAAAAATATCCAATATTTACAACACTCCCCCTTTGGATATTTTCCGTTATAACGGAACATAATGTCCAAGCTAAATATGCCTGCCTCTTTAAAAACCTTGCCAGGAAAACCCAGTGAGAAAAATCATAGCGAAGGAAAAAAGAGTACATCTCATATTTAACTCCCCCTCATGAGAACATATTAGTGAGAGGCGTTTCTGAGTCGACGCATACCAATCTTATGAACTAACTTCTCAAAAGTTGATGTCGGTAATGCCTTCGTGAACAAATCTATCAGATTCTCACTTGAGCGGACTTGTTGAACATCTATTTCACCCATCTTCTGAAACTCATGTGTAAAGAAGAACTTTGGTGAGATATGTTTAGTTCCATCACTTTTCTTAAAATATGTGCGGGACATAACACTCTTGAAAGTGTATATTGTCTGAGTTATATATGCTTCTTGAACTACCTCGTTAGAAACCCTTTTGCTAGGAAAAAACCCAATGGGAAAAACCATAGCAAAGGAAAAAGAGTGCAGTGCGTAATTAATACCTCTTCAGGGGCGCACATTAATCAAGGATGCTTTAGAGTTGTTGAATGCCAATCTTGTGCCAATTTCTTGAAAGTTTATAGTAGATGCTTTCTTGAATAACTCTTCCAGGTTCTTGAGCGAACATGTACTTCATCTTTCTTCAAGAAGCTTGAGAGTAAAAATAATTTCTTTGAAGTGTACTGGCTCTATGAACTCTCTTTTGCTTGAACAATGCAGACTTATCTTCATCTGGTACTATCGGACTCCCCCTAATTGTTGGAAGCTTAAAATATGTAGGATCAAGGGTATTGATATCACCCAATCTCTACTTGCTCATAAAGAACAAGTGTCTCAATAATAGCTGCAATTGTTAGTAGATTCCCAAAATATAGCAATATAGCTATATAATAAAATGGCATATACTTGTCACTTACCGGATGGCGATCAACACTTGCATACATATTAATTGCAAGTTTGACATAATATAATAATGTATACTGGTTAATCCATAAAAATATAACCACATATTATATACTAGTGACAAGTTGACCAAAGAGGCCATATCTGGTTGTGTGACAGCTATATCAATATGTCACTTAAACCAAGGTATGGTGGGGTCAAGAATTTATTCGTTACCTCATTGAGGATCGGAAGAGGTCAAAATTGAGGCACTAAACAACATGATGAAATACTCAAGTACCGTACCGGTATGAGTTGACCAATAGTGCAATACTCTATCATATTAGTGTTTGATCTTCAGGTCGAGACAAAATCTTTCCTTTTCAGAGATTCTCAATTTAGGTGCGTAACAGCCTTTTTAAGCTCTTCAGAAGTCATGATGATATTAACATATCCCTTTTTAAGCCTTTTTAAGATCTTATCAGAGACAAGTTATACTGAAAAGATCCATAATTAGTGCCGCAACATATATCATAACATGTGCCCATGTAAAATTGGCAATAATAGTAATGGTCTAGCTATTCGCTGCAAGTGTTTAATCAAAAAATTTGTAAGACCATTATATGTATGTACGTGGGCTATGTGCCGATTCATCCCATACAATAATCATTAAATTCTAGGGATGTAATTTCTCCTGCAATATCATACAATCTACGACTTGAGCTCATAGTTGGATTATTTATGCAAGGAGTATCACAAATGCCACATCACAAGTGTATTATCTAAACTCACAGAACCAACGGGTAGAGGCCTCTATTAGTATCATACCAAATTGGTCCACGTGATAAAATGATTGGCCCACATATGTCCCATTTAGTATTCTTCTAGATACATGGGACTCAAACTCAATTTCAATTGAGTATGACACAATAATAACTTTTGCCTTTAGCAACACAGGCAGCACATAAAATCTCATAAGGATAAAGACTCTTCAGGTTCTTTAATGAGTACCCATGAGAACTTTCAATAATTTTTCTCATTATTGTTACACCTGGATAGCCCAAACAGTCATGCCACAGGGTCAACGTTTTACAATCAGTTAACTTCTGGTTAACCACTGTATTTGATTCAATATAATATAACTAGGAAGAAAGTACTGACAATAGAGCATCACTTATGTTTAGTTTTGTCCCTTCAGGGAACATAACATGTGCTCTTCGTGAGCCTTCAACCAAATTTGAAACACCTGATATAAGAATCTTCTAGTTCTTTAATGGGTGCAAAAATTTCAACGATTCTCTTAACCATATTTATACTCGGATGACTCAAATAGTCATGTCATAAAATAAAAGCCTTTTGAGTCTGTTAACTTCTGGTTAACTATCCCAACGGGTATATCGAAATTAAATATTGTTTCTTCAGAAAACATGATATGTGCTTTTCTGGAGCTTTAAAATAGATTGGCTGAGAAATATAGCCATATGAATAGCTAATAATAAGTAGGCGGCATAGCCGACCATATAAATAATGAATGAGTAATAAAAAGTAGGTGGTTTAACCAGCCATGAATATACAAAGTAGAAAATATGAAAAACGAAAGTTTTTCTCTTTCCTTCATCTCCTCGTCATTATTGGACTTCTTAAATTTTGGTCTATTCAGGGTACCATAATGTAAGTTATTATGACCGCAACTATAACCTCGTCCACGGCCCTACGTTTACAACCTAGACCATGTCCCTGCTGGTTATATGTCGAAGCATTCACTTCAGGGAATGGTTCGAATCCAATTGGTCGTGTTTGATGATTTTTCATCAAAAATTCATTACTTTATTCAGCAACGAGGAGACAGATATGAACTCTGAGTATTATTTAAATCCTCGTTCTCGATATAGCTAATTGCAGTTGGGAGGTAATACTAAGTACTGCAGAGTTATACTTGCTGACAGTTTTAAAATCTTGCAGCCGCAGGTGAATCCATTCATAGCGAGCTTAAAGGGGGATCACATACTTTGGTGATCAAACCTCTTCTTTAAATTCAGTCAAATGACATACGAGCCCTTTACTATAATATACTCAGCTTTCAACCCTTTAGGGATATGATGCCTGAGAAATATTATTGCTTTTGACACAATCCTACAGGGATGCGTTATTACTCCTTTTAATTGTTCGAGATTCATGACATCAGAGTGGATCTCAAAATCAAGGGTCTAAGGCAAATAATGTTTGCCAGAGCAATAAACTCAAGATTAATAAAATTATAAATCATAAAGATTAGGAAAGGTAAACTTACCTCAAGTTTATCTGATCTTTGACTGGGTAGAGACTCGTACTGATAACGTGTTGCAAAACTATAGAGATATTATACTCTATAGGAAGATAATAAAAAGACAAACACAAATAAACTTGAGAAAAATTACAAGTATTTTATATCAGAACGAGATTATTTTATTAATCTGTCTTTCGCTTTGTCTCCCTTCTTTTTCTTCTTCCTCTTTTTTTCCCTTTTCTTTCTCTTTCTCTTTCTCTTTCTGTGTGTTGTTTGTGTGCAGGGTATGTATATATATACAAAAGCAAAGGAGGGGTGGGGGTGAGTCATTGTGACACTTGTCACAATTTGCTTGTATATCCGTTTATATATATGTATATGTATATAAACGTAAATAGATATTTTATATAATTTTTAATTTTCTATAATATTTAATAATATCCAAACTTGACTCCAAAATTTGTATCCAAAAAATATCTAATATTTACAACAATATGTATGTTTTAGTTCGAATGATGCATAATAAATATTTGTTTTAATATATATGTAAAGGGAATGTGTTTTCCATTCTAGTTTGAATATTCTAACATTTTTTATATATAAAGTATCTTGGAACCATAAAATTTTAATTTTCCTTCTTCTCATTTGTATGTTTAACTTGAATTCTACATTATAGATATTTATTTTATTTTGACATGTTAGATTTTAGATTCTAAAATTATATTTGAATAATCAAATAATTGTGTTACGTATTTGTTTTTATTATTTGTAATCCAAGCCTCTAAGTTGAAGTCTATGTATTTGAAATTATCAAACTCTTTTGAATTATTAGTTTCCTTAATTAGGCTCCATTTGTTTAGGGATAAAAGTAGGCTCTAGGAATTAGTTTTTCTTCAGAAAATATTTTTTAAGGAAAATTCATATCCAATTGGGGTTTTTTGTCATTTCTTTCAAAGGAAAACTTGATTCTGCATTGTGGTGTTTTCTTGTATGATTTCAAAGAAATATTTTTCACCTTTAATCTTACAGCTTATTATAGGACAATATAAATAGCAATACAAGTTTGATGGCTGGGGACCGAGTGGCAACCCCTGACTAGAATTGCTAGATATCTATTATTGATACACCAATTTGAGGTGTATCTAAAGAATTAGGGAAGAATTAGGGTTTCGAAGTGAGAATTGGAGAGAGAGAGAGATAGAGTTAGGGTTAGGGATTTGAACACAAAGAGAGAAATGGGAAAGAGAAGAGAAGAGGTAGAGAGAGAATGTTGGTGTTTGTTTGTTATTACTAAAATCAGCCCATACAAGCCTTTTTATAGGCCCAGCAACAATACAATCAATAATATTATATATATAAGTGTTGATTATGTACTAATGATCACTAATCATCTTTATTACATGTAACAATACCCCCCATGAGAACTTCCTTGCCCACAAGGAAGAAAGTTTCTAAATGAAGAGCAAGCTCGTAGAAGTCCGCCAATGGAGAGGTAGGGAGAGTGCATTGCCCACGATACGGGAGAAGTGACTGCAAACGGTCCAGCGCCAAGGTCTAAAAGCAAGTCACCCGGATCATCATTCCCGGGCTAGTTGACAGTGCCCAAAATCATCCATAACTGTGGGTTCTTGACTTTATAAAATTTCTTGTGTCCTGGTGTGAAAGCTTCATTACAGAAAAAACAGAGACTCTTCTCCCGACATTCCTCTATCTCAGCAGCCGAAATAGTGTGTCCCTCACGACGGAGAGACCCAGACTCGATACTAGACTCTCCCATTAGACGTGGCACCAACCCCGAAGAACTCAAGGTAGTGTGTCTGAGCAGGAAACGAGGATGAACTAGTAGGCCCAGTGAAGTCCAAGTGTGAAGGGGAATGTAAATTGGCTTCTTGCAACCTAGATAACCGCATAGCTTGTTGTAGATTTTGTGGTTGCAACATTAATACTGGGTAACGAACTGAGTCTTTAAGGCCGGTGATAAAGCATGAGATGAGGTAATCCTCCGACAAACTCAAGCGAGGAACAAGACGATCAAAACGCGATTGATACTCAAGAACGCTCTCAGTTTGACGTAAGGACATCAATTCGGACATAGGATTCTCATATACCGCACCGAATCGAGATGTCAATAAACGTGAATAAGTAGACCGAGACACTTCTTCAATCGGAACTGTTACAGTTTTAACAAAAGCCTTATGCCACTCCAAGGCGTCATCCTCTAAGTGCATCGATGCTAGTTTAACTTTGTAGGTATCCGGTGTACTATCAATTGTAAAAAATTGTGCCGATTTCGAAATCTAATTCTTAATGCCATCACCTCCTGAGAAACGTGGAAAACTCTATCTTAGACAATCGAGTATTGAATCGATATGGAGAAGTAGCGGAGGAACTCATACCAGAGACCGGAACCGAGGCGGTTACAGATGTAATTGGAGGTGGTGCCGGAACCGAGGCGGTGGCCAGAGCAACCGGTGGCTGTACCGGAGGAATAGCTGGACGATAAAGGATACCGGACGATGCTCAAGTTTGATTCGCATACATTTCATGTAAAAAGGTCCATCATTTTGGTCTGAGCGATCTTGATGGATGCGACATTTGCCTAAACTCCAGCAGCCGTTTCGGACAATGATTTCTGGCGGTCGTTGTACAATGTGAACCAATCCTCGAGCTGCGCTTGATGCATACCTCCGATTCTCCAAATCGAACCTCAAAGTGACGAAACTCTAACAAACTCTGAGTATTATCAGCCATAGCCACCAAAACGCAGCACAAAACCTGAATTTGATACCAATTGATACAATCAATTAAGATTATATCTAGAATTGATGAAGAATTGAAGAGGAGAAGGAGATTTGAGAAAGAATTAGAGAAGAGAGAAAGAGAAGAGGTAGAGAGAGAATGTTGGTGTTTGTTTGTTATTACTAAAATCAGCCCATACAAGTCTTTCTATAAGCCCAACAACAATACAATCAACAATATTATCTATATAAGTGTTGATTATGTACCAATGATCACTAGTCATCTTTATTACATGTAACAGTTATTGAGTCTGTTTGTCTTTTGGGTGATTTTTTGTGTTTTTTGGGGTGTACTAATGGAGTGGTGTGTTTTGATTGGAATCTCGTGGTTGTATATATGATAATATACTAAGATTATTTAGTATTGCTAAACTCTCAATTACCAAAAAAAAAAAAGAGATAGAAAAACAAAATTAATTATCGAAACAGTATAAAATAGAAAAATTATGTCTTATAGGTATTCTAAAGTTTGAGCATTTATTACCTAAGTGCTCTGCAATTTTAATATATAAAATAAGATATCTTGATAGATAAAATTTTATCACCTAGCTATACCTTATGTCAAAATCTAGTAAATTTTTATTAAAACTTTTAAACTTCAGGGCATTTGAGTGATAATTGAACTTCAAGGTATATTTGTATATTAATGAAATATTAAGGTACATATATAATAAATGTTTAAATATCAAGGATTCTAATTGATAACTTTTCTATGTTCAAACAAAAAATAATAACTTCCCTAGTATCATATAGTTATTATATACGATGAAATTTGCTCTGCTGAAACAATGATAAAGTACTATTTGAGCTTCGTTTAATTACTCTATCCAATTTTTAACTGTCGTTATGACGTTAAAAGTTTATGTTCCATTCCCGTTCATTTCAGTTTGAATTAGATCTGCAAGACGATTATCGCGAAAATTTTTCAGAAACTAGGAATCATGACTTCCCCCGTTTTACAAGAGAAGTCATTTTCCCCTCAATGTTAGTTAGAAACTTTTTCCATTGGAAAGTATTTTTCGTCAACAAATGCACCACAAACAAAGAAAAAGTGGAAAACCTATTCCTAGAATCGGCTTTTCCATGCAAACAAATAGTCTTAGGCTCCGTTTGGAATTAAGAAATTTGAAGAAAAAAAAAAGAGAGGAAAAAAAGTAGATGGGAAAAAAAAGAAGAAGGAAAACTACTTTTTTTCATTGTTTGAAAGTGAAGGAAAATTAAGGGGGAAAAAACATACTTTCAAGATCAAATTTTTTTCCTTTGTTTGGTTGGTGGAAAATAAAATGATAAAATAATTAGTTTGACTTAATAAGTTATGTTCTTTTTATATCGTTTAAGCCATGAGATTTTTCTGGTCACCGATCTTGATGTTATTCCGTGAGGAATTTATTATTTACGGTACCCTGAGTTTAATTATCATCTATATACTTGATATTTCAAAACATATTATCAGATATCATGAAATTTAAAAATTTCAGAAAATATTGTTTTAGGTATCTGAGTTTAAAATATTTTTGAAATATATTAATATTCTTTCAAAATCTTAAATATTTTAAAAATATATAAGTGTATTTAAATATTTTAAAATATATAAATGTTTTTAAATATTTTAAAATTTTTAGATATTTTTAAATATTTAAAATATTATTAAGGATTTAAATATTTTTTAAATTTTAAAAATATTATATATTTTAAAATTATTATAAACATAAATATTAAAGTCCTACGTATTTTTTCGGGGAAATTATCATTAGAAACCTTGAAGTTTGAATATTTATCATCTAAGTGCTCTAACATTTTAATATATAAAATTATGTATCATAAAGTTTGAAAATTTTATCACCTATGTACTCTATATTTAAATTTTGATAAATTTTGTAAGATTCTAACCAACTTTATACAAGAAATATTAACATAATACATAATCACAATAGTATATATGTCATACCAATATTTTCATTATAAATTCTGTGATTGTAAAAAAATATTATGTTGATATAAATTACCTATATTTCCACAATCATGTGTCATTTCTGCAGTTTGGGATAAAAAATATCAAATTCTAGTGAAGAAACTGATAGACTGTCAAATGTTTAATTTTATCATTTTGTAATAAAAATCTATCAAATTTTGACAAAAATGTATCTGGTTGATAAAATTTTCAAACATTAAGGTAACTAAGTGATAAATTATTTAAAACTCAAGGTAACCCATTATATGTATTAAAACGTCAGAATAGCTAAATGATATATGTTCAAATCTCGGGGTACATAAATAATAATTTTCCATTAAATGCATGTGCATGTCTTATTGTAATGAAATCCCAATAAACTTATACGTAGGGTAGCTAAAAAAGTTTACAAAGTTAAAGGTATATCAAAAATATTTCTAAATCTAAGGTACTTGAAAAATATGTACCAAACCTCAAGGTATTTGAATCAAATTTTCTCAAAAAATTATTACATTCAGGCATTTCGAGTTTAATTATTTTATCAACTGGGTATCTTAAATGATAAATACTTTATTTATTTTATGCTTTTTGTGTACATTGAATGTACATATTTAATGAACTTAAGTGACAAACAAAGCATATCTTGGTAATTAGATAACTAAGGTTAGATCTAATACATAAGGGGGTTAACATGGTTTGGGCCTAAATTCATTTTTTTTTTCTCCTCAAATTCTATTATAAACTTTGAAAATTTCCATTAGATTTTTTTTTTCCTTTGTAGTTTTCGCGTATTCCAAACACGGGAAAATCACTTCTACCAAATTTGTTCCTTTATCAACGTTTTTCGCATTCCAAATGGAGCCCTAGAGAAATATGTTATACTCCTTACCAATATAAAAAAGGGGTAAATTACAGAAAATTTCCATGACTTTTGCATCAAAAACAGAAAACACTCCTCACAAATAAAACCACTTATTAAACCCTCTAATTTTTAAAAAATTATCACTTTGCTCCCAAACAACCTTTTTTTTTGACCATTTTGCCCCTTAAAATAAAATATTTAAATATTTAATGTTATTTTTAGATAGAATTTTATGTCTTGAGACAAAATACGAATTTTTTTTTATATATTTATAGAGAATAGTGGTTTTCTATATTTATAAAAGTTATACTTTAATTAATTATATAGCGGTGACATTATAATATTAATAAAATATTATATTTTATCTTGTAATATTTTTTTATGAAAATTTTAAAAATATTTTTTTTCTAAACTTATAATATCATTACTATAATTAACTAAACCAATTATACTTTTTATAAATATATAAAATTCCTTAATTCGATTGTCAAAACATAAAATATTTTTAATTTTTACCTACTAATATAAAATTTTCTTCTAAAAATATAATTAATCATTTAACCCTCTCATATTTGAGGGGCAAAATAGTCACAAAAAATTGCATGGGGGTTAAATGATAATTTTTTAAAAGTGAGAGGATTTTGTGAGTGTTTTTATTTGTCAGGAGATTTTCTATTTTTGAAAAAAAAAAACAGAGAAATTTTATGTAACTTACCCTAAGGCTCTGCTTGAAGCATGGAATTAAAATTGAACTGTGAAATTGCAATTCCAATTCCAGTTCTGATGGAATTAAAATTTCATTATTTAGTTCATCAGAGGAATTGGAGGTCAGCATTATAACTACATAATAATTCGAATCATCAAGGGTTTTTGGTCAACTAAGTTAGAGTATTTTAAGTTTTAAATCAACTAAGGTTAGATTTTGGTCGGAGCGGTTCACATTGCGTTCAAGTTATTATGGTTGGGGCAATTCAATTTAAGTTCGAGTTATTCGATATTCGAGTCAAATCGGGTCGAGTATCGCATCAGATCATGTGGTGTTCAAGTTTTCTCGGATTTTTAGTTAATCGAGTCAGGTATTTTCGAGATTCAGGCTAGTTATGATCGGGTTTGAGTTCATTTAGGTCATTTCGAACTCGAGTCATCTTAGTTTTGGGACAAACGAGTTGTATCATTTCAAATTTTGAGTCATCTAAGGCTGAGTTTGAGATGGGTAAGGTTATTTTGAGTATGCGTCGTATGGAGTTTTGGGTTAATTTGGTTGGGTCACTTCCACTTCGGCTCAATTTGTTACATCACATTTAAGTCGCGTAGTTTTATTTTCTAGATTTAAGTCATCTCGAGTTTTGAGTCAATTGAGATAGGTCACTTCGGACTTTGAGCTAAGGTGATTTCGGTCATTTCAAGTTCAAGTCATTCGAGTTGGGTGATTTCAAGGTTTGGGTCAAATATTAGGTTTTGTTTGAGTCTTTGAATTTTGAGTCATCTTTGATTTTTGTTAATCAAGTTGGTCATTTTGGGTTCTAGGTCAATGCAGTTAATATAAAATTGTAATTTCTTATCCCCACCCTAAGGAATTGGAAAATATGATTTTAAGTTAAAAATCCAGTTTTATAGAATTGGATAGTAGAATTGTAATTCCAATTCCAGCAAGTGATCCAAATAATAAAATTAAAATTTTGAATTCTAATTTTAGCCTCAACCCTAATTCCAACCTCTAATTCTATACTCTAAATACGGCCCAAAAAAAATTATACAATCGAAGAATAATACTTGACACTTTTATTCTTGCTTCTCCAGCAAGAAAGCCAGCACAGCAAATAAGGCGGTTGTCCATTTATACAAGGTTTGTTTGCCCAATATATATATATATATATACACGTATGACCTGACTGATATCAAAGGATGATATTTAAATATAATGAGTTATTTTCAGGTTTTAAAAGTTTTATTAGTTAGGTATTGTGTAGAAATTCGTAATTTTTGTCAATATGATATTTAAAATATATTTTTAACAATAATAAGTGCCTTTTTTTAAAATTAAATAGTTTGCTAAAAAATATTGAAGTGACATAATTCCGGCAATATATACAGGTACCGTTCAACAAAACTCAATAAAGTGTGTCATGATCTGTCAATTTTTCCTAAAAATGCTAATATGACACAAGAGATAAAGTTTGCAAACTTCATGATACCTCTATCATAGATATTAAAATATAGAGTATTTAGATGGTAAATACTCACATCTCACTATATTTATGAATATTTAAAGAATTAATTTGACTTATTTTATTGAGACTCTTTATCTTATGGAAAATTATAGCTTAGGTATCCTGCGATTTAATAATTTATTTTCTAAGTACTATGATGTTTTAATATATATGATAAGGTACCTTACAATTTGAATATTTTATCACATATATATACTGTATCAAAATTAATTTGATTAATGTTTTTGGGAATTAGATCAATTTACATAAATGATGCTAATGGAGTTTTTTCTTATAACACTTATGCTAATGTAGTGTATCATTAAAAAAGTATATAAGTCATGTCCATGTTATTAACAAAAATTTAAACGAATGAAGATAAAAATTTCATTAAAAAAGTATATAAGTCATGTCCATGTTATTAACAAAAATTTAAACGAATGAAGATAAAAATTTCACTAAATTTGGATATAAGCTACCTATATATTGTCAAAATTAGCAGTATTGTTTTGCAAAAAAGGTTAAATTCTTATGAATATATTTATACATTGTAATAATCATGCTTCACTTTAGCAGTTTTCAATAAAAATCTATCAAATTTTAAAAAAGAGTACCTAATTGATAAAATTTTAGAATTTCAAAGTACTATAGTGATAAAATCTTTTAACCTCAAGGTACCCCATGATATAATTTTTAAAGGCTACCTACATAATAAATTAGTCAAACTTTCAGGTACCTAAATGATAATTTCTCGAATTTTATTGCCAAAAGTACTACTTGCTAAGATATCAACTATGCTAAAAGTTTAAAATGATAGGTGACAATAAAGAGTAGTTTTATTTTATAACGCTACTATCAAATATTTAGATTTATTATAACACTTTCAACGTATTAAATTACATAAATACGAAAATACACAAAAATTAGTAAAATAATGGAAAAATAATACATGATGTTGGTGTAAACACTTGTAAAATCAACAAAATTGGGTAACTATCCAATCTTCAGGTTTCGAGGAGTGAAATCACTTTCCTTAAGACTTATTTCAGTGTGTGAAATAGTATCGGAGATACAACGATAACCAAGTAAAGTGGAGTGAAAATATGTAAAGGGAGATATATGGAGATGTAAGAGAATGACCGTTTTTCAAATGCAAAAACACTTTTTCATAACTATTCATCAATCAAATTGGTGGAGTATATATAACAAATCAAGTGAAAGAAGATGTCCCAAAACATACCCCAAAAAAGGGATGCAAAACCCGAAAAGTTATCGGGCGAAAACCGGGAAAAATTTGTACCTGTGAGTCGACACACAGTTCTGCAGGCTCGGTTTTGTTGATCAGTGTGTCGACACACGGGCCCTGTGTGTCGACACAAACCGCTGCATCCCTGCTTCTGTAAGAATATGTGTCGAAACACCAACCCTGTGTGTCGACACACATCCCAACACACTTACCAAAAAAAAAAACTTAGAACACACATTTAGGACCAACTTCATAACACTTCATTTACAAATTTCATTACATAATTTAAAAATACATCAATATTCCCCCCACTATTTTCAAAGTACAGTCATTCTCATAAACAACATCTCTAAATTAAAGGAGGCTATATCGCGCATCAGTGAGGGTGTCTATCGATTGAACCCTCAGCTAGTGATGACATGTTTGTAATTAATCGGATCCAAGATGGTAGACTAAGCTTTGAACCACTTAACCCTTTTGACAAACTGAATGCACCACCACGCACTAAGCATTCTACTCCCCGCACATACCTTACACCTCCCAGATCCACACATATGACGCCGTGTGTCCTGTAGCCTTCGCGAGTGTATCAGGGCCAAACCCTTTGTCAAAAATCCCTTGAAGCGGCCAAACTTCACACTCACTAAGGTGGAACCCAACAGATCATGTCCTGCGACCAACATTCTGTTACATGATTATTAAAGCCGGGTCCATTAAGAGCATATGCTCATCCTTTAAATCTCACGCAGTACCAAGCACTTCACACACGGGATGGCCAAATTCTTTTGTGCTTGCAGCCACACGGATGACAAAACTCACTCAATGAATCCGAGACCTAGTGTCTGACTAAGCGTCGAGTTGAGGGCCAATCATGGGTGACTAAAAACGATAGGTTTCAACCCCATACCTGTGCACGTTTTCAGGACTAAGTCTCTAGCAAGGCCTTTAGTGAATGGATCTGCTAGATTCTGCCTTGTCC
This sequence comes from Simmondsia chinensis, assembly GCA_018398585.1. Taxonomy (NCBI): domain Eukaryota; kingdom Viridiplantae; phylum Streptophyta; class Magnoliopsida; order Caryophyllales; family Simmondsiaceae; genus Simmondsia; species Simmondsia chinensis. The sequence goes on from JAGTTD010000011.1 coordinate 25,055,773, forward strand.
TCATAAAATCCAACGAATGGCTATTCTTCACAATTGCTTCTTGTGATGCAGCGGAACCGTTGGGCTCAAGCAGTCCCATTGACTAAGAAGGAGCACAGCCATCAAAAGACCTAAGCCCATATTATAGCCTCGGCTTGTCCAAATGATGTTTAGTGCTGGACTGACGACAAAAAAGGCCATTACGAAAGGCCATCCGCCCAGGTCAGACGACCCCAAATGATGTTTAGTTTTCTACGCTGGGGCACACACCCCAAGTTGTAGTAGACGAAAATGGTCACCTACCTTAATCCATTCTTTTGTTGAGGGTCTGGCACTGATGACACCTTCTCAAATTAGATGCCTCACTATACTGTGTCTCATACCAATGTGTCGAGACTTCCCATTGTACACCTCACTGTACGCTTTAGAAAGCGTAGCTTGACTATCATAATGGATAGAGATCGGTGAGATCGGCTTAGGCTACAAAGGTATATCCTACAAGAGATCCTCTAACCATTCGGCTTCTTTAGCAGCAGAAGCAAGAGCTATAAACTCTGCTGCCATCGTAGGATCAGCTATACAGGTCTGTTTCTTGGAACCCCAAGAAACTGCATCTCCACCGAGTAAGAAAACCCATCCACTCGTGGATGCATGATCCTCCCCATGGGAGATCCAACTGGCATTTGAGTATCCCTTCAAATTTGGGGGATACCCCACATACGAAATACCATAATCTATGGTACTCTTTAGGTACTTTAGTACTCTATAGATCGCTTGCCAATGTAGCTTACTTGGATTGCTAGTATATCTACTAAGCTTTTCAACAGCATAGGCTGTCAGGCCTAGTGCCCGTCATGGCGTACATCAGACACCCAATGACTCTGGCATAATCCAACTGATGAACAAGTGGGCCCCTATTCGGTACCAATTTGATACTTGGGTCCATGGGTGTGAGCACCCGTGCACATGCACCGCAGTTGAACCTGTTCAACACACTCTCCACATAGTGGGATTGAATCAAGGATATGGAATCCCCATTCCTTACAATCCTTATACCAAGTATTACCTCAACATCACCCTGTCTTTCATAGCAAAGTTCTCAGAAAGAAACCTTTTAGACCTCTCTACTTGCTCCAGATCCGTACCGAATATCAGCATATCATCCACATACAAGCAAATTATGACACGTTTGCCATTCTCAAACTTGCTATATACACACTTATCCAATTCATTAATCATGAACCCGTTGTTCAGAACAACCTCATCAAACTTTTGATGCCATTGTTTCGGGGCTTGCTTCAGCCCATACAGAGAGCGTATGAGTTTACATACCTTCCTCTCTTGGCTCGGTACAACACACCCTTCAGGTTGTTTCATGTACACTTCCTCTTCCAATTCACCATTTAGAAAGACAGTTTTCACATCCATTTGGTGAATTACGAGTTCATACATAGAAGCAAGAGCAATCAACACTCTTACAGTCGATATACTCGCCACAAGGGCATAAGTGTCAAAAAGTAGTCTAACCCATGTTTCTGGATAAACCCTTTAGCCACCAATCGGGCCTTGAACTTATCAATAGTCCCATCGACTTTCATCTTCTTCTTGAAGATGCATTTACACCCGATTGGCTTACTACCTTGTGGAAGATCCACCAATATCCAGGTATTATTGCCCATGATGGAATCCATCTCATCATTAATTGCCTCTTTCCAAAAAGTGGCATCATGAGACCTCATTACCTCATCAAATGTCATAGGGTCGGCCTCCATGACGTGACTACGTGGTACAACAGAGACCACATCATTTCTCGAACCTTCCACCAAAAAGGTATAGAAGTCTGATCCGAAATATTTCTCTTTCCTTACTCTCTTACTCCTTCGGAGTTCTAGAGTAGAATCAGAGGTTTGTTCCCTCTCATGGTGAACATCATTATCACCATACGACACTAGTGTGTCATTATCAACCGGTACATAATCCCTCGGTCTAGGGATAGAAGTGAACCGATTCTCATCAAAGATGGCATCTCTCGACTCTATTATTGCATTAATACCAACATAATCATTTGGCTCAATTATATAGAATCGATACGCCTTACTATGCGGTGCATAACCAACATAAATGCTATCAATGCTTCTTTCACCTAACTTTTTATGTTTAGGTTCAGGGACTCTAACTACGGCCCTACGCTCCCACACTTTAAAATAACTCAACTTAGGGGGTCTACCGTTCTAGTGTTCATATGGGGTCATTTTGCTTTGCTTATTCGGAACACAGTTCAAAATGTGACAGGCCGTCAACATAGCCTCACCCCAAAAACCATCGTTGAGACTGGAGTATGACAACATGGAATTAACCATTTCAGTAAGAGTCTGGTTTTTCCTCTCAGCCACGCCATTCTGTTGTGGCGTATATGGTGCGGTAATTTCATGCACTATACCGGTGGATTCGAAATACTTGGGGTCATAGTACTCGCCACCACGGTCCGACCTAAGTCGTTTCAGGAAGGTTTCACAATGTAGTTCTGTTTCGGCTTTATATGCTTTAAATCTTTCTAGCGACTCATCTTTATAATAACCAGACATACATAGCAATATCTCGAGCAGTCATCAATGAAAGTGATAAAATATCGTTTTCCCCCTATAGTAGGAGTATTTTTGAAGTCACACAAGTCGCTATGTATCAAGTCAAGTAAATTTGTTTCTCTTTGTACCGATGGAAACGATAACTTAGTTATTTTCGTTAGCATGCACGTCTTGCACTTATCATCTACTTTTTCAACATGTGGAATCAACATCGAAGTAGCCATTTCACGCATTTTACGATACTTCACATGTCTTAATCTATGATGCCATAAATAAGTAGAGTCAAGCATATAAACAGAACTAGCACTTTTATTATCGATATTCAATTTAAACATACAGTTACAAAGATACCCCTTTCCGACAACCACGCCCCCCCTTAGGCAGTACAACCTTGTCAGACTCAAAGACCAGTTTAAGCCCGAACCTATTCAGTAGGCCATCAGACACAAGATTCTTCTTTACATCCCGAGCATAGTATACATCGGTTAGGGTAAGGGTTTTTCCAGAAGTGAAAAGCAAGTTAACTTTTCCCTTCCCCTTCACCGGTATACTCACTCCATTGCCCATGAACAATACAGTTCCATTGTTCATGGGTTCCAATTCTGTAAAGAAACCTTTTTCTTTACAAACGTGTTTTGTGGCCCCCGAGTCAACCCACTAAGAGTCATCACTCTCGACTAGGTTGATCTCCGAGATCATCGCCACGAAGCTATCGTTCGAATTTTTGTTGCAATGATCCTGCCCCTTCCCCTTATTGTTTTTAAGGCGGATGCAGTCCCTCCTCAGGTGACCGGGCATATGACACTCCCAACAAACCAACTTCATTTTTTTTTTCATTGCGTTTCTTGTGAAAGTGTCCGATTCGTTTGGTCCTCTTGCTCGTCTGGCCTTCTTCTGTGACATTGATATTTCCAATGTCACCGGGGCGGTCCTTATTGTCATTCTGTAACCTGTATCCTTCCTCAATTCTCAAATGATTAGCCAACTCTTCGAATGACATGTCTTTCTTCTTGTGCTTGAGAGACTTCTTAATGTCTCTCCAAGAAGGGGGAAGTTTGTCAATCAAAGACGAAACAACAATGGTGTCGTCCATATTCATATTGTGTTGTTTAAAACTATTCAAAATTCGTTCAATTTCATGGAATTGCTCCATGATCGGACGTCCATCCATCATTTTATAATTATTAAACTGACTAACCAAATATTTCTTACTTGTTGCTTCTTCTGCTGCGTACCGTGCCTCGAGCGTGTCCCACAGTTCCTTAGCGGTCGGAACGTTGGAGTAGATGTCGAAGAGGGTGTCAGTCATCCCATTGAGTATGTGCCCTCGACATATGCAGTCATCATTCTCCCACTTCAACCGGGCTCGTTGCTCAGCCAGTGTCTCCTCTTCCTCAGCAGCGGGGGGTGCAGGGTATGGTATATTCAAGACATACACCACGTTGAGCGTCGTGATCAGGAAGTGCATCTTCCTCTGCGACCGGCGGAAATTCCCGCCATCAAATTGGTCCAACTTCACGAAATTCGCGGTCATCTCTCTTAGTGACGAAGCCATATCAAACCCAAGATCCCAAATGTGAAAACTAAGTCTTAAGATTGTTAGTGTAAACACTTGTAAAATCAAGAAAAATGGGTAACTATCCGATCTTCAGATTTCGTGGTGTGAAGTCACTTTCCTTAAGACTTATTTCAGCATGTGAAATAGTCTCGGGGATACAACGATAACCAAGTAAAGTGGAGTGAAAATATGTAAAGGGAGATATATAGAGATGTAAGAGAATGACCGTTTTTCAAATGTAAAAACACTTTTTCATAACAATTCATCAATCAAATTGGTGGAGTATATATAACAAATCAAGTGAAAGAAGATGTCCCAAAACATACCCCAAAAAGTGGTGCAAAACTCGGGAAGTTATCACGTGAAAACTGGGAAAAATTTGTACCTGTGTGTCGACACACAGTTCTGCAGCCTCGGTTCTGTTGATCTGTGTGTCGACACACGGGCCTTGTGTGTGGACACACACCTCTGCGTCCCTGTTTCTGTAAGAATGTGTGTCGACACACCAACCCTGTATGTCGACACACATCCCAACACACTTCAAAACATATCAAACACTTAGAACACATATTTGGGACCAACTTCATAACTCTTCATTGGCAAATTTTATTATATAATTTGAAAATACATGAACACATACTCATACTCATCCTTCTCCCAACTACTTCAACTGTGAACAAATCCAAAGAGGCAAGAGTTTGGACACATTCAAGCAGAGACTTTTGGCTCCACATTGAAAGTCAAAGTGATTTTACGAAATCAACCTTGGCCTGATTTTTATTTTATAATTAAGAGTAAAACTTCTCAAAATATATCAGTAATATCATCTAATAGAAACAAATAAAAAAAATATGATAATAAAGGTAAGAAATTAGGACATCAAAGATATCCTCTGAAAGAAAACCCAGGGCCAATTAACATCCAAACAATTGAAGTAATTGATTAAAAAAAAAAGGAATGCACTCAGTGTCTCAAGGGCTCCGGCCTACGCAGGGTCCCGGGGGGGGGGGGGGGGGGGGGGGGGGCGGATGTACGCAGCCTTCCCCCTTCAGGGTATTGACATGAAGAGAGACTGTTTTCGAGTGCTCCCAAACTGAGAGTGAGGACTTCCCAGGGGTCACCCATCCTGGTGCTACTCATCCAAGCACGCTTAATTTCGGAGTTCTAATGGGATCCGGTGACGACGTGTTGCTGCCCTCTTCGGTTAATTGAAGTAATTGATTAGACTCTTAAAATTAGGCATATTGTCCCCATGGTTTTGCCCCATATCATCAATAGTTAATAACTAGATTTTTCCCGTGCAACACACTTTTAGTGCTTGTTACTTGCATTACTCGATAGTTTTTTTTTAAATCTTTATTATTGTTTTCGTTTTGTTATGTTGCAAATAATATTTAATATATATGAATGTCATTTGACAAAATTTCAAAAGTATGAGTTTTTCCAATTATTTTCATCGTCACACTTGCTTGCATAATTTTTCAAATTTATGTTATTTGTTCGAATTTTCATTTTTCGTTGATTTGTTTCTTCTATCATCGCTTGTAACTCGATATCAAACTTAATCCTAAAATTAGTAGGTATAAAGAACAATTTTCACGATCCTGTAAAAACCCTAACACATTTAAATTGATTAGTGTGCTAAAACATTTGTATAAAAGGTTTAAAATCTCGCTTTTGAATCTAAAAACACAAATTTTATTTGAGAATTGTGTGTTTGTCATGAATTATTATTGTCAATTTACATGATAAAACACAAATATCAAGAACCCGCAATTTTGGCCAATTAAACGGGATCTATTTTTCTCAATTCCATGAAATCTATTGATGAAATTGATCATATTTTTGAATTTTTTTGGATAGAAAAACCTTAGATTGGGATATTGAATTATCAAATTTAAATTCTGATCAAAGAAGATAGGTTAATGATATAAAATTGGCCAAATAAAAATAAAATAAAAACTAACAGATGTCTAGTAACTACCGTAATTTTCCTTTATATAAAAAATGAGTGTTATCCCGTGTGATATACAGATGTGTTTGTATTTTAAATAATTCATTTTCTATAAAATATTAGTGCTTAAAGTAACAATTCGTATAGATCTTGAACTTCATAATTTTTACACATTAAGATTAAGAACATACCTTAATTATGCACAACAAAGAAATCTAATTTCCGTCTTAAGCACTTTCTTTAATGTACGATATAAAATACAGTATTATACTTTTAATTATTCTTCATGTTTTTGTGTTTATATGTTGTGGTAGAGAGAGGACCAAACTCTTATTTATACAGGAGAAAGTATGTCTTTCATCCAAACACCAAGGGTCATGTTCTTTCGCTAATAGTCATGTCTTTTCATTAAAAGACATAAAGGTATATATATTTTTTTAAGAGACATAACCTTTTATTTAGGATTTGAGGGTTTTTTTTTTTTTTTGGGGGGGGGGGGGGGGGGGGGGGGGGGGAGATCTTGGTGGAGCTTTAGAATTGAAGCATTTAGGATTTTAGTGGCTTTATAATCTGGGTTTTGAAACTACGACCCACTCTGTGATATATTAAAGCATCAATATTAATATGCTACCAACAATTTTGTGGCTAGGGCAGCAAATTTAACTGGCATATAAATGGGCCAAATTAAGAAAGAAATACCTGACATATTCGTTTTTCACTAACACATGTAGTTTATATAACATAAAGATTACATAACCATGTATAGATTATAATTGACACATGTGGCTTACAACTTTATATATCGTATAGATTACATGTGATTAAGTTACAACGAATGGATAATGATGGTGGTTTACATAACAACATCGCTCCACTTTGTGGTAACTGACAGATTCACATGTCACACTTTTATTTTGAGTAACTAACAGAATTATTTAAATAAAAAAGGGGAAAGTTTATTGAATTGAGACACTTGGAAATACTTGACAATATTTAAATCGAAATACATATCAATAGCCCAAACAATATTGTTACAAATTCATCATGAAACCCTCCGAAATATGAAGTGATTGATCGTGTATTTGATTCAATTTGAGTATATTGATTCGATTAAATCTTCCCTATCAAACATTATTGTTTTTAGAATATCACATTTTTGAGTAATTTCTTATTTTGTTTAGGAATCCTATAGTTGAGAATTTTGGGTTCCATATTTTAAATAGGATATTATATACTCTCTTTAATTAATTATGTTTATGTATCTTTCAATTGTAGCAAGAATTTGTTGAACTTATGAATGCAACATCATTTTTGATTATTAAAGGCATATTAATTACAAAGTGTCTCATAGAGAGTGGAGAAATTACAAGCATGATAATTTCAACATGCTTTATTGAATTAGGCATAAAACTTTCTAATGAGTTGATATTATAGATTGAGCCGGACCATAGTCACCAAGGTGGCTCATCTAACAAAATCTGTGGCTTGTCTCATGTTGTTTGGGATACTACATTAGTAAAGCATACAATGACAACCTAAAAGAAGTCATTATGATTGTTTAGCCACATAGAACTAATGCATAATATAGTGCTAGAGATTTACAATGCTGTTAGGGAGCTATATTACCCAAAGGTGATAGCTTTTTCTTTCAGTAGGGTGATTGCATTTGTTGTTTATGTGTTATGAGAGTATCTAACTACATGTTGCATTATTCACCCAAAGGTGGGAGTGTAATGATGTGCTTGGACACTTTGTGTTATAATGGCTATTTGGTCATTAAGCATGTATATCTATTGCTCACTAATGATTATAAATTCTTTTGTTGAATGGTTTCATTTGCAATGAATAATGTGAACGCTTCCTTCAAAGTCCTAATTGGGCAAAACCTTAAGACATAGAAAGAAGGTATTAGATTTCCTTGGGGATTGCTAACCTTGACCTATCTCTTCATGTTGATGCACCTGTTGCCTTAGAGAAATGAGAGTAGTAATGAGGAAATAGAATTTTGTTAGCATTGGAAAAAGTCTAATCGTCTTGCGCTTATAAAATGAAAAGAACTATGGCTGAACATCTTATGAGTGGCCTAGCTGTGACTGAGAATGCAAAACAGTTCCTAGATGTTATAGGACAACAATTCCAAGCGTCTAATAATGCTAGGCTTCGAGACCTAATGAGCGAGCTTACGGGAATGAAATATGATAAACAGGTGTCATGATTGGAGTTGTTTCAATTCTTCTTTCTTGTAAAATCTCAAGGGTTTGAAGTGGTTTTTTGGCAGGAAAAGAGGTTGTTAGTTGGCTTGTGTTCTCTTCTTTTGGGGGCTTTGTAGCTGGTGGTTGTTTGTCCTGATTTTTTGTATCTTGAGTTAGTTGTCTAGTATATATAGCTTGTTATCTCTTATAATAAGATTCCTGTTATGAATGAAATCAATTTTCCCTTTTCTCAACCCTAATTCTCTTAATTCCCATCTCTTCTCTTAATTTTTATCTTGATTCTCATCTCAATTCCACTTCAATCAAAGGCCATGACTCAAGAATTACCTTCAATCATAACAATTAGTATTAGAGCTTGAACAATTGCTTCCAATCAAGTTGAATTTGCCTTAAATTTGATTGATTTAGTAGCTAAACAAGCTTCTTTTGTTCCTAATTCAGTTGTCTAGCTTGGATCAGTCTCACTCGAGTTCTTGTGATCTGTTTTCACAATCTGGCCAGACGAAAGAGAACAGTTCAAATGGATGGAGGAGTAACTACTCGAGCTAATGCTGTTACTAAAACTACGACTTATGCTGGGGCTACAGTTGCTGGAATTAATGCTGGAGCTACTGCATTACCTCAACAAGGAGATCACTTTGAACAATTTATGAACCAGATGCAGCAGGTGATGGCCATGATGCAGAGAAGTATGGATCAGAAGTTTGAGATGTAATCTCAATAGCTCAATGGTTTACAGGAGCAGATACGTGGACAAAACTTGCCTTCAAGAGCTAGAGTGCTTTCAGCTACTAGTCAGCAGGCCAGACCACTATATCCTTCAAATTCTAATATTTCTGGTGAAAGTAGAGAAGGTGTGGCAGGGCCTAGTAGCAGTGGATTTAGGCAACCGCGATTGGAATTGGAATCTTTTGATGGTACACATCCTCATTCTTGGATCAAGCAATGCGTGAAGTATTTTCTTTTCTACCAAGCAGTAGAAGCTGTGAAGGTTGAGCTTGCTATTGTTTATTTGCGTGGTGATCATGAGGTGTGATTTTATAGTTTGATTCGCAGCAATCCATCTCTTTCATGGTTTGAATTTGTGATTGAAATGTGTAAGCGATATGGTGATGAAGACCTTAGTGATGTGGTGGATAATCTCAACAAATTGGCGCAAGTAACATCTGTCAAAGGTTACATGACAAGGTTTGAAAACTTGAAGGCTCAAATAAAGACAGTGAATCCAGGGGCCACTGAGGCCTACTACATTTCTAGTTTTATCAGTGGATTGAAACCCAAAATCAAGAATTTGGTTAAAGCATTGAATCCTTTTACATTGTCTCAAGCACATTCTAAGGCCAGGCTTTTTGAGAACACAGTTTTGGTTGCACCAGAGGGCCAACGTTCCAGGATTTTTCAGGGGCCAACACTCTTACAATCAGTAGCTCCTGCAGCTAATGAACCCCTGTTTATAGAGGAGAAGAAGGCTCAGAAGTTGTGCTTTAAATACAACCAAAAATATTTCTTTGGTCATAAGTGCAATCCAAAGTTTCTGATGACTGTCACTGGAGCTGAGACACGAGAAGATTCTGAGATGCCAGTTGGTGAGGAAGGTTATGAAGTGCAAGATCAGACATATGTGGAGGAATTTGAGCATGATGAAATGGAAATATCAGTTCAAGCTTTGACTGGAAATGGATCACACAATACCATTCAAATAAGAGGTGAAACTAGACATAAGCCATTATTGATTTTGATTGATAGTGGTAACATGTATAGTTTTGTGAATCCTAAGATAGTGAGGGTAGTGGGACATGAAATGATCAAGACTAGTCCTTTAGCCATTACAGTGGCAGATGGAAATTCTAGTTTGACACAAACGAAGTGCAAACAGTTCAGTTGGGTGATGCAAGGACATGATTTCATGCATGATTTTAGAGTTCTTAGATTGGGAGGTGTGATATGGTCTTAGGAGTGGACTGGATGAAGACAATCAGCCCCATAGTGTTTGATTTCAACCAATTGATAGTTTCTTTTGATAAAGAGGGCTAAGGAATACAGCTGTAGGGCATTGTTGAACAAGGACAATTTCATATGATGTCAGGTAAAAGATTGAAAGGAGTAATCAAGAAGGTAAGCTATTAGTGGATAGGCCATCTTTTCTCTGATGCTTAGCGGATGCTTAGGTGAAATCGAACTCGTTAATTAACAAACTTATCTTGGACCATAAGGATCTTTTTGAACAACCAGTTGTTCTTCCCCCAAAATGAGCATTACATCATGCTATTCCATTGAAAATTGATTCTAATCTAGTTAACATGAGACCTTATAAATGTCCACACCCTCAAAAGAGTGAGATTGAAAGACAAATAGATGAACTCTTGAAGACAAACTTCATTCGACATAGCCACAGTCCTTTGGCGTCTTGGATGAACTGTATGGCTCTCAGTGCTTCTCAAAGTTAGACTTGAGACAAGGTTATCATCAGATTCGAGTAAAGGATCCTGATATACATAAGATTGCATTTAGCACACACCATGGGCATTATGAGTTTGTGGTTATGCCTTTTGGGCTAACCAATGCTCCGGCAACCTTTCAAGCCGTTTTGAATGCAGTGTTCAAGCCTTGAGGAAGTTTGTTGTGTTTTTTGATGACATTTTGGTTTATAGTCCTTCAATGGAGGCTCATGTGGAGCATCTGAGGCCGGTGTTTGATATCATGAGGCAGAATAAATTGTTTGCCAAATTGTCTAAGTGTTCATTTGCTCTGGCTCAAGTTGAATACCCGGGTCATATTATATCAAGTGATAGAGTTGCTACTGACCCCACCAAGGTTCAAGCAATGAGGAATTGGCCAGTTCCTGTTTCACTCAAATAATTACGAGGATTCTTAGGTCTTACTAGCAATTGCCACAAGTTTATATAAGGATATGCTATAATAGCCAAGCCCTTGATAGATCTCTTGAGGAAAGATGCCTTTGGATGGACAGATGCAGCCTAGGAGACTTTTTAGAATCTTAAGGAAGCTATTTGTGCAGCTCCTGTGTGGATTATGCCAGACTTTAAGCTGCCTTTTGTATTGGAAACAGATGCTAGTAGCACATCAATGGGAGCTGTTCTTTCACAAGCAGGGAGGCCAGTAGCCTTTCTCAACCAAGCCTTGTGTTCTCGAAATGCAAGTTTGCCGATCTATGAAAAGGAGTATCTTGCAATCTTATTGGCTGTGTAAAAGTGAAGGCACTACTTGGAAGGCCATCATTTTATAATCAAGACTGATCATCAGAGTCTAAAATACTTGCTTGAACAGAAGATTTCTACTTGAGTGCAGCGCAAGGGACTTATGAAAATGTTGGGATTGGACTATTCAATTGAGTATAAAAGTGGAAGAGAAAACATTGCAGCAGATGCTTTATCTCGAAGTCGGGAGGAAGGAAATACTGCAGCTTGTAATGCCATATCAGTAAGCTTGCCTTCTTAGATGCAGGAGGTATAAGATTCGTATGTAGGGGACACATTTGCATAAGAGTGTATCACAACCATTAAGCCTGCTGCAGATGAGGATTCAGGTGTGATGGTTTGCAGTGGAATTATCATAATCAGGGGCAAGGTGTATATTGGAACAGCTACTGACTTAAGGAAGTAGGTTATTCTTCCCTTCCACTCTTCATCTTTGGGAGGCCATTTAGGTATTGAAAGTACTCGTCAAAGGCTGAAGACTTACTTTCATTGGGTTGGTGTGAAGGGAGATGTGGTGAAATTGGTGCAGACTTGTGAAGTATGTCAACAAACCAAGAGTGATCATATTCCTTATCAAGGACTACTTCAACCTTTTCCTATTCCTGATGGAGGTTGGCAACATATTAGTATGGATTTCATAGAAGGATTACCCAAGTATGAGGGGAAGAAGGTAATTTGGGTTGTGGTTGATCGTTTTACTAAATTTGGGCATTTCATTGGCCTCAACCATCCCATTACAGCTGCAAGACTAGCAAGATTGTTTCTGGATCACATCTATAGACTTCATGGGTTGCTCCAATCTATCATATCAGATCGAGATAGGTTGTTCACAAGCAATTTCTGGCAGGAGTTATTCTTGTTGCTTGGCTCTACGCTTGCCCTTAGCTCCTCTTATCATCCACAAACGGATGGACAAACTGAGAGAGTTAATCAATTGTGGAATAATACTTGAGAGGGATGACTTTTTCCAATCCAAAACAATGGCATAGCTGGCTTTCCTTGGTTGAATTTTGGTATAATATGCATGCTTACTCATATTTAGGGATAACTCCTTTTAAGGAACTCTATGGCTATGATCCTTCATCTCCTATGGGCCTTCAAGCTGTGGCAGCAGTGGCGGAAGTCAGTGAGTTTTTAAAGCAGAGAAGGCAACTTATACAGCAGCTCAAAGACAACTTGCAAGTGGCTCAAGCACGAATGAAATTGTTTGCTGATAAGAAACGTTCTGATAAAGTTTTTGATGTTGGCGATTAGGTTTACTTAAAACTGCAACCTTATAGGCAATCTTCAGTTGCTGTTTGCAAGAATATCAAGGTTTGTGCTCATTATTTCGGTCCTTATAAGGTCTTGGAGAAGCTTGGATCGGTGGCTTATAGACTGGACTTTCCTGCAAATTCAAGCGTCCATCAAGTGTTCCATGTTTCCCCCCCAAAGAAGCATTTGGCTGATGGGGTAACATGTTCTGTAGCACCTCCAGCAACTGCTTCCAATGGCATTCTAATTTAAGGTCCCTTGGCTATATTAGAGTCATGAGAATTGCAGCAACAGTACAGGAAAGGGCAGGAGGTGCTCATTCAATGGGCTAACTTAGATTCACAACATCATGGGAAGAATTGAATTTTCTCAGGACACAATTTCCTTCCTTTCATTCTTGAGACAAGAATGTTATTGAGGGGAAGGTATTGTCATGATTGGAGCTGAATTTGAGCTGTTTTAATTCTTCTTTCTTGTAAAATCTCATGTAAGGATTTGAAGTGGCTTTTTGGCAGGGAAAGAGGTTGTAAGTTGGATCGTGTTCTTTTTTTTTTTTTGGCAGCTGTGTAGCTGGTGGTTGTTTGTCCTGATTCTTTGTATCTTGCGTTAGTTGTCTAGTATAAATAGCTTGTTATCTCTTGTAATAAGATTCATGTTATGAATGAAATCAATTTCCCCTTCTCAACCGTAATTCTCTCAATTGTCATCTCTTCTCTTGATTCTTATCTTGATTCTCATCTCAATTCATCTTCAGTCAATTGTTATGATTCAAGAATTACCTTGAATCATAACAACATGGTGGTGTTAGAGACAATATCTTGAAAATGGTCCACGTCCAAATTAAACTCAAATCTTGTAATGTGACCCTTCGTGATTCCTTCATAGTGATGTTCATAACACTTTATCCTCTAGTTTTTCTAAAATCAAGACTGCCTACCTGAAAGAAAACCTGGTCTATCAATGATCTCATTACCTAGTGTGTTGTAGAGGAAAACAAAGTCAAGAGTGACGTTGCACTACCAGTTAATAAACTCAAACCAAAATTTGATAAGGCTAGTACCACAGAGTCTAAGTTCCATGTGCCAAAGAAATGTGAGGGTTTTAATAAGGGCGGTGTTGGTAACTTATAATTGAGCGACTTGCTATTATATATGACAAGTAGGCTATATAGGCAATTATTAAAATAACAATGGTTTGTAACTATAACTCCAAAATGCATAGAACACCAACTTGTACAATTTGCCCACGTTCAATTCACCAACCTGCAATTCGCCCACTTGTAGTTCGCCCACTTACAATTCGTCCACTTACAATTCCCCCACTTGCAATTCTCCCACTTATAACTTGTATAATTCTTCCGTAAAATGCTTATTTATATAAAGCATTACACAAAAATCGCCACTTAAATGAAAGTTATGCCGACATAGCGCCTATTATTACACAAGTAACTAAAGGATAGAAACAAACATGTTTTTCCTAAAAATCATACTCATCCACCTACCCCTTCTTCTATAAAAAGGGAAGGAAAAGAAAGGAAGTGAGGCAATGAAGACTCCACATCTCTCATTCACACTTCATTCTTCCATAATCACCTCTCTAGAGCAATGATCGTTCAAACCTTATATTCATCTTAAAGAAATATCAAGTTGGGTGTGTAGCTAGAGCTTGAGTTCATGTCATCCTTGAGAACCCCACCTCGAATTTAACTCAAATATGATAAATAAGCACACTGACCAAATTCATCAAAAACATTTTGGCCTTGTCTGTAGGAAGGATCATAAGCTTAATGTTAGTTGAGATAGTTTTTAGCATTTTTTCTAATAGGAACGAGCCTTCTCGGGTAAAGTTAATTAAAGAATCTCCCCACTATGCTTGAACATGCAAAACGATTTTCATAAGTAAGCCATGTATTTTACCTCCTTAAAACACTTTTAACCAATATCTTTGGCTATGCAAAAAGATTTGCTCGCGTAAGCCAAGGGTATTTTACATCCTTTGAGCACTTTTAAGTATATCTTTGCAATATAAGAAGAAATTTGCTTGAATAAATGAAGTATTGTTATATTCTTTTCACTTCTTTTCATATTTTGTTTGATCAAAAACATAAAAACACATCATAGTTACATAGAACCCTTTAAGAGCTTCATTTTGATATGTAGCTCAATTTGTAACTCTTCATGGAGCGAAAGTTATGCCCTTTTTAAATTACAAGGTAAGTAATATAACCACTTCGCTCAAAATTCGCCCAATTCAAATTTTCACCTCTTTTTAACATTTTATTTGATCAAAAATAGAGAAACTAATAATAGTTACATAAAACTCTTCAAAAGCTTTGTTTTGATATGTAACTCAATCTGTAAGTCTTTACGGATTAAAAGTTATGCTTGTTTCAAGTTACATGTTAAGTTATATAACCACTTTGCTTGGAATTGGCTCACTTCATCTTTTCACCACTTGTTCATATGTAATTTGATGCAAAAAAAAAAAAAAAAAAAAAAAATTTCCTCATCTTAGTTCTATAGAACTCTTCAAGAGCTTCGGTTCGATATGTAACTCAATCTGTAAATATTTATGGATTAAAAGTTATTCTTGTTTTAATTTACAAGGTAAGTTATATAACCACTTCCCTTGGAATTCACCCACTTTAACTTTTTACCTCCTTTTCATATTTTATTTGATAAAAAACATAAAATCTCATCATAGTTACATAGAACTCTACAAAAGATTCGTTTTGATATGCAATTCAATCCGTAACTCTTTACAGATTAAAAGTTATGCATGTTTTAAGTGACAAGGTAAATTACATAACTACTTCATACGGAATTCTCCCACCTCAACCTTTCACCTCTTTTTTATTTTTGATTTGATTAAAATAAAAAAAAAAAAACTCATCATAGTTACATAGAACTCTTCAAGTGGGAGGTTTGTCAGGACACCTGATAGGTTCATAGTGAGAGCCTTAGTGGTAGACCGTGGCGCTGAATTTGGTCCTTTTAGCCACAATAAAGCAATTAAGTCTTCTACTTTTGTGTAATCGGTTGCTCGAACCATGCGTGTACAACTGACATTAAGAGAAAGTAATGATTTTCTTGGTATTGTATGTCAATAATATACTACTCATTGAGAATGATGTAGGGGTGTCATTAGCTATAAAAATTTGGTCGTCAAGAAAGCTAAATATGAAGGACATGGTAGAAGCCAACTCTACTCTTAAGATTAAGCTTCTGCAAGGTCGTAAGAGCAGGATGTTGGGTTTCTATCCAACCGCTTATATTGATAAGACGTTGTCATGGTATAGCATGGAGTCCCTCTTTCTTTTGAGTAGTGCTCTAAGACACCTTAAGAAGAGGAGCAATTGAAAAATATTCCATATGCTTTAGTAATGGGAGGCCTCAGGTATGCCATGATGCAAATGAGACTTGATGTCTGCTATGCCGTGGTATAGTAAGCAGATGTCAATCTAACCCAGGTTTGATGGACTAGGTGGCAGTGAAGCATTTTCTCTAGTTCTTGAGAAGAACTAGAGACTATATGCTAATCTTTCAAAGTGACGAGCTGGTTCCAGTTGGCTATACTGATTTAAGACTTCCAGTCAGATTAAAATGATAGACGTTCAACGTCTAAGCATGTCTTTACCCTTAGAGTGGGAGCCATTTGTGAGACGAATGCCAAGCAGTATTGTATTGCTGACTTCACAATAGAGTAATTGAGCTCACAAAAGGTTAGGCTCAGTAGACCTTTGGTTCAAACTTAAAAGGGGTGAGTATGGACTTTGTCATAAATTGGATTTAGGACAAGTGGGAGATTGTTAGGAACAGTGTCCTAAAATCCAGATTTATTCTAGATATATTATTTAATTAATAAATAAAATTGAAGTCACAGTCGTTTTCTAGTTAAATTTGTGTAAGCAAGCATTTATACTGCATGTGATTTTCTTTTGGGAGACATCCATGAGATGGGTGTAGTCCTCATACTACAATTTATATGTTTGTTCTAAGTGGTTTATGAGACTAAGTCACAGATAGAGTTGGAACAAATGGCATGGATTATTGTTTGAAAGGCTCGTAGTCAAAGACAAGTTTGGACAACTTGTATTCTAAGACTATAACGTGACACTTTATATGACTTGTCTTGGTCATGTGGATGGAGATCCAAAAGTGTTAGGTTGCTGTGTTTAACAAGATTGACACACTAAGTTGGACCATGTGGATTACTTATTTCTAAACTACTATTGGAGATGAGTTCCTGAGGGTATTTTGGACTTATGTATGGAGCGTTAGTTGCTTTGGTGTACTATAAGTAAGATCTAAACGTATGACTGAATTTCCACGTACACTGGGAAGCAGCGTGAAGTGTGATAAGGTGAATAGGGAATCTATAGTCTCTTATGAAATACAGACGTCCCCTTAGTTGATAAGCAAATATTTGAATAGTTCGAAAACTTTGGCCAAAGTATTCTAAGTGTTTGACATTTGGAATATATGCTATGAATATGTTCAAGTATAAATAAATTATTCAGTGAAAGGCGAGTCGGTAACTAATGAAGAATCTGTGAGAAGGATAATAGTAGTGGTTATATTTCTCCTTTGTCATGGACATCTAGTGGAGGGATTGTTGTCATCAATACAGTCTATTAAGGAGATATTGAATAAATGGTTTAAGTCTGGAGTGCAGTGAGATTTATTTAATGGAATTAAGTCTCATTAAATGGTAATCAAATTATTCATGAGATGATTAATTTAACCCATTTTGAGCCAGATTTAAATTGTCCCTGAGATCTCTATGTAAGCCTCTGCATTTCTTGCCATTAGAAAAATATTAAAGAATTCATGAGATGAATTATTTATCCATAAGATGGGTAAATTAATTTTGCCAAATATTATTCATGACATGAATAAAACTTAAACTTATAAAATAAAATAATTTTGAAAAATTAAAATTCATAAGATGAATTTTTATATGTGGAAAACAAAGCAAAACAAATCGCAAAATTTCTTATGCAAGGGGTTGATCCGTGCGCTCATCAATAGACCAACCAACGCACAAAGGGATATTCGCATGAAAGTGAGCGGACCAATCAGTGGCCGCCATGTGTCACGCGGTTTTGAATTTAAAATTAACACGGCTTGAGCTGTGACTAAACGTCGCGTTTTATCTGTGCTTTTGATTTAAACGACGCGTTTTGCTGTGTTCACCTACGCATCCCACATCATTTATTTTGTACTTTTTTGCCCCAGTACACTAATATAAATAGAGGTACCTATTCCAAGAGTTTGGTAATTGAATTAAAATAAATTTTTTTAGGTTTTCTGGAATTGTTTCAGAGACCCAATTGGAGATCCGAAGTGAGTTTTCAAGAAACTGCTCGAGTTTTAGCAAAAGCTGCTCTCCGAGAAAAATTTTGGTTGAAAATTTTCTTTCCACGGTTTAATATTTTTCGGAGCCTACCCTCCGGGCAGCTCGAGGTGATTGCGGAGAAGATCGCGGGGTCTCGATTTTCTTGGTTTATTTTGGAGCAAATCTAGGTATATTCTTCTTTCCGTTGCTTTTAATTTTTGCTTTTCTATTTATTTACAGTATTCATTATTATGCCTATTTAAGTTTACGTATTGTTATGAATGTATTAGAGTAAAAGGCCCATAGATCTAAATTGAGAATTTAGATCTGTTGATTTAAATAACGAATTTAAATATGTAGATTTAAGATTAAAAATTTTAAATTCTAGGTTTAGAATTATGAAGTCTAAACCCCTTCTGTTGCATAAGCTTTAGGGGGATTTTTTGAAATTCGTCCTAACAACTAGTATTAGAGCAAAGGAATTTATAAAGATTACCCTATTCCCAAGAGCTCTTGCACGTGAGGTGTCACAAAGCTTGACTCTCCAACTGAGGGCTTAGGTAAAGAGAAATGTCTCATATTCTAAGTGCTCTAATAGGTGCCTTTTGTTGTGATCATAGTTCTCAACTAGGAACCCAACGATTGGCATTAGAGTTTATTTTTTCCAACAAAATTTGTCTTTTTCCCAATAGGGGAGAGGAAGAATTGAGGAAGAGCTGAGAATTATAGAGAATAGAGGGAGAAGTAGGGAGAATAGACATTGAGAGAAGAAGAAGAAGAAGAAATCATTTCATTTATTAATTTTGATTACAAAGTGAAAGACTTCTACTTTTACTACTTCTAACCCAAAAGGCGGCTAAGCCATTCAAAAATATCTAACAGCTAGCTAAAATGTCTAACTCACACCTAACTACATAACTAACTAACAAACCTTCTTTCCTAACACTAACTAACAAACACTTAGATTCCCTTGCTACTTGTATTACAATTGAATGGACTATTTGATTATTAATAATGAATTACTACTACTTTATCTTACATATCACAATCATGACAAACCACCATACTAATGGGTGCCCACAGGTGTGGTGTTGTTGGTGACACCAATACCTCTAGTGGATAGGCTGTCGGAGGGGAGGTTGAAGTCCCCATTAGTGCTGACGGGGGGAAGGGGAAAGGAGGAAAGAGAGTGTGAGATGCCCATGCCTAGATTAGGGTTCATTGTTGACCTCAGAGGGGGAAATGACACACCGGAGACTGCGACACCGGAGTCGATTTGCCTGGAGTGGGAGGATGATGGGGCGGTGGTGCCAAATTAGAACAGTCGGTCACCACCCCAATGGCGTTGGAAGTAGCGATGGACGAAGGGAGCACGCCATGGGACGTGGCGGTCCCTACAGCCGCATGATAGGATGCTGGCACAGGGGTGACACTCACAGTACTAAAACTGGGGGAGGGGGGAGAGGGGAGGCTACCGGTTTGGTGGGGTTAGGATTAGGGGCTGCCATAAATTTAAATGAAAATTGACAAATAGATAACTAAGTCAAGCAGAAATTGAAACTAAGAGAAGAATTACATACAACTGTAAGAGAAACAAAAAAATAAATAAATAAATTGTTGAAGAGGTTTTACTCTCGCTCTGATACCGTGTGAAAGTAAAGCAGAAGGAAAAATATTATTGATAGTTGAAAAATGATAGTAAGTACAAATATCCCTATTTATGGGGAATATGAATACTACAATAATGGAGATAGATCGAGGATATGCTATAGGATGACTGGGAATCACCTCATATCATATCTTAGTGATATGATAGGATCATGAATACCCTAGTCGTCTAATACTATACGCCGTATATATTTGCTAACTTAGAGGTATTATCTAGCTCAACCGATAAAATAAGAGAGTTATTTACAATTTATATTAATCAAAGTGGATTTTTAAGAATATAACAAGTACATAGTCTTGCAATAAATTTTTTTCCCCCTTAATAAGTAGGAAAAATAACTTCTCATAATGAAAGGTAATTGTTGTAAAATTAGTCCCTATATGACTTAACTATGTCAAGAAAATTTAAGTCAAGAAGTGTTCAAAATTATAGATCAAATGTTGTAATTTTTTAGTGGCACAAGTTGTATTTTTTAGGTAGAAAATATTATATCAGCAGGTTATTAAATTCAGTTATAAGTCATGTGGTAAAATGGCTCGGCTGCCCCTGCCCGTGGGCCTGTTTTACCTACCCGTGCCACTGCCCGCTGACCGAAGCTTCTAAAGGAAGCTAACCAATTCTGTTGTAGATGGCTGACATGCGCCAACCATCCGGGAGTACTGTTTGTGTTTCTTGTGGGCTTATATGGATCGTTGATCTGGATTGTATGAACGGCCGAGATTGAACCAGTTTGCCTTGCCACGAATCGGGTTGCATTTGCCTATATATACCGACCCTTTTAGGGTTAGCCGTACGCTTTGCTCATTTCTCTCTATTTCTCATCAGCCACTGCCTATTCTCTCTTTTTCTCTGGCGATTTGAGGCGATCTTGAGGCGATTGAGGAAATCCGTGGGTGTTAAGGCTTGCTCGTTCAAATCTTGGTAGTTTGGGTAGGCTTCAGTTGTGAGCTTTCTCTTCCCTTACTCTTTATTTCGTTCGTTTTTTAGGTTTCTGTCTTAGAAGCCTTAAGGATCTGTTTGTATAAAGTTGTATATCGTTGAACTTTGGTCTGTAATACTTGAACTCGACTTATAGTGGATAGACTTCCCTAGAAATAAGGAGCCGTGGAGTAGGTCCTTATTTAAAGGCTGAACCACGTAAAAATCTTGTTGTTGTCGCTATGATTTTTGTGCATGTGTTCGGTGTTGGATGAATCTTGCTAGACTACAGTTACAGGTTTCTTGAACAAGATCTGAAATATTGAATGTTTGTTGTTATTGTCGGTTTTTCAAGATCTAAATTTAATAAGTTTAAACCCTAGGAATACGACCTAAAACTTAACAAGTGGTATCAGAGCATTAGGTTCTTTACCTTAAAGAAACAGTATGGCGTCTGCTAGGGTTGATATTGAAAGGTTTGACGGTAGGAATGATTTCAATCTATGGAAACTAAAAATGAAAGCAATCCTTATGGCACAAGGTGCTGGAACTGCACTTTTGCCCGAAAAGGATCAACCAACTTATCTAACTGAAAAGGAGAAAGTAGAAATCGAACATAAAGCTTATGCTTCTTTATTACTTAGTCTTGATAACTCGGTACTTAATCAGATCCGCTCTGAAAAGACCGTAGCAGATATATGGGCTAAGTTAGAGGAAATCTATAAGTCTGAGTCATTGACCAATAGGATGCTGTGCATGGAATCCCTTTTCACCTTTAAAGTGAGTGAGACTAAACCCCTAGAGGACTCTATTGATGAGTTCTATAAAATCTGTCAAGATCCAAAAAACGTTAAAGTTACTGTTGCTGATGAATTGTTGGCTGTATTGTTGCTATGTGCCTTAACTAAATATCTTAGGTCCTTTAAAGACACACTAAGATATGGACGTGACACTGTAGCACTGAAAGACGTTACAAAGGCCCTAAGATCCAAGATCCTAGAACTTAGGAAGGAAGGGAAGTACCCACCAACCAGAAACAGTGGGGAAGGGCTGTTAGTCAGGGGTAGAACAAAGATTCGAGACAACCATAACAACCATAACAGTCATAACAACCATAATAACTACAACAATAAAGATAGGAGAAGAAGTAAGAGTCGAAACAGATCTAGTTCAAGACCTAGAAGAGATTGTAGTAAAGTAAAATGTAATGAGTGTGGTAAACTAGGACACATTAAAAGATACTGTCCAGATTACCAAAGAAAGTTTAACGGCACAACTGACAACACTGAATTTAATGACGGATATGACTCCGCTGAAGTATTAGTAGTATCCACAGACCAAACTTCACATGAGTGGGTTCTAGACTCAGGGTGTAGCTTCCATATGACTTCAGATAGATCCTTCTTTACTGAATATCGGACTGTAGCTCGGGGAAAGGTGTTGTTGGGAAATAACCATGGATGCTAAGTAGTTGCGATAGGGTCAGTTAGGGTTAAAGGGTCAAATGGGATTGACTGTATCCTAAAGGGAGTTAGGCATGTGCCTGAACTTAGAAGGAACCTAATTTCTCTAGGGCAATTAGACCAGGCTGGTAAGACCTTAAAGGCACAACAGGGGGTAATGAAGGTCCTTAAGGGTTCCCTTGTAATGCTAAGAGGAGAGGTCAAGAATGGTCTATATGTGCTTAGAGGTGACGTAGTTCCTGCTGGCTGCTCTATTGTAGAGAAAACTGACCTAACCAACCTTTGGCACAAAAGATTAGGACATGTATCAGAGAGCGGCCTGAATGAGCTGAACAAGAAGGGGCTGTTGGGGGGTGGTTATGTGTCTAAACCTGATTTCTATGAGTCATGCATATTTGGAAAACATCATAAACTATCTTTTAAATCTGGAATCCATATAACTAAGTCACCGGTAGACTATATCCACTCTGACCTGTGGGGACCAGCAAGGGTACCACTTTAGGTGGAGCATACTACTTCCTATCTATGGTAGATGATTCCTCTAGGAAGGTTTGGGTTTACCTACTTAAAACAAAGGATGAATGTTTTAGTGCCTTTGTTAGGTGGAAGAACCTTATAGAAAATCAAACAGGTAGGAAGATTAAGGTACTTAGAACTGATAATGGACTTGAATATATAAACACTGAATTTGATAGTTTATGTGCTCAAAATGGTATTAAAAGACACAATACTGTTAGGAAAACTCCCTAACAAAATGGACTAGCTGAAAGAATGAACCGTATGCTCCTAGATAGGGTAAGATGCATGTTATTTGCATCAGGACTTGGTAACAACTTTTGGGGGGAGGCTGTAGCTACTGCATGTTATCTAATTAATAGAACTCCCTCCTCTGCAATTGACTTTAAAACCCCTGAGGAAAAATGGACTGGAAAAACAAGTGACTATTCCATTTTAAAGGTCTTTGGATGTGCTGCGTATGCACATCAATCTGAAGGAAAACTTGAACCCAGGGCTATAAAAGGTGTTTTTCTAGGCTATCCGGATGGTGTAAAGGGGTATGGGGTGGGTGTTACGGATGGAAACAGGACCATAATCATAATTAGTAGAGATGTGACCTTTAATGAAGAGGAAATGCCTTACTTAGAGAAAACACCAGCAGCCACTGCCTCCAATCCTAGGAAGTTTGATCCTGAACTCTATGAGTTCGAGATCAGCCCACTAGAGCCTATATACCAGGAAAACCAGACCTTAAATCCTGAGGAAGAGGTGACCGACAGTGCTGAAGGGAGCACTGAACCTCAAGAAACAATTGAACAAACGGACCTATCAAACTACCAACTAGCTAGGGATAGGGAGAGGAGAGAAATTAGGGCACCAGTCAGGTTTGGCAGTGCTGATTGTATTGCATTTGCCCTAAATACTGCCCTAGAGTATGTAGAATCAGAACCTCTCACTTATACTCAGGCTATTAGTGGCGCTGCCTCTGAACAGTGGCTCAAAGCCATAACAGAGGAAATGGAGAGCCTCAAAAGGAACAAAACTTGGGTTTTGGTTCCTAAACCAATGGATAGGAAGTTGGTAGGTTCTAAGTGGATTTATAAGGTAAAAGAACCCGATACATTATCTGGACAACCAAGGTTCAAGGCTAGACTAGTTGCAAAAGGTTTTTCACAAAAAGAAAGGGTAGACTATAATGAGATTTTTTCTCCCGTTGTTAAGCACACAACTATAAGAATACTTATGGCACTAACGGCTAAGTTTAGCCTATTTCTGGAACAAATGGATGTTACAACAGCTTTCCTTCATGGTGAGCTGGATGAGGAAATCTTTATGGCCCAACCTGAGGGCTTTATTGAACCAAACCATGAGAACCATGTTTGTCTACTTAAGAGGTCTTTGTATGGCTTAAAACAATCCCCTAGGCAATGGTACAAATGTTTTGACCAATTTATAAGAAGTAAGGGCTTTAGTAGATCAATACATGATACCCGTTTTTATTATAAACGTGCTGATACTGTTGATGCACAGTATTTGCTGATTTATGTGGATGATATGCTGCTGGCCAGTAAATCCATGAACCATATTAATGATCTGAAACTAACGCTTTGTGCTGACTTCGATATGAAAGATCTAGGGAAGGCCAAAAAGATACTTGGTATGGAAATTACCAGGGATCCAGCAGCTGGAACAGTGCACTTATCTCAACAAAGGTATTTGGAAAAGGTATTGGTTAGATTCAACATGTCTGAATGTAAACCTGTAAAATTGCCCTTAGCAAGTCAGTATAAGTATACAGTTCAACAGTGTCCCACAAATAAGATAGAAAAGAAACAGATGGAAAGAGTCCCATATGCTAATGTTATAGGTTCCTTAATGTATGCTATGACTTGTACACGTCCAGACTTAGCTTTCCCTTTAAGTGTTTTGTCTAGGTTTTTGAGTAACCCAGGAAAGGAACATTGGGATGGAGTTAAGTGGCTGTTAAGGTACATTAAACAAACCTATAGACTGGGACTTACTTTTGGCCGTACAAAAATAGACATTAGATTGATAGGTTACACCGATTCTGACTTTGGGGGAGACGTAGATAAACGGAGGTCCACTAGTGCTTACATTTACATTTTAAATGGTGGAGCTATTTGTTGGAATTTTAAGTTGCAGCCTGTGACTGCGCTGTTGACCACTGAGGCTGAATTTGAGGCCCTCACAGAAGCCATAAAAGAGGCTGTCTGGCTGAGAGGGTTACTGTCAGAAATAAACCTCGATAACGGGCCTCCCGTACTGTTTTCGGACAGTCAATCAGCCCTTGCATTGTGTAAAAATCCCGTGTTTCATGATAGGACTAAGCACTTAGCTGTCAAGAGGAATTTTGTAAACGACATGCTTGAAAGGAACACTGTTGAACTGCGAAAAATCTGTACTGCTGAAAATTCAGTGGATATGGGCACAAAAATTTTGACTTTGGACAAGTTACTCAAATGTATTAACTTAGTTCAAAGTAATTGGGATCATGGATGGCGAACCCAATGTGTTTTGCTCCTATTACTAGGGAATGTCCAGTAGTTAACCCATATAGGTACCAAGGTGGAGAATTGTCGTAAAATTGGTCCCTATATGACTTAACTATGTCAAGAAAATTTAAGTCAAGAAGTGTTCAAATATTATAGATCAAATGTTGTAATTTTTTAGTGGCACAAGTTGTATTTTTTAGGTAGAAAATATTATATTAGTAGGTTATTAAATTCAGTTAAAAGTCATGTGGTAAAATGACTCTGCTGCCCCTGCCCGTGGGCCTGTTTTACCTGCCCGTGCCACTGCCCGCTGACTGAAGCTTCTCAAGGAAGCTAACCGATTCTGTTGTAGATGGCTGACACGCGTTAGCCATCAGGGAGTACTGTTTGTGTTTCTTGTGGGCTTATATGGACCGTTGATCTGGATTGTACGAACGGCCGAGATTGAACCAATTTGCCTTGCCACGGATCGGGTTGCATTTGCCTATATATACCGACCCTTTTAGGGTTAGCCATACGCTTTGCTCATTTCTCTCTCTTTCTCATCAGCCACCGCCTATTCTCTCTTTTTCTCTGGCGATTTGAGGCGATCTTGAGGCGATTGAAGAAATCCGCGGGTGTTAAGGCTTGCTCGTTCAAATCTTGGTAGTTTGGAGCACGTATGAAGCCTTGTAGGCTTCGGTTGTGAGCTTTCTCTTCCCTTACTCTTTATTTCGTTCGTTTTTTAGGTTTCTGTTTTAGAAGCCTTAAGGATCTGTTTGTATAAAGTTGTATATCGTTGAACTTTGGTCTGTAATACTTGAACTCGACTTATAGTGGATAGACTTCCCTAGAAATAGGGAGCCGTGGAGTAGGTCCTTATTTAAAGGCTGAACCACGTAAAAATCTTGTTGTTGTCGCTGTGATTTTTGTGCATGTGTTTGGTGTTGGATGAATCTTGCTAGACTACAGTTACAGGTTTCTTGAACAAGATCTGAAGTGTTGAATGTTTGTTGTTATTGTCGGTTTTTCAAGATATAAAGTTAATAAGTTTAAACCCTAGGAATACGACCTAAAACTTAATAGTAATATACAACAAAAAATGAAATGGTTTTTTGACTTGACGACACTAATGTGCATCACGATCAAAAAAAGGCTATAGAAAGATCGGATCTCACAATATTGTACCTTTTATTATAACATAGTTATAGGAGGTTATCAATCAAATTAAGGAGATGGAGAAAACTATACCACTATACTAAATTTTGTTAAAAATTTAAGTGCTATATGAAACATTATTAAAGTGAAATTCGAACGCTATTAAATATACACATTTTTAAATTCATCAATGTTACTGCATGGAGTACACTAGAATCAAAAGAGCTTTCAGATATATTTAAAGGAGACAGAAAAAGTTATAATACTATATGTTCAGAGTAAAATAAATGCACTTTACTCGATATGAATTAAAGTAGAGTTTGAAGAGAATCAGATGTGCATAATCATTTGAAAAAAAAAAAAGAATCACAATACTATAACTAATACTCAAATTCTGGAAGACAATACATAGTAGCTAATACAACGACCAATTCTAGATCAATTTTGACAACTAGGTTCCTTTAGGAAGACCATTATTGTGAACCTCCTTACAAAGTTGCTTCTCTACAGGAAAGACTTTAATCTTGGTATGCAATTCGATATTGGAATCTAGTTTTCTTTTTGTCTTTTGATTTTCTTCTTTGTATGCACCTTAGTATCTACTGGAGGTTTCTTCCTCGTTTGTAATTACCCAAAAAAAAAAAAAACCATAGTAGCTATTACCCACGAATTAATATGGACATAAGAATTTCCAAACACGTCCAAAGGAGACAACAAAGCTCTACTATTAAGCGAGAGATAGGGGGTGGGGGGGATCAACCAGGTTTCGGATAAAGGCACGGTGTAAAGAACTTCCTTACTCCCTAGGAAAAAAATTAAAAGAAAACTAAGTGCATCAAAATTGGACTACACCGAGGTCGGCAATGTAAAAGGTTGATTTTTTAGGTTTTGTCTCAATTTTGGATAGAGGAGAATTTTATCATTTATAGTTCATGTATTATTTGTATTTCTTTGGGCCCTGCTTTCCTTGGTGTACCCTATTTTGTATTATAAGTTCTCTCGCTAATTATCAAATAAAATCAACGTGTTTTCCACAATATTAACCAAAGTACTTTTGAAGAGAATCAAATGTACAAAATCTTTGTTCACAAGAATTGCAGTACTAGAACTGGCACTCAAATTAACGAGGATTACTTATGATAATAGTCGTTACCGACTAACAATTGATAACAGTCGTTACTAACCTACTAACATGAAGTCTATGAAAATGGATAGGGTTTCCAAACACAATGAAATCAGACCCAAAAAAAAAAAAAAAAAACCTATACTACAACGCTAAAAAAAATAAACAAATAAAAATTCAACCTTTTATACGCAATATTAACCAAAGTAGAGTTTGAAGATAATCAGATCTACATGGTTTTTTTTTTTATTTTTCCGATATGCAAGGCGACTCACCGTACAAAAAGGACAAACCCGAAAAAGAGAAACCCATAAGATACGCAAAAACAACATATAATGAGATGTATATAACTTTACCTTTACTTACATGTACACAGAGTTTTTCATTTTCATTTATAAAGGGTCAGAAGAAATGCAACAGGAGATAGCAGCAAGGGTGAGATGGAAGACAAAAGAAGAGGCATGATCAAAAATGGAGGAAAATCTCATCTCTTGAAGCTCCCATATAGTACACACACAGTAGTATAGCCCATCCACTGCCCTTATCACCAGGGTCATCCTCCTCCTTCGACACAATCTCTAGAGAGAAGCAGTTGGAGAGAGAGGGAGAGGGGGAGAGAGAGAGAGAGAGAGAGGTGTTGTGGAGTGTTGTAAGAGACAGGTTTGAGGTGCTGTGCTTTCTCTCTCTCCCCCCTTAAATGAACTAAACTTTGAACTTCTCGAGTTTGACGTTGTAATTAAAGACGACACAAATCCCTCTGATCAAGGTGGTTCTGAGAATTTAGGAGCTTCAAATTAAAGCAAATCTTATAGTGGATCCAAGATATCGAAATTGGGTTAAGCATACTAGGATAATGTATTTTTAGATTACAATATTAGCTAATATGTAGATTATATATTTTTTCGATTATTGGTAAAATTTCGACCCAAAGAATAATTCACCATGGGGTAGCCTATCTTGGGTCTGTAATGCTGGGGTAGTTTCTTTTTGCTTTAATCTGATATTCTTTGTCGATTATTTATATTATGCATGTGTATATGTGTTTGTAATATATATGACAGATAAGTTGTTATTTGTGAAATTAAGAAAGGTGATATGTGATAAAAGTAAGTTGATAATATGACTGAAGTCGTTCCTCAAAAGAATCTTCAAAGATTAAAAAACAGCAATTCTTACTTTAATATTTCAAAAAACTTCGCAATGAACCAATTTGAAAAGCAAAGTATTTCGAAATCCAACACTTTCATTGCTCGGTTTTGATTTCTTTCTCTCATATTCATGTCCCTTTTCTTCATTTTACTTTATCATGTACTCTCTTGGTAGAGTACCCTCGGTTAACCACTATTTAATTATCAATAACAAAAGTGTTCATAAAACTTTGTTTCTAGAAATTAAGGATGATAAAATGTAATGACATTTTTATCATATCTGAGAAACTTAATTGTTGCTGCTGCATTGTTAAATTGAACTTAAGACTTCCGCTATTAAATATGACAAATAATATTGAAATAAATAGCTTGTTAATTTTCCATTTTTAAATTCAAGGCAAGAAAAATATAGGATAAATTACATATTAATACCATGAAGTTTGACATAGTAAATTTTTAATCCATAAACTTTCTAAAATAATATTTTAGTTCAAAAGTTACATGTATTTAATAAAATAGTCAAATTGATGGCGTGAAATAGTGTAGAACTAGTCATTATTTGTTGCTAAACTCACCGTTCACTCGCTATTTCCCTTACTCCGCAAATGAACTGTAATGTTGTGACATTTCCAATGAACAAGAGTTTGATGAAGAGCCTATTTTATACCCTTACACACTGCAGTTTGGAGTATTTTATTAAATGCATGCAACTTTTTGTACTAAAAATTGTTTCAAAAAGTTTATAGACTAAAAATAAATACAAATATCATAGTATTAATATGTAATTTATCCAACTTTAAAAGGTCAAATGTCACACTTTGGACCGAAAAACTATCTCAAAAAATATGTCAACTACAAATTTCTTCAAGGAAATTGCATAGAAAATGCGTATTGTTTTTCATGTTCATTGATAACACATTTTTCAGTTTTTTTTGTGTTTTTTTTTTTGGCTTCCTTTTGTACTGAAAGCTAGAAAATTTTACCACTTTTTGCAAGTCTGTAATTAACGGCATGTTTGCTATCCTTTTTCTTTTAGTTTTTTTTTTTATTTTTCAGGTTTTTAAAATAATAATTTCTTATTCCTAGTTTTGTATTTTTATTGTAACCCAAATTATTAAAGAAACCTGTAAATAAAAATCAAAACAAGAAAAAGAGTGTTCCAACTACGGTGTATAGTTTTGCAAAAATAAAAAATTACATATAAAAAATTAGCTTTAGAGTTTTCCAAAAATAAAAAATACAAAATTATTCAAAGTATGAGTCATTGCCGGAAAAGACACTACAAATAAGAAAATTTCAAAAATTGGTATTTCGAATAAAGAGACATGTCCAACTGGTATTCACGTGGACAAAATTGCCCATGTGGATATCATTTGGATAAATACCTCTTTTGCGATACTGAATTTAGATATTTGCCTTTTATTACTATTATGATATTGTTTTCTAATTAGTTTGCATAATAATAACTACCACATTCCTTTAAGAGATTAGAGTCATGTTTTACCCGAAATAATTTTTTTTTTTTTTCCTTTCAATAAGTATTGTGCAAAAACTCAATATAAAAATAGGCACATCTACAAGAATTGAGGTCTGACCCGAGCCAACATAAACAAAGCCCATATAAAACAAAAATAAAATGATCATCTTTTACTACTTTCAAAATTTTCAAAAATTTGTGCACTTTGTACAATATTCCAAGCAGTCTCAAAATTCACATAGGAATGAATGTGGTACTAGGAAGATGCATTAATGAATGCATGAAAGCATGCATGTATGTGCATGTTTCATATGCATGTGAGAGAAGTGGCACAAAAAACAAAGAGCATTGCAGTTGCTGCTTCTACGATGCTTCCTTCCTTGGGGTTAAGCGGCACTCGACCAACTTCTAAACATTGAGCATTTAATGCTTCCCGCCACATATTTTTGTCCATTTGCCCCTACCATTCCAGCCCGGGTTCCGATGTTGTCTATTTTTGTGCCGTGTGCGGTCATCATAAATTAATGCAAATAAACTTTACTGAATTGGACTTACCACGACTTGTGGGGTAAGTCGATCTCAAACTGCATGAGTGCGACTGCAATCAACCACATCGTACAAACGTTGATATTTTTAGTAAATCTCACTTTGGTTTGCAATTACTAAGTGGAAGTCAATGCTCCAGCTAAAGAGACTTTGTTTATATATTTTTGTGGATTTGTACTCAAAAGTGTTGCACAGAAAAGTAAAGAATATGAGACCAGCCCAAATAGCAGTTCGGAGAAGCAAAATCCAGAGATGCCTTACCTTAAATGCTTATGAGTGTAAACATGGAGTGCAGATAAGCTCAAGAGCTCAGCAGCCTACCTCGAGCCCGAATTAATTAGGTGTATATCCGACACCCTTGACTCAAAGTAACTCAATCAAGATTGAATATAACAAGAGATAAATGTAATGAACTGTTTTTGGTTACTAGATCAGGACTTAACACTTATCAAATTCTTATAACGATACTCAAACCTAATTTCCATTGTCTCCCCAAGCCGTGACACCAACCTAACACCAACGCTATCAAGTTCAAGGCTTGGCTGTCGAAGAGTTACTTTGTTAAAAGGGGATGGGGATAGAAACTATGGCCGAAAGGAATTACATACTCAAACATTGTTATGCAACGCCCGTTGCATTGCTTGGAAGCAAAGAACTATAAGTCCAACTACCGCTAAGGAAAGGAAAGAAGATAAAAAACACATGTTTGCAAAGAAATTGTAGAAGTCGGTATATTAGTAACCCTTTGCTATGCCTCTTAAGGTCCTTTATTTGTAGTCCAAGGATGTAACCATTGCATCCTTATTTGACGACAGTTCACTCCCACGCCTTACCGTAATGCCTCATTATCTTCCTTGGCTAAATCAAGGTGTTTGAAACATGTGCTTGAACCAAACGTCCTTCCCCATGTTCTCCGACTTCTCGTTATCATTGAGGCTAGCATTTCTCCTATGCGATTTTATTAACTTCCTCGAGTCAAAGGGTCCCCTTTCTTGCTGCATTTCTGGTAACTACCTCAAGAGTGAATTCAAGATCCCTATAACTGATGCAGTGCGTGATGGGAAAATTGGGCAACGGGAAGGTTCAACGGCCTTCCCTTTTGAATTTTATTATAACTGAAATAAAATTAACAAAAGAGGTTCGTAAGCTCGTTTCTCACAGGTCGAGAACTCGAGATCACAAAAAGGGAGAAAATAATTTATTGGAATTTTAAATTGGATCATCAAAAGCCTAGACCCCTCTCCTCCTTTTATAGGGAAGATTAAGATTTAAATCTACTAAAATTAATGGAATCAAAATCTGAATAAAATCGGGAATAAAGCTAGATAAGTCAAATACCTAAACTTTCCTATCCTAATAACAATAAAGTCTGGAATTAAATGAGATAAGTAAAGTAACTAAACTTGCCTAAAAACAAGGCCAAACACGTGGCTCCCAACTAACACCCACACGGACCTGCTCTGCTTGGCGTCACGCCAAGTCCTTCCTGCCGCCAAGCAGTGCCGCCACTCAGCTCGCTGCATCATCCTCCCCGGGTTGGAAGGAATTCGTCCTCGAATCTGACTGGGGATCAACGTTGATGTTCTCGCCAAAGTACGGGCTGAGATGGTTGACGTTGAAAATGTCAGAATTTCGCATGCCAGGAGGAAGCTGTAGGCGGTAAGCGTTGTCGTTAATTTTTTCAAGAACCACAAGCGGACCTATCTTTCATGCTGAGAGCTTATTATACTCCCAAGCTGGGAATCGTTCTCATGTTAAGATAGCCCAGACCTTCTCGCCAACTTGAAAGTGAACACCTCGCCGCCTACTATCGCGGTCATCCTTGTACTTGGCGTTAGCCTTCAATAACCGCTCCCTTGTCTGTTCATGAATGTCCTGAAGGGAAGATATGAAGTCTTCTACCTTGCCATGAGGACGCTCCAAGTCTGGAACTGGCGCCAAGTCAATAGGAGCTCGTGGAGTGAACCCATAGACAACTTGGAACGGTGTGAACCCCGTGCTTATGTTTACTGAGCCGTTGTAGGCGAATTCAGCTTGGTGAAGCTTCTGCGCCCAACTCTTGGGATCTTTGACAGCCAAACAGCGGAGTATGTTCCCTAAGGAATGGTTGGTGACCTCAGTTTGGCGGTCGGTTTGCGGGTGATGGACCGTGCTGAAGGACAGAGTAGTGTTCTCCAATTTCCAAAGGCTACGCTAGAAATGGTTGATGAACCGAACATCCCTGTCAGACACTATGCTGGACGGTAAGCCATGGAGCTTGTAAACGTCTTTGAAGTAAAGGCTTGCAACGTAGGTGGCATCTACTGCCTTCTTGCACCCAATGAAGTGAGCCATCTTCGAAAACATGTCAACAACAACAAAAATGGAATCAATTCCGCCAACTGTTCGCGGCAACCCCAATATGAAGTCCATGCTCACGTCTGCCCACGGTTGATCAGGTACCGGTAACGGTAAATAGAGTCCCACGTTCGTCATCCCTCCTTTAAAAATTTGACAAGTACGGCATCGCTTGACAAATCTCTCAACCTCTTTGCGGAATATTGTGGCCAAAAATAAGTGGCGGTAATGAGCCACAACGTCTTGTCCCTGCCAACATGTCCAGAATCATGCTTCTACTCTATTATTTTCTGACGCCAACTAAAGTGTGGTACACATAGTTGGTTCCCCTTGAACAATTACCCATCATGGATTGAGTAATCCGGCACTAGGCCAAGTTGTGCGTCATGCCAAATGCTGCTAAACGTTGGGTCATCATGGTACATATCCTTGAAATGCTCGAACCCGATAACTTCAGTCTTACATTGCGTTAAGACCATGGTCCTCCTGCTTAAAGCGTCAGCCACCTTATTTATCGCGCCAGAAGTGTGTTTGATTGAAAAGTGGAAGAGTTGGATGAAACCTGCCCACTTGGCATGCCTCTCTGACAACTTCTCTTGACTATTGATAAACTTCAGGGCTATGTTGTCTGAGTACAGAATAAACTCATGGTTTGCTAGATAAGACTTCCAATGTCAGAGCGCCCTGACCAAAGCGTAAAACTCTAAGTCGTAAGTAGAATATCTCAACTTAGTCCCATGAAGTTTCTCACTGGAGAAAGCAGCCGATCTTCCTTCTTGACTTAGGACGGCGCCAATACCAACCTTTGAACGTCGGTGTGTAGCTCAAAAGTCTTCTGAAAGTTAGGTAACGCCAACACTGGGGCTGTTGTCAACTTCTCCTTGATAATGGCAAAGGCGGATGCGGCTTCAGGTGTCCAAACAAAAGAACCTCGCTTAAGGCAATCTGTGATAGGCGCTACAATGGAGGTGAAGCCGGGAACGAAGCGCCTGTAGAATGACGCCAGCCCATGGAAGCTTTGTGCTTCACTAACGGTTCTTGGTGGTGGCCAGTCACGAATGGCTACGATTTTTCCTTCATCAGTCGAAGTACCATCCTTGGAAATAATGAAGCCAAGGAAGGTCACCTTCACCCTCATAAATTCACACTTCTTGAATGTGGCGAACAAACACTGACTTCTCAAGGTAAGAAGAACCTCTCTTAGATGATTGACGTGCTCAGCACAGTTACGGCTATAAATTAAAATGTCATCAAAGTAGACGATGACAAACTTGCCAATGAACGGACGTAATACCTGATTTCATGAACCTCATGAAGGTACTAGGTTAGTTGGAGAGACCAAACGGCATCACCAACCACTCATAGAGACCTTCTCTTGTCTTGAAGACTGTCTTCCATTCATCCCCGGGAAATATTCGTATCTGATGGTAGCCACTTTTGAGGTCCAACTTTGTAAATACCCTGGCACTTTGTAATTGATCCAAAAGATCATCCAGTCTTGGAATGGGGAAACGATACCGCACTGCTATTTTGTTGATGGCTCTACTATCCACACACATACGCCAACTCCCATCCTTCTTTGGCGTCAGCAAGGCTGGGACAGCACAAGGACTCAAGCTTTCTCCGATGAAACCTCTAGCGAGCAACTCTTCAACTTGGCTTCTGAGTTCTTCATGCTCAAAAGGACTCATGCGGTAATGGGGTTTGTTTCGCAAGGATGCTCCCAGAGTTAGATCGATTCTGTGCTGTATGTCATGCAAAGAAGGCAATGTGGCTGGTAACTCATCAGGGAATACATCGGCAAATTCCCTTAATAGAGGCAAGATTTCACTTGGCGGCTTGTAGGACACACTGTCAGCTTCTTTCCCAATCAGAACAAACACAACCTTGGTGTCGCCAACTTCTTTAGCAAACAAGGCGTGACACTGCACATTGGGGTGTTGAGCCACGGTAGCCTTTGGTTCCTCCTTCTTGGGTAAAAGCACTGTTTTCACCCCTTCATACATGAAACTGTACGTGTTCCTCCGTCCATCGTGCAAAGCTCCTCGGTCATATTGCCAAGGACACCCTACGAAGAGGTGACATGCATCCATGGCGACGACATCGCACCATGCTCCCTCCTTATGCCTTGGCCCTATTGAGAAATTCACGAAACATCGTTTGGAAACCGTCACCTGATTACCCTTCTTCATCCAAGAGAAACGGTATGGTTAAGGATGGGCTTCAGTCATCAATGCCAATTTGTTAACCGCCTCCTCGGAAATGAAGTTTTCACAGCTTCCTGAGTCTATAACCACACGGCAAACTTTCCCGCCAATAGTATAGGTCGTTTGGAAGATATGGTTCCTCAGCTAGTTGTCTCATTGGTCATTCCTTGGCGTGAGGTAGACACGCCTAACGACAAGACATTGACCCTCGTCTCCTATAATGGGGTCCTCTCCCTGTTCCGCTAAGTCCTCTTGACCATCTTCTTCAACGGCCTCATCTTCTTCTTCAGTAGGCTCATTAATGAAAAGAGCCTTAGCCAGTCTGCCTCCCTTTTGGAATTCGGAGGCACGGTGACCTTCTTCTCCGCACTTGAAGCAACGTATACGGGACGAACAACCTGCCTCTTGATTAATCTGCTTCCTAATAACAACAGGAGGGGCTCTGTTCTGGGCATTTTGACTCTGAGTTGGTGGCACACGGTTTTGATCTCTATCGCCTGCTTGTGTGTTCCCTGTCACGCCAGAAGTGCTGCGCCTTTGTTGCCGCTCCACATTCACGACTCTCTGAGATGCTTCCGCCACAGTAAAGATATCAAACATATTGAGTACGTCTTGGATGGGCTCTCTTAGGCCACTAATAAAGTGATCCGCCAACTTTTCTTCGGACTCTGCCAAGTCGTTTCTGGCAATTAGGGAATTGAACTCAACAGTGTAGTCTTCAATAGACTTCGAACCTTGGCGTAACCCTTAAAGGTGTTGGTACATGTTCCGTGCATGATTGTACGGTAAGAAGGCGCTGCGAAGGTGCTTCTTCATCTTCTCCCATGTTTCAATCTTGGATTTTCCTTGCTTGAACCGGGTTCGTTTAAGCTGGTGCCACCAGGCGGCAGCCCCACCCCGAAGGCGAGTAGCGACGCTTGTTTTCTCTCCGGTATTTCCCTAAATTCAAGGACTTCCTCGACGGCTACAAGCCAATCTAAGAACTCCTCCGGACGTCCTCCTCCATTGAACTCTGGTAACTCGATCCGAAGCCTGGATTCCCACCTCCGATCGTCACGATCTTCACCACAGCGCTATTGGCACCTGGGCCTTAGGTCCTGTTGGTCTTCATCGAAGAAAGGGTTCATAAAGGGGTCATCCTCGTCGTCACCATTCACGCCAGGTGAAGGGTGGCGTTGGTGCCTTGCTCCACCCATAGAGTTGAGGTTAGCACCAATTTGGACCAAGTGTTGCTCGATCCGCCGGAATCTCTCTTCCAATTCCTCAAATCTCCTCTCATGCTGTTGGTGGCGATCTCGGTCGGTAACGTCTTCCACGGTGGCATTCCTTGGATGTCTTCCAGGGACCATCGTTATAGGAAACGAACTGAGCTCTGATACCAGATAATGCAGTGCATGATGGAAAAATTGGGCAACGGGAAGGTTCAACGGCCTTCCATTTTGAATTTTATTATAACTGAAATAAAATTAACAAAAGAGGTTCGTAAGCTCATTTCTCATAGGTCGAGAACTCGAGATCATAAAAAGGGAGAAAATAATTTATTGGAATTTTAAATTGGATCATCAAAAGCCTAGCCCCCTCTCCTCCTTTTATAGGAAAGATTAAGATTTAAATCTACTAAAATTAATGGAATCAAAATCTAAATAAAATCAGGAATAAAGCTAGATAAGTAAAATATCTAAACTTTCCTATCCTAATAGCAATAAAATCTGGAATTAAATGAGATAAGTAAAGTAACTAAACTTTCCTAAAAACAAGGCCAAACACGCGGCTCCCAACTAACACCCACACGGACCTGCTTTGCTTGGCGTCACGCCAAGTCCTTCCTGCCTCCAAGCCATGCCGCCACTCAGCTCGCTGCATCAATAACTGTCTGAGTGGTTATTTTTTTAAGAATTAGTTAATGCGCTACATTAATTATAGTTAGGGGCGTACATGATCGGAGCCGCTCGTGAGTAGCTCCAATAAAACTCAACTCAAACTCGAATTAATAGAGTTCGAGTTCGAATTCGAGTTCGAGTTCGAGTTCGAGTATCAAAAGATACTCGATTAATAAAAGAGTACGACCGAGTAGTGAACTGCACAGGTCGATACTCGATTAAATACTCGACTCGATACTTGAATTACTATTCGATTGACTCGTATGAAATAGTTCTTGCTTAGTATTTTCTTTTGAAATGGATGGCTTGTAACATTAATTATAGAATGAAAGAAGGAAGCTTGAATTTCTTGTAAAAGATGGCATGTGATATTTGTACATAATATATCAGTGTTTTATGGTTGTTTATGTTAAAATATATATCAGTGTTTTATGGTTGTTTATGTTAAAATATAGTGTAAGCAATAATTGAGTATTCGAATTGAGTACAACTAAACAAATACTCGAGTCAAGTCAACTACTCGTATAGTTAATCGAGTTCGAGTTCGAGTAAAAATTACTACTCGAATCGAGTTCTACTATGACTTCGAGTATTGGAGTAGTTAATCAAGTTAAAATAGAGTACTGAGATACTCGGCTCGATTCGACTTGATTTTACCCCTAATTATAGTAATGTCATTCGCATCCTTTACTATTGCTGGAAATCACAATGAGCTTTCTGCGTGAAATCCACTTCACTCATTAAACCAAGCGTCATCATTTTAGACCCTTCAAATTTGCTGGATTAACAATTGCCCCCTTTTATTGGTTAGTAACTTTTCTAATTCATAACGGATAAAAAGTTGATTTGACTACTAATGGCTACAAGGGGCTCAAAGCGGCATGGAGACAACTCAAGATAGCTTGTTTACACGGGTTTAAATACTTTAACCACTGCAACGAAAACCTTGCACATGTCTCTTTGCTTCATCATCTTGTCGCTTCTTGCTTTAGCATTCAATCTTGCCTTTTCTTAAACTCGAGATCTTTCTATGCTTTTTGATTTCTTGTTTGTTCTTTGTGTAAATTCTTCGAATCACACTCTCAATTTCTACTCGAGGACGGCCTAGATTGTTGATCGGGTAATTGCGCATGAGAGTACCATAGATGCCGTATTCAAGAGGAAGACCAAACTGTGCATAATGGAAAAGCTCCCTATTAGAGATAGGGGGTGTCAATGGCAACAAGATCATCAGCAATGGATTTAAGTTCAGAAAGGTAGGTTCCCATTGTTTTGTTGTCTTTGCGTAGATAGGCTAGTTGGTTACATAGGTCGAATTCCTTGGCAAGAGAATGATCACGGGAGTGTTTATTGAGAGCGTCCCACATATCTTTGGAAGTGGGTTGACAGATGACATCATTGAGGACAGGCTGGGCAAGGGTAGCAGCGATACAAGAGTGAATACTTTGATTAGTACACGTCCATGAGGTGTAATCAGGATTAGAAATAGATGAGCCATCAATATGAAGGAGATAGGGAGACGGACAGGGGTACCATCAACAAATCCCATGAGTCAGTGTGCCCTAAAAATCATGGATATTTGTTCACACTAGGCAAAGTGGATTGCTCTAATTTGATGGTAACAAGGTTAGTGACATTGGACATAGAAAAGGAGGTACGAGAGGGGATATATGAGGACGAGGAAGGCGATATAGGAGTTATAGACATTGGGGGTTGAGGAATAGAGCCTAGGGTTGTAAATACGAGAAGACGATCATCAATGCCCGAGGTGGCCACGGATGTCGGCAGAGATGCAAGAACCGTGCTAAAGGAGGGGACAGCCACAAGCGAGCGACTGGAGAAGGAGATTGGAGCGACGAGGGACGGTGTCATTGGTAATTGTTGGCCAGTGAAGGGACGAGCAGGGGAAGACATAGCTAGAGATTGTTAGGCTTGGGAGATTGATTCCCTTGCTGCCACGGAGAAGCCTTAACCAATTGAGGAGGAGGACAGACAGAGCACCAGAGTTTAGAGAGAGAGAGAATCGAGGACAAAGAACGACGGCACCAGAGATTGGGTTGTAGGACAAAGAACGACGGCGACGAAGGGGACACCGTCGAACGACGGTCGGTGGGGTTGAGGGTGACCAGTGGTGGTGTATTGCGTGAGGTTAGGGTTATGCTTTGAAGCAGATGAATAGGGTTTCAACACTTCCTCTCTCTCTCTCTCTCTCTTTTTGAAATTAGGGTTAGGGGAAGTAATTAGAGTTTATTTGCTCTGATACCGCGTGAAACCCTATGATTGAGTGGCATACCTAACATGGTATCCCAGGCTTATATTTATAGAAGAGGAGGAGTACCCAAGATAAAGTTCAGGTAAGACTATAAATACAAGATAATTAAGGATAAATAACACACAAATTCTAATATCTTTTTATTGCTTCCCCTTGGGCTGATAGGCCCATTGAGCAACTCACATGGCTTGTTCAGGCCGGTAACTTTATTATTCTTGACCATCTTTAAATAACTTTGAATTTAACTCCTCTTAAATAGGGTCCTTTTTTCTTGAAAGTAAAAGGGCTCTTCTTCTAGTGCCCCGGCCCTAGTAATGAGTACAATGTTTGCCCCAAATTTGGAGGCCCCTGAGTTTCTAGAAATTTTCTCATATGCGTTGAAATTTCCATTGCTAAAGTCTTGCTCCTTGAGGAAAACTGGGGAAGACAACACCTTTGCAAAGATACAACGCCCTACCCTTTGAGCACTACCCTCAATGAGTCAAACGCCTGAGGGCCTTTAGCGGGTCCAGTGGGCCACACGTGCGGATGCAATCTATCGCACTAGGTCGAGCAAGCAACCATGTCGTTTTGGACGTTTTCTGTGCAAAAATTTATTTGTAATTTCAAAATTCGATAAAGAGTTTGACGCTTAATTAAATTGTAGTTTTTTCTTCAAATTAGGAGAGGGTTTTTCACGTAAATATTGGGGTCATTGTTTCGATGTTTTTTGATGTCGTTCGCTTCCATTGTGCCTAATTGCGTGAATTTTTCCAACAAAACTGAATGTTTAGCTTATTATATAGGATAAATTACAGAAAATCACCCTAATTTTTACTTCAATAACCAAAAACCCTCCACACAAATAAAACAACTCACTGAGCCCCTTGACTTTTGAAAAACTTTCACTTTTCCCCAAAATAACTTTTTTTGACCATTTTGCCGCTCAACAATAAAAGTTATATTTTATCTTATTATATTTTTTATCTTCTGAACTTATATAATATTGCTATAATTAATTAAAATAATTATAATTTTATAGATGTAGAAAATTCCCTGACTTCTTTTGCGAAAAATATAAAAAAAATTTCTAATAACATAAAACTCTTTTTTAAAAATAAAATTAAACATTATGGGCAAAATAATCATAAATAAGTTACATAAAGGTTAAGTGATAAATTTTTAATAGGAATGGAGTTTTATTAGTACTTTTATTTGTGAGAAGAATTTTTTTATTTTTGAAGCAAAAGAGTGAAAAGTTTTCTATAATTTACCCTATTATATAATAGCATCATTTAGTTATCGATTTGAATTGAAAAGCCACAACAAAGAGATTGTTCATTTTCATCCTTCATCTGCGATTTGAAGCTTCATCATTCTTTAGTCTAGTCAGCATGTAAAGTAATAAACATATTTATAAAGTTAAAAACTAGCCATACCCAAACTTGCACAAGATGAGAAAATCTACGGGATCTTTACCAGTTACTCTAGTCCTCACTTGTTGATGTGGACTTGCCCGAGCCTTTAGCACGTTTAAACATTCAACCTCTCCACATCAAGTTTGACGTTTGAGAAAGCAGTCCAATCCAGACGTGAAACTAATTTACTTTACACAAATTGGCTTTCATAAGCACCCTCCACATTGTAGTACAAACCCGAGCCCATTTACAAGGCATAAAGAGAACCTTTATTCCAAGCAAGATCGAGATGATCATGTTATGGAAGCACAATGCAAGTCGCTAAAATACTTTATATTTGTCAATAATTATCTAAAAGACAACTGATTTCGGAAAATCGACCAAAAGGGCATTGATATGATAACTGCTTATCGAAATTTTGATGTCAGCAATGCGATCAACTTTTCAACATCCCGGTTAGTATTCAACTAACCCGACGCCACATCAATGCCCTTTTGATTGTAGGCTCCAGAGTATATTGTCTTTCTCAAGTATTTATAGAACATAATGACCATTGAATACTTTTTCTTAAACTTAGTGCCCTTCCAAAATAGGGTAAATCACATATACGATCACGTCTAGTTTATAGTCCACAGACTTCATGAAATAATTATTTAGTCCAAATGTTAAAGTATGAAATAAAATCGTCCAAAACGATAGTGTAAAAGGGTTTAGAACTTGAAGTTATTTGCAGGTAACCCTACAATCTTCTCACCATTCTCTTTGTCACACATACGAACCACAATGTTGTAACATTACTATTAAAAGAGTTAGATGAAGGACCTATTTTCCACCCTTACACCATCTTTTGGACTATTTATTCAACACATGCAACTTTTAGACTAAAAACTTATTTTACCAATTTATTTATTCCAAAATACTAAAGTCACTCGAGCAAGCGCTTGTGCTTGCACCAGGCGATGGCAATGACGTAGAGGAAGACACTGCCAGTAGCGCCACCACCGACAGTCCAAAGGAACTCTTGCATACCGGATTTCTCGTCGTCGAAGAGGTCAATATGAATGTTCATACCAAAGATTCCGGCCACCACGACAAAGGCACTAATCACCAGGGTTGCGGTGGTCAACATGACACCCATCTGAAGGAGATGGTTCTGCTTGTCATCCAGCATTATGTTGATGTAGTCCTCTGTGTCATCAACGTACTCCCTCAGCTATATAACCAAAAACACCACCACCACCATGAAATATTTTGAATTTGATTTCATGTGTTTTCCCTTAAAGAAAGTTAAGGACTAATATCAGGCGAATCAGCTCTGGATCTAGGTCACCATTAAAGCGGGACAGAGTAGTTATCACTAAGGCAACCCTCATGAGCTTAGGATTTCATATATTAGAGCATCCACAACGGTTCTTTTCCATGTAACACAGACTATTTTAAGATTGAATACAAGCATATCAATACAATAGCATGCGGGTAAGAGGGGAACAAGAAGAGTGCTATTGATGTAATTTAAATGAAGTCCAAAGCACCCAGCACGATTCAGAATGTGATAGATGATATTATAAGATGGCATCGAGATACTATCGATTAATCACTATTTCAAAATAACAAATAAAGCAGCAAACTAGATTGCTAAATTTGATATGCTTATGAAAAATCTTATAAAAGTTAACGACTATATAGCTCTTGGCTTAATCGTTTACGAACACGGGAAAAGAGCAACTTATACTCCCTAACAATAATCCCTTACTGTCTGAGACACCTAGCTCTCACGACACAATGACTATGACCTTGCCACGACTGCGATCCGCAATTCAACTGAGATAGTCAGGACTTGAACTCTCTTTTAGTTGTATCCTCATATCCTCAAATTTTAGAGTTGGAGAGCGAGACCCTTCAGTATGGACCACAATGGAATCAAATAAAGACTATTAGATAAGCAACAGTTGTTGTCTAACAGATGTTTAGCTCACCATCATGCAATTGGCCCTTACGTACAGATAATTTCTTAATGGCCTCCACAAACATTCAAAATATTACGAAGGTAAACTAAGGCTCTATTTGTTTTGAAGGGTAACATTTTCATCTCGGAAAATCTTTATTATCTAAATATTGTCATTAATAAATATTCTTTCGTCAAAAAGTTCTGCTTTTTTAGCTAAGAAAAATAATTTCATTATCTGTGTTTATATGAGATTCACACTTGATGAAGTTTAGGTTGAAATAGATAAAGGACGTGACGTTACGATAGAATATGTTTTCCCTTTAGTGAAAGAAAATGTCATTCGTTCTCCTTCAGAGGAAGTCAACTTCCTTTGTGGAGGGATACATTTTCCATTAAAGTAAGGATTGCCAGTTATTTGTACTATAAAGCTTCAAAAATGTGATTGAAAAGTCGTTCAGTCAAAACAAACGAAGCCTAAAAGCAAATTATATTTCCTCAAAAAAGAACTAATGCAATCGTTGTGGCCCTTAATGAAACATCCACGAAACCCATCTACCGCGACTAAGACCAAAACCACAAATTTATTCCGTGCTCGGCATCCATGCCCGACATCCATACCCGAGGCCACATAACATAGGATAAAGGAGTAAAGTGCATACCGTGGTGAGTTTATTAAGAGTGCCATCAATTTGAACAAAGTATGCTTCCAAAAGCATCTCGAGCTCTTCCACATCAAGGTGCTTGCTTATATCACTGTGAGTGGTACTCGTTCGAGTCCCACGGCTCCCTCTCCCCAATGCGGTCGGTCCACCAAGGAAGTGCGCATCTTGGAAGTCACTCGCGGCTAAACCGCCTTCAAATTGAGCTGAACCACCATTTGCTTCTGATGAGATCTCGGCCGGTAACCTACAAAACATTGAATTAAATTTCAGGTATTTGAAGCATATCAAATCACAGTTCACCATTGCATAATAACTGTAGTAACAGTGTAGGCAATGAGAGTGTTTTTGGCTTTCAAT
This sequence comes from Simmondsia chinensis, assembly GCA_018398585.1. NCBI lineage: Eukaryota > Viridiplantae > Streptophyta > Magnoliopsida > Caryophyllales > Simmondsiaceae > Simmondsia > Simmondsia chinensis. The sequence goes on from JAGTTD010000011.1 coordinate 25,099,423, forward strand.
ACGTGTCACAAAACTCAGAATGGCAGCGTACGGATTTCTAAATGAACATAAATTGCTTTTATACCCACTATTTGCATAAAAGTAAATGCAAGACATACAACCATTAATTCCTATACATCATTTCATAACATGTAGCCCATTTATAAATATGTTTTAGGAAATAGAATACAACATGAATATGTATAATCATTATGGGAGCCATTACAAGGGTACCAATAGGCGACGGCCAGTAACGTATTGGCTACATCAAAATATGTCACATCACGAGACTTATGTTATGTAACAACATAATTTTGATTCTAACATCTGAATTTGCAAACCAGGAGGTTAATAACATTCAAAGTCCAGAATATTTTTACTGTGCCTGGACATAATCGCCGTTACACGATGGATTTTCAGGTTACCAACATTCAATTTTTACACAAACAGAAGGTCTAAAACCAATTTATATTCTCTTCAAAATCCCAACACGATCGCTTGGACCCTTTAAATAATGTATATGAATGACACTGCTGCAGAAACCAGGAAGTGCAATTACAGCAACCAGGAACTGCAATTAGATTATGTCTCCAACGACTTGAGACCTATGGTGTATGTTATTTTCACCTTTTTTTGACTTGCGGGCATGTTTCTGCCAGGGAATCAAATCACAACTCATGGTCATAATTGCAGCATCTCGGAGGGGGTTTACAGGCGTTAAATGACATGTTGCAATGATCACATTGTTGAAAAAATGATACAAGCTAACCTTTAGTTTTTTGGGGAGTTGTATCCCACATTGAAAAAATAGTGTGGATGATTCTTTTCTTAACGGATACATTTATTTTTTGGAGAATATTTTTCAAGATCCGTTACTAGCCGCTTACCTGTAGCGGTTTAACATCATTAAATTTGTGACCGTTTATAGCCATTGGAATTAATTGCACCCGGTTTTAATACTTTTTACCGTTGCAATTTATTACGTCCATTTTTTACCGTTATAAATTATAGCTGTTGGAATTGATTTGTTTTAATTCCTGTTACCGGTTTTGCACTGCTGTAAATAACCAAGCTTACTACTCTCAGACTCCAACTTACTCTCTCTGCCCCTCTCTATCCCTCTCTCTCTCTGTCATCTTCTTTCTCTATTATTTTTATTCTCGACCCCTCTCTTTCTCGGTATCTCTCTCTCTCTCTGAAGTAGCACCAGCAATACACCGAAAATAGAGAGATAAATTCAAGTCAATGCTCTGGCTGCGATGTTGGGTGCCATTTGAAAAATTGGATCTCGAGGGTTTTCAAAGATCCGTTTCATTTTTGCTACTTTCTGCTTCAAACTTTGGGCAAAGTTCAAGATGCTCCTACCCGGCAATTAACGAGTGCACGTTAAGAGTCGGATAGCGTTAATCCTAGAGGACGGCCCCTGGTTACACTGTGTACACACGAGCAGCGGCGAAATCGTCTTTTAGGATAGTGATCTTTACCACGGCGCGATATCATCGTTTTGTAAGTTCTTTTTAATGACTCTCTCTCTCTTTCGGTGATATGCTGGAATATTAGTCAATTTTCTAACAATCTAAAAGACGAATTTTATATCAATCATGGCAACAAAGCCTTCTGCTCTTGACATTCCAAATGTTTTATGATTAGTTACTAAATTGCAGTTGGTGCATTTAGATTTAGTTTAAAATAAATTTAAAAAAAGTTCAAAGTATTGATTAATTTAATAAGACTTTAGGTTCTACAGAGGTTAAACTATATGACATCTTGTTGAGCACTTTGGAGTTGTTGATTTTGTTGTGTGTGAGTTAAGAGTTTGATGATGTTGTTTTGAAGAGTTACAGGGGTCTAGATTATTAGAGTTTGATTATGTTGAACTAGGGTTGATATTTCTATATATACTATGAATAACTAACACATAATAACATTGTGTTTATCTTATTTGAATAATATATTAGAAAGTATACCACAGTCGCTATTAGTATATGCCCCGAATAGATAAATTTTCTAGATCCATCACTGTAGATTGTTATTTGGGGTTTGCTTTGTGGGATAGAGTGGGACCTTTTGTGGATTGAATTAGGGTTATGATTGTTGAAGCAATTGAACAGATTCTGCAGCCTTTGGCGACCGCTGGATTTCGCACTTAGGTGGCTTGGTGAATTTCTGTTGTCATGACTTCATTGAGTTTTGATTTAAGTTTTGTGCCTTTCTTCTTTTGTATCCTAAAGACAATTTTCAAGCCCATGACTTGTAAGAATTCAATGTAATAGCTTGTTTTTCTAATGGTTGAAATAAAACCAGTTTGTTTGTAAGTTGGGGTGACCTGAAACTGCTTCGGCTATCAAATGATGCTTTTAGTAGTCTTGTTTTGGTGGGCATGGCAAAGAAGTGGGGCTTCTTTCTCTTGACGCATTGCTCGTTGACCTGTGACTGTACTCACATTGGTGCAAAATCGGCAATAATCATGGTTTTCTTGAATGTAATGTTGACTTGACTGGACCATCATTGGATGGAGAGGTTATGTTCTGCGGGCTCATGTAGTCATGTGTTAGGTTCATCCCTCTTTCTCTTTCTTTGTAAGTTTGTAGATCCGATTATATTGTTGTGTTTTATGTTTCATAATTGTAATGATATGTGAAATTGACAAATTTGCAGTATATGTCTTTCGTGCCAACTGTATATATGATATACGTACGATATGTGTACTACTTGAGTACTACAAGTGGAGATATGATTCTATTGATATGATATTTGCTCCACTATAGTGTTATACTGACTCTTGTTGAAGTTGGCAAGCGATGGAGACAGTTGTTTAACAGCTCGTTGCAGATACCTCAATATGGGGGTAAAAGCAACTTGTGATTGATGTTGCCAATGGTCAGCTCTCAAGTACTGCTTCATTCCAATACAGTGTTAAAATGCCTAACTCATAGACCGTAACAGGTGGTGTTGACACTACACACTTGATGGGTTTGGCACGAGGAGACCTATTCGTCTTAGGCTTAACATCATAAACGATCTACTCGAAAAAAAGTGATATCACTAAATTGTGTAAGGTCTGAAAAGAACCTTGTGGATTCATTGATAAAGACACTATGTCAAAAAAGTGGTTGTGGAAACATCGAGGGGGATGGGATTAAAATCTATGTATGAATGACCTACGATGTATCCAACCTGGTTTTAATAGATTTAATGTGAAAAGTCATAGTTTCATTCAAAGAGTGCAATGTATTTTATGTTGTCCTTCCCTACGGTGTGGTAGTCCGGAGACGGGTCCATAACCATATGTTTGGTGGTGTAAGAAAATGATTGTACTTGATGGACACTATCGTTATGTTACCAAGGGGTAAGGTTGAGTTTTAGCTCTTAATGGATCCATAGCCATATGTTTGGTGGTGTGTGGTAATACACACTTGATGGGATCCACCTATGTAGGTATGGGAGTGTGGTCACTCCCTATGAAGGTTTAAGACTTACCTTGTTGAGTGCCTATGAATATCCAGGACAAGAACATGGCTGATAAAAGGCGCCAAACTGCAGGACTTGCCAAGATCTGGAGTTTAGTATGTGTCCGAGTGGCAGACTATACAACCCCTTGTGAGGTTCAAGATGAAAGTCACCTCGCAAGCTGTTGATCCTAAACTTGGGTTATACTAGATGACGATTCAAGTCGCAAGACGTTGGCACTGAAAAACTAAACTCACTTTGCCCAATCTATCCTTCTTTATTCTCTTCCACTTGTATCGTTTGCGGAGAATTGTTGGAAAAATGATACAAGCTAATCTTTAGTTTTTTGGGGGAGTTGTATCCCACATTAAAAAAATAGTGTGGATGATTCTTTATTTAACGGGTACATTTATTTTTCAGAGAATATTTTTCAAGACCCGTTACTAGCCGCTTACCCGTAGCGGTTTAACGTCATTAAATTTGTGACCGTTTATAGCCATTGGAATTCATTGCACCCGATTTTAATACTTTTTACCATTGCAATTTATTACGTCTGTTTTTTATCGTTAGAAATTATAGATGTTGGAATTGATTTGATTTAATGCCTGTTACCAGTTTTGCACTGCTACGGATAACCGAGCTTACTACTCTCAGACTCCAACTTACTCTCTCTGCCCCTCTCTATCTCTCTCTCTATCATCTTCTTTCTCTATTATTTTTATTCTCGACCCCTCTCTTTCTCGGTATCTCTCTCTCTCTCTGAAGTAGCACTAGCAATACACCGAAAATAGAGAGATAAATTCAAGTAAATGCTTTGGCTAGGACGTTGGGTGCCATTGGAAAAATTAGATCTTGAGGGTTTTCAGAGATCCATTTCATTTTTGCTACTTTCTGCTTCAAATTTTGGGCAAAGTTCAAGGTGCTCCTCCCTGGCAATTAACGAGTGCACGTTAAGAGTCGGATCGCATTAATCCTGGAGGACTGCCAATTATACTGTGTGCACCGGAGCAGCGGTGAAATCGTCTTTTAGGATAATGGTCTTTACCACAGCACAATATCATCGTTTTGTAAGGTCTTTCTAATTGCTCTCTCTCTTTCGTTGTTATGCTGGAGTATTAGTCAATTTTCTAACAATAACCCAATGGCTCACTCAACATTCGTTATATTGTGGGATTACCGTGTCATTCTTTGCTATCAGAATACAAATGCAATCCTATGGCATATCTAGTTAGAAAGAAACAGATCGATGTTCAAGGACCAACATCCTTAGTGATCTCAAGTCTGCTTGGGCAGCATAGACACTTCCTGGTGCCCCCAAAACTTTCAATTTTGTCCTTTGCTATTAATATACAAATACGATTTCTTTTCTTCCTAAGAAAGGACGAATACCATAATCACCCCCAAAACTTCCAATTTTAGTCTTTGCAATTAATATACAAATACGATTTCTTTTCTAATTAAAGAACGAAAAATACTATAATGACCCCCAAAACTTTCAATTTTATTCTTTGCCATTAATATACAAATACGATTTCTTTTCGTCTTAAAAGAGGACAAATACCATAGAAACCTCTTGGAGTATCACCTGAAATCAAGGTGACCCTCGCGACTTTCAATTTTATCAAACTTATCCCACTAAACTATTAAGTTACATCAATTTGACACCCAGGTGCAACTTTGTCTAAATCGGTGACCCCTTTAACAGCCAAATCACATATGAAGCACTTGATTAGTTTAAATTAATAAATAAATCACATTTTTTTTTCACATAATTCTGGTTGTTGATCGATTTAAAAACTTGGAAAAGGAATTACATTAGAGGATCTAATTAATACTATTTATAGTTTTGGGTTGTGTGCGACTAAACTCAAATTTGCGAAGGGGAAATTGGTTTCGAGCAATAGGTTAAGACGTCTCCTGTAATAATTATCCAAAAGGAAGGACAATCGAGGTAAAGAAAGAAAGATGAAGACCTTTCATCTGGTTCTGAAGGGAGGAACCCATGACCAACATCATGTTGATCATCAGCAGCAGAAGAAACAGAAGAATCTTCAAGGTTTTGTTGTACCAGCTTTTCGGTGAGATACATCTCAGCCATATCTTCATCATCATCAAGCAAGTGCTCCAGTTCATCCCTTACCTGTGTTGTCAAGTACAAGGGTCATGAGCTTCTTGGGTTGGCTAAATGGTTAAAATTCCCCCCCTTCAGCTAGGTGCCAAGATTGAAGCACACCAAGCCCCTTTCCTATGTAGTTGTCTCTGTTAAGAAAAATTGTAACCACCTTACATGTATAAAGGAAGTACAAAGATCATCATAAAAAAATTGTCAAATATTTTGACCTCCCAAAGCACCTTCTCACCGAATGCGCCATGCGTTTCCAAGTTGGGGAAAAATCGGGCTGTTGGGTGCGATGATTGTGAAAGTATGTCAGACATGGGAACATCAACAAGTCGTCGAAATTACAATTGTTCTGAGGTTTTGTTGGAAACCAAATACATGAAAGATCAACCGATCGATCTTTTTAAATGATATTTCTGGTTGCAGCACAACAATAGTTACGAAAAGAGACTGTAAAACAATGATTTTCATTCCTTCATGGAGTTTTAGCAACGAACTGGTACTACTACAAATGCTGCCATATATAGTATGAGTATTGTATTTCACATACTAAAGCACATTATAAATGTTTTTACATCGCAAAAAGAAATGATTTGCAGGTTTTGCATTCAAACATTTGATAGCTATAACTGTATCTCCCTAAAAGACCTATATAATTGCCCTGACAAGTTATGTAACTTCTACAATACCCCTACTCCACAACACTGTAACTGTAACCACAACATGACTGCATACCATGATTTCATATTTTTCGCTGCAACATAAATAGATTGTACAAGAAGACCATAACTTCACCAGATTCGAACTTGAAAAAGTGTCACGTGCAAGAGGTGAAAACAACTCATATTGGAAGAACACCACTGAAATATCCGATATTTTTCAGAGCATGACATTGGCTATGTTCGGGTGAACGGGAAACATTGTCCTGTTGGAAATGCTTTCAACCAAAATATATTTTCTTAAAATTTTCTCCGTCCAACTCTGGAGACTAGTTTCGATACATAAATTTCTAGGCTTACAGATTTTCCTAAGTGAGTTAGAGGTGAGATTGAGGATATGAAATCAGGACAATATTTTCTACTAGCCTTGGAGCAAGCAAACTTACATATAATGGAAGAAAATATTTTCCCTTTAGCCACATTACAACTACTCATTTATACAAACAACCGCTGGAAGTACCATAGAAGGCAGCTTAATGCACATTACAGAGCCTAGTGAACCACATTAGTTAAAAAAACATCATTAAATTAAATCAAGATCCTTATGTAACGTGTACCAACGTCTCTTCAGCTATAATAACTTGATTGGCTGCTACATATCAATTCTTTTGTAATAACTTAATGCACATATATTATATTCTATCTGTTAAAACACATTTATAAATCTATTTACATGTAAACAACTATCAAATGATTACAAAACTAATGCTTGTGTGATTATTCATCGAAAGTTTTGTAAATGTAACCATTATATCCGTGACCACTTACTACTACCCTGCTATGCAACCACGATCTGCAAATTGATTCCATGAACTGTAATACATGTATCTCACACAGATGACCTCGTTCTTAGATATATTTTGAAAATCCAAAAAAAAGTTCACACTATAACCAATCGTATTGCTAATAATTTTCAGGCTAATTTTGAAAAAATTGGTCATTACATAAAATACTTTATAGAATGGGTTTAATAATGTATATGTATTGTATTTTGCTATTAACAACTATCTCAAAAATTTTGTTCAAAAAAAAAAAAATTATCTCAAAATTTACGGATTGTTTCGTATTCTTTTTTGTCATTTTTTATATATAAATTGAAAAAACAATCTTTTAGAAATGATTTTTTTTTTTTTTGGGTATTTTAAAATTTCTTCATAATTGGAGTGAAAATTGAAAATAGGAAACGAGAAATAAGAAATAGTCATTTTCAAAACTCAGCTTTTAGTTTCTAAAAAGACCAATAACTACAAACTTGAAAAACAATACCAAGCATGCCCAAATGACATGTAAATAACCAACTTTCGCGCACAAAAATTGATGATGGAAAAGTAATTCTTCTCCAAACTTTTGCAAAAGCAACTTAAGTTCACTTAAAAAATTGAACACAATGGCCCCAGCCCGTTATGTAAAATCTGTGACACTGCACTCCCCCAGTACCTCAACTTGACAGCAAACAACGATTTGATACTATGCAGAACATACACATGGACCAAACACAAAAGCGCTCCTTTATAAATATATTAAGCAAAAGACAGAAAATTTACCTTTTGAACACGTCCAGTTAGAGCAACCAGGCGACTTTTAATTTGTCGAACACGTTCTAAGTTGAGTGTACTAATTTTTGAAGTTAGCTTATCCAAGGCTGGATGAGCTTCTTGCTCCAATGTCCTTGCCTAGTTTTATGTTACAAGGAAATAAACATATATTAGAAACAAGAACAGCATGAAATCCAAATCAATGAATAGTGCCAATAAACATTTTCCTCGGATACTGAGCGTGTATTAACTTTGTGAGAACTTCCTAGTTTTCTTGGAAAAATTTTCCCTCAAGTATTTGCCTAGAAAAATCATTGAAAATTTCCCCGTGAGGTATGTTCACTTCGCGAAACTTCCCCGTTAACATAGAAAATTTCCAAACCCTCACTTTCTTTTATGATCAAATCAAGTTAGTGAAACGTTTTGTCTTTCACAAAGTGTCTCGAATTGCATTTCCTTAGAAATGCACTTTTTCAGATTCTCTCTTTGTACCAAATACTAGAGAACAAATTTCCCTAGTTTCCCAAGTTTCCTTTTATAACGGAGGTATTGTTTTCCCATACAACTACAACAATTAAAAATTTCCAAATGTTTTCCATAGGAAACAATTAAAAATTAGGAAAATTTTCAAACTTTTACTTCCCACTAAAAATTAGGAACATCATGTCCTTGCTTTCCAACCTTCCCTTTATATAATTCACAGCTGCTTTCCCCATTTTTCTAAATTTTTCAAATTATTTCTTATTTTTCGTACAAAATACTTGAAAAGCAAAGATAGAAAACTAAGAAAATCTTCGCACAACCAACACAAACGCAGTTTTTTCAGCCTTTTTCCTTTGTAGTAAAACCTGAAAAATTCATTTCCCTTATTTTCCAACTTTTCACTTCTCAATTTTCGGAGTTCTTTTCCCACATTTCTAAATTTAAATATTTTGAATTTTTCATCTTCTATTAGAAACACTTGAAAGAACGAAAACAAGAAAGAAGAAAATCCCCACAAACTGAACAACGCTGTAAATATCGAGTTCTTGTAGCATAATATTAATACCTCATTGTCTAAGGAACTACAAGCAGCTTCAAGGCAAGCCTCCAATGCAATAAACTCAAAGGGAAGGACCTTCACTCCGTCTCGGTTCTTAAGATCTTTCCTTTCCTCCCCCTCACTTCTTTCATCATCTGACCCCTGGCGAGCAGGAAACCCACGAGAGTCATTCGCAGGACTAACGTCCTTGCTTTCGGGCTCATCCAACTCATACGAATTTGTCCAATTTGTATGCTCTCTACTCCCACCATCGTCCTTTACAGTCAATATCAAGCACAAAATTGATTAGCAAAGAAAATACGGAAAGAGTTCATGGAAGTACAGAAAAGACACAAATTTGTATGATCTACACTGCAAATTAACAACTAAATAGTTTGAAGATTGTCATTGAACTTATCTAATCCAATGTCATATCCAGTTGACCAGGCCAATTATTCGGGAACTCAATCTTAGGGCTTAGATTTTTTTTGTCTTCTTGTCTAATGAATCCGATCAGTCATATCGATTTTTGATTGATATAATTCATTTCCTTAGTCGAATTGTGATGTGAACAAGCAAATTATAATTGTAGGAAATCCCTAGATTATACGCAACAATGTGATTCGTCATTTCACAGTTAGATTTGTGTTTTCAACACACACCAGAAAGGCAATTAGTTCAGCCAATGGCTGAATCATTTGGATAAGAAAGAGTTGAAGGCTAAAGATTTTTATAGTCCTTTTTGACTAGTTGGCTAATTGTATAATTTAAAGAAGAAAACTCTCACACTCTAGACTCAATCTCCTCAGTCTTACCTAATAAAGTCTTATCTTGGTTAGTAGTCAATATTGCTTTGTTTGAAAATGTTATGGTTCAATAGCTTAGCTAGCAAAATTTTACTAATTTTCTATGTATGAATATCTTTTAGTATAATTTATATCAAATATCTCTATACTTTACTCAATATGTCAGTCAATTCCATTTACAATTTCCGTTGTACAAGTTCACCATATGGTGAAATTGTGGATGAGTTAAAGACATAACTTTTAACAGCTCGGTTATACCCCGCGCTAACCCAATTTAGACTCACCCACGACCTGAGCATTAAACATTTCATCACCAACACAACCCAAATTTACTCTAATATTAAATTTATACAGCATAAATTATAGAGAGATTAAATTAACATAATTAAAAGTGATAGAATTAAAATGACATAGTTGACAAAAATACCAAAACCCATAAAAATAAATAATATAATACTATATTTTTATATAAGACCTCTCTCCATACTCCTGACATTAGAAACATCTATGACTGTCTACTCCAATTTCCTCACTTTGTTCCAGCTTTTCCTCCTGCTTGACGAATCTATGGAGCAAATCAACCACATTTCAATAACTCCCAAATATTCCATACAAAAATCCAAATCAAAACCAAGAGAGAAGGATCCACCTGGGTCTTGGTAGCATGATGAAGACGCAAGAGCCGGCGCTGAAGCTCATCAACAAAGGGAGCCACCGTTGGATCCTTAGAATTCAGCAACAAAACCTCTTGCGCAGTGATGATAGCTTTAATATGCTCCAAATTGATCACAACCGCCCTCTCTCTCCCCAACACCGTGGAAGGGTACGACAGCAGCGGGTCTAGTATGCGCAGATCCCGTGCGGGCAGCCCCGTGCGGCGCATGATGGAGTGCTTCCCTGCCTCCACCACTTGCGCCTGCCCCGCAGCGTCCAGCACCAACCAAGCGCGCACCCCCGCACCCTTCTTTCTTAGGACCGGCGCGAGTTGTGGCCGCATAGGCTCGGGGTCGTCGTCCATGGGTAGCGCGCTGGTGGTGGTGAGGGTCGGTGGGTGCCTCATGTCTCTCTTACTGCGTGTCGAGCTGGAGGAAGGTAGGCTTCCGACAGTCCATATCCGTGACAGAAGGATATTTGTCTCATTAATAATATGGAAAATGTTAAATTATTATAAATATTACGATTATTTATATTTTAGTACTGATATGTTTTGAAAAAATAAAAGAAGACCCTAATTTTTTTTTAATTAATAAAAATATTTTTAAGTTTTTATTATATTAATAAAAAGCTCATCATTTTTCATTGATAAAGCCGACGCGACAACTACTATTCAATTAATGATATAGTAAAACATCAAAAGTATCATTCAATACTCTTATTCTTACATTATTTGCACAAAATTTAAGATGTTTTAATATCTATAAACTATCTTACTTTACTTAATTTGTTTAAACATATGGTTATTGAAAGATATTTTGTAATTTTGCTATAACATTAATAAAAAAAAGCAGTTGCAACTTTAATTCTGTCCACAAAAAATGACGTTATCACTTCGGAAAGTGAACCTTTTATTAGTACGACAAAAACTTAGGGGTTTTTTATTAATTCAAAATGGTCATGGTCTTTTTTATTATTTCTAAAAATGTCGGCTATTAAAATATAAATAATCCTGAATATTATAATTTTTATGGGTTGCTAGATAGTTTTTAAGGTAATTTTATGACTATTGTTATTGGTAAATAATATCATTGATCTAGCAATAACAATATCTTTCTTGCCAATAACAACTCCTTATTTTATTAGAGTGGTTATTATGTAACCCAATTCAATCACTTGACCCATTTGACCTACAACTTGATCCTAATATAGCTTGAATAATTTAAAAAATTATTAGGACATAACTCAAAAATGACCTGACTCAAATAAGGCCTGACCAAAACTGGACTCAATCCTTGCTGACCTGACTTGAATTAGAACTAACATGAGTTTGGCCTACCTTGTAATGACCCAAATGAGTTAGACCTCACATATAACCAAAAAGATCCAGAACTTAAATACAATTTATCATATAGTCTAAATAATATGTTAATTACAATCATTTCATTTTATAGTTGTAATCATGATTTTGCAGAAATGCATAAAATAATAATTAAACATAATAATGTGAAATTAAAATATAAAAAAAAGCAATATAATTTAATTTGCATTCGATTAGAGTTAATATCATAAATGTTAAAACTTCGGAGAATAAAGACAGACACATACATAGAAAATAATAATAATATATTCCGTATCCAACTATTTTTACTAATATTATACTATCAGTAATCAAGATAGAGGTATTTGAGTTACTAACGAAGCATTAACTACGCATTATCAAATAATATCAAGCAATAACAAATTTATAGGAACATACCCAGTGCCTCAAGCACTACAAGAAAAAGACGATTTAGTATCAGAAAATTTTCGATACTAAAAGCTTATTTTCCGATACTATAGACCTTTAGCATCGGAAAATTTTTTCGATTGCAATACTGGCGTGGCTATTGCCCCAGTATCAGATAAAACTTATCCGATACTAATGAATCTAGAGCAATAGTATCGGATGTCCTAATAGTATCGGATGTAGTATCGAAGGTTATTGATGCAAATGAATTTTCTATAGTATTAATTCATGGTTATTTCCGATACTATTGACGCCATTAGTATCGGCGTCTTTCCGTTGCTAAAGGTTAATACAATAGTATCAAAAATCTCCTTTTTGATACTATTGGCTTAGCCATAATAGTATCAAATTATTTTCCAATACTATTAATATGATTAGTATCAATTAATAATTGATACAAAAGACCACTATAATAGAATCGAAAACTTTTCAATTCTATTTAATTTTTTGTGATATTTGTATCGTTCAGTAGCATCTAAATTTAGATACAAGCATAATATAAATAACCAATAGAAATTACTTCACATGAAACTATAATTTAATACTACCAATTTCTATTATAATCCAAATATTCACTTTAATACATAGTAGGTCAAGCAAACTACGTTCAAGGTATTTAAAACTTCTACATCAAATTTTCTAAATTCCTAGTACAAAATATTACAAATGACCAAGTCTCCAAAAAAGATATTTCCAAACATGTGTTTCAGTATCACGAATAAACCAACTTTGAACACGTCACAAAAAAACCAATCCATAAACACGATGTAACAAGACCACAAAAACTTTCTTATGACATTGATCGCATCCTTAGTTTGAACTTGACCTCTGCAAAAATAAAAAATAAATTGATCAGCACAATAGTATAGTGCAACCAAATATTTGCCATAGTACAACAAAAAATTAAAAAACCAATAACAATTTTGTGTATAACTTAAGAAAGATACAGAAAAATAAACAAGTCCATGACAATCTAACGTTTAATAAGACCATTATTAGAAAATTATATGACAATCATATTAGTACAATAAAAATGTCATTAGGAAGAAAAATACCTTTTTCTTTGATGATTTCGACTTGAAAAATAATTCCTTTAGCATGCGTATTTCTTCTTCCATGGCTTTCGTCTTATTAACAAAATCTTCCTCCGATTTCTGTTGTTTTTCTTCCATAGCTTTTGTCTTAATAGAAAATTCTTCCTCAAGTTTCTGTCTTTTCTCTTTCTCAGTAGCTATTTCATCTTCTAACGCTCTTCTGTTTTGCACTTCTTCAGCAACTATCATTAATGTCTCATGATTTTTCTGTTTTGACCCACCAATGCAACTTCTCTTCACTCCAATTCCACATGTCTTCTTATATGCGTATTTGTCTTCTCCCACAACTTCTTTATAAATTTTATCTCGCTCCTCATTGACATCAGAATCTGACGGGGCTACAGCTAACTTTCTTTGTATGGCATCCTGTATTTGAATCCACATTTGAGTTAATTCACATTGTATAATAAACATGTTCAATATTATAGATTGATTAATTGCAAAAATTATAAGCTACATACAAGTTTTGTCTGCGAATCCTGATCCACAAATGCTTTTTTGGCTTGTCCATATGCCACTTGAAAAAGTTCTACTCGATCTGGTTCTTTTCCTCCATTGCCCTCTTTCTAGATCCAATAAATAAAACACAAATACAATAAAAGAAATATCAAAGACGACATAAAAGCACTAAAGTACATGCATAAAACATGTCACTTACTAATTCTTCTCGTTTTTGAGCATAGGATTTAGTCCCCAAAGTGTGTACCATTTTGCTCGAGTCACGATTTTCAGTGTTTTGAGCTGCTATTTTCTATAACATAATTCATAAACAAAGAAATGAAAAGGCTAAATAGGAAAATAAATTCATATAACAAATAAATGTATATAACAACACGTTTGAAGGTACCTTCGCCTCAGTAGATTCCCAACGATATACCATATTCCTCCATTGTTGTGGATCCACTCTGTCATTTGGTGGTTTTAACTTCAATTCAAGACTCTTTACAACTCTATAGTGTTTCTTTTTCAACTTCACTCTCCACGATCTCATACAATGATTCATCTTCTCAAATGCCCATTCTTTTGGACTTGGAGTACTCAAAGTAAACCTTGACTACAATATTTCAATCACAACCAAACATTAGAGAATAATATAACCACAAGACTATAACTGGATAATCTAATCTTATATCATTGATAAAATATAAAGTAACATATTTTACCTCAATAATATCCCATAGCTCTTTCTTTTTTGTTCCCTTTAAAAATATCTTCCAATTCTTCATATCAAAAGGCACTAAATTTGGATCTCTAGCCAATATCCCAAGGTATGAAGAAAAACGTCTTCCTGATTTACCAATCGGTTGTCCATCATTATTCAATTCAACAACAATTTTTTCATCACCTCGAAAGTTGGAGCACTTATTTGGTCCTCGACGTGGCTTCTTAGAACCATCTATCAATCATAAGAAATAATAAACAAATAGTAAAATCATAATCAGAGTCTTCTCTATATAGATAACCTTGGAAAAAATAACAAAGTAAGGCTTATGTTACCCTTGCCACTGGATGCTTGAGAAGTTTTAGAGGTAGTTTCTACATTCTGTTCTTCGTAAATTGATTCGTCATCAGAAGTCTCATCTCCAAAACTTTCAAAACTCGAACTTACATTGTCAGAACTTCCATCATCTGAAGGATCATTAGGCTGGAGCACAACTTCTGGATTTCCACCCTTAGCACTCGCTAGACTCTTTTTAATGTTTCTGATCATTGTGTTCTACATTGCATTTCATGTAAACATAAAGCAATAACAACATAATTTTCATTATAATTTCAGAAAATAATGAACAAAGATCAATCCAATACTTAAAAAGTCATTTACAAAGCCAATTACATTAAATACTAGCAATACTCACTTTCATCCGTATGAACTAACAAAAACGCAAATTACTCAAAAATCAATCAACTCTCATCATCAGTATAATCATCATAATCATGTAAAGTGGGGCCCTCTTCACTTTCATCTTCTGAATCATAATCAGAGTCTTCGTCGTTGTCACTGTTATCTAATTCTAAATCGTTTCCATCATCTTCTTCTTCAATGACTTCAGGACAAACTTCAACTTCATTTATATTTAGCAAACTGTGATCAATTATGGGCTCACAATCAAAGTAAGTCTTGGTATCTTCATTGGGATCCTCATCTCCCATGTCAAAAACATCTCTAGGTTTTGTCTTTGTAACAACATTTCAATTTGCCTCAACTAGGTCAGGTGTATAAAACACTTGGAATGCTTGAGATGCTAACACAAATGGCTCATTACTTTTCAACAAGTGTCGAAAATTTACTAAAGTAAAGCCCAGTAAATCCTGCTTAACCCCTTTTCCCAAGTCAGCCCAGTCACACTTAAGTAGAACAACTTTCCTCCCCTGATAGTAATTTAATTCCAACATTTCTACCAAAGTTCCATAGTATGTGACTTGGTCTTCATCAGAAATGATTGAATTCACAGCCACTCCACTATTTTGGGTGGGAGAATTAGCCTCTACATCTCTTGTGCGGAACTTGAAGCCATTGTAATTAAACTTTTTGAACCTCCTTACTAGTCTACTTGGTCCTTTACTAAGCCATTGAAGATCCCTATAAATTTCATTATCATATGCTTGGCTTATATTCCCAACCTGGTAAAAGAGCCAAAAAAAAAAAAAAAAGTTAATATATAAAAAATTTTAATTTACATAATTACAACTAAAGTTTCAAGTTGCCCACATACATTCACTTTAAACCACTCAACAAACTTTTTTTTGTGAATGTTGTCAATATCTTCTTCTCGCAGGTTGCTATGTTCAAGACAAAGTGCGACTTTATGTTCTCTGCATCATACATATGTTAGTAAGAAGAATAGATGTGTTCAACAAATTATAAAGATATTTTAATAGATTTAGCTGTGAGGACTTACTGTACATATATATTCACTTCATCACAATTAAACAAAACATATTCATGTGCTTGCTTCCTTGTATCATTGTTCAAATGCACTGAATCTTGCTTCCCTAAAGCATGGCCACATATGGAAAAGATGGATAGACCATTTCGTATTCCACGATCACCACCGTCATAATTCCTTATAGATCTATCCTGCTTGGTTTGGATTTCATTTAGATATCTTGAGCAAAAAATCATGCATTCTTCAGCAATGTAAGCTTCTGCAATTGACCCCTCTGGCTTTGCTTTGTTGGGTACACACTTCTTCAATCGATACAAGAACCTATAGTTGACAAACAAGTACCTTACATTAGTTTCATTTATTTAATGCATGGACAAAATTTCATATCAAAACTCATTTTTCTCGTGTAAAACTCACCTCTCTATTGGATACATCCAGCGAAAGTGTACCGGTCCTGCAGTGGTAGCCTCAAATGGTAAATGAACAGTTAAATTCACCATGACATCAAAAAAGGTCGGTGGAAAGATTTCTTCCATACGGCAAATTATGTAGATGATCCGTTCTTCTAACTGCTCATAGTCATTAACAGAACCATCTTTAGAGCACATTTCCCTGAAAAAATTGCTAAGCTCAATTAATATTAGACTGATTTCCCTAGGCAAGGCCTTCCGGACAGCAAGAGGTAGCAATTGCTGTATTAGAATATCACAATCGTGACTTTTAAGGCCAAAGACTTTGCCTTTCTCCAAATCCACACGCCGCGATATGTTGGAAGCATAACCATCGGGAACCCTCACCAAAGATAACACTTCGCCAAAGATTTCTTTTCGCTTTTGATCCATAAAATACGGTGCAGGTGGCAAGTAAGGTTTCTGTCCCTCCCCTTAATCAACTGGATGAAGATGAGTTTTGATACTCATATCTTTAAGATCAAGACGTGCATTCAGAGAGTCTTTTGATTTTCCCTCAATATTCAATAAAGTCCCAATCACACTATCACACACATTTTTCTCAATATGCATTACATCCAAATTGTGTCGTATTAAAAGATTTTTCCAATAAGGTAACTTAAAGAATATACTTCTCTTTTTCCATCCTGTTTCCGGACTATTTTTATGAATTGTCCTCCTTGCCTTCCTCTTCTTCTTTTGACCTTTAGTCTCGACATTTGGCTTCCCAAAGACAACATTGATGTCACGCATTTGCTTTAACAAATCAAATCCAGAACGGAACTTGGGTGCAGTTTTTTTCTCAATTTTACCATCAAAAGATGCTCTTTTTCTTCGAAACCTATGAGTAGGATCAAGAAATATACGATAGCGCATAAAGCACATTTTTCTACTCCTCTTAAGATAACGAGAACAAGTGTCAATGTTGCAATGAGGACAAGCAAATCGGCCTTTAGTTTTCCAACCTGACAAGTTACCGTATGCTGGGAAATCGTTTGTTGTCCATAAAAGAGCAGCATGCATATTGAAGGTTCCCTTAGTAAAAGCATCATAAGTCTCAACCCCATCTACCCACAACTCCTTTAACTCATCTATTAATGGTTGTAGATAAATATCAATGTCATTGCCAGGGGCTTGTGGACCAGAGATCAGGAGGGACATTATAAAGTAGGAATCTATCATGCACAACCAAGGAGGCAAATTGTATATCACAAGCATGACTGGCCATGTACTATGAGTGTACTCATTGTGCTAAAAGGATTGAAGCCATCACTTGCTAAACCAAGCCTAATATTCCGAGCATCCTTAGAAAAATCTGGGTATTTGCTGTCAAAATCTTGCCACGCTATTTAATCAACTGGGTGTCTTACTTTCCCATCTTTACTACGTCCCTTTTCATGCCATCTCATCGACATTGATGTTTTTGAAGACATAAAAAGCCTTTTTAATCGAGGTATTAATGGAAAGTGACATAAAATCTTAGATGGAATCTTAGTTTTCCCGTCATCAGCTCTTTTCCATCTTGAAGCTCCACATGCAGAGCATGCAGAATCATTAGCTTTCTCCTTCCAATACAACATGCAATCATTAGGGCATGCATCTATCTT
Organism: Simmondsia chinensis; assembly: GCA_018398585.1. Taxonomy (NCBI): domain Eukaryota; kingdom Viridiplantae; phylum Streptophyta; class Magnoliopsida; order Caryophyllales; family Simmondsiaceae; genus Simmondsia; species Simmondsia chinensis. Next base: position 25,117,533 of record JAGTTD010000011.1, read on the forward strand.
GGTGTAGCCTAAGCCTAAATCAGATATGGTTTTTTTCATTTGATGAAAGTTTTTTGGCAAGTTAGCCCCTTCTGGGAGAAGCTCAACGAGAAAATCTAGCAGATCACTCAATGATGTATCACTCCAATGATGAAGACATTTCATATGATAAAGGCGAATAATGCAAGAAAGCCTTGTAAACTTTTTACACCCAGAATACACTTCTTTCTCAGCATCATCAACCAACTTATAAAATTTTTCGACTTCTAATGTTTCATATGTCCTATCTACTTCTTCATATTCATCCATAAGGTTCTCATTGCCTGACATCCCAAATGCATCATGTAACAACCCATGGATATCATCAAGTGGATCATCTGACTCTCCATCATCAATCTCTCATCATTAACATCGGTAGATAACAACTCATCTCCATGAAAAATTGAAAAATTTGTATGAACCCCCGTCCAAACTAAGTGTTCACGAATAATGTCTGGTTGAACAAATATCACAGAACCACATATCTTACATGGGCACTTGATCCTACCATTTAAAGATGAAGTACTTTTTGCAGTGCTTATGTATTGTTCAACTCCATTCATAAATTCTTGACTAAACCTGGGCAAATTTATCCAACTTTTTTGACCATCCATCAATCACTTCTCCTATAGAAGTCAAATTGAAAAACATCACAAATTAGTTAATTCTTATAACTATATTAAAGTCCATACTCATAATACAAAAAGTTTCCTAATATAAAATCTTCTTACATAAAAACGTATATTAGTGTCAATATATCAACCATATATTAGCACAACAAAGTACAATAATATCACAAATATTGCAGATCAAATAATAATAGATAACAACATGTCACATTCAACAAACTTGAACCTCATTTACATCATCTTCATGAGTATAATCAATTACAAGCTCACTTTTCAATTAAAATTCCACTTCTAATTTCCATATTTATTTTTCGCAATCTCTAGTTTCTGACCAAAAATAATTAAAAATTAATTATAAAGGAAATACCTTCACCAACATAACAAATTTCCAATTACTTTCTCCTTTTACTCTCTACACACATATTGGCATCCCAATAGAGAACTCAACTAAAATCCAAATGAAAAATTCGGAACGTTTAGTTGTCACCACCAACAACTAGCAAATGAACAATCATATAAAAGTAACAAGAAATTTCAACAGTTAACAAAACCCCTAAAATACACCAAAAACGTGCACACTTAAAACCCTAATTTCAACAGCTTCATTTACTTCTAAACTCTAGTTTACATCAAACTCCAACGAAATTAACACAAAAATGGATAAATTGAAGAATATATCAACAAAAAAGAAACTGAAAAACAACAAATAAAATAGATTAACTCACTAGAAAGGCGACGAGAGTGGAAATGTGGATAAGCAAACAGATGAAGAAGAAAAGGAAGAATGAAGAAAGTTAAAAGAATGAAAAACTCGTCCAGTTTAAGTAATTTTGGAGAATAAAATTTGAGCGGGAGCGGGAGAGGGAGAATGAAATTTGAGAGAGTGGGATGAAAATCGAGAGGGAAGGGGAGGGCAGCAGGGCGGACAGAAAACCGCGTTAACAAGACGCGGCTTAGTGGTAATTGAACCGCGTTTCATAGACGCGGTTTAAATTGGAATCAACACATTTACCAGACGCGGTTTTATTTATGTAATTTTATTTTAATATTGCTGTGCACTGGTTATAAGTCGCGTTAAGTAAACGTGGGTTTATCTCAGGATAAACACGTTTTTTTAAAGCGGTTTTATTTGAGTATAACCGCATTTTTTAAATGCGGTTTTTGTTATGTAAATATTTTATTTTCAGCGTTATTTCTTTGATTTTTTTTATTTTTGAGCATTATTTTGAGAACCGGCTGTAATATATATTTTATAGTCTAGTATCAGAAAAAATTCTATACAATAGGATAACAACTCAATTGTATCGAAAAACCTTAGATACTATAGAATTTTTAGTATCGGTTACAAAATTTTCCGATACAATAACAATTTTCTCGCTACAATACGCCACCATGTTGCTTTAAGTGTCCATAACCTTAGTATCGGTAGCATGTATCCGATACAATTAATGTCTTTTTGTATCGGTTCACATATCCGATACTAAAGTTTTTGATACTAAAGGTCATTTTTCTTGTAGTGGGGCTTCCGCCTACGCGGGGTCAGCCTTCCCCCTTCAGGATGTCAACCTAAAGAGAGGCTCTTTCTGAGTGCCCCCAACTTGAGGGTGAGGACCTCCCAGGAGGTCACCCATCCTGATCCTACTCTCGTCCAAGCACGTTTAACTTCGGAGTTCTAATGGGATCCGGTGACGGCGTGTTGATGTCCTCTTTGGTTCAATAATGATTCATTTACGAGCTCATAGCAAGCTGTTAATGCACCATTAAGGAGCTCGTAACAAGTTTTTAACAATCTTTGATAAACTATTATTGAACATTTTTGAAACAAACACCTCTTTTTTTTTTTTTTTTTTTGGTTTGGATCACACAAACACCTCTTATTGAACTAAACTAGTTAAGCTTAAAATGTTTGAGCTTGATCGATTTATTTATCGAGCCTTCAAATAAAAATGAACAACCTTTTGTATATCTCAAACACTAGTAACTTATCGAACGCTTAGTTTAGTTGTAATCATTTTTTTTATATATATAGGATTTTCATCATTGTATAAGAAATTATTTTTAACTGTTAATTTGCATATATCATACAAAAATTGATTATATATATTAAATTTAGTGAATATCAACAATTTTATTGAAGACTTTTGTTAGATTTTAAATTGTGGAAAACCATTCTTTAAAATACTGATTTTAAAGTTTAAGTTCTATTTTGAGTTACAAACGACAATAGAAACAACAAATCAAATGAAAAATGCAGAAACAACACAGGATTTACATGGTTCATCCCTAAATGGCCTATATTCACAATCCCCCCTCTCACTAAAGAGGCCTCCTAGTATTATTACAAGCAAAAACGAATTATATATTACAAGTCATTTCTCAACCTAAGCTATTAATTACAAATATTTTTTCCTTACAGCTTCTAAGATCAAAACCTAAAGCTAAACGAAAGAGTAAGGACATTATACCTTTCTCTAGCTAGGCATCACAATCCACATGGCCGCCATCAAAAAGCTCTTAATCACCTCCCATGGATTGTACCACACTCAGAACTGGAGTAACCCCCACTGTTGGAAGCTTGGAGAAACCTAGGGGATCATAGGAGAAAAACGGAAGAGAAATGGGAGAAAAATGACTAAAGGATAAAGATGTACAGTGAAAGGGGTCCTTTTATATCCAAGGCTTTAATCCGTGTGAGCTTACATCGCAACCATTCATAAGACACCATATCAACAGCTCATATTCTCCCAAACAAATACAGAGTGACTCTCCCGATAGCTAACACGTGTCCCACAGGAAGATCAAAAGCCAATATTATCCACAAACAAACACACTTCGCATAGCTAGGATCATGACACGTGGCCATATCAATGCCCTTTATTTCGAACAGGTGGGAAGCTTCCTCGGGAAGCTTCAAAGCAAGTTGTATACAGTTGACTCCAACAAAGGGGACACGGATAGCACGTTTTACGGGACGGGCAACAGGATCAGGGCACAGTGTAGGGGTATTTTGGGTATTCTAGGTTAGGACTTTTAAGAACCATTTTTATTTATATTTTGACCTCAGACTTCAATTTATTACAAAATTGCCACCCTAATATCCTGACACCAATACGCTACGTTTTACTTAATTAATAGCCTAGATTAGACACTTCGCTTCTAATTTCAGCATAGTTGGCATATAGAGGAACCATATGTTAACAATTTTTCACCTGGTTACTATATAGGCTAACTATTAGGCTCACTCTAGTACTAAGGGGATATCCTATGATCTTAGTATCCACTAGGATCCCAAAAGCTCTAAATTAAATTGATGCACTTCAGCAACTTAATTAGAGGCACAAACTTGGTTCCAATATCAACTTAGTCGTCTTCTGATGATATTTTCAGCAAATTAATGGTTTCAAATTCAAGTTGTTCTTTCATAAAATGTCTCCTAATAGCAAGGTGTTTTGTTCGGTCATGATATACCGGGTTTTTGCTAAGGGCTAGGGCAGACTGACTATCACCATATATATTTGGTACTTTTAGGCCCAATCTAAGCTCAGTCAATAGTCCACTTAACCAAATACCCTCTTTTTATGGCATATGTTAGCATTGAGAACTCCGCCTCAGTCGTTGACAGTGATGTCACTGACTGAAGCTTAGATCTCTAGCTGACAACCCCGCCATTCAAAGTGTAGATATATGAGCTGGTAGACTTACATTTATCTAAGTCTCCACCGAAGTCATTATCTGTAGAACCTAGAAGTTTTAGGACTATCTCGTTTCTCCCAAATGTAAGTCCTAGGTTGATAGTCTCCTTAATATACCTAAGAAACCATTTAATTCCATTTCAATGTTCTTTCCCCGGATCCCTGTGAACCTAGATAAAACACTAATGGGATAGGCTAAATCGGGTCTTGTACACGTCATAGCATACATGATCGATTCTATAGCATTCGCATAAGGTATATTAGTCATATCAACTTGTTCATGCTCACTTTTAGGATTTTGATCTATAGAGAATTTATGATGGGGTGCTATGGGAACCCTGATTGGTTTTGAATCAATCATGTTAAAATGTTTAACAACTTTTTCCAAATAGCTTGCCTGAGATAAGCAAACTATTTTTAAATCTTTGCTTCTACTTATCTTCATTCCCAAAATTTTCTTGCCTTAGCCTAAGTCTTTCTTGTCAAAATTCTTTTTCAACGGTCCTTTTAATTTCATAATTTCATTCATGCATCTACTAGCAATCAGCATATCATCCACACAAATCAACAGATCTATCATAAAGTTCTTTTCAGCATTTTTCATATAGAAGCACACATCATGTATTGATCTAGTAGACCCATTTTTGGTCATAAACTGATCAAAACACCTATACCACAACCTGGGGGACTGTTTTAGATCGTTTAGGGATTTCATCAACCTACATACTTGGTCTTCTTTCTAGGTTCTATAAAGCCCTTACGTTGGGCCATATAAATCTTTTCTTCTACTTTCCCATGTAAGAAGTTTGTGGTCACATCCATTTGCTCTAAGTTTAGTTCATAGTTGGATGTCAAAGCCATAACTACCCTAATGGTTGTGTGCTTTACTACTGGTGAAAATATTTCCTTATAATCAATGTCTTCACTCGAATAATGCCCTTTGCTACCTACCTAACTTAAAGCTAGGCTTCTCCAATGGCGTGTTGGGCTCTTTGACCTTAAAGACCTATTTAGACCGCATTAGTTTCTTACCTATTGGTTTTTCCCTAAGGATTCCATCTTAACCATCATAGCATTCAACTAGTATGTTGAATGTTGGCAGTTAACTACTTCTTTATAGGTCAAAGGTTCTGATTCAGCATACTCTAAGGCATTGTTCAGGGCATATGTAATACAATCAGCATATCCAATCTAGTAGGTGGTCTGATATCTCTTCTAACTCTGTCTCTAGCTAATTGATAGTTATCTAGTTCATTTTTAGTTATAATTCCCATATTAGTACTCCTTTCAGCACTTAATGTTTCCCGATTAAGACCTATCTGTTCATTTCCAACATCATTATCTATTTCTAGCTCTTGTCTCAGTCTCGTTTGACAAATTGGGCTTGGTGGGTTTATCTCAAACTCATACCTATCAGTATCAAATGTCCTGGTTTTTATAACCTAATTGTTGCAGTTTTCATTGGTTAAGTAGGGCATTTCTGATTCATTAAATGTGACATCCCTACTTATTATGATTTTAATCCTATTTACATCTTTAATACCAACTCTATAGCCCTTAACACCATCAAGGTAACTTCGAAAGACTCCTTTGACAACTCTAGGTTCTAACTTGCCCTCAGACAGATGGGCATACACAACACAACCAAATACTTTAAGGGTTGAGTAGTCATTAGGTTTATCTAACCACATATCTTCAGGTGCCATAAAATTCTATACTAGTTGAGGGTTTCCTATTTATTAAATAGCATGCTATTTTGACAGCTTTCCCCCAGAACTGTTTGCCTAAATCTAAGGCAAACAGCATACACCTAACCCTATCCAATAAGGTTCTATTCATTCTCTTAGCAACCCCACTTTGCTGTGGCATCCCCCTAATAGTGTTATGGCATTTTATTCCGTTTTTAGCACACAAATCACCAAACTCATAGATTATATATTCGAATATATTATTGGTTCTCAAAATCTTAATTTTTCTTCCTGTTAGATTTTCTATCTGGTTTTTTTATCTCACAAATGTTGGAAAACAATCCTCTTTATTTTTTATTAAGATAATCAAAACCTTACACGAAAAATCATCGACAATGGACCGAAAATACAAAGATCCACCTAATATGGTGACCCTAGCTGGTCCCCACAGATTTGAATGTATATAATCTAGATGACCATTTGTTGTGTGTTTACCAGTCTTAAATTCCAAATGATGGTGTTTAAGGAAAATACAAGATTAACAGAAATCTAATTTCGAAATAGTATCATTGCACAGCAATCCATGTTTTGACAATTCACACAGTCCACATTTAGAAACATATCCTAAACTTCTATGCCATAAATAAGTTGGATTAGTTTTAACTATAGCTTGTGATTCACCAAAAACTATCTGACCTTTTAACACATAAAGACCATTCTTAATTTCCCCTTTAGAACAACTAAAGACCCTTTCAATATTCTTAGTTCAACATTCACATCCTAAAAGACAGTCCTTAAGTTCCAACAAACCTAATGAGATAAGATTTTTGCGTAAATCAGGCACATGTCTCACATTTTCAAGCACATATACAGTTCCATTAGTTAGTCTAATCTTAATTAATCCAATTCCAGCAACCTTATAGCCCCTATTATCTCCCAACAGTACCCTTCCCCCCCATTCAGTGGTTTGTAATCAATAAAGTTGGCTTGATTTGAGGTCATGTGAAAGCTACAACCTAAATCTACCATTCATTCATGTTCAAATCATTGAATCTAACATGTAACAAATTAGCATGATAAGTTACATCACATTCAATATTCACGTCATTCGAATCAGATGAAACAAGAAGAACTTCAACAACATCGGCATCAAAAGAAACAACATTATCAGCAGATCCTTGTGGTTTGTTTCTTTCAGGACAATTACGTTTCATATGACCTAGTTTGTTGCACTCATAACATTGAACTTTTGATAAATCCTTCCTACCTTTAGACACAAAACGATGTTTGCTCTTGGATCACTTTTTGTTACCATTATTCTCCTTGTTACTAGTTTTACCGCTAACATTTAAGCCTTCACCATTACTACTATGGTTCTAGTGCTTTCCCTCTCTTTTTAACTCAATTATTTTACTTCTTAAAGCCTGAGTAACCTCAGTCAGGCTTATCTACTATCTACCATGCCTAAGTGTGTCCTTAAAGGCCCTTAAGTATTCAGGTAAGACACATAATAATATAACGGCCTGAATCTCATCCTCTAATGTCACGTTTACATTTTTCAGGTCCTAATGTATCTTGTTAAATTAATCTAAAGAGTCCTCTACAAGTTTACGTTTGTCCATCCAAAATGTGAAGAACTTTTCCATGAATAGTATTATATTTGATAGGGATTCTATTGTATATTTCTTCTAGTTTAGTCCAGATCTTAGCAATAGTAGTTTCAGTAGACACAAGAGGCAAAACATTATTATCAAGGCACATAACCAAAGAACTATAAGCACGCATCTCAATTTCTACCTTATCCATCTCAGTTAGATGAGAAGGCTGTTGATCTTCTAGCAGTAGTGCAGTGGCCTTGGGACATTTGGAGAGCCTTGGTCTTCATTTTCTAGAGAGCAAAATCATTTTTCTCATCAAATTTCTCAATATCGAACTTAGCTGCCGTTTTTAAGAACTTTTCCTAATCAGTAGCTTTAATACCACTTGTTAGGTTTTTGATCTTGGAAAATCTTCTCTAAAATATTGATTTTAAAGTCTAAGTTCATTTTGAGAAGCAACGAATCAAATGAAAAATGCAGAAACAACACAGGATTTACGTGGTTTAACCCTGAATAGCCTACATCAACGATCCCCTCTATCATTAGAGAGGCCTACTAGTATTATTACAAGCAAAAATGAATTGCAAATTACAAACCATTTCTTAACCTAAGCTATTAATTACATACCCTTTTTCTTTACAGCTTCAAAGATCGAAACCTAAAGCTAAACGAAAGAGTAAGGACGTTATACCTTTCTCTAACTAGGTATCACAATTGACATGGCTGCCATTAAGAAGCTTTTGATCACCTCCCATGGATGGTAGCGCACTCAGAACTAGAGTAACCGCCATTGTTGAAAGCTTGGAGAAACCCTAGGAGGCTCACAAGATAAAAATTGAAGAGAAAGGGGAGAAAAATGACTAAAGGATGTACAGTGAAAGGGGTCCTTTTATATCCAAGGCCGTAATCCGTGTGAGCTTACATCGCCGCCATTCATAATACACCAGATCAACAGCTCATACTTTCCAAAACAAACACAAAGTGACTCTCCCGGTAGCTAACACGTGTCCCAATCCAAAGCCATTCGATGCAGGAAGATCAATGGCCAATATTATCCACAAACAAACACACTTCACATAGCTGGGATCATGACACGTGGCCATATCAAGGCCCTTCATTTCAAACGGGTGGGAAGCTTTCTAAGGAAGCTTCAAAGCAAGTTGTATACAACTAGCTCCAACAAAGGAGACACGGGTAGCGTGTTTTAGGGGACGGGCAGCAAGGTCAAGGCACAGGACAGGGGTATTTTGGGTATTCTAAGTTAGGACATTTAAGACCCATTTTTATTTATATTTGGACCATAGAATTCAATTTAATTATGAAATTGCCACTCTAATGTCCTGACACCAATACGTTGCATTTTAGTTAATTAATAACCTATGTTAAACACTTAGCTTCTAATTTGGGCATAATTAGCATATATAGGAACCATATGTCAACAACTTTGAACTTTGAATTATTATATCATGTTTTGATGCACAAATCAACATACACATTTTTATATATATGAATTTGAATCTTAATGTTTTTTTTTTAATTGATTTTAGGATTTAAATATTTTATTTTCTTCAATTAAGGTATTCTATATTTGAAATAATACACAAAAATAATATAATTTTATCTCCAAGATAGAAAATATTAACAAAAATATAACAAAATAACCCAATAGGTCAACCCATAACCTGACCCAACTTAAGATTCACCCGACGCTCGGTTAACTCAATCTGATATGGAGTCAATTTAAGACTTACTCGACTTGAGGTCAACCTGAACCCAAGGCTTACTCGACGCGAGCCTAACCTGATTTTAAGGACGTGGATAGGCTTCCAACAGTCTATATCGGTGACAGAAGGAAATTTTTCTGAATAATAATATGGAAAATGCAAAATTGGTGTAAATATTGGGAAGGGAATTTCACTTATTTTAAGGATTTATCAATTAGGTATCCTAAGAGGGCACCAACACCCAAGCCCCGAATCCCATTAGAGCTCCGAAGTTAAGCGTGCTTGAGCAAGAGTAGTACTAAGATAGGTGACCTCCTGAGAAGTCCTTATGTTGCACCCCTCAAGTTGGGGGTTCTCAGAAACAGCCTCCCTTCAGGGTAGCCCCCTGAACAGGGAAGACAGTGTACATCCCCCCCTCTCCCCCCCTACGACTCTGCTTAGGCGGGAGCTCTTGGGGCACTAGGAATTATGTCGCTTATTAATTAGGTATCGTGACGTTTCAATATATAAAATAAGATACCCTAAGATTAAAAAAAATTATCACTTAAGTGTCCTAAAGTTTAAAAATTTTATCAATAAGGTACAGTTTTTTTAAATTATGTAGATTTTTATTAAAAATTGCTAACATAGGACATAATTATAACAATATATAGATGTTGATGCAGAGCGAGTATGAAAAATTATGGATATAGAAGGTTCAACAACCTTTCTTTTATTTCTTATTGCTAAAAAAATTAAGAACTAAAGGGGAAAAATAAGTCTATTCTTGATTCTCATAATCCAAGAATAAGAAAAAGCAAATAAAGCAATAAAATTTATGAAAATTGAATGAATAAACCCTAATCTGCCTCCCTCTTTAAATAGTGGAGTTTTCCTAACTAGACTCAAAATAATAATATCACTTTCTAATGATCAACGTGGATATTAGCTACCCGTGTGATCATCCTAGAATAAAAGACTAAAAATACAAAGATAAATAACAAAATTAACTAATCTAATTTAAGCTTTACAAATTAATGTAAAACTCTAACTTGTTCCACCTTTTCGCGTCTCTCTCTCCTTATCCGCATCTCTCTTCCATCCTGCCAAGTAACCCATCTCGTTAAGAACTCGATCAACCAATTAACCTGCCAACAACCGCATAACTCGCCAAGGCTAAGGTGTGGTTGCATCATTCTCCCCGAGTTAGAGAAAATTCGTCCTTTAATTCACTGGATTATTTGGGTTATTCTTGCTAAGTTATGCCTCGGCATGCCTAGCCTCCATCTTGCCAAGCTTGCCCAAATGTTAACTATGGACCCGGCTCATGAAGACTTGGGTTGTAACCGGCCCTGCCAAGATGCGGGCTACATCAGGTGTCTTCTATCATAATATTTATAATTTTCTATCATAAAATGCTATCATACCATATTATTTTACTAATATCTTCCTTCATAATTTAGTGACGTTTTTTTAGTATTTTGTTTTCACAAAATGTTATGCTTTTGTTGAAAGAATTGAAATAGTTCGTACATATTATTGTAATGACATACTATATCAACATTTTCTGATGAAAAATGTTCTAATATTCACAAAAAAAATTCACCAAATTCTTGCATAGGGTACTTAAGTGATAAAATTTTGAAACCATAGGGTACCTCGTTATATATATATATTAAAATATTAGTGTACCTAAGTGATAAATGACCAAATTTCTAGATAACTAATGATAATTTCTCAATAAGTACGTCGAGATTTGAATATTTATTAAGTAAATACCTCAATATTTTAATATACATAATGTGGTTGTTCGAATTTTAAACATTTTGTTATTTAGGTACTCTGAAGTTATAAACTTTTGCCACGAGTGCACCTTCTTTCTTCAGTTGGGAGTCAACATGCCCCTTGTTCTGGGCCCAATCTTGAGCCATGAAATTCACCTACTAGGCCGCATGTTTTGGGCACTTCTTGTCTTGCTGGGCCACTTTTTCTAGGGGAAATGGGCCCATTTCGAAGGGCTTTCCTCTATTGAGCTTCTCATTACTAATACTAGGGGGAATGGGGCCGTTTTGGAGGGGCTTTTCTCTAGTGCTCCACTTATTGCTGCCCCTAGAGGGAATGGGCCCGTTTTGGAGGGGCTTTCCTCTAGTGAGCTCCCTATTACTAGCACTGGGGGGAATGGGCTCATTTTGGAGGGGCTTTCCTCTAGTGATCCACCATTCTTAGCACTAGGAAGAATGGGCCCGTTTTGAAGGCCTTTCCTCTAGTGCACCATATATCACTACCTCTAGAGGAAATGTGCCCAGTTTGGAGGGGCTTTCATCTAGGGGAGTTGGGCTATGCATGGCAAATGAGGGTGGAGTTTGTCCTTTTTTTTTTTTTTTGGGATCCTTTGGGGTGGGTGAGAGGCAAAGGGAGGAGGGAGGTGCTGTTGGCTCTAATGGGTAGCATCTTATGCACGAGGTAGGCGAGGTTGGCCTAGACCCATGCATGGCGAGAAGGTGGACATTGTTGGGCCGCATGTTAGGGAGGAGGGTGTTATTTTCGCAGAAAATCATACTTTCCTTTCTGCTTCTGGCTCTGTTTCTCTTTCCCCGAGGACTCTTGCTAATTTGTACCCATTTGCTGTTCTCTATATATGGCACTCGTGATTCGGATTCCACTGATGTTCATCTTCAATTGGAGGAGGCTCAGGATGACATTCTCAATGTAGCCCTCCCTATTCTTTGTGCTTTGAACTGGGTAGCCAGTATGCCAAGCCTTGACGTGTCGAGCTGATTCGAGAGTTTGTTGGATGCCTCCACTCCCCGCTGTGTTGAGGCTCCCGTGGTTGCCCCTCGAGCTGGGCCCCTTACTCCAGGGCCTCCAATCATGGAGGGCGTGTCGATACCTAATTGTTTAGTTATGGTGGTTGGATGTTGTAACATTAGGGGACTTAACAACCCCAATTCCTCCCATGCGGTTGGCGATTGGATATCTTCCAATAGTTTATCTGTTATTGGTTTGGTCAAGACCAAAACCAAACCATCTAATGTTGAGGCTGGGATTGCTTGATATGCCGTTGGATGGCAGTTTCTCTACAGTGGGGTTTGTTCCTCTTGGTGTGGCATTATCATTGCTTGGGACCCAAGTGTCTATAGAGTCGAGTTGATTTGGAGATGTGATTAGTTCCTTACTTGGCATATTTCTCATTTATCCGGAGCTGTGGGCTTTCTCGCCACATTTATTTACAGCTTTAATGAGCTTGGGCCTCGTCGGGCATTATGGGACAATCTTTGAGGTCTTAGTGCTAGTCTATTGGGTGTATCTTGGATCCTTCTCGAGGATTTCAATTCCATTTTTAGTCCTTCTGATAAATGCAGGACCCAGGAGGGTTGGCTGATCATATGGACGATTTTTAGAAGTGTGTTACCGAGGCCGAGCTTATGACTATTCCTTCTTCTGAACTTTATGATCCAACGATGCTGAGGGTGACAGATAGCAGCTTGATTGGTGCCTTGTCAGTGAGGGTTGGCTTCGTGACTTCGCTGTTTCCTTTGCTAAGATTCTTGCTTGTCATATTGTTTGGGATCATAGTGCTATTTTTGTGAGAGGGCTTGGGGTATGTCATGCCAGGCAACTTCCTTTCAAGTTCTTCAACTTTTGGGCTGATCACAAGGACTTCCTTTCCATCGTTTGGCAAGTCTAGGACTCTTGTATTGAGGGTACTTTGATGTATCAACTCACACAAAAGCTAAAGCTGCTGAAGAGTAAGTTGAAGGCCCCCAATACCCATCATTTTAGCCATATTTCTGCTAGGGTCCGGGTGGCTCGAGATGCGTGGTCCCTAGGTCAAAGAGCTTTAGACGAGGACCCTGAGTGTCCTATCCTTCGATTAGAGGAGCAACGCTTATTCCGTGAGCATTCACACATATGTTGGGATGAGGAGGCATTCTATCGTGAGAAATCACGTATTCAGTGGCTTTGACTTAGAGATCTAATCACTCAATTCTTCCATCAGTCTGTTCTCCATAGGCAGGCTCGGAACTGGATTTAGTTGATAGTTGGTCCAAATGGTGTGAGGACATCTCTTGCACGAGGGTTGCTTTTTTCTAGGAGCTGTTGACTAAGCCTAGTGGTCCGCTGACTTAGGATGTCTCAGATCTCTTTGAGGCATGCATTTCTGAGGATCAGGCTCGCCTGCTGATCTCCCCGATCTCTGCTGTTGACCTTCATGATGCTTTCTTTTCTGTTGCTGATGATAAGGCCATGGGGCTTGATGGTTACACTTCCTTCTTTTTTAAGAGGGCTTGGGAGGTGGTGGGTGGAGCATCTATTAGGGATGTGCAGTCGTTTTTCATTTCAGGGCGCATGATGGGCACTCTAAACACTACTAGGATCTGTCTCATGCCTAAAGTGGAGGCTCCCTCCACCTTTAGCGGTTACTGTCTTATCTCCTGTTACAATGTGATTTATAAGTGTATCATTAATATCCTTGTAAACAGGCTGAAGGGTGTCCTTCCCGGCCTGATTGATGATGCTCAGACTGCTTTTGTTCCAGGTCGTCAGATTTTAGATAGCATCTAATTGACTCAAGAGCTTATGCGTCATTATCACCTTCAGGTCTCGCGTCATTATGCGATGAAGGTTGATATCTGCAAAGATTTTGACACAGTCCTTTGGGATTTCATTCTGGCTGGTATGAAGAGTATGGGGATTCCTGAGCTCATGGTTGGTTGGGTCTGAGAGGGCCTTTCTACAGCCTACTTTTCTGTCGCCATCAATGGCAAGCTTGAGGGTTTCTTCCACTCTAGTTGAGGTGTCTGTCATGGTGACCCACTCTCTTCTTATCTATTTGTTATTGCTATGGAGGGTCTCCAAGGTTTGCTTCATCGGGCGATTGATGACCCGAGATTTCATTGTCATCTATGCTGCCGTTGCATCGGGTTGACACACTCATGCTTCGCTCATGACCTAATGATCTTTTGTCGAGGTGATTTGGGCAGTGTCACAGTTGTTCGTGAGGCTTTAGATTGCTTTGTTGTCCTTTCGGGTCTTTCCTCGAATGCAGCAAAGAGTAATGTTTTTCTGGCAGGAGTTGATTCTACAACTTAGAGTGATATTCTTGGTGTTCAGGGATTCAGTCTTGGACAGTGCCCAGTTTGGTATTTGGGAGTGCCACTCATTACTTCTCAGCTGTGGTATGTAAACTGCAAGCCGCTTCTGGATCGTGTCCCCTTTCATATTCGGTAATGGACCTCTCATCCTCTCTCGCACGCTAGCCGCTTGCAGCTCATCTGGTCAGTCCTCTTTACTATTCAGGTCTGCTAGTCATCAGTCTTCATGCTCCCAAAGATGATGTTCAGAAAGATTGAGTCAACTTTAGTGACTTTCCTTAGGCGTGACTCTTCATTGACCCTGGGGGAGCGAAGGTAACTTGGAGACATCTGTGTTACCCTAGACAATAGGGCAGTCTAGGACTTCGTTTATTACGTTGATTGGAACCAGGCTTCGATTATGAAGCACATCTAGTTTCTCCTTTTTTATCCTTCCTCTCTTTGGCCATGCTGGGTTCATTTGAACCGCCTTCGAGGGAAGAGCTTCTGGATGATTTGGGCGACGAGTTCAGCTTCTTGGTGATGGCATCAAATTCGATCGGTTTGCTACCTTTGTTTTAGTGCAATCTATCATGTCATCGGTGATGGGCTTGATACTGCCTTATGGATCGATTATTGGTTGCCGCGCAATTGTCTTTCGGAGAGCTTCCCTGCTTGACTGCTCATCTTTTCTGGGCTCTTATAGGATTCTCGAGTCTCAGCCATTATTGTGGGTGATCAGTGGAGATTTCCACAGGGTTGTTTGGAGCTCCAACCCATATTGGATATGATTGGTTTCAGTCCTCGAGTTGGTGCGGTGGATTCTATCAGGTGGTTGTGTGACCCTTCGAGGAAATTCACCACCAAATCAACTTGGGAGATGCTATAGAGAAGGAATGAGGAGGACTCTATGCATCACCTTCTATGGTTTCAGCTTCACATTCCAAGGCATTCCTTTCTTCTGTGGCTCGCTTCTCGGAAGCAGTTATGGACTAAAGACAGGCTTCTACGATTTGGAGCATAGGGGGTTTAAAGTGTTTGTGTTCTTTGCGGCCTCGTCGATGAGACTCTTGAGTATCCTTTCTTC
Organism: Simmondsia chinensis; assembly: GCA_018398585.1. Lineage (NCBI taxonomy): Eukaryota > Viridiplantae > Streptophyta > Magnoliopsida > Caryophyllales > Simmondsiaceae > Simmondsia > Simmondsia chinensis. The sequence goes on from JAGTTD010000011.1 coordinate 25,133,023, forward strand.
ACTTGTGCCTTTTCTGCCACAGTCTGAAGCTCCATCACTCCGAGTACATTTGTTTCCTGGCCTACCCTTCCTTGGTGCAATCTTGTTGCTTAGGCTGCTTAGCACCTCAGGGGGCGAGAGATTGGCAGTATCATAGCTCGATTCTGCCTCTTGGTGACCGTGTATACTCTCTGGTACAAGCGCGACCTTCGGGTTCAACATTCTCAGTCCAGATCAGTTGCGGCCATGAGAGAGGAGATTACAGGTTTGGTCAGGAGCCGCTTGCTTGCTGCTTCTTTGTTCAGAGTAGCTCAACGTTATACGCCTCCTTGCTTAGGCAATGGGGCCTTAAGTCTTAATTCTCCTTTGTTCCCTTTAGCTTTTACTATGGTTGGTTTTTGTATGGACTTTATTTGAACTATGTTTTGAAGTTGTTTCTTCATTGTAGGCTCTGGCTATGTCCTTGGGTATGCCCTTGTTGCTATACTATATTTCTTTCATCTATAAATTTCGTTGACTTACCAAAAAAAAGTTATAAACTTTTTTCAATCAACTACCATTTTTATTGAAATTCCATAGATTTTCGTTCAAAAATGATAAAACTAAACACGATTTCAACAATATATTAGTATCCTTAATAGAATTCAATGATTTGTTGCCAAAAAATGTGCAAATGAAGAATGTAGCAATACTTAGTTTACATTAATATTCGTTGAATATTTTATCATAATTGGCTGAATTGTTTTAGTGAAAACATTATCATGACTTATATATATTATAGTAATTATATAGTATGTTGTCAGATTCTCCCAAAAATTAATCAAATTCTGACATAGGATACTGTAAGACCCTTGACATTGGGATGCTGCGTGCAGGGTGATGCCTAGCGTTAGGCGCGTAGTGCTTCGATCAATGCCCTGACATAGTTACTTGGTGCGTAAACCTCTAGTGCTTGGTTGGATGTCAGCGCCTAGATTTTGGTTGTAACATGGGACAAAATGGACCTTGACCCAAGCATGACTCAGGTAGGGCATGCGCGTTTGAAGCAGCACATTGACATAGTCAAGGACCACTAGTCAAGCGCATGATCATGCTTAAGCGGGCAAACATTAGATGCGCCACACTAGTTAAAGATGGACTCTTTGACTAAGTGCAACGAGCATGTTGTGCCGATATGAGACGGACATCAATCAGGCACAAGTATATACGTAGTGCGCATCCTTTATATGGCTGAATCAGGCCTGGCGGAATTGAGCCTGAGCATGGAATCGACGGACCAAGGGCCATGCGCTTGTTGCACTGTGCTGACCCAATGCGCGCAAGTCAGGTGCATCGTGTGCACAAGTAAGAACAAGGCATGAAATGCCAAGTCCAAGCGCACAAGATTGGATGTGATGCCCTAGCAAGACAACGGACCTTCACCTAGATGCGATATGGCACCAACTCAAGATGGACCTTTGAGTGTGCCAGGGCATTGATGTTAACATAGTGTGGAGCAACGGACACTCTTATGTTAAGGCCTTGACCAACGAATGGGTCTAAGCCTTGCGCAGGCAAGGCACAACATCAACATGCAGTACAAAAACATTGGCATAGGCGCGCACACCAGGTGATAGGCGCTGTGATCGCTGGATGACAAGGTACGCAGCGCAAGTGCGCAACTGGGACCGTGAAGGCGTAAGGCATGCGTTGGCTTGCGCCCTTGCACATGAGATGCGCAAGCATGTGCATTAGGTGCGCAAAGCTGCGCACCCCAATGTGTTTGTAGCGCACTTGAAGCAGCCAGTGTCGGGCGCTGGCAGTGCGTGGGTGCGGCACAGGTGGCGCACTAGGTGCGCGCAACATGCGTGGTCTCGGGGAGTCATATGCAAGCCTTGTCTGGGCACGATGCTGGGTGCACACAATGCTGGGCACAGGACATGAACACTTAGGAAGCCTTGCACGTACGGAAAGGTGCTTGGCACGTGTGAGTCACGTGACATGACAGTTATTAAGCTTGGGACGTGGAATCTTCAAAGGAAGACCCTTAACCAGGTGTGTGAAATATTTGACCAGAGCTTTGACTCAATAACTGCCACAGAAGTTGAGGGAAGTTGACCTGGTAATCGCTGGCACGCCTTTGGCTGGTAACCGCTCCTTTGGGAGGGAAAAGTAGCAGGGGGTATTTGTTGATTGGGATTGACCCAGTAACTGCCCCTTAAAGAGGCACCCTTCAAGGGAAGTGGGAAATCAGGCTTAATTGAGGCGCTGCCAACTGTCCAGAGTAGTTACCCCACTACCAGATCATGGGAAACTGCTGGGAAGTGCTATAAAAGGTGCTGTTGGCCAGAGATGAAGCTATTCGGGTTTTGTACTTAGTCCCTAGATTGAGGTAGAGTCTTGTATACAAAATTAATACAGATTTGAGGGTTTTCCATCGTAATTCAAAAAGTGCTCAAGTAATAAAAGTCGTTCCTTGTGTCTTGTGTGCAATTATTTATGTTGATGCTTGTTTATGCTTATTTCCACTGTGCTTGTGTATGCTTTCGTGTGTTTAGGATCAGTGAGGCTTAAGCTCACTGTTATCACAAGTAGTAAAAAAAAAAAAACCCCCGTGACAATTTGGTATCAGAGCCAGGTTTTGCATGAAACTTGCTGTCTAGACCCTATCGCGGTTGTTGTCTAAATTTGCGTGCTTGCTAGTGAATTTTGTGGCTGAGTTTCGAATCAGGTTTTCCCCTTGTATTCAAATTTTACTTTTGAAATTCTAGTCAAGATCTCCTTTACAAATTGTGGCCTTAGCTAGTACTTGTGGGCTTGTCCTGGTGTCAGTTGTGGCGGTGCTTAGCTGTGAAATCATGGGCTTGTCCCTACTGTGCATTTTTCATGTTGTGCCTAGGAATTGCGTGTGATTCTTGCATGAATTGTGTGAAATCCTACTAGTGGGTGCCTATTATTGCGTAGGCTGGGTTAATTCTAACCCCCTTGTACTGAGATTGTGCGTGGGTTGCGTGAGTCTAAGTCCTTGTATGCTTGCTTTTGGTGTTGGTGTCTTGAATTGTTGTGTTGGTTAGTGGTCACCATGACTCAAAATCATCAAGAACCAGGGAAACGTCTTAAGACTAATGAGCCTTTGAACTGAATTGAGGAAACCTTAGGTTCCGAGTATAATGTTGATTACCTTCCTCCAGGAACGGTTCTGGGTGCGATGAAGTCTTTGTCCGGCGAAATTGGGTCCCTTAAGGAGATGATTGAGTCCTTAGTTGCTGCCCAAAGAACCCCGTCTCTAGCCCCTACTCCCCCTACTAATGTATTTCGTAGGTTGGGTCCGAACAGTGTCAGTAGTAATTCCCCTAATGTACCTCCTGTTAGTGAAACTTCCATCCCTACGGTAAAACGTTTACGAAAATGAATCTTAGTGCTGCGTAAGACGCTTGATGCAAGTACTTTTGGACTTGACAAGAGTAATATTAAAGTTCCTGCTTTGAATGCCTTTTGGGGCGAACAAGATCCAAGACCCTAGAGAACTTCCTTTGCGACACGGAACAATATTTTATGGCTGCCCATGTCTATGGGGAAGACAAGGTTGTCATGGCATCCATGCACTTGATGGATGATGCCAAGTTGTGGTGAAGGACCTGTGTGTCGAAGAACCACGCTACTGGACGTGTTAAGACCAATTCATGGGAGATCCTAAAGAAAGACCTTTGCGAACAATTCTTTCCAAGTAATGCTTCTTGGTTGGCTCGTGAGTCCTTGAAGGAACTCAAGCAAAATAGTTTCAATCGTGAGTATGTTAATGCTTTTAGTTATGTAATTTTAGAAATTAAAGATATGATGGATGAGGACAAACTCTTCAACTTTATTTCGGGACTTAAACCGTGGGCTCAACTTGAGTTGAGGCACCAAAACGTCTAAGACCTTGCCTCCACTGTGGCTGGGGCTAAATCTTCGGTGGATTTTCATGTTGGACATGAATTTCGTAGGAAAGATCACCTTAAGAAAGGAAAGAAAATTGGCTTTGAGTCCTTTACAAATGGGAAGGTTCCTGCCACTGATCCTAACAACATTAAGATCTCACTCAAAAATAATGGGAATGGCACAGGGAAAATTTCCAAGTCTATTGCTTGTTTTATACATAATGGTCCCCATTTTGCAAGGAATTGCCCTAACAAACAACTTTTGAGTGTTGTAGTTCAGCAGGAGGATGAAGAGGATGAGGATCATGAGCCATCTCCATCCCATATGAGGATGAATTCACTAAAGCTAAAGGACAAAACAGTTTCTGGATGATGCGCAGGTGGCTGGTCATCCTAGCAGGCTGGTGGGCTGCTGTTTTTGTCGATGTTTTAAGTTTATGTTTATGGTTATGTTTTGTTTTTGGACTCCGTTGTTTTGGAGGCTTTTTAATGTAATTCTCGTTTCAATTCGATGGCTTTCATTTTATGTTGTTTCAATGATCGTTTATCATGGCTTTATTTGCTGTACATAAGTTGATTAAACATGCTTTGATGCATTATCAGACGTGTGGTTAGGGTACTGGGACTTGAATGCACCCTATACCGATTGAGCCTTGAAATGAATGGATGTTTAATGTTACGACTAAGGCAACGGATGACCAAAATTAGTTTCTTGGGGGTACTTACACTTCCAGCCAAGGACGTCAGATTCTTTTGGTGGGGGAGGTTTGTAAGACCCTTGACATTGGGATGCCGCACGCAGGGTGATGCCTGGTGTTAGGCATGTCGTGCTCCGATCAAAGCCCTGACATAGTTACTTGGTAAGCAAACCTCTTGTGCTTGGTAGGATGTCAGTGCCTAGGTTTTGGTTGTGACATAGGACATAACGGACCTTGACCCAAGCATGACTCAAGTAAGGCATGCGCGCTTGAAGCAGCACATTGACATAGTAAAGGACCACTAGTCAAGCGCATGATCATGCTCAAGCGGGCGCACGTCAGTTGCGCTGCGCTAGTTAACGATGGACCCTTGACTAAGTGCAACGCATGCATTGTGCCTATATGAGACAAACATCAATCAGGCACAAGTATATACGCAATGCACATCCTTTGTATTAATGAACCAAGCCTACTGGAAATGAGCCTGAGCATGGCATAGACGGACCAAGGGCCATGCGCTTGTTGCACTACGCTGACCCCACGCGCACAGGTCAAGCGCATTACGTGCCCAAGCAAAGACAAGGCATGAAATGCCAAGTCCAAGCGCAAAAGATTAGATGCACTGCGCTAGCGTGACGACGGACCTTCACCTTGACGCGATATGGCACCAACTCATGATGGATCTTTGAGTGTGCCAGGGCATTGATGTTAACTTAGTGTGGTGCAACGGACACTTTCATGTTAAGGCCTTGGCCAACTAATGGATATAAGGCTTGCGCAGGCAAGGCGTAGCATCAACATTCAGTGCACAGACACTGGGCACAGGCACATGCACTAGGTTATAGGTACTGGAATCGCTGGATGTCAAGGTACGCGGCACAAGTACGCAGCTGGGCCCATGAAAGTGCAAGGCATGCATTGGCTCATGCATGAGGTGCGCAACACTGCGCACCCCAGTGTGTCTGCAGCACACTCGAAGCAGCCGGTGCCGAGTGCTGGTAACATGCGGGTGCGGCGCAGGTGGCGCACTGGGTGCGCGCAGGGTGTGTGGCCCTGGGGAGCCATGCGCGAGCCTTGTTTGGGCACGGTGCTGGGTGCACGTGACGTAGAGAACGGGACATGAACACTCGGGAAGCCTTGTACATACGGAAAGGTGCTTGGCACGTGCGGGTCACTTGACTTGACAGTTATTAAGCTTAGGACGTGGAATTTTTAAAGGAGGACCCTTGACCAGGTGTGTGAAGGATTTGAACAAAGCTTTGACTCGGTAACTACCACAGAACTGGAGGGAAGCTGACCTGGCATTCTCTGGCATGCCCTTTGACTGGTAACCGCTCCTTTAGACGGGAAAAGTAGCAGGGAGTATTTGTTGACTAGGATTTGACCCAGTAACTACCCCTTGAAGAGGTACCCTTCAAGGGAAGTGGGGAATTAAACCTAATTGAGGTGCTGCCAGCTGTCTAGAGCAGTTACCCCACTACTAGATCACGGGAAACTGCTGGGAAGTGCTATAAAAAGTGTTGTTGGCCAGAAATGAAGCTATTCGGGTTTTGTACTTGTTCCGTAGGTTGAGATAGAGTCTTGTATACGCAATTGAGAAAGATTTGAGGGTTTTCCATTATAATTCAAAGAGTTCTCAAGTAATAAAAGTCGTCCCTTGTGTCTTATGTCCAATTACTTATGTTGATGCTTTTTTATGTTTAATTCCGCTGTGCTTGTGTATGCTTTCGTGTGTTTTGGCCGAGTGAGGGGTAACGTCACTACTATTATAGGTAGTTAAAAAATACCCGTGACAGATACCAAGGTGATTCAAATCACATGGTACCTTATTGAATATATTGCAATGTCCGGTAATGCTCAAAACTTAGGTATCTGTGTGATAATTTCATACAACATTAGAGCAGGCAAAATGAAACCTAATCCAATCACTCAGCCACTTTGACTTACAACTAGAATATGAAAATAACCTGACTCGAATTAGGTCTAACCCAAGCTTGACCACAATCCGTGATGACCAACTCAAATTAGACCCAACTTGAGTTTGGCCTGAATTGTAATAACCCAAGTCTTAAATCAGACCTCCCCTATAATCAAAAACAATTCTAACATAAATACACTTTTGTTAAGAACAGTGTCCTGAAATCCAAATTTATTCTGGATATATTATTTTAATTAATAAATAAAATTGAAGTTCCAGTCGTTTCCTAGTTAAATTTGTGTATGTAAGCATTTATACTGCATATGATTTTCTTTTGTGAGATATCCACGAGATGGGTGTAGTCTTCAGACTACAATTTACATGTTTGTTCTATGTGGTTTATGAGACAAAGCCACAGATAGACTTGGAGCAAATGGTATGGATTGTTGTTTGAAAGACTCGTAGTCGAAGACAAGTTTGGACCACTTGTATGTTAAGATTATAATGTGACACTTTAGATGACTTGTCTTGGTCATATGGATAGAGATCCAGAAGTGTTAGGTTAGTGTGTTTAATAAGATTGATATACTGAGTTGGACCATATGGGTTACTTATTTCTACACTACCATCGGAGATGAGTGATTCACGTTGTACTGTTGAACGACGACTCTAAATCCTAAGGGTATTCTGGACTTGTGCATGGAGCGTTAGTTACTTTGGTGTGCTATAAGTAAGGTCTAAATGAATGACTGAAATTCCACGTACACTGGGTAGCGGCGTGAAGTGTGACAGGGATCAGGTATTCAATAGGAAATCTATTGTCTCTTATGAGATACAGATGTCCCCTTAGTTGATTCGCAAATATTTGAATAGTTTGAAAACTTTGGCCAAAGTATTCCAAGTGTTTGACATTTGGAATTTATACTGTGAATGTGTTCAAGTATAAATGAATTATTCAGTGAAGGGCAAGTCGGTAACTAATGGAGAAGCTGTGAGAAGGATAATGGTAGTGGTTATATTTTTCCTTTGTTATGGGCATCTAATAGAGGGGTTGTTGTCATCAATACAGTCTATTAGGGAGATATCGAATAAATAATTTAAGTCTGGAGTGCAATGAGATTTATTTAGTGGAATTAAGTCTCATTAAATGGTAATTAAATTATTTCATGAGATGATTAATTTAACCCATTTGGAGCTAAATTTAAATTGTCCTTGAGGTCCCTGCGCAAGCCTCTATATTTTATTGCCATCGAAAAAATATTAAAGAATTCATAAGATGAATTATTTATCTATAAGATGGGTAAATTAATTTTGCTAAATTTTATTCATGAGATGAATAAAAGTTAAAAATTATAAAATAAAATAATTTTGAAAAATTAAAATTAATAAGATGAATTTTTACATGTGGGAAACAAAGCAAAAAAAAAAATCCAAAAAATTCGAAAAAATAGGAGGCGATTCGCACCTTCGCCTGTCACGCACTTGGAAGCTCAGTGGTAATCCGCGTGCGCACGGGCGGGCCAATCGCCCCCCGCCATGTGGCGCTCAGAGTATATACACGCGAATTTTGGCTAGGGTTCAAAATGATGCGTTTTTGCTTGTTTTATTTTCAAATGATGCGTTTTGTTAGTTGTACACAAAACCCAGATCAAATTTTCATTATTTGTTTGCTGCGGTACACTCCTATAAATAGCGGTACCTATTCCACGGGTTTGGCATTCAAATCAAACAAATTATTTTGGGTTTCTGGAATTGTTTCGGAGACCCAATTGGAGAGAAAAATTTTTGACAATATTTTTCTTTCCTCAGTTTAATATTTTTTGGAGCCCACCCTCCGGGCAATTCGAGGTCATTGCATAGAGGATCACTGGGTCTCGATTTTCTTGGTTTTCTTTATTATTGGAGCAATTTCAGGTATGTTCTTTTTTCTTTCTTCTTTTTCGCTTTCCTATTTATTTACAATATTCGTTATTATACCTGTTTAAGTTTATGTATTGTTATGAATGTATTAGAGTAAAATGCATGTAAATCTAAATTATGAATTTAGATATGTTTATTTAAATTAAGAATTTAAGTCAATAGATTTAAAATTAAGAATTTTAAATCGACCCTAGGTTTAGAGTTATGAATTCTAAACTCATTCCGCTGCCTAAACTTTAGGGAGAATTTTTGAAATTCATCCCAACAATCGGCATTAGGGCAAAAGGTTTATAGAGATTAACCTATTCCCGGGAACTCTCGCACGTGAGGTGTCACGAAGCATGACTCTCCCATTACGGGCTTAGGTAAGGAGAAGAATCTCCTACTGTAAGTGCTCTAATAGGTGCCTATTATTGTAACCATAGTTGAGAATTGTGAACCAAATAGTTGGCATCAGAGTTTATTTTTCAATAAAATTTTTATGTTTTTCCCATCAATTGGTATCAGAGCCAGCCTCTGGTTATATTCATAATATACATGAATAGGTATAATAAGATCAAAATAAATAGATTTGCGAATTAATAAAATGGAGATTTTGTTAAGAAGGAAAATTAGTTTAATTTGATGCATCGATTTAAATTTTTTAAATCGATAATGAATTAATGATTCATTAAGATGATTGTTTGTGTTTTTGATTTAAATTGTTTGAATCATCAAATTAATTAGTTGTTAATTAGATTATTTATAATATCGATTTAAATTGTTTAAATCGGTTCAAAGATTTAATAGTTAACTAGGTTGTTTATAGTAACAATTTAAATTGTTAATGAATTAATCGTTAATTCGGAACAACCCAGAAATTTGCGATTATATTGTTCATATAATGAGATTGTACGTTATCTGTCATGATTTACAAAATCGGACAAAATTGATCTAATAAGATTAGATTCAAATATTTTTAATAATGGATAAAGTTGATCTAATAATATTAGATTCAATTATTTTATACAAAATCTGATACAATTGATCTAATGAGATTAGATTTAATTTATTTTAAGAATAAATATTTTAATTCAAAAATTAAAAAAAAATTTTTGTTAGTAGCAATTATAAAAAAAAGAAAAACTTTATTTTTATTTTTTTATTTTGGGACGTGTAGACGTCAGTACTGATTTACATAATAATTATAAATTATTTATTTTATTAATTAATTTTCTTTTAGAATGAGATTCTAAATTAAATTATGAGATAATTTAAATTGTAAATCAGTGTTTTTTTTTAAAATAAAAGTTATTTGATATTATTTTAGAATAAAATTCTAAAATAGACTATGAGATAGTCCAAATTTTGTTTATTTTTTAGAATAAGATTCTAAAATAGACTATAGTATAGTCTAAGCACAAAATCGCTATTGATTTTAAATAAAATTATTTTTAATTTAATTTTGGAATCAGAATTTTAAAAGTAGATTATGTGATAATCTAAATTAAATGTTGATATTATTTTAATTAAAATTAATTAATTAATTTTATTGATTGGATTTTAGAATGAGATTCTAATGTAAGATTAGGAGATAATCTATATTGTAAAATGGTAGTATTTTAAATAAATTAATTAATTAGTTTTGGTTAATTTTTGAATGAGATTCTAAAGGGGATTATGAGATAATCCGGGTTGTAAATGCAAGTCAATTAAAAATCACTGGTTATAAAATTTCAGTGGGAGCGAGGTATCAATTGTTGTAACCTCACAATCTCCATTACCGTTTTAGCAGTATAGTAGATCGATAGACCTCCCTGCGGAGGATGTCGGTTTGCAGATTACAGGGTTAGACTTCTTTTAGGATAAACCAAAGTGCAAAGAAGAGATGCGACCACGCTGCCGTGGAATATTTCGTGTATTTGTATGGTGGTTTAGGTAATGGTTTACACTTGACTAGCGTGATGCATTAGCCTCCCCGAGGGGCTCTATTGTATCATGTTAGAGACTAAGGTAAAGTGGTGAGTTAATCATGTTTAGTAAGAGTTACAAGAAAACAGGTTAATTGAGAATAGTTCTCACCTAAACTAGCTTCGTGCGACCTCGCTGCCGAGGAGTAAGGAGTGGTGTGTTTGGGTCATCATTGTATGCATGATAGTACAGTTTGGTGGATATCTGACTTATTGTGTATGCTAAATTGAAAGAATATATATCACTGCATTATACATGACTCATATAAGGTAGTTACATGATTGTTTGCATTTACAATGCTTTTGATATGGATACGACTGGCGAGCTTCACTTGATTTGGAATAAACAATGTAATCACGGGACCAAATTACTTTGCCTTGAAAAAATAAATTAGACTTACTCACTACTCACAAGGGACCTACTACAAAGAAAGGAAAGGGCAAGGTTGTTATTGTAGCAACCAAGTCCATAAGGAAGTCAGCAAAAGAAAAGTGTTTCTTTTGCAAGAAAATTGGGCCACTGGAAAGGAAACTACACTAAGTACATAGCTACTCTTCCTACAAAGACTGCTAAGCCATTTGGTAAAGTTATATTAATATCTCACTTAGTTGAGTCATGCGCAGTTGAGAGTCCACTAGTTTCCTGGTGGGTGGACTCAGGTTCAACTGACCTTAGCTATAATATGTTACAGGAGCTCAGGCTAGGCTAAAGGCCACACGATGGGTGTTGTACCTGATGGTCAGGGACTGTACAATAATAGTGGTCTTAAGTGTAAGAGACGTTAGCTTAGACTTTAGTGATAGAGTTTTGTTTTAAATGATTGTTTATTTGTTGCTACTCTGTACAGGAATTTGATTTCTATATCTCATTTTATGAATAATTGTTACTCAGTTAATTTTGATAATGAAAATTTTAATATGAGAAATAAATTGTTTATCTGCACATGTACATGAATAAATTGTTTATTCATGTTATTTCCTTATCAAAACTATGGTAATTGTTTAAATAAATCTAACAAAAGTTCACTTATTCAATGTTCTAAAAGAAAACACCCTGAATGTGATAATGCCTACACGAGGCACCAACGTTTAGGTCATATTAATTCGAACAGAATCCAAAGACTGGTGAAAGATGGACTGATAGAGGTTTTGAACTTGAGGTTATTACCAATTTGCGAATTCTGCATAGAATGAAAGGTGACCAATTCTGTCTTTAAGAGTAAAGGCAACAAGGTTGGTGGCTTACTTGAGTTGGTTCACACAGATGTATGTGGACCGATACATGTTCAGGCAAGAGGTGGGTACGAGTATTTAATCACGTTTAATAATGATCACTCATGGTATGGATATGTTTACATGATGAGACATAAGTCGGATATTTTTTGGAGAAAATCTAAGAATAGAAAGTTGAATTTTAAAAGCCATCAGGTAAACAAGTTAAGTCACTTTGATCAGATCGAGGTGGTGAATATTTTTCAGGTGAGTTTTTGGATTTCTAAACTGCAAAATGAGATGAGATCTCAGCATTCTGCTCTGGTTACACCGCAGTAGAATGGTGTTACAAATAAAAGGAACAAGGACATTTTTTTCTACAGTTTTTTATTTAAAAGGTCTTTTATAAATACAATGCAAAATACTTAGAGAAGGATTTTGCAAGTGAGCTACAAGAAAAAAAAAAAAAAAAAAAGAATAGTATTAAAGAAAAATGACACTAATTCTAAACAGCTAGACACAACTCAAGACATATTGGATGCATTAGATGCACCTACTGATAGGAACAAAAATGTTCCACGTACACGAGCGCTTAGGTATAGTGCGAGGATTGTCAGGACACCTGACAGGTTCATAGCGGGAGCCTTAGTGGTTGACCGTGGCATTGAATTTGATCTTTTTAGCCACAATGAAGCAATCAAGCTTTCTAGTTTTGTGCAATCGGTTGCTCGAACCATGCATGTACAAATGACATTTAGAGAAAGTAGTGACTTTCTTGGTGTTATATGTCAACGATATACTACTCATTGAAAATGATGTAGGAGTGTCATTAGCTGTAAAGGTTTGGTTGTCAAGATAGCTCGATATGAAGGACATAGGAGAAGGCAACTCTACTCTTAGGATTAAGCTTCTACAAGGTCGTAAGAGTAGGATGTTGGGACTTTCTCTAGCCACTTATATTGACAAAATATTGTTAAGGTATCGGATTGAGGACTCTAGGAAAGGTTTTTCACCTTTCAGGCATGGAGTCCATTTCTCTCTTTTGAGTAATGTTCTAGGACACCTCAAGAAGAAGAGCAATTGAGGAATATTCCATATGCTTTGGCAGTGGGAGCCTCAGGTATGCCATGTTGTGCATGAGACTTGATGTCTGCTATGCTATGGTATATTAATCAGGTGTTAGTCTAACCTGGGTCCAATGGACTAGGTGGCTGTCAAGAGTTTTCTCTAGTTCTTGGGAAGAACTAGAGATCCTATGCTAATCTTTCAAAGTGACGAGCTGGTTCTAGTTGGCTATACTGATTTAAGACTTCCAGTAAGATTAAAATGATAGACGTTCGACATCTAAGCATGTCTTTACCCTTGAAGTGGGAGCCATTAGTGAGGGGAATATCAAGCAGTACTGTATTGCTGACTTCACAATAGAGTAATTATACCCACTAAGGGTTAGGCTCAGTAGACTTTTGGTTCAAACTTAAAATGGGTGAGTATGGACTTTCTCATAAATTAGATTTAGGACAAGTGGGAGATTGTTAGGAACAGTGTCCTAAAATCTAGATTTATTATGGATATATTTTTTTAATTAATAAATAAGATTGAAGCTCCAGTCGTTTCCTAGTTAAATTTGTGTATGTGAGCATTTATACTGCATGTAATTTTCTTTTGGGAGACATCCACGAGATGGGTGTAGTCCTCAACTACAATTTACATGTTTGATCTAAGTGGTTTATGAGACTAAGCCACAGATAGACTTGGAACAAATGGTATGGATTGTTGTTTGAAAGACTCGTAGTCAAAGACAAGTTTGGACTACTTGTATGTTAAGACTATAACGTGACACTTTATATGACTTGTCTTGGTCATGTGGATGGAGATCCAAAAGTGTTATGTTAGTATGTTTAATAAGATTGACACACTAAGTTGGACCATGTGGGTTACTTATTTCTACACTACTATCGGATATGAGTGATTCACGTTATAATGTTTGAACGACGACTCTAAATCCTGAGGGTATTCTGGACTTGTGCATGGAGCGTTAGTTACTTTGGTGTGCTATAAGTAAGGTCCAAACGAATGACTAAAATCCCACGTACACTAGGTAGCGGCGTGAAGTGTGACAAGGATCAAGTATTTAATAGGGAATCTACAGTCTCTTATGAGATACAGATGTCCCCTTAGTTGATTCGTAAATATTTGAATAGTTTGGAAACTTTGGCCAAAATATTCCAAGTGTTTGACATTTGGAATTTATACTGTGAAAGTGTTCAAGTATAAATGAATTATTCAGTGAAGGGCGAGTCGGTAACTAATGGAGAAGCTGTGAGAAGGATAATGGTAGTGGTTATATTTATCCTTTGTCATGGATATCTAGTGGAGGGGTTGTTGTCATCAATACAGTCTATTAGGGAGATATCGAATAAATAATTTAAGTCTGGAGTGCAATGAGATTTATTTAGTGAAATTAAGTCTCATTAAATGGTAATTAAATTATTTCATGAGATGATTAATTTAACCCATTTGGAACTAGATTTAAATTGTCCCTGAGGTCTCTGCGCAAGCCTCTGCATTTTATTGCCATCGAAAAAAAATTAAAGAATTCATAAGATGAATTATTTATCCATAAGATGGGTAAATTAATTTTGCCAAACATTATTATGAGATGAGTAAAAATTAAAATTCATAAGATGAATTTTTACAGGTGAGAAATAAAGCAAAAAAAAAAAAAACCAAAAAATTCAAAAAAACAGTAGGCGATCCGAACCTTCGTCGATTGACCAACCAAGGCGTGACACGTGTCTTGCGTTGGGAAGCTCGGTGGTAATCCGGGTGTGCATGAGCGGGCCAATTGCGGCCCGCCATGTGGCACCCGGAGTATCTACACGCAAATTTTGGCCAGGGTTCAAAACGACGCGTTTTTGCGTGTTTTATTATCAAATGATGCGTTTTGTTAGTTGTACACAAATCCCACATCGAATTTTCATTCTTTTTTTTGTTGCGGTACACTCCTATAAATAGGGATACCTATTCCAAGGGTTTGGCATTCAAATCAAACAAATTATTTTGGGTTTCTGGAATTGTTTCGGAGACCCAATTGGAGAGAAAAATTTCCGACGAAATTTTTAATTCCTCAGTTTAATATTTTTTGGAGCCCACCCTCCAGGCAGTTCAAGGTCATTGCGTAGAAGATCGCGGGGTCTCGATTTTCTTTATTTTCTTTATTATTGGAGCAATTCCAGGTATGTGCTTTCTTTATTCTTTTTCGCTTTTCTATTTATTTACAATATTCATTATTATACCTGTTTAAATTTATGCATTATTATGAATGTATTAGAGTAAAAAGCATGTAAATCTAAATTATGAATTTAGATCTGTTGATTTAAATTATGAATTTAAGTCAGTAGATTTAAAATTACGAATTTTAAATCGACCCTAGGTTTAGAGTTGTGAATTCTAAACTCATTCCGCTGCCTAAACTTTAGGGAGAATTTTTGAAATTCATCCCAACAACCGGCATTAGGGCAAAGGGTTTTTAGAGATTAACCCATTCCCGGGAACTCTCGCACATGAGGTGTCACGAAGCATGACTCTCCCACTGGGGACTTAGGTAAGGAGAAGAATCTCCTTCTCTAAGTGCTCTAATAGGTGCCTATTGTTGTGACCATAGTTGAGAACTGTGAACCCAATAGTCGGCATCAGAGTTGATTTTTCAATAAAATTTTTATGTTTTTCCCATCACCTTTACCATAAAATCTAAATAACATGCTAATGATGATGCAGCAGGTTTAGCATCCATGGGAGACACAACCCAAGACTTGGTGCCACTAGATATGGAACGCAACTTGGCGTCACCATGACGAACCATAGCTTGGCGGAACCAGGGCGTAGACCTTGTCAGTGCACGAATAACAGCATATTTCCTTTCTGTTTCAACCACCACCATTTGTGGAAGCTTTAACCTAATCAAGATTAGCTAGAGGATTTGATTTGATCTTATTTTAGTTATGATTTAATTTTATGAGTTATCTTTTCATTTATGAGTTATCTTTTCGTAGCTAGTCCATCCACTATAAATAGGAGGACTAAGGGTTTAGTTCAGTAGTTCATAAATTCCATGGATTATTTTTATTTTTAGTTCTATTTCTCAACCTATGAGAAAAGAATTTATCTCCTCTTTGTAATTTTTATTAATTTTCTTAATAAAATTCAAAGGGAAGGTCGTTGAATTTTTCCGTAGCCCATCTTTCCTATCACACATTGTACTAGTTGGTATCAAAGTGTACGAACTCTTCCTGAAGCCATAAAAGGAACGCCATCATTGAAGAAGTGACTGACTGTGACCGACTTCAGCAATTTGAGAGGAGATTTGAGGAGTAGGAAGAGAGATTCTGGCAGATCGAGCGCTGCTTGGTCCAACTCGGGGCAAACTCCAACTTCCCGGATGGAGGTAGGCCCTGACACCACCCTTCACCAGGCGTTAATGGTGGAGACGCGGACGATCCTTTCCTTAACCAAATTCATGACAAAGATTAACGGTGGAGACGTGGACGATCCTTTCCTTAACCAAATTCAAGACGAAGATTTTCCTGACCCAAGGTTGAGGCACAATCTGCACCATCCCCAACGACAACGAGGATAGGAGGTGGTAGTCTGGACTTCAGATTGAGATTCCAGAATTTAATGGAGGAGGACGTCCAGAGGATTTCCTTGATTGGCTTGTTGCCATTGAGGAAGTCTTGGAGTTTCAGGAGATCTCGGAGCCAAAGCAGGTGCCTCTGGTTGCTATGCACCTTCGAGGAAGGGCAGCCGCTCGGTGGCACCAACAAAAGTAGACCCGGCTTGGGCAAGGCAAAACCAGAATCAAATCTTGGGAGAAGATGAAGAAGCATTTGCGAGGCTCCTTCTTGCCTCACAATCACACTCGTTTGATGTACCAATGCCTACAAGACCTTCACCAAGGTTCAAGGACCGTGGAAGAGTATACATCAGAGTTCCATGTTCTGGTCGCCAGGAATGATTTGGCAGAGTCAGGGGAATAGTTAGTTGATAGATACATTGGCGGATTGAGGGAGAGCACACAAGATGTCCTTAATATGTTTGATATCTTCACCGTGTCAGAAGTCGCTCAGAGAGCTGCACAAGTTGAGAGACAGCAAAGCTGCCCAGTTGGCGGTACATGGAACATGCCAACCGGAGCTAAGCAGTAGACTCAAGCACTGCCAAACCAAAATGCTCAACTGAGGGTACCACCTGTTAACACCGTTAGGCAAGTCAACCAAGACTTGGCGTGTTCTTCTAGAATTCGTTGCTTTAAATGTGGAGAGGTAGGGCACCGATCCTCGGACTACCGCAAGGGAGGCAGACTGGGAAAGGCCCTCCTCATTGAGGAGCCAAGGGATGAAGAAGATGATACAGTTGTTGAGAATAGCTTTGAAGAACTGGCGGACACGGAGAACCATCCCGAAACCGGTGATGAGGGACAGTGTCTTGTTGTTAGGCGTGCGTGTTTCACGCCAAGAGAAGAGGTCGGAGACAGCTGGTTGAGGAATAACATTTTTCATACCACCCGCACTATTGGCTGCAAGATATGCCGAGTCGTCGTTGATTCAGGGAGTTGTGAAGATGTAATCTCACCTGCACTATTGGTGGCAAGATATGCCGAGTCGTCATTGATTTAGGGAGTTGTGAAAATGTAATCTCAGAAGAAGCCATAATGAAGCTGGGAATGAAGACAGAGAAACACCCACATCCATACAAACTTTCTTAGTTGACGAAAGGTAACCAGGTGACGGTTTCAAAGCTTTGTTTGGTGAATTTTTCTATTAGTCAAAAATACAAAGAAGGCGTCTGGTGTGATGTGGTGAAAATGGACACGTGCCACTTACTGTTGGGGCGTCCTTGACAATTTGATCGTGGAGCAATTCATGATGGAAGAAAGAAGACCTGCAGCTTTCTTTTTGAGGGAGTTAACAAAGTCTTACTTCCGAGGCGGGACGAGAAGCCCAAAGTAGTTGATGCCATACATCCAAATGTCCAGAGTTGTACATTGTTCGCCAAAGAAGTTGGCGAGACTAAAGTCTTGTTCGTTCTGATTGGTAAGGAGAGCACTATCATCTCCAAGGACTAACAGCGAGATGTCAAGGGCTTGTTGGAAGAATATGCTAACATTTTTCCATAGGAACTTCATGCTTCACTACTGCCTTTGAGAGATGTGTAGCACCGTATTGATCTAATACCTGGTGCTTCGTTGCCCAACCGTCCTCAACACCGGATGAGCCCTACCGAACACGAAGAGTTGAGACCACAAGTCAAAGAACTTTTCACCAAGGGGTTCATTAAGGAAAGCCTGAGCCTGTGCGTAGTACCTGCTTTGCTCACACCGAAGATGGATGAATCATGGAGAATGTGCATGGACTGCTGCGCCATCAACAGGATCATGGTATGTTATAGGTTTCCAATTCTAAGACTTGATGATTTGTTAGATCAGCTTCGATGCACGAAGGTGTTCATTAAGCTCAATCTTAAGAGCGGTATCATCACATTCGCATTATGCCTGGAGATGAGTGGAAGATGGCATTTAAGACAAGAGAAGGACTTTATGAGTGCATGGTCATGCCGTTTGGACTATCCAATGCTCCAAGTACGTTTATGAGATTTATGAATTAGGTCCTTCACCTATTCATTGGTAAATTCATTGTTGTGTATTTTGTTGACATTCTCATCTTTAGCCGAGACCATGGCGATCATCCCCTCCATTTCCGAGAGGTGCTCCGGACATTGAGAGTCCAGTGTTTATTTGCCACACTCAAGAAGTGTGAATTCAAGAACCACGGGGTGACATTTCTTGGTTTTGTTGCCTCCAAGGATGGGATCTCAACTGACAAAGGTAAGATCAAGCCCATTAGAGATGGGCCAGGACCGAAAACAATTGGCGAGGCGAGGAGCTTTCACGGACTGGCATCGTTCTATAGACGTTTTGTTCCAGAATTCAGTACAATCCTGGGGCCACTCACAGAGTGCTTGAAGAAGGGAACCTATGTGAATTACAGCAAAGTTCTATAGACATTTTTCGTTCTATCGATGTTTTGTTCCAGCAAAGTTGGCTTTCGTCAAGATTAAAGAGAAATTGACAACAGCTCTAGTGCTAGCACTATTGGATTTCCAACAAACATGTGAATTACACACTGACACACTCAAGGTTTGTATTGACGCCATGCTTAGGCAACAAGGGAGAATAGTCGCCTATTTCAGTGAAAAGTTGGATGGGAGCAAATTGAACTACTCCATGTATGACTTGGAGTTTTATGTTTTGGTGAGAGCTTTGAGGCAATGGCAAGCATTCTTGGTGAACCAAGAATTCATTTTGTATTCAGACAACGTGGCCCTCAAGTTTATCAACAGCTAAGAAAAACTCTCTGATAAACATGCCAAGTGGGCTAGCTACATTCAGCTATTCCATTTCAACATCAAACATAAGTCAAGCGAGCTAAACAAGGTCGCAGATGCACTAAGTAGGAGGACACTAGTCTTGGTGCAGAGCGAAGCAGAAGTCATAGGTTTTGAGTGCTTGGCGGATCAGTACCCATACGATCCCACTTTCAGTAGTATTTGGTGAGAAGCATAAGAAAGGATCAACCCAGACTACTCCATTCATGGCGGCTTCCTTTTCAGAGGCAACCAATTGTGTGTTCCTCAATCGAGTTGGCGGCTCAAAATAATCGAAGAGAAGCACAACGCGGGTCACATGGGGCGTGACAAGATGCTCAAACTCATATCCGCCAGCTATTATTGGCCAACACTACGCCGCTAAGTGGAACTTTTTGTCTGACGTTGCCGTGTTTGTCAGATATCTAAAGAAGGAGTCACCAATGCTGGGTTGTATTTGCTGTTACCTATTCCGAGTCACCCATGGGCAGATGTCAGCATGGACTTCGTGTCGGGTTTATCGAGGACCACTTGCTGTATTGACTCAATCTTCGTCGTCGTTGATCGCTTCTCGAAGATGGTGCACTTCATAGGGCGTAAGAGAGCTGCAGACACCATTCACATTGTGGGATTATACTTCAAAGAGGTTTACAAGCTTCATGGTCTGCCCTCGAATATTGTGTCTGATAGAGATGTACGCTTTGTCAATCATTTCTAGAGGACCTTATGGAAACATCCTCAGCATTTAGCACCATTCATCACCCCCAAACTGGGGTCATCAACCGTTCCCTTGGCAACGTTCTTCGTTGCCTTGTAGCTGAAAACGCCAAGGGATGGGAAGCCAAACTTTACCAAACGGAGTTTGCTTACAATAGCTTCGTTAACTGCACTATTGGCTTTGCTTCTTTTCACATTGTTTGTGGCTTCATTCCTCGTGCTCCTATGCACTTGGCACCAGCTCCTAACTTGTCTAGGCCACACGGGAAGGCGAAAGATTTCATTAGCTCCCTCAAGGATGTGCATGAACAAACTCAGGCTCATTTGTTAGAGGCTGCTGTCAAATACAAGCTGGACGCTGATAAGAAGAGAAGGCAAATCTGTTTTCAAGTTGGTGATAAGGTATGCGCTGTGTTGACTAGAGAAAGATTTCCCGCCTGGGAATACAACAAGCTCACCGCACGCAAGATTTGTCCCTTGACAATTCTCGAGAAGATCAATAATAATGCTTACCGGCTTCAGCTCCAGTAAAGTATGCAAACTTCTGATGTTTTCAAAGTAAAACACCATACTGCAGCACCCCAAGTGAATTCGAGGGCGAATTCTCCCCAACTCGGGGAGGATGATGCAGTAGGGTTAGCATCCATGGGAGACACGGCCCGAGACTTGGCGCCACCAGATATGGAAGGCAACTTGGTGTCACCATGACGAAGCACAGTTTGGCGGCACCAGTTTGTAGACCTTGTCAACACACAAATCTCGTCAGATTTCCTTTCTGTTGCTACCACCACTGTTTCTGGAAGCTTTGACCAAATCAAGATTAGCTAGAGGATTTGATTGGATCTTATTTTAGTTATGATTTAATTTTATGAGTTGTCTTTTCATTTATGAGTTATCTTTTTGTAACTAGTCCATCCACTATAAATATGAGGACTTAGGCTTTAGTTCAGCAGTTCATCAATTCCATAAATTATTTTTATTTTTAGTTCTATTTCTCAACCTGTGAGAAAATAACCTATTCTCTCTTTGTAATTTTCATTTATTTTGTTAATAAAATTCAAAGAGAAGGCCGTTAAACCTTCCCGTAGCCCATCTTTTCTATCACACACTGCATCAAATTATAGTCATTCT
Source organism: Simmondsia chinensis (assembly GCA_018398585.1). Classification (NCBI taxonomy): domain Eukaryota; kingdom Viridiplantae; phylum Streptophyta; class Magnoliopsida; order Caryophyllales; family Simmondsiaceae; genus Simmondsia; species Simmondsia chinensis. The sequence goes on from JAGTTD010000011.1 coordinate 25,153,868, forward strand.
ATTTTGTAGTTTTAGTTATGATTTTCAAAAATGAATAAAATGATAATTACACATTATAATAAGAAATGAAAAAAAGACTTTTTTTTTTTTAAATTGCGACAAAATTGCTAAATAAGCTGGCCACTCGCTAAGCAAGGCTAGAGTCCGACTGCAACAACACAGGGACCAAAAACAACCAACAGAAAACAAGAAAACAAGAACAGAAATGCTCGCCTCAAAACACAACATAGCAAACTGTGAGCACAGGACCAAAAAAAATATGGAGACAAACGCGTAGAACCAACACAAATAGGGATCCTAGCTGGAGAAGAATCAGAAGGCCAGCACAAGAACCGAGAGTGGGACTGAAGCCACAACCCACACCCAAACCATATCATTGAGCAAGAATGTTTTCCACCATAGCTGGGTCGAAGTCATCAAAGTTAACGCCCACCTTTTCTCATAACTCTATTACCCGCTCCGCATTCAGGATCCTCTCATCATACTGTTCTTCCGTGATCTTCTGGATTCGATTTCCCTTATTCCTCTCATGCGAAAAAAAGACTTATTGCAATTAGTTTTGTATTCAATTAGAGTTATTATCATAAATGCTAAAATTTCTTGGAATAAAGAAATATATATAAGTACCAAAAAAAAAAAAAAAAAAAAAATATATATATATATATATATATATATATATATATATATATATATATATATATATATTCACTATCCAATTATTTATGCTAAATTTTATACAATTAATAGTCAAGATAAAGGTATTTGAGTTACTAAGCATCACCTATGCATTATTGAATTTATATCAAGCAATAACAAATTTACAACGAGTCGGTCATGAGTTCATAGCAAGTTGTTAATGCACCATTAAGGACCTTGTAACGAGTTCTTAATGAACTTTGACAAACTGTTTTCGAATATTATTGAAACAAACACCTCCTATTGAACTCGACTGGTTAAGCTTGCAAATTTAGAATTGGATTGGATTACTTATCAAGCCTTCAAATAAAAATGAACAAGCTTTTGTGTATCCCATATACGAGTAACTTATCGAACGCTTAGTTCATTTGTAATCATAATTTTTATATTTAGGGCTTTCATCATTGTTTGAGAAATTATTTGTAATTGTTAATTTGCATGTCACATAAACATTGATGGCATTTACTAATTTTAATGAATATCAACCATTCTATTGAGTAGTTTGAATAATTATATCATGTATTGATGCACAAATCAACATTTACATTTTGATAAATTAATGAAGTTAAATCTTCAATATTTTCAATCGATATTAATATTTAAATCTTTTATTTTCTTTAATTAATGCATTTTAAATAATACACAAAAGTAATATAATTTTATCTCTAATATAAGAGCAAAATAACCCGATAGGTCAATCTGAAACTCGACCCAACTTGAGATTAACCTCATCTAATTTGAGATTAACCCAACCTAATGTGGAATTGACCCAAGATTTACTCGACTTGTGGTCAACCCAAACCAAAGGCTTATGTAACTCGACCCAACTCGATTTTAACCTGTCTTGAGATTGACCCATCCTAATATCAGCCCAACCTGAATCTGAACCTATTACGAGGTCTATATTTTATGATTAATTATGATACTACCAATCAATTTGTTTTGCTTTAGACCTAGAATCATTCATCTTTTGTACGAGCACACAACAATTAATAAAGAAAATATGTTGTAGGATTCTTCTGTTACTACGTTAAGGAGAAGGAAAACATTACAGCGATCCGCTAAAATAGGGAAATGCCTAATGCATCCACCCTAATAATAAAACAAAACGTACGACTCACGCAGGCAACTCCAAAGCACAAGATTGGTCCACGCATGCCCTAGTTTCCACATTCGTCTGCCACTTTATAGCTTCATGAAAACAATGATTAAGAAGGTTGGATTTCATTACTGTTGAAAATGTAAATATCTTTGACAATAGATTGGATATCAAAAGGCACTGCACAAGAACCTTTAAGGGTTTCGATGACAACTTCATTATCACCTTCCACTTCCACTAAGTAAAATCCGAGCCCGGTAACAAGATGGATAGCATCTCTTGCCACAATAACCCGAGGAAAAATCATCCTACAATCATGATTCTAAACGAAAAAACCTAAAATTGTAGAATCACCTTTTTCCCCACCATTAGAGTGCACATTAGTACTCCCAGCTTTACAGGCCTTCCAACAAACCGAGTCACTTGTCTTAGAATTTCAAGGCCCTTGTCATTACCAAGTATATCATCAACTTCATTGTCATACTCTAATTCCAAGAGTAGTTGCTCCGTAAGGACAAAAGGTTTCGATGGTCTAGCCAAAGAACCACGAAGCACACTTTCCCTTGCAAATGTGCCATGTAAGGTTATTAAGCTTTAAATATTTTTACCAACGCGATCACCCCTCTTCCTCCATTGTCCCTAAGCTCACTCAAAAAAGAGGTCATCTGGAGTAATTCTGATCCACTCATTATCCGCTGGTACCTTCCAAATTTCCTTGGATTTCAAACAATCCGTGAAAAGCTGGTCAATGCCTTCAACACCTTGCTAACATCTAAGATAGATCCCCTTTTCAGTATCCCTCTTTTACTCAAGTTGGCACCCACAGCCGAGGCAATATTCAATATATATCAAACAAAGACTTAATCTTGGGGTGGATATCCAATTCCCAAATCCACCTAAATTCCTTGGAGTTCTTACCATTCCATTCCTGAAAATAGCAAACCAGGTAGCATAATTGGCACTAAAATTCCTAGAGGAAGAGAAGCCCTAAAACGCTTATCCTTAATTTTGTTCTTCGAGTGGAGTATACCTTCGAACTAAGTTGTACGAATGGTTTCTTGAGCAACTCCAAATTTCATTCACCTTCTTATATAATTGATCCTGGATCACAAGTAGCATGGCCTAATATAACCATCTCAGTTCGCATTCTATTCAAAACCCATTTGTCATACCAAAAGGAGACCGACAATCTCCCCAATTCCATGTGATCCCTTTCCAAGCCAAGGAGTCTAATTTCTTGGGGAAGTAGATAAGAAAATCAGCTTGCTTGAGAATTCAGCCCTGACTATCTAAACCAAAGGGGTATCCGGGTTATACGAGATCTCCTAGCCAAGCTTACTGAGGAAAGCCAAGTTAACTGCCTCCATATTCCTAAGACCAAGATATCCTGCACTCTTAACCTTATCCCAAGTTACAAGGTTCATACGCTATTCCAAACCCTCCTTCTAAAAATATTTTTGATTGATCTTTTCCCATGTTCAACATTCTTTTTCGGAGAAACATAAGTGTTTCCATCTCTTTCTTTGAAGAACATTTATCTTTTGTTTGCCCCCATAAGCGTGCTTTTCTCCTATACATGTTCCAAGAAAGCTTAGTTATAATGCTATTTTTTCATGAAAGATTTGATGTGTATTACTCTCTCTTGGCATCTACTTTCTATCACTTGTAGGTTCTCCTCCACTATCGTAATCTGCTGATCCATTTTCCCAAACATAGATTGGTTTCATAGTGTTGTGTGTTGTTATGATTATTGGAGAAGGTTAGCTTTTGAGAGCCCGTGTCCCTAATAGAAGGATATTTGTTAGCTTATGCGAAATGCTAAATTATTGTAAGTATTACAATATTTAAGCAGAGTCGGAAAAATGTGACCCAATCTGTGTGATTGGTAACTCAAATTCTAACAAGAAAATTTTAAAAACTCATCGGATTCAAACCCGAAAATAATCTAACTCGAACTTTTCCTGGTCCGCACTAACTTGAAATCTAAAATCACTTGATCAAATTAGACACGACCAGAGTTTGACTCGACTCGTAATGACCCGAGACCAGAACCCGACTCGACCTCTAAATCTAAATGAATCGAACAAACATTCTATTTATCATAGTATATAAATAACATTTTTTCTACAATGGTAAAGAAAAAGAAAGGCTTATGCCTTCTCATTGAGAGAAGAGAAACCTTAACCATCTACTCAGAGAAGGAAAAGTAAGGAATGATTTGGTGACAACTCCCAAATCATGGGAGCAAGAAGATCACGACCTTAGCTAGCACACCAATGTGATGCCTTATTTGGTTCCCTAAAACAATGATGGAAAGAGATTTGCCTTACCTTGGAACTGAAAGTACGATTGTCATCCACAATCAATTTCCCATAGCTTCTCAAGTCTCCTCTTATAAGAGCTTCCGGCTTTTGTGTCCACAAAACCACAAAAGACAATAGTTTCAATCTTACAGTCTTGCTCGCTATATTAGCTTTCTTCATCGAGCCTAGGCCTCTAACATTCTAACAGAAGACTTTAATGGTAGCAAATCCCACATCATTAACCAGCGAACGCACTCCAGGTTGTATGTCACCGATCGATGTCCTCTCCCTTGACATTGTTTTCTTCACATTACGCCCTTTCTATATCGAGCGAATGACCTAATCAATCTCCTGTTCACAGTCATTGAAACGGATGCCTAGTGATCTTCCAACTTGCTTCATTGTGCCAATTTCACACTCAACTTTAAGATTAATTTCATTGTTTATGTTTCAATTGATTTTGGATGCTTTGATTTCATTCTCCTCCATCAAGGATGAGGGCACATTAGATCCGTGAGACACCAGCTAGAGCTGGCCAATGGTCAACATGAGTTAGACATGTCCATACAACGGGTCGGTTAGAACGGGTGAGGGGAGGGGGGAATCTCTGACACTGGTCATACTCGTCCTTGGTCTAGCTCGGGTCAAACCTTTTTTTACACTTCTTTCTCTTTTCTTTTTTTTTTCTTTTTTTTTTTTTTTTGTCAAAACTCAATTTTCTAATTTAAGCAAATAATAAAAAATAAAAACAATGAAAAGCAACTACATAAATATATAATATGAGTGAGTAATGTCATGATTTCACAAATATTTATAACAAAAAGTATACAACTTGTTAAGAAAAATAAATATATTTCTTGTATACTAAGAATTACACTATTAAAAAAATTATGAACATGGTAATATCTATTAAATTTTTACATAATAATTGTATAGACAAATTAATCTATGCATTTTTTGGCTGCGCTACTTGTAGTAAAGTTGGTGACGTTGTCTTCATCTATTTGATGATGCCAAGTTAAAAACCCCATTGTTGCTTTTTGCTACAGCCAGCAAGACCTTCTAGCATACAGACATTTTCAAACTTGTTGAATTAAGCTATGCTCTCTTTTTCCCTAGAAGTCATCCACCTACACTAAAAGCACACTCTGATGCTACAGTTGATACCGGACATGTTAGTAGATTGCATATCATGATAGAGAGCACAGTATATTGGGACTGATATATTTTCCATTATTGCAAAATATCAAAAGATTCATTAGGATTCGTTGACTTCAAATCAATGGTAGGAGAATGCAGGTCTAAAGGAAGTTCATCATATGGCGTGGGAGCTTGTTTGAGCAGTAATCTGTTAAACATGTCCCAAGCATATGATTGTGATAGAGAAGAGGATGAGGATGATGTAGAAAAAATATTACGTTTTCTGATAAGTGGACAAAAATTGGAAAACCCAAAAATTTGCTTTGTGGATCAAAAATTATGGCAACATAGTATGCCATAAGTAATTTAGTATAATGTTTTAAAAATTTATCTTGCATGCCGATAACAGCCTCTTGTAATGCGAGATCCGACGAATTCACAATCATCCATTTAACAATATTTACCACTTTAGATACTGTACATGGAATGGTTGGAGAATAAGAGCTTGAGAGAAATGTTGCAACATCTTGAAAAAGCGAAAAAAAATTTACAAATTGAATTTATTACTTCCCAATGTATACTATTGACATCAAAACTAGATGGATCCCTGAAATTCATATGTACAAATTCTAATAAGATATCCTTATATTGTATTCATCTTTTTAACATTTCCACTGTTTGACCCCCATATATTACTTGTATCTAATTCAAAACGTTTCCATGATATTTGGCAAGATATGCACAACTCTTTAAAATATTGTTGCCTACTTGGAGATGTCCTTATATTATATGCATCTTTGTAATATTTCTACTATTGAGTCCCACATAATACTTATATCTAATTTACAGCAGATTTTCAGCGAGATACTCTTTCAAATATTGTTGCACACTTGGAGATGTTTTAAGTACTTTAATTATATTTTTTAAAGTTGAAACACAACTATATATAAGTTGCATCCCATCTGTTATTGCTAAATGTAAAATATGACAAATACAACTCAAATAGAATAGTTTCTTATCTAACATGCATTTCTAGGACCTAATTAACATTTGGACAAAGGAGACGTTACTTGCATTTTTAAAACAAAATGCTCATAATTTTATCTTCAATCCCCACTCATAGCATGTGGATACAATGCCACTCGAGATTATGTGAGTACTATGGGGAAATTCCAATAGATAAAAATATATTTCTTTTTTCATTATATAGAATGAGTCAATCCAATATGCAGTTTCACATATAGGATATGTTGGATTTTGTCATCCATGTACCAGACATCAACGAGATCATGCTCATGTCCGTCATCAATATTTTTTTAAGCTCCCTTTTTGTCTTAATAGATTCAAAAAAGCGTTGCGTTCGAAAGTGTTACAAGGGGCCCTTTGAATTGAAGGGTTTAGTGCATTCTAATAATAACTGAGAAATCTATGGTCTTTATCTATGGTAAGCTGCTTCTTTATCATAATGACATATCTAACTAATTCATGTATGATATTGGCTTGTGAAAATCTAAAGTTATGAATTGCGCCAGATGGTTGCGGTAGGAGGGATTGTTGTGATTTATCCATAGCTAAGCCGGAGTGAAAAATTTTTAGGTGTCTCGATAAGTTGCCAGTTCCATCATTGGGTGGATAGCTGTAGCCTTTGTCATTATTACGGAGTTTACAATATACCTTAGTTTGTGTATGGCTTTAGGTGGTTATTAAGAGTTAAAACCAAACTGGCCTAGACTAGATCAGCCAACTCCATATGAAGGTACTCTATATATGCCATATTGACATTCTAGTACGAGCAATAATGCAATATAAAATAATAAATAAAGATTAGATGCAAATTTACTAAAGCGTAAAAAATTGTACCTAGAATTACAGAATTAGAGAGAGAAGAGAGGATGAATGTTGAATTGTGAGTTGAAATGCAAAATTCTATAAGTATTTACAGATGTGTCAGTATTTATAGACGCAAAAATTATTTTCTTGAAGTAAAAACCGACTCCAAGGGCTAAAGTAGCCGTTTGAGTTAGGGATAGCCGTTGAGGGAACAAATCCTGTCACACTTGTCAAAATGAGACCCGTGTCACCCGTACGGGTTGGGCCTAGTCCAATTCTAGCTAAACAAAATAGCGACCCATGACCCAACCCGCTACGGGGGATGGGTTGATCCAACCAGCCACCCTAGCAGGTAGGGCAGTTTATGTCATTTTACGGGGCTGGTCGGGTAGCGGGTCAACCCAACTTGTTGTCCACCTTTAAGGCTATCCTTTGTTTTTTTTTTTTTTTTTTTTTCTTCTTTTTCTTCACTCTCCTATCTAATTTTTCATTACAACAACAACCTAGTGCCTCCAAAGGTTCCCGCAAAAGCAAGGTCTGGTGGGATAGATGTACGAAGCCTTCCCCCCTTCCGGAAGCTACCCTGAAGCAAAGCTGTTTCTGAGGACTCCCAACTGAGAAACTAGTCCGCAGCATAAAACATGGTGGTTTGGCAGTAAGAGAGCAATAAAGCATGAGCATAGCAAAATACAAAACGAGCAATATAAACAAACTCAAAGCAAGCCAAACGTTAGGCAACAACAACTCTCCTGTCTAATTTTGCATTGGCTCTACATATTCCGATTGCAACTCTTGTAGGGCCAAACTGTCCTAATCATCCAAGAAATTTTCAAACCCTAAAGGATTTTCCCTACTGCCATCAACCCTCGCATAATCTTTGAACTTCTCTCCATCACTTATATCATCCCCAGGCAACGAAGAATGGCCTTCCATAACACCTACTTCTTCAATTGGGCGTACACTGCATCTTTTTTGAATTGCTTAAGTTTTCACTAGCCTGGCCCATAGAGCTTTCCATTACGCCACCTAAGGGATAGTTATTGAAAAGTCACACCGTTACTTTTTCATAATCCTTATTAGTTGACAGTAGACCTTAAGTGGCCATCATTTCATTTTGATTATCATAGCCTTCCTCATCATCTCCATTGATGCCCTTAGAAACCTCCACATTCCCCACTTTGTCACCCACAATCCTCATTGTTGAACATGAAAAATTTGCAATTTAAATTATTAAATCTCATAATTGTTACTTGTTAAAATTACATATAACGCGTGTGACCTAATCTTTATTTCTCACTCAACATTTCTAGGGCTGTCACTTAATGTGATGAACCAATGTCACAGGACCATACGGGGGAAAACTAATAACTACCAATTATGGCGAGATTAAAACTCCCACTACGTAATTGATAGATTGGTGATTTTGGCGAGGTCAAAAACCCCAGTATGGCATAACCAAATTCACCACCATGGTAGGATTCAGAATCAAAATTCACCACACTGGTAGACTAAGCCAAGAATATAAAATAACTCTCAATCTAGAGAGAAGAAAATAGAGGAAATTCTCAACCCTTTATATAATTCATCGTAACTAATTGAACCGAATACAAGACTTAGCGTATTTATAGAATCAAGAAACCCTAAAAGATAAATATAAAGATATCCTAAACCCTAATTGATAAATATATCAATAAATCTTAACAAATTAAAAATCCTAAATAAAATCTTCTAAAAACTAGATTACTAAACTAATTAAATAATCTAATCAAATCCGATTATTCTTCAAGACACTGCGTGTCATACTCTCAAATTGGAGAAGACTCGCTATTGAGTCTTGAACAACCTCATTCCGCGCTTGTTCATCTACACTTTCTTCATACATGAAAAGATTGGTAATGTTGGGTGGAACAGCTCCATAATCTTAAAAATGCTCAATCCTGGACTGATGACGTGGCAAACAAGGAGACATGGCACTGATATATTGATCAGTTGGCGGATGAAAAGTTGGAGATTTGCAGAGAAACCGGCAAATAAAGCCCACTCGCAGGCAGTGGCGCATGATGCGCGTGTGATGGTTAACGGCGGAGTTTGGCAGTTCCGTTTTGGATTTTGGTGGATCGAAGGATGGGAACATCAGTGGTGGTGTCGGTGTACAAAAAAAATTCGTCGGTTGACGATAGATCTAGAGGCATGTTTCTTCAGTTTAGCCGGTTGCATGTGGGTGGCTGTGGGTGGTTTCCGATGATGACTTTGGTGCGACTGCGCCCATGCGACGACGGTGATGGTGGTTTGACGGTGGTGCGGTGGCGGTTAGCATGTGGTTTGACTTTTTAGGGTTTTTGTTTTGGGAAGAATTGGACGGCGAAGGTGGTGGTTTTGCTTCTGGATTTCTTTTTTTTTTTTTTTTTTTTCGAAAATAAAAGAAGGGAATTACTTTCTTGTATATATCTTTCTATATTATTATTACAAAACCTCTCCCACTCTAAAAAACCTCCTAAAATTCAATTCTAAAACACTAAAATTTTACTCCCGAAAAGTCACGTGTTGGGCCATATCTATCCATGCCATTCCCTAATATTATATCTTGTCGGACAGTTTTTATTTCGTTCTTTCGCCTACACTCCCATCTCTTCTCACTACACACGCACGGGGTAACCACTGCCGCCCCATCAACAAACTCCTCAAATTATTGCCGGAAAACACTGTTAACCACTGCTACAAACTAATAGGCCGTTCAAAACTTGGTCCCCTTGGCTAAATCTTTACATGTGCAACGACGTAGATTTAGGATTTGTTTTCATTTTCATTTCTTTTTTTTTTTTTTTTGGAATTCTATACATATTAGACACATTGATGAAAAAATATCGGTGTATTATACTTACTTGGGCCTTTGATTAGACGCTATTAATGATCAAATTTTAAGGACAGAAAGACAAAATTGAAGTGATAGAGAGTCTAAGAGAGAAAGAAATTAAAATATTAGGATGATGTTTATATTACACAGAAAGTAACAGTGTAGAATGGGTTATAATTTATCTTCTTCAAAGAGAACTGATTGATGGAAACAAAGGGACTTCAACTTATATGTACATGTGCATAGTTATAAAATACGATACAAAAATTAAACAGAATTTAATACATTCATGTATTATTCGGTCTTATACATAAAAAATTGGGTCATAATTCGTTGAATCATAAAAAATTTTTATAAGTGATGACAATGATGTTTATAACAACTTCTTCTCAAATTTCAGTCAAAAGTTAGCAAACTCATAATGAACATGATATTGTCAATTTTAATTTCTATTTCAAGGTATTAAATATATTAGCGGAAATAAGAACCATAACATACGGTAAAAAGAAATTTATAAATCAATAATAAAAAGTCGAAGTAACAAAGTTTGCAAAATATGCGATATCAATAATTAATTAAGGCTTAAGTATTATAGAATGTATATTGTACGGATACCATGAAAAACAAGCTTATTCTACCGTATTACTGGCAATAAATCGGAAACTCGTCTTTTACTATGTACATATACATGTTTGTGTAATTATACATATGCACAAAAAGAAAAAAAATTTAATATTATATATATATATATGCACACATAAAAAAAGAGAAAAAATTTTAAACGTGTTAACAAATTTCAACTAATATGTAAATATGCATAGGTGTGTATAAATATATTATTCTTAGAAGTATATAGGCATATATAAAAGGAAAAAATTTCCCAAATAAATATATTTTCAGATATTAAAAAAAGAGGAAATAAATAAAACAAACTAATGATCAATGTATCTAAATCAAGGCCCAAACTACAAAATAATTAATTACAACTCTCATTACTAAAATTCATGAATAAACAATAAAACATAAGAATAAAATATCATCCGTGCATCGCATGGGAATAAACCTATAAACCTAGTTAATACATTATTGTGGAGTACTCCACCCCCTAAAAACCACTCAAACCCTCATCCCTCAATTTCTAGAGGGAAGACCTTTCATTTACAAAAATATAGACAAAAAAGATAAATTAACAAATTTATTAGTATTAAAATATTAGATAATTGTCACTTATTGAATCAATTCTTTTGATCAAACTTATTGAATCAATTTATTAGTTTCAAATTTATTAACATATATGATAAAAATAAAACAGGAAAAACTGGTAAATACCACATGTGTATCGCACGGAAAAGACCTAGTATGGTAACAAATAGGAAGTAGGCTTTGATACCAAATGACGTAGAAACTTATAGGAAAAAATTGATAGATACTGATTGTGGCAAGGTTAAAACCCTTAATATTGTAATTGATAGATTGCTGATCTTGGTGAGGTTAAAACTCTCTATAACATAGCCAAATTTACCACCTTAATAGGCTAAGCCAAGGATACAGATAGCCAAATTCACGACCTTGGTCGGCTAAGTCAGGGATGCAAAATAACTCTCGGTCCAAAGAGAAGAAAAGAGAGAAAACTCTCAATCGTTTAATTAATTCATTATAAATAATTGAACCAAATACAAGACTCGGCCTAAATGGGTACTTATAGACTCAATAAACCCTAACAAGATAAATATAAAGATATCATAAACCATAATTGATAATATATCAATAAATCTTAACAAATTGAAAATCCTTAATAAAATCTTCTAAAAACTATATTAACTAAACCTAATTAGCTAAGGTTTGAAACTATCTAATCAAATCCCGATTATTCTTCATGATACTCCGTGTCAGCCAAAAATATTTTCTCGGGAAGTTCAATATTAACATTGGAGGGATGCCACAACAAAGGAAATAGATGCCCGTGAGCAAAATCAAATGTGGACTTTAGAGTATTTGGCTCCCGGGAAAAAGGTAATCGATTCAAATGAGTGTACAAGTTCAAGTACAAGTTTGATGGGTCAATTGAACGGTAATAAGACATGGTTGGTTGCCAAGGGGTACACAAAGGTAGAAGGTATTGGTTACATTACACTTTTGCACTAGTTGCTCAACTTGTTATTGTACGATGTGTCCTTCCAGTGGTAGCCACCCATAATTGTATGGTACATCAGTTTGATGTGAATAATGATTTTTTCATGGAGATCTTGATTAAAAAATTTATGAAAATTATTCAAGGTTTTAAACGTCTGCATAAGGATCGGGTGTGTCGACTTTAAAAGTCATTTTATGGTCTTAAAAAAGCTTCTCGTAATTGAAACCAAAATTTTACTTCAACTTTAATTGACGTTGGTTTTCAACAATCTAAATCCAAGTTATTCCTTTTTACTTTTCTTAAGGGTCAGTTTGTTTGAAAGTTTCAATTTATTTTGGTGACGTAACTGTAATAGGTAATGATGTGGAGAGCATATTAAGATTAAGTCTAGTCTTAATATAAAATTTGGGATGAAGGATCAAGGACCTGTTAAATATTTTTTGGCATCGAGTTTTCACATTTTGTTGACCTAACATCGTGTTGAAACAACGTAAATACGTACTAGATATTTTGAGCAAGGTCTATCTACTAGAGCTAAGCCATTTTCTATTTGATGGTCCAAAACCATCATTTAATTGACAAGGTGGGCAACCTGTTGGGAATCCAACTCTGTATAGGCAATTAATGGTTTAGTTACTAAATTTGACTATTACTCGATCTAACATTAGTTATGCAGTACGTGTTAGAGTTTGTTTATGCATGAACCACGAGAGCCACATCTCGAAGTAGTGGCATGCATTTTATAGTATTTGAAGGGAGCTCATGGAAAGGCATTTTACGTTCCATTTGAATGTGAATTCAAGTTAAAAGCTTATTTTGATGCTAACTAGGCGAGTTGTCCTACTAACTGTCAGTCTAACTCAAGTTCTATTGTGTTCTCGGGTGGAGTGCCAAGGTCATGTCGTTCAAAGAAGGAGTTTGTAATATCTTGTTCTTCGATCGAGGCAGAATATTGTGCCACGGCCACTGTGAATAATGAGTTGGTATGGTTATCTCAGTTGGTTCTTGATCTTGATGTACTAGCTAATCAACCACATTATTGTTTTGTGATAGTCAAGTTGCGCTTCATTTTGCATCAAACCTAGTATTTCATGAATACGTGAAGTATATCGAAATAAATTTTCATTTTGTACATGAATGTCTCTTAGCAAAGGCAATTGATGCTACTTTCGTTCGTTCCACAACTTGGCCAATATTTTCACCACAGCTCTCGGTTTTTCATTCTTTTCTTTACTTCTAGCAAGTTTGAATTGTCATTTTTCACACTCCAACTTGAAAGCGGGTATTGAAATATTTTTTGTTTTATATTTCATAATTACTGGGAGTTAATTGTATTTTGTACAGGATTGAATGGAGCTTTTCTACTTGGGCTAACCGGCCTCCTTGATGATCAACCTTAATGGTGATTTATTTTGGTTTTAATTTTATTTTGGTATCCTAGGCTAGCTAGATGATGTCTTTGGTCTTTAGGCTTGCATTATAATATATTTGTTTGGAAATAATAATGATTATTGATTTTCTCCCAATTTTTTTTATGCTCAAGACAAGGCATGCATGCAAATTCTAAGAGATGACTTATTCCAAATATTCAAGATCACACAATTTGCTTCCACATTTCTTATTTAACATGTCATAACCACCCCACATTTTTTTTTCCTTTTTACAATATATCCTTCCACAAGTTTTATTTTACATTTTTAATTTCTAAATCTGCCATAGCCATAATAAATAATAATAGTGTAAAATGACTATGATATCTTCTCTCTGATTAACAACAAGATCACTAATAAATCCTAACATTTGCTTTGTTCTAAGTTTCCTCTTGTGAAGTCTCCGACCCCCCCTTGTATAACTTGTTTTGATCCTTTCATTATAAAAGCTCTAACAATAGGTATAACCCTCTCATTGCTCTTGATTATAACCAAGAACAGAATCCTATAAATAACTACCATTCCAAACAAGATTCCAAGATCAACCCACTTAGAGTAACCAACATCCACTTGCCAAACATGCGTTAGGATTTCTTCGCCACTAATGGTATTTGCTCTTCCATGAATATCACTAAAATATAGCCCTTGAAGCTCATTCTTGAACAATCAGTCGTTTGCATATCTATGTAAGGAGATATAGTAAACCGGATATCGCCAAAATAGCATGGGCATATCGTCTGGTAATCAAAAAAGCCCTCCTCCAAGTATCATGAGTCCTTGAATTCCTGCCCTGGTGATTATTCCCATGAGAAAGTTCGGAACTAAGCTTGCCACAATCATCATAAGGCTTTCAATCATGAGCAGGCTAGAAAATAGAACCAAGGCATAGTACATTACGTGTTGATAGCCTTTATGGAGTCCAACAAGGTAATAAGTGATTACTCCTGGGATGAAAGAAACAAGAAGCAAGTATGGAATAGCAGAGATTGTGTTTCCAAGTACAAAGGCACTCACATCATAGTGTCCATTTAGCCTTTCTCGTTTAAACACCTAAAATGTGAGGAATGATCTTATCAGAAAGGGAAATATCGTACATAACACACATACAAAGTAGACTCAACATGGGATTGGAAGTACGCTACCTTTCTTGAACAATTATAAAGAGACTGTCTTCGATACGGGAACCTATGGGGTCAATGATTTTACCAATGACAATATGGCAGTGTTTTAAGGCATTAACAATTGAAAACTATGTTGATTGCACAACTTCATTCGAACAAATAACTAAGGGTATCTGATACTCCGCTGGAGTATAATTCAATAGTTATTTACTGGGTCAATAATAGGACTCTTTTGAGGGTCTAGACTCGACGAGATATATTACCATTTGGCCCAATTTTATAGGTGCTTCATTTTGAGCTTTATCTGTCATTAGTTTGAACAACATTGCGATTGATGAGCATTTTTAAACTATGGATGTACTAGTTTGAACCAAAACATCAACTACACTAGAAAAGTGTTAATGACGGGACATGACTAATTATTTATTTGATTGGATCCTGGTTAACATTTTAACTTCTATTATATCTACTCCAATCTAATTTGATCTAATTCAACTTGCTCGAGTTTGGAGTGAAAACACCCAAAATTATCAAAAAGGAACTCCCTCGAATGATTAAGTGAAATCTGTATAGAGCTCGGAACAAAAATTACCTTCATGTCCTCAACGAAAGAAGGGAATCCCCCAATTGCCATGAAAGTTAAGAACGAAGCAATAAACATGAGTAAAGATCCTCTAGCCTGAAATTAATGACCAGTCACAGAAGGTTAATTTTGTCTTTAGTCTCTACCTATTTGAAAATCAGTAGCCATTTTTCTTATATTTACGAAATTAATAGCCATTTTCGTAGGAAAATGCTGCGCTATATAATATTCAATTGAATACAGATTATTAAAAGATTAAAAAAAAATATTATCATTATTAGATAATAAATTTATATAAACAAATAAACTTGTAACCGTGCACATTGGATCCATTACCATTGTAAAACTATTTGAAGTGATTAACAAAAAAATTAGATCAATTAAGTATGCTTTCCATTTTTAACATAAAATTAAAGTAAATTTATTGAATCAGCATTATACTCATCAAAAGTTAATTTTGATCAAAATAAAAAGATAATATTTATTTTGGGATGACCTAAATTTAAAAAGGTGATATTTATTTTAATATAACAAGATATGATGGTCCATGATCGGCTACGCCAAATCATGAGCGGATCATCTCATAATTTATAGTCTGAAAACTCTTATCTAGCTCAAGTCAAGTCATTATCTATTTTAATTAGCTAAAAGAGCTTAGCTCGAGGCTTAAGCCAATGGCCTAAGTCATTATCGAGCTAAACTGTGAATCTAAATGAGCGTAAACAAACCATTTGTTTGATATTTACGAGCCAAACTCAATATAAAATGAGCCTAAAAGAGCCCATTTCAGCTTGAACAAGCTTACCCCTTTTTTTTTTTTTAATCAAAGAAGAAGCTTACTTAGCTAAGCAAAATGTTCAGATTCAACTTGACTCATTTTTTCCACTAGGAACTTTACTTGTTAGATAGTACTAGAAAATTGTTTCCAAATTGTTTCTGTTCTGTTTGAAGGTAATAATAAGCTAACTGTCGCAGTTGGCCTGCGGGTGTCTTCGTGCTCAAAAAAATAAAAATTAAAAAGCTAAATGTTTACTTAATGAGCCCTAAACCACTCTCGTAAACCCTAGCCCTCCCTTGCCGCCACCCCCACCCCTAGCCTCCTTCCACCATCTCAAAATCCCAAATCGTGCGAATCCTCTTAACCTTAACCGTTCTCCTCACCTCGTTCACGCCGTCTGCAACCTGCCGTGCTTGGCCGCCGCCTTTGCTCTCTCTTCTCACTTTCTCAAGGTTTGAAGTGTGAAGTGTGAAAGTCAAGGTGTGGGAGAGACCCATCTCCCTCTGCGAACATCTTGTATCCTGCCGCTCGCTGCCGGCCACCGTCTGCTCCACCTCCGTCGGTCGTTCTTTGGTCTTCACCCAACTGAGCCTCCAGCACTGTTTGTCTGCTCTGGTTCCAACTGTGGAGGGGAATTCGCGGGGTCAAAGGAATTTCCTCAGGCCTCGTTCTTTTGTTGAATCTTTTTCTATTTTTGTGGATGGCTTGCCTGAGTTCATTTGTAATTGGTGGCTTAGGAGCTTATTTGACAAATTTGGTATTATAGTTGACCTTTTGTGCCCAGAAAAATTAGAAAGGGTTCAAAAGTTAGGTTTGATTTGGTTTTGTGAGATTTGGAAATAAAGAGGATGCTGGTGTGGCCATTAAGGAAATGGATGGAAAAATCATCGGTAAAAATTGAGGTTGTTTGTGAATTGGGCTAAGTATGAGAGAAGGTCAACTAGGAAGGGAATCACTTCTAATCTGGGAACCTTAAAGCCTACAACTAAAAGTAATTTCATAGAAAAAAAAGGACCTACACAGGTTGTTAGTCACAAGAGTACAGGTAAGAAGAATCAGTCGAACGCTACCAAGTGTGCTGATGGCTCGAAGGAAGTGTTTGACTCGCTTAATATGGTTGAAACTATTCATGGTCGCCTAGCAGAGATTAATGTAGAATGGCTCAACGGGTCGCAAGTTTGCCTATCGTCAAAACCCCTTGAGACAAATGCATCTTAATATCATTCTATTGATGGAAGGTAAATATGGAGTCAAGGTGATAGATATGGGTCAGTATAAATTCATGCTAACCTTTGAATCGATTGAAGAAGCTGATAGGATGTTGAAAGAGGAGGAAGATTGGTTCAAAGAATGGTTTGATGCAGTGGAAAAATGATCCAAAAAACGACGTCTGTCAATCGAGGAGAACATGGCTAGAGATTTTCGGAATGGCGGCCCAAGGTTGATGTAGAGAAAACTTCTATTTAATTGGGGGCTGATTGGGAGATGTTGTATGAGTCGAGAAAGCCACAATAGATGGGGTAAGTATGGCTGTGGGAAGGGTTCTTGTGGACACTACTCAAATGAAGAAGATTGAACAAGACTTGGTCATGGCAATTGGGAGCCAGCAATTCCCAATCCATGTTAGTGAAGCCTCGTGGTATACTGTCTTAGAAAGTTAACTAGTGATGATGAAGGATTTATTCAACCGGCTTTGCCTTCTTTGCTGCCTGCTACGCATAAGTGCGTTTCCTTTTCAATTGCGGGAAGATGATGACGTAACACTGGGCACTTTGAATATGGCGACATTTGTGGTGCCAACGTTGTTATGAGCGGTAGTGATAATGATGAGGAGTTAAGAAATGAAACTCTTCAAGAGGCATGAGCACACTCACCAGAACATTCCCTACATACTTTATATGAGGATGTTAATGTGCCTGGACACAATGGGCTGTCGAGTATTGAGGTTAGGGAAGTTAATAAGCCAGCTCCAAATGGGATAGTAAACAACAGAATAAGTGGCATATCCCATGGAGATAGTGATGAGGACTTCCCACCAGGTTTTCACCCTATCATGAAAGGTGTTAAAGAAGTTGATAATGAAAAATCTAATTTGTCTCAAACTTTAGTGAGAAGATCATCCAAGCTTTGCCCCTTAAATGAAACACCCCCACTCTCGAGATCTACTTCCTCCCTTTTTTTGGGGTCTACTTCCTCTTCAAAGAATGTTTCATCAATTGCTTGCATCGCATGGCAGATTGAAAAAAGGCTTGGTCTAAGATATATAGGCCTGATTCTGTAATTTTAAACCACATGAAGATAATTGAAGCTGAAGGAAGGAAAGCCGGTTAGGTGAAGTTATCAACGAAGAAAAGGTATGAAGGAAGTGTAAGCATCGAAAGATGTAAGCTCACCTAGGTGGGTTGGTATATTCGGTAGGCTAATGTGGACGACTTCTGATTTATGTTTGCTGCCTGGTCTATGAATCCTATGATAGTAGGTAGAGAACAATTCTATGGGATGAATCCTTGAGGAGGAGAAATCTTGAACGCATCGTAAGGTGATTGAGTTACAGGCTTGGTGATTCTTTGAAGATGATCTTAGGATGTTCGATTGATCTTGCACCTTCACCTTTGATGACAAGTATTGGGTGTTGTTTATGCTTTTTGTCTCTTGTTTCTGTAGCTCAAGTGCAGCACACAACTTCATGACGAGCTTGTACTTCAATTAAAAAAAAAAAAAAAAATCAATTTGAAGGTAAGGAAAAATGTCAGGAATTGTTTGGTATTAGTTTAAGTGAACAACTTGTGGTATTTCTGAAATAAATAATATATTTTGGAAGTAACATTCTTTTTCATTTCTTATTTTTAGTTTTTCTTAATTTGATTAAAATTGCACAAACAAAGCTAAACACTAGAAAAAAGAAACATAGGTTAAGTTTGACAAAACTAACAAATACAAGCAGAAATCTAAAAGTAAAAAAAAACTATTTTCGATTGACTCTCAGTTATTAAAAAAATCAAAACTATAAAGAAAAAATGATACTAAATCGACGGTTACATAATTCACTTGTAGATGAATCTGCACAACACGCTATCAAATAGAGTAGCCTTGAAAAATGTCACAAATCACACAGTTATTCCATATCTCAGGCATATTATAAAATATGTGGCATTGGTTTTGAATCATAACTCCCCTCCTCAGATGTTTTGTAACTTTCATCAGAATAGTGTTATATTTTCTTTATTATCTAAGAAAAATATCATAATCTTTAAATTGTTGGTTTGTTTTTTTAATTGAAAATCACCTAATATTAAGTTGCGATTTTAAAAATTACCTAGATTCTCTAATTTTTTAATTCCTCACTTAACTTTCTAAAATTGTTCAATATGACATCTTAATATAACGTCATTAACATCCATTACTTTTTATTGACATGACATTATGAAAAAAGGGAAAATAATTTAAAAAGTTAGAGTTTACATTTAAAATAATTTAAAAATAATTATATCCTTAAGAAATAATTTTAAAAAAACTATAAAATATTAAAATATTTAGAAAAATAATTTATATATTCTAAAAAATATTTTTTAAAATGCCATGTCCGCAAAAACTAATGGATGTTAGCGGCATTTCATTAAGGTATGACATTGAAAAATTTTAGAAAGTTTAAGTATGATATTGAAAAATAAAAAAATCTAGGTGATTTTTTAAAATTGCAATTAAAGTTTAGATATTTTTTAGTAAAAAAAAATATATATTATTATCAAAGCAAAATTGTTATTGTTAGAATAAAATCGTTGTTTTCAAGGCCAAAGTCATTGCCTTTATTGTCTATGAATGACATCATTACTTTGATAATAACAACTTCAATTAAAAAAAGTGCTAAATTACATGAATAAGTTACCTGGATAGAGTTGTAGCTGAATCGAAGATTGAAAAAAATAGTGCCCAACCCAAAAGCCAACATAACATAGACGGCAAGGCGCAACTAATAGTACCCCAAATCACGGCACATGTTCACACATGATCTTCTTGTCAATATAACACATTGTCTTTTGAAACTAGCTCCCTCTCTTTCCTTCTCCAATGTCTCATGTTGCTAATTTTATTTTACAGTGTCAGATTTAGAAAATTTTAAAAAATTATATTATGGCTCGATAATGATTATAATAGGAAGGAAATAGAGAGTCTTACCTGATTAGTTATCTCGGAGATCAATTTTTGAACCCGCGAGTAATCCTGAGATGATTTGTATGAATTTAGGAGAATGTGGATCACCTCCTCTGTCGGTCTCTTTTTGCCTAGTGTTCCTTGCTCTATGTCCTGATGTCAAAGAGGGTGAGAATTCCTTTGGTTTATATACCGGTTCAGATTGAAAAGTGGATGTAACTAAGTTAGATGATCCACGGTTGAGTTAAACCGGTCGCTACTTTGTCTATTATTAGTGCTTAAATGTCAATCTCGACCAAAATCTGGGAATAAATCAAATTATTTGGTCCGGGATTTTATTAATCGATTGCTATTCGGTCTAGTTGAAGAGTGCAAATATTTGATAGGGATTCTACTCGGTTATTTGGTCTCGAACATAATTGGAGCGATAGTTGTTGGGTTTTGTACTAGGACTTTGATTTTAACCTTTCACCGATATTTATTCCATTTGGTCTAATTTGGGTTAGAGCGGTGAAGACATTAAAAGTGCTAAGACACAAATCCAAATTGAAATTTTGATAGAGTGGACCAGTTATATATGTTTTTATGTGGCCATCCATTTGTATTGGGACTTTCATCTACTTCATTTCTAATTTCGGTTTGACCTACTTTAGTCAGGATGTGGACCAAGGAAGCCCCCTAAAATTTGACATTGGGTTCCTATTTTGGGCTTTCACCAATCTTTAGTTTTGTTGGTTTAGAGTTCAACTAAAAGTGTAGAAGCGATGGTTTGAACCATAGCCCCTTGACCAAATCATTCGGTCTTAGACCTACACAAGTCAAGTATCATTTTTTTAGTTTGGACTTCAGCAATATTTCATATGGTTTGATTAAGTCACGTTGGTCCAAATTACAACTAGCTTTAATACATATCAAAGAAGGTTTTATTCCAAAATATTTTTTTGCATTTCAAAAACTAATTGGTAGTAGGAGGAATAATTCATCTAGGATCGATATATCTTGGCATGTTTTCTTTAAGTCTTTTAATGTGGAAATTTGGAGTTATCAAACCACCGCGATCCACATCTCACTATGAAATAATGAAATCGTATTTGATTGAACAATAATGAGGTTACAAGATCACTATATATAACGAGTACAATGGGAGTGTAAAGACTAAAATAACCATAATTAGATAATACAAGATTTAGAGATCTTGATATAGAAGCAAGACATATATCGTGATTAATAGCTATAATAGATGTAGATCTAGGTACTCTAATATGCTCTCTGAATCTGAAGGGGGTGGACCCATGTAAAGATTGCTCTTATGGCAATGGAACTTGTTAGAGGAAAGACCTTTGGTGAAGATATCAGCAACATGACAAGCAGTTAGCATGTATCGAACCGGGAGATTGCCTTTGAGAACTTTCTCCCTTCCACAGTGAAAATCCACATCTACGTGCTAGCTTCTATTGCTAAACACAAAGTTTGCAGCTAAGTAGGATGCCAATATATTATCATGGAATACCACTAATTACCTAGAGTGGCATGAACAAGTTTACATGATTCTAATAGCCCATCAAATCTTATAGTATATTGATAGTATGTACTCATGTCCCTCTGCTTATTCAATTGATCCTAATGGAACCCCCACTATTAATCCTAAATATCTAACCTAGATACGTACGAAGCAAAGCCTTCGATCATGTAATGCTGCCACTCTATCTCGCCCTATCCTTAATAATGTAATACGCCAACCTACCTCTAACGTTATGTGGGATGCCCTAGCCAAATGCTTTCGAGACCCTTTGATAGCTAAGGAGTTACGCAATTAATCCTACTTTGAAAAGACAATAAAACTATACGTATTTTTTGAGCGTAAGTCAATTGCGAATGACGTTATCTTCCATTGATTCTCCTGTCTCTAGTCGAGAACTTGTTTATCATGTTGTATTTGGTCTTCCCCCTGAGTACGCTGTAATTGATACTTTTGTTCGCGCGTCATCATAGTTTATCAGTTTTGAGCAATTGAAAATCAATCTTATAAATGAAGAGGCTGTCCTCAACCAATATAGTACACGCACTACTATTGATCCTAGTCATGCTTTAGTTGCTACAGGTACAGGTCATCAGGGTGATGATGAAAGAGCAAAACATATTGTTGGGCTCGACAGGCACAGTAATGTGACGCAGAGGGGGAAACACTACCAGAGATAGGTCGACGTGGAGGTGTCAGTAGTGGGCCGCACTTGGGCCACCGAAGGGTTGTGGCGGCGGTGACGGCACGGTGGTGGCTAGGGTAGGGGTTAGGCTTTATGACTGCCATTGAGGAGGGAGAAATGTATAGATATTTTGGCAATTTTTAAAATTGCTCTGACACCATGTAAAATAATAAAATTGTATTTGATTGAATGATAATGAGGTTACAACATCACTATATATAGATAGTAAAATAATCGTAACTAGATAATACAAGATGTTGAGCTGGATATAGAAGTAGGATAGATATCATGATTAATAGCTATAGTAGATGTAAATATAGGTTCTCTAATACTAAATCATCATTGTTGGCTTCACAAGATAAATGAACTTAGTTAAAATCTTGCAAAACGCCACTACCAGACACCAGACATGGTCTTACACAAGAGTTTCTCTAATCTCGGGCAAACATTACTACACCTACATCACTCTTTGGGACTCGGGACGTGAAGCTGGAAAATTATATATATTGGCCTATCAAATTTGCAAACATACATACCCCATAAGACTAGTGAACAATGTCGGTCTGCACAACAACCAATAACACATGACTTGAGATCAACATATCTAACACTAATTAATGTATACCAAAGGAGGTTTTATCCCAAAACCTATCAATGAACCGACCATCCCAAAAGTTTAAGATCATGGGTGAGGTGTTTTATATTATAACATGTACATTCATGCGAATGCCCATTAAACTTGAATCGTGGATATTGCATAGGCATACTCCATACCATGTGTTGAAATGATATTAATATTAAGAGTGGGGGCATCGGGATTTGGACTGACAATCCTTTGGGTGAACAAGACTTCGATAACATTTAACTGAACCAATTCTGAAAAACTTAAGCTAATGAGTGATAACCAAAAAATAATTTTGCATTCCAACATAACTTTTCTTTTGATAACTAGCGAGAGAACTCGTAATATAAACTAGGCATATTCTAACATAATTAAACAATAATGGATAGAATCAAAAGACATAAGTTCACCTAGGTGGGTTGGTGTATTTAGTAAGTTGAGGTGAACAATTTTTTAACTGAGCTGGCTGCCTAGTCTACGAGTTATATGATAGTAAGGAGAGAACGATAGTATGGGATGAATCCTTGAGATGGAGGAATCTTAAATATATCCTGAGATTATCTAGTTGCAGACTTTGTTGTTCTTTGAAAATGATTTTAGGATGTTTTGTCTACATTGCATCTTTGTCTCTGATATGTATTGAGTGTATTTTTTTGTTTGTTTTTGGTTGCTTTTTGGCTCTTGTATGTGTGGGTTCGGTGCAGCATACCACTTTATGTTGGGCTTGTACTTTAATTAGAAAAAAGACGTCACTCCTATAATATATATTTTGACTTATTATCCTTCATGGACGTAGCCTAGTAATAAGGAATGTCGAGGGTCCAAAGGCACCACTAGAGTTCGATTATCACTAGCATCATTTTCTCCCTCCCCCACCTTTTATATATATATATACATACACACACACACAGAGAGAGAGAGAGAGAGAGGGAGAGAGATTAAAATGTAATAGAAGAAAAGGATACCTCATCAAAATCCTTGTTTATTGTATGAAGGAAGTGATCACATGGGTTCTGGACAGTTGGGCATGGAAAGCCGTTCAATGCAAAAAACTGCACCATTTTATAAAGGAAGTCATTTTTACATTTATAAAATTACTACATTATGTCGGTATATTACTTGGCTAGTTATAGTGTTACATCTAAGAATGTAACCACATGGTATTTATTATCTTCAGCAAATAAATAAAGATATAAAAAATGTCTTCATAATATGAATGTATCTAATTAAGATGCCTCACATTAATGTCTTTTGTGTTGCCTTTGTTTGTTTTCTTTTTTTACACCATTCTTGTATCATAAAATTGTACTTTGTTAAGCCATTCTTCATATTAATTATCAAGGTAAATAAACAAATAAATACCTATTTGATAATCATTCTTCATATTAATTATCGTAATAAAGTAAAAGTCGGGTTTGACCTTACCTATAGAGGTTTTGAACCTCCGTTACATTCCCCGTTCTGGTCGATACCACCGAGACCCATTTGTCGACTTTTGATCACACCTGGTGGGCCTGGCTCCTGGGGACATCAGTAGGCTCGAGCTTTGGCCTAGGAGGGGAGGAAGAAGGATTGATGAGGCCGTAGCGTCTTTTGTTAACTAGGGACAAAATATTATTTTTGCAGGGGCTTGGATTTCAGTCGCACCATGAGGAGAGGATAACTATCAAATTTTATAGCAATTTTGACATAAATATCTGCACTTGTGTTTTTCCCTTTCTACCCTGAGTAATATATAAATAATGCTGGGATGTAATGGCTTGATGCATGAATGAAATTTGCTCTTTACTGTTTCTTTTGCTATTGTTCATTTTGCTTTCATTTATTAGTCATTCAATCCCAGCAGTCTAGCTCGGATTGCATCATTGGTATCAGAGCCTATTAGTGCTCAGATTGTGGGAGCATTGCACCCCATAGGGGTTCAGGCGGACCCTGCCAGCAACGCAGGTGGTAACAACAGCTAGTACAGCAGCACCGCCTTCAGTAAGGGCTGATATAGGGGACCAAACGCAGAGGGCTATCAACGATCATACACAAAGAGTGATTAATGACATCCAAGACATGATTGGGCCTCGCCACATAGGTATCTTCCCGTACAGCCCCGTCGGATCAAAGTTGCAACCAAAACCCTATTACTCGCTACACTTGAGTAGCAACATCACCTAATCTGCTGCTGTCCATCTCCGAATCAGCATCGTCGGTTCTGTGATGGATTAACACCGAAATTTCGAGCACCATGCCAATACCCACTTCGTCATGGGACAGCGGTGTTGCATTCGGTACATATGGGGTGGCTACAAGTGGTCCGATTTCGGGATCCAGAAACCCATTTTTAGGATTTCCTACCCTCCCACCATTTTGATCCCTCTTCCCTTGGCATCCCTCTTTGCCACCATTACATAGGGTGGTGCCCTTGCCACCACTACATAGGGTGGTGCCCTTACCCCACCCACTGTTATTGCCGAATCGAGCGGGTATAGACCCGGTGCTATGCAGTTTGTCTCCGAGGCATTCCTTCGCCCACCCTCATGTCTTCCTTGTCCTAGCTCTCTAAGTTTTAACCCTAACACCTTTGGGCACCAAACAATACCATCGCTGGGCTCTTTTCCCACCCTCAATTACCAATCGTCTGTAAGAATAGCTAAACTCAAATTCCCTAAATTTGTGGATGACGATATTAAGACTTGGATTTATAAATTTGAGCAATTTTTTGAATTGATAGAGTCCCCGATCACACAAAACTTGAAATTCCGACTGCCCATATGAAGGGGTATGCTCATGAGTGGTTCCAACATTCATGTGTAAACACAACCTTTATGCAATATGGGATCAATTTAAGCTCACAGCACTTGACTGGTTTAGTGGGGCCTTTGAAGACCTTATGTCTGAGTTGTTAGCTCTTCGCCAAACCTCCTCGGTTCGTGAATACCTGAATACATTTGATAGTTATATGCCAGGTCCACTTAAATGACAATAATGCCCTTAGTTGTTTTCTGAATGGGTTAAGGGAGGACATCGACATGTCCATCTACTCCTTTTGACCTCAAACACTCCATGATGCCATGTGCATTGCTAAACTTTAGGAGGCTGTTCTCAACATCCAATAGCCACGACCGGCCAATGACACCACTTTTCCCAACACCACCTACCCTAATCATCGACCCAACCAAATTTCCCCAATCACATTTGGTCAGCACCACAGCTCCAAAGGGGTCTTCCTCGCTGCACCCTCACAAGTGCAAAAATTGATAACAAACGTTCCAAGGGTTAGTGCTTTTACTATGATGAATAATATGTTTTAGGACACAAGTGTTCCAATCGTAGAAGTCATGGCCAAATTTTTCTCTAGAGGTTGATATCGAAGCCTTAGAAGACATCCCAGAATCAGTTGCCAACCAAGACCCTGAGGACACACCCACCATTTTGATAAATGCTCTCTTAAGGGATACCACACATCAAACACTTCGTGTCGTTGGTTTTCATAGCAAGCATGCCTTGCATGTTTTGTTAGATTGTGGCGCCACCAATAACTTCTTGGATATCAATTTGGCTAAAGCTCCGTTGCCCTGTATCAAGCCACTACATTGTTTTTCATCATCGTCGCTGGTGGCGCTCAAATGCCAACCACTTCTTGATGTCAAAACTTTTAATGGACATTGAATGATCCAACTTACCACCCTGATATGATCCCTATCCCTCTTGGAGGGTGTGACATGGTGCTTGGCTGCTTGTGGTTGTCCTTAGTTGGCCCCTTGTCTTAGACATGGAAAAACTGACGGCCCCACACTCTTGGTACAATCTACACCGCGATTCTCACCTCCGATACTTCTGCATTTTTATCCTTAGCTTCGGCAACACCTACAAGCAAACCACCCTGTGCCCTTCACACACTTCTTGGCAAATTCTACAATGTCTTTCAAGAACCGCAACACTTACCTCCTTCCTACCCCAATTCGAACCAAAGAATTCCCCTCAAAGATGGCACCACTCCGATTAACCGGTGTCCATATCGTTATTCCTTTGACCAAAAGAATGTCATTGAACAAATGATTACGGAGCTTCTAACAAACATATCATACGTGAGAGTATTTGTCCGTATACTTCGCCCCTTTTCTTGGTGAAAAAGAAAGATGGGTCATAGAGGATGTGTGTAGATCACCGTGCCCTTAATGCTAACACTATTAAAGATAAGTATCCGATTCCTTTAATTGACGAGTTATTCAATGAATTTCATGGCGCCACTATCTTTTCTAAAATTGATCCTCGCTCTTGGCATCATCAAATCCGCATGCACGACGGTGATATATTTAAAACTGTTTTTCCCACCCATTCGGGACAATACGAATTCGTAGTCATGCCCTTTGGTCTAAACAATACTCCCTCCACTTTCTAATCCCCTATGAATTTTATTTTTTGCCCATACTTATGTCGCTTTGTTTTGGTTTTTTTTCAATGAAATATTGATTTATAGTCCCAATTGGTCCTCCAATTTCAGGCCGTCCCAAGGAAAGCAAATACTGGTATCAGAGCCAAGTTTAAGGGGTTTTCAACAGTAATTTCACGAAAATACTGTTAAGCACTTATTAAGAACAATTTGCTGCTAAAGCACTTATTAGGAGCGTTGGTAAGCCGGTAGTATAGCGTTGGTAAGCCCGGATAGCGTTGGTAAGCCCGTGAGTGAGGTGTTCCCATTGGGTGTTCCATTTACTGTGTCGCTGGTGTTCCCGTTCTCAACAGTGTCAAATAGTAAAACTGTTCTCAACAGTGTTAAATAGGAAGACTGTTAAGTAACTGCTGAACCCAAATAACTAAGGCTGTAACCATGTCAGGTTTCAGAATCGCTGGACCCTTTAGGAAAATATTTATAAAACAACCCAGTACTAGTTTACATGTTGTTAATTCAAAAGAAGTTTCAAAAGAAATTACAAACCCAAAAGATTTTATTAACTGGAGCATTCCAAATGAGGATTTAGAATCAATTTATCAAATTGGTACTTTTGATTTCAAAACGGCTTTTTCATGTAAAACACATGAACAAGCAATGAATATTGATAATGAAGCCCAAACAGTTCAATTACTTTTAAATTTATCCATTCAAAAATATATTGCAAAAGTTTTTCATTATATCCACTATGGATTAGATCAAGTTACTGTTGTTCCATTAGCAAGGTCAGGACACAACCAACCAGTTATGTTAAGTCTTAGAGATTTAACATATTTAAAATATGAAGAATCTTTATTGGCTATTGTTCAAACCAATTTACACAATGGACCAATTTATTTCAATTGTTATCCAAACTTCTCGGTTTCTCTTCGAGATCCGACAATTTTAAACACTTTAGTTTTAGATATTAATTTACCAAATGTTGATATTGAAAAAAATAGACAAAACTTTGTTCTCATCTATAGAATTTATTTCAGGCTTTTAGGAAGCCATCTTAACCCAAAATGTCTCAAACAATCTCCTCCTGGAGAAATTTAGTTTTTGAGGTTCAAGCTAAACAAGCTTCAACCTTTACTCCAAAATGTCTCAAATGAATGAGATAACTATTCCAGAAATTTGGAGGATGTACAACCCTCGACCTCCAAGAAATATTGCAAGAAGATAAGTTCAACAAATTACTGAAGAACCTGATGGTAAAATTACCATTAAGTTTGAATTAGGAAAACAAATAATCATTTTAAACCCTTCTCAAATAGAATCTTCAAGACAATCAACTTCATCATTTCCATACAATAAGGAAGAAGATTTTCAAAATACTTCTACTTCAAGGTTTAGAGGAATACGGTTTAATTCCCCTCTAGCCGAACCAGTATTTCAAAATGATTCATTTTCAAATCCAAATTCTCCAACTGCTTCTCAAATGAGACCTCCTTCAATAAATGTTTAACAAAAGATTTTATAATAAACAACGAATTTTTAAGCAATAAATTCGAATCTGATCAAAATAAAATTAAAAGACATTGGTAGTTTCAAACTTTTACAAAGGAATCAACAATCAAAATTAGAGAAACTTATTACAAAGAATTGAATCAATTAAAATGTAATATTCCCTTCTTCAAATGGTTAGAATCATATACATCAAGAAATCAAATACCAAATCCTTTTATAAAAAATTTCATAAATGTTAACACAAACCCTACAACCAAATGGTTAACAACAGATGGACAAATCATTCAAACTATTCATCCTCCTACAAATAATTTAATAATTAATGTTCAAAATCAGGAAGTGGTCGCTACTCTTTTCAGTGGGGGAAGAGACGAAAAAGACAATTCACCACCTACAATCAAAGACATAAATAAAATTTATGAACAAGAAAATTTTCAAGCCTTAAATCTCAAAATAATTTCAGAACAATTAAATTCAATAAATAATAACGTAGTAAATAACAAAGATAAGTAGAAATTGGAACAATTTTGGAACAATTTTCCTAGTGTCTATTTATTTTCTTGAATTCCTGGAATTCGCTCTGGGAATTCGCTCTGCCTTGAACGAAGCTGGAAGTCCCCATTTATAGGCGAAGCAGCAACCGGATTTGAATTGAAATCCGTGACCCCGGACTTGAAATGGCAAATTTGAATTCCAAACAGTGACCGGATATAATTGAATATGAATTCTGCACATGTCTTCACTGTGCACCTTTTGAAATAATTGGCATCCGTTCTTTTGAAATAAATGAGCCATAATGTGCAACTATTTGAATTATATGAGTTACTATGCAACTTTGAAAATTTTGCCATCTACAGTTTTTTGTCTGTAAGTTTAAGGTGCTTTCAACTGTAATTTCAAACCCTTCTCAAATAGTTTCACCATTTGACACTGTTGAGAACGGGAACACCAGCGACACAGTAACGGGAACACCCAATGGGAACACCTCACTCACGGGCTTGCCAACGCTATCCGGGCTTACCAACACTACACTACCGGCTTACCAATGCTCCTAATAAGTACTTTAACAGCAAATTGTTCCTAATAAGTGCTTAACAGTATTTTCGTGAAATTACTGTTGAAAACACATTAAACTTGGCTCTGATACCATTCGGAGGGGCCAGGATCGAAGAATGGATGCAATCAGAAAATATGAACAAAGACAGGGACTGAAGAAGACGAGAAAGAGGGAATTTATTGATAGCAAAATTGGAACATAATTTTAGTACAAAACAGAAATTGAAAATACAAGCATAAGATTAAAATATATATGAAACGTACAGATATTAAGGCGGAAGTACAACACTGAAAAATAAATTTACAAGAGAAAATTTTTCCTAGTGTCTATTTATTTTCTTGAATTCCTAGAATTCGCTCTAGGAATTCGCTCTGTGTTGAACGAAGCTGGAAGTCCCCATTTATAGGCGAAGCAGCAACCGGATTTGAATTGAAATCTGTGACCCCGGACTTGAAATTGCAAATTTGAATTCCAAACAGTGACCGGATATAATTGAATCTGAATTCTGCACATGTCTTCACTGTACACCTTTTGAAATAATTGACATCCGTCCTTTTGAAATAAATGGGCCATACTGCACAACTATTTGAATTATATGAGTTACTATGCAACTTTAAAAATTTTGCCATTTACATTAATGTAGGCTTTGAATTTGAAGTACATGGAAGAAAATTTGAAATACAAAAATAAATTGGACGGGCCACTTTGACTGGAACTGATATCTTAACTATCCTCATCAGGGGAGGAATTTTGAATTTGTTGAAGGAGTTGAGCCAGAACTTCTTTTGAAATTTTTGTTGTGGATTTGGACTTTGTAGAATTTGAGGGTGAGGCCTTTTTAGGATGAGATCTAGAAGGGGTTTTAAGGATGCCTTGAGAATCATGACTGAAAATTTGAATGGGTTTAAATTTATTTTTGAAAAATTTTGATAAAGAATCAATGGTACAATCACGCTCAAGAATATATTTATCCCACCATTTTATTTTGAATTCTCGAACCAGAGATAAAGGATACGGTTGTTCCAAAAATTGAGCTGTCTTGAAAGACCAACAAAGTATCCAAGAAATTTGAAAATTTGAATGAAAATTTATAATTGCATTTAGAGGATCATCCTCTGAGTGTTTTGAATTAATATTGAATAAGGCTTGAGCATTTGCAGGGAATATGTCAGTAGTGCTTCTGAAAAAATGCCACCATTCATAAAAACATACAGGAAAAGTTCTTGATTTTTTCTGAAATTGAAAGAACCAAGAATGGTCAAAAGGTGGGAATAGAAAAGTTCTAAACCAAGCCATTTTGTAATCTTGGTAAGTGTAACCAGTTGGAATAAAAATTTGAGAAAATTGTTTTAAAGTAAAAGCAGTGTAGCCAAAATCTTTGATATCCCAAACATTTAAAATTTTGCATTTTGAATATTGGGTTTGTCCCTTATCACATTTTTCATGTTTAATAAGGGCAGAACCTGAATCAACGAAAATGCATTCATAGAACTTTTGGGTTCTTTGAATATCATCTGGAAGCCATTGGAAATTGTCAGAAAAAGTTGCTTTGACTAAGTTTTGAATTCCAGTTATAGGAAGAGGTTTCTTTTGTTTGGTGAGGAAAATATGTTCAAGTTGAGGCTTTGAAAAATATTAATTTGTTTGAGAGGGTAAAGTATTTTGGAGTCTTTGATTAAGAGATTGAGGAGGGCTAATTGAGAGAGGATTTGGAGATTTTGAAATAGCTGCAGAGTAGGAGATTGGAGGAAAGTCATCATTGAGAATTTCAAAAAGGTTTTGAACCGGGACATTTATTGAAGAAGATTGAGGATGGGGTTTTAAGGCTATTGCATAGTCTTCAGCGGATTGAATCTTTCCTTTTCCTTTGTCTTTTGACATTCTCCTGGGAAAGTAATTGAACTGAATTACGGTTTTGAAGAAACTCTCTCGAGAGGAAATCTGGTAATGAATTATTTTCCCCTTTTATGAATTCAATTTGAAAATTAAACACAGAAAGGATAGCTTGCCATCTTGCAAAAATTTGTTTTGAAACTATATTTTTTACATCATTTTGTAAAACTTCTTTTGCAGATTTGCAATCAATTCTCAAGAGGAAAGTTTTGTTATATAAATCATCTTGAAATTTTGAAATACATAAAACTATAGATAAAACTTTCTTTTTGATTGTTGAATAATTTTTTTGGGTACCAAGCCAAAGTCCTGAATGAAATCTGATTATTTGCTTAGGGTTGGAATCCACCTTTTGTTTGAGTATACCACCATAACCTATATCCGACGCATCCCTTTCTACTATGCGAAACGCTTTTGGATTTGGAAGAGCTAGGCATGAAAGGTTTTTGACTCTTTGTTTTAGGGTTTGTATTATCTTAGTATGATCCTCTGTCCATGGAAGAGGATTCTTTTGAAGCTTTTGGTATAATGGTTGACACATATTGCGAAGGTTACGGAAGAAATCAACACCGTAATTTAAACATCTCAAAAACCTTTGTAATTGAGTTTTGTCTTTTAAATCATTTAAAAATTTGTCAGCAAACTCTATTGCTCTTGCAATAGGTTTTATGGTTCCTTGAAAAATATTACGTCCTAGAAATCTTACTTTGGTTTGAAATAGTTTCATTTTTGGAGCTGAAATGACTAAACCATTTATTTTGATAGTATTGATAAGGATCTTTAAATGTTTGAAATGTTGACCAACATTTTTTGAGAAAACCAAGATATCATCATTGTAAACAATGATGAAATTCGTATATTGAGTAAAAATGTCATTCATGATATTTTGAAATTCTGATGGAGTATTTTTGAGTCCAAATGGCATTACATTCCATTCATAGTGACCAAATGGAACTGTAAATGCTGTTTTGTAATGATATTTTTCATTAATTTGAATTTTCCAAAAGTCACTTTTTAAATCAAATTTTGAAAATATGTTTGAATCATGTAATCTATTTAATAGGTCTCTTTTGTTTGGAATTGGATATCTTATCCATTAAAGAACTTTGTTCAGTGGTTTGTAATTAATAACTAATCTTGGGACTCCTCTTTCTAGTTCTGCCTGTTTGTTAACATAGAATGCAGAACAACTCCAAGGAGATTTTGATGGTCTTATTAATTTTTTGTCTAAAAGCATTTGAATTTCATTTTTGCAATGTTCTTGCAATTCTTTGTTCAGTTGAATAGGTCTGGCTTTTGTTGGAATATTTTTTTCATTAAAATCCTTTTCATAAGGTAATTGAATTATATGCCTTTTTCTTTCCCAAAAAGCATTAGGGAGGTCAGAGCATACTTCTTTAATTATTTTGTTATTTAATTGAGTTATTTCTTCATTTGACTGGGTTAACTATTTTTCAATCCTTTGATATTCTATTTCTTTTTGAAGGTATTGAATATGAGTTTCTTTGTTACTAATCAGGTTTATTTGTTTGAATATTGTTGATTGTATGAGATGTATATCTCTTTGCTGAATTGGATGTAGGAATTATAATGTTATTTTTGTATCCATGATATGAGTATAAATTCCTTCCTTTGTGACCGTAAAAAGGTATATTTGACTTATGAAAGGGGTACCTAATATAATTTGTTGTTGAAGGTCTTTGACTAAAATGAATAGTGTTTTGAAGCATATTCCATTGTTGCAAATATAAGAATTTGAGAGTTTGTATTTGATATTCATCTTATTTCCACTGGCTGTGTGGAGACTTTCTAATATTTTTTCATAATATTTTGATGGAACAAGTCCTTCTTGGATACAATTGAGGTCTGCTCCTGAATCCAATAGGGCTTGAGTTTGAATTTTATAATCTTTTGAAACATGGAGAGTTATATAGACATACCATTTTTGATATTCTATTATCTCGATAATTTAAAGATATTTGTCATTTGAGATTGGTTCATCTGGTATTTGAAGATTAATATTTTCTATTTGAGTTTCTATTGGATCATTTGTTTGAGATTCTACGTATGATAGCCTTGATTCTAATTGAAAATCTTTTGATTCTAATAGAGATAATTTTGACTTTCTCTCTAAATTTTGATATTGAATTGTTATCAATTCTGTTTGTAAATGTTTAATTTGTCTTTTTAATTCATTGATTTCCTTTTGTAAATCTCCTGTTGAAATTTGTCTAAATATATTTGGTGTAGGATAGGTTTCAAATATTTATTCCAAAGATTTGGGTTGTTTTGGTCGAGTTATTTCTTGCTCTTTGAATATAATTTCTTTTAGTTTGAGAAGATATTCTTTCCTTGTTTCTTGATCTTGAATTTTTTTCTACCATATCTAAGAGGTCTTCTTTGTTTGCTTTTGTTAATACGTTGATTGATTTGATTTTGCAACAACATAAGTTTTCACTTGAATCAGATGATGTTTCATCATTGGATGTATTTTCTTGAGCTTCAAATATGCAGTCTTCGTCATTTGAGCTTGAATCAGAAAGAAATAAATTCATTAATTTGTTTTTTAAATCTTCATCTTCTATTTGATTTATTTTTTCTTTCATTTTGCATTCATTCCGGTAATGACCAGGTTTTTTGCATTTGTAGCATATTTGAATTTTATTTGAAACTTTATTGTTTTTCTTTTTGAATATTTCTTCCTATTTTTGTAATATTGAGGTGGTGGTGGCTGATCATATCTATTTCTTCTTTTCTTTTTGTAAAATTTTAGGTCTTGTTGAAACGGTTTCTTTTTGTATCATTTTGAGGGAGGTTTGAAATTATGAATACCATTTTGAGCACAGAAAGAACCTAGTTCTTTTCTTGTTTATGTTTTTTTGAGATTGTTACGTAGCTTTTGTTCTTGGCATAATTGTAATGCTTCTTTCTTGATAAAAGAAAATAATTGTCCATAGGTTATGTTATACCATGGAATTGTTTGAGTTTCACAAATATCTTGAATTTTTGTCATTATTCTTTCTGCAAATAATTTTGGAAGTCCAGTAACAAATCTTTCTTTCCAAAGTGGTTGATTTGCACCTTCTGTTTTGAGTACATGGGTTAAAAACATATCTTTGTATCAGCGAAAATCTTGTAAAGAGGGACATCTTAAATTGGTTAAGAATAATTTTTGTTGCTTCTTGTTCTTCAGTTATGCAGCCAAGAAAGGCAACAGTTATTGACCAAATTAATGTTTCAACAACGTCTTCCACCACTTCTTCAACGTAGGGTGAATTAACGTCATTTGGATCAACT
The DNA here is from genome assembly GCA_018398585.1 of Simmondsia chinensis. NCBI lineage: Eukaryota > Viridiplantae > Streptophyta > Magnoliopsida > Caryophyllales > Simmondsiaceae > Simmondsia > Simmondsia chinensis. Next base: position 25,188,954 of record JAGTTD010000011.1, read on the forward strand.
CTTCTTCTTTCTATACGAATATGATCAAGTATTGATTATTTTTCATGGGGTTGGAGAATTCTTGACCAGCATGATTGAAGTTGCCCTGAGAATCCAGAAACAAGCAATCTGGCAGATATATGGTTTGTACGTGCAGGATTAGCCGCCTCGTATGCTATTGATGCCATTGCCATTTGTTGTAGAGTATTTTTGATCTCATATTCAGATTTTCCATCTATATTCCATTCATGGATATCATTTCCATTGAATGATACAGAGGGAAATTGATTTTTTTCTTCGAATTGTATATCCGGGAGGGTTGGCCTTGGATAATAATTCTTTGTGGGTTGGTTTCTCCAATTATTTCTTATTCTATTTATTAAAGATTCAGGGTTTTCAATTGTATTGGTGTTGAATTATTCTTCGGTCTTTTGAATTTCTATTTCACTTAAGGATATTGATGAAGTTTCTTCAATTGAGACTTCATTTTCTCCTTTTGAAATAGTTTGAATTGTAGGGCTACTAGTTGTTGGATTATCCGTTAATTTGAGCTTTTGAGTGATTCTTTCAATTATATCATCGTCAGAATTCTGCGATTTTTTGAGTTTTATTTGTTCTTTATCTTTTTGAGTTAAAGTGAAAGGTTGGAAAGAGGGTTGTTGAATTCCTTGAAAGAACGGGTTTGTTTGTGATGGTTTGTTTTCCTAATTCAAACTTAATGGTAATTTTACCATCAGGTTCTTCAGTAATTTGTTGAACTTGTCTTCTTGCAATATTTCTTGGAGGTTGAGGGTTGTCAATCCTCCAAATTTCTGGAATGGTCATCTCATTCCATTTGAGACATTTTGGAGTAAAGGTTGAAGCTTGTTCAGCTTGAACTTCAAGAACTAAAGTTTCTCCAGGAGGAGATTATTTGAGACATTTTGGGTTAAAATGGCTTCCTAAAAGCCTGAAATAAATTCTATAGATGAGAATAAAGTTTTGTCTATTTTCTTGAAAATCAACATTTGGTAAATTAATATCTAAAACTAAAGTGTTTAAAATTGTCGCATCTCGAAGTGAAACCGAGAAGTTTGGCTAACAATTGAAATAAATTGGTCCATTGTGTAAATTGGTTTGAACAATAGCCAATAAAGATTCTTCATATTTTAAATATGTTAAATCTCTAAGACTTAACATAACTGGTTGGTTGTGTCCTGACCTTGCTAATGGAACAACAGCAACTTGAACTAATCCATAGTGGATATAATGAAAACCTTTCGCAATATATTTTTGAATGGATAAATTTGAAATTAATTGAACTGTTTGAGCTTCGTTATCAATATTCATTGCTTGTTCATGAGTTTTACATGAAAAAGCCATTTTGAAATCAAAAGTACCAATTTGATAAATTGATTCTAAATCTTCATTTGGAATGCTCCAGTTAATAAAATTTTTTGGGTTTGTAATTTCTTTTGAAACTTCTTTTGAATTAACAACATGTAAACTTGTACTGGGTTGTTTTGTAAATACTTTCCTAAAGGGTCTAGTGATTCTGAAACCTGACATAGATACGACCCTTTTTAATCTATTTTCTAGAGTTGTACTTCCGCCTCAATATCTGTAAGTTTCATATGTATTTCAATCTTATGCTTATATTTTTAATTTCTGTTTTGTACTAAAACTATGTTCAAATTTTGCAATCAATAAATTCCCTCTTTCTCGTCTTCTTCTGTCCCTGTCTTTGTTCATATTTTCCGATGGCGTCCATTCTTCGATCCTGGCCCCTCCGAGTGGTATCAGAGCAAAGTTTAAGGTGTTTTCAACAGTAATTTCACGAAAATACTATTAAGCACTTATTAGGTGCGTTGGTAAGCCGGTAGTGTAGCGTTGGTAAGCCCGGATAGCGTTGGTAAGCCCGTGAGTAAAGTGTTCCCGTTGGGTGTTCCCGTTACTGTGTCGCTGGTGTTCCCGTTCTCAACAGTGTCAAATAGTAAAAATGTTCTAAATAGTTTTAAATAGTAAGACTGTTAGGTAACTGTTGAACCCAAATAACTAAGGCTGTATCCATGTCAGGTTTCAGAATCGCTGGATCCTTTAGGAAAAAATTTACAAAATAACCCAGTACAAGTTTACATGTTGTTAATTCAAAAGAAGTTTCAAAAGAAATTACAAACTCAAAAGATTTTGTTAACTGGAGCATTCCAAATGAAGATTTAGAATCAATTTATCAAATTGGTGCTTTTAATTTCAAAATGGCTTTTTCATGTAAAACACATGAACAAGCAATGAATATTGATAACGAAGCTCAAACAGTTCAATTACTTTCAAGTTTATCCATTCAAAAATATATTGCAAAAGGTTTTCATTATATCCACTATGGATTAGTTCAAGTTGCTGTTGTTCCATTAACAAGCTTAGGACATAACCAACCAGTTATGTTAAGTCTTAGAGATTCAACATATTTAAAATATGAGGAATCTTTATTGGCTATTGCTCATACCAATGTACACAATGGACCAATTTATTTCAATTGTTATCCAAACTTCTCGGTTTCTCTTCGAGATCCGACAATTTTAAACACTTTAGTTTTAGATATTAATTTACCCAATGTTGATATTCCAAAAAATAAACAAAACTTTGTTCTCATCTATAGAATTTATTTCAGGCTTTTAGGAAGCCATCTTAACCCAAAATATCTCAAACAATCTCCTCCTGGAGAGACTTTAGTTCTTGAAGTTCAAGCTGAACACGCTTCAACCTTTACTCCAAAAATGTCTCAAATGGAATGAGATAACTATTCCAGAAATTTGGAGGATTGACAACCCTCAACCTCCATGAAATATTGCAAAAAGATAAGTTCAACAAATCACTGAAGAACCTGATGGTAAAATTACCATTAAATTTGAATCAGGAAAACAAACAATCATTTCAAACCCTTCTCAAATAGAATCTTCAAGACAATCAACTTCATCCTTTCCATACAATAAGGAAGAAGATTTTCAAAATACTTCTAATGCAAGGTTTAGAGGATTACGGTTTAACTCCCATCCAGCCAAACCAGTTTTTCAAAATGAACCATTTTCAAATCCAAATTCTCCAACTGCTTCTCAAATGAGACCTCCTTCAATAAATGTTTTAACAAAAGATTTAACAATAAATAAAAAATTTTTAAGCAATGAATTTGAATCTGATCAAAATAAAATTAAAGGACATTGGTACTTTCAAACTTTTACAAAGGAATCAACAATCAAAATTAGAGAAACTATTACAAAAAATTGAATCAATTAAAATGTAATATTCCATTTTTCAAATGGTTAGAATCATACACATCAAGAAATCAAATACCAAATCCGTTTATAAAAAATTTCATAAATGTTAACACAAACCCTACAACCAAATGGTTAACAACAAATGGACAAATCATTCAAACTATTCATCCTCTTACAAAAAATTTAATAATCAATGTTCAAAATCTGGAAGTGGTCGCTACTCCTTTCCGTGGGGAAAGAGAAGAAAAAGACGATTTACCACCTACAATAAAAGACATAAAAAAAATTTATGAACAAAACAATTTTCAAGTCTTAAATCTCAAAATAATTTCGGAACAATTAAATTCAATACATAATAACGTAGTAAATAACAAAGATAAGCAAAAATTGGAACAATCTCCAATAGTTCAAACATTATCTCAACCAACATATACAAATTACACAATTCCACAACCCATACCTCAAAGCTACCCTATTCAACAAAGCTTTCCAACTCCACAATTACAAACAAACCCTTTCTTTCAAGGAATTCAACAACCCTCTTTCCAACCTTTCAATTTAACTCAAAAAGATAAAGAACAAATAAAACTCAGAAAACCACAAAATTCTGGCGATGATATTATCCAAAGAATCAGTCAAAAGCTCAAATTAACGGATAATCCAACAACTAGTATCCCTACAATTCAAACTATTTCAAAAGGAGAGAATGAAGTCTCAAGTAAAGAAACTTCATCATTATCCCAACCAAAAGAAAAATCAAAATCACTATGTGTTCAAAACAATGATTATAATTTCAAACGACCTATGGGAAAAAACAAAAAGAAAAAACATTCAAAACAAAAGGCAAATAGAAAATCAATTTGCCACAGGTGTAGGAAACCTGGTTATTTCATGAGAAATTGCAAAAATAATCAACCAATGATCCAAATTAAAAACCAACAGTTCCAAGATAAATTAATAGATTTATCTAACTCAACCTCAGAAACTACAAAAAATAATTCAAAGAATTCTGAAGTTCAAAAGGATACAGAAACTCAAAACTTATCTCATACTTTAACTCAAATACAAAATAAAACCTTAACCCTTGAGTCAACTACAAAAATAAATCACCTTAAAACAATACAACTCAATAATCAAGAATTTAAAGAATTTGAATCAAGTCTAACCTTATCAAATTCAGAAATAATTCCCAAAACTTCTAATTTAAACTCAGAAGTAATTATCAAAAATCCTAATGATCATTAAGACAAATTGCAAAAATTTGCCTTTAGTCCAAAACAAATTATCACGCTTTGGTTTAAAACAAATTTTCCAAAATTTCAAAGAATTTTGTATTACAAAATTCCCATTTCAAAACTCTATTACAAATTTACAAATCCAAATACAATTTCAAAATTAAAAACAATTTTAACATTTTTTTCAAAATTATTTCATACAAAACCCTTCTAGAGATTATTCTCGAACAGGTATTCTGATCTTTTATTTGCAGGAAATGAAGAAGGCAGATAAAGGTAAAAAGAAGATTCAATCCACAGACGATTATGCAAAGCCTCGCAAATCCCATTCTCATTCATCCTCAATAAAAAAATACACTCTCAATCAAAGAACTTTCTCAAAAAATCCTGACACAATTCCCTGATCAACACCCTGAACAATCACCTCAAACTAGTCAATATGTTACAAAACCTCAAATAGAACACATCCTAGTTACAAGAGAAAAAGAATCCCTGTCTCTCGACAGCATCAAACATTTAGTCAAAAACATTTTCCCAAAGAATTTTCATTGGTTTCCTGATGATATTCAGAAAACCCGTGAATTTTATGAACTCATTTTGATAGATACTGGATTTGCCCGAATTAAACATCACAAGAGTGATAATGGACAAATCCAATTCTCAAGCTGCAAAATCAAAAATATTTTACATCTCAAAGACTTTGATCAAAGTTTTTACAGACCAAAACGATTTTCAAAACCCTTTATTCCAAAAACTTATACTTATCAAGACTACAAAACAGCTTGGTTCAAAACTTTTCTTTTTAGACCATTTGATCATACTCGGTTCTTCCAAATTATAAACAAATCTCAAGAGTTTCCAACATGGTTATACGAATGGTGGAATACTTTTGGAAGCACAATTGATATTTACCCTACTGTAGCAAAAAACTTGTTTGGCATTTATTCAAATTATTCACAAGATAAGTCATTAGATTCAATCTTACATTTTTATACAATTTTCCAAATTACTTGGATCTTTTGCTGGTCCTATGCTCATACTCAATATTTAAATCTACCCTATCCTCTTTCATTGGTTAGGGAATTTAAAGTAACATGGTGGGATAATTTTGTTTTCAAAGAACACTACACCCCTAAGACATTTCAAAAATACCTGAAACAACATTTTCAAAAATTCAATTTGGAATTTCAAAACATTTCAGAAATTTCAATATTACTTTCTAACTTGACAATTTCAGATTCAAAATCCAATTCCCCTTCAACTCCATGTGATGATTCTCTTGCTCTTACTCTCAAAGAAACATCCTTTCAACAAACTCAAATTCCTGATATTGAATCCCTCCAAACTTAACTACAACGAAAAGATAATGAATGTATCAACTTCAGGCATCAAAATCATGTTTTACAAAAACAAATTAATTACCAAACAAAGTCTCCAAATTGGAGCAACTTTTCATCGACCTATGATTTTACAAAAACAAGAATTTTCTTCTTTCCTCAAAAATTCCTCAGCTATTTGCCTGAAGATGTTGCTGCTCATATTGCTCTTGTTACTCAATGCAGTAACAATAGACTTTTGATAAAAATCCAACAATTCCTCCATCATCTGTCTATCCATAGTGTCACAATACCAGGACTTAATTATTCCTGGACCACCTACTATAATTTCTCCTCCAATTGCAAGCAAACTCAAAAATGCTTACACTTACCAAATAATAGGATGGACTGCCCATGTCATCTTACTTACTCAATTGTCCGTGTTTGCCTAGATTTAGAACTCTACAAGCCTATGTCAATCATCCATGAAAACAAAGAAATTGTCCTTACTGCTCAAAAACTTTTGGATTATGGATTTCTTTTCCAGATCATCATTACCAAACCTGAACAAGCCACACAATTTGGCCGCAAATTAGCCTATGTAATTCTAAAACAATTCGATTACAAAGTCACTTCTATTGACACCATTGTCCAATCTAAATCTCCTGAATTCAATGGTATTTACACAAATCCTAGTCAACATCGAATGCTTGTCTACGGTTCATATGTTCATCACACGTTATGTCCTTCTGAAGATCCATGGCCGTGTACCAACAATCATATTGGAAAACAACTAAGACACCGGAGGGCAAAACAAATGGCTTTTGATCTCCATCCTCAAGCTTTTTCAACAAATAGTAATAGTGGGATTATAAATGCTTTCCTGGTCACGGAAGATTTTGTTCAAAAAATATACGCATTCACTAGAAATTTTGATGTCCCTTTCCTTAAATTTACAATTTATAAATCCCTTCTCGAAGATTATGAGAAACTCAAGAATCAAGAAGATGAAAGAATTCAGGAAGAAGAAAGGCTCAATCTCAACACTTTGCTTTATCCTGATTGATATTTGTTCAAAAGTTAAACCCATTCAAATTTTCAGCCATGATTCTCAAGGCATCCTTAAAACCCCTACTAGATCTCATCCTAAAAAGGTCTCACCCTAAAATTCTACAAAGTTAAAATCCACAACAAAAATTTCAAAAGAAGTTCTGGCTCAACTCCTTCAACAAATTCAAAATTCCTCCTGTGATGAGGATAATGAAGATATTAGTTCCAGTCAAAGTGACCCGTCCAATTTATTTTAGTATTTCAAATTTTCTTCCATGTACTTCAAATTCAAAGCCTACATTAATGTAGATGGCAAAATTTTCAAAGTTGCATAGTAACTTATATAATTCAAATAGTTGCACAGTAAGGCTCATTTATTTCAAAAGGACAGATGGCAATTATTTCAAAAGGTGCACAGTGAAGACATGTGCAGAATTCAGATTCAATTATATCCGATCACTGTTCGGAATTCAAATTTGCAATTTCAAGTCCGGGGTCACAGATTTCAATTCAAATCCGGGTGTTGCTTCGCCTATAAAGGGGGACTTCCAGCTTCGTTCAAGGTAGAGCGAATTCTGGGAATTCAAGAAAATAAATAGACACTAGGAAAAATTTTTTTTTGTAAATTTATTTTTTAGTGTTGTACTTCCTCCTCAATATCTGTAAGTTTCATATGTATTTCAATCTTATGCTTGTATTTTCAATTTCTGTTTTGTACTAAAACTATGTTCAAATTTTGCAATCAATAAATTCCCTCTTTCTCGTCTTCTTCTGTCCCTGTCTTTGTTCATGTTTTTCGATTGCGTCCATTCTTCGATCCTGCACCCTCCGATTGGTATCAGAGCCCCCCTTTTGGTATCAGAGCCAAGTTTAAGGTGTTTTCAATATTAATTTCATGGAAATACTGTTAAGCACTTATTAGGAATGATTTTGCTGTTAAAGAGCATATTAGGAGCGTTGGTAAGCCTGTAGTATAGCGTTGGTAAGCTCGGATAGTGTTGGTAAGCCCGTGTGTGAGGTGTTCCCGTTGGGTGTTCTCGTTACTGTGTCGCTGGTGTTCCCGTTCTCAACAGTGTCAAATAGTAAAATTGTTCTCAACAGTGTTAAATAGTAAGACTGTTAAGTAACTGTTGAACCCAAATAACTAAGGCTGTAACAATGTCAGGTTTTAGAATCGCTTGACCCTTTAGGAAAATATTTACAAAACAACCCAGTACTAGCTTACATATTGTTAATTCAAAAGAAGTTTCAAAAGAAATTACAAACCCAAAAGATTTTGTTAACTGGAGCATTCCAAATGAAGACTTAGAGTCAATTTATCAAATTGGTACTTTTGATTTCAAAATGGCTTTTTCATGTAAAACACATGAACAAGCAATGAATATTGATAACGAAGCTCAAACAATTCAATTACTTTCAAATTTATCCATTCAAAAATATATCGTAAAAGGTTTTCATTATATCCACTATGGATTAGTTCAAGTTGCTGCTGTTCCATTAGCAAGGTCAGGACACAACCAACCAGTTATATTAAGTCTTAGAGATTCAACATATTTAAAATATGAAGAATCTTTATTGTCTATTGTTCAACCCAATTTACACAATGGACCAATTTATTTCAATTGTTATCCAAACTTCTCGGTTTCTCTTCGAGATCCGACAATTTTAAACACTTTAGTTTTAGATATTAATTTACCAAATGTTGATATTCAAGAAAATAGACAAAACCTTGTTCTCATCTATAGAATTTATTTCAGGCTTTTAGGAAGCCATCTTAACCCAAAATGTCTCAAACAATCTCCTCCTGGAGAAACTTCAGCTCTTGAAGTTCAAGCTAAACAAGCTTCAACTTTTACTCCAAAATGTATCAAATGGAATGAGATAACCATTCCAGAAATTTGGAGGATTGACAACCCTCAACCTCCAAGAAATATTGCAAGAAGACAAGTTCAACAAATCACTGAAGAACCTGATGGTAAAATTACCATTAAGTTTGAATCAGGAAAACAAACAATCATTTCAAACCCTTCTCAAATAGAAACTTCAAGACAATCAACTTCATCCTTTCCATACAATAAGGAAGAAAATTTTTAAAATACTTCTAATGCAAGGTTTAGAGAAATACGGTTTAACTCCCCTTTAGCCGAACCAGTTTTTCAAAATGAATTATTTTCAAATCCAAATTCTCCAACTGCTTCTCAAATGAGACCTCCTTCAATAAATGTTTTAACAAAAGATTTAACAATAAATAAAAAATTTTTAAGCAATGAATTTGAATCTGATCAAAATAAAATTAAAGGACATTGGTACTTTCAAACTTTTACAAAGGAATCAACAATCAAAATTAGAGAAACTATTACAAAAAATTGAATCAATTAAAATGTAATATTCCATTTTTCAAATGGTTAGAATCATACACATCAAGAAATCAAATACCAAATCCTTTTATGAAAAATTTCATAAATGTTAACACAAACCCTACAACCAAATGGTTAACAACAGATGGACAAATTATTCAAACTATTCATCCTCCTACAAAAAATTTAATAATCAATGTTCAAAATCAGGAAGTGGTCGCTACTCCTTTCCGTGGAGGAAGAAAGGAAAAAGACGATTCACCACCTACAATAAAAGACATAAATAAAATTTATGAAAAAACCAATTTTCAAGCCTTAAATCTCAAAACAATTTCGGAACAATTAAATTCAATACATAATAACATAGTAAATAACAAAGATAAGTAAAAATTGGAACAATCTCCAATAGTTCAAACATTACCTCAACCAACATATACAAATTATACAATTCCACAACTCATACCTCAAAGCTACCCTATTCAACAAAGCTTTCCAACTCCACAATCACGAACAAACCCTTTCTTTCAAGGAATTCAACAACCCTCTTTCCATCCTTTCAATTTAACTCAAAAAGATAAAGAACAAATAAAAATCCGAAAATCGCATAATTCTGACGATGATATCATTGAAAGAATCACTCAAAAACTCAAATTAACGGATAATCCGACAACTAGTAGCCCTACAATTCAAACTATTTCAAAAGAAGAAAATGAAGTCTCAAGTAAAGAAATTTCATCATTTTCCCAACCAAAAGAAAAATTAAAATCACTAAGTGTTCAAAACAATGATTATAATTTCAAACGACCTAGGGAAAAAATAAAAAGAAAAAACATTCAAAACAAAAGGCAAATAGAATTTCAATTTGCCTTAGGTGCAGAAAACCTGGTCATTTCATGAGAAATTGTAAAAGAAATCAACCAATGATTCAAGATAAAAACCAACGGTTTCTAGATAAATTAATAGATTTATCTAACTCAACCTCAGAAACTACAAAAATTAATTCAAAAAATTCTGCAGTTCAAAAGGATACAGATACTCAAAACTTCACACTTTAACTCAAATACAAAATAAAACTTTAACCCTTGATTCAACTACAAAAATAAATCACCATAAAATAATACAACTCAATAATCAAGAATCCAAAAAATCAAGTCCAACCTTAACAAATTCAAAAATAACTCTCAAAACCTCTGGTACAAACTTAGAAGTAATTCCCAAAAATTCTGATAACAATTTACCAAAATTTGCCTTTAGCCCAAAATAATTTATCACGCTTTGGTTTAAAGCAAATTTCCCAAAACTTCAAAGAATTTTATATTTCAAAATTCTCTTTTCAAAACTCTATTACAAATTTACAAAGACAAATGTATTTTCAAAACTAAAAACAGCTTTATCATCCCTTCAAAATTATTTCATACAAAACCCTTCTTTCAGGGACTATTCTCGAACAGGTATGCTGATCTTTTATTTGTGGGAAATGAAGAAGGCAGATAAAGGTAAAAAGAAGATTCAATCCGCTTGTGACTGTGCAATAACCTTCAAACCCCATCCTCACTCCTCTTCAATTAATATTCCTACTCAAAACCCTCTTGAAATTCAAAATAAAAATATTCTCTCAAATCCCTGCTCTACAGCCGCAACAGAATCTTCAAATCTTCTCCCATTCAAACCTCTTGACCCTCCTCAATCCTTCAATCAAAAAATCCAAAACACATTATTAAAACAAGCAAGCCAATACATCTCAAAACCAAAGAAAGAGCACCTGCTGGTAACAAGACAGAAAAACCCGCTGTCTCATGATGATATCAAAAATTTCGCCAAAACTACTTTCCCAAAAGATTTCCATTGGTTTCCTGATGATATTCAGAAAACCCGAGAATTTTATAAACTCATTCTGATAGATACTGGATCTGTTCAGATTAAGCATCACAAGGGTGATAATGAACAAATCCAATTCTCAAATTGCAAAATTAAAAAAAATTTATGTCTGAAAGATTTTCGTCAAAATCATTACAGACCAAAAAGATTTTCAAAATCTTACACTCCAAATAGTTTTACCTATCTTGATTACAAAACAGCTTGGTTCAAAACTTTTCTTTATCAACCTCTTGATCATACTTGGGTTTTCCAAATTACAAGAAAATTTCAAATATTTTCAATGTGGTTTTATGAATGGTGGCATTTCTTTGGAAGCACCATTGATATCTACCCTACTATGGTAAAAATTTTCTTTGATATTTACTAAAATTATTCTCAAAGTGAACCACTGGACTCTATTTTATACTTTCATTCAATTTTTCAAATTCCATGGATCTTAGGCTGGTCCTATGCATATAGTCAATTTTTAAGTCAACCCTACCCTCTTTTATTGGTTAGGGAATTCAGAATCAAATGGTGGGATAATTTTGTTTTCAAAGAAAATTATACCCCCAAAACCTTTTTAAATTACCTAGAACAACATTTTCAAATGCTTGATTTAGAATCTCAAAATATTTCAGATATCTCAACATTATTTTCTTATCTAGCAATATTAGGTTCAAATGAGGCTTCTGTGATCTCAAATCATCATTCTTCTACTACCAAGGACCTATCCCTTCTGCACAACCAAACCCCTGATATCATTTCCCTTCAAACTGAATTACAAAAACAAATTGCTGAATGTGTTAACCTTAGACATCAAATCCTTGTCCTACAAAAACAAATTGATTATCAAACAAAACCTCCTAATTGGAACAATTTTTCATCAACCAATGAATTCACAAAACCAAGGATCTTTTTCTTCCCTCAAAAATTCCTCAATAATTTACCTTTGGATATTGTTTCTCATATTGCTTTTGTTACTCAATGCAGTAATAATAGACTCCTAATTAAAATAGAACAACTCCTCCAAGATTTATCCAACAATGAGATTGATATTCCTAGCCTAACCTACCAATGGTGTACCTATTATCATTTCCAAGCAGAATATAGACAAACTCAAAATTGCCTCAATCCTCCTGACCTCAAGGGAGATTGCCCTTGTCATCTAACCTATTCAATGGTACTTGTTTGCATTGACTATGAAATCTATCGCCCAATGACCCTTATCCATAAAGGCCAAGAAATTGCTCTAACCGCCCAAAAATTTTTGGATTATGGATTTTTTTACCAATTGGTTTTTACAAAACCTGATCAAACTAATTAGTTTGGCAGAAAACTCAAATACGTTGTCCAAAAACATTTCCAAGAGGGAACCGTCTCTGTTGACGTTACAAATCAATCAAAAGCCGTAGAATTTTACGGTATCTCTACTTTCCCTACTCAACATAGAATGCTTATTTATGGATCACCTATAGGCATTCTCTTCCCCCTTCTGATAGCCCATGGTCATGTCCAAATAATTCCATAGCTGTACAAATTCAACATTGGAGAGCAAGGGAAGCTGCTGATAATACTATTAGTCCTGATATTACAATAGGGAAAAATCACAATATTTTTTGTAATTTCCTTGTCTCAGAGGATTTTACTCAAAAAATTTCTTACAACAAAAATTTTGATGCTCCCTTTCTTGTTGAAACTAAACAAAACTTTTTATTTAAGATATATGAAAAACTCAAAGAACAGAATCCCCTAAATTGGTATATTAATCCCTTCTAATCCTTTTTGGCCACTGATTTTTTATCAAAATTTTTCAAAAACAAAAACAAACCCATTCAAGTTACCAGTCATGATTCTTAAGGCATTCTTAAAACCCCTTCAAAATCTCATCCTAAAAAGGCTTCACCCTCAAATTCTACTAAGTCTAAATCCACAACAAAAATTTTAAAAGAAGTTCTGGCTCAACTCCTTCAACAAATTCAAAATTCCTCCTCGGATGAGGATAATGAAGATATCAGTTCCAGTTAAAGTGACCCGTTTAATTTATTTTAGTATTTTAAATTTTCTTCCATGTACTTCAAATTCAAAGCCTACATTAATGTAGATGGCAAAATTTTCAAAGTTGCATAGTAACTCATATAATTCAAATAGTTGCACAGTATGGCTCATTTATTTCAAAAGGACGGATGGCAATTATTTCAAAAGGTGCACAGTGAAGACATGTGCAGAATTCATATTCAATTATATCCGGTCACTGTTCGGAATTCAAATTTGCAATTTCAAGTCCGGGGTCACGAATTTCAATTCAAATCCGGATGCTGCTTCGCCTATAAATGGGGATTTCCAGCTTCGTTTAAGGCAGAGCGAATTCCAGGAATTCAAGAAAATAAATAGACACTAGGAAAAATTTTCTCTTGTAAATTTATTTTTCAGTGTTGTACTTCCGCCTCAATATCTGTAAGTTTCATATGTATTTCAATCTTATGCTTATATTTTCAATTTCTACTTTGTACTAAAGCTATGTTTAAATTTTGCAATCAATAAATTCCCTCTTTCTCGTCTTCTTTTGTCCCTGTCTTTGGTCATATTTTTCGATTGCGACCATTCTTCATGTTTAATAAGGGTAGAACCTGAATCAACCCAAAATGTCCCTGTCTTTGTTCTTATCTGTAGAATTTATTTTAGGCTTTTAGGAAGCCATCTTAACCCAAAATGTTCAAACAATCTCCTCCTGGAGAAACTTTAGTTCTTCAAGTTCAAGTTAAACAAGCATCAACCTTTACTCCAAAATATCTCAAATGGAATGAGATAACCATTCCAGAAATTTGGAGAATTGACAACCCTCAACCTCCAAGAAATATTGGAAGAAGACAAGTTCAACAAATTATTGAAGAACCTGATGGTAAAATTACCATTAAGTTTGAATCAGAAAAACAAACAATCATTTCAAACCCTTCTCAAATAGAATCTCCAAAACAATCAACTTCATCCTTTCCATATAATAAGGAAGAAGATTTTCAAAATACTTCTGCTTCAAGGTTTAGAGGAATACAATTTAACTCCCCTCTAGCGAGACCAGTATTTCAAAATGAATCATTTTCAAATCCAAATTCTCCAAATGCTTCTCAAATGAGACATCCTTCAATAAATGTTTTAACAAAAGATTTCACAATAAACAAAAAAATTTTAAGCAATGACTTTGAATCTGATCAGAATAAGTTCAAAAGAAATTGGTACTTTCAAACTTTTACAAAGGAATAAACAATCAAAATTAGAGAAACTTATTACAAAGAATTGAATCAATTAAAATGTAATATTCCCTTTTTCAAATGGTTAGAATCATACACATCAAGAAATCAAATACCAAATCCGTTTACAAAAAATTCCATAAATGTTAACACAAACCCTACAACCAAATGGTTAACAACAGATGGACAAATCATTCAAACTATTCATCCTCCTACAAAAAATTTAATAATCAATGTTCAAAATCAGGAAATGGTCGCCACTCCTTTCCGTGGGGGAAGAGAGGAAAAAGACGATTCACCACCTACAATCAAAGACATAAATAAAATTTATGAACAAAATAATTTTCAAGCCTTAAATCTCAAAACAATTTCGGAACAATTAAATTCAAAACATAATAACGTAGTAAGTAACAAAGATAAGCAAAAATTGAAACAATCTCCAATAGTTCAAACATTACCTCAACCAACATATACAAATTACACAATTCCACAACCCATACCTCAAAGCTACCCTATTCAACAAAGCTTTCCAACTCCACAATCACAAACAAACTCATTCTTTCATGGAATTCAACAACTCTCTTTCCAACCTTTCAATTTAACTCAAAAAGATAAAGAACAAATAAAACTCAGAAAATCACAAAATTCTGACAATGATATCATTGAAAGAATCACTCAAAAACTCAAATTAACGGATAATCCAATAACTAGTAGCCCTACAATTCAAACTATTTCAAAAGGAGAAAATGAAGTCTCAAGTGAAGAAACTTCATCAATATCCTTAAGTGAAACAGAAATTCAAAAAACAGAAGAACAATTTAATACTAATACAATTGAAAACCTTGAATCTTCAATAGACAGAATAAGAAATAATTGGAGAAACCAACCCACAAAGAATTATTATCCAAGACCAACCCCTCCGGATATACAATTCGAAGAAAGAAATCAATTTTACTCTGTATCATTCAATGGAAATGATATCCATGAATGGAATATAGATGAAAAATCTGAATATGAGATCAAAAATACTCTACAACAAATGGCAATGGCATCAATAGCATACAAGGCGGCTAATCCTGCACGTACAAACCATATATCTTCCAGATTGCTTGTCTCTGGATTCTCAGGACAACTTCAATCATGGTGGTCAAGAATTCTCCAACCCCTTGAAAAACAATCAATACTTGATCATATTCATATAGAAAGAAGAAGAGCTGATCCAAATGACGTTAATTCACCCTACGTTGAAGAAGTGGTGGAAGACGCAGTAGAAACATTAATCTGGTCAATAACTGCTGCCTTTCTTGGCAGCATAACCAAAGGACAAGAAGCAACAAAATTATTTTTAACCAATTTAAGAAGTCCCTCCTTACAAGATTTTCGCTGGTACAAAGATATGTTTTTAACCCATGTACTCAAAAGAGAAGACGCAAATCAACCATTTTGGAAAGAAAGATTTGTTACTGGACTTCCAAAATTATTTGCAGAAACAATAACGACAAATAATTCAAGATGTTTGTGGAACTCAAGCAATTCCATGGTACAATATAACCTACGGACAATTATTTTCTTTTATCAAAAAAGAAGCATTACAATTATGCCAAGAACAAAAGCTTCGTAACAATCTCAAAAAAGCACAAACAAGAAAAGAATTAGGTTCTTTCTGTGCTCAATATGGTATTCATAATTTCAATCCTCCCTCAAAACGATACAAAAAGACATCGTTTTAACAAGACCTAAAATTTTACAAAAAGAAAAGAAGAAATAGATATGATCAGCCACCACCACCTCAATATTACAAAAATAGGAAGAAATATTCAAAAAGAAAAACACACAAAGTTTCAAATAAAATTCCAATATGCTACAAATTCAAAAAACCTGGTCATTACCGGAATGAATGCAAAATGAAAGAAAAAATAAATCAAATAGAAGATGAAGATTTAAAAAACAAATTAATGAATTTATTTCTTTCTGATTTAAGCTCAAATAATGAAGACTACATATTTGAAGTTCAAGAAAACACATCCAATGATGAAACATCATCTGATTCAAGTGAAAACTTATGTCCCTGCAAAATCAAATCAATCAACGTATTAACAAAAGCAAACAAAGAAGACCTCTTAGATATGTTAGGGAAAATTCAGGATCAAGAAACAAGGAAAGAATATCTTCTCAAACTAAAAGAAATTAGATTCAAAGAACAAGAAATAACTCGACCAAGACAGCCCAAATCCCTAGAAGAAATATTTGAAACCTATCATACACCAAATATATTTAGACAAATTCCAACAGGTGATTTACAAAAAGAAATCAATGAATTAAAAGGATAAATTAAAAATTTACAAACAGAATTAGTAACAATGCAATATCAAGATTTAGAAACAAAGTCAAAATTAACTCTTTTAGAATCAAAAGATTTACAATTAGAATCAAGGCTATCATACATAGAATCTCAAACAAATGATCCAATAGAAACTCAAATAGGAAATATTTATCTTCAAATACCAGACGAACCAATCTCAAATGACAAATATCTTCAAATTATCGAGAGAATAGAATATCAAAAATGGTATGTCTATATAACTCTCCATGTTTCAAAAGATTATAAAATTCAAACTCAGGCCCTATTAGATTCAGGAGCAGACCTCAATTGCATCCAAGAAGGACTTGTCCCATCAAAATATTATGACAAAACATTAGAAAGTCTCCACACAGCCAGTGGAATATAAGATGAATGTCAAGTACAAACTCTCAAATTTTTATATTTGCAACAATGGAATATGCTTCAAAACACCATTCATTTTAGTCAAAGACCTTCAACAACAAATTATATTAGGGACCCCTTTCATAAGTCAAATATACCCTTTTACGCTCATAAAGGAAGGAATTCATACTCATATCATGGATACAAAAATAACATTTCAATTCCTACATCCAATTCAGCAAAGAGATATACATCTCATATAATCAACAATATTCAAACAAATAAACCTGATTAGTAACAAAAAAAAACTCATATTCAATACCTTCAAAAAGAAATAGAATATCAAAGGATTGAAAAACAATTAACCCAGTCAAATGGGGAAATAATTCAATTAAATGACAAAATAATTAAAGAAGTATGCTCTGACCTCCCTAATGCTTTTTGGGAAAGGAAAAGGCATATAATTCAATTATCTTATGAAAAGGATTTTAATGAAAAAAATATTCGAACAAAAGCCAAACCTATTCAAATGAACAAAGAATTGCTAGAACATTGCAAAAATAAAATTCAAATGCTTTTAGACAAAAAATTAATAAGACCGTCAAAGTCTCCTTGGAGCTGTTCTATAGTCTATGTTTACAAGCAGGCAGAACTAGAAAAAGGAGTCCCAAGATTAGTTATTAATTACAAACCACTGAACAAAGTTCTTCAATGGATAAGATATCCAATTCCAAACAAAAGAGACCTATTAAATAGGTTCCATGATTCAAACATATTTTCAAATTTTGATTTGAAATGTGGCTTTTGGCAAATTCAAATTGATGAAAAAGATCATTACAAAACAGCATTTACAGTTCCATTTGGTCACTATGAATTGAATGTAATGCCATTTGGACTCAAAAACGCTCTATCAGAATTTTAAAATATCATGAATGACATTTTTACTCAATATACGGATTTCATCATTGTTTACATTGATGATATCTTGGTTTTCTCAAAAAATGTTGGTCAACATTTCAAACATATAAAGATCCTTAGCAATACTATCAAAAAAAATGGTTTAGTCATTTCAGCTCCAAAAATAAAACTATTTCTAACCAAAGTAAGATTTCTAGGACATGATATTTTTCAAGGAACCATAAAACCTATTGTAAGAGCAATAGAGTTTGTTGACAAATTTTTAAATGATTTAAAGGACAAAACTCAATTACAAAGGTTTTTGGGATATTTAATATGTCGCTGATTTCTTCCCTACCCTTCACAATATGTGTCAACCATTATACCAAAGGCTTCAAAAGAATCCTCTTCCTTGGATAGAGGATCATACTAATATAGTGCAGACACTAAAGTAGAGAGTCAAAGCCCTTCCATGCCTAGCCCTTCCAAATCCAAAAGCATTTCTCATAGTAGAAACTGATGCGTCGGATATAGGTTATGGTGGTATACTCAAACAGATGGGTGGATTCCAACTCTGAGCAAATAATCAGATTTTATTCAGGACTTTGGCTTGGTGCCCAAAAAAATTATTCAACAATCAAAAAGGAAGTTTTATCTATAGTTTTATGTATTTCAAAATTTTAAGGTGATTTATATAACAAAACTTTCCTCTCGAGAATTGATTGCAAATCTGCAAAAGAAGTTTTACAAAATGATGTAAAAAATATAGTTTCAAAACAAATTTTTGCAAGATGGCAAGCTATCCTTTCTGTGTTTGATTTACAAATCGAATTCATAAAAGGAGAAAATAATTCATTACCAGACTTCCTTTCGAGAGAGTTTCTTCAAAATCGTAATTCAATTCAATTACTTTCCCAGGAGAATGTCAAAAGACAAAGGAAAAGGAAAGATTCAATCCGCTGAAGACTATGCAATGGCCTTCAAACCCCATCCTCAATCTTCTTCAATAAATGTCCCGGTTCAAAACCCTTTTGAAATTCTCAAGGATGACTTTCCTCCAATCTCCTACTCTGCAGCTATTTCAAAATCTCCAAATCCTCTCTCAATTAGGCCTCCTCAGTCTCTTAATCAAAGACTCCAAAATCCTTTACCCTCTCAAACAAATCAATATTTTCCAAAGCCTCAACTTGAACACCTTTTCCTCACCAAACAAAAGGAACCTCTTCCTTTAACTGGAATTCAAAACTTAGTCAAAGCAACTTTTCCTAACAATTTTCAATGGCTTCCAGATGATATTCAAAGAGCCCAAAAGTTCTATGAATTCATTTTGGTTGATTCAGGTTCTGCCCTTATTAAACATGAAAAATGCGATAAGGGACAAACCTAATATTCAAAATGCAAAATTTTAAATGTTTGGGATATCAAAGACTTTGGCTACACTGCTTTTACTTCAAAATAATTTTCTCAAATTTTTATTCCAACTGGTTACACTTACCAAGATTACAAAATGGCTTGGTTTAGAACTTTTCTATTCCGACCTTTTGACCATTCTTGGTTTTTTCAATATCAGAAAAAATCAAGAACTATTCCTGCATGGTTTTATGAATGGTGGCATTTTTTCGGAAGCACTACTGACATATTCCCTGCAAATGCTCAAGCCGTATTCAATATTTATTCAAAACACTCAGAGGACGATCCTCTAAATGCAATTATAAATTTTCATTCAAATTTTTAAATTCCTCGGATACTTTGTTGGTCTTTCAAGACAGCTCAATTTCTGGAACGACCGTATCCTTTATCTCTGGTTCGGGAATTCAAAATAAAATGGTGGGATAAATAAGTTCTTGAACGTGATTGTGCAACTGATTCTTTATCAAAATTTTTCAAAAATAAAATTAAACCCATTCAAATTTTCAGTCATGAATCTCAAGGCATCCTTCAAACCCCTTCTAGATCTCATCCTAAAAAGGCCTCACCCTCAAATTCTACAAAGTCCAAATCCACGACAAAAATTTCAAAAGAAGTTCTGGCTCAACTCCTTCAACAAATTCAAAATTCCTCCTCCGATGAGGATAATGAATGTATCAGTTCCAGTTAAAGTGACCCGTCCAATTTATTTTAGTATTTCAAATTTTCTTCCATGTACTTCAAATTCAAAGCCTACATTAATGTAGATGGCAAAATTTTTAAAGTTGCATAGTAACTCATATAATTTAAATATTTGCACAGTATGGCTCATTTATTTCTAAAGGACAAATGAAAATTATTTCAAAAGGTGCATAGTGAAGACATGTGCAGAATTTAGATTCAATTATATCCGGTCACTGTTTGGAATTCAAATTTGCAATTGCAAGTCCCAGGTCACGGATTTCAATTCAAATCCGGTTGCTGCTTCGCCTATAGATGGGGACTTCCAGCTTCGTTCAAGGGAGAGCGAATTCCTAGAGCGAATGCCCGGAATTCAAGAAAATAAATAGACACTAGGAAAAATTTTCTCTTGTAAATTTATCTTTCAGTGTTGTACTTCCTCCTCAATATCTGTAAGTTTCATATGTATTTCAATCATATGCCTGTATTTTCAATTTCTGTTTTGTACTAAACCTATGTTCAAATTTTGCAATCAATAAATTCCCTCTTTCTCGTCTTCTTCTGTCCCTGTCTTTGTTCATATTTTTCGATCCTGCCCCCTCTGATTGTCAGTGTTGTTATTCCGCCTCAATATCTATAAGTTTCATATGTATTTCAATCTTATGCTTGTATTTTCAATTTCTGTTTTGTACTAAGACTATGTTCAAATTTTGCAATCAATAAATTCCCTCTTTCTTGTCTTCTTCTGTCCTTGTCTTTGTTCATATTTTTCAATTGCGTCCATTCTTCGATCCTGCCCCCTCCGATTGGTATCAGAGCCAAGTTTAAAGTGTTTTCAACAGTAATTTCACAGAAATACTGTTAAGCACTTATTAGGAACGATTTTGCTGTTAAAGCACTTATTAGGAGCGTTGGTAAGCCAGTAGTGTAGCGTTGGTAAACCCGGATAGCGTTGGTAAGATTGTGTGTGAGGTGTTCCCGTTACTGTGTCACTGGTGTTCCAGTTCTCAACAGTGTCAAATAGTAAAACTGCTCTCAACAGTGTTAAATAGTAAGACTGTTAGGTAACTGTCGAACTCAAATAACTAAGGCTGTATCCATGTCCGGTTTCAGAATCGCTGGACCCTTTAGGAAAATATTTAAAAATAACACAGTACAAGTTTACATGTTGTTAATTCAAAAGAAGTTTCAAAAGAAATTACAAACCCAAAAGATTTTATTAATTGGAGCATTCCAAATGAAGATTTAGAATCAATTTATCAAATTGGTACTTTTGATTTCAAAATGGCTTTTCCATGTAAAACACATGAACAAGCAATGAATATTGATAACGAAACTCAAACAGTTCAATTAATTTCAAATTTATCCATTCAAAAATATATTGCAAAAGGTTTTCATTATATCCACTATGGATTAGTTAAAGTTGCTGTTGTTCCATTAGCAAGGTCAGGACACAATCAACCAGTTATGTTAAGTCTTAGAGATTCAACATATTTAAAATATGAAGAATCTTTATTGGCTATTGTTCAAAGCAATTTACACAATGGACCAATTTATTTCAATTGTTATCCAAACTTCTCGGTTTCTCTTCGAGATCTGATAATTTTAAACACTTTAGTTTTAGATATTAATTTACCAAATGTTGATATTCAAGAAAATAGACAAAACTTTGTTCTTATCTATAGAATTTATTTCAGGCTTTTAGGAAGCCATCTTAACCCAAAATGTCTCAAACAATCTCCTCCTGGAGAAACTTTAGTTCTTGAAGTTCAAGCTGAACAAGCTTCAACCTTTACTCCAAAATGTCTCAAATGGAATGAGATAACCATTCCGGAAATTTGGAGGATTGAAAACCCTCAACCTCCAAGAAATATTGCAAGAAGACAAGGTCAACAAATCACTGAAGAACCTGATGGTAAAATTACCATTAAGTTTGAATCAGGAAAACAAACAATCATTTCAAACCTTTCTCAAATAGAATCTTCAACACAATCAACTTTATCCTTTCCATATAATAAGGAAGAAGATTTTCAAAATACTTCTAATGCAAGGTTTAGAGGAATACGGTTTAACTCTCCTCTAGCCGAACCAGTATTTCCAAATGAATCATTCTCAAATCCAAATTCTCCAACTGCTTCTCAAACGGGACCTCCTTCAATAAATGTTTTAACAAAAGTTTTTACAATAAACAAAGAATTTTTAAGCAATGAATTTGAATCTGATCAAAATAAAGTTAAAAGACATTGGAACTTTCAAACTTTTACAAAGGAATCAACAATCAAAATTAGAGAAACTTATCACAAAGAATTGAATCAATTAAAATGTAATATTCCCTTCTTCAAATGGTTGGAATCATACACATCAAGAAATCAAATACCAAATCCTTTTATAAAAAAATTTCATAAATGTTAACACAAACCCTACAACCAAATGGTTAACAACAGATGGACAAATCATTCAAACTATTCATCCTCCCACAAAAAATTTAATAATCAATGTTCAAAATCGGGAAGTGGTCGCTACTCCTTTCCGTGGGGGAAGAGAGGAAAAAGACGATTCACCACCTACAATCAACGACATAAATAAAATTTATGAACAAAACAATTTTCAAGCCTTAAATCTCAAAACAATTTCGAAACAATTAAATTCAATACATAATAACGTAGTAAGTAACAAAGATAAGCAAAAATTGGAACAATCTCCATTAGTTCAAACATTACCTCAACCAACATATACAAATTACACAATTCCACAACCCATACCTCAAAGCTACCCGATTCAACAAAGCTTTCCAACTTCACAATCACAAACAAACCCATTCTTTCAAGGAATTCAACAACCCTCTTTCCAACCTTTCAATTTAACTCAAAAAGATAAAGAACAAATAAAACTCAGAAAACCGCAAAATTCTGACGATGATATCATAGAAAGAATCACTCAAAAACTCAAATTAACGGATAATCCAACAACTAGTAGCCCTTCAATTCAACCTATTTCAAAAGAAGAAAATGAAGTCTCAAGTGAAGAAACTTCATCAATACCTTTAAATGAAATAGAATTTCAAAAAACAGAAGAACAATTCAAGATTAAAATAATCGAAAACCCTGAATCTTCAATAAACAGAATAAGAAATAATTGGAGAAACCAACCCACAAAGAATTATTATCCAAGACCAACCCCTCCGGATATACAATTCGAAGAAAGAAATCAATTTCCCTCTATATCATTCATTGGAAATGATATCCATGAATGGAATATAGATGGAAAATCTGAATATGAGATCAAAAATACTCTACAACAAATGGAAATGGCATCAATAGCATACAAGGCGGCTAATCCTGCATGTACAAACCATATATCTGCCAGATTGCTTGTCTCTGGATTCTCAAGACAACTTCAATCATGGTGGTCAAGAATTCTCCAACCCCTTGAAAAACAATCAATACTTGATCATATTCATATAGAAAGAAGAAGAGTTGATCCAAATGACGTTAATTCACCCTACGTTGAAGAAGTGGTGGAAGACGCAGTAGAAACATTAATCTGGTCAATAACTGTTGCCTTTCTTGGCAGCATAACTGAAAAACAAGAAGCAACAAAATTATTTTTAACCAATTTAAGGAGTCCCTCTTTATAAGATTTTCGCTGGTACAAAGATATATTTTTAACCCATGTACTTAAAAGAGAAGATGCAAATCAACCATTTTGGAAAGAAAGATTTGTTACTGGACTTCCAAAATTATTTGCAGAAACAATAATGACAAAAATTCAAGATGTTTGTAGAACTCAAGCATTTCCATGATACAATATAACCTACGGACAATTATTTTCTTTTATCAAAAAAGAAGCATTACAATAATGCCAAGAACAAAAGCTTCGTAACAATCTCAAAAAAGCACAAATAACAAAAGAACTAGGTTCTTTCTGTGCTCAATATGGTATTCATAATTTCAAACCTTCCTCAAAACGATACAAAAAGAAACTGTTTCAACAAGACCTAAAATTTTACAAAAAGAAAAGAAGAAATAGATATGATCAGCCACCACCACCTCAATATTACAAAAATAGGAAGAAATATTCAAAAAGAAAAACACACAAAGTTTCAAATAAAATTCCAATATGCTATAAATGCAAAAAACCTGGTCATTACTGGATTGAATGAAAAATGAAAGAAAAAATAAATCAAATAAAAGATGAAGATTTAAAAAATAAATTAATGAATTTATTTTTTTCTGATTCAAGCTCAAATAAGGAAGACTACATATTTGAAGTTCAAGAAAACACATCCAATGATGAAACATCATCTGATTCAAGTGAAAACTTATGTCCCTGCAAAATCAAATCAATCAACGTATTAACAAAAGCAAACAAAGAAGACCTCTTAGATATGGTAAAGAAAATTCAAGATCAAGAAACAAGGAAAGAATATCTTCTCAAACTAAAAGAAATTAGATTCAAATAACAAGAAATAACTCGACCAAGACAGCCCAAATCTCTAGAACAAATATTTGAAACCTATCCTACACCAAGTATATTTAGACAAATTTCAACAGGTGATTTACAAAAAGAAATCAATGAATTAAAAGGACAAATTAAGCATTTACAAACAGAATTAGTAACAATGCAATATCATGATTTAGAAACAAAGTTAAAATTATCACTTTTAGAATCAAAAGATTTACAATTAAAATCTAGGCTATCATACATAGAGTCTCAAACAAATGATCCAATAGAAACTCAAATAGGAAATATTAATCTTCAGATACCAGATGAACCAATCTCAAATGACAAATATCTTCAAATTATCGAGAGAATAGAATATCAAAAATGGTATGTCTATATGACTCTCCATGTTTCAAAAGATTATAAAATTCAAACTCAGGCCCTATTAGATTTATTAGCAGACCTCAATTGCATCCAAGAAGGACTTGTCCCATCAAAATATTATGAAAAAAACATTAGAAAGTCTCTACACAACCAGTGGAAATAAGATGAATATCAAGTATAAACTCTCAAATTCTTATATTTGCAACAATGGAATATGCTTCAAAACACCATTCATTTTAGTCAAAGACCTTCAACAACAAATTATATTAGGGACCCCTTTCATAAGTCAAATATACCCTTTTACGGTCATAAAGGAAGGAATTCATACTCATATCATGGATACAAAAATAACATTTCAATTCCTACATCCAATTCAGCAAAGAGATATACATCTCATATAATCAACAATATTCAAACAAATAAACCTGATTAGTAACAAAAAAAAACTCATATTCAATACCTTCAAAAAGAAATAGAATATCAAAGGATTGAAAAATAATTAACCCAGTCAAATGAAGAAATAACTCTATTAAATAACAAAATAATTAAAGAAGTATGCTCTGACCTCCCTAATGCTTTTTGGGAAAGAAAAAGGCATATAATTCAATTACCTTATGAAAAGGATTTTAATGAAAAAAATATTCGAACAAAGGCCATACCTATTCAAATGAACAAAGAATTGCTAGAACATTGCAAAAATGAAATTCAAATGCTTTTGGACAAAAAATTAATAAGACCATCAAAATCTCATTGGAGCTGCTCTGCATTCTATGTTAACAAATAGGCAGAACTAGAAAGAGGAGTCCCAAGATTTGTTATTAATTACAAACCATTGAACAAAGTTCTTCAATGGATAAGATATCCAATTCCAAACAAACGAGACCTATTAAATAGGTTACATGATTCAAACATATTTTCAAAATTTGATTTTAAAAGTGGCTTTTGGCAAATTCAAATTAATGAAAAAGATCGTTACAAAACATCAGTTACAGTTTCATTTGATCGCTATGAATGGAATGTAATGCCATTTGGACTCAAAAACGCTCCATCAGAATTTCAAAATATCATGAATGACATTTTTACTTAATATACAGATTTCATCATTGTTTACATTGATGATATCTTGGTTTTCTCAAAAAATATTGGTCAACATTACAAACATTTAAAGATCCTTATCAATACTATCAAAAGAAATGGTTTAGTCATTTCAGCTCCAAAAATGAAACTATTTCAAACTAAAGTAAGATTTCTAGGACATGATATTTTTCAAGGAACCATAAAACCTATTGCAAGAGCAATAGAGTTTGCTGACAAAGTTCCAAATGATTTAAAGGACAAAACTCAATTACAAAGGTTTTTGGGATGTTTAAATTACGTTGTTGATTTCTTCCCTAACCTTCACAATATGTGTCAACCATTATACCAAAGGCTTCAAAAGAATCATCTTCCTTGGACAGAGGATCATACTAAGATAGTGCAGACACTAAAGCAGAGAGTCAAAACCCTTCCATGCCTAGCCCTTCCAAATCCTAAAGCGTTTCTCATAGTAGAGACTGATGCGTCGTATATAGGTTATGGTGGTATACTCAAACAAAAGGTGGATTCCAACCCTGAGCGAATAATCAGATTTCATTCAGGACTTTAGCTTGGAGCCCAAAAAAATTATACAACAATCAAAAAAGAAGTTTTATCTATTGTTTTATGTATTTCAAAATTCTTCAAAAATAAAAATAAACCCATTCAAATTACTAGTCATGATTCTCAAGGCATTTTTAAAACCCCTTCAAAATCTCATCCTAAAAAGCCTTCATCCTCAAATTCTAAAAAATCCAGATCCACAACAAAAATTTCAAAAGAAGTTCTAGCTCAACTCCTTCAACAAATTCAAAATTTCTCCTCTGATGATGATAATGAAGATATCAGTTCCAGTCAAAGTGACCCATTCAATTTGTTCTGATAATTCAACACTACTCTTCCAAATTCAAGAAATGACAAAGGTTGCATAGTAAAACTCAAATAATTCCAATAGTTGCACAGTAATGAAAGGACGGATGGCAAAATTCAAAGTTGCATAGTGCTGCTCGTAAATTCAAAAGGACAGATGGCAATTATTTCAAAAGTTGCACAGTTATGGCATATGCCAAATTCAAGATTCAATTATATCTGGTCACTGTTCGGAATTCAAATTTTCATTTCAAGTCCGGGGTCGCGGATTTCAATTCAAATCCGGTTGCTGCTTGACCTATAAATGGGGACTTCCAGCTTCGTTCAAGGCAGAGCGAATTCCAGGAATTCAAAAAAATAAATAGACACCAGGAAAAATTTTCTCTTGTAAATTTATTTTCCAGTGTTTTGCTTCCGCCTCAATATCTGTAAGTTTCATATGTATTTCAATCTTATGCTTGTATTTTCAATTTCTGTTTTGTACTAAAACTATGTTCAAATTTTGCAATCAATAAATTCCCTCTTTCTCATCTACTTCTGTCCCTGTCTTTGTTCATATTTTCCGATTGCGTCCATTCTTTGATCCTGCCCCCTCCGATTGGTATCAGAGCCAATTTCAACTTGGTCAGAATTCTGCGATTTTTTTAGTTTTATTTGTTCTTTATCTTTTTGAGTTAAATTGAAAAGTTGGAAAGAGGGTTGTTGAATTCCTCGAAAGAACGGGTTTGTTTGTGATTGTGGAGTTGGAAAGCTTTGAGGTATGGGTTGTGGAAGATCCAGTATCTATCAGAATGAGTTCATAAAATTCTCGGGTTTTCTGAATATCATCAGGAAACCAATGGAAATCTTTTGGGAAAGTAGTTTTGGCGAAATTTTTGATATCATCATGAGACAGAGGGTTTTTCTGCCTTGTTACCAGCAGGTTCTCTTTCTGTGGTTTTGAGATGTATTGGCTTGCTTGATTTAATAATGTGCTTTGACGATGATATTATCCAAAGAATCACTCAAAAGCTCAAATTAACGGATAATCCAACAACTAGTATCCCTACAATTCAAACTATTTCGAAAGGAGAGAATAAAGTCTCAAGTAAAGGATGATTGTTTGTTTTCCTGATTCAAACTTAAAGGTAATTTTACCAGGAAAAATTTTCTCTTGTAAATTTATTTTCCAGTGTTGCACTTCCACCTCAATATCTGTAAGTTTTATATATATTTCAATCTTATGCTTGTATTTTCAATTTCTGTTTTGTACTAAAACTATGTTCAAATTTTGCAATCAATAAATTCCCACTTTCTCGTCTTCTTCTATCCCTGTTTTTGTTTATATTTTTCAATTGCATCCATTCTTCGATCCTACCCCCTTCGATTGATATCAGAGCCAAGTCTAAGATGTTTTCAACAGTAATTTCACGAAAATACTGTTAAGCACTTATTAGGAACGATTTTGCTGCTAAAGCACTTATTAGGAGCGTTGGTAAGCCGGTAGTGTAGCGTTGGTAAGCCCGGATAGCGTTGGTAAGCCTGTGTGTGAGGTGTTCCAGTTGGGGGTTTCAGTTACTGTGTCGTTGGTGTTCCCGTTCTCAACAGTGTCAAATAGTAAAACTGTTCTCAATAGTGTTAAATAGTAAGACTGTTAGGTAACTGTTAAACCCAAATAACTAAGGCTGTATCCATGTCAGGTTTCAGAATCGCTAGACCATTTAGGAAAATATTTACAAAACAACCCAATACAAGTTTACATGTTGTTAATTCAAAAGAAGTTTCAAAAGAAATTACAAACCCAAAAGATTTTATTAACTGGAGCATTCCAAATGAAGAGTTAGAATCAATTTATCAAATTGGTACTTTTGATTTCAAAATGGCTTTTTCATGTAAAACACATGAACAAGCAATGAATATTGATAAAGAAGCTCAAATAGTTCAATTAATTTCAAATTTATTCATTCAAAAATATATTGCAAAAGGTTTTCATTATATCCACTATGGATTCGTTCAAGTTGCTGTTGTTCTATTAGCAAGGTCAGGACACAACCAACTAGTTATGTTAAGTCTTAGAGATTCAACATATTTAAAATATGAAGAATCTTTATTGGCTATTGTTCAAACCAATTTACACATTGGACCAGTTTATTTCAATTGTTATCTAAACTTCTCGGTTTCTCTTCGAGATCCGACAATTTTAAACACTTTTGTTTTAGATATTAATTTACCAAATGTTGATATTCAAGAAAATAGACAAAACTTTGTTCTCATCTGTAGAATTTATTTCAAGTTTTTAGGAGGCCATCTTAACCCAAAATGTCTCAAACAATCTCCTCCTGGAGAAACTTTAGTTCTTAAAGTTCAAGCTGAATAAGCTTCAACCTTTTTTCCAGAATGTCTCAAATGGAATGAGATAACCATTCTAGAAATTTGGAGGATTGACAACCCTCAACCTCTAAGAAATATTGTAAGAAGACAAGTTCAACAAATCACTGAAGAACCTGATGGTAAAATTACCATTAAGTTTGAATCAGGAAAACAAACAATCATTTCAAACCCTTCTCAAATAGAATCTTCAAGACAATCAACTTTATCCTTTCCATACAATAAGGAAGAAGATTTTCAAAATACTTCTAATGCAAGGTTTAGAGGAATACGGTTTAACCCCCCTCTAGCCGAACCAGTATTTCAAATTGAATCATTTTCAAATCCAAATTCTCCAACTGCTTCTCAAATGAGACCTCCTTCAATAAATGTTTTAACAAAATATTTTATAATAAACAAAGAATTTTTAAGCAATGAATTTGAATCTGATCAAAATAAAGTTAAAAGACATTGGTACTTTCAAACTTTTACAAAAGAATCAACAATCAAAATTAGAGAAACTTATTACAAAGAATTGAATCAATCAAAATGTAATATTCCCTTCTTCAAATGGTTAGAATCATACACATCAAGAAATCAAATGCCAAATCCTTTTATAAAAAATTTCATAAATGTTAACACAAACCCTACAACCAAATGGTTAACAACAGATGGATAAATCATTCAAACTATTCATCTTCCTAAAAAAAATTTAATAATCAATGTTCAAAATTAGGAAGTGGTCGCTACTCCTTTCCGTGGGGGAAGGGAGGAAAAAGACGATCCACCACCTAGAATCAAAGACATAAATAAAATTTATGAACAAAATAATTTTTAAGCCTTAAATCTCAAAACAATTTTGGAACAATTAAATTCAATACATAATAACGTAGTAAGTAACAAAGATAAGCAAAAATTGGAACAATCTCCAATAGTTCAAACATTACCTCAATCAACATATACAAATTATACAATTCCACAACCCATACCTCAAAGCTACCCTATTCAACAGAGTTTTCCAACCCCACAATCACAAACAAACCCATTCTTTCAAGGAATTCAACAACCCTCTTTCCAACCGTTCAATTTAACTCAAAAAGATAAAGAACAAATAAAACTCAGAAAACCGCAAAATTCTGACGGCGATATCATTGAAAGAATCACTCAAAAACTCAAATTAATGGATAATCCAACAACTAGTAGCCCTACAATTCAAACTATTTCAAAAGGAGAAAATAATGTCTCAAGTGAAGAAACTTCATCAATATCCTTAAGTGGAATTTCAAAAAACAGAAGAACAATTCAATACTAATACAATCGAAAACCTTGAATCTTCAATAAACAGAATAAGAAATAATTAAAGAAACCAACCCACAAAGGATTATTATACAAGACCAACCCCTCCGGATATACAATTTGAAGAAAGAAACAAATTTCCCTCTGTATCATTCAATGGAAATGATATCCATGAATGGAATATAGATAAAAAATCTGAATATGAGATCAAAAATACTCTACAATAAATGGCAATGGCATCAATAGCTTAGGAGGCGGCTAATTCTGCACGTACAAACCATATATCTGCCAAATTGCTTATCTCTGAATTCTCAGGACAACTTCAATCATGGTGGTTAAGAATTCTCCAACCCCATGAAAAACAATCAATACTTGATCATATTCATATAGAAAGAAGAAGAGTTGATCCAAATGACGTTAATTCACCCTACGTTGAAGAAGTGGTGGAAGACGCAGTAGAAACATTAATCTGGTCAATAACTGTTGCCTTTCTTGGCAGCATAACTGAAGAACAAGAAGCAACAAAATTATTTTTAACCAATTTAAGATGTCCCTTTTTACAAGATTTTCGCTGATACAAATATTTGTTTTTAACCCATGCACACAAAATCGAAGATGCAAATCAACCATTTTGGAAAGAAAGATTTGTTACTGGACTTCCAAAATTCTTTGCAGAAAGAATAATGACAAAAATTCAGGATGTTTGTGGAACACAAACAATTCCATGGTATAACAAAACCTATGGACAATTATTTTCTTTTATCAAGAGAGAAGTATTACAATTATGCCAAGAACAAAAGCTACGTAACAATCTCAAAAAAACACAAACAAGAAAAGAACTAGGTTCTTTCTGTGCTCAATATGGTATTCATAATTTCAAACCTCCCTCAAAACGATACAAAAAGAAACCGTTTCAACAAGACCTAAAATTTTACAAAAAAAAAGAAGAAATATATATGATCCACCACCGCCACCTCAATATTACAAAAATAGGAAGAAATATTCAAAAAAAAAAAACACACAAAGTTTCAAATAAAATTCCAATATGCTACAAATGCAAAAAACCTGGTCATTACCAGAATGAATGCAAAATGAAAGAAAAAATAAATCAAATAAAAGATGAAGATTTAAAAAACAAATTAATGAATTTATTTCTTTCTGATTCAAGCTCATATAATGAAGAATATTTGAAGTTCAAGAAAACACATCCAATGATGAAACATCATCTGATTCAAGTGAAAACTTATGTCCCTGCAAAATCAAATCAATCAACGTATTAACAAAAGCAAACAAAGAAGACCTCTTAGATATGGTAGAGAAAACTCAAGATCAAGAAACAAGGAAAGAATATCTTCTCAAACTAAAAGAAATTATATTCAAAGAACAAGAAATAACTCGACCAAGACAGCCCAAATCTCTAGAACAAATATTTGAAACCTATCCTACACCAAATATATTTAGACAAATTTCAACAGGTGATTTCCAAAAAGAAATCAATGAATTAAAAGGACAAATTAAACATTTACAAACAGAATTAGTAACAATGCAATATCAAGATTTAGAAACAAAGTCAAAATTATCTCTTTTAGAATCAAAAGATTTACAATTAGAATCAAGGCTATCATATATAGAATCTCAAACAAATGATCCAATAGAAACTCAAATAGGAAATATTAATCTTCAAATACCAGACGAACCAATCTCAAATGACAAATATCTTCAAATTATCGAGAGAATAGAATATCAAAAATGGTATGTCTATATAACTCTCCATGTTTCAAAAGATTCTAAAATTCAAACTCAGGCCCTATTAGATTCAGGAGCAGACCTCAATTGCATCCAAGAAGGACTTGTCCCATCAAAATATTATGAAAAAACATTAGAAAGTCTCCACACAGCCAGTGAAAATAAGAAGAATATCAAGTACAAACTCTCAAATTCTTATATTTGCAATAATGGAATATGCTTCAAAACACCATTCATTTTAGTCAAAGAACTTCAACAACAAATTATATTAGGGACCCCTTTCAGAAGACAAATATACCCCTTTATGGTCACCAAAGAAGGAGTCCATACTCATATCATGGATACAAGAATAACATTTCAATTCCTACATCCAATTCAGCAAAGAGATATACATCCCATGCAATCAACAATATTCAAACAAATAAACCTGATTAGTAACAAGAAAACTTATATTCAATACCTTCAAAAAGAAATAGAATATCAAAGGATTGAAAAATAATTAACCCAGTCAAGTGGGGAAATATTTCAATCAAATGACAAAATAATTAAAGAAGTATGCTCCGACCTCCCTAATGCTTTTTGGGAAAGGAAAAGGCATATAATTCAATTACCTTATGATAAGGATTTTAATGAAAAAAACATTCGAACAAAAGCCAGACCTATTCAAATGAACAAAGAATTGCTAGAACATTGCAAAAATGAAATTCAAATGCTTTTAGACAAAAAATTAATAAGACCATCAAAATCTCCTTGGAGCTGTTCTGCATTCTATGTTAACAGGCAGGCAGAACTAGAAAGAGGAGTCCCAAGATTAGTTATCAATTACAAACCACTAAACAAAGTTCTTCAGTGGATAATATATCCAATTCCAAAGAAAAGAGACCTATTAAATAGCTTACATGATTCAAACATATTTTCAAAATTTGATTTAAAAAGTGGCTTTTGGCAAATTCAAATTGATGAAAAAGATCATTACAAAACAGCATTTACAATTCCATTTGGTAACTATGAATGGAATTTAATGCCATTTGGACTCAAAGACGCTCTATCAGAATTTCAAAATATCATGAATGACATTTTTACTCAATATACGGATTTTATCATTGTTTACATTGATGATATCTTGGTTTTCTCAAAAAATGTTGATCAACATTTCAAACATTTAAAGATCCTTATCATTACTATCAAAAGAAATGATTTAGTCATTTCAGCTCCAAAAATGAAACTATTTCAAACCAAAGTAAGATTTCTAGGACATGATATTTTTCAAGGAACCATAAAACCTATTGCAAGAGTAATAGAGTTTGCTGATAAATTTTCAAATGATTTAAAGGACAAAACTCAATTACAGAGGTTTTTGGGATGTTTAAATTACGTTGCTAATTTCTTCCCTAACCTTCACAATATGTGTCAACCATTATACCAAAGGCTTCAAAAGAATCCTCTTCCTTGGACAGAGGATCATACTAAGATAGTGCAGACACTAAAGCAGAGAGTCAAAGCCCTTCCAAGTCCAAAAGCGTTTCTCATAGTAGAAAATGATGCGTCGGATATCGGTTATGGTGGTATACTCAAACAAAAGGTGGATTCCAACCCTGAGCAAATAATCAGATTTCATTCAGGACTTTGGCTTGGTGCCCAAAAAAATTATTCAACAATCAAAAAAGAAGTTTTATCCATGGTTGTATGTAATTCAAAATTTCAAGATGATTTATATAACAAAACTTTTCTCTCGAGAATTGATTGCAAATCTGCAAAAGAAGTTTTACAAAATGATGTAAAAAATATAGTTTCAAAACAAATTTTTGCAAGATGGCAATCTATCCTTTCTGTGTTTGATTTTCAAATTGAATTCATAAAAGGAGAAAATAATTCATTACTAGACTTCCTCGAGAGAGAGTTTCTTCAAAACCGTAATTCAATTCAATTATTTTCCCAGGAGAATGTCAAAAGACAAAGGAAAAGGAAAGATTCAATCCGCTGAAGACCATGCAATGGCCTTCAAACCCCATCCTCAATCTTCTTCAATAAATGTCCCGGTTCAAAACCCTTTTGAAATTCTCAATGATGACTTTCCTCCAATCTCCTACTCTGCAGCTGTTTCAAAATCTACAAATCCTCTCTCAATTAGGCCTCCTCAGTCTCTTAATCAAGGACTCCAAAATACTTTACCCTCTCAAACAAATCAATATTTTCCAAAGCCTCAACTTGAACACCTTTTCCTCACCAAACAAAAGGAACCTCTTCCTTTAACTGGAATTCAAAACTTAATCAAAGCAACTTTTTCTGACAATTTTCAATGGCTTCCAGATGATATTCAAAGAACCCA
Source organism: Simmondsia chinensis (assembly GCA_018398585.1). Lineage (NCBI taxonomy): Eukaryota > Viridiplantae > Streptophyta > Magnoliopsida > Caryophyllales > Simmondsiaceae > Simmondsia > Simmondsia chinensis. The sequence continues at coordinate 25,223,424 of JAGTTD010000011.1, forward strand.
AAAATTCTATGAATTCATTTTGGTTGATTCAGGTTCTGCCCTTATTAAACATGAAAAATGCGATAAGGGACAAACCCAATATTTAAAATGCAAAATTTTAAATGTTTGGGATATCAAAGATTTTGGCTACACTGCTTTTACTTCAAAATCATTTTCTCAAATTTTTATTCCGACTGGTTACACTTACCAAGATTACAAAATGGCTTGGTTTAGAACTTTTCTATTCCGACCTTTTGACCATTCTTGGTTCTTTCAATTTCAGAAAAAATCAAGAACTTTTCTTGCATGGTTTTATGAATGGGGCGTTTTTTCGGAAGCACTACTGACATATTCCCTGCAAATGCTCAAGCCTTATTCAATATTTATTCAAAACACCCAGAGGACGATCCTCTAAATGAAATTATAAATTTTCATTCAAATTTTCAAATTCCTTGGATACTTTGTTGGTCTTTCAAGACAGCTCAATTTCTAGAAAAACCGTATCCTTTATTTCTGGTTCGAGAATTCAAAATAAAATGGTGGGATAAATATGTTCTTGAACGTGATTGTACCACTGATTTTTTATCAAAATTTTTCAAAAATAAAATTAAACCCATTCAAATTTCCAGTCATGATTCTCAAGGCATCCTTAAAACCTCTTCTAGATCTCATCCTAAAAAGGCCTCACCCTCAAATTCTACAAAGTCCAAATCCACAACAAAAATTTCAAAACAAATTCTGGCTCAACTCCTTCAACAAATTCAAAATTCCTCCTCTGATGAGGATAATGAAGATATCAGTTCCAGTCAAAGTGACCCGTCCAATTTATTTTAGTATTTCCAATTTTCGTCTAGGATCAAAGAATGGACGCAATCGGAAAATATGAACAAAGACAGAGGCAAAAGAAGACGAGAAAGAGGGAATTTATTGATTGCAAAGTTTGAACATAGTTTTAGTACAAAACAGAAATTGAAAATACAAGCATATTGGAATTTTATTTGAAACTTTGTGTGTTTTTCTTTTTGAATATTTCTTCCTATTTTTGTAATATTGAGGTGGTCGTGGCTGATCATATCTATTTCTTCTTCTCTTTTTGTAAAATTTTAGGTCTTGTTGAAATGGTTTCTTTTTGTATTGTTTTGAAGGAGGTTTGAAATTATGAATACCATATTGGGCATAGAAAGAACTTAGTTCTTTTTCTTGTTTGTGTTTTTTTGACAATGTTACGAAGCTTTTGCTCTTGGCATAATTGTAATGCTTCTTTTTTGATAAAAGAAAATAATTGTCCGTAGGTTATATTGTACCATGGAATTGCTTGAGTTCCACAAACATCTTGAATTTTTGTCATTATTCTTTCTGCAAATAATTTTGGAAGTCGAGTAACAAATCTGTCTTTCCAAAATAGTTGATTTGCATCTTCTCTTTTGAGTACAGGGGTTAAAAACATATCTTTGTACCAGCAAAAATCTTATAAAAAGGGACTTCTTAAATTGGTTAAAAATAATTTTGTTGCTTCTTGTTCTTCAGTTATGCTGCCATGAAAGGCAACAGTTATTGACCAGATTAATGTTCTACTGCGTCTTCCACCACTTCTTCAACGTAGGGTGAATTAACGTCATTTGGATCAACTCTTCTTCTTTCTATATGAATATGATCAAGTATTGATTGTTTTTCATGGGGTTGGAGAATTCTTGACCACCATGATTGAAGTTGTCCTGAGAATCCAAAGACAAGTAATCTGGCGGATATATGGTTTGTACGTGCAGGATTAGTCGCCTAGTATGCTATTGATGCCATTCCCATTTGTTGTACAGTATTTTTGATCTCATATTCAGATTTTTCATCTATATTCCATTCATGGATATCATTTCCACTGAATGATACAGAGGGAAATTGATTTCTTTCTTCGAATTGTATATCCGAAGGGGTTGGTCTTGGATAATAATTCTTTGTGGGTTGGTTTCTCCAATTATTTCTTATTCTATTTATTGAAAATTCAGGGTTTTCGATTGTATTAGTATTGAATTGTTCTTCTGTTTTTTGAATTTCTATTTTACTTAAGGATATTGATGAAGTTTCTTCACTTGAGACTTCATTTTCTCCTTTTGAAATAGTTTGAATTGTAGGACTACTAGTTGTTGGATTATCCGTTAATTTGAGTTTTTGAGTGATTCTTTCAATGATATCATCGTCAGAATTTTGCGGTTTTCTGAGTTTTATTTGTTCTTTATCTTTTTGAGTTAAATTGAAAGGTTGGAAAGATGGTTGTTGAATTCCTTGAAAGAATGGGTTTGTTTGTGATTGTGGAGTTGGAAAGCTTTGTTGAATATGTTGGTTGAGGTAATGTTTGAACTATCGGAGATTGTTCCAATTTTTGCTTATCTTTATTACTTACTACGTTATTATGTATTGAATTTAATTGTTCCGAAATTGTTTTGAGATTTAAGGCTTGAAAATTATTTTGTTCATAAATTTTATTTATGTCTTTGATTGTAGGTGGTGAATTGTCTTTTTCCTCTCTTCCCCCACGGAAAGGAGTAGCGACCACTTCCTGATTTTAAACATTGATTATTAAATTTTTTGTGGGAGGATGAATAGTTTGAATGATTTGTCCATCTGTTGTTAACCATTTGGTTGTAGGGTTTGTGTTAACATTTATGAAATTTTTTATAAACGGATTTGGTATTTGATTTCTTGATGTGTATGATTCTAACCATTTAAAAAAGGGAATATTACATTTTAATTGATTCAATTCTTTGTAATAAGTTTCTCTAATTTTGATTGTTGATTCCTTTGTCAAAGTTTGAAAGTACCAATTTCTTTTAAACTTATTTTGATCAGATTCAAAGTCATTGCTTAAAAATTCTTCGTTTATTGTAAAATCTTTTGTTAAAACATTTATTGAAGGAGGTCTCTTTTGAGAAGCAGTTGGAGAATTTGGATTTGAAAATGAATCATTTTGAAATACTAGTTCGGCTAGAGGGGAATTAAACCGTATTCCTCTAAACCTTGAAGTAGAAGTGTTTTGAAAATCTTCTTCTTTATTGTATGGAAAGGATGAAGTTGATTGTCTTGAAGATTCTATTTGAGAAGGGTTTGAAATGATTGTTTGTTTTCCTGATTCAAACTTAACTGTAATTTTACCATCAGGTTCTTCAGTAATTTGTTGAACTTGTCTTCTTGCAATATTTCTTGGAGGTTGAGGGTTGTCAATCCTCCAAATTTCTGGAATGGTTATCTCATTCCATTTGAGACATTTTGGAGTAAAAGTTGAAGCTTGTTTAGCTTGAATTTCAAGAACTAAAGTTTCTCCAGGAGGAGATTGTTTGAGACATTTTGGGTTAAGATGGCTTCCTAAAAGCCTGAAATAAATTCTATAGATGAGAACAAAGTTTTTTCTATTTTCTTGAATATCAATATTTGGTAAATTAATATCTAAAACTAAACTGCTTAAAATTGTCGGATCTCGAAGAGAAACCGAGAAGTTTGGATAACAATTGAAATAAATTGGTCCATTGGGTAAATTGGTTTGAACAATAGCCAATAAGGATTCTTCATATTTTAAATATGTTGAATCTCTAAGACTTAACATAACTGGTTGGTTGTGTCCTGACCTTGCTAATGGAACAACAGCTACTTGAACTAATCCATAGTGGATATAATGAAAACCTTTTGCAATAAATTTTTGAATGGATAAATTTGAAAGTAATTGAACTGTTTGAGCTTCGTTATTAATATTCATTGCTTGTTCATGTGTTTTACATGAAAAAGCCAGTTTGAAATCAGAAGTACCAATTTGATAAATTGATTCTAAATCTTCATTTGGAATGCTCCAGTTAATAAAATCTTTTGGGTTTGTAATTTCTTTTGAAACTTCTTTTGAATTAACAACATGTAAACTAGTACTTGGTTGTTTTGTAAATATTTTCCTAAAGGGTCCAGCGATTCTGAAACCTGACATGGTTACAGCCTTAGTTATTTAGGTTCAATAGTTACTTAATAGTCTTACTATTTAACACTGTTGAGAACAATTTTACTATTTGGCACTGTTGAGAACGGGAACACCAGCGACACAGTAACGGGAACACCTCACTCACAGGCTTACCAACGCTATCCGGGCTTACCAATGCTACACTACTGGCTTACCAACGCTCCTAATAAGTGCTTTAACAGCAAAATCGTTCCTAATAAGTGCTTAACCGTATTTCCGTGAAATTACGGTTGAAAACACCTTAAACTCAGCATTGATACCAATCGAAGGGGGCAGGATCGAAGAATGGACGCAATCGGAAAATATGAACAATGACAGGGACAGAAGAAGATGAGAAAGAGGGAATTTATTGATTGCAAAATTTGAACATAGTTTTAGTACAAAACAGAAATTGAAAATACAAGCATAAGATTGAAATACATATGAAACTTATAGATATTAAGGCGGAAGTACAACACTGAAAAATAAATTTACAAGAGAAAATTTTTCCTAGTATCTATTTATTTTCTTGAATTCCTGGAATTCACTCTGCCTTGAACGAAGCTGGAAGTCCGCATTTATAGGCGAAGAAGCAACCGGATTTGAATTGAAATCCATGACCCCGGACTTGAAATTGCTAATTTGAATTCCGAACAGTGACCGGATATAATTGAATCTGAATTCTGCACATGTCTTCACTGTGCACCTTTTGAAATAATTGCCATCCGTCCTTTTGAAATAAATGAGCCATACTGTGCAACTATTTAAATTATATGAGTTACTATGCAACTTTGAAAATTTTGCCATCTACAGTTTTATGTTTGTAAGTTTAAGGTGTTTTCAAAAGTAATTTCAAACCCTTCTCAAATAGTTTTACTATTTGACACTGTTGAGAACGGGAACACCAGCGACACAATAACGGGAACACCTTACTCACGGGCTTACCAACGCTATCCGGGCTTACCAACGCTACACTACCGGCTTACCAACGCTCCTAATAAGTGCTTTAACAGCAAATTGTTCCTAATAAGTGCTTAACAATATTTTCGTAAAATTACTGTTGAAAACACCTTAAACTTGGCTCTGATACCAATCGGAGGGGGCAGGATCAAAGAATGGACGCAATCGAAAAATATGAACAAAGACAAGGACAGAAGAAGACAAGAAAGAGGGAATTTATTGATTGCAAAATTTGAACATAGTTTTAGTTGAAAACAGAAATTGAAAATACAAGCATAAGATTAAAATACATATGAAACTTACAGATATTGAGGCGGACGTACAACACTGGAAAATAAATTTACAAGGGAAAATATTTCCTAGTGTCTTTTTATTTTCTTGAATTCCTAGAATTCGCTCTGCCTTGAACGAAGTTGGAAGTCCCCATTTATAGGCGAAGCAGCAACCGGATTTGAATTGAAATCCGTGACCCCGGACTTGAAATTGCAAATTTGAATTCCGAACAGTGACCGGATATAATTGAATCTGAATTCTGCACATGTCTTCACTGTGCACCTTTTGAAATAATTGCCATCCGTCCTTTTAGAATAAATGAGCCATACTGTGCAACTATTTGAATTATATGAGTTACTACGCAACTTTGAAAATTTTGCCATCTACATTAATGTAGGCTTTGAATTTGAAGTACATGGAAGAAAATTTGAAATACTAAAATAAATTGAACGGGTCACTTTGACTGGAACTGATATCTTCATTATCCTCATCAGAGGAGGAATTTTGAATTTGAAGAAGGAGTTGAGCCAGAACTCCTTTTGAAATTTTTGTTGTGGATCTGGACTTTGTAGAATTTGAGGGTGAAGCCTTTTTAGGATGAGATTTTGAAGGGGTTTTATGAATGCCTTGAGAATCGTGACTGGTAATTTGAATGGGTTTAATTTTTGAACAAATATCAATCAGGATAAAGAAAAGTGTTGAGATTGAGCCTTTCTTCTTCCTGAATTCTTTCATCTTCTTGATTCTTGAGTTTCTCATAATCTTCGAGAAGGGATTTATAAATTGTAAATTTGAGGAAAGGGACATCAAAATTTCTATTGAATGAGTATATTTTTTGAACAAAATCTTCCGTGACCAGGAAAGCATTTATAATCCCACTATTACTATTTGTTGAAAAAGCTTGAGGATGGAGATCAAAAGCCATTTGTTTTGCCCTCCAGTGTCTTAGTTGTTTTCGAATATGATTGTTGGTACACGGCCATGGATCTTCAGAAGGACATAACGTGTGACGAACATATGAACCGTAGACAAGCATTCAATGTTGACTAGGATTTGTGTAAATACCATTGAATTCAGGAGATTTAGATTGGACAATGGTGTCAACATAAGTGACTTTGTAATCGAATTGTTTTTGAATTACATAGGCTAATTTGCGGCCAAATTGTGTGGCTTGTTTAGGTTTGGTAATGATGATCTGGAAAAGAAATCCATAATCCAAAAGTTTTTGAGCTGTAAGGACAATTTCTTTGTTTTCATGGATGATTGACATAGGCTTGTAGAGTTTTAAATCTAGGCAAACACGGACAATTGAGTAAGTAAGATGACATGGGCAGTCCATCATATTATTTGGTAAGTGTAAACATTTTTGAGTTTGCTTGCAATTGGAGGGAAAATTATAGTGGGTGGTCCAAGAATAAGTAAGTCCTGGTATTGTGACGCTATGGATAGACAGATCATGGAGGAATTGTTGGATTTTTATCAGAAGTCTATTGTTACTGCATTGAGTAACAAGAGCAATATGAGCAGCAACATCTTCAGGCAAATAGCTGAGGAATTTTTGAGGAAAGAAGAAAATTCTTGTTTTTGTAAAATCACAGGTCGATGAAAAGTTGCTCCAATTTGGAGACTTTGTTTGGTAATCAATTTGTTTTTGTAAAACATGATTTTGATGCCTGAGGTTGATACATTCATTATCTTTTTGCTGTAGTTGAGTTTGGAGGGATTCAATATCAGGAATTTGAGTTTGTTGAGAAGATGTTTCTTTGAGAGTAAGAGCAAGAGAATCATTACTTGGAGTTGAAGGGGAATTGGATTTTGAATCTGAATTTGTCAAGGTAGAAAGTAATATTGAAATTTCTGAAATGTTTTGAAATTCCAAATTGAATTTTTGAAAATGTTGTTTCAGGTATTTTTGAAATATCTTAGGGGTGTAGTGTTCTTTGAAAATAAAATTATCCCACCATTTTACTTTGAATTCCCTAACTAATGAAAGAGGATAGGGTTGATTTATATATTGAGTATGAGCATAGGACCAGCAAAAGATCCAAGGAATTTGAAAAATTGTATGAAAATGTAAGATTGAATCTAATGACTTATCTTGTGAATAATTTGAATAAATGCCAAACAAGTTTTTTTGCTACAGCAGGGTAAATATCAATTGTGCTTCCAAAAGTATTTCACCATTCGTATAACCATGTTAGAAACTCTTGAGATTTGTTTATAATTTGGAGGAGCCAAGTATGATCAAATGGTCTAAAAAGAAAAGTTTTGAACCAAGCTGTTTTGTAGTCTTGATAAGTATAAGTTTCTGGAATAAAGGGTTTTGAAAATCATTTTGGTCTGTAAAACCTTTGATCAAAGTCTTTGAGATATAAAATATTTTTGATTTTGCAGCTTGAGAATTGGATTTGTCTATTATCAGTCTTGTGATGTTTAATTTGGGCAGATCTAGTATTTATCAAAATGAGTTCATAAAATTCACGGGTTTTCTGAATATCATCAGGAAACCAATGAAAATTCCTTGGGAAAACGTTTTTGACTAAATTTTTGATGCTGTCGAGAGACAGGGGTTCTTTTTCTCTTGTAACTAGGATGTGTTCTATTTGAGGTTTTGTAACATATTGACTAGTTTGAGGTGATTGTTCAGGGTGTTGATCAGGGAATTTTGTCAGGGTTTTTTGAGAAGGTTCTTTGATTGAGAGTGTATTTTTTATTGAGGATGAATGAGAATGGGATTTACGAGGCTTTGCATAATCATCTGTGGATTGAATCTTCCTGTTACCTTTATCTACCTTCTTCATTTCCTGCAAATAAAAAATCAGAATACCTGTTCGAGGATAATCTCTAGAAGGGTTTTGCATGAAATAATTTTGAAAAAAGGTTAAAATTGTTTTTAATTTTGAAATTGTATTTGGATTTGTAAATTTGTAATAGAGTTTTGAAATGGGAATTTTGAAATATAAAATTCTTTGAAATTTTGGAAAATTTGTTTTAAACCAAAGTGTGATAATTTGTTTTGGACTAAAGGAAAATTTTTGCAATTTGTCATAATGATTATCAGGATTTTTGGCAATTACTTCTGAGTTTAAATCAGAAGTTTTGGGAATTATTTCTGAATTTGGTAAGGTTAGACTTGATTCAAATTCTTTAAATTCTTGATTATTGAGTTGTATTATTTTAAGGTGATTTATTTTTGTAGTTGAATCAAGGGTTAAGGTTTTATTTTGTATTTGAGTTAAAGTATGAGATAAGTTTTGAGTTTCTGTATCCTTTTGAACTTCAGAATTCTTTGAATTATTTTTTGTAGTTTCTGAGGTTGAGTTAGATAAATCTATTAATTTATCTAGGAACTGTTGGTTTTTAATTTGAATCATTGGTTGATTATTTTTGCTATTTCTTATGAAATGACCAGGTTTCCTGTGCCTGTGGCAAATTGGGATTCTATTTGCCCTTTGTTTTGAGTGTTTTTTCTTTTGCTTTTTCCCATAGGTCGTTTGAAATTATAATCATTGTTTTGAACACATAGTGATTTTGATTTTTCTTTTTGTTGGGATAATGATGAAGTTTCTTTACTTGAGACTTCAATCTCCCCTTTTGAAATAGTTTGAATTGTAGGGCTACTAGTTGTGGGATTATCCGTTAATTTGAGTTTTTGAGTTATTCTTTCAATGATATCATTGCCAGAATATTGCGGTTTTTTGAGTTTTATTTGTTCTTTATCTTTTTGAGTTAAATTGAAAGGTTAGAAAGAGGGTTATTGAATTCCTTGAAAGAATGGGTTTGTTTGTGATTGTGGAGTTGGAAAGCTTTGTTGAATAGGGTAGCTTTGAGGTATGGGTTGTGGAATTGTGTAATTTGTATATGTTGGCTGAGGTAATGTTTGAACTATTGGAGATTGTTCCAATTTTTGCTTATCTTTTTTACTTACTACGTTATTATGTATTGAATTTAATTGTTCCGAAATTGTTTTGAGATTTAAGGCTTGAAAATTGTTTTGTTCATAAATTTTATTTATGTCTTTAATTGTAGGTGGTGAATCGTCTTTTCCCTCTCTTCCCCCACGGAAAGGAGTAGCGACCACTTCCTGATTTTGAACATTGATTATTAAATTTTTTGTAGGAGGATGAATAGTTTGAATGATTTGTCCATCTGTTGTTAACCATTTGGTTATACGGTTTGTGTCAACATTTATGAATTTTTTTATAAACGGATTTGGTATTTGATTTCTTGATGTGTATGATTCTAACCATTTGAAGAAGGGAATATTACATTTTAATTGATTCAATTCTTTGTAATAAGTTTCTCTATTTTTGATTGTTGATTCCTTTGTAAAAGTTTGAAAGCACCAATGTCTTTTATCTTTATTTTGATCTGATTCAAATTCATTGCTTAAAAATTCTTTGTTTATTGTAAAATCTTTTGTTAAAACATTTATTGAAGGAGGTCTCATTTGAGAAGCAGTTGGAGAATTTGGATTTGAAAATGATTCATTTTGAAATACTAGATGGGCTTGAGGGGAATTAAACTGTATTCCTCCAAACCTCGAAGTAGAAGTATTTTGAAAATCTTCTTCCTTATTGTATGGAAATGATGAAGTTGATTGTCTTGAAGATTCTATTTGAGAAGGGTTTGAAATGATTGTTTGTTTTCCTGATTCAAACTTAATGGTAATTTTACCGTTAGATTCTTCAGTAATTTGTTGAACTTGTCTTCTTGCAATATTTCTTGGAGGTTGAGGGTTGTCAATCCTCCAAATTCCTAGAATGGTTATATCATTCCATTTGAGACATTTTGGAGTAAAGGTTGAAGCTTGTTCAGCTTGAACTTCAAGAACTAAAGTTTCTCCAGGAGGAGATTGTTTGAGACATTTTGGGTTAAGATGGCTTCCTAAAAGCCTGAAATAAATTCAATAGATGAAAACAAAGTTTTGTCTATTTTCTTGAATATCAACATTTGGTAAACTAATATCTAAAACTAAAGTGTTTAAAACTGTCGGATCTCGAAGAGAAACCGAGAAGTTTGGATAACAATTGAAATAAATTGGTCCATTGTGTAAATTGGTTTGAACAATAGCCAATAAAGATTCTTCATATTTTAAATATGTTGAATCTCTAAGACTTAATATAACCTATTGGCTGTGTCCTGACCTTACTAATGGAACAACAGAAACTTAAACTAATCCGTAGCGGATATAATGAAAACCTTTTGCAATATATTTTTGAATGGATAAATTTGAAAGTAATTGAACTGTTTGAGAATTTCATTATCAATATTCATTGCTTGTTCATGTGTTTTATATGAAAAAGCCATTTTGAAATCAAAAGTACCAATTTGATAAATTGATTCTAAATCCTCATTTGGAATGCTCTAGTTAATAAAATCTTTTGGGTTTGTAATTTCTTTTGAAACTTCTTTTGAATTAACAACATGCAAACTAGTATTGGGTTGTTTTGTAAATATTTTCCTAAAGGGTCCAGCGGTTCTGAAACCTGACATGGTTACTGCCTTAGTTATTTGGGTTCAACAGTTACTTAACAGTCTTACTATTTAAGACTGTTGAGAACAGTTTTACTATTTGACACTGTTGAGAACGGGAACACCAGCGACACAGTAACGGGAAACCCATTCCCTTTCTTGTTGAAACTAAACAAAACTTTTTATTTAAGATATATGAAAAACTCAAAGAACAGGATCCCATAAATTGGTATATTAATCCCTTCTAATCGTTTTTGGCCACTGATTCTTTATCAAAATTTTTCAAAAACAAAAATAAACCCATTCAAATTACCAGTCATGATTCTCAAGGGATTCTTAAAACCCCTTCAAAATCTCATCCTGAAAAGGCTTCACCCTCAAATTCTACAAAGTCCAAATCCACAAAAAAAATTTCAAAAGAAGTTCTGGCTCAACTCCTTCAACAAATTCAAAATTCCTCCTCTGATGAGGATAATGAAGATATCAGTTCCAGTCAAAGTGACCCGTTCAATTTATTTTAGTATTTAAAATTTTTTTCCATGTACTTCAAATTCAAAGCCTACATTAATGTAGATGGCAAAATTTTCAAAGTTGCATAGTAACTCATATAATTCAAATTGTTGCATAGTATGGCTCATTTATTTCAAAAGGACGGATGGCAATTATTTCAAAAGGTGCACAGTGAATACATGTGCAGAATTCATATTTGCAAGGTCACTGTTCGAAATTCAAATTTGCAATTTCAAGTCCGGGGTCACGGATTTCAATTCAAATCCGGTTGCTGCTTCGCCTATAAATGGGGACTTCCAGCTTCGTTTAAGGCAGAGCGAATTCCCAGAGCGAATTCCAGGAATTCAAGAAAATAAATAGACACTAGAAAAAACTTTATCTTGTAAATTTATTTTTCAGTGTTTTACTTCCGCCTCAATATTTGTAAGTTTCATATGTATTTTAATCTTATGCTTGTATTTTCAATTTCTGTTTTGTACAAAAACTATGTTCAAATTTTGCAATCAATAAATTCCCTCTTTCTCGTCTTCTTCTGTCCCTATCTTTGTTCATATTTTCCGATTGTGTCCATTTTTCCCTTCGATCCTGCCCCCTCCGATTGGTATCAGAGCCAAGTTTAAGGTGTTTTCAACAGTAATTTCACGGAAATACTATTAAGCATTTATTAGGAACAATTTACCGTTAAAGCACTTATTAGGAGTGCTGGTAAGCCGGTAGTGTAGCATTGGTAAGCCCGTGAGTGAGGTGTTCCCATTGGGTGTTCCCGTTAATGTGTCGCCGGTGTTCCCGTTCTGAACAGTGTCAAATAGTAAAATTGTTCTCAACAGTGTTAAATAGTAAGACTGTTAGGTAACTGTTGAATCCAAATAAATAAGGCTGTATCCATGTCAGGTTTCAGAATCGCTGGACCCTTTAGGAAAATATTTACAAAATAACCCAGTACAAGTTTACATGTTAATTCAAAAGAAGTTTCAAAAGAAATTATAAACCCAAAAGATTTTAATAACTGGAGCATTCCCAATGAAGATTTAGAATCAATTTATCAAATTGGTACTTTTGATTTCAAAATGGCTTTTTCATGTAAAACACATGAACAAGTAATGAAATTTGATAACGAAGCTCAACCAGTTCAATTACTTTCAAATTTATCCATTCAAAAATATATTGCAAAAGGTTTTCATTACATCCACTATGGATTAGTTCAAGTTGCTGTTATTCCATTAGCAAGGTCAGGACACAACCAACCAGTTATGTTAAATCTTAGAGATTCAACATATTTAAAATATGAAGAATCTTTATTGGCTATTGTTCAAACCAATTTACACAATAGACCAATTTATTTCAATTGTTATCCAAACTTCTCGGTTTCTCTTCAAGATCCGACAATGTTAAACACTTTAGTTTTAGATATTAATTTACCAAATGTTGATATTCAAGAAAATAGACAAAACTTTGTTCTTATCTATAGAATTTATTTTAGGCTTTTAGGAAGCCATCTTAAACCAAAATGTCTCAAACAATCTTCTCCTGGAGAAACTTTAGCTCTTGAAGTTCAAGCTGAACAAACTTCAACCTTTACTCCAAAATTTCTAAAATGGAATGAGATAACCATTCTAGAAATTTGGAGGATTGACAACCCTCAACCTCCAAGAAATATGGCAAGAAGACAAGTTCAACAAATTACTGAAGAACCTGATGGTAAAATTACCATTAAGTTTGAATCAGGAAAACAAACAATCATTTCAAACCCTTCTCAAATAGAATCTTCAAGACAATCAACTTCATCCTTTCCATACAATAAGAAAGAAGATTTTCCAAATACTTATACTTCAAGGTTTAGAGGAATACAGTTTAACTCCCCTCTAGCAGAACCAGTATTTCAAAATGAATCGTTTTCAAATCTAAATTATCCAACTGCTTCTCAAATGAGACCTCCTTCAATAAATGTTTTAACAAAATATTTTATAATAAACAAAGAATTTTTAAGCAATGAATTTGAATCTGATCAAAATAAAGTTAAAAGACATTGGTACTTTCAAATTTTTACAAAGGAATCAACAATCAAAATTCGAGAAACTTATTACAAAGAATTGAATCAATTAAAATATAATATTCCCTTCTTCAAATGGTTAGAATCATACACATCAAGAAATCAAATACCAAATCCGTTTATAAAAAAATTCATAAATGTTAACACAAACCCTACAACCAAATGGTTAACAACAGATGGACAAATCATTCAAACTATTCATCCTCCTACAAAAAATTTAATAATCAATGTTAAAAATCAGGAAGTGGTCGCTGCTCCTTTCCGTGGGGGAAGAGAGGAAAAAGACGATTCACTACCTACAATCAAAGACATAAATAAAATTTATGAACAAAATAATTTTCAAGCCTTAAATCTCAAAACAATTTCGGAACAATTAAATTCAATACATAATAACGTACTAAGTAACAAAGATAAGCAAAAATTGAAACAATCTCCAATAGTTCAAACATTACCTCAACCACCATATACAAATTATACAATTCCACAACCCATACCTCAAAGCTACCCTTTTCAACAAAGCTTTCCAACTCCACAATCACAAACAAACCCATTCTTTCAAGGAATTCAACAATCCTCTTTCCAACCTTTCAATTTAACTCAAAAAGATAAAGAACAAATAAAACTCAGAAAACTGCAAAATTCTGACGATGATATCATTGAAAAAATCACTCAAAAACCCAAATTAACGGATAATCCAACAACTAGTAGCCCTACAATTCAAACTATTTCAAAAGAAGAAAATGAAGTCTCAAGTGAAGAAACTTCATCAATATCCTTAAGTGAAATAGAAATTCAAAAAACAGAAGAACAATTCAATACTGATACAATGGAAAACCCTGAATCTTCAATAAACAAAATAAGAAATAATTCGAGAAACAAACCCACAAAGAATTATTATCCAAGACCAACCCCTCCGGATATACAATTCGAAGAAAGAAATCAATTTCCCTGCGTATCATTCAATGGAAACGATATCCATGAATAGAATATAGATGGAAAATCTGAATATGAGATCAAAAATACTCTACAACAAATGGCAATGGCATCAATAGCGTACGAGGCGGCTAATCCTGCACGTACAAACCATATATCTGCCAGATTGCTTGTCTCTGGATTCTCAGGACAATTTCAATCATGGTGGTCAAGAATTCTCCAACCCCATGAAAAACAATCAATACTTGATCATATTCATATAGAAAGAAGAAGAGTTGATCCAAATGATGTTAATTCACCCTACGTTGAAGAAGTGGTGGAAGACGCTGTTGAAACATTAATTTTGTCAATAACTGTTGCCTTTCTTGGCAGCATAACTGAAGAACAAGAAGCAACAAAATTATTCTTAACCAATTTAAGATGTCCCTCTTTATAAGATTTTCACTGGTACAAAGATATATATTTAACCCATGTACTCAAAAGAGAAGATGCAAATCAACCATTTTGGAAAGAAAGATTTGTTACCGAACTCCCAAAATAATTTGCAGAAAGAATAATGACAAAAATTCAAGATATTTGTGGAACTCAAACAATTCCATGGTATAACATAATCTATGGACAATTATTTTCTTTTTTCAAAAAAGAAGCATTACAATTATGCCAAGAACAAAAGCTTCGTAACAATATCAAAAAAGCACAAGCAAGAAAAGAACTAGGTTCTTTCTGTGCCCAATATGGTATTCATAATTTCAAACCTCCTTCAAAACGATACAAAAAGAAACCGTTTCAACTAGACCTAAAATTTTACAAAAAGAAAAGAAGAAATAGATATGATCAATCACCACGACCTCAATATTACAAAAATAGAAAGAAATATTCTAAAAGAAAAACACACAAAGTTTCAAATGAAATTCCAATATGCTACAAATGAAAAAAACCTGGTCATTACCGGATTGAATGCAAAATGAAAGAAAAAAAAATAAAATAGAAGATGAAGATTTAAAAAACAAATTGATGAATTTATTTCTTTTTGATTCGAGCTCAAATAATGAAGACTACATATTTGAAGTTCAAGAAAACACATCCAATGATGAAACATCATCTGATTCAAGTGAAAACTTATGTCCCTGCAAAATCAAATCAATCAACGTATTAACAAAAGAAAACAAAGAAGACCTCTTAGATATGGTAGAGAAAATTCAAGATCAAGAAACAAGGAAAGAATATCTTCTCAAACTAAAAGAAATTATGCTCAAAGAACAAGAAATAACTTGACCAAGACAGCCCAAATCCCTAGAACAAATATTTGAAACCTATCCCACACCAAATATATTTAGAAAAATTTCAACAGGTGATTTACAAAAGGAAATCAATGAATTAAAAGGACAAATTAAACATTTACAAATAGAAGTTGTAACAATGCAATATCAAGATTTGGAAACAAAGTCAAAATTATCTCGTTTAGAATCAAAAGATTTACAATTAGAATCAAGGCTATCATATATAGAATCTCAAACAAGTGATCCAATAGAAACTCAAATAGGAAATATTAATCTTCAAATACCAGACGAACCAATCTCAAATGACAAATATCTTCAAATTATCGAGAGAATAGAATATCAATAATGGTATGTCTATATAACTCTCCATGTTTCAAAAGATTATAAAATTCAAACTCAGGCCCTATTAGATTCAGGAGCAGACCTCAATTGCATCCAAGAAGGACTTGTCCCATCAAAATATTATGAAAAAACATTAGAAAGTCTCCATACAGCCAAAGAAAATAAGATGAATATCAAGTACAAACTCTCAAATTCTTATATTTGCAACAATGGAATATGCTTCAAAACACCATTCATTTTAGTCAAAAACCTTCAACAACAAATTATATTAGGGACCCCTTTCATAAGTCAAATATATCCCTTTACGGTCACTAAAGAAAGAGTCCATACTCATATCATGGATACAAAAATAACTTTTCAATTCCTACATCCAATTCAGCAAAGAGATATACATCTCATACAATCAACAATATTCAAACAAATAAACCTGACTAGTAACAAGAAAACTCATATTCAATATCTTCAAAAAGACATAGAATATCAAAGGATTGAAAAGCAATTAACCCAGTCAAATGGAAAAATAATTCAATTAAATGGAAAAATAATTAAAGAAGTTTGCTCTGACCTCCCTAATGCTTTTTGGGAAAGGAAAAGGCATATAATTCAATTACCTTATGAAAAAGGTTTTTAATGAAAAAAATATTTCAACAAAATCCAGACCTATTCAAATGAACAAAGAATTGCTAGAACATTGCAAAACTGAAATTCAGATGCTTTTAGACAAAAAATTAATAAGACCATCAAAATCTCCTTGGAGCTGTTCTGCATTCTATGCTAACAAGCAGGCAGAACTCGAAAGGGGAGTCCCAAGATTAGTTATCAATTACAAACCACTGAACAAAGTTCTTCAATGGATAAGATATCCAATTCCAAACAAAAGAGACCTATTAAATAGATTACATAATTCAAAAATATTTTCAAAATTTGATTTAAAAAGTGGCTTTTGGTAAATTCAAATTGATGAAAAAGATCGTTACAAAACAGCATTTACAATTCCATTTGGTCACTATGAATGGAATGTAATGCCATTTGGACTCCAAAACGCTCCATCAGAATTTCAAAATATCATGAATGATATTCTTACTCAATATACGGATTTCGTCATTGTTTACATTGATGATATCTTGGTTTTCTCAAAAAATGTTGGTCAACATTTCAAATATTTAAAGATTCTTATCAATACTATCAAAAGAAATGGTTTAGTCATTTCAGCCCCAAAAATGAAACTATTTCAAACCAAAGTAAGATTTCTAGGACATGATATTTTTCAAGGAACCATAAAACCTATTGCAAGAGCAATAGAGTTCGCTGACAAATTTCCAAATGATTTAAAGGAAAAAACTCAATTACAAAGGTTTTTGGGATGTTTAAATTACGTTGCTGATTTCTTCCCTAACCTTCGCAATATGTGTCAACCATTGTACCAAAGGCTTCATAAGAATCCTCGTCCATGGACAGAGGATCATACTAAGATAATACAAACCCTAAAACAAAGAGTCAAAAACCTTCCATGCCTAGCTCTTTCAAATCCAAAAGCGTCTCTCATTGTAGAAACTGATGCATCGGATATAGGTTATGGTGGTATACTCAAACAAAAAGTGGATTCTAACCCTGGGCAAATTATCATATTTCATTCAGGACTTTGGCTTGGTGCCTAAAAAAATTATTCAACAATCAAAAAGGGAGTTTTATCTATAGTTTTATGTATTTCAAAATTTCAAGATGATTTATATAACAAAACTTTCCTCTTGAGAATTGATTGCAAATCTGCAAAAGAAGTTTTACAAAATGATGTAAAAAATATAGTTTCAAAATAAATTTTTGCAAGATGGCAAGCTATCCTTTCTGTGTTTGATTATCAAATTGAATTCATAAAAGGAGAAAATAATTCATTACCAGACTTCCTCTCAAGAGAGTTTCTTCAAAACCGTAATTCAATTCAATTACTTTCCCAGGAGAATGTCAAAAGACAAAGGAAAAGGAAAGATTCAATCCGCTGAAGACTATGCAATGGCCTTCAAACCCCATCCTCAATCTTCTTCAATAAATGTCCCAGTTCAAAACCCTTTTGAAATTCTCAATGATGACTTTCCTCCAATCTCGTACTCTGCAGCTGTTTCAAAATCTTCAAATCCTCTCTCAATTAGGCCTCCTCAGTCTCTTAATCAAAGACTTCAAAATACTTTACCCTCTCAAACAAATCAATATTTTCCAAAGCCTCAACTTGAACACCTTTTCCTCACCAAACAAAAGGAACCTCTTCCGTTAACTAGAATTCAAAACTTAGTCAAAGTAACTTTTCCTGACAATTTTCAATGGCTTCCAGATGATATTCAAAGAATCCAAAAGTTCTTTACATTCATTTTGGTTGATTCAGGTTCTGCCCTTATTAAACATGAAAAATGCGATAAGGGACAAACCCAATATTTAAAATGCAAAATTTTAAATGTTTGGGATATCAAAGATTTTGGCTACACTACTTTTACTTCAAAACAATTTTCTTAAATTTTTCTTCCAACTGGTTACACTTACCAAGATTACAAAATGGCTTGGTTTAGAACTTTTCTATTCCGATCTTTTGACCATTCTTGGTTCTTTCAATTTCAGAAAAAATCAAGAACTTTTCCTGCATGGTTTTATGAATGGTGACATTTTTTCGGAAGCACAACTGACATATTCCCTGCAAATGCTCAAGCCTTATTCAATATTTATTCAAAACACTCAGAGGATGATCCTCTAAATGCAATTATAAATTTTCATTCAAATTTTCAAATTCCTAGGATACTTTGTTGGTCTTTCAAGATAGTTCAATTTCTGGAACAACCGTATGTTTTATCTCTAGTTCGAGAATTCAAAATAAAATGGTGGGATAAATATGTTCTTGAACGTGATTGTAACACTGATTCTTTATCAAAATTTTTCAAAAACAAAATTAAACCCATTCAAATTTTCAGTCATGATTCTCAAGGCATCCTTAAAACCCCTTCTAGATCTCATCCTAAAAAGGCCTCACCCTCAAATTCTACAAAGCCCAAATCTACAACAAAAACTTCAAAAGAAGTTCTAGCTCAACTCCTTCAACAAATTCAAAATTCCTCCTATGATGGGGATAATGAAGATATCAGTTCCAGTCAAAGTGACCCGTCCAATTTATTTCCGTATTTCAAATTTTCTTCCATGTACTTCAAATTCAAAGCCTACATTAATGTAGATGGCAAAATTTTCAAAGTTGCATAGTAACTCAGATAATTCAAATAGTTGCACAGCATAGCTCATTTATTTCAAAAGGACGGGTGAAAATTATTTCAAAAGGTGCACAGTGAAGGCATGTGCAGAATTCAGATTCAATTATATCCGGTCACTGTTCGAAATTCAAATTAGCAATTTCAAGTCCGGGGTCACGGATTTCAATTCATATCCGGTTGCTGCTTCCCCTATAAATGGGGACTTCCAGCTTCGTTCAAGGCAGAGCGAATTCCCAGAGCGAATTCCAGGAATTCAAGAAAATAAATAGACACTAGAAAAAATTTTCGCTTGTAAATTTATTTTTCGGTGTTGTACTTCAGCCTCAATAACTGTAAGTTTCATGTGTATTTTAATCTTATGCTTGTATTTTCAATTTCTGTTTTGCACTAAAACTATGTTCAAATTTTGCAATCAATAAATTTCCTCTTTCTCGTCTTCTTCTGTCTCTATCTTTGTTCATATTTTTCGATTGTGTCCATTTTTCCCTTCGATCCTGCCCCCTCCGATTGGTATCAGAGCCAAGTTTATGGTGTTTTCAACAGTAATTTCACGTAAATACTGTTAAGCACTTATTAGGAACAATTTACCGTTAAAGCACTTATTAGGAGTGTTGGTAAGCCTGTAGTGTAGCGTTGGTAAGCCCGGATAGCATTGGTAAGCCCGTGAGTGAGGTGTTCCCATTGGGTGTTCCTGTTAATGTGTCGTTGGTGTTCCCGTTCTCAACAGTGTCAAATAGTAAAATTGTTCTCAACAGTGTTAAATAGTAAGACTGTTAGGTAACTGTTGAACACAAATAACTAAGGCTGTATCCATGTCAGGTTTCAGAATCGCTGGACCCTTTAGGAAAATATTTACAAAATAACCCAGTACAAGTTTACATGTCATTAATTCAAAAGAAGTTTCAAAAGAAATTACAAACCCAAAAGATTTTATTAACTGAAACATTACAAATGAAGACTTAGAATCAATTTATCAAATTGGTACTTTTGATTTCAAAATGGCTTTTTCATGTAAAACACATGAACAAGCAATGAATATTGATAACGAAGCTCAAACAGTTCAATTACTTTCAAATTTATCCATTCAAAAATATATTGCAAAAGGTTTTCATTATATCCACTATGGAATAGTTCAAGTAGCGGTTGTTCCATTAGCAAGGTCAGGCCACAACCAACCAGTTATGTTAAGTCTTAGAGATTCAACATATTTAAAATATGAAGAATCTTTATTGGCTATTGTTCAAACTAATTTACACAATGGACCAATTTATTTCAATTGTTATCCAAACTTCTCGGTTTCTCTTCGAGATCCGACAATTTTAAACACTTTAGTTTTAGATATTAATTTACCAAATGTTGATATTCAAGAAAACAGACAAAACATTGGTCTTATCTAAAGAATTTATTTTAGGCTTTTAGGAAGCCATCTTAACCCAAAATGTCTCAAACAATCTCCTCCTGGAGAAACTTTAGCTCTTGAGGTTCAAGCTGAACAAGCTTCAACCTTTACTCCAAAATGTCTCAAATGGAATGAGATAACCATTCTAGAAATTTGGAGGATTGACAACCCTCAACCTCCAAGAAATATTGCAATAAAACAAGTTCAACAAATTGCTGAAGAACCTAATAGTAAAATTACCATTAAGCTTGAATCAGGAAAACAAACAATCATTTCAAACCCTTCTCAAATAGAATCTTCAAGATAATCAACTTCAACCTTTCCATATAATAAGGAAGAAGATTTTTAAAATACTTCAACTTCAAGGTTTAGAGGAATACGGTTTAACTCTCCTCTAGCCGAACCAATATTTCAAAATGAATCATTTTCAAATCCAAATTCTCCAACTGCTTCTCAAATGAGACATCCTTCAATAAATGTTTTAACAAAAGATTTTAATATAAATAAAGAATTTTTAAGCAATGAATTTGAATCTGATCAAAATAAAGTTAAAAGACATTGGTACTTTCAAACTTTTACAAAGGAATCAACAATCAAAATTAGAGAAACTTATTACAAAGAATTGAATCAATTAAAATGTAATATTCCCTTCTTCAAATGGTTAGAATCATACACATCAAGAAATCAAATACCAAATCCGTTTATAAAAAATTTCATAAATGTTAACACAAACCCTACAACCAAATGGTTAATAACAGATGGACAAATCATTCAAACTATTCATCCTCTCACAAAAAATTTAATAATCAATGTTCAAAATCAGGAAGTGGTCGCTACTCCTTTCCGTGGGGGAAGAGAGGAAAAAGACGATTCACCACCTACAATCAAAGACATAAATAAAATTTATGAACAAAATAATTTTCAAGCCTTAAATCTCAAAACAATTTTGGAACAATTAAATTCAATACATAATAACGTAGTAAGTAACAAAGATATGCAAAAATTGGAACAATCTCCAATAGTTCAAACATTACCTCAACCACCTTACACAAATTACACAATTCCACAACCCATACCTCAAAGCTACCCTATTCAACAAAGCTTTCTAACTCCACAATCACAAACAAACCCATTCTTTTAAGGAATTCAACAACCCTCTTTCCAACCTTTCAATTTAACTCAAAAAGATAAAGAACAAATAAAACTCAGAAAACCGCAAAATTCTGACGATGATATCATTGAAAGAATCACTCAAAAACTCAAATTAACGGATAATCCAACAACTAGTAGCCCTACAATTCAAACTATTTCAAAAGGAGAAAATGAAGTCTCAAGTGAAGAAACTTCATCAATATCCTTAAGTGAAATAGAAATTCAAAAAACAGAAGAACAATTCAAGATTAAAATAATCGAAAACCCTGAATCTTCAATAAATAGAATAAGAAATAATTGGAGAAACCAACCCACAAAGAATTATTATCCAAGACCAACCCCTCCGGATATACAATTCGAAGAAAGAAATCAATTTCCCTGTATATCATTCAATGGAAATGATATCCATGAATGGAATATAGATGGAAAATCTGAATATGAGATCAAAAATACTCTACAACAAATGGCAATGGCATCAGTAGCATACGAGGCGGCTAATCCTGCACGTACAAACCATATATCTGCCACATTGCATGTCTCTGGATTCTCAGGACAACTTCAATCATGGTGGTCAAGAATTCTCCAATCCCATGAAAAACAATCAATACTCTTATCATATTCTTATATAGAAAGAAGAAGAGTTGATCCAAATGATGTTAATTCACCCTATGTTGAAGAAGTGTTGGAAGACGCTGTTGAAACATTAATTTGGTCAATAACTGTTGCCTTTCTTGGCAGCATAACTGAAGAACAAGAAGCAACAAAATTATTCTTAACCAATTTAAGATGTCCCTCTTTACAAGATTTTCGCTGGTACAAAGATATATATTTAACCCATGTACTCAAAAGAGAAGATGCAAATCAACCATTTTGGAAAGAAAGATTTGTCACCGGACTTCCAAAATTATTTGCAGAAAGAATAATGAAAAAAATTCAAGATGTTTGTGGAACACAAACAATTCTATGGTATAACATAACCTATGGACAATTATTTTCTTTTTTCAAAAAAGAAGCATTACAATTATGCCAAGAACAAAAGATTCGGAATAATATAAAAAAAGCACAAACAAGAAAAGAACTAGGTTCTTTCTGTGCCCAATATGGCATTCATAATTTCAAACCTCCTTCAAAACGATACAAAAAGAAACTGTTTCAACAAGACCTAAAATTTTACAAAAAGAAAAGAAGAAATAGATATGATCAACCACCACCACCTCAATATTACAAAAATAGGAAGAAATATTTAAAAAGAAAAACACACAAAGTTTCAAATAAAATTCCAATATGCTACAAATGAAAAAAACCTGGTCATTACCGGAATGAATGCAAAATGAAAGAAAAAAAAAAAAATCAAATAGAAGATGAAGATTTAAAAAACAAATTAATGAATTTATTTCTTTTTGATTCAAGCTCAAATAATGAAGACTACATATTTGAAGTTCAAGAAAACACATCCAATGATGAAACATCATCTGATTCAAGTGAAAACTTACGTCCCTACAAAATCAAATCAATCAACGTATTAACAAAAGCAAACAAAGAAGACCTCTTAGATACGGTAGAGAAAATTCAAGATCAAGAAACAAGGAAAGAATATCTTCTCAAACTAAAAGAAATTATGTTTAACGAACAAAAAATAACTCGACCAAGACGGCCCAAATCTCTAGAACAAATATTTGAAACCCATCCTACACCAAATATATTTAGACAAATTTCAACAGATGATTTACAAAAAGAAATCAATGAATTAAAAGGACAAATTAAACATTTACAAATAGAATTAGTAACAATGCAATATCAAGATTTAGAAACAAAGTCAAAATTATCTCATTTAGAATCAAAAGATTTACAATTAGAATCAAGGTTATCATACATAGAATCTCAAACAAGTGATCCAATAGAAACTCAAATAGGAAATATTAATCTTCAAATACCAGACGAACCAATCTCAAATGACAAATATTTTCAAATTATCGAGAGAATAGAATATCAAAAATGGTATGTCTATATAACTCTCCATGTTTCAAAAGATTATAAAATTCAAACTCAGGCCCTATTAGATTCAGGAGCAGACCTCAATTGTATCCAAGAAAGACTTGTCCCATCAAAATATTATGAAAAAACATTAGAAAGTCTCCACACAGCCAGTGGAAATAAGATGAATATCAAGTACAAACTTTCAAATTCTTATATTTGCAACAATGGAATATGCTTCAAAACACCATTCATTTTAGTCAAAGACCTTCAACAACAAATTATATTAGGGACCCATTTCATAAGTCAAATATATCCCTTTACGGTCACTAAAGAAGGAGTCCATACTCATATCATGGATACAAAAATAACTTTTCAATTCCTACATCCAATTCAGCAAAGAGATATACATCTCACACAATCAATAATATTCAAACAAATAAACCTGATTAGCAACAAGAAAGCTCACATTCAATACCTTCAAAAAGAAATAGAATATCAAAGGATTGAAAAACAATTAACCTAGTCAAATGGGGAAATAATTCAATTAAATGACAAAATAATTAAAGAAGTATGCTCTGACCTCCCTAATGCTTTTTGGGAAAGGAAAAGGCATATAATTCAATTACCTTATGAAAAAGATTTTAATGAAAAAAATATTCCAACAAAAGCCAGACCTATTCAAATGAACAAAGAATTGCTAGAACATTGCAAAACTGAAATTCAAATGCTTTTAGACAAAAAATTAATAAGACCATCAAAATCTCCTTGGAGCTGTTCTGCATTCTATGTTAACAAGCAGGCAGAACTCGAAAGAGGAGTCCCAAGATTAGTTATCAATTACAAACCACTGAACAAAGTTCTTCAATGGATAAGATATCCAATTCCAAACAAAAGAGACCTATTAAATAGATTACATGATTCAAACATATTTTCAAAATTTGATTTAAAAAGTGGCTTTTGGCAAATTCAAATTGAT
Organism: Simmondsia chinensis; assembly: GCA_018398585.1. Lineage (NCBI taxonomy): Eukaryota > Viridiplantae > Streptophyta > Magnoliopsida > Caryophyllales > Simmondsiaceae > Simmondsia > Simmondsia chinensis. The sequence goes on from JAGTTD010000011.1 coordinate 25,247,945, forward strand.
GAAAAAGATCGTTACAAAATAGCATTTACAGTTCCATTTGGTCACTACGAATGGAATGTAATGCCATTTGGACTCAAAAACGCTCCATCAGAATTTGAAAATATCATGAATGACATTTTTACTCAATATACGGATTTCATCATTGTTTACATTGATGATATCTTGGTTTTCTCAAAAAATGTCGATCAACATTTCAAACATTTAAAGATCCTTATTAATACTTTCAAAAGAAATGGTTTAGTCATTTCAGCCCTAAAAATGAAACTATTTCAAACCAAAGTAAGATTTCTAGCACATGATATTTTTCAAGGAACCATAAAACCTATTGCAAGAGCCATAGAGTTTGCTGACAAATTTCCAAATGATTTAAAGGACAAAACTCAATTATGAAGGTTTTTGGGATGTTTAAATTGTGTTGCTGATTTCTTCCCTAACCTTCGCAATATGTGTCAACCATTGTACCAAAGGCTTCAAAAGAATCCTCTTCCATGGACAGAGGATCATACTAAGATAATACAAACCCTAAGACAAAGAGTCAAAAACCTTCCATGCCTAGCTCTTTCAAATCCAAAAGCATCTCTCATTGTAGAAACTGATGCATCGGATATAGGTTATGGTGGTATACTCAAACAAAAAGTGGATTCTAACCCTGAGCAAATTATCATATTTCATTCAGGACTTTCGCTTGGTGCCTAAAAAAATTATTCAACAATCAAAAAGGAAGTTTTATCTAATTGATTGCGAATCTGCAAACGAAGTTTTACAAAATGATGTAAAAAATATAGTTTCAAAACAAATTTTTGCAAGATGACAAGCTATCCTTTTTGTGTTTGATTTTCAAATTGAATTCATAAAAGGAGAAAATAATTCATTACCAGACTTCCTCTCGAGAGAGTTTCTTCAAAACCGTAATTCAATTCAATTACTTTCCCAGGAGAATGTCAAAAGACAAAGGAAAAGGAAAGATTCAATCCGCTGAAGACTATGCAATGGCCTTCAAACCCCATCCTCAATCTTCTTCAATAAATGTCCCAGTTCAAAACCCTTTTGAAATTCTCAATGATGACTTTCCTCCAATCTCCTACTCTGCAGCTGTTTCAAAATCTTCAAATCCTCTCTCAATTAGGCCTCCTCAGTCTCTTAATCAAAGACTTCAAAATACTTTACCCTCTCAAACAAATCAATATTTTCCAAAGCCTCAACTTGAACACCATTTCCACACCAATCAAAAGGAACCTCTTCCTTTATCTGGAATTCAAAACTTAGTCAAAGCAACTTTTCCTGACAATTTTCAATGACTTCCAGATGATATTCAAAGAACCCAAAAGTTCTATGAATTCATTTTGATTGATTCAGGTTCTGCCCTTATTAAACATGAAAAATGCGATAAGGGACAAACCCAATATTCAAAATGCAAAATTTTAAATATTTAGGATATCAAAGATTTTGGCTACACTGCTTTTACTTCAAAACAATTTTCTCAAATTTTTATTTCAACGGGTTACACTTACCAAGATTACAAAATGGCTTGATTTAGAACTTTTCTATTCCGACCTTTTGACCATTCTTGGTTCTTTCAATTTTAGAAACAATCAAGAACTTTTCCTGCATGGTTTTATGAATGGTGACATTTTTTTGGAAGCACTACTGACATATTCCCTGCAAATGCTCAAGCCTTATTCAATATTTATTCAAAACACTCAAAAGATGATCCTCTAAATGCAATTATAAATTTTCATTCAAATTTTCAAATTCCTTGGATACTTTGTTGGTCTTTCAAGACAGCTCAATTTCTGGAACAACCGCAGCCTTATCTCTGGTTTGAGAATTCAAAATAAAATGGTGGGATAAATATGTTCTTGAACGTGATTGTACCACTGATTCTTTATCAAAATTTTTCAAAAACAAAATTAAACTTATTCAAATTTTCAGTCATAATTCTCAAGGCATCCTTAAAACCCCTTCTAGATCTTATCCTAAAAAGGCCTTACCCTCAAATTCTACAAAGTGCAAATCTACAACAAAAATTTCAAAAGAAATTCTGGCTCAACTCCTTCAAAAAATTCAAAATTTCTCCTTTGATGAGGATAATGAAGATATTAGTTCCAGTCAAAGTGACCCGTCCAATTTATTTTAGTATTTCAAATTTTCTTCCATGTACTTCAAATTCAAAGCCTACATTAATGTAGATGGCAAAATTTTCAAATTTGCATAGTAACTCATATAATTCAAATAGTTGCACAGTATAGCTCATTTATTTCAAAAGGACGGAAGGAAATTATTTCAAAAGGTGCACAGTGAAGACATGTGCAGAATTCAAATTCAATTATATCCGGTCACTGTTCGGAATTCAAATTTGCAATTTCAAGTCTGGGGTCACGGATTTCAATTCAAATCCGGTTGCTGCTTCACCTATAAATGGGGACTTCCAGCTTCGTTCAAGCCAGAGCGAATTCCCAGAGCGAATTCCAGGAATTCAAGAAAATAAATAGACACTAGGAAAAATTTTCTCTTGTAAATTTATTTTCCAGTGTTGTACTTCTGCCTCAATATCTGTAAGTTTCATATGTATTTCAATCTTATGCTTGTATTTTCAATTTCTGTTTTGTACTAAAACTATGTTCAAATTTTGCAATCAATAAATTCCCTCTTTCTCATCTTCTTCTGTCCCTGTCTTTGTTCATATTTTTCGATTGCGTCCATTCTTCGATATTGCCCCTTCCGATTAATACTCCCTCCACTTTCTAATCCCTTATGAATTTTATTTTTTTCCCATACTTACGTCGCTTTGTTTTGGTTTTTTTTTCAATGAAATATTGATTTATAGTCCCAATTGGCCCTCCAATTTCAGGCCCTCCCAAGGAAAGCAAATACTCTTTTATTACGCTTGAAATCGACTATTTGAGCCACACAATCCATGTGGGCCATGTTTCCACGGACCTGGCAAAAATTCAAGTGGTGCTTGGCGGGCCTACCCACTAAACTTCAAACGCCTTCGCGGATTTCTCGCATTGACCGGATACTAGATATTTCTTTCAAGGGTATGGCAAAATCGCCAAACACCCCATGGACCTTCTGAAACACCCTAATCTCATTTGGACCAATGTGGAATGGGCCGCTTTACTCGCATTAAGGAGGCCTTGACCAGGGCACCCGTTCTTACGCCCCTGACACGTTTGAGATTGAAACTGATGCTTTAGGTGCCTCTATTGTGCGGTTCTCTTGCAAAAAGGCCACCCCATTACTTACCTTAGAAAACAGCTCTCCCTCTACACCAACATAAGTCTGCTTACCAATGCAAGTTATTAGCCGTTATCCGTGTTGTCAAAAACTAGAACCAATATTAATAGATCACCACTTTCTTATTCTTATTTATTAACAAAGCTTGAAGCAGCTGTTACATCAATTCATTTCAACCCCCTTTCAATAACAATGGTTATCTAAACTCATGAGGTATAGTTACGAAGTCACTTATAAAAAGGGCAAAGAAAATGTTGTTGCGGACACCCTCTCTCGAGTTACACGTAGAGAATTACTCTCGTTAGCTCTCACCTCCATTTCCATGGACCTTATGGCTCAATTACAACAAGCTTGGGCCACAAACCCCCACTTTCAATAGATCATCCCCGACCTTAAACGCAACCCATGGTCCCATTCTCATTGCACTTGGAAAAACGAACAATTATGTATGAAAGAATGCTTAGTTGTCGATCCAGCTAGTTCTGTTAAACACCATATTTTTGACTTGGATGCACGAGTCGCTGACCGACATCCACCTCGGTGTCACGCCATTCGAAAACGCATTGCAACTCTTTTATATTGGCGAGGACGTAAAACTGATATTACAAATTTATTAAACAATGCCACACATGCCAAAAGTGTAAGTATGCCTCCGTGGCGTTTCCGGGTTTGTTATAACCCCTCCCCATCCCCGACACGATTTGGAGTAGCATATCGATAGATTCTATTGAAGGACTTCCCAAGTCTTATGGCAAGGATGTTATAATCATTGTCGTTGATTGTTTAAATGCCCATTTCCTCACTCTTTCTCATCCTTATTTGACTCTTTCGGTTGCTAGCTTGTTTATATGAGATATACATAGGCTGCACGGTCTTCCCGAGGAGATGATTTTAGATAGGGACCCCATTTTTACTAGCAACATTTGGGAGGAATTTTACCGTATCTAAGGTGTTGATCTTCATTGTTCGACAGCCTATCATCCTCAAACAGACGGACAAATGGAGGTGCTTAATTGTTGTTTGGAAAGCTACCTCCATTGTATGCGTTTTGAGTATGAAAAAGTTTGGTTTGAATGGATGCCATTGGCTGAGTGGGGGTATAATTAGGGACGGCAATGGGGTGGGCCGGGTATGGGGGGTGCCTCCTCCATACCCGTAACCGCCACCCAAATCCTGTACCCGTACGCGCTCCATTACCCTCCATAGGTGTGAAGTGGATACCCATATTCGCCCCCAGCGGGTGCAAACCCATACCCATACCTGCCCCATTACCCGCAGATATCCATCACCCGCCCCGTACCCTCCCTAATATGTGTAAAAAATGATTATCTATACCCGCTCATATTAGTTATTTAATACTATTTTTTTTAAAATCAATTATATTTTTTATAACATTGATAAACAATTTGGGTTGTTGAATTTAAACACGTATTTTTTAATTTGAAGGTTAACTATGTACAGAATGAAGTGGGTATGGTGGGTATGAGGTGGGGCAGGGCCCCTTTATTTTTTAATGTTTTATTTTTATTTTTAAGTATTTTTTTCAAGAGTAGGCATAAATCTATTTAGTTTTTTCCTTTCCTTTTTTGGCTTCTCTGCCTTGTTGGCTTTGGTCAGGTTGTTGGCCTTTGTTGTGGGGTAGTGTCCCTTGTCCTCATGTATTCACTCTTTTGGTATTAATAAAAATAAAACTGACTTACCCAAAAAAAGACCTACATTTAAGAAAGTCAATTGGAATGGCCACACAACAAAATGGGCTGTACAGTACAGCCTGTACTTCTTTGAGCCTCAATCAAAGATACCCTTTGCTCTAATGATACAAAGCAATGAGGAAGCAGTGTTATGGCATTGCTAATCGAGATATACTCCATTTTCTCGACATTCATAGTCCTATTTGATGATTCCGATTAAATTAGATGTACGTGATTCTTGCCATTATGCCTATTGACTCGTTTGCCATTTCCAATTTCTGTTCAAAAAATTAATACTTATTTTGATTTAAACCCTTGTGATATTCGAGGTCCTTATCGTAATGCTTTTTTAAATGGCGCACATTATTATTTTGCTATTGTTGATGATTGTAGTCATTATACTTGGGTTTAATGGATGAGGGAAAAATCTCGGGCTCACGAGTTGCGTTTGATTTTTGTAATATAGTGAATGCTCAATTTGGGATGTAGGTCAAGCAAGTTGAAGTAATAATGCACAAGAATTCCATCATGGCCCAATTTTTGTGTATTATAGGAAACATGGGACTCAATTTCAAATATCATGTAATAATATGTTGCCTTCGCCTTCCTTAAGGGTAGCACCCTGAATAGGTATGGTGGCACAAGAAATTCTTGTGCTTTCTCAAGGGTAGTACTCAGGACTCAATTGGTATGGATTGATCTTCATGAATGCTTTTTTCAAGGAAATACTCCTCGTATTTAAGAATCTGAACATGAAATTTCTAGACTCCAACAACAAAATTTGCAAATTTGACATGTCACTTTAAACTAAAATCTTTGTGGGATGAGCTTTATACCATATTGAAATTTCCTCATGCACATGTGTTTTTCCAAAAGCATTTGCTCATACATGTGACGTGGAAAAATTGTTGGTTTTGCTGATGAGGCATTACTCATTTGTTTCAACAATTTGGTCATAGTTAATGAATATTGAACTCTTGTTTTCAGTTGATAAGGTTTATGATATTTTGTCCCATGACGAAAAGCAACAAAGTGTTGCAGCTAGCAAGGTTGTTGTTCTTGGGCAGCGATTGTCACCATTTGGAAACCGAGCCCAGCCATCAATTTAGGTGGAGCGTCCTGTGGGTTAGCAGGCAGCCTGTTCTTCATAATAGGAATTTGTCTTGTATGGAGTGTAAACGATGGGACATACTAAGGATTAAAGTTGTGAGTTGGTGAGATATCCATTAGGTTGCTAGCAATGTGGATTCAAGACCCTAGAGAAGTGTGCTGCAGCAACCCAGACCTGTCATGCTGCCAATCGACATGGAGATAGCCCCATATCCATGTCATTAGCTTCTCAATACTAACGTTTGTTGTCATTGCTGAATTCTGACATTAGTTCACTTAGTGTGAATATAGCAGTCCAAAATTCCTTTTACAATAACTCTTGGATTATCAACACTGGTGCTTTGGATCACATGACTTCGTTACAAATGTGTCATGAGCAATGTTCATGATGATGTCAATGTTAAGCTTGTTAGGTTGCCTAACGGAACTAGTCTACTAGTTTCCTGTGTTCAAAGTATTTTGCTCTCAAATCAATTGCCTCTTAATAATGTTTATGGTGTTTTTTGGGAGTGTTTTGTAACTTATTTTTAGTGAGTATGTTAACTCGAGACTAAAATTGTGCATTTACTTATTTCTTGATTTTTGTGTATACGACTTACATTCAAGAAATTTGATTGGAGTGGCCACACCACAATACTTCTTTGAGCCTAAGTCAAAGATATCCTTGCTCTAACGTCACAAAGCAATGAGGAAGCAGTGTTATGGCATTGTCAAACGAGATATGTTCCATTTTCTAGACATTCCTAGTCCCATTTGATGATTCCGATTAAATTAGATGTGTGGGATTCTTTTCGTTATGCCAATTGACCCTTTTTACCATTTCCAATTTCTGTTCACAAAATCAGTATATATATTGATTTAAACCATTGTGACATTTGGGGTCCTTATCATAATGCTTTATTAAATGGCACACTCATTATTTCACTATTGTTGATGATTATAGTCCTTATACTTGGGTTTATTTGATAAGAGAAAAACGTCCGGCTCACTAGTTGCTTTTGATTTTTTTAATATAGTGAATGCTCAATTTGGGATGCTGTGCAAGTTGAAGTGATAATGCACAACTATTCCATTATGGCCCTATTTTTGAGTATTACAGGCCCTATTTTTGAGTATTACAGGGAACATGGAACTCAATGTTAAGTATCATGTAATGATACATTGCCCCTTGAACACAGCCTCCTTTAAGGGTAGTAACCCCCTCTTCCATAAAAAAAAAACTTAGGCATAAGCCCTGGTAGCACTAGGCTTGTTATTGTTGTGGTTGTGCAATGATACATTGGAAGAGAATGATGCAGTGGAGAGGAAACATGAGCACCTTCATGAGGTTGGGTGAGCACTAGTTTCAGGTCGGCCGTCGAGCCAAGTATGGTGCAAAAGTTTGTTCTAACAGCAATGAATACAATTAATTTGACATTGAAGCGTATGTTATAAAACAAGAGCCCATATGAGATATGTTTTGTAAAATCTCGCAGTTATGGTCTTCTGCGTGTTTTTGGAAGCCTGTTTTGTGTTCATGTTGAAGATCTTACTAAGGACAAATTAGAAAATCAAACTAGTCTATGTGTTTTTATTAGGTATCCTCGTGACAAACAGAGGCGTAAGATGTATAGTTAAGATAACCTCTCTCTAGATATTGTGTTCTAGGAGAGTCATTTTCCTTATATCGAAAGACTGGGATCCATTTAACAGTTAAAAGATCAGACAGAAGTGAGACCCGTTTAGATAAAGGGTTCTAATGACATATTCCCTACTGCTAAACTTGCGCTACTTGTTATTTCTAGCCAAGGAGAGGTGCAAGAGGAGCCAGTGGATTTGCCAATGATGCTTGGCAACAATGAAGACCACTCTGTTAACAATTTGATTAGAGGTGCCTTAGAGCACCAAAATTTGGAGGTAGGTAATATTTTATGTCTCGGATGTCTGAAACCAAGGATGTGAGTAGAGGGTTAGGTTCGTTGAATGCCTGTCAAATGCCACAATTATGTTTGTGATGTGCCAAGCTTTGTAGCCCATACTCATACAACATCTCCTTTGGCTAACTCAGGTATAGCGTATCCTCTTTCATTTTATGTCTAATGCACTTGTTTTCTTTTTTTTTTTTTTTTTTTTTCCCCCTCACTTGGCGTTTCTAAGGGCATCACTTAATGTGATGAGCCAAAAATATTTCCTCAGAAAGTTCAATGTTGGAGGAATGACATGAAAAAGGAGATAAATGCTCCTGAGCAAAATCAACACTACAAGAAAACTTGTCTTGAGCAACCGTATATTTTTATTGTTGTTAAAAGTAGGTGTGTAGTGCTTAGTTACGACGGGACTAAAAGACTGTCGTTAGAGGGTGGTATATGATACGTTTATAACGTCAGGCACTAAATATGGTCGTTAAACTACTATATATTTGCTTTTTTACGACAATTCAAAAAACCCATCATAAATGATATGGCATTTACATCAGGAAGTAAGCTATTGGGAAATCAAGAAACTTTGTGTTATTTATACCCTATGGAAATTAAGAAGTTTTGCTCGTTGAAATGCATTACCCAAGGTCCATCAGTGGGAATTCGAAAGATTATAATTAATAGACATAAAATATAAACAATCAGGAATTTAATTTAAATATAAAGTTTTAATTGTTTACTTAAAATATTTTATTATGTATATTATATCTAATTATAAATTAAAAAGGAACTTAAAAAAAGTTGAATAATGAAATCCAAACCCTAAGGTTCGAATTCGTGCTCTCTCTCCTTCTATGTAATTTTGCTATTGGTCCAGAACAAACCCAAAATTTCATCTTATCTTTTTTCCTCTGGTTATGTAATTTGTTATTTATTTTGTAATTTTGGTATTTGATTTCTATTTTCGTTATTTGCTCCTCTTAATGGACTCTCATTGTGCTATGTGGTTGTAAGGGGTTTGTTCTTGCCTTTTTTTATTCAGTTCCCAAATCGAAAATTGCTTTCTCGTTTCGATTATGGTCCCTGATCTCGTGGTCTGGCGTCTGTTTTAATGTTTGTTTTTCATTTGGGGATGAAAGTAATCTGAAGTATCGGACTGCGAATGAAGGGTTTAGTAGGGATACCAAATGTTTGATGAAATGCCTCAATGAACTTTATTAGTGAGTTATAACCAATTTCTTTGACGGAAAATGTTAAATGTACTAAAATACAAAAACAAATTATTAAATTGTAAAAATTAATAAGAAGTTAATTAGTTTTTCTAATAAGCTAGTTAATTTTTATCATAGAAACTTGATATATAGTTAGATTTTTGTCTAAATTTCCATGAGCCAAAACAATACTAGAGACTGGCTATAAGGGACAACACACCTAACAATACTAATATATTCTTTATTTGGTCTCTCATTATTTTATTAATGAAACTAAAATCTTTTTTCTTCATGATTTGGTTAGACAATAGATTCAAATAACTCATTTTTCTTTGTGAAATACTATGGATTTAGCAGCTATAGTAGAAGCATTGGAGAATGGATGTCATAACAACGAGTCAAGTACTCCATCCCAATCTATTGGGATGGATGAGCACATCAATTACCTTTGATTAGGTTAGTGGTAATCTTCTTCGTTTTCTATTTCTTTTGCCTAAGTCTCTGCTTATCTATATTTAGTGTAATAAACACAAGGGTTGTAACTGTGTTTGAGATTATTATAGATTTATGACTCTGTGATTGTGCTCTATATTGCAGAGTTTGAGTTTTTGATTATTTTGGTATTCATTAAGAAACATTGTAAAGTTGTTGGAAACTATTATAGAGTTTCAACTATGTGATTGAGTTCTATGGGGAATTTGAAATTCTTTTGGATTTATTACTCTGTTATCAAGTTCAGCATTGTAGAGTTTGAGTTTGTGATTGTTCTAGTATTAATTAAGAATATATTATTTAGTTAAATGGAGTCATTTGCAAAGTTTAGGCTTTGTTATTGAGTTCTGTGTGGAGTTTGAGATTCTTATGGACTAATAACTCAATGACTGAGTTCTATATTGTTGAGTTTGAGTTTGTAATTGTATTAGTATTCACTAAGAATACATATGTCATAGAGTTTTATATGGAGTTTGAGATTATTGTGGATTTATAACTCTGTGGTAAGCCAATTTGAGTTTGTAATATTTTTGATATTCATTAAGAATATATGACCTGAATCAAACATGTCAAATTGTCTAGACTAGTAGAAAAGCACCTATCGAAAAACGCTTGAGAAAGGAGGCTTTAGAAACCATTCAGAGCACCATTTCGAAACCGATTAGAATTTATCTTTCATATTTAGTACACCAGCTCGCTCTGAGAGGCATTGAATGAGGACAAGCTATTGGAAACAATAACAGATTCCAAAGTCTGTAGCATGGAGCTTTGATGGCTTTTTAATCATATCATTAGCATAGACGATCAATAATTACTAGCTTTTGTTGGTTCTATTTTTTCTTGATGTGTCTATTTTTTGGATGAGTAGTGGGATGGGTGGGAGTTGAGATTAGATTTACTTAATGATTTGATGCTTGGATAAGAAGAAAATTTCTAACATGAGTGTTGCATTTATTTTTTTCCAGGTGCAGGAAGACTTGGGCTTCAAATTCTAGTAGTTTTTTTTTTTTTTTTTTGTGCGATGTACGCTTTTAGTATCTCTTGGTTGTAAATTATGGAAAGTTAGTACCTAGCTATTTAGTTTTCAATGACATTTTTATTTTTTCATGGGAATCGTTTGCTATATTGGATGATATGTATTTCGTTAAGTAAATATTACACTATATGGTTGTACCTGTTATAAACGACATGAAATTGTCGTTATACTTCATGGATGTACAGGTACTACAAACAACGGGAAAATTGTCGCTATATTGCAATCATGTGCAGGTGTTATAAAAAATGCGAAAGTCTCTCATCATATTTCATGAGTGTGTATTTATGAATCTATGTATTATAGTGTAAGAATGTGCAGGTGTTATAAAAAATGCGAAAGTCTGTCATAATATTTCATGAATGTGTATTTATGAATTTATTTATTACAGTGTAAGAATGTATAGGGTCTCTAACGACGATAAATTTTATCTCTATAATTGCATTTCATGATGGGAAGCATTTTTAACGACAACTTCTATTATTGTTAATTGGTACGAAACGCTTTAGCGACGGTATTGGTCGTCGTTAAAACTTTTTCTATGTGGAGGTAAATATTTATAACAATGGCAATTGTTGTCATTATTGACCAACTCTTTAACAACTGTTTTACCTGATGTTAAATATTTTACTTCTAATGACACCTTGCTCCGTCGTTATTGATTTAACTTTAACTACTGATTAAGTAAACTGTTGTAAATATTTTTAACGATGGCTAGATTTTGCTATTGTTGATCCTAGACGTTATTAACGTCGAAAGTAATAACGACGATGGACGACGGGAAATTTTTCCCATCATTAATAGTATTAACAACGGTAAATTAAGCTTTCAACGTCCACAAGCACTGTCATTAGTAATCCTTTCTCTTGTAGTGAAATGTGGGCTTTAGAATATTTCACTCCTTGAAAAAACCCAATTGATTCAAAAAGAGAGTACAATTTCAAGTACAAGTACGATGAGACAATTGAGTGGTAACAAGGCATGGTCGGTCGCCAAATGGTACACAAAGGTAGAAGGTATGTGTTACATGATACCCTTCCACGGTCGCCAAGGCTTGGTCTTGCTAGTAACGGCTTCAATCCGTACCGTCTTATGAATACTACTTATAGTACATGGCCAGTGGTGTTGATCCCGTACAACTTGCCCCCATGGCTATGTATGAAGCAATCGTCATTCATTCTTTCTTCGATTATTCCTGGGAAATCGGGCCCTGGACTTGACATTGATGTGTACCTACAACCATTACTGCATGAGTTGAAATTGTTATGGGAAGGTATTGATGCATATGATGCCTATAGTGGACAAAACTTTAGGATGCAAGGGGCTATAATGTGGACTATCAATGACTTTCCTGCATGTGCTATGTTGTCTGGTTGGAGTACAAAGGGCTACACAGCTTGTCCTTATTGCACTGAACATACACATTCTTATAAGTTTGGGGGCAAGATTTGCTATAATGGACACCGTAAATGGTTACCTAATAATCACCCTTTTCGATCTCAGAGTCAATTGTTTGATGGGACAATGGAGTATGCTTGTGCTCCTACTCCGGCATTAGGGACTGATATCTTGAAAGCACAAGAACAAGTTCGTTATAAGTACGAAAAAACCCAAAAGACTAGTAAGAAGAAAAGAGAAAGGCACCACATAGACAGTTCAATAGAAAGAGTGGACAATGAGGAAGTGCTTTGGAAGAAAAAAAGCATATTTTTTGACTTGCCATATTGGGAGTACAATTTCCTTCGACATAATCTAGATGTCATGCACATAGAGAAAAATGTGTGTGATAATGTTCTGGGTACGCTATTACATATGGAGAGAAAGACTAGAGAGAATGAAAAGGCAAGACGGGCCCTTGAAGAAAGGAACATAAAGCCACATCTTTGGCTACAACCTTGTCCTAATAGAGATCCGTACATGCCTCCAGCTTCTTACTATATGTCTTCAAATGATAAAGAACGGTTTCTAAGAGTTATACAGAAACTTAGGATCCCAGATGGATATGGATCTAACATCTCCAGATGTGTGAAGTTGAAACAAAGAAAACTCTTAAACCTTAAGAGTCATGACAACCATGTTCTTATGCAAGATATTCTTCCTGTAGCTTTACGAGCATCCAATGCCACACAAGTCATTGAGTTACTTTCAGACTTGTCTTCCTTTTTCAAATACTTGTGTTCTACGACTCTCGACCCAAATATGCTCGATCTTCAACAATCGAACATTATTCTTACACTTTGTGAGATGGAGATGGAATTTCTACCTACATTTTTCATAGTCATGGTTCATCTACTAATTCATTTAGTAGAGGAGGCTAAGCTTGGTGGGCCTGTTCACTATAGATGGATGTATCCGATTGAAAGGTTAGCCGATAATGCTTCATTTACTTTTATCTCTCATATTTGGCATCCAGTAATTGATCTCACGTGTTGTTTATATTTATGTAATAAAGGTATTTGTCCCATTTGAAAGCATACGTAAGTAACCAGGCACGGCCAGAAGGGTCCATTGCTGAAGGCTACATCATGGAGGAGACTATTACATTTTGTTCTAGATACTTAGAAGGTGCTACGACCATTTTTAATAGACCCAAAAGAAATGATGATAATGGTTCAAGTATGGGTAAATACTTGTTAAAGTCTGGGGGTCGTGCAATTGGAAAAGAGAAAATTGCTCGCCTTGATATGAGAAGTAAGGAACAAGCGCATCGTTATGTGCTACTTCAGCTAGATGAAATCAAGGAACTTGGTGAGTAAGTGTTAATAGAAGCAACTTTGTCAATATTAACTATTTTTGTTCAACCTGCTAATAATTTCCTTATTATAGTAAATTTTTAAATGAAAAACGACGAGCATATTTGCATAGAGGTCGATCTAATGCAACATTAGAAAATCAGTGGATTGTTGAAGAGTTTTCTGAGTGGCTTCAAAACCAGGTTAGTATATTTTATTCGATGGTGAAGTTGATATTATATATTCACCATTAATTTTGATACTACCTTTTATTCTATTAAGGTGCACAAAATTGATGCAACTACCGAAGAAGGCCGATTGAGAAGGGCTTTAGCTGGTGGGCTAAATCAGTATGCTAAAAGAATGAAGGGCTTTGTCCTTAATGGATACAAGTTTCATACAGAAAATCGTGAACGCTATATGAGGACACAAAATTCTGGGGTCATGGTCGTAGCTGATGGACAAGTTTACTATGGCAAATTGACAGACATATATGAACTAGACTATTATGGGAGTTGTAAAGTTGTCATTTTTCTTTGTGATTGGGTAGATATAAATAGGGGCTTAAGAACATTTAGAAATGATGGTGCTTGTGTGAACTTCTCTAAGTTGATGCATCCGGGTCGATTGTTGAAAGATGATCCATTTTTTATCTCATCTCAAGCAAAGCAAGTTTTCTATATTCAAGATGAGATGCAAAAGGGATGGTATCATGTCATAAAGACTAAACCTAGGGACTTGTATGATCTAGGCGAGATTTGATCTTTGTTTTTTTAGAGTTGTGAAATAATGTTACGTGTTGTTTCATTTTGTCCATGTATGTTAGTTTTCTTTTGTACGTGTTGTTTTATTTTGTCCATGTATGTTAGTTTTCTTTTGTACATGTTGTTTCATTTTGTCCATGATCTTTGTTTCATTATTGATTATTTGTTTTAGGGAACATATTTGCTTCTCATTTTATTTTTGTACGTTCTATTATATATCTACTAATTCTTTTGTTTTTGGAAAAGCGTGGATTCACAATGAGGAGGTTTTTTAGAAGTGGCAAATCAGTGCAATCCTCAATAGCAACACCGGAAAATGAAGGAGGTGATGACAGTCGGCCAAGACCGTCAACATCTGAAGCAGAGGGACCAGTCAGGGAAGCTGGTGTTTGGTCCATTGATGTGCCATTTGATGAGAGGGAGCTACTTCAACTTATCGGTAAATGTTTTCAATTTTATAGCATTAATTATGGTAATAATTTTCCAATCAATTAGAAAAGTAATGGTATATCTTAATCGTTAATAGATGGCCAAGGTAATTTGAGTACCTTAAGGACGATACCAGTTAAGGAAGTATGGCATCTTCCTAAAGGTGTAAGAATTATTGTGCGGTTCAATGACCTACGCCAACCAATTAGAAAAGGTGGCGATTTGTTGATCCGGTTTATTGGAGAGGTTGCAAAAAGGGACGGTTTTGTCCGCTCGGAGTAAGAGATTGGCGTACGATGAATAACCAATACAAAGCAGAAGCTATTGAGGTTATCCGAGTAAGTATCATTTATGTCTGAAGTTTACGTTATATATATGATATAATATGTATGTCTGAAGTTTTTGAACTTTATCATTGTATTAATTAAGATTTTATTCCTTTGCCTTTTTGTGACATTATTGTTAGATTTTATGTTTTAGGGAAAATTTTCAATGCCCAGTGATGTATTGATTGATAAATCAATACTACAGGATCTTGACAAAATGTGGAGGGGTTATAAGACGAGCTTAAAAGCGCAATATTGCCAAGGGAACAAAACTGAGGCTGAAGTTATTGCAACAGTGCCACGAGGAGTTAATCGTGACCAATGGATAACTTTGGTACCTTTTTGGTTTTCTCCACAAGGCAAGGTAAAACAATTTCTTTTTAAGTAATTTTTGATTGGTCAAAAAGGGGGAAGCAGATTGATATTGATTATGAATGTAAAGTTTTTCTTGGATTGATGTTGATTTCCAATGTCAGGAGAAGAGTAAATGCGGCAAAGAAGCACGTGCCAAGCAGAATCAGTTTCACACTACTGGTTCAACAAGTTATGCCAATAAAAGAGATAGTTTTGTAAGGACTTAAGTATATGTTTAGTGTATTATTACTATCTACCTGTTAAATTAGTTAAGACTTATGTTGACGTGTTGATTCTAGGAAATTAATAAAGGGAGGAAGCCCACAAGTATAGAGTTTTACCAAGAAACTCATACCAGGAAAAGTGGTGGCTTTTTTGAGAACACGGTTTCACAAGAATTTATGGTGGGTTTTATTATTGTCTCACATTTCTTTTAATTTAAATGTATTAAATGTCTTTTTCTCTTCTTTGTAGGATACAGCTAGAAAAATAGTTGAGGCTCGACTTGGATCTTTTTCCAAACCTCGATCAGAAATCGAGGAGGAAGTATTTGCAGAGCTAATGTATGAACAGGAAAATCCGGGCTACCGAGCGGTAGGCTATGGATTTGGCGTGAAGAGGAGTGATATATACGGAGTCAGGGGTGAACTAAAGAAAAAGGGACTCGACCGTACCGGTGATCATGTCGAATTACAAAATATGAAAATAGAATTGGCCAATGTAAAGCAGCAAATGAGAAGGCTCCTACCCATCTATGATGCTGTTTCTTCTGGCCAAGCATCATATGAAATGATAGCAGAAGGTCGAGCAATTATTACTGCGGTTGCTGATCCGGTAAGATAATCTATTTAATTTGTATTTGTTTTTACTATAATGCAAATAACCGCCTTTCTAATCCTTTGTAAATAATGAAATTGATGATGTGAATGATTGAGACAAAAAGTGGCATTGGGGTTGGTACTTTTGGAGAACTATATGAATTTACCATATGAACCAAAATTTTGGATCAGATATACTAAATCTATTGTGTTATCTATACAGGGTAGAGATGAATCGAGATCAGGTGACGGTGAACCCCCAAATTTTTTTGCATCTCCAAGCACGCCAAGCTCATTTGGTTGATTGATATATTTGTGAAGAATGTACTTGACTAAGTTAGCATTGTATATTTTTTTTTTTTTTTAGCTATTAGATTAATTATGTTGATATTTGGAGTGAAAAAAATCTCAAATTTTGTATTGAACTATCAAAGTACATTGACAATGATGTAATATTTTGATTGTCGAATTCGGAATTTTATGAAAAATTTATCAGTTTAGTTGATATTTTTTTATTAAGTAATTTTGTGTATATATATGTATGTATATATATATATATATATATATATATATATATGTGTGTGTGTGTGTGTGTGTGTGTGTGTGTGTGTGTGTGGAAAATATGCACAAATAAATAGACAAAATGTCTATGCTAAGAAGTAAAAGTAGGGTATTTAAAAACTCAAAAAATCTCGACAATAAAAAACGCCGAAAAATATCTGCGTTTATAAGCACCGATAGAGTACCGGCGCTTATAAACTCCGAGAGAATACCGGCGCTTATAAGCGTCGACAATCTCGGCGTTTATAAGCTCCGAGATTCTCTCGGCGTTTATAAGCGCCGGTATTCTCGGCGCTTTTATTTTTCGGCGTTTTTTTTTCTCGGCGCTTTTTTGCGCCGAGAATTCCAAAAAAAAGCGCCGAGATTTACCCCTTTTTGTTGTAATGGATGTGTCCTTTCAGTGGTGGCTACCCATAATTGGGTGGTTCATCAGTTGGATGTAAACGATGATTTTCTTCATGGAGATCTTGATGAAAATATTTATATCAAAATTTTTAAGGTTTTGAATGTCTGCATAAAGATCAAGTGTGCCAACTTTGAAAGTCACTATGTGGTCTTAGAAAAGCTTCTCATAATAAGTTTACTGCAACCTTAATTGATGCCAATTTTCAACAATCTAAATTAAAATTATTCCGGCTTTACTTTTCTCAACGATCAGTTTATTTGAAAGCCTTATTTTATTTTGATGACGCAACTGTAATAAGAAATTTGGGATAAAGGACCTAGGACCCATAAAATATTTTTTGGGCATCAAGGTCGCACATTCATTGACTTGTGATCATGTTGAACCAACACATATATGTACTGGATATTTAAGCAAGGTCGGTCTACCCGAGGCTAAGCCAACTTGCATCCTGACAGTCCAAAACCATCATTTAATTGACAAGGAGGGTAAACTAGTAGGGGATCCAAGTCAGTATAGACAGTTAGTGGGTCATGTTTATAACTAGAACCTAAGAGCTTGCTACTCTAGATGAGCGAGTACGTTAGATATATGATTGAGGGGGTAATTACTATACAATAATCAGATAACGATAAGCTAAAACCTTAAATTAGGAAATTGGACCCAAAATAAAAAATAGATCGATTGGTGGACGTGCCAAACAAATAAAGGGGGAGAAGGAAGAGTATACATGTCGGAGATCATCTAAAAAAATAAAAAAAGAAAATTGGAGACCACATGAAGAGGATCATCTCTCCTCCCGTCATATGATTTAACGCCTCTTCCTTTTATGATACACAAGTTATCAGCCTTCTGCTTAACTTGGGCTTGTTTTACTTATTATTAAATATGGCTCATGCTAGCCTAATCATCCCACTAGTCCACAAATGACCTAACTAGTCGGACCTTCATCTCCCTAGCCTATTAAGGTCTTGAGAAGACCCTAGGCCGGTCCTATACTAGCCTTTTTTTATCACATTTCTTTTAAGGGCTTTAGCCAAATATTTTGATATACCTACTTGATCCTATTAAAATTTTAGTTATTCATTATTCTGTCTATTTATTACTAGCCTTAACTATTATCTTATAAGGACGGAATTGACTTGAGCATCGGAGGGATCCCCGTGGGTTATTCCACAAGCATCTCTAACCGTTTGTTTGGTCTTGCAGGACATATCAAGCTGAGCATGTAGCTAGAGCTTGAATTTCGTTCATCCTAGCTAACTCCACGTCAAACACAACTCAAATATGATGAATAAGCAGATTGGCTAAACTCATCTTAAATAAGTCATTTACAAATTTGGACTACTACTCAACCTCACTTCAGTTATGCAATATGTGTTGTAAGTTAGTTTATGCATGCTCCAGGAGAGCCACATCTTGAAGTAGTGGTATGCATTTTACAATATTCGAATGGAGCTTAGGGGGAAGGCATTCTACTTCCATTCGAATATGACTTCAAGTTACAAGCTTATCATGATGTTGGCTAAGCGATTTATCCTACTAGCTGCCGGTGTACCTCAAATTCTATTCTGTTCTTGGGTGGAGTCTCTATTTCATGGCATTCAAAGAAGTAGTTTGTAATATCTCATTCTTCAATTGAGGCAGAATATCATGCCACGACCGCCATGACCTGTGAGCCTGTATGGTTACCTCAGTTGCTTTTATTGATCTTGATGTACGTGTTGATCAATCAGCTTACTATGTTGAAATAGTCAAGTTGTGCTTAATATTACACCAGATCTGGCACTTCTGAATGCATGAAGCATATCAAGATAGATTGTCATTTTGTAAAGGAATATCTCCTAGCAAAGGACATTGCTCCTACTTTAATTAATTCCACGAGCCACTGGGCCGATCTTTTCAATCAGGCTCTCGAGTTTCTATCATTTTCTTTACTTCTAGCAAGTTTGCATTGTCAATTTACATGTTCCAACTTGACAGGGAGTATTAAATTTTTTTTTTTTATTTGTTATTAGTGGGAGTTAACCGTACATTTTATAGGATTGAATGGAGCTTTTCTGCTCCCCTGACCTGCCTCCTTGATGATCACCACTGATGGTGATTTATTTTGGTTTTAATTGTACTTTGGTATCCTAGGCTAGCTAGATGGTGTCTTTTGATTTTTGGGGTTGTACTATAAATACATTTGTTTGAAAATGAAAATTATCATTGGGCTTCTCACAGTTTTTTCCTACTCAAGGCAAGGCATGCATGTAAATTCTAGGAGATGAGTTATTCTAAATATTCAAGATCATAAAATTATTTCTTATTTAACATGTCATTTTCTTATTTTACATGTCATATCCACCCTACATTGTTGGATTTCGTATGCATCCTTCCACAAGTTTTGTTTCATATAACTTATTTCTAAATCTATCGTACACTCAATATATGATAATGGTGTACTCGACGATGGTATCTGTACTTTGATTAACAACTAGATTACTACTAAATCTAAACATTTTTTTCTTACACTGAGTTTACGCTTGTGAAGTCTCTGACACTTCTTGTATAACTTCTTTTGATCTTTTCATCATAAAAGCTCTAACAGCAGGTATAACCCTCTCATTGCTCTTGATTATAACCAAGAACAGAATCCTATAAATGACTACCATTCCAATCAGGATTCCAAGATCAACCCACTTAGAGTAACCAACATCCATTTGCCAAACATGCCTTAGGATTTCTTCCCCATTAATGGTGTTTGCTTTTGCATGAATGCCATTAAAATTTAGCCCTTGAAACTCATTCTTGAATAGTCCTTCGTATGCATATCTATGTAAGGAGATATAGTAAACTGGGTATCGCCAAAAGAGTGTGGGCATATCGTCTGGTAATCGGAAAAACCCTCCTCCAAGTATCATAAGCCCTTGAATTCCTGCCCCAGTGATTATTCCCATGAGAAAATTTGGAACTAAGCTCGCCACAATCATCATTAGGCTTTCAATCAAGAGCATACTAGCAAAGAGAACCAAGGCATAGTATATGAAGTGTTGATAGCCTTTATGGAGTCCAACAAGGTAATAAGTGATCACTCCTGGGATGAAAGAAATAAGGAGCAAGTACGGAATAGAAGAGATTGTGTTTCCAAATATAAAGGCACTTGTGTCGTAGTGTCCATTTAACCTTTCTCGTTTAAACACCTGGAATGCAATGAATGATCGCATCAGAAAAGGCAATATCATACATAACACAAATATAAAGTGGAGTCAACATGGGCCGGGATGTACGATACCTTGCTTGAACAATTATAAAGAGACTGTGTTCGAGACAAGATTTTGTGGGGTCTGTGACCTAAACAATTACACTATGGCACAGTGTTTTAAGGCATTAATTAACAATTGAAAACTATTTTAATTACACAATGTTGTTTAAACAAATAAGTAAATAAGGGTTTGATGCTCAGGTGGAGTATAATTCTTTAGTTGTTTACTTGGTCAATAATAGGATCCTTTTTAGGGCCTAGACTCGGTGAGATAGATTGCTATTTGGTCCAAGTTGTAGGTGCTTTATTTTGATCTTTATCTGTCATCAGTTTGAACCACATTATGATTAATGAGCATTTTTAAAGTATCAAAGTACTATTTTGAACCAAACCATCAACTACTCCAGATAAGTGTCAATGACAGGACATGACTAATTGTTCATTTAGGTGCATCCTAGCTAAATCTAATATTTTGACTTTTACTAATATATAATCCAGTCTATTTTGACCTAATTCAACTTGCTCGAATTTGGACCCACAACATTCAAAACTATCCAAAAGAGACTCCCTTGAATGACCAAGTGAGATTTTATGGAGCTTAAAGCACGAAAATTACCTTCATGTCCTCAACAAAAGAAGGAAATCCCCCAATTGCCATGAAAGTTAAGAACGAAGCAACAAACATTAGTAAAGATCCTCTAGCCTGCAATTAATGAACGGTTGCAAGAGGTTAATTTTTGTCTTTATTACCTATTTACAAATCAAATTAATTTTATTTGTAAACAATCCCGAGATTTTCCTTAAAAGTGACAATTAAAAATAGGACATTAGTAAACTTCATACATGAAATCTAGGCAAGAGAAGATGGGGCTAGGGACTGGTTTAACTAGTTATATTAAAAACCGAGTAAAAATATTTGAAAAGAAAATTGTCATACGTGCTTATTCTATACATGCTAAATTCATTTTCTCAATAAATCATGCTTCTAGTATTTTTCTTATTTTTACCAAATGAATAGCCATTAGGATGAAAATGTTGCATGACATGGTAGTTAATTGAATACGATTATTAAAAGATAAAAATAAATTATTACTAGGTGATAATTTTATTAAAAAAAAAAACTTTTAGCCATGTATATTGGATCCATTGATTGAAAATATACTTGAGTCATTGTAAAATATGTGAAGTGATTAATAAAAACAATTTTAACTAAATTAAGTACGCTTACCATTTCTGACATAAAATTGAAATATATTTATTAAATCAGTCATATACTAAAAAAGGTACTTTTATCAAAATAAAAAGATAATATTTATTTTATGATGACCTAAACTTAAAAAGGTGATATTTACTGTAACGCAACAGGATATGGTGGACAATGATTGGCTGAGCGAACTCGTGAGATCTTGAAGATCGCTTTAGAATTTATAGTCTGAGAAGATCAACTCTTATTGAGCTCAAGCTAAATCAATTGCCTTCTTAAGACAACTTAGCTCGAGGCTTAAGCCAATGGCCTAAGTCATTATTGAGCTAAAGTATGAGTCTAAATGAGCATAAACAAACCATTTGTTTGATTTTTATGATTCGAACTCAATTTTAAATAAGCCTAAAAGAGCCCATTTACACTTGGAGAAGCTCACTTAGGTAAGCACAAAGTCGGTGAGTTGACTCAGGTCTAAAGAGTTCATATTCAACTAGACTCATTAGTGATAGAAAATTGTTGCTATTCTATTAGAAGGTAAGGAAAAATTTTAGCAATTTTTTGGTATGGTTTTAAGTCAATTTCAGAAAGTAAATAATATATTTTGGAAATAACATTTCTTGTTTTTAGTGTCTTATTTTTAGTTTTTTTTAACTTGATTGAAAGTTACAAAAACAAAACAAAAAACGAGAAAAAAGAAATATAGGTTTAGTTTCCTGAAAGCTCCAAAAAAAAAAAAGAGAAAGAGAGAGGGAGAGAGAGAGAGATCTACAAGCAAAAAAAAATATTTTCAAAACTTAATTATGAGTTATCAAAAAAATAGCAATAAAAAAAAAGTGATATTAAAAAGTGTTACAAATCACACCGTGATTCCATATTTCCGCATATTATAAAGTATGAGGTATTGTGTTTGAATAGTTACTCGCCTCCTCTAATGTTTTGTAACCCTCATTAGAGTATTGTTGCATTTCTTTATTATTAAAAAAAAATTGTAACCCTTAAATTATTACGGTTTTATTTTTTTCACGAAAATCACCAAAAATTTAGTCGCTGTTTCAAAAAATCGCATAGATTTTCTAATTGTTCAATATCATATCTAAACTTTTCAAAATTTCTGAATGTCCCTTCTTATGTAATTTCATTAACAACGGTTAGTTTTTAGTGATGTGACATTATGTAAAAAAAAGAGAAAATAATTCTAAAAAATTTGGAACTTACATGTAAAATAATTTAAAAATATTTAAGAAATTATTTTAAATATTTAAAAAGTTAGTAAATATTTAGAAAAATAACTCATTGCCCCTATTGTCTGTAAATCACATCATTACTTTGATAATCGCAACTTCAGTTAAAAAAAAAAAAAAAAAAAGAAGGGGCTAAATTATTTCAGTAAGTTACCTGGATAGAGTTGTAGCTGAATCCAAGATTGAAAAATATAGTGCCCAATCCAAAAGCCAAAGTAACATAGACGGCAAGGCGCAACCAATAGTACCCCAAATCACGGCACATGTTCACACATGATCTTCTCGTCAATACAACACATTGTCTTTTGAAACTAGCTCCCTCTCTTTCCTTCTCCAATGTTTCATGTTGCTGTTTTTGCAGTGTTAGATTCAGAAAATTTTTTAAAAATTAAATTATTGTTTAGTAATGATTCCAATAGGAAAGAGAGAGAGAGCGCATTACCTGATTCGTTATTTCGGAGACGAGGGTTTGAACTCGTGAGTAATTTTGAGATGATTTGTATGAATTTATGAGAATTTGGATCACCTCCTCTATTGGTCTTTTCTTCCCTTGTGTTCCTTGCTCAATGTCCTGATATCAAATAGGAAGAAGAATCCTTTTGATACCGATACTAGTTTGCATTAAATATATTTGAAAATGGTTCGAAATAAAAATATGGATCCAGCTAAGTTATTTGGTCTAAGATTAAATTGAACTAGTAACTTAACTAGTGTTTAAATGTTAGTCTATACTAAAATTTTGGACCAAACCAAATTACGTAGAGAGAATAAAATATAAATAGAAGAAGAGGGTACCTCATCAAAATCCTTGTTTATCGTATGAAGGAAATGATCAGATGGATTCTGGAAAGTCGGGCATGGAAATCCATTTATCGCAAAGAACTACACCATGTTATCAGGTTTTGTTAAGAAGGCGAGCACAAATATCATTAAAAAACTGAAAAGAACATATATTAGCCAAATAAAATCTAGGCCCAAACTGACTTCTCCTACACAAGTATCATTAAAAAAACGAAAAGAATATATATTAGCCAAATAAAATCTAGGCCCCAACTGACTACTCCTACACATTTTTAACGGTCTCAACTATTGCTTATAGTGTTGCATCTAGAAATTTAGGCATATGATATTTATTATCTTTAACAAATAAAGAAACACAAAACACATGATCTCTTTATAATATGTAAGTATTTGATTATGATGTGCCACATATGTTCCTATAGTACATTTCATCATGTCTTTTGTGCTACCTTGCTTTGTTTTCTTTTTGCATGTCTCTTGTATAGAGGTGGCAAGTAGGCTAGGTCGGCCCGGAATCCGACCCGACCCACATATATATATATATATATATGTATATGTATATATTATATATTAAAACAGGGGGGGGGGGGGTGTGTTGGACCAGGCCCGGGCCCGGTTCACTGGCCAAGGGGAAACCTAAGCCCGGCCTAGGCCCGGACCCGACCCAACTCAGCCCATGGCCACCTCTACTCTTATATCTTAAAAATTGTACTTTAGAAAATTCATTTGTCGTATTAATCATCAAAATAAATAAATAAATAAAATAACTATTTATATGATAAACATAAAAATTGTTGATTATATACTTCAAATGATCTTTTTGAACACTCTCATTACTAAATGATACTTGTTATAGCCAATCTACATTGAGCCCAATGGAGCCATCAATTGTTCTATCGTATAATTTTGCACGTATTATATTATATTGATTTCAAGAAAAATTAGAATCCGGAGAGGTTCTCGGTCCCTTCAATGTCTCTATGTATCGAGTTGTGTACGCATCGTGTTGTGTATCTAATTATACACATGATATACAATGGTCAAGATTACAAAACAACATTATTATATTAATTGAAATATTCTTAATAAACTAATGATGCTGTACCATGCGCAAATGGATGTATAATTAACTCAATTTTTTGTTAGTTATAGTGTTGGGATCAATCTTTTATTCTCCAGCATCGCCAGCTCTTCTTCCCGTATAAATACATGTTAGGTTATGTCTCAAATTTCTTGGATTTATGAAGAAGGCAGTAAGCAAGCCAATTGATCGAAGAACAATGCAGAGAAGGCTCACGCAGGGGCGTTGCCGATCGATCAGGCACCTAATTGGCAACGTGACTTAGGTCACGGCTGCGGCTTATAAATAGAAGAGTTTCCGTATGTTTTCAGCCGCGCGAGAGATCCAAAAAGCATTGAGAGCAACCGTTTAGAGAGAGAAAAGAGAGAGAGAGAGAGGAAGTGAATTGTAATTCTTCCATTGTTTCTCGTTCAATAAAAGTTCTCCATCTCCGCCCGTAATTTTTTTCCCTCTCAAATGTAGAGGGGTTTCCACGTAAATCACTGTGTTCTTTTGTTTGTTCTCTTTTATCCGTGTTTTGCTTCTCGTATTTGTTATAGTATTTGAATCAAATCCAGTCTTAGGTGTTAAGTTCCGCTTCTCAAATTGATATCAGTGTATATCAGATTTGAGTCCAATTCCTCATAAATTAATATCAGAGCATATCAAATCTGTCAAGATTTTTTCCACAATTGGTATCAGAGCCCTAGTTGTTCGATTTGGTACGATGACGTCTGCAATTAAATCTGAAGTTGAGAAGTTTGGTGGTCAAGGGAGTTTCAGTTTATGGCAGGTTTGCATTAAGGGCATCTTGACACAGAGTGGCTTGAAGAAAGCCTTGGATGAAAAAAAAGAAGAAACCAGAGAGTTAATTAGAAGGACAATGGGAGAGGTTAGACGAAAAGGCTATCACCACTATTCAGATGTGTCTTACCGATGATATTTTGACAAAAGTTTTGGAAGCGAAGACTGCTAAGGAGTTGTGGGAGAAATTGCAGGATATGTTCTGTTTCAAGTCAGTCACCAACAAACTTGCAGTTAAGCGTCGATTGTTCACCTTTTGTATGTCAGAAGGTACGTCACTTAAGAATCATATTAATGAGTTTAATTCCATTATTCAAGAATTAAAGGAGCTTGATGATGCCCCTAAGGATGAAGATCAGTCTATATTATTGTTATGTTCACTCTCTATCTCTTATAAAGGCTTCGTTAAAAGCATGATTTATGGTGATAGAAAAATCATCTCTGTTGATGAGATTAAGAGAAACTTACTGAGTAAAGAAAGAGTAGATAAGGAATTATCTGATTCTGTAAATAACTCATGAATTGGTCTATTTGTGAGAGGAAGAACTAAGAATTGAGTATCTAATTATGATGGAAACTCATCTAGGTCTAAGTATAGATATAAAGATTTATCCTGTAATTACTGTCATAAGAAAGGGCACATTAAGAGAGATTGTTATAAGCTTCAGAAGAAATTAAAAGCTGATAACATTAAGGACCAGAAAAGGCCCGCATAAGCTAGTGTAGTTGAAGATGAGTTTAATGATGGTGTTCTGCTAGTGACCGAATCTCAGTCCAGATCTAAAGATAATTTGATACTGGATTCGGGTTGTTCTTATTATATTTGTCTCAATGGAGACTGGTTCGCCACATATGAGTCAATTCAGGGTGAAACCGTTCTAATGGGTAACGATGTAGTATGCAAAGTTTTGGGCATAGGTACAATCCGAGTTAAGATGTTTGATGGCACTGTTAGAACTTTGAGTGATGTTCGTCATGTTCCATATTTGAAAAAGAATCTCATCTCTTTAGGTATCCCTAATTCTCATGGGTACAAATACACAGCTCAAGGTGGAGTCTTGAAGATCAATAAGGGTGCTCTGATTGTTATGACAGGCAGAAAGGTAGGAACTCTGTATGAACTTATTGGTTCCAGAGTGACAGGATCAGTGGCTGTTTCTACAGCATCTATGTCAGAGTCAAATGAAAATTGCGTTTATGGGAAGCAGAAAAGAGTTAGCTTCAATCAGGCAGAGCATAAGACTAAAGGATTTCGTTTATGGGATTGTAATTCTCATAAATTTCTAACGAGTAGAGGCGTCACGTTTGACGAGTCTTCGTTATTTCATCCATAGAAGACATCATCAGTTTGTTCTGACTTAGGTCAGGCGCAAAGGTCAAAGGTAGTTCAGCTATAGTTAAGTAACACAATTCAGCATTAGAAAGTTACTTATGCTCTCACGATAGCTGATTCAGAAGACGTGTCAAGAACTAATTCAGAAAAGAAGAAGATTGACTTTGCTAATAACCTCACTGATATGTTCACTAAAGTGCTACCTAGCTGAAAGTTCAAGCATTGACAGGACTCAGTTAGGTTTTCTGTTTTGTTGAGATAACCCCGTGTGGGGTGTTTTGTAGAGAAGGTAGAGAAGTTCTTTTGTTTGAAATTTGAGCTAAGGTGGATATTTGTTAGGTTATGTTTCAAATTCCTTGGATTTATGAATAAGGCCGCAACACCTAATTGGTAGCGTGACTTAGGTCACAGCTGTGGCTTGTAAATAGAAGAGTTTCCAAATGTTTTTTGCTGCACGAGAGATCCAAAAAGCATTGAGAGCAGCCGTTTAGAGAGAGCCAAAATTAAGAGAGAGAGAGAGAGGAAGTGAATTTTAATTCTTCCATTGTTTCTCATTCAATAAAGTTATCTATCTCCGCCCATAGTTTTTCCCCCTCTCGATTGTAGAGGGGTTTCCACATAAATCACTTTGTTCTTCTATTTGTTCTCTTTTATCGGTGTTTTGCTTTTCGTATTTGTTATAGTATTTGAATCGAATCCAGTCTTGGGTGTTAAGGTCAGCTTCTCAAATTGATATTAGTGTATATTAGATTTGAGTCCAATTCCTCACAAATTGATATAAGAGCATATCAAAATTTTCAAGATTTTTTCTACAATATATCTATTTAATTAATTATACATTTTATTTATGCTTTCTTTTTTATTTTTTATTATAGAAATGAAACAAGTGAAAATTTTGAAATAGTTTTTCTTGTTAAAGAAATTACCTGAAGTGCTTCCTCAATAGGACCGAAGAAGAGAGTACTACCAGATGATAGAAGACAAAGATTGTCAAAAAGCTGAAATACTTCACTGCTGGGTTGGTGGATGACCACAATTATTGTGCGTCCATCTCGCTTATCGATGCCCGCAATTCCCTTCATCACATAAAACGAGGCTGCGCTATCGAGTCCACTTGTCGGCTCGTCGAGTAAGAGGAGCATAGGGTTCGTTAATGTCTCAATGCATATACTAAGTCTCCTCTTTTGGCCACCACTAAGGCCTCCTATTCTTGTGTGAATCGCGTCTTGCAATCCCATTTCTTGTATGCACTTGTCTCCTCTCTTTCTCTTCTCACTTCTCGGGACGCTTTCTGGTAGTTGAAGTTCACTTGAGTAGTACACAGCTTCTCTTACTGTCAGAGTCGCTATCAATGTGTCATCTTGTGTAACGTATGCCTAAACAATTTTATAAAAAGACAAGAAAGGGTATCACGTCAGATTGTTAAGAACTCCACATGTGGGTTTAGCAAGAAATTCTACATTAGAACTCTGAGAGATAAGAGATCAATATATAGATTTAATGGGTTATCCTATCTAATGCCAATTGCTTTGGGCCTGGGTTTGATTAAATTCCACACAGATTCCACCTAAGAATGTATATATTTATCCAGCACATCATCTATAGAATGATCATGAAAAAATTGTCAAAGAATGTATATATTGTTTAATAAATGATTATTTCAAGCAAATACTTTTATTTATCAATATTCTTTGACAATTCATTGCGGGAGTGTTGTCGAGGAGGTGGAGTTGTTCTTTTTAAACATTTGAGTTGTTCATTTTAACAGATTGTTCATAAGTTACAAAGGCGTATTTTTGATAACATGGAAAAAATTTCATCACTCAAACATCATACAGATTTCTTCTCTTTCCGGAACATGCGTGTTGCACCTTCATGAATTGTCTATATAACATGAGATCGGGTCTTTTTTTTTTTTTTGGGGTGGAGGTTTCAAGTTTAGTGTCCCATAAAAAAAATTATTTTTACAATTGTATATAATAATGAAATGAGAAAACATTTTAAATAAGTGGATGTGCGACATACCGAAGTTCCATAAGCAAGGTCTTGCTTATGACCATTAACTAGAATTTTCCCACTCGTCTTTGCATTTGAATGCAATCTTCCTGCCATTTGAATTATGTCACATATATAATATTTTATGATGAAAGGTGAAGAATTTATATATTTGGCATGATGTTAAGACATTTGGATCTACTCATGTATGTCAAGGCGCGATGCAAAAATTGTGATCAAACTCTAGAGGAGAATTTGATATAGATCAATGGAAATGAAAACTTATTAAAGTTGTCTAGAATCAATTATCCTAAAAGTTTAGAAAGATGGATGAATATTTATAAATGGTTTTATACTCTAATAAAAGAAGATGACTTTAGTCCACTTAACCCATGAGTGTTCGAAGCATTGACAAACACCACATGCGTCTTTCGCAAGATTGAGATGGAGGATATTGGTCACTCCTTCATCACATGCCCAATAGTTTGGGCGCTTTCAGCCTCTTGTTTTTATTGTTGAGCACTTCATTTTATCTTGCTTTCCTCAATTAGAGACACTTTGAATAATGGATCAATGAACCAGAGATCAAATGATCTATTTTGAGAGCTCATGATCTAACACTACAAGTTGTGATTATCAACATTCTTTGATTTAATATACTTTGATTGAAACAAAGAAATAAGATCATTTTTTTAAGAGGAGAGTTTCGACAGTACATAGATGAGCGGGTGCATCTGGTTGCAAATTTGGGTTTTGGGTGGGTGTCTAGTGTGAAGAATTCTCATATGAACTAGAGGAAGTTACTACAAGATGTATTGAGTGGCCTTTCAAATGTTGAGACAAGGATGTTGAAGGAGCCGACCATAATAGATTAACAAGATATTTGTTCTTGGGATTTTGGTGATTACTCTCCATGTGTATCGAATGTGTCTATTATACGTATTTGCTTTGTCCCTGCACTTACTACTCCAAGGGACTTTTACTCTCAATTACCGAAAAAAACGTTATGAATACTAAACCGTATGCATGCGCAATGCCTAACCATAAAAATAAATCTAACTTTCCATTGCCTCCTAACATGTACCCTATATATTCCATGCTAAGGTGTGGCAAAAATACACTACACTTTATTCTTTTTATCCCCTTTCTCAAAATACATAGCTTTTCCTCTCACTATCTCTCTACTTGGACAAAGTCCTTAGCACTTCTAATTGGCGACTAACAAGTGCTCATTAAGAGTCAGATCACATTAATACTAAAAGACAACCACCGACATTACTGTGTGCACCCAACACCGAAGAAATCAGCTTTTATCACAATGGAGTCGTTTTCACGATGCAGTGCCAATCTTCCATTGTCCAAATATAATCTTTCTCATTGTTTTCTGGCTTGTTATGAATGATATCATTGCTGCTGTTGCCTATTGATTATCAAAGTAAATATGATTAATTTAAAAGTGGTTCGATATAAAGTACCTTTTTTTTTCCCCCTAAAGTCAACAAACATTTATTTCACTAAGGCAGTAGAATAGTGATAAATGAGAAAATAGTACTGACCAGCCAAGGCGTTAAGGAGGGTGGATTTGCCACAGCCAGAAGGTCCCATGACTGCCAACACTTCTCCAGGACGAGCGTAGCCGGTAACCCCTTCATTCATATTCCGCGCCGTTATTGTTTTACCAATATGTATTCAAAACAATTTACATACACACGTTCCATTACACACACACACAAAAAAAGCAAAACAAAAACTTCCTCTTTGTATAATATAGTAATAAGGGCTATTCTTATCATACTATAATGTCTTTTCTCTAAATATACTTCAATTGATGTCATTCAATTCCTATACTATTAAATTTATAGTTTCTAAGACTGTCCAAAGAGTATAATCATTCTCATTAGTTAGTGACAATTGGGGATTCCTTGTAGTAACTTAGGAAAAATTAGAACAAAAAAAATAGAGGATAAATAGTAATTTAGTGTAAATAACCCTAAAATATATCAAGTTAATTGCATTTTTTTACTCAGTTGTAACCGTGGTTAAAATATGCTATAATATTACAAGATAGATGTACAGAGTTCTTCTATCAAAGATAGTATATAAGATGATTCGTACTATGTTTGGTGAAGTTACTTTGCTCACCATTGTCAAATTATCATTAAAAAAAAAATTGTATATAAAATGATTAGTAATATTTGTAATCATAAAGAATTCACAAATTGACATGGACAAAAAATATGGCTAGGAACTATAATATATTTTGAAATTGTATCTACCATTTTTTTGTCCCATGTGATATATGTTCTTCATATATCGGGAATTTTAAAACTTATTTATTTATTGCGGACCTCCCCTCTTTTGTTTTTTTTTTTAGACGTAATACTAGATGTAGCTTCGTGCATCTTGATTATTTTATCTGGGAAACCTCAGTGGAGCTGTTTGGCAAAATTCAAACCACATCTCTTATGTATGTGAGGTGAATATTTCAATATCGTATCCTACTGGATCCATAATCTCAGTGTTTATTTATTTTAGGCAAGAAATACGTAAATATTTAGATGTGGCATAGAACTTACGTTGAAGATTTGTAATATCCTTTTTTTTTTTAATCAATATATATTTTTTGTCCGGGGGATTTTTAAATTTATTTGCGTTATAGACCCCTTTTCTGGTAACATGGTACTTGGGGTAACTCGTGTGTATCGTGACTAACTTAGATAGGTAACTCCTATGGAATTGTTTACATTCAACAGCAAGATTTAAACCACATAATTATTATGTATGTATGAGGTGAAAATGTAAAGCATTTTTTTCCTACCCGAGTCAACATCTCGGATATTATTTATTATAGATCAGAAAAGAAATTAAGTAAATACATAGAAAGTACCATGAAGAATGGAGGTAGTGGTGCCTTTGCCATTGGAGACCTGGACCCTCAGGTCCTCCCATGTTAAGTAAACTCCACGTGCTTGGCATTTCTCCATTTCTATTTTGCATGCAACCTCAACCCCCCCACCCTTGCTTTTTATAATGCTTAATTGTACCACGTGTGAACCTTTAATATCTTCTAACAACCAACCACGACCACAATGATAATAACAAATAATAATAATAATAATAATAATAACAATTGTTCACACTTGGTATTGTCCAAGGGCCCGAATAAAATTTTCAAATGAGACTCTTTATATATTACAAATTATAAAATTTAATCATAAAATTTCTGAATACTAACAATTGATAATTTAAAACCCACAATCCCCAAAAATTTGGTGGCTTCGGTTGCTTGAGTTACTTGGGGTTATATCCGGCCCTGTCCACACCAAAGGTCTCTATATTTTATGCACCGTGTCAGTTTCATATTTATATTTTTAATTGTGTCGATTTGGTCCATGTACAATGGGACCTTTCATTTGCTAAGTTGATAGCCAAATTTTTAATAGTCCGACCATTTGTTGGTTTAAATTAGACTAATAGTATTGGAAAAAAATCACATATCGAGCGCAATTAAAGTAAAGTATAAAAACCAACATGCAAAAAATTTTATGTGGAAACACTCATGGAACGAGTGGGAAAATCCACGGGAATAATAACTGCTTAAAGTAGTTGGTTGACTAATAATATTTTAACTTTTGGAGGTGGTTTTCTAATGTGTTGGTTAAATAAAAAATGACAACTTTTTTAAGTTTTGTTTTCTATAAAAAAAAAAGGGTAATATGGTTAACAGAGAAAAATTGTGACTATTAGGGTAAAATCGTAGTTTTAAATATAATTTTATGGCTCTCATTTTTAATAACTTACATCATTGATGTGACAATAATAAATAGAGCTGGCAAAATGTGATCTAACCCATTCGATCAGCTAAGACCCAAACCTAACCCGAAAATTTTAAATTTATTGGGAGCCAAACCCAAAAATGAACCGACCTGAATTTGACCCAATCTGAACTTGACCCGACCCAAGTTGACCCGAAACCTAACATGACCTGACCTGAATATGATCCAACCCAAGTTTGACCCAACCCGTGATGACCTGAGACCTAAACCAGACTTGTCTTATAACCCAAAGTGACCCAACTAGAAATCCAACTTATCATAAAATTTAAACAATGAGCTAATTATAGTTATTTATTTTATAATGTTAGTTGTAATTTATAATGTCAGTTATAATTTAAGGGTCGAATAAATATATTATCAAAATAACATGATAAATTAACCTGAAATCCGACCCGACCTAAGGATGACCTGGCCCAAGGTTAACCCGACCCAAGGTTGACCCGACTCAATGAGACCTGACTCAAGGTTGACCCGAACCCAAGGATAACCAGACCCATGCCTGACCCAACCCAAGAAAGACCCGATGTGACATTAACCCGACCCGAACCAAATATGACTCGACCCAATTGGCAAGTTTAATAATAATTTTTGTCATGAAAATAAAAACTTTTTAAAAAACCCAAATTAATATACGAATCAAGCAATCAAAGAGCCCATTAGGAAACCTAGGAACTGGACCACTTGGGAAAATACTAAGGGACATCCTTCCATAAATCTATTCAACTCCTACAATGAATGTCCCATCCTAAATGACCAAATTAATTTAGTACTAATATACCATTAACTTTTATATATATAGTGTGAGCATTAAATAGAAAATACAAAGTATAAAAATGGCATTGATGGTAGCTATCTAGGGGTTCTAGGTATTTTGGGGTTTATTATTATGTTTGTTTTGTTTTTTCCCCTCTCGGGTGGGTTTCTGGTTCTTTACTTTGATGGGTGCGCTAATTTTATACTGAAAGTTATCTCTCTAACAATCGAAAAGAATCTATGAGTTGTAATGGTAGATTCTGAATGTAATCCTACATCTTTGGGAAACTGTTTCGAACACGTGTGCACAAAAACTTTTATTTTATATAAAATAAATGTATATTATAGTATTATGTATCTAGTTGTCTTTAATCATACTCTTCAAGTGCAACAAAAATTATATAAATCAAAAAGTTCCTACTTATTAAAGCTCGGGAAGTATCCAATATTTGGAGCTGGAGATATCTAATGTAGAAACGTACAGAGTAAAATTGATAGGTTATTGATTGTAGCGAGGTCAAAAACTCTAGCTAGTATGGTAATTGATATGTTGCTGATCTCGGTGAGGTTAAAAAACCCACTAGAGTGTAGCCAAATTTACCACCTTAGTATGCTAAGCTAAGGATGCAAATAGGTAGCCGATTTCACTACCCTAATTGGCTTGACCATAGAATAACTCTCAATCATAGAGGAAAAAGAAAAAAAAGAACCCTCAATTTTATTCATAGTTTAAAACTCAATGGCTTGCATGCTCAACCCAAGGCTATTTATAATTGAAAAACAAATCTTAAACATAATGATAATAAAACCATACTTAATAAAAATAAAGATAAACTATTTTTAATTGATAAATATGAAAATAAAATAATTCTAATTGATAAATATAATGATAAATTATAATAAAACTAAATTAGATTTAAATCTAACTAATTAAATCCTGATCAATTTTCACGACACTTCATGTCATGATATCAAAAGAATATCATATTGTATAAGGTTATATATAATTACAATCATACATAATAATCAGAAACGAGAATAATGCTATGTTTGTTTAAATGAAAGGATAGATTATTGCACTTTCTCATGAAAAAGGTTTCCAAGTGAAAAAATTGTTCTCACACCAATAGAAAATGACTTCACCAATCAAAAACGATGTCTATAACTTCTAATATATTTGTATCATTACTTATATTGTCCTATATATACGTATAAGATAATTAATAAAAGATAATTATTTTAAAATTAATAAGATATTGTCATAAGGTGGAAACATAGTTTATATTAAAATAAGCAACAAACATTCTCAAGTGAAATTCAATTTTTCTTGAAAAACCTTTTCAGTAGAACATATTTTTCATGGAAAAGGACTTCCCTGACTTTTTTACCTAATTAGCACCTTTTTTTTAAAAAAAAAATTATCAAAATAGCACCCTTTCAAAAATATTTATCAAAATGGCATCATTTACTATAGCTTGTACAAACGGCGTACGTTGAGTGTTTTTTTTTTTTTTTTTTTTAGTTTACTCAACATACTTCATTTGAAACGAAGTATGCTGAGTAAATTTTTTTTTTACCTTACTTAACGTACTCCATTTGAAACGGAGTACGTTGAGCTATTGTATTTTAAAAAAGAGAGGTTGTTTCCGAGTACTCCAAGACCCTGCATAGGTGGGTGAAGGCTAGCACTCTCATTCCCAATAACCCCCAAAGCCTGATATCTCTTCACCCACCTATGCAAGGTCTGGGATACTTGGATGCAGTCTCTCTTCAGGGTAGCACCCTGAAGAGAGAAGGCTGCATACATCCACTTAAACGTACTCGACGTACTCCGTTTCACACGAGTGGTAACGGTTATTGAGTTTTTACCAGGTAGCACCCTTGAGTAATTTTTTTATAGTTTACTCAACGTACTCGATTTGAAACGGAGTACGTTGAGTAATTTTATTTTTTTTTTGAAAGTACAGCTAATTTGTATTTTAAAAATTATTAGATTAAAACTATTTTATATAAATAATTTAAATTTCAATAATCTTTGAAATTTTTTAAGAAAGTATATTAACTTCATCATAATATTGTATGTGTCATCTTTTTTATTATCATGTCATCTACCACATATTCTTTTTTGTCGTCATGTTATTTTTTCGAGTAATTGCCCTGGTCACTTATAAATAGTTGATATATTTTCTGTCCTTTTCTAAATAATATTTTTGTTCTTTGTTGTTTTTGCAAAGTATGTTGCCCTTATTGTGTATAATATCATTTTTGAAAACTTTTACCATTTATGTTTTTATCTAAAAAGTAACGCATAATTTTCATGTATATAATATTGGTTCAACAAAAATTTAACAAGTACCT
Organism: Simmondsia chinensis; assembly: GCA_018398585.1. NCBI lineage: Eukaryota > Viridiplantae > Streptophyta > Magnoliopsida > Caryophyllales > Simmondsiaceae > Simmondsia > Simmondsia chinensis. The sequence continues at coordinate 25,283,639 of JAGTTD010000011.1, forward strand.
AAATGATGAAATGACATGTATATATTATCATTATTATTCACTATATTAAATATAGTAAATAGAAAGCAGCATACAGTCTCAATGCTCCAATAACTCCTACCTATGCAGGGCCTAGAGGGATGGATGTACGCAGCCTTCTCTCTTCAGGGTGCTACCCTGAAGAGAGACTATTTTCGAGTACCTCCAGACCTTGCATAAGTGGGTGAAGAGATATCAGACTCTGGGGGTTATTGGGAATGAGAGTGCTAGCATTTACCCACCTATGCAGGGTCTTGGAGTACTCGAAAACAACCTTTCTTTTTTAAAATATAATAATTGTAATGCAATAAATTAGCTATGCTTTCGGGAAAAAAATAAAATTACCCAACGTACTCCGTTTCAAATGGAGTACGTTGAGTAAGCTAAAAAAAAATTTACTCAAAATACTCCGTTTCAAACAGAGTATGTTGAGTAAACTATAAAAATAAAAAATAAAAAAACTCAACGTACTCCATTACAAATGGCATACGTTGAACAAACTACAGTAAATGGTGCCATTTTGATAAATATTTTTAAAAAAGTGCCATTTTAATTATTTTTTTTAAAAAAAGGGTGCCAATTGGGTAAAAAAATCACAAAATAATGCCTAAGACTAGTAAGAAATCATTGATGGCTTTCCTGTTTCGAAGTTATAGAGTGTGGGCCAAAAGAAAACAAACTAAATATAAAGATGTCGTGTTTGTATTGTGCGGCTCAAAAGAAAACAAACTAAATAACAAGAGGTCATGTTTGTATTGTGTGTTTAGTGATGGGATATGGGCCTTCGTACCATACGATAGGACATGAGTGGCCTATAAAAATTTTGCATTGTCAAAGCGTCAATATAATGCTCTCATTTTTCTTCGCATAATATCATCTAATCATGCCTTAACTTTACCCTTGAAAATTTTACCTTTCCCTCATTAATAAGTCCAAACTTTCTACCAAATTTAAAGTTTACTTTTTTTTACATTAGATCTAGGGTCTATTTGGTTAAGTTATGAAAAAAAATATATATATTTTTGTAAAATATATTTTATAAAGGCATTTTATTGGAAACCACATTTTTAATGGAGTATTTTTTTTTTATCTCAAAATAATTTAATTTTTACTCCTTTTTCTATCTTAAAGGAGAATTACTATTTTTTTTTTTTTTTTTTTTTACTTTTGTTTAAAATTAATGTTAAATTTTACCAGGCTTTTTAGGCTCGATCCACAAAATTGGCATCTATGATATCTACATAAAAGCATAAATGGGTTCCATCTTAAAACCAATTGGCAATATATAGAGTAACCAAATGTACTTATAAATTGATCTTTTCAATCTTACAACTTTAATCTAAAATTCTCATACAAGACACTCAACACCCCCACATGTGAGTCAATTTAAATGCACCCCTCGCTTTCTCCAATCCAATTGGGAATCACATCCAATTAGATCTAATACTAAACAGAAAAGCCTTTGATGCCATAAATTCAAATGTGCCCCTCTTTACCAGGACACGGTGCGACAAACAAGACATCGGATCATTAACCCGTTCTGATATCATGTTAAAAAATCACTTATCTCAAAAGTTTAAGCTGTCAGGTGAAAGCTCTGATTAATTTTATACTCTAATAATTAAAAAAATAATTTCTTGCTTTTATTTAAATATACCTTTCTTTTCAGATCAAACACCTTCAAATCCTAAAAATATATTTTTCCCTAAAAAACCTTTTTCTTCCAGATAAAAGCTCAGGTAAACATGCCCTCAGTAAAATGCAAATCATTTCAAATTTAATAAATTTGTGTATAAAGTTTCGTCACTATAAGAAAATTATATACAATTATATTTATATTTATAACAAACTCTGGTAAAGTAAGGACAATATTGGGAGAGACAATATTATGTCAATTTGACTTTTCTTATAGGGTTAACTCATAATTCTGGTAGTAAGAAAACAACACATAATAAAAAATTAAAGTTAATAGTTTAGGGATTAATGTAATAAGTTCAGCAGATTATAGAGTATGAAATATTAGTTTAAATAAAAGAATTATTAATTTTAATAAATTATTTATATTTTAAATACAACGGTAATATGAATATTGTTGAGCTTTAGTTATAAAATTTTAGATCTTCAAAGAAAAACTTGCGTTCTTAAAGAAACTTCGTATATATGTTATAGATTCTCTCTCTTGTTCAAGTGGCTTCAGGTCTCGCTTTATCGAGTGGCCTGCTTGTTCCGCAATTTTGTCGCTAATTATCGAAAAAAAAAGAAAAAAAAAGGTTATGGATTCTTAGATCTAAGTATAAACCTGTAACTGCAATATAGTAAGTATCAAAAAACAAAAATATACTCAAACACACATCAAAGAACACCAAAATTTTATTGGTCAACTAACATAATGACCTGATTTCAGAGATTACAATTTATATTTACCCCTTGAACATAATAATATTTATATCATGTGCCACTCAACATAATATAACCCTGATACAATATATATTCCATTGTTGACTTGATCTATAATGCTTGAACAATACTTCACTAAATTAATAATCGTCATAGTTAGGTGATATAGAGACCAATAATTCAACAATTCTCCACCTTGGTGTCTATATGAACTAACTACTAAACATACCCTAGTAATAAGGAGCAAACTCACAAGATTGGTCATCCATGATCCCAATCGCTCTGAACCAAGTTAATGCATTTGATTAACTTGTCCAAAGTTACATTCTTAGTGCCCCTATCCACTGGATTTACATCAGTATTGATTTTCAGCAGTTCAACAGTGTCCTTTTCCAACATATTATTTACAAAACTCCTCTTAACAGCTAAGTATTTAGTCCTATCATGATAAACAGGGTTCTTACATAAAGCAATGGCTGATTGACTATCTGAATAGAGTATAGGGGGTCCATAGTCTAAATTAATCTCAGACAACAGCCCCCTCAACTAGATAGCTTCCTTAATAGCTTTGGTTAGGGCCTGAAACTCTGCCTCTATAGTGGACAAAGCTATCATAGACTGTAGCTTTGATTTCCAACAGATGGCTCCACCATTTAGGATAAAAAGGTACGCACTAGTGGACCTTCTTCTACCTAAATCTCCCCCAAAATCAGAATCCGTATAACCTACCAACCGTAGGTTAGATTCTGTTCTACCAAAAGTTAAACCCAATGTATAGGTCTGTTTTATGTACCTTAACAGCCACTTAACCCAATCCCAATGTTCTTTTCTTAGGTTACTCATAAACCTAGATAGAACACTTAAAGGAAAAGCTAAGTCAGGTCTTGTACAGGTCATAGCATACATCAAAAATCCTATAGCATTGGCATAGGGAACTTTTTCCATCTTTGTTTTATAGGTTTCAGTAGTAGGACATTGCTCCACTGAAAACTTGTACTGACTTGCTAGGGGCAACTTAACAGGTTTACAATCCGACATATTAAAACGTGATAATACCTTCTCCAAGTAGGCTTGCTGGGACAGATGCACTGATCCTGCAAAAATATTCCTAGTAATCTCCATACCAAGGATTTTCTAGGCCTTCCCTAGGTCTTTCATATCAAACTCAGCAGAAAGCATTAGCTTTAAATCATTTATAGAGTTCATAGACCTACTAGCCAGCAACATATCGTCAACATATATTAGCAGATACAGGGCATCATCAGAATCAACATTAACATAGTAGAAACAGGTATCATGTATAGACTTGGTAAATCCTCTATCCACCATAAATTGGTCAAACCTCTTGTACCATTGTCTGGGAGACTGGTTAAGGCCATACAAGGACCTTTTCAGCAGACAGACACTATTCTCATTTCTTAGTTCAATAAACCCCTCAGGTTGTGTCAACAAAATCTCCTCTTCTAGCTCTCCATAAAGGAAAACTGTGGCAACATCCATTTTTTCTAAAAACATGCTAAACTTAGCAGTTAGGACCATAAGGATTCTTATAGTGGCGTGCTTAACAACAGTAAAGAATATCTCATTATAGTCCACCCCTTCTTTTTGTGAAAAACCTTTTGCAACTAATCTGGCCTTAAACCTTGGCTGTCCAGATGATGTATTGGGTTCTTTTACCTTATAAATCCACTTAGAACCTACCAACTTCCTACCCATAGGTTTAGGAACCAAAACCGAGGTTTTGTTCCTTTTGAGGCTCTCCATTTCCTCTGTCATGGTTCTAAGCCACTGTTCAGAGGCAGCCCCACTAATAGCTTGTGAATAAATGAGAGGTTCTGACTCTACATATTCTAAGACAGTGTTTAGGGCGTATGCAATACAATCAGCAGTCCCAAACCTAACAGATGCCCTAGTTTCTCTCCTCTCCCTATCCCTAGCTAGTTGGTAGTTAGATAGGTCCATATGTTCAATGGTTTCTTGAGGTTCAATGCTCCTCTCAGCACTGTCAGTCACCTCTTCTTTAGGATCTAAGGTCTAGTTTTCCTGGTATGTAGGTTCTGGTGGGCTGATCTCGAACTCATAGAGTTCAGGATCAAACTTCCTAGGGTTGGAGGAAGTGGCTGCTATACCAGCAGCTACTGGTTTTCTCCAAGTAGGGCATTTCTTCTTCATTCAAGGTCATATCCCTACTAATTATTATTTTGGTCCTATTTCCATCCCTAACACCTACTCTATAACCCTTTACACCATCAGGATAGCTTAGGAAAACACCTTTTACAGCTCTAGGTTCAAGTTTTCCTTCTGATTGATGTGCATACGCAGCACATCCAAAAACTTTTAAAATAGAATAGTCACTAGTTTTTTCAATCCATTTTTCTTCAGGGGTTTTAAAGTCAATTGCAGAGGAGGGGGTTCTATTTATTAGATAACATGCAGTAACTATAGCCTCCCCCCAAAAGTTCTTTCCAAGTTTAGATGCAAATAACATGCATCTTACCCTATCTAAGAGTGTGCGGTTCATTCTCTCAGCCAATCCATTTTGTTGGGGTGTTTTTCTAACAGTTTTGTGTCTTTAAATACCCTTTTGTGCACATAAACTATGAAATTTAGAGTTGATATACTCAAGTCTATTATCAGTCCTAAGCACCTTAATCTTCCTACCTGTTTGTTTTCTATAAGGTTCTTCCACCTAACAAAAGCATTAAAACATTCATCTTTTGTTTTGAGTAAATAAACCCAAAAATTCCTAGAAAAGTCATCTACCATAGATTGGAAGTAGTAAGCTCCATCTAAAGTTGGTACCCTAGCTGGTCCCCACAAATCAGAGTGTATATAGTCTACCGGTGACTTAGTTATATGGATACCAGATTTAAAAGATAGTTTATGATGTTTTTCAAAAATGCATGACTCACAAAATTCAGGTTTAGACACATAACCACCCCCCAATAGTCCCTTCTTGTTCAGTTCATTCAGGCCTCTATCAGAAACATGTCCTAATCTCTTGTGCCAGAGGTTAGTTAGGTCAGCTTTTTCTGCAACGGAGCAGCCAGCAGGAACTATGTCACCTTTAAGCACATATAGACCATTCTTGACCTCCCCACTAAGCATTACAAGGGAACCCTAAAGGACCTTCATTACCCCTTGTTGAGCCTTTAAGGTCATACCAGCCAGGTCTAACTGTCCTAGAGAAATCAGGTTCCGTCTAAGTTCAGGCACATGCCTAACTCCTTCTAGGGTGAAGTCAACACCATTTGACCCTCTAACCCTAACTGACCCTATTCCTACGACCTTGCACCCGTGATTGTTTCCTAATAATACCTTCCCCCCAGTCACAACTTTGTACTCAGTAAAGAAAGATCTATCATATGTCATATGAAAACTACACCCTGAGTCTAGCACCTACTCATGTGTAGTTAGGTCTGTAGAAGCCACTAATACTTCAGCAGAATCATAACCATCAGTGTACTCAGTGTTATCTACTATGCCATTAAATTGTATTTCATAATCAGGACAATATCTCTTGATATGTCCTAATTTACCTCATTCATAACACTTTACTTTACTACAGTCCCTTCTTGGTCTAGAGTTAGATCTGTTCCTACTCTTACTTCTTCTTCTTTCTTTGTTATAATGATTATTATGATTGTTATTATTGTCTCGAGTCTTTGTCCTGCCCCTAACAGACAACACTTCCCCGTTGTTACTGTTAGGTGGATACTTCCCTTCCTTCCTAAGTTCAAGAATCTTGGATCTAAGGGCCTTGGTAACATCTTTTAGTGCTATAGTATCTCGTCCATATCTAAGTGTGTCATTGAAAGCCCTAAGGTATTTAGGTCAAGCACACAACAACACTACAGCCAAAAGTTCATCAGCAACAGTTACCTTAACATTATCCAAATCTTGACAGATTTTGTGAAACTCATCTATAGAATCTTCTAAGGGTTTAGACTCACTCACTTTAAAAGTGAAGAGTGCTTCCATACATAACATTCTATTGGACAAAGACTCAGACTTATAAATTTCTTCTAACTTAGCCCAGATATCAGCAACAGTATTCTCAGAGCAAATCTGGTTAAGAACTGAATTATCTAGACTAAGTAGTAAAGAGGCGTAGGCTTTACGTTCAATCTGTAGTTTCTCTTTTTCAGTTAGATAATCAGGTTGTTCATCTTCAGGTAAAAGCGCAGTTCTAGCGCCCTGGGCCATAAGAATGGCTTTCATTTTAAGTTTCCAGAGGTTAGTCATTTCTACCATCAAATCTTTTGATCTCAACCCTAGCAGACGCCTTATTGTTTCTTTAAGGTAAAGAATCTAGAGCTCTGATACCACTTGTTGAGTTTTAGTTATAAAACTTTAGATCTTTAAAGAAAAACTTGCGTTCTTAAAGAAATTTCGTGAATATGTTATAGATTCTCAGATTTAAGTATAAACCTGTAACTACAGTATAGTAAGTATCAAAAAATGAAAATCTGCGCAAACACTGAACAAATATGCATTACAAAATGTGTATCAAAGGCTAACATAAAGAATTCATATTTTTGTCTTATCATTAGCGATGATATAAATTCGCTTTTTAAAAGGAAATTAATGATACTTGTTTAATATGTGAATTATATGTGCATTTTACTAACTGTGCAATAAAGACAACTAAGGGCTCCTCGTATTATGCACGGATGATATTTAAAATTATAGTATAGCCTGGAATTTTTGTGTTTGGGAAGTGAAATATTTTAGGTTAAAGTACAAAATTTAAATTTAATATAGTCTTAAAATATATTGGTAATAGAATTATATAGTTTAAGATTTTTTAATCCTCCAAAGATAATTTTTGCAATTTCTTACTATTGTAATCAACTCAACCATGAAAAAATACCTTTAGTTTATATGATACTAATATTTTACAATAAAATCTTTCTTGAAAATTAAATACACATAAATCTACTGTTAATTGTTCAAAGCAGTCATCTAACTATAATAATTGATTAAAGTGTGGATTAACAAAACTAAATAAAAGTAGATCAACATCGCTTATTTCAACGTGAAAAAAGTTTTAGAACATCTAACTTGCAATTAGGGTGAACAATAAAATAGAAAGAAAATATAAAATAGGTAGTTTAAGGGTTTAATTTGTTTATTTATTTGAAAGAAAGTTAAAATAGAAGTGGAGTGTGGAAGTAAAAATAAAAGCTTTAAGTTCTTCATTTAATTTTATAACTAGAAATCTTGTACCCTAGAATTAGAAAATATAGCTTCACTTGAACTTCTCTTTGAAACAATAAACAGATACATATCTATAAATTTTGTACCAAAGAGGGTACCAACACGCCATTATCGAATTCTATTAGAGCACAGAAGTTAAGCGTGTTTAGGTGAGAGTAGTACTAGAATGGGTGACTTCTTGGAAAGTCCTCACCCTCAAGTTGGGGACACTCAGAAAGAGTCTCTCTTCAGAGGTATATCCTGATGGGGGAAGGCTGTGTACATCTGTCCCCTAGACCCTGCTTAAGCGTGAGCCCTTGGAACACTGGATACGTTGTTTTATATCTATAAATTTTTTGTACTCTCAAGCATGTGATATGAAAACAATATTTGTATATGACTAACCCATGAAATAATTTAATATGTACAATAGTATATATACATTATTTTATATATGGTGTAAAAAAGTAAATAAAGAAATATAATGATTAATCTCTAAGCATCTACTTACATGATATAGTCCGTCTTCCACCCCCGGCTTTCCACCATCATTTTCTACATCATATTGTCTATTGCTGATTGGCCACTGTTAATGCCTACTGATTAGATGCCGAAGCAATATGATCAGGGCGAAGACTTTTTTATCAAAGTATGATAATTTGAAAAAAAAATTTAGCAAAATATTATCGTTTTGAAAATATTTAGCAAAGTATCATAGTTTATTGTTTGCGAGTGGGGGCACGCCTTTTGGGATGTCGTGCAACCAAAGCACTGTGTTTGGGTGGACGACGCTTGGGTCGTCGTCCAACGGTGCACGACGACCCAAGGGGCGTACACCCTACCTGTCACCCCCTGCACCGTTGGGCGACGACCCAAGCGTCGTCCACCCAAAAACGGGTTGGGTCTACGAAGCTTGGGTCATCGTGCGTCCACCCAAACACGGTGCTTTGGTTGCACGACGACCCGAACGTCGTGCAACCTTGCTCCTTAGCTTGCACGACGTCCGGGTCTTCGTGCAACAGTGCAGGACGACCCGGACAACATGCAACCTGGTTGCACGACATCCCAGACGGCGTGTACCAACTCGTGAACAGTAAACTGTGATACTTTACTAAATATTTTTAAAAAAATAATATTTTGCTAAATTATTTTTCAAATTATGATGCTGTACTAAAAAAGTTCCGGACGAACCCCATTCAATGATTTTCGTCAAGAGCACAGTCGCTACTCATAGCCTATACCGTTCGTTTAGACTCCAGCGGCCCCGCTATTGTCACTTGTAAGCATAAAAGTAGAAATTAGGATTAGTTATACCATTGGGTTAAATAATTACATATGTATGAAAATTATTTTTACCATAAATTTTATAAGGAATGAGTTATTGAACTCAAAATAATGAATTAATGAATTACAAAAGATATTGAAAAATAATTTATTGTAAATTTCAAATAATCTGTGACTAATTAGAGGACTGATATTTTATTTACCTTAAATGTATAGAAGATACTGGATAATAATGCAAATAGTATGGATAATAGAACCGGATAGTCATAAGAAAATATGAAATGGGTATAAAATTTTTGTTTTGTATGACTTAAGAGGAATGACATACACCCCGTTTTGCTTCTTGTTTTTGATAAGTAAAATTTTGAGTCTGTAGATTTTGTTAACCACCTGCTAAAGAAAGTGGGTAAGAAAATTATCCATGATTGTCAGTTATATTTTTAAGAAACTAATCATTTTCGGTACGATGTACGGATGTTTTTTATATTTTATATAATATACTTATGAAGTGTATTGCTCTCTACAAAATTCTTTTAGTACACTCTAATTTTATGTGAAATTATATTTTATACACCAGGAACAACAAAAATATTTTTAGGATTTTAAGGCCACTTCTTTTCCCTAGCTTATTCAGCCATAGTTAATAGTACCATTCGTGAGATTATTTTAAGCATAATGTTTATACTTTGAAAGTTTTAACCTTACATGTAATAATTATTTTTTTTTATTATTATTTTAAGCATTGAACGACAGCGTATTATATGAATTTACGTAAATTGCACCAATTGCTAAATAGTGTGCTCAAGAGAGGAAGTACTTCGCGCTAAATAATTGGATAGATTTTTTATTGTTATAATTTTTTTCAGTTTAATTCTTTTTTTTATATTTTATCTTCCTAAGGTAGGTGGGTTGTGTATAATTTTTATTAAAATAATATGTGCTGTTTTTTGTTTAGTTCTACTAATTTATATTATATCAATTTAATCATTTTGTTAAATTCCAATTGAGTTATTGACATAATTATTAAGGGCAAGTAATTTTATTATAAGCACCAGATTGACACAATATCACTTTTATATGGAATAAATTGAAACAAATAAAAGTATAAAATTTTGATTGACACTTATTTATTTGAAAAGTTAGTTCTTATACCCTACACAAAATATTAGTATATAATATAAGGGCTTCATCGTTTGATTCTTTGTGGGATATAATCTATCTAAATATATTTACTGATGTCTTACTATTAATAAATTTATGGAGAGAGGATTTTTGTAATTGTTATATTTAATGTAATTACAATATGAAATACTGTAGTGTATAAATGGTTCGAGACCTTATTTAGTTAATTATTTTTAGAAGAATACAATAAGACACACATATTAGTGCACAAATAATTCGAGACTTATTTCTTTACTTATTTGAAAAATATTTATTGAATTATAGTCTATTGCATGGCATAGAAAATTTTCAAAAAATTTCATATCAAGATTAATTATATTTTACCCTCTCCACCATGTATTGTGAAATCTTATGGGAACAACAAATGATTCAACCACCCAAAATTTAGAACATAGAGATATAAAAATGGAGGATTAATTACATTTTTAACTACATATCATTGGTCCAACATAATAGTCCAATGAAATTGAAACCCCTAACCTTGGTCCGCCTTGGTCGCCATGGTTCAATTTTTTTCTCCTCAAGTTTGTCTTCTCTTGAATTCACAAAGCAGACCCACCTAGATGAACGCCGGCCACCAACAATGGTTGTTTGCTGCCTGCATTCTTAAGTTGAGATATATGTTCATACCCTACCATTATCACATATAACAGATCAATTACCCACTTCAAATTCATCTATGGTTATCAAAATTTGATGATTTTGAATTTGTATGGAACGTTTTTAAAACTGCAATTAAACTATTTGTAGTGTTTCGTAGGTTTAATTCTTAGTTTTCTTTTATGTAGGCTGTTTTATAGTGAATTTTTTTAAATTCTGGCAGTTTTTGAAAATATATTTGGAGTAGTGGGAAGTTGTGGATGTAATCCATGATCTTTAGGTAGTTTAATTGATTTTTTTTTTAATAATTTTTTCCAAATTTTTTTCGTTTTTTATGCAGTTACTTTCTTAATTTATGGTTTTCATTTTTTAATTTTATGCATATCTCTCATTTGCCACGGATTGAAAATTGGAGGTCAGGGAGAGAGTGTGGCACTTCTCCATAAAGATAGAAGATAGATAGATAGATTAGATTAGCTTTTTATTTTTCATTTATTAGTAACTGTTAATCTCAACACCTCTAAAACTCGGAATTAGTTATTTCTTAAATTTTGGAGGGGGGTGGGCACTCCAAATTAATAACATAACTAGCGTTTGCTCGTGCGATGCACGGAAGGTGTTTATATTTAAAATTCACAATTTTATATATTATCATATTAGAATTTTCCCAAATTATCTTCTATTTTGTTGAAAATTTAGTTGCATTTTTTATTTTTATGTATTGGTGTTGCATTTGATTTAATTGATTAAATATCATGAATCCTTTTTTTACTTTTTAATGTTTGATGACTTTCATGTGGTGTTTTAGAATTGTAAGATTTAAAATTTTAAAAATATTAAAGAAAGGGAGATTCAGCAATAACAGATAGAAATATATAAAGATTTAGAAAATAATTATTAAATTTTAGTATATCACATGATATGACATATATCCAAAATTATGTCAGGAAAAATATTTGTTGAAAAATTTCCTTCAAACTTCTATAAGAAATGTTGGTTTTGGCGAAAATATTTTTAGCAAAATATTTTTTATTTTTATATTTCTCCTTTTTTTAAATTATTTTCCTAAAGTTTTACCCAAGTTTATCATTATTTAGTCTTTTTTCTTTTTTTTTTAAATAAGTTTCTAAATTTTGAACTTCTATTTTGAATTTAATTTTAATTTTAATAGTATAATTTTCGAATCAAATTAAAAATTATACTTTAATTGATTTTATTTTTTAAAATTTTAATATTAAAACTAAAGGCTCCATTTGGATTATAGAAAGATACTAATTTTTTTATTATAAAGTTATTTTGTAGAAAATTTATTTTGGATGTTGCCAATACACCTTTTCTGAACTTTTGTTTTTTGTCAAATATTGTATATGCTTCTAAAGTAATAGAGTAAATATAAATATTTAAACATTAATTTACTTCCTTTTATTTTTAGGTTTTCTCCATTTTCTTTGCTAACTAAATTTTTTAAAATTATTTTTGAGTTTTTATATTTTTCTTATCATTGTTAGACCTAGAACAATTTTATAAATAAAATATTTTTTCTTAAAGATAGATTTTTAATAATTTAAAATTTTTATTGTTAGTCCATTTTAATTTTATTTTGGCCTAATTAAAATAGGTGGATTAGGTATAACTTTTATTGAAAGAATAGTATTTACACTTTTTCTGTCCAATATAAATATTGACCAAATTTAAACCTACTTAGGACATCAAATTTAAGCCCAATACAAATACATCAATTTAACATCAAATTAGCATGAGAAAAATTATGTGCGAACTATATTGACATAAATTTAAAATTTAGTAATCAAGTTGACATCATAGTTAAAGTAAAAGAAGCGAATCTATAAACGTACCATTTTCATATTCTCCAACAATCATCATCTTGCTCTCGTCGTCTTCATCCACCAGTAACATCAAACTTGATTAAATTTTTCAACCATTAGAATTTTTGGAAATTAATATTGAACTCTTGAAAAACTTTTATTTTCATATGAATCTGCAAAAAAAATTTGTGTTAAATTTGACTCCTAATTAGAATATTATAAGAGGAGTATAGCAACGGTCGAGAATAAGTGAGTAGTTCCACTTATTTTGGGGCATAGATATGCAAAGAAGTTGAAAAAGGATGGGGTGTGGCAGTTTTATAAGAAAAATTAGAGATACATTTTTTTTTAAATTTTAATATTTAAACTCTTGTATTCTAGAATTGCAGATTAGGAGATCTGCTTAGATTTTAGGAGTTCAATAATTTAAGATTAATAGTATAGATAGAAGATAGATAGATTTTTGTGATTTAAAATAAAATAAATTATAAATAATAGTGGGGCATTTGGGGGTTGTGGGTGGTTAGTGCAGGGAAACATAGGCGGGAAAGTCATTGCAGTTTTTTGAATTTTTTAGTTTAGGGAATTTGATGGTGTAAGGACAATTTTAATAACTTAATTTAAAATCATAACTAATGTATTTTTTTTTTTTTTCATTTGCTAGTTATTAGTGTAGGAAAAAAAGTGCTGTATATGATAAATTTTTTATGTTTATGTTTTTTTATTTGTTAGTTATTAGTGTAGGAAAAAAATGCCGTAGGTGATAAATTTTTATGTAATTAATGTAGTGTTTATTTGTTGGTTTTTTTTTTTTCTCTTTAAATAATTTTAAATGACCAATGACATAAAAATTTTGTAAATCTTATCTGAATTTTGTAATAAATGTTATACGTGATACTTAAAAATATGTTTTAGCGAATATGAAATAGATATGTAATTTTTATTGATAGTATAGATAAAGAATTGTATATAATAAAAAATAAAATATAAATATTTTTGTGATTAAAAATTAGAATAAAATTGTAGCTTTTTGTGATAAGAGGGATGAGAGAAGGAAGGGATGTATTGATGCTATAGATAACAAATTTTATATAATATAAAATAAAAAATAAATATTTTTGTGATTTAAAATTGAAATAAAAATGTAGTTTTTTATGATGAAAGGGATGAGAGAAGGAAGGAGTTTGAGGGGGGGAGGGACTCAGAGTTAAAAGCTAGATAGACGAGTTCGACCCCGTGTGTTGCATGGAGGATCTTTATATTTTAATATTTTAGTTACTCCACTTTAATGTATGAAATATGATTATTTCGAATAGTTTTAATTCACATATTACTAGTGGTTCCCCGTGCTATGCATGGACCGATTTTAATAATTGAGTGATATAATATTCATGAATTCTTCTTTTATTAATTGAATTATTTTCTGAAAGTGTAATGATTACATATTACAGTGTATTATTGAACTAAATTTGGTTTGCATTGATTTTGGTGTTGGTTGAACCAAATATATAAATCACATTGAACTATGTAAAACGTAAGAACACAGCTTTATGTTGGCATTCTAGTAACAAAATTTGGTGCAATCATCGTACGAACATTGTAAAGACAAATCAAAGTATATCAACGATGTGTACCTGTTACGACTATGATACTGAAATTGATAAAATGCACAAGAAATCGAAGATAAATGTCAGCAATCCGTGCAAATGGTTGCTCTATGCACTCCAAAACAAATATGATTTGGAAAACAAAACGGATTTATATGAGGTATATTCGAGATCAAAATCGTAATCCAGACATGATTGATGAATGAACTAACATACTAATTAATTAGAGTGGTCATCAATTACCTACCTTTTAAATGTAGAAGAGGCCAACAATGTAACGATTAGTGCAAATAATGAAATCTAATATCAATGACAAAATGTATGGAACGTGATAACCATATGCAAATTATAGCATAGGGAAGTTTTGTTTTGCAAGTAAAGTTTGAAAATTGAAGCCTATTTTTCCAGTTTTGGCATATTTGAAAAAGGAAAGTTAGTTTAAAAGTGGATTAGTGGGCTGCGGGTGTGGGTGGTTACCAATTAGTGGGTTGTTAATGTTTCTTTTTTTTATTTGATAAAAAGTGAAAAATGTTGTATGAAGAAGGATTTGGACAGGAAAGATGGCGCTGGAGGGGAGTATTGTGAAATAATAGATAGATAAATATAAAAAAATTTAGATAGATAAATATAGATTTAGATTTAATTTTGTACAAAAAAATTTTGATGTATATGTCAATTTTATAAGAAAATTTTGATGTCGCTTTCGGGTGAATATGTAATATGTAAGTCTTGTAGAACAATTAATAAAAGTAAGGCAATTAATGAAAAATACCTGAATACCATGCTATATATGTTGAGATATCAGAGTATAGTAACAAATATTTCAATCTCAGGACATCTAAGTGATGAGCTAAAACTAATAAAAATTTTAACCACTTTAGTATGAAGTATAGAAAATAATATAATATTTAATTCCTTAATGAGGATGCTCTTTATCTTTAACAATTGTTCGTATAAACTATAAAAAAATGATATAAATTTCAATCACTTTAACATAAACTATATAAAACAATATAATATTTTACTCACATGCAATGCAACGTTATTATTGGCCAGTGAAATTGCTGGCAGCCAAAACGACAGCATTTTGCGGGAATTAATGAGGATGCTTAGATTGCGCAATGGGCTGTTTTGGGAGGGTAGAGAACTCCGCGATAAAATATAGAAGATAGAAGATAGATTACTTTAAAATCGAACATAATTGACTTATATAAATAAAATAGTATTGTACATCTTAACCGTTATAAAATAAAATAATACAACATGTAGCATAATTTTACATACTTTTTTGTTTTGAAAATTAAATAATAGCACCGTTTTCTATGAATTTCGTGAAAGCTACCTTATGTATATACCTTGTTATATCTTTTCATTTCTTGATATAATCCAATTTATTATTTTGTGTTGCATTTTTTTAGGGTTATTTACATTTTATTATCCTGACCTTTTTGGTAATTATAAAAAGGACCATGACGTTTTGGAATTATTAAAAAGGACCCCGAGGTTTTATTATATTAATAAAAAAGGACCCTCTCCGGCCGTGTGATGTCATTTTGAAAGATTTTTGGGCCATTTAGTGTATTTCGATTCGATCTAGATTTGCATGATAATTACCAAGAGGGTTTTTGGGCCACTCAGAATCATAATTTTTCCCGTTTTAAAAGGGAAGTCATTTTCCCTTATTTGCCAGAGAGGGTCCTTTTTATTAATATGATAAAATCTCGGGGTCCTTTTTAATAATTTCAAAACGTCAGGGTTCTTTTATAATTACCAAAAAGGTTAGGGTAGTAAAATGTAAATAACCTTATTTTTTTTATTTTTGTGGAGAAATTAACAATAATTGTACATCATGACTTCTGTTAAAAAATTAAATAATGTTTTCTCAGTTCATAGTTACAATTTAAAAGCATGCCTTTTTAAAATTAGTGAAAAACTTAAAATACTTATTTGTAAAATCTAGTTTTTGATGTCACAGAAACTGAAAATTTGAAAGTAAAAGATTTTAACAAAGAGATTATGTTGTGTAGATTCTCGTTATGTAATTAAAAAAAAAAAAAACTTTTCTTAGTAGTATTTCTTTAAAATGATGGTATTTTTTAAGCAACTATACTTATGTTAATGTTAAAGCAATTTATGTTAACGTTAAAGATAAATTATATAGTATAATACTAAGTAAAATGTCATGAATAACAAATCAATGCTAATGAAATAAAATGTATGGGTATACCGTGCAATGTAGTGCCATGAAGAAGTTTATTTTGTTATATCGAACATCACATTTGTTGTAGATTCATACCTTACATTGTTGATGATTTTAAAAATATTTGTTAATATTAATTTACTGTTTTTAAGATTATAAGTTATCCACTGAGCATAACGCACCATGGAAGAATGAATATCACTCACATGTTACTGGCGTGTACCTGCGGCCGCACCCCAGCCATTACTACATAGATAGTCCCCATCTTCACTACTGCTTGGGTGCCATCAATGCCTATGTACAAACGGCCTCCATCATGTGGCCTTTTATCATCTTCAACCTACACTCATTACATGTGAGTTTAATTAAATGACCATCATGCAATGGCCAAACCACTGTCACTTAAGAGGTGTAATTCGAAAAATACAGTACATATTAAAATTGGATTATACTTATTATTTTTTGAAACAATCACATACCAATAACATATAAATTTGCTTATATAAAGGACCCATAACAACATTGTAATTAGGATAAATAATTGGACCTTGTAGGCTTGAGAAGATGTAAAATGGCTATGGAATGTTTTGCATATAACTTTATGATGTTGTTTTGGATGTTTGAGGGTGAAGTGGTTGTTGAAGGTTTTACGGATAACATTTTTCTACGAATTTTTTACCCAATTGGCACAATTTCAAAAAAAAAAAAAAAAACCAAAATGGCATAGTTTTAAAAATATTTACCAAAATAGCACCATTTACTGTATCTTATTAATATACGCCATTTTAAATGGCGTAACCCCATCAACAAATTTTTTATTTAATATTTAGTGGCGTACCCCATTAAATTTTTTTTAAATATTATGTGAGGGGACGCCATTTATGATGGCGTACCCCCACCACAACTTTTTTTATAAATTATTAAAATTATTAAATAATTAAAAATTTTTAAAGGATTATTTATGTCAAAAGTTTCTATACTTTTTCAATTGTGACAATTTAGTCTATGACTAATTTAAAATGTGTTAATTTATTTTATTTGATCAAATTTAAGTTACGTTAGTGGTGTAATTTTGAACAGTAAATAGATTAAATTGAGTTAATAGATGAATTTATAATAATTACTTACATGTAACATAATTTTACAGTTTAAACTTAGGTCACTAACATAACTTAAATTTGATCAAAGGAAATAAATTGACACATTTTAAATTGTTCATGCGATAATTAATAAGTGACCAGAATAATCACTCGGGAAAAATAGATGACACATACAATCTATACTATCTATTAAGGAGAAGTTCCCAACTTGAAATTAAAAATAAAAAATTAATTTATAAATTAACTATTAACTACTCTCTTAATAATTTTAACTACTTCCTTAATTGTAGCCCATGTTATTTTCCCCCTTAAAAAACCACAAAAAAAAAAACATATTATAAAACTATCAACAACTCCCACTTCTCTCTAATGGTGCTTACTAAAATGTGTATAATCTCACCTCTCTCTAATATCTAAAGCAAATCAAAGTTCCACATAGAAACTACTAATCGTAACATTACCCGGGGGTTTTGTACGGATTTAAGGTTAGTAACTAATTTACTTTCTACATAATTTTTTACCGCATCTTATTGCTTAGATTAATTTTCACATGTTTATGATTGCTAACAAAAGTTTAGGGTAATATCAAATTTTATGGGTACTTTTTTTGACTAAGTAGCGATAGTGTGTCCTGCCATTAGACTCTAACCATCACGGCTTCAATTGCAGCATTGGTTAGTAATTAGTCATTTATTTGGTCGTGTTAATTTTGTCTGATGATGACATTGAAGTTAACTTAATAAAACATAATCAATTTCTGGTTAGGAAAAGCTTATTATTGGTCTTGATATTCCTTATGCATTGTTCTTGATATTCATTTCAGGATACGGTAAATAAGAAAATCGGATAAAAGTTTTTTACATTTTTTAAAAACATAATACAACATTTTTTTCCTCAAAGTTTTTATCTTACGAGCAAATTTTCATCAACTTTAGGTTCCAATTTCTGATATCGCCATTCATCAATGTTGGGGTCAAACTCCGGCGGCAACATTGCAACTGCATAATTATTATTATTATTGTTATTATTCTTCTTATTATTATTTTTTTGGCCAAACGGCAAGAGAGATTTTTGATTCAAGTAATGGAGGAATTATTATTATTACTACTACTACTACTACTACTACTATCACTACCACTACAACAACAAACAACAATAACAAGCTCAGTGCCACCAAAGGCTCCCGCCAAAAGCAGGGTCTGGGGAGGGTAGATGTACGCAGCCTTCCTCCTTCAGGGGGCTACCCTGAAGAGAGGCTGTTTCCTAGGATCTCCAGTCTAAGATGATGGTCTTGCATCCATCAGCCAAAAGACTTAGCAAACATCAGAAAGCATAAGTATTGCCCAAAAAAAAAAAAAAAAAAAAACAGTAGTTGAGAAAAGGAAACAGGACAAGAAAGGATGAGAAAGGGATAGAAGAATAGAAAGAGATAGACAGATAGAGATAAAGACTACTCTACTCTAACCGGGTTATCTACAACCTCTATGCTAGCCCTCTATTGGGTCCTATCTAAGGCCTACTATTATTATTATTATTGTTATTGTTACTATTATTCTAGCTATTATTATATTAATCTCTAAAGTTATCTAGATTTTTTAATTTTTAACATAGTATAATATATGTTATTATTCTGTCTTCTGTAATTTTTTATCTTTATTTGATAGAAGTTGTTTTATTCTAGATCTAAATTAACTTAATTTATCTTATATCTAATATCTAATCTAATCTAGATCTAATATAACCTAACAAATCTAAAATACCCTATATAATCCCCTCCCTTGTAACACTGTAAAGATCTAGAGTCTAAGCTTGATGGAATTTATGATTCACAATCAAAGATTACAATATAAAAGAGGTTAGTAGTTCTTTTAAAATATACCTCTAACTATGTTTATTTTTTCGTGCGTTGATCATAGCAAGTATAATAATTGTGCAATACTAGATCTTCTTTTCTTTTCTTTTATTTAATAATTTTAAGATTACGTTGTATTCTTCTTTTAGTGTGATTTACTAAAATAATTTAAGTATAGATAATTATTTACTCTTTTATTTTAAACTGTAATCTACTAATAAATTGATAATTAAACCTTTGGATTTATATTATGAAATATTTTGAGCTCAAATAATTGTGAATATCCTCTCTCCATATTTATTAAAAAATTATGTCTTCAATTTATCTTTCTCAACCATCAAATTTTAGGTTTCTCAGTAATAATAATTGGAATAAATAAAAAATATAATTAAAAAAAAAGATAGAAATTACTTTGAAAATAGTTGAAGAAATATAAACGTAAATATTTTGTTAACAAAGATTCTAACTATTCAGTATTCAAAAAAAAAAATGTAATTATTCTATCTACTTTAGAGAAATACAGAAAAATTTAAAAAAATTAATCAAAAAAATATTAGAGAAGACATATAATTCATAAAATAAAAAGACGAAGTTTCAACAATAATTCATAAAATAAAAAGGTAAAGTTTCAACAAATAATTATAGTGCTAAAAAACAAATAATTATTTATAAGTGAAGGTTTCTTCCAACAATTCTAATAAGGCGTTAGTCCTAATTTCAAGTAAACTTTATTCTTATAAAAGTCATATTATATTTATTTCGTGACAAAATTAAATTTAAAAAAAAATCAAAAATAGAAAATCTTATAAACAATATTAAAGAACATGGATCATTTATTATGGAAAAAGAAAAAAAAAGATGGGTAAATGCAACTCTTTTATAAAAAGAATTTATAACGGAATCAAGATATGTGATAGAATAAAAAAAGATTTTAGACAAAGATTATGGTGAAAAAATATTTTCTTCCAAAAAAACCCGATACTTTAGGTCATTTTAAAACGTTTTGGAACTTTTCATATATATACATATATATATATATATAATAAATTAGACTATAATTTAATAATTATTCACAAAATAAGTAAAGAATATCTATAACCATTTGTGCATTATATCTGTCATATAATGTCATGTATATGCCATACTAGATCTAGGATTCTAGAACAACGGCCATTCCAAATCCAACCCATTTGTCAAATGTATGCCTACTACCCTTCTACACTATAGACAACTAAGCAAAATGCAAATAACTCCGCTAAGTAATGTTATAAAAAATTATATGCATATGATAAAAATTTATAACAACTACAATACATAATATATTTTTATTTGTAACTATTTTATCCTTTGATTCAGTGTATTAAATTATGGCTTTAAAATATAGAGAGCATCCGTGCATCGCACGGGGTTTTACTAGTATTATAATAATGTTACTTTACTTTCATGAAAATATAAAATTTAAAATTTATTATATTCAAAAATTATTCAAATTTTAAAGGATTATTTACGCCAAATGTCTCTATACTTTCTCAATTGTATTAATTTAGTCCTTGTACTTTTAATTGTGTCAATTTTGATCCATGAACAATTTAAAATGTGTTAATTTAGTTCCTTTGATCAAATTTAAATTATATTAGTGGCGTAATTTTAAACAGTAAAATTATGTTAGATGTAAGTAACTTATTATAAATTTATCTATTTACCGTTAAAAATTATGTCACTAATATAACTTAAATTTGATCAAAGGAAATAAATTGACACATTTAAAATTGTTCATGGCCTAAATTGATATAATTAAAAGTACAAGGACTAAATTAACACAATTAAAAAAGTATACAAACCTTTGACGTAAATAACCCTTTAAAAAATTTTAATTATTTAATAATTTTAATAATTTAAATAAAAAAAAAAAAGTTGTGGTGGGGTACGCCGTCATAAATGGCGTACCCCCATATAATATAAAAAAAGTTAAAATTTTTGATGGGGTTGATGGGGTTACGCCATTTAAAATGGCGTATGTTGATAAAGTTACAGTAAATGATGTCATTTTGATAAATATTTTTGAAACTATATTATTTTAGTTTTTTTTAAAAATAGTGCTAATTGGGTAAAAAATTCTTTTTCTACTTTAGAATTTTAACACAATTATGCAAAGTGACAGTTTTCTTTATTTAATATTTTTTTTAAAAATAAACTGTCCCTTGAAGTGGGTTGTTGGGGTATACTGGCTCTTAAGTTAACTGTACATATGTATGTGATCAGTTTTTAAGGGTTCTTTTTTTTCTGATAAATTTTGAAAATTTGTGTATTTCACTACGACAAAAAAGGTAGATTTTTGAGGCTTTTTTTGCAATTCTCGGCTCAAAAAAGCACCGAGAAAGAAAACACCGAGAAATAAAAGCGCCGAGAATCTCGGCGTTTATAAGCGCCGATATTTTTCGGCGTTTTTTAATGTCAAGATTTTTTGAGTTTTTTAAATACCCTATTTTCACTTCTTAGCATGGACATTTTACAAACAGCCTGTATTGTCTATTTATTTGTGCATATTTTCCACACACACACACACACATATACATATATATACACAAAATTACTTAATAAAAAAATATCAACTAAACTGATAAATTTTTCATAAGACTCCGAATTCGACAATCAAAATATTACAACATTGTCAATGTACTTTGATAGTTCAATACAAAATTTGAGATTTTTTTTACTCTAAATATCAACATAATTAATCTAATAACCAAAAAAATAAAAATAAAAATACAATGCTAACTTAGTCAAGTACATTCTTCACAAATATATCAATCAACCGAATGAGCTTGGCGTGCTTGGAGATGCAAAAAAAATTGAGGGTTCACCGTTACCTGATCCTGATTCATCTGCACCCTGTATAGACAACACAATAATAACATTATTTATGTACAAAATATCAATCTACCAGTTTACTATCACATAAATCAATAACAATGAGCACATGAAATCATTTATCGGAACCCGTCAACCCTTAAGTGTCCACAATCCCTTTTGGAAGGGAAGTAGGAGTAGATAGAGGGAGGCCAAGGTTGTGCTGCATCTCATGACTTCCATATCATGTGATTGCCACCTATTTAGCTTGCCCTCTATTCTCATTTCTATCTAGTATGTGCTTGAAGCAAATGAAGAGTCTGCAACATCTTAAGGCGACAATATAGCACATGAGATTCCACTCTCTGCCACATCTTGCAAAGCACAACACACATGATTCAAATTATATCTTGTTGTCTAAAGTTAGGCTATTCCTCATATAGAAAAAATTGAAAGAGGATTATCAATGAAGATATTAGAGAAAAGATTTAGTAGAAGAAGTGTCAAAACATCCAAAAACCAAACCATTTTATCAAGCAGTAAGACAAGCATATCTGATCCAAAATTTTGCTTCACATGGTAAATTCATATAGTTTCCCAAAAGTACCAACCGCAATGCCGCCTTTTGTCTCAATCATTCACATCATCAATTTCATTATTTACAAAGGATTAGAAATGCAATTATTTGCATTATAGTACAAACAAATACAAATTAAATAGATTATCTTACCGGATCAGCAACCGCAGTAATAATTGCTCGACCTTCTGCTATCATTTCATATGATGCTTGGCCAGAAGAAATAGCATCATAGATGGGTAGGAGCCTTCTCA
Source organism: Simmondsia chinensis (assembly GCA_018398585.1). NCBI lineage: Eukaryota > Viridiplantae > Streptophyta > Magnoliopsida > Caryophyllales > Simmondsiaceae > Simmondsia > Simmondsia chinensis. Next base: position 25,306,585 of record JAGTTD010000011.1, read on the forward strand.
TTTGCTGCTTTACATTGGCCAATTCTATTTTCATATTTTGCACTTCGACATGATCACCGGTACGATCGAGTCCCCTTTTCTTTAGTTCACCACTGACTCCGTATATATCACTCTTCTTCACTCCAAATCCATAGCCTACTGCTCGATAGCCCGAATTTTCCTGTTCATACATTAACTCGGTAAATACTTCCTCCTCGATTTCTGATCGAGGTCTGGAAGAAGATCCAAGTCGAGCCTCAACTATGTCTCTAGCTGTATCCTACAAAGAAGAGAAAAAGACATTAAATACATTTAAATTAAAAGAAATGTGAGATAATAATAAAACCCACCATAAATTCTTGTGAAACCGTGTTCTCAAAAAAGTCACCACTTTTTCTGGTACGAGTTTCCTGGTAAAACTCTATACTAGTGGGCTTCCTCCCTTTGTTAATTTCCTACAATCAACACGTCAACATAAGTCTTAACTAATTTAACAGGTAGTTAGTAATAATACACTAAACATATACTGAAATCCTTACAAAACTATTTCTTTTATTCGCATAACTTGTTGAACCAGTCGTGTGAAACTGATTCTGCTTGGCACGTGCTTCTTTGCCGCATTTACTCTTCTCCTGACATTGAAAATCAACATCAATCCAAGAAAAACTTTACATTCATAATCAATATCAATCTACTTCCCCCTTTTTGACCAATCAAAAATTACTTAAAAGAAATTGTTTTACCTTGCCTTGTGGAGAAAACTAAAAATATACCAAAGTTATCCATTGGTCACGATTAACTCCTCGTGGCACTGTTGCAATAACTTCAGCCTCAGTTTTGTTCCCTTGGCAATATTGCGCTTTCAAACTCGTCTTATAACCCCTTCATATTTTGCCAAGATGCTGTAGTATTAATTTATCAATCAATACATCACTGGGCATTGAAAATTTCCCCTAAAATATAAAATCTAACAATAATATCACAAAAAGGCAAGGGAATAGTAAGAAGGCATAAAGCAGTAGTTGTACTAGTAAGAGAGCAACCATATTTCAGTGCTATATCCAAATTTCACTCGAATAGTAAAATTTGATAGAAGAACCTATTGCCAATTATACTATTGAATTAAATTAACACAATTAAGAGTATAACACCTTAATTAATACAATGATAAAGTTTAAAAACTTCAGACATACATATTATATCATATATATAAAGTAAACTTCAGACATAAATAATACTTACTCGAATAACCTCAATAGCTTCTGCTTTGTATTGGTCATTCATCGTACGCCAATCTCTTACTCGGAGCGGACAAAACCGTCCCCTTTTTGCAACCTCTCCAATAAACCGGATCAACAAATCGCTACCCTTTCTAATTGGTTGGCGTAGGTCATTGAACCGCACAATAATTCTTACACCTTCAGGAAATACTTCCTTAACTGGTATCGTCCTTAAGGTACTCAAGTTACCTTGGCCATCTATTAACGATTAAGATATACCATTACTTTTCTAATTGATTGGAAAATTATTACCGTAATTAATGCTATAAAATTGAAAATATTTACCGATAAGTTGAAGTAGCTCCCTCTCATTAACGATGCGCTTGTTCCTTACTTCTCATATCAAGGCGAACAATTTTCTCTTTTCCAATTGCACGACCCCCAGAGTTTAACAAGTATTTACCCATACTTAATCCATTATCATCATTTCTTTTAGGTCTATTAAAAATGGTCGTAGCACCTTCTAAGTATCTAGAACAAAATGTAATAGTCTCCTCCATGATGTAGCCTTCAGCAATGGACCCTTCTGGCCGCGCCTGGTTACTTACGTATGCTTTCAAATGGGACAAATACCTTTATTACATAAATATAAGTAACACGTGAGATCAATTACTGGATGCCAAATATGAGAGATAAAAGTAAATGAAGCATTATCGGCTAACCTTTCAAACGGATACATCCATCTAAAGTGAACAGGCCCACCAAGCTTAGCCTTCTTTACTAAATGAATTAGTAGATGAACCATGACTGTGAAAAATGTAGGTAGAAATTCCATCTCCATCTCACAAAGTGTAAGAATAATGTTAGATTGTTGAAGATCGAGCATATTTGGGTCGAGGGTCGTAGAACACAAATATTTGAAAAAGGAAGACAAGTCTAAAAGCAACTCAATGACTTGTGTGGCATTGGATGCTCGTAAAGCTACAGGAAGAATATCTTGCATAAGAACATGGTTGTCATGACTCTTAAGGTTTAAGAGTTTTCTTTGTTTCAACTTCACACATCTAGAGATGTTAGATCCATATCCATCTGGGACCCTAAGTTTCTGTAGAACTCTTAGAAACCATTCTTTATCATTTGAAGACATATAGTAAGAAGCTGGAGGCATGTACGGATCTCTATTAGGACGAGGTTGTAGCCAAAGATGTGGCTTTATGTTCCTTTCTTCAAAGGCCCTTCTTGCCTTTTCATCATCTCTAGTCTTTCTCTCCATATGTAATAGCGTCTCTAGAACATTATCATACACATTTTTCTCTATGTGCATGACATCTAGATTATGTCGAAGGAGATTGTACTCCCAATATGGCAAGTCAAAAAATATGCTCTTTTTTCTTCCAAAGCACTTCCTCATTGTCCACTCTTTCTATTGAACTGTCTATGTGGTGCCTTTCTCTTTTCTTCTTACTAGTCTTTTGGGTTTTTCCGTACTTGTGACGAACTTGTTCTTGTGCTTTCAAGATATCAGTCCCTGATGCCGGAGTAGGAGCACAAGCATACTCCATTGTCCCATCAAACAATTGACTCTGAGATCGAAAAGGGTGATTATTAGGTAACCATTTACGGTGTCCATTATAGCAAATCTTGCCCCCAAACTTATAAGAATGTGTATGTTCAGTGCAATAAGGACAAGCTGTGTAGCCCTTTGTACTCCAACCAGACAACATAGCATATGCAGGAAAGTCATTGATAGTCCACATTATAGCCCCTTGCATCCTAAAGTTTTGTCCACTATAGGCATCATATGCATCAATACCTTCCCATAACAATTTCAACTCATGCAGCAATGGTTGTTGGTACACATCAATGTCAAGTCCAGGGCCCGATTTCCCAGGAATAATCGAAGAAAGAATGAATGACGATTGCTTCATACATAGCCATGGGGGCAAGTTGTACGGGATCAACACCACTAGCCATGTACTATAAGTAGTATTCATAAGACGGTACGGATTGAAGCCGTCACTAGCAAGACCAAGCCTAACACTACGAGGATCTGAAGAAAACTCCGGATACCGAGCATCAAATTCCCTCCAAGCTAAGCCATCTGCAGGATGCCTTAATTTCCCATCCTTCAAACGGTCTATCTCATGCCATCTCATATCTTCGGCTGTTTTAGATGACATGTATAATCTTTTGAGCCTTGAAATCAAAGAAAAATACCGCATAACCTTAGCGGGCTCTCCTTTCTTGGTTGACATAGTTTCATCCCTACAACTGTCATCTTCCTTACCCTTAACTGTCTTCCATCTTGAGGTACCGCATGTATGAAAACTCTCTTTTTCAGACATTTCACCCCAATACAACATACAATTATTTGGACAAGCATGAATCTTTTCATATCCAAGACCCAACTCATTGATCATTTTCTAAGCTTCATAATAAGATGATGGAAATACCATAATTTGAGGAAATGCATCAACAAGAAGTCTTAGCAACATCGTGAAGGACTCGGCAGACCAACTATGCATACATTTCAAGTGAAACAAGTGCAAAAGAAATGACAATTTGGAGAATGCGCTACAGCCTGGATATAGTTCTTCATTAGAAGCTTCCAATATCTTCTTATACTTGACTTTCTCCTCAGGAGATTGGTTGGGTTGTTCAAGAGGAACTTGGTCCAACCAATCATGTTCATCAGAAAAATGGGGTTGACTTGTGGAGGGAGGAATATCAACTCCGATACTTTCTCGTAGTAATCCACCAATATCATCTCGACCTATGGCCCTTCCCTCATTATTATTGGTAGATGTTTGACTATTGCATCTCAATTGTTGAACAATATCTTCTTTTCCATGAAAAATTCATTTCTTATACTTTGGCCAAAAATCCTTAAAAAGGATATGATATTCCACATCTTCTAATGAGAACCATTTGGCTACTTTGCATTTATTACATGGACATCGAGTTTTTCCTTCTATAAGGTTTTCTTTAGCCAACTTAATGAATTCAATGACACCATCAATATAAGCTTGACTAATCCTTGGTTGCGTGATCCAACTCGTATCCATATCTCTAAATATTAAGTAGTGCAATCAAATTACCTAAAAATTGAAAAAAGATAGAGTTCATAAGACAAATATTTAATCAACCAATCAAAATATATACAAATACAAAAATAAATAATTAATGGGACTTAGGAGAAGTTAGAAATTAAAGTAAGATACATGAGTTTCTTATAAATCAATTTTAATCCTCTAATGTGAAGGATCCATCTAAACAAGGGATATAGCAACAAAGTTTTATTTTTCCAAATTTAAAAATTATGAAATCGATATCTAATCTCCCTGACATTAACAAATTGAACTTACAAGCGCCACCAACACATAATTTTAAACATCAATCAAACACAGTAACACAAGAATTTCGTCAAAACAACAATCTTTTGTAGTAATCAATTCAAATGATGAGATGCAACGATAGAATCATTCGAACCATAGCATTAAGGATGCGCATGAAACAGGGGAAAGTGTGAAACGGCGATAATACAAAACTATAATACAACTACTTCAACCAACTCAAATGATATAACACTTGTAGAAGAATAAGCAGTCCAATAAAAATAAAAACCGAAACTAGGGCAAGAACATCACATACTAATAGCAAAGCAAGAGCAACTGTGAAATCGGGAGGTGAGGGTGAGAGACGAACGCTGGCGGCGACGGTGAGAGGCGACGCGGTTGGAAATCGGGAGGTGAGGGTGAGAGACGAACGTGGTGGCGAGGATGAGGGTGAGAGACGAGGGTGAGAGACGACAGTGAGAGACGAGGGTTAGGGTTTGCGGGAGGTGAGGGTGAGAGACGACGGTGACGAACGTGAGCAAATGAGGGTTAGGGTTTGTTGGAGGTATATATACCCGACGAGATTCTCGGCGCTTATAGGCGCCGAGATTCTCGGCGTTTATAAGGGCCGATATTTTCGGCGCTTATAAATGCCGATATTTTTTGCGTCGTTTAAAATCGTCGAGAATTTTCGAAGCTTTGTCTCGATGCATTTAAACGCCGATAATTATGCGCCGAGAATTACCCTTTTTTGTTGTAGTGTTTGAGTGGGGCCTTAAAATTTGTGCATATGAAGGGAGAAGCCCTCTTATATAAGGAAAGACTTGTCCTTAAATATATAGAAAGATTAGATAAATTTTAAATAAATTTTTTTTAGTTATGTGTATTAAAATAAAAAAAGAAGAAGAAAACGCTATTTTAGAATTAAAAAGAAAATATGTTGTTTATTTAGAATACAATTTATTAACCTTTTAGGATAGCAACAATTTTGAATTCCAAACTAATAGTTACGCCTATTTTTATGTTATTAAAAATAAAATAGTATTAGCAAGCAATAATTTTCAGATTTTTATGGATGGGGTAATTAGACGTCTTGTGATGATTGGTGTTGAGCAAGGAGGCCGAACTAGGCATGTTGGCAGCTTCTTCTCTTCCATTGATCTTGTCATGGAAGGACATATTTCGAGGCAGCATCAACCTCCCCCTCCTTTGGGCATCGACCATTGCAGCCATCTTAATAGTGTCAATTCTGGACCCCAGTTTCCCCAAGTTTTTGGTCTAGATGCAACTTTTTGCCGATCCTGACAACGATGATTCTTCTTGCCAGCTAAGTGGTAATGATATAACCAAGCAAGCCAAGGTTTGTAGGAGTTCTAAATTTGACAAGAAAAAGAAGAACCAAGAGATTTTTAGACAGTTAAATTTTGTTAACTTGCATCTAAACACTATGAAGAATCGAAAAGTGCGGAAAAAGTGTGACAAGAAAGCCAAACACTTGCCTCAAGAATTTCTTAGAGACTTGATTCCTAAAGAGGATGAGTAGAGTTTGTCCAGATTGCCTACAGTTGCATGATTTTGGTTACTTGGTTGGTGCTCGCTCAGGATTTTTTTCTTGTCCTGTTTTAGCTTTTTAGAGTTTTGTTGTTGTTCTACTTCTGGGCATTCGTCTTTGGTGTCTTCATTAGCGGAGCTTTCTTAGTATGTCTCGAGTTGCTTTTGGATTTTTATTTTTTCTTTGGCTTCCGGTGCTGTGGGTAGGAGTTTTTTTTTTCCTTTTCCTTTTTTTTTTCTTTTACTCTATTATGTTATATTTTGGCTATTTTGATAATGGTTCGGATAGTTAGGCATGTCTATCTTGTTTTTGCAAGTTTCCTTGTTATTTTTTCTTTTTCACACTTTGTGTGTGATTTTTCGGGTCTCTTGTTTGAGACGCCGGCTTTTGTATCACGAGTTTATTCTTGCTAATTTTCTTCAAAAAAAAAATTTCTTTTATTTTTTTATAATTAATTATCTATGGTTGTTGAAACTTATAAATGCGCATTGAATTCTTCTACTTAATAGTTTCTACAGAAATGCGAGTAACAAACGTTATTTGCATGAAAAATAATTGTCATCATTAGAGGTGACCAGTGGGTCGGGGTTGGCCCTGGGTCCAACCTGTCCGCTACAGTATCAATACAACAATCTCTCTAATTCTCTCTTTTCTACTTATTTATATATAATTATTTGCACTAAATCTCTCAAGTTTGAAGTTTCAACTGTGTTCTACTCGTAGAAGTTCAAATTTCAGTTTTTACTTCGGTAAAATTAGTATCGAAATTTTTTTTACTTGTCATTTTTATTTACCTAACTTGCATTCTTACTCACATTTTATAATTATAAATTAACAATATCATGACTCATAATTCATCTTTATCTGGAGCTGGTCGATCTAGTTTTAGCTCTTATTGATCGCCTAAAAAGCTCCTAGAGTAGTTTAGCTTAATACTCAGGAATGGAAATTTGTACAGCTCGGTCTGTCACCTCCCTACACATACACCTTAAGTTGGGAATAAGAGTAGTACTACGAGTAGGATTATCCTGAATCGGGTGGTACGAGATGTTCTCAAAGTGAACCCACACCCACCACTGATGAAACTGAAACCCACACCACTAGTAAACGTAATACTACCGATGTATGGAACCACTTCATACTAGATCGCGAGCATAATAAGGCATATCATACATTATGTGATTCCCTAAGAGTTTTTAGTCATCCACGCGGTAGTGGGACCGGCACTCTAAAAAGACATTTATTAAAAAGCCACCCTGAATTAACTGTAAATAAAACCCAACAACATCTCGTACAGCAAGCGATTGGTGCGCTTCCTAACTTTAGGTTTACACAAGAAACTAATAGACGTGAATTAATGAGATACGCCATTGGGGCAGAAAGGCCATTTACCACCGGAGAAGACCTTAGATTCTTTCGGTACTGTCAAAACACGTTAAACCCCACCGCTCTAAGGATTCCTCGGAACATTTTGAAGGGGGCGCATTTGAAGAATTTTTAAAGATGAAAAATGAGCTTCAAGATATTTTTAAGACGAACACGTGCATGTTCTCGTTGACGTCTAGACAAGGAAGTCGGAATCCAGTGTTCCTTTCTTGTGCATAACGGTACATTAGATTGGTTCTTCCTATATCATACAAAAACGAAAAATTCATTTTTTCCTTATTGAATATCTCCACACTGCTCAGGCAATCATGGGTGCCATTATGGAGGCATGCTGTGAGTGGGGGATAGACCGCAAAATTTTCAGCATTACTTTTGAGAATAACGATACATTTGTAAAATAATTAATTAGGCATATGAGGCCCATGTTAGATAAGAAATATTTTCATTTACATTGCATCTGTCATATGTTGTATTTAATGGTAATGGATAGTTTGCAACTTGTAGATGCTTCTGTTGCGTGTTTAAGAGAATTAGCTATAGTAACTAAGATATCTAAAACTAGGCAAAGAAAATTTAAACTTCTTTGTGACACACATGGCATTTCTTTTAAAAAATTTAACATAGATACACAAACTAGATGGTCATCTATGGTTGAGATGTTAGAAAAAATAATAACATATAAAGATGTCTTAATTGAATATATACAGGAAAATCTATCAGAACTAAGGAATTTTAATTTCCAATGCATAGAATGTAATGCAATTAATGAAGTCTATAAATTTTTTGTTATTTTTAAAGATGCTATGACAATTAAACTGGTAGATATTGCTGCTTGAATGGGTGAGAACGTCTCCAATCCCATGTTGGAGGCCTCTATTTTCGCCATGAGGATAAAATTTTTAAAATATTATTTTGAATTACCACTGACATATTGTATTGCCACCATTTTTTATCCACATTATAAACTTATAGGTTTGCAATTATTTGCACAATATTTTTATGAAAAATTAAATCCAACTTATGCTGTAGTATCTTTTATTGTGGAAGTTGATAAAGATTTACGAAATTTATTTTTTGTGTATGCTCGAAGATTATCATCTGATAATCCAAATGATTCTTCTACATCATCTTTTTCATCTTAAGGAAAATCATATGCGTGGGATATGTTAAACCAATTAAAGCTCTAACAAAATCCCACTTCATATGATAAGCTAGATTTTTATTTGCGTTCGCCTATGCTCAACTTGAACCCGACAGAGGCGAATCCAAATTTTGATATTTTGCAATGGTGGTGTTGTAGTAAAACCCAATATCCCATGTTTCCACCATGGCACGCGATATACTAACGTGTTTGGTGTCTTCAGTAGTATCGGAGTGTACTTTTAGTACAGGTGGTAGATTGCTTGGAGCAAAAAGAACCAAGCTTGCACCGGCCACCTTAGAAATGTCGGTGCACTTGAAGGACTAGATGGCTGCAGTAAATAGAGGCCAAGACCGACTCAACTTGGGTTAATCAAGCAATGAAGAAGACGAGCGTAGCACTAGTACAGCAAGTCCCCTGCCAACTGCAGCAAGTTTAGACTAAGTTATTTATATTGTTATAATTCTATTTTTTATAACACATTTTCTTTTATAAAAAGTATTTGTAATTTTAAATAGTAGCATCGTATTGTTATAATCGTATTTTTTAACAATTTATGATACATTTTATTCTATTAAATATATTTATAATTATGATTGTGTTATATTGTATTATATGTTATATTATTCATCAATAAATTATAATTATTTTTTGCTCAAAATGATTATATATATTTATAATTTTTATAATACACACAAACACACACACATATAGGGCCAGGCTCGGGCCCGGGCTGGGTTCACTAGGCCTGGGGGAAACCCAGGCCAAGGCTGGTTCTGGGCTGGGCCCAGACTCGGTGCAACCCGGTCCATGGTCACTTCCAATCATCATGCCCAGCTCGGTCCATGGTCACCTCCAATCAACATGTCTTTTTCATCTGTCACGTGCCCTTCCACCTAGTCCCTTTTGGTCCCATTCTCGTTGTAAGTATACACATTTCATACCTATTTGATGTATTAATTCAAGATGGTGATTGTCATATTGACAAAATGATACCTGTTTACGTGTTTTGTCTATGTTGAATAGTGTTTTTGTTTGAAATATTTATTTGTAACTAATATATATATCAGTCTTTTTCCATGCGATGCACAATTGTTTGTATACTTTATAACGTTGTATATGAGATACGTTTTGTTTCTCTTTGAAATAATTGCATTTTTCTATAGCGATTCTTGAGTTACATTGTGATAATTGTCACAATCTAGACCTTCATGATTTCATCCATGTCGTTCTATGCTCATGTATACTTATTGTACTTGTCAACCTATAAAAAGTTTAATATATTTGTGCTAATAAGGGTATAACTTTCATGTCATGTTTCTTGTTTCTTTAAATACCTTATTCGTTATGGACTTTTTAATCATGTTTTCATTATGTTGTGGTTGTTGTAACATCTGTATATTTATTGATGGCTGATTTTTGTTGTAATAATATTTCTCTTCATTATAGATATCTTAGCTAATTAAGAAAAACACTCTTAATTATTAATGCACCTAAGAGGGTACCAACCCCCCAGCATCGGGTCCCATTAGAACTCCTAAGTTAAGCGCGTTTGGGGGAGAGTAGTTCCATGATGGGTGGCCTCTTGGGAAATTCTCGTGTTGCACCCCTCAGGTTGGGGGTTCTCGAAAACAACCTCTCTTTAGGATAGCACTCTGAAGAGGAAAGGCTGCGTACATCCACCCCCAGACCCTGCTTAAGCTGGAGCCCTTAGGGCACTGAAAATATTGCAAAACTCTTAATTATTAATGCCTCCATAAATGTTAAAACTTTTGAGACCTCCAATGACGGAGAAAATACACTTAGGATGGGGGTCCTAAGTAATTTGGAAGAGGATAACTTCTACTTAGGATGGGGGTCCTAAGTAATTTGGAAGAGGATAACTTCTACTTGATATATATATATATATATATAAAGGGACGAATCATAGCCCTCCATTGTAATTGGCTACCTAGATTTGTTGGACATTAAAAATTAACAATTTACGACCAAGATTTGTTGACTATTGAAAAAAATAATTTTCCTCCCTTACTCCCTCTTTGTTGACTATTAACAATTTGCGACCAAGATTTGTTGACTGTTGAAAAAAATAATTTTCCTCCCTTACTCCCTCTTTGTTGACTATTAAAAATTTGCGACCAAGATTTGTTGACTATTGAAAAAAATAATTTTCCTCCTTTACTCCCTCTTTCTTTTTGCCTCATCAAAGAGTATGAGCCATACACACACACAGAGGTATATATTTGGGACAACTTTTTTTTTTTTTTTGTTTATTATGGAATGCTTAGTAATACCATAGGATTATATGTTTATAGTGACCCTCGAATTATTGATCAAAATTAATGTGATTATCGAATTATTGTTTTTCGTCAAATTTCATCAACCACCCCCCCCCCCCCCCCCCCCAAAAAAAACTATATATTAAAATTAATTTGATCTTCCAACTTCAAAACTTTTATCAGAGGCATTCAAAATAATTTAAAAATTTATATTTAAAAAATATTTAACATAATTTTAAAAATAAAAATATAATCTAATTTTAAAACTTCAAAATTCTTTATCGGAGGCTTTAGGGAGTTTTATGTTTAAAAGATTTTTAAATTATTAAAATATTTAAAATTCTTTAAGTATAAATGACAGTTAAATCATCATAACTTAACGGAATCCTAATAAAGTTATAGGAAAAATATTTCAAAACAAGTTACGAAAATTTAGGATACCTTAAACGTATTTGAAAATTTTACGTATAAAATATATTTCCAAATGTGAGGGCACCCGAACAATTTTTTCTAATTTGTTTTAATCGTTTCAGATCTCTTTGATAAAATTTTAGTTAGGAGATCGAATTGATGTTCATTAATAGTTCAGAGGGTATCTTTGATACACTTAAGTTTAGGGAGTTATATTAATTTTCACCCATAGTTCGAGGGTGTGTCGATGAAATTAGAAGTTGATTTTTTGCGCGGGGTGGGCCGGGGGGGAGGTTCACATTAATTTTGACAAAGAGTTTAGGGGATACATTTGATGAAATTATTACTCTATATATATATTTAAAAATATATTTGTCCAATATATTCCATTTAGAAAGTAATAAGATAAATGCTATAAGTTACCTCATATGATGCATGGTCTGTAATTAAATTTAAAAAATTTATGTCTATATTTTATAATTGATAAATTCTATTATTAACATAAAAAATAGAGTTTGCATATGTAATGACTTGTGTACATTTATATTAAGAGAAAAGAATTGATCTTATCGTAAATTAAATCTTTTATATAGGAACTTTAGAAGTGGAAAAGCCACTATGTATACCTCTTTTTATTTGATTTGGTAAAATCTTGAAGGCCTAGAGCAAGCATAATGAGCTACATGCGAGTGTGTGGGGCATAGAAGTTTTCCAAAAACCATACTCTTCTTCGTTGCTTTACTTCTATTCTGAGTTCTTCATTCTTTGTTACTAAGCAAGTTAGGACGTACTCTAACCCATCACCTGAGAGTACATGCTATGTTGATGCTATGTTAATCCTGAGAGTTGGAGTGCTGACAATTCCATAATTTTTTAGGTACTTTTACTATTAATTACTTGGCCTAACAATTAAATTATGCACATAAAGCAAGTGGACGTGGTGATATCGGCTGTGGGTCGGGCACTGTTAGAGGATCAATTCAAGTTAGTTTCTGCCATCAAACAAGCCGGCAATATCAAGGTATTTATTGTATACTTTTGCTATATATTTAAGACACAAGCTTTCTGATTAACATATTCAGCGGCGAGTAAGGGTAACAAAATTACAGGAGGTTAATTAATGTCTAACCATTGAAAACGCCAAGTTCAGCAGAGTATGTTATATCTCCAAATAAGGTCTTACAAGTATATAACACATTGTGTTCTAAAATTTATCGTACGCCTAGAGGCTTACTGTAAGACCTGTGGCACTCTGGACTCGGACATAGGTGTGCGCATCTTGCACCTCATAAGGGTGCATCAGGCTACAGCGGACTTTGGTCTAAGTGACAGACTAAGTGGGAACCGAGATGAACTTTGGTCCAAAGTGATGTCAAGGATATGGGTGAAGGCCCAGCGTAAGGCGCTGGCCCGAACTAGGCATGCATAGGTACACATAGGCCTAGCGCGCACATGCGTAGGCTCAATTCAGCGTTCGGCCAGCCCATGAGCAGACCTTGCGTTGGCCTATGTAAGCCCAACGCAGGGTTGCGCAAGCCCAACAAGGCCCATCTGGGCCCTAACTTGGGTTGGAGTCAGAAGAGGATGAGGGGTGCGTGAGGAACGATTACTGAAGGCAAAAGGCGGGAATGCTCTTTGACTAGTTCAAACTATATTTGAGCGTGAAAATGAAGAGTGGGGCTAAAGAAGGAATAACCGCCACTTCAAATCTGGCACCTAAAGTGAAGGGTAGTTACCTTGACCAGCCTTGACCCCTTAACTGTGGCAGTGCGCTTCCAGCAGAACATGGGATGGTTGGCAGAAGCAAAATATTACATCTGGCAACAGTAGTTAGCCAAGGCCTTGGGGATGTCAAGGCCTAAAAATATGAGTCATTTGTATCCATTTTAATGGTTGAGTGATTGCTGAATTCATAAATGAAAATTGTCCCCTAGTTTCCCATATTTCCCTCTGTGTGCTTTTCGTGAGTCTTCTTGTATTTTATTGGCTGCGTGAGCGAACCTCATCACCATGACAACTATTCCATAAATTAACGGTGACACTTACTCACCTAGGACTTGGCAGGAAAGACACCATAAAAGGAGGAAGTTCTCTACAAGAAAAAGAATCACCAAAATAAAATAAAATAGAGGGAAAAAGCAAAGGAATTTGAGCTTAGTTTTTCCTCTCCAAAAACCCAGCAAAAACGCTTTGCTTGTTGGATGGAAAATATTTTATGTGATTTTCTAAAATAACAAATTTTTGTTTGTAAATTATGGAATTATGGTGCACTAATAATGTTTCTAAGTGTCTTCAAGGGTCCAAATTGCACCATAGTTTACTAGGAAGTCAAATTAAAATCATTTAGTATTATCCACAAGGTTTCAGTTAGCTTGTACCACAAGGTCATACATAAAGAAATCTTTCATTTGGATGCCATTTTTCACATATTATGTGAACCCAAATGATGTTTTTAAGTGTCTCTAAAGATCGTAATTGCGCCACAGTTTACTTTGAGGCTAAATATAGATTGTTTTTGAATTGCACCACAAGTTTTAATTAAATGTATCACACTAGTCAACTAGCTTGTATCACAAGGTTATATATAAAGTGATCTTCAACTTGGATGCAATTTTTTTACAAATTATTGGAATATGGTATACTAATGACATTCCTCAGTGCCAGTAAGCGTTCTAATTGCACCAGACTTTAGTTTGGAGCTAAACGAAAATTGTTTTAGAATTACACCACAACGTTATATATAAAGAAATCTTTCATTTGGACCATTTTTTCACATATTATGCAATTTCCTAAGTGTCTTTGGAATCCTAATTGCACCTCACTTTAGTTTGGAGCTAAATGAAGATCATTTTAGAATATTAAACAAGTTTTAACTAAATATAACACAAGTTTTAACTAAATGAAAGCTTGTACCACAAGGCTACTATACATAAAGGAATCTTACATTTGAAAATAAATTATTGGATTATGGTACACTAATGACAATCCTAAGTGTCTCTAGGGGTTCTAATTGCACCATACTTTAGTTTGCAGCTAAATTAAGATTGTTTTAGAATTGTACCACAAGTTTTAACTAATTGTACCACACTATTCAACTAGCTTATACCACAATGTCATATATAAATGAACCTTTCATTTGGATTCCATTTTTTACCTATTATGAGATTATGCTACACCAATGATGTTTCTAAGTGTTTCTAAGGGTTTTAATTGCACCATACTTTATTTTAGAGCTAAATTAATATTGTTTTACAATTGTACCACAAGTTTTAACTAAATGTACCACATAATTCAATTAAAAAACTTTAGTTTTGATGCCATGTTTTCATGAATTATGCGATTATGGTACACTATTGACTTTCTTAAGTGTCTCTAAGGGTCTTATATGCACCACACTTTAGTTTGGGACGAATTTGACATCATTTAGAATTGTACCACAAATTTTAACTAGATTACCACACCATTCAATTAACTTGTAGCATGAGATTATACATTAAGGAATCTTTCATTTGGACGTCATTTTTTAATACATTAAGGCATTATGGTAGACCAATGACTTTGATGCAATGTGAAAGTGGAAATTTAGTGGAACGGGAAGGATTCGACAGGCTTCTCGTTAATTTTATTAATCTTTAATAAAAAGAAATAGGAAACATAGAAATTCAATACTAATTCTCACACCCAAGAATAGAAAGAACTAAAAACTCATCAAAATAAATCTAGAAATTGAATAATTCTCCTAAACCCTAGACTTCCTCTCCCTTATATAGAGGAACCAAAACCCTAAAAATAATATAAAAGATTTAAAAGATAAAATCATAAATCAATTTTGTCTAATCTAAAACACTTTTCCTAAACTAACATATCCTATTATATGTAAAAACCTAACCCTAACCGCATGCAATCGTCCCAGCCGCACGCCTCTTGCCAATTTGCTTAATCCGCCAATTCAAGGATCCCGCCAACCCATCCCTTGCCATGTATTGCTAGAGCCGAGCCACGTACTATTCGAGTTTCCAACTATCCCTTTTCGCCTTGCTATCCGCCAAAGGAGAAGGGCAGCATCATTCTTTAGCCTGGAGAGAATTCATCGTCGAATTCATTGGGTCATTTGGGCCAATGCCGCCAAGCCTTGTTCCCTCATGCCTAGACTCCATCTTGTCATACTCTAAGTCGCCAAACTTACCCAGTTGTGGTTCATTGTCCCGACCTGCCAAGTCTGCATGGTCACCACGTCGCACCAAACCGCATCCCA
The DNA here is from genome assembly GCA_018398585.1 of Simmondsia chinensis. Taxonomy (NCBI): domain Eukaryota; kingdom Viridiplantae; phylum Streptophyta; class Magnoliopsida; order Caryophyllales; family Simmondsiaceae; genus Simmondsia; species Simmondsia chinensis. Next base: position 25,322,143 of record JAGTTD010000011.1, read on the forward strand.
ATATTTCACCCCATTTGAGAAATTGACCAGATAACATTTAGATATGATCACTTGATCATCTTTCTCGAGCCATACCCTCTTGCCAATTGTGCATGACATCTAGAATATATTATGTCATAGCCATTCATCTCCTTCTATTTCTTCAGGTGTGAAGCCAACTCGCCTGACCAACAACAAGCGACCCTCATCACCCGCTATGTCCTCGTTGCCAAGTGACGCCAATTCGCTTAGAGTCTCTTCCGTCACTGTGATGCCTTCTTCTTCAAACTTTAGAAGTTCATCGCCGAGATTAGTTTCAAACCTCCGTTCTTCAACGTTGACGATGCCGGTATTGAGCCGATGTCGCCTCGGTCTAGGATCCAATAGATTAGCATCCGATGCCGGATTCTGGACCTCTTTCTTTTCCTCTTATTTAGCACCCGGTGTTAATGGGTGTTGGGGCTGGGTTCCCGATTCCAAGTCGGGATTTGCCCCCAGTTGAATCAAGCAACTCTTGATTCGCCGGAATCTCGCTTATAAGTCCTCTAATCTCCTCTTGCTCTTCTGTTGAATATCACAATCAAAAATGTCTGCAACGATAGCGTACCTCAATCGCCCACAGGCCATCTTAGACGTCGTTCTGAGCTCTAAAACCAACTAATGCAGCGTGTAAGTGGGAATTTAGGAAAACGGGAAGGATTCAACAGCCTTCTCTTTAATTTTATTAATCTTGAATAAAAAGAAAGAGGAAACATATAAATTCAATTCTAATTCTCTCACCCGAGATTAGAAAGAACTAAGAACTCATAAAAATAAATCTAGAAATCAAATAATTCCCACAAACCCTGGACTTCATCTTCCTTATATAGAGGAACCAAAAACCCTAAAAATAATATAAAAGATTTAAAAGATAAAATCATAAATAAATCTTGCCTAATCTAAAATACGATTCCTAAACTAACAGTTTTTAAAGGACGGATTCCTTCATGTATAGGATTGTGGTACAAGCTAATTGAATGATAGGGTACATTTAGTTAAAACTTATGGCATGATTTTAAATTGATCTTAATTTAGCTTCAACTTAAAGTGCGGTGCAATTAGAACCCTTAAAGACTCCTAGGAAAGTTTGAAGCAGCCTCGCCTCCTTTGGCGGATAGCATGGCGGAAAGGGTTGGTTGGCGGTTCAAAGGGTTCGCGACTCGGCTATAGCAATACACGGCCGGAGAAGGGTTGGCGGGTTCCTTGAATTGGTGGATTAATTGACAAAGGCCTACAGCTGGGATGATTGCATGCAGCTAGGGTTAGGTTTTTTCACAAATTATTGGATTATAGTACACTAATGACTTTCCTAAGTGTTTCTACGTTTTCTAATCACACCACATTTTACTTAGGTGTCAAATTAAGACCGTTTTAGGATTGTACCCCAAGTTTTAAGTAAACGTACCACACCATTGTACCAAAAGGTTATACATGAAGGAATTTTTCATTTGAACGTCATCTTTTGACAAATGAAGAGATTATGGTACACGAATGACTTTCTTAAGTGTCTCTAGGGGTCTTAATTGCATCACACTTTAATTTGGAGAGAATTAAGAACGTTAAGAATTGTACCACAATTTTTAACTAATTGTGCCACAATTTTTAACTAATTGTGCTACAAATTTTAACTAAATATATCTTATCATTTTGCTAACTTGTACCACATGGCTATACATGAATGGTTTTATTACTTAGACGTTATTTTTTAACAAGTTATGGTTTTATGTGACACTAATGGTCACACCATTAAAAAGAACTTGTATCATAACATGGCAAAAAAAAGAATGATAATGTTATTTATTGATATAATTATATGTTATCTATACAAAACTCCATTTTCTCATTTAAAACAATTTGTAAAAACAACCATCATTTTTTCATAAAATAACTGTATTTTTAATGCTGTAATTATTTTATTTTTATATAACATATAAACTTTTATATTTAACAACAATAATAGTAGTAAATATAACATTTTGGACAATAATTTTATAAAATTTGATAAATTTAGGTATATCAATTGATAGTATCTATATAATGCAACACCAAAAATTTTGGCGACACTTACTTTTCCTAATATATTTTGGTGCAAAGTTGTTGCAGCCTTACAACATGCATTCACCAGATGATTCAAATTCAGTTTAATGGATGATCTCGTTTGGTTCAGGCCAAAGAGGGCAATTCAGTGTTGATTCCAGACTACTCGCTCAGAGTTGTTGCACTCACAGTCTCGGCTAGATTGGCATGGAAGCAGGCCTCTTTTCCACAGATGTCACAGCAAGACAGTTACTGCACCGCACTGGAACAGCATTCCCTACGGGTTCAGCCTCTTCTCGAACAGGTGACGAATGTCTTAGGTGACTGTGAGGATTCTGAAACTCATCCTCCTTGGTCAGCGAATGGACGCGCTAGTGCTTTAGGGCATTCGTTGGGCTAGGTATCTATTCATATTGATGACCAGTACTTCGGTAGTTGGGCTTTGGGATGCTTTGGCATGCACGCCCCACTACCGCCTTATTTCCCACAGCCTGCTACCCGAGTACCACTTCAGGAGGTTCCAGAAAATCAACATCTACCTCTTCTTCAGCCGTGGGTTGAGAATGATAATGCCGAAATAGTACAGCCTCAGGCTCAGACATCACCGCATGAGAATGAAGGTCGGGAAACCATTAGTGATAATGACTCTGCAACCGCCGGGCCTGAATTTCCACCAGGTTTCGAACCTTCTGAATTACTCAGACGCCAGCATACAGAGGACAATATACCCGAGAACTACCATATGCCGGTGCAAATTATGGAGGGGACTAGTACAACTCGAAGGAAGAAGAAAAAGAAGCAGACGTCAAAAAGGGGTAGGCGAGCTCTCAAACACATGATGAAAAAGAATAAGAAGCGGGAGCTACAAGATTTCTTGAAAGACATGTCGCCCGGGAGAAGTGAGCAGAATCCAGTTAAGTCCCATGGCCAAAAGAAAAAGAGGAATAAGGCGAATCCAGTTAGGGGGCATCGGAATGAGAAGATCACGGAAGCGGAGTATGATGAGAAGATCTTGGAAGCGGAGCGGGTAATAGAGATAAGAAAAAGGGTGGGTTTTAATTTTGATAGTTTTGACCCACCTATGGTGGCAAACATACTTGCAAAATAATGTGAACGGATTTTTTGTTGAGGCTTCAGTCCTACTCTCATTTCATGTGCTGATCTTCTGGTTAATCTGTAGCTGGGATCTTTGTTTGAGTTTGTTTTAGTGCCTTGTTTTTCCTATCCCCCATGTCTTGTTTGATTTTGTGCTCGGTTATGCTGCGTTGTGTTTGAGGCGAGCCTTTTGTTCCTGTTGGTCTGTCTTTTTGTTTTGTGTTGGTTGTTCTTGGTCCCCGTTTTGTTACGGTTGGACTCAGGCCTCGCCTAGCGAGTGGTCTGCTTGTATCGCGATTTTGTCGCAATTTATCAAAAAAAAAGAGCAGGATACTAGTGATAGGGGGCACAGGAAACATAGGAAAGCACGTAGTAAAAGCCAGCATCAAGCAAGGTCATCCTACACTGGTTTTCATGTCCCAATCTTCCTTTTCAAACCCTTCCATGTCTTCTCTCATTTCTCACTTCCACTCCCTTGGCATTTATTTTGTCTTTGTAAGTTCACTTCTTCGTTGAGGTCCATGTCGAAGTATTAATATTAGTGTTTTTGATGTGGGTATTAAAGATGACAAATTTGTTTGGCATCTCCCTAGCTGTTGAATATTACGTGGAGAATGTGTACATGTTTAGTGACGATGGAATTGATATTGATTTATCATGGTATCAAAAGGAAAGTAATGAAATATCTTCCTCTCGCATATCGTTGAAGATATAATTTAGGTTGTGTTTGTGTATAGTGAACGTACGGTGAAAAAAACTATATGTAGGAAAAAATACAACCTTTACCACTAATATTGCAGTTTGACTAGTTTTAACTCATGATTTATGTACATTTTAAAAATAAAAAGGGTTAGCTCAAATCTATATAAAACTCCCGCAATATCTAGTAGATAGTTAAAAGCGTGATTTAAAATGGTTGATTAACACATTAAGGACATTTAGATGTTCTGAAAAATTAAAACTTGAAAAATAACAACTTTTCAATATTATTTTCCATAAACAACCCTTACTATTATAAAATAAAGGTGGGTGGTTGGAATCACAAGTGAAACCCACAATCTTGGACCTCAAGGGCATAAACAACCAGCCAGTCAAACCCACCCCATCCCAAACAAAACATAACAAGACACGAACAAGAGAGAGACAAATTATTGTATCTTTTTATTTTTGGTTACATTTTTGGAAGACTATCTCCTATACTCCTGTAAGGATTCTCTTTCTTATAATCATCAGAGAGAGAGAGTGTGTGAGAAATGGAGGAAGGGGGAAGTAAGAGCAGGATACTAGTTTCTCTCTCCACCATCGCCAACCACCTTCCTAATCACCAGACAGCCACCACCAAAGATACCGCAAACCACCGCCCTCCCCTCACCGAAACACTTCTCTCCTCTCCACTCCGCTGATCTCTCTCAGCTCCATCATCACTGCAACCCCACATCATAAACTACCACCTCCCCACTGCGGTTAACATCCAACACCGCACCTCCTCTCTTATCAACATCCAACCCAACGTCCTGTATCCTCAATTCCATACCCAAAACCAATTTTGAAATGCCAATAGCTAGAGAGACGATGTCCATCTTCATTGATGGTTTACCAGAAAGGAGAAAAAATTCATGGCTTAAGGCTGTGTTTCAAGAATTCAGGACAATCTATGATACTTTTGTTCCTCCGAAGAAAGGGAAGAGTTGTAGATGCTCTTATGGCTTTATTCGATTTCATGACTCAAGTGAAGCTGCACAGGCAATTACATCCATGAATGGAAGATAGGTGGTGGGCGTTAGGCTCATAGTTCAATGGGCTAACCCATGCAGAAGACCAACTTCTTCATCCTACCGGAATCAGCCTCAATCAAGAGTTTCTCAGCAGTCTAGAGACAATGGAGGAAATCATGATCAGGGCAATACTTCAACTAATCGGGTAGGGGATGCCGTGAATACGAACATTCCGAGGATTGTGGTGTCCAACGTTAATAAGAGTGTGAAGGGCTGGCTCAATCGATCAATAATTGCATACTCAGCTGATGAGGTTAGTATGGAGGAGATCGTCACATTTATCATGGAGAACAACCTGTATGGATTAACCCCTCGAGGGTTAAGCAAAACCACTTTTCTCCCGGTCTACGAATCTGATGGCACCCTGGAACCTTACCTCGGCCCGCACAAGGAGACCTTACTTCGGAAATTCAAGGAAGTGTATAAATACTGTGGCAAGATCCTTGGCTCCCTTAATAGAAGGGTGTGGATTGAGATTTATGGACGGTCCATCCAATGTTGGTCAAAGGACTGCTTTATTGACATTACAAAAATATGAGAAAAGTTCGTTAAGGTGGATTCGATGACATCTGCCATGAGATTTGTTGCCGTCGCCAGAATCCTAATAGACCCCTGCTCTACAACATGCATTCACCAGATGATTCAAATTCAGTTTAATGGATGATCTCGTTTGGTTCTGGCCAAAGAGGGCAATTCAGTGTTGATTCTGGACTACTCGCTCAGAGTTGTTGCACTCACAGTCTCGGCTAGATTGGCAAGGAAGCATGCCTCTTTTCCACAGATGTCACAGCAAGACAGTTACTGCACCACATTGGCATCCCTATGGGTTCAACCTCTTCTCGAATAGGTGACAAATGTCTTAGATGACTGTGAGGATTCTGAAACTTGTCCTCCTAGGCCAGCGAATGGAGGCGCGAGTGCTTGAGGGCATTCTTTGGGCCAGGTATCTATTCATATTGATGACCAGTACTTCGGTAGTTGGGCTTTGGGATGCTATGGCCCGCACGCCCCACTACTCCCTTATTTCCCACAGCCTGCTGCCCAAGTACCACTTCAGGAGGTTCCAGAAAATCAACATCTACCTCTTCTTCTGCGGTGGGTTGAGAATGATAATGCCGAAATAGTACAGCCTCAGGCTCAGACAGATCGCCGCATGAGAACGAAGGTCGGGAAACCATTAGTGATAATGACTCTGCAACCTACGGTCCTGAATTTCCACCAGGTTTCGAACCTCCGGAATTACTCAAACACCGGCATACAGAGGACAATATACCTGAGAACTACCACATGCCGGTGTAGATTATGGAGGGGACTAGTACAACTCGAAGGAAGAAGGAAAAGATGCAAACTTCAAAAAGGGGCAGGCAAGCTCTCAAACACGAGATGAAAAAGAATGAGAAGCGGGAGCTGCAAGATTTCTTGAAGGGCATGTCGCCCGAGAGAAGTGAGCAGAATCCAGTTAAGGCCCATGGAAAAAAGAAAAAGAGGAATAAGGCAAATCCAGTTAGGGGAAATCCGAAGGAGAAGATCACGGAAGCGGAGTATGATGAGAAGATCTTGGAAGTGGAGCGGGTAATAGAGATAGGAAAAAGGGTGGGTTTTAATTTTGATAGTTTTGACCCACCTATGGTGGCAAACATACCTGCAAAATGATGTGAATGGGTTTTTGGTTGAGGCTTCAGTCCTGCTCTCGTTTCATGTGCTGATCTTCTGGTTCATCTTCAGCTGGGATCCCTGTTTGAGTTTGTTCTAGCACCTTGTTTTTCCTGTCGCCCGTGTCTTGTTTGATTTTGTGCTCAGTGTATGTTGTGTCATGTTTGAGGCAAGCCTTTTGTTCCTGTTGGTCTGTCTTTTTGTTTTGTGTTGGTTGTTTTTGGTCCCCGTTTTGTTACGGTTGGACTCAAGCCTCGCCTAGCGAGTGGCCAGCTTGTATTGCGATTTTGTCGTAATTTATCAAAAAAAAAAAAAAGAGTAGGATACTAGTGATAGGGGGCACAGGAAACATAGAAAAGCACATAGTAGAAGCCAGCATCAAGCAAGATCATCCTACACTAGTTTTCATATCCCAATCTTTCTTTTCAAACCCTTCCATGTCTTCTCTCATTTCTCATTTCTCACTTCCACTCCCTTGGCGTTTATTTTGTCTTTGTAAGTTCACTTCTTTGTTGAGGTCCATATCGAAGTATTAATATTAATGTTTTCGATGTTGGTATTAAAGATGACAAATTTGTTTGGCATCTCCCTAGTTGTTGAATATTACATGGAGAATGTGTTGTTAGGAAAAATTCAGAAAATACTTGCAAAAACCTTGCAACCGGGTATCCAAACGATCTCAGGTGTTGAGGCGTGTAATCACTATCCTTAAGGTTTATTTCGGTATACGAAATATCCTCGGGGATACAACAACTACCAAAATATGGAGTGAAGAAGTGTATGGGAAGAGATTGATGAAGATGTCTAGAGATTGGTTGATTTAGAGAACTCACCCTTTGATAAACTCACATAGAACACAAGAACCATAAAGATGTTCATCAAATTTCTTTCTTGTGGAATTCCACTTCAATTTATATGTTTTCTTCTTATTGATGAGAGGGGAGAAACTCTGATCTATTCTCTTCTGTAAAAACGTCCCAAAACCAAGAGCATCAATATATAAAAGAACTGGGAAGAAACCGCGCAGAAAACCGTCAAAACCGACCTGTGTGTCGAAGTTGTGTGTCGACACACAGTATCGACACACAGCTTTCTGTAAGCCTGTGTGTCGATACTGTCGACACACAGGTCGACACACTGGCTCACTGTAAGCCTGTGTGTCGACACACAATTTCTGTGTGTCGTCACACAGGTTCCTCCGTGCGCACCCGAAACGGGATGTGTGTCGACACACGGGCCATGTGTGTCGACACACAGCTATCTCCCCTGCGTTCTATAGGATTTTGTGTCGACGCATATGACCCATGTGTCGACACATACTCCCAATGATGCCCTAATCACTCATACAAGTATCGGGACAATATCAAATATATCTTATATACATATAAACAATATTTAACACACATATATCCATTTTATACAACCAATATTTTGAAAATACATCAACAATTCCCCACCATTTTCAAAATACAACCATACAGTTAATCGGATCGAAAATGGTAGTCCAAGCTTTGAACCATACAACCCATTTGACTAACCGACAACCTAATCACGCACAAGGCGTACTCCCCGTACACTCCCTACACCTCCCAGATCGACACATTTATGGCCTTGTGTCCTGTACCCTTCGTGAGTGTTTTAGGGCCAAACCCTTGTCAAAAATCACCTCTTTGAAGCGGCCAAACTTCAACACTCACTAAGGTGGACCTCATTGATCATGCCCCTACGATACGACATTCAATAAGTTATAAAACCAGGTCCATTAAGAGCATTTGCTCATCCTTTTATAATCACTAACGTAGGTATCAAGCACTTCACACTCGGGATGGAAACTAACTCATTTAGTGCTTGCAGTCACACAGATGACAAGTCTCTCTCATTGAACCCGAGACCTAGCGTCATACTAGACGTCGAGTTGAGGGCCTATCATGGGCGACTAATTATGACAGGTTTCAACCCCATCCCTTCATTTGTTTTCAAAACCAAATCTCCAGCCAGGCCTTTAGTAAACGGATCCGCTAGATTCTGACAGGTTCTCACGAAGTCCACAGTGATAACACCTTCCCGAATAAGGTGTCTCACCATACTATGTCTCACACCAATGTGTCTGGAGTTCCCATTATACACTTCACTGTATGCTTTAGAAAGCGTAGCCTGACTATCACAATGGATAGAAATAAGAGAAATCGGCTTCGGCCACAAAGGTATCTCATACAAGAGATCCTTTAACCACTCGGCTTCTTTAGCCGCAGAAGCAAGAGCTATAAACTCCGCCGCCATTGTAGAGTCAGATATGCAAGTTTGTTTCTTGGAACCCCAAGAAACCGCACCCCCACCAAACAGGAATACCCATCCACTCGTGGATGCATGATCCTCCACATCGGAGATCCAACTTGCATCAGTATAACCTTCCAAAATAGGAGGATACCCAACATAATTGAGACCATAATCCATAGTCTTCTTTAGGTACTTCAGTACCCGGTGCACTGCATTCCAGTGCAACTTACTCGGTTTGCTGGTATACCTACTCAGCTTTCCAACTGCAAAGGCAATATCAGGCCTAGTGCTTGTCATGGCATACATGAGACAGCCAATAGCTCGAGCGTACTCCAATTGTGCCACTGGAGCACCCTCATTCGGTTCTAATTTCACACTAGGATCCATCGGTGTGGAAATCGGTGCACAGTCAAAGAAATGGAACCTTTTCAACACCTTTTCGATATAGTGAGACTGTGTCAAGGAAATGGAATTACCATTCCTTACAATTCTGATACCGAGGATCACCTCCGCCTCACCCATGTCTTTCATAGCAAAGTTTTCAGAGAGAAACAGTTTAGTTCTCTCTACTTGCTCCATATCAGAACCGAAAATCAGCATGTCATCGACATACAAACATATAATGACCCCTTTGCCATTATCAAACTTGCTATAGACACATTTATCTGATTCGTTTATAACGAATCCGTTGTTCAATACAACCTGATCAAATTTTTGGTGCCATTGCTTCGGAGCTTGTTTCAGTCCATACAGAGAACGTATGAGTTTACACACTTTTCTCTCTTGGCCCGGAACAACAAACCCTTCTGGTTGTTCCATGTATACTTCCTCCTCTAGCTCACCATTCAGGAATGCCGTTTTGACATCCATTTGGTGTATCACTAGTTTAAAAATGGAGGCAAGAGAAAATTAGTACCCTTATCGTCGATATCCTTGCCACTGGGGCATAGGTATCAAAGTAATTCAGTCCATGTCTTTGGGTGAATCCTTTAGCCACCAATCGGGCTTTAAATTTGTCAATCGATCCATCGACTTTCATCTTCTTTTTGAAGATCCATTTGCACCCGATGGGTTTACTTCCTCGTGGAAGATCCTCAAGAATCCAGGTATTATTACCTAAAATGGAATCCATTTCATCGTTTATAGCCTCTTTCCAAAACGAGACATCATGAGACCTCATCGCCTCATCAAACGTCATGGGATCAGCTTCCATGACACAACAATATGGAACCACTTGGTCCACATCGTTCCTCGAACCTTCTACCAAATACGTGTAGAAGTCCGAACCAAAGGATTTCTCCTTCCTTGCTTTCTTACTCCTTCGGAGTTCTAGAGCTCTATCAGGGACATTCTCCCTCTCATGACGAACAACGTCATTAGACACTTGCGTGTCAATCTCAACCGGTACATAATCCCTCGGTCTAGGGATTGAAGTAAACCGATTCTCATCAAATATTGCATCTCTCGATTCTACTATCGTATTCACGTTGATATAATCATTAGGTTCAACAATATAGAACCGATATGCCTTACTATGAGACGCATAACCCACAAAGATGCAATCAATGCCTCTTTCACCTAATTTTTTCCGTTTAGGTTCAGGGACTCTAACAACTGCCCTACACCCCCACACTTTTAGATAATCTAAATTAGGGGCTCGTTTGTTCCACAACTCATATGGAGTTATTTTATTTCTCTTGTTTGGAACTCTGTTTAATATGTGACAGGCCGTTAACATAGCCTCACCCCAAAATCCATCACTGAGACCGGAATAAGATAACATGGAATTAACCATCTCAGTTAGAGTCCGATTTTTTCTCTCAGCCATGCCATTTTGTTGTGGCGTATAAGGTGCAGTTATTTCATGTATTATTCCTGTGGATTCAAAATATTTAGGATCGTAGTATTCGCCACCACGATCCGACCTTAAACGCTTGAGGAAGGTTTCACAGTGTAATTCAGATTCTGCTTTATATACTTTAAACCTATCAAGCGAGTCGTCTTTGTTACTTATCAAATAAACATAACAAAATCTTGAATAATCATCGATAAATGTAACAAAGTAATTCTTTCCACCCAAACTCGGTGTTCGCTTGAAGTCACATAAGTCACTATGGACTAGATCAAGTAGATTAGTCTCTCTTTGCACAGAAGGAAATGGAGATTTCGTTATTTTTGTTAGCATACAAGTCTTGCATTTGTCAACAACTTTATCTATGTGAGGAATCAACGAAGAATTATCCATTTCATGTAATCTACAAAAATTCACATGACCTAGTCTATAATGCCATAAAAACGACGAATCAAGCACATAAACAGAATCAACGTTCTTATTATTAACATTTAGTTTAAACATACCATTACATAGGTATCCTTTCCCAACAAATACACCACCCTTTGACAAAATAAACGTGTCGGCCTCGAAGACCAACTTGAACCCAAACCTATTCAACAGGCCACTCGATACAAGATTCTTCTTAACATCAGGAGCGAAGCAAACATCGGTTAAAGTAAGGGTTTTTCCGGATGTGAAAAGTAAGTCAATTTTCCCCTTCCCTTTAACCGGTACCGACGCCCCATTTCCCATGAACAACTCAGTTCCGTTGTCCATGGGCTCAAAAGTGGAGAAGAACCCCCTATCCTTACATACATGCTTCGTGGCCCCCGAGTCAATCCACCAAGAATTATCACTCTCGATTAGATTGACTTCCGAAATTATCGCCACGAACCCCTCGTTCGAATTTTTAGTGCGATGATCAAGCCCCTTGCCTTTGTTCTTTTTAAGGCGATAACAGTCTTTTCCCATATGACCGGGCTTCTGACACTCCCAACAAACAACTTTCGGCCTCTTGTGCTTATTGTTCTTTTGGAAGTGTCCGGTTCTCTTTGGTCCCTTACTAGATTGGCCTTCCTCTGCGATGTTGATTTTACCAACATCACCTGGGCGTTCTTTGTTGTCATCTTGCACCCTATAACCTTCCTCAATACGTAAATGGTTAGCGAGTTCCTCAATTGACATATCCTCCTTCTTATGTTTTAAATTTTTCCTTACATCTTTCCAAGAGGGAGCAAGTTTGTCAATTAAGGAAGAAACAACGATTGTGTCGTCCATATTCATGTTATGTTGTTTAAAATTATTTAATATACGTTCTATTTCATGGAATTGCTCCATGACAGGACGACCATCAATCATCTTATAATTATTAAATTGACTAACCAGGAATTTTTTGCTTGTTGCATCCTCGGCCATGTAACGAGCCTCAAGTGCGTCCCATAGTTCCTTCGTGGTTGACATGTTAGAGTAAATGTCAAACAAGGCATCGGTCATCCCATTCAAGATGTGCCCTCTACAAATATAATCATCGTTTTCCCACTTTAGTCTTGCCCTTTGCTCGGCCAGCGTTTCTTCCTCCTCAGAAACAGGGGATGGAGACGGTGTATTCAGGACATACACCACATTCAGCGTTGTTATGAGAAAATGCATCTTCCTCTGCCACCGTCGGAAATTTCCCCCATCAAACCGGTCCAATTTCACAAAATTGGATGTCATTTCCCTTAGTGATGAAGCCATAACCCAAACCAATTTAAACCTTAAGATTGTTAGGAAAAATTCAGAAAATACTTGCAAAAACCTTGCAACCGGGTATCCAAACTATCTCAGGTGTTGAGGCGTGTAATCACTATCCTTAAGGTTTATTTCGGTATACGAAATATCCTCGGGGATACAACAACTACCAAAATATGGAGTGAAGAGGTGTATGGGAAGAGATTGATGAAGATGTCTAGAGATTGGTTGATTTAGAGAACTCACCCTCTGATAAACTCACATAGAACACAAGAACCATGAAGATATTCATCAAATTTCTTTCTTGTGGAATTCCACTTCAATTTATATGTTTTCTTCTTATTGATGAGAGGGGAGAAACTCTGGTCTATTCTCTTCTGTAAAAATGTCCCAAAACCAAGAGCATCAATATATAAAAGAACTGGGAAGAAACCGCGCAGAAAACCATCAAAACTGACCTGTGTGTCGAAGTTGTGTGTCGACACACAGACAGACCTGTGTGTCGATACTGTTGACACACAGGTCGACACACTGGCTCACTGTAAGCCTGTGTGTCGACACACAATTTCTATGTGTCGTCACACAGGTTCCTCCGTGCGCACCCGAAACGGGCTGTGTGTCGACACACGGGCCATGTGTGTCGACACACAGCTATCTCCCCTGCGTTCTATAGGATTTTGTGTCGACGCATATGACCCATGTGTCGACACATACTCCCAATGATGCCCTAATCACTCATACAAGTATCGGGACAATCTCAAATACATCTTATATACATATAAACAATATTTAACACACATATATCCATTTTATACAACCAATATTTTGAAAATACATCAACATGTGTACACGTCTGGTGACGATGGAGTCGATATTGATTTATCATGGTATCAAAAGGGAAGTAATGAAACATCTTCCTCTCGCATATCGTTGAAGATATAATTTAGGTTGTGTTTGTGTATAGTGAACGTACGGTCAAAAAAACTATATGTAGTAAAAAATACAACCTTTACCACTAATATTGCTATAGTGAATATATTTCTGCTTCCATTCATGGATGTCCGTTTTAAGTCGAATCATGTAAACTTCAGTTTGCGTGTGTTATAACCCGATTTAGAATTTTAGTATGAATGGGTGGCCTAATAGTTGGTAGGTTGACCAACTAGTAGGTGCAAAAAATGACTGGAACGACCAATTAGCAACTTTACATTTTGATTACTCTATAGTAACTATTTTGGTGGATCATATCAATACATGGTCAAGAATAGTTGCTTTTGTTACTAAGGCCCACTTCATTGACATCAACACCACAAATTGGGGTGGCATTCAAATAAAGATTCAAACATTCAAACTTGTTCAATTGATCAAATATTAAGTCTTCATTTTTTGTCATAAATATCAACAAATGGTAAAAATAGTATTCACCATAACGTATAATTTGGCGGTCACGTGAGGCAAGGCAACTTCCTCATTCCTACTATGTTGGATCCGTCAATATATGTTTATTATTAAAATTTGATTATTTTTTTTTTTTTTTAGTACTTTTAGTATTAAATACTCAGCCCAACAATGTAATTATGTATGTGACTTTGGACCCTTTTATTTTTTTTTTTTACCTCGTATTTTCTTTTATTTTTCTTTAATTTTGGTTTTTATTCTTCTTACTTTCATTACATTAACGATTTTGTACTTTAAAGAGTCGTATTCTCTCCTCTTATTCCATTATTAAAAAAATTATGCATGTTAAGTATTTTTTATAACTACAATGATGTCTATTTTTCTTTTTCAATTTCGGTTGGGGGATTTGAAGGATGATGAGGAGAAATTGGTGAAGGTGATAAAGCAAGTAGATGTGGTGATATCGGCTGTGGGTCGAACATTGTTAGAGGATCAATTCAAGTTAATTTCTACCATCAATCAGGCTGGTAATATCAAGGTAACTATTCTTTGTTAGGAACATAAACATGCAATCGATTTGAACACGTCATAAATCAAAAAAAGTAACTCGGAATCCACCCGTAGAGAGATATAAATTAGGGTTTTACATTGATGCAATTGATGAATGAATAAATAAAACAACCAGCTGAAGAGAACATTATAGCCAAAACAAAGGAATCCTAAAAGTACAAGTTATGGAAATCCCACTAAACTATCCGCAAAACATACAAGTGGCCCAAAAACCCATCCAGAGGCCGAATTTGGGGAAACTAGGCGGGGCCACTAGCAAAGATGTTGGGATTCCATAGTTCGGTCCAACAGCTTTGATTTGACAGGTTACAAGCCCCGTAACTCCTTACGGATCAAAAGCTATGGTCGTTTGAGTTTGTCGGCATGACTTAGTATTTTCAAACCACCCATTTGGGTTTCTGACGGTCGAACTACTCCATAAACTCTTCAGCTACTCATCTTATATCATTCTATTTGCAATAATATTTTTTGCCAAGTTCTATTTGGTTGGAAGGAAAATATTGTTCCATTTTCATTGAGAATATTATTTTTTAAAAAGTTTTTGTTCATTAGTTCAGAAAAATAAGTTTATTATCGATATTTATATAAGATTTACACTTGATCAAATTAAGCTTAAAGTGAGATATAAGACGTGATATTACAATAAAATATGTTTTCCATTCTATGAAGAAATGTCTTCCGCTCTTTTTGAGAGGAAGTTGGAAACCTTGTTCCATAATATATATGTAGCAATGAAATTATAAAAATGTGATGGAAAAGCATTTTAATATATGAAAAAACACGGACCCATAGTTCACAAAACTGTGTTAATACGAAATGGATGAATATCAACGGCAGAGATTCATGCCATCGGAGTTTGGAGTAGATTTGGAATGAGTCGAAGCGGTGGAGCCAGCAAAGACGGGATTTGAAATCAAGGCTCGAGTCCAGAGGGCCATAAAAACACAAGGGATCCCCTACACTTGCGTATCATCTGATTTCTTTACCAGCATGTTGTTTGCAACCTGGGTCTGCCTGGAGCTAGTTTGCCCCCTAAGGACAAGGTTATCATCTTTGGGGATGGAAATCACAAACGTAACATGCATTTTAAGTTTCTTTTTAATTTTATTGGAATTTGAAGACATTTTTGCTTGAAAATGTTAACGGGAAAAATGATTTGGAAAATCTACAGCTACCATGCCAGAATTTTGCAAAATCGAGTTCTCCCATTTTGACCAAATATAACCAGATTCAGGCATGGAGTACCATTAGTTATCGGAACCATATGCAATGTTAACATTGTTCCAAAAAAAAAAATAAATAAGCGTTTGTCAAATTCCAGTAGTTGTTCATTGGATCTCCAATAACACCACATATAAATCAGTGAAGCCAAGTGCACATAAGTATTTTCAAGCAAAAGATACACGGGATTTGGCAAAGGATACCTAAATGATAAATTTTCTAAACCTTAAGACATCTCACTGTATATATTGGAATATTAGCATACTTGAGTAATTGAAGACCAAATTGGTACCTATTAGAGTATTCTCTAGAATATTCCTAGCTTAGGGTTCATTATGCTTTTACCCTTGTACCCTTGACTTGCAGAAAGTCCAAGGGCATTTTAGTCTCTGATGTATTTGCACTTGGCCTATATAAAGACTCCTCTTGTAATGCTTTCATTATTTAATTCATATAGAGAATTTCTAAACCATAAATGTTGCTTCATGTAAACTTCTTCATGCAAAGTGCCATGTAAAAAAGCATTTTTTACGTCAAGTTGATGAGTGGGCCGCTTACGAGAAGTGACGATAGTGAGAACTGTACGAACTGTGGCAGGTTTGACAACAGGACTGAAAGTGTTACCATAATCTATCCCATAACGTTGTGTGAACCCCTGAGCTACCAATCGAGCTTTGTAGCATTCAACCTGACCTGTTGGTGTTTGCTTAAACCGAAAAACCCATTTTGACCCTACGACATTAGCATGATCAGGACAAGGTACCAATATCCAAGTATTAGTGCGTAAAAGAGCTTGATATTCATCAAGCATTGCAGCTTTCCAATTTTTATCTTTGAGAGCCTACTTATAAGAGTGTGGAATATCGGGCAAAACAGTATGAGCAAGCATTGAGGGTTTAAAAAGGGGCTTCACTATACCGGATTTCGAACAAGTGATCATAGAATGAACTAAGGGAACGGGAGTAGGGGGCACGGCTGGGGGTGGAGGTGGCTCACGAGTAGGGACATCACTCATGGTGGCATCGGGGGGGCAACCGTGGCAGGCACACGGTCGACAGCAAAGGCGGGGTCCGATCGGAGTAGGCGGCGACGTCCCCACAAACGGAGACGAATCAAGCGGTGATGATAATACTTGATGAAGACGATGCATTGTAACCTGTAAAATAGCCCCCAACTGAGCAAATGGAAAATCTGTTTCATCAAAGATGCCATGTCTAGAAATGATCACTTTGTTAGTAGATAGATCAAGACATTTATAGCCCTTAGCGAATATCCCAAGAAAATACACAAGGTGGATCGAGGAGCAAGTTTATGCAGTGCAGTGGCACTTAAATTTGGATAACAAGCACATCCAAAAATCCGAGGATGATCATATGTAACATCCTTTTCATAAAGGCGTTGAAACAGAATCTTCTTCTTAATGGAAGTAGAGGGCAAGAGATTAATAATGTGAGTAGCAACAAGCACAGCGTCAACCCATTACTCTAGAGGCATATATGCCTGGGATAGAAGAGATCTCATCTTAAATTAATTTGGTTTTGAGATTAAGCACTTTCAGTGTGATAATGGAATCGAACACTCCACCGACAACGGCCGATGCCACCGTGAGTGATGTGTAGTTTTAGAAGCAACTAATGAAACATGTATAGATGATGACTTAGGAACGGAGAAAAGAGGCACAAAGCTAGCACAACGAATTATGAGAAACATCGTTTTAGCATTTTCAATGGAAGAACTACCCGAGTCCAATTCTAAAAGGCAACAATTATCTTTATAGAATTGGCGAACAGATATTAAATTGGTGGAAAGACCAGGGACATAAAAGACATTATGTAAGTTGAAACGACCAACAGGTGTACTAAGAAAACCAGATCCAACCCCAAAATTTGATAAAGAGACACCATTGCCAACCAATATTTTATCACAGTCATGATAAGGATGAAGAGACGTTAGCAAACTAGGGTTATTAGTCATGTGAGGCAATGCACCACTTCCATTATCCCGGGAAAATCAATCATAAAAGTTGAATGAATAGTGAGAGATTGAAAAGTGGTTCAAGGAAATGCAAACCCTGAATAAAATTAGAACCAGTAGCATAAGTATTATTTGCAGGATGAAAGTATGGTATAGACAACATATTCTCACCATAAATAGGAGCATCAAAGAAAGGTAGTCCAGGTTGTGAAGAAGAACTCATCATCGGAGCGAGCATGATCGACAGCGACCAATAAATGCTTAACTTCTCACTGCTTTATAACCGATCAATTTTAACAGCAAACAGCAGCATCTTTATCATAATGATTAATACTTAACTTCTCACTGATTGGTCTAAATCTGAGGGATACGGCAGCTAGTATATGTTAAAAGATACCCCGAACAGAGAGATACAGCGACGGTTCGGGTTGAGGAGGCGAGAGATTTGCGTCACGGCTAGGGTTAGCATTGGCGGCAGTGGCTAGGGTTTTGTGGTGGGGACGCTTGGATGGTCGACGTTAGGGTTTGCGCCGGCTTTTTTTTTTTTTTTTTTTTTTTGGTGGCTAGGGTTTGCCTTGGGGAAAGAAAGCGTTTTAAGCTTTTGGTGGCTCTGATACCATGAAAGAATAATGAGGAACCCACTGAATGACAGGAGCCCTCTCATATATTTATAGAGGAGAAGTACAATAGAAGTTTACATAAGCCCTAGGCCCAAATGGCCCAATATACAAATATTAACAACCTATACATTATACTCTAACAAAGAAAAAGGCCCCTAAGTTTTTGTAGTATTAACGAAAAGGCTCGTCTCCAGTTTGATGATGTTATTATCTTTTGAGGGAGCTAACATGGAGCCTACTTTTCTATTAATGCTACAGTAAAATGACAAAAGTACCCTTTAATACCCTTATTCTTACTTTATAAATACAAAATTCGAGATTTTATATTATGTAGAAACTATATATTTTCGCTTAATTCGTTTACAAATATAGTTATTGAAAAGTATTTTGGTCATTTTACTATGGCATTAGTAAAAACGCAGTTGGCACGTCAGATCTATCAACAGAAAATGACGTCATCATTTTGGAGATTGGCCTTTTTATTAATATAATAAAAACTTAGGAACCTTTTTATTAATACAACAAAAACTTGGGGGTCTTTTTATTATTTAAAAAAAGTCAAGGTCATTTTTTATTATTTTTAAAAATATTGGAGTACTAAAAGTAAATAACCCTTATATATTCGACGTCTCAAGCTCACCTGATATTAGTGCTGATTATCGACTTTGAATTATAGAAAATAAAATGCAACCACATTACCCATAGAAGAATGAGATTTTGTACATTTAGAAGCATCCTACATTGAATCGTCTCTCGCTATGCTTATCATGTTACTTAGTTACAATCCCTTGTAGAATTTATTAAATAAATGCTACTTTTAAAAAAAGAATCATTTGCATACCGGTGGGGACTAATTGTTATGACCAAAAAATCACATCCCAAAAAAGCCGACACGTGGCCCCCATGAACCGCAATGAAAGTATGACAAGTGGCCTCCGGGGGCCACGATGATGGGGTGATGTGTGGCTCCCGGGCACAGCGAGCATCTCGCCCCAAGAGGCACCCTTCCGAAAGCCAGCCAAGCAATAACGGGTACACGGCATCACGGCTCGGGTGGACGATGATTCGAAGCTCGGAGCCGAAAGAGCTCTTCCCAGACACAACTCTTGCCGAGGAGCACCTTTTCCGAGGGTCCCGGACACAGCCCATGCCGAGGAGCACCTTTTCCGAGGGTCCCGGACACAGCTCTTGCCAAGGAGCACCTTTTCCAAGGGTCTCGGACACAGCCCTTGCCAAGGAGCACCTTTTCCGAGGGTCTCGGACACAGCCCTTGCCGAGGAGGGTCTCGGACACAACCCTTGCCGAGGAGCACCTTCTCCGAAGGTCCCGGACACAGCTCTTGCCAAACATCTTCTTCGAAGGATGCAGCCCTCGTCTGACACGCCTTCCGAGGCCCCGGAAATGGCTTGTCGGCCATGCCTTCTAAAGCCCCAGACGCGGCTTCCGTCAAACGCACAAACACACCCCCCGAGGCCCCAGACACGGCTTGTCTGCCAAGCCTTCCGAAGCCTCAGACGCGGCTTCCGTCAGACGCATAGACACATCCCCCGAGACCCTGGACACGGCTCTTGTCGGACGCGGCTTCCGTCAGATGCACACCCAAAGACTCATCGGATACATCTCTGGAGACCCGCTCTTTGAAGCCTAGCCCCTCTATAAATAGGGCCCTAGCCCCCCATACCAAGACGCATTCATCCACACTTCAACACACACTCACTCACTTACCTTCCTACCCACTCCACTCTTGGACGTCCTCTCGGCCCCTCCCCTGGACTAGACCGAAGGGCCCCCTAGAGTAGTGGGACACCCCCTCTTTTTTTTCTTTTATTTTTATTGTATCTTATCAAAAATTCTTGTAATAAAAACGTTCATAATTAATAAAAATTTAAATAAAGATAAATGGCCTGTATTATCACCCTCCATAAAAGAACCATTACTACTGTTATCGAAACACAACAAAAAAGAGATATTTAAGATATAGAAATGAATGTAAATTTTAGGTAACAATTAATTTGTATCATTTACATAAAAACTAATTCGTAAATTATTTTCATAATGTAATTCATTATGATAAGAATTCAATTTCCCGAATCTAAATGCAAGAAATATAATGTTGTATAAATATTAGTAGAACTATAAAATTGACATTAAAATAGTAATGAAAGATAGTTCATAATACGTGCAACAAATATTGTGTAACATATCACATGTAATGTTTAATGTAAATATTGTCCGAATTTTACGTAGGATTTTTGTAGTTGAATTACCTTCAGTTAAATGGTGTTGATGGTTTATTTGGTATTGCTTTTGCCCCCAGTCGCGTAATCCTCACGCCTTTTTGGTCATGTTGTTCATAGTTAAGTGAGTGGAGGTAGTGTTTTTTAGTGGTTTTGTTTATGGCCTTTTCATAGTAATATAACATTTTGTTTTGTAGTGATTAGAGTATGGGGCTTTTTTATGTTGACTTCATTATAGTATGGCATTTTGATTATTTAAAAAAGGGGCAAAAATTCTTAAACACTAAGCTCCCAAAATTTATATAATTTACTAATTATGACACATTATGTAATTTATATATACTTTTTTTTTCCTTCCATATTAAGAGAAAACTCATCCTTTAATTATACTGAAATATTATTCTTTTCGTAATTTACTATAGTGAGAATTACATACATTGAGTATCATTTGTGAAACTTAGCAATAACTTAGTTCAATTAATACAAAATGCACCTTCTCATAATGAATTACTTTTGTATCGATCTTTATAGTGCAATATTGTCAGATAATTTTTTGTATAGATATTCCATGTTAAGGATCTAAATATATTTTAAGAAATAAACGATTTTCCAATTTTAAATATACCAAATAATTGGAATATACTGGCCAAAAATATTCTAAAGTTAAGCTTCAAAATTTATGCAATTTATTAATTATGACATATAAAAATAACGTAGTTCAATTAATAAAAACTTTGAACTACAAAGTACAATACAAAGTTCAACTTATACATAATGAAGTATTTTTGTATAGTTGTTTATAGTGCAATATTGTAGGATAATTGTTGTATACATCTTTCATTTTAAGGATGTAAATACATTTTGAGAAACAAATAATTTTTCAAATTTAAATTTATGAAATAATTGAAATATATTGCCCCAAAACATTCTAAAATTAAACTTCCACTTCATAGTATTATATGCCTTTTTTATTTGTAATGATTGGAGTAAGGGCTTTTTCTTGTTTATTTGATTGTAGTATAACCTTTTGATTGAAGTATGGCCTTTGAATTTGTAATGACAAAGTTATGGCCTTTTAATATTATAAGATAACTTTTGTATAGATCTTCCATGTTAAGAATGTAAATACATTTTAAAAATAATAAGTTTTCAAATTGGAATGTATCAAATAATTCAATATATTGCCCAAAAATAATTTTTAATTAAACTTTCATAATCTATGTAATTTGCTAATTATGACATATTATGTAATTTTGGCTATTTTGTGTTCTTCCTTTCTAGTGAAGAAGTCATCCTTTAATTCTAGAAAAATATTGTTCCTTTCATAATTTACAGCAATATAAATTATGCACATTAAACATTATTTTTGCAACTTAAAAATGACATAGTTCAATTAACAAAATTCAGAACTACAAAGTACAGTACAAAGTTCAACTTCTACATAGTAAAGTACTTTGTATAGCTCTTTATAGTGCAATATTGTAGGATAATTTTTGTATACATCTTGCATGTTAAGGATGTAAATACAATTTGAGGAACAAACAATTTTCCAAATTTAAATATATGAAAGGATTGAAATATATTTCCCCAAAATATTGTAAAATTAAACTTCCAATTCATAGTATTATGTGGCCTTTTCATTTGTAATATTGGAGTAAGGGCTTTTCCATATTTATTTCATTGTAGTATGGCCTCTTGATTGAAGTATGGTCTTTGGATTTGTAATGACAAAGGTACGGCCTTTTGATATTGTAAGATATTTTTTGTATAGATCTTCCATGTTAAAGATGTAACTACGTTTTAAGAAAGAAATAATTGTTCAAATTGGAATATATCAAATAATTCAAATATATTGCCCAAAAATAAAATTTAATTAAACTTCATAATTTATGTAATTTACTAAGTATAACATATTATGTAATTTTTAGCCATTTTATGTTTTTCGTTTTTATTGAAGAACTCATCATTTAATTCTAGTAAAATATTGCTCCTTTCGTAATTTACAACAATGTGAATTATGTACATTAAACATTATTTTTACAACTTAAAAATTACATAGTTCAATTAATAAAATTCAGAACTACAAAGTACAGTACGAAGTTCAACTTGTACATAATGACATACTTTTGTATAGCTCTTTCTAGTGCAATATTATAAGATAGTTTCAGTACAAATATTTCATGTTAAGGCTGTAAATATATTTTAAGGAACAAATAATTTTTCAAATTTAAATATATCAAATAATTTAAATATATTACCCCAAAACATTCTAAAATTAAACTTTCAATTCATAGTACTATATTGCCTTTTCATTTGAAATAATTGGAGTATGGGCTTTTTCATGTTCATTAAGTATGGCCTTTTGATTGAAGTATGACAAAAGTATGGCTTTTTGATTGAAGTATGACAAAAGTATGGCCTTTTGATTGTAGTACGGCCTGTAAAAAATAAACACCATAATTTGTATAATTTGCTAATTATGACATATTATGTAATTTATATTACTTTCTTTTTCTTCCATATTAAGTGAAAAATTGTCCTTTAAATCTTATCTTAACGAAATGTCATTAACAGTTAGTTTGAAAAGATTATGTTATCAAATTCTAATTGTTGATTTTAATTACTATGTACTTTCTTTTCTTCTATATTAAGTGAAAAGTCGTCCTTTAAATCTTACCTTGACGAAATATCATTAACAGTTAGCTTGACCAAAGAGGGCACCAACACGCCGTCATCAGATCCCATTAAAACTCCGAAGTTAAGCGTGCTTGGCAAGAGTAGTACCAGGATGGGTGATCTCCTGGGAAGTCCTCACCCTCAGGTTGGGTGCACAGGGAAACAACCTCTCTTCAGGTTAATACCCTGAAGGGGGAAGGCTGCATACATCAGCGCGCCCCCCCCCCCCCCCGAGGCACTGGGTATGTTCCTTCCTTCCTAGTTTGAAAAGATTATGTTCTCAAATTCTAATTACTGATTAATGAATATTAGATTTCTTAGAGATCAACAACTAAATGTCATTAACAGTTTCTCAAATTCTAATTCATGAGAAGGATTGTTTTGGCTCTTACCTTGACAAAATGTCATTAACCGTTACTCTGAAAAGATTATGTTCTCAAATTCTATTTGCTGATTTTAATGAATGTTAGATTTCTTAGAGATCAACAACCAAATGGCATTAACACTTTGTCAAATTCTAATTTATGAGAAGGCTTATTTTAGCTTGTTGTGAGCTGTAGGGCTAGGATTCATGAGAAGCCTTAATTTGGGATTTGATGGCTTGTGGGGATGACATTTTTTCTAAAATTAAAAATGTCAAATCCCTACAATTGCAAGGATGAAGGAATTGTGTATTTTGGAGAGCCATAACTTCTCTATAATATAAAGATGATTTATATTAAAGGTTCTCATACTTTTTTATTTTGCATTGTTTATCTTGCCTTGAGAGTGTACATATCCATAGTGATAGAAGTGTATGAACGTGACTAGATAGGGAACTCAAAATGTGAGGCCATCTTTACAGGGGGTGGGGAGGGGGAGAGAGAAGCCAAAAAGGGAGGAAAATCTAAGAATAGGAACACTAAATATCGGGACATTGAAACAGAAGGGCAATGAGGTAGTCCAAATGATGATGAAAAGAAGGATCAACATCCTTTGCCTACAGGAGACTAAATGGGTGGGCTCGAAGGCAAGGGAGATGCTAGGACATAAACTGTGGTACTCAGGTAAAACCGGAGGGAGGAATGGTGTAGGCATTATAGTCGATAACAGTCTTAAGGATAAAGTAGTCGAAGTGTCAAGGACTGGGGATAGGATCATAGGCATCAAGATGATCGTAGATAGGGAGATAACAAACGTTATCAGTGCCTATGCACCACAGACTGGACTACCAGAGAACGAGAAGGCCGCATTTTGGGAGGACTTAGACAGAACGATGCAAATCATACCACAAGATGAACAAGTGGTGATTGGTGGGGGCTTCAATGGGCATGTTGGCATGAAAGAGGATGGATACGCAACACACCATGGAGGATTCGGATTTGGAACTAGGAATGCAGAGGGGAAATCCCTCCTGGACTTCACGGCCAATTATAAGCTCACAATTTCCAACACCTTTTTCAAAAAGCGTGACGAGCATCTCATCACGTATCAAAGCGGAGAGGCAAGGACTCAGATTGATTACATACTACTAAGGAAGAGGGCACAAAAACAATGCAGGGACTGCAAGGTCATCCGAGGAGAGGACCTATCTAAAAAATATCGGGTGGTGTGCGCGGATGTAAAGGTCAAGAAGTGGGCCAGAAGAAGCAGGAAACCCGTGCAGAGACGTACCCATTGGAGAGACTTGAAGGGAGAAAAATATAGAGCCTATAAGGAAAGAGCGGATTTAGAGCTCGATTGGGACGGGGAGGGATATATTAACCGAATGTGGAATGGATTGGCCCAGAAAATTAGGAGTTTGGCACGCGAAGTTTTGGGAGAGTCAAAAGGTGGGACAATTACCCACAGAGAGTCATGGTGGTGGGGTGAGGAAGTCCAATAGAAGATTAAAGAGAAACGAGACCGGTTTAAGGAGTGGGAGCGTAGTAGAGAAGAGGAAAAGAGACGACAATATCAGCAAGCCAAGAAAGAAGCGAAGAAAGCAGTTAGTGAGGCAAAATCAAGAGCATATGAGGAGTTTTACAAGAGGCTAGATACCAAGGAGGGAGCCAGTGATATATACAAAATAGCCAGAGCAAGAGAGAGGAAGACGAGGGACTTGGGGCAAGTAAAATGCATTAAAGGAGAGGATGGGCAGGTGCTAGTCGAAGGGCATCAAATTAGAGCTAGGTGGAAAGCCTACTTCCACGAGCTGTTCAACAACCAGGGAAGCACAGAGATAGATTTAGGGGAGCTCCAGACTACGGGGAAGGATCAGAACGAATGCTATTGTGAGCGAATTACTCCAAAAGAGATCAAGGAAGCCCTAAAACATATGGGTAGGGGAAGAGCAGTCGGTCCAGATGGGATACCCATTGAGGCATGGAAATGCCTTGGCCAGAGGGGCATTAGCTAGCTAGCAAAACTCTTTAACCAAATCTTGATGGGGAACAAGATGCCGGAAGAATGGCGGAAGAGCACACTGGTCCCAATCTACAAGAACAAGGGCGATATCCAAAGCTGAGCCAATTACCGGGGGATCAAATTGATGAGTCACACCCTCAAGTTGTGGGAGAGAGTCATACAAAAGAGACTACGACAACAGACAGAAGTGACCGAAAAACAGTTTGGGTTCATACCTGGGAGATCAACAATAGAAGCCATTCATCTCTTACGGCGGACGATAGAGCAATACAGGGAGAGACAAAAGGATCTCCACATGGTCTTCTTCGATTTGGAGAAGGCATATGATAGAGTGCCAAGAGAGGTACTGTGGAAAGTGTTGGGAAGGAGAGGCATCCCGATGCCTTATATTCGGGTCATTAGGGACATGTATGAAGAGGCGCATACTAATGTGCGCACAGGGGAAGGGGAGACAGACACTTTCCCTATTACAGTAGGGGTACACCAGGGCTCTGCCTTGAGTTCCTTCCTGTTCATTCTAGTGATGGATGAGCTCACTAGACATATCCAAGGGGAAGTACCTTGGTGTATACTTTTTGCAGACGACATAGTTCTGGTAGGGGAATCCCATGCGGACATAAACGAGAAGCTGGAGCTATGGAGAGGTGCATTAGAATCGAGGGGTTTAAGGATTAGCAGATCTAAGACCGAGTATGTGGAATTCAAATTCGACCATTCCACCGCAACCAGCACCGAGGAGGTTAAGATTGAATCAGAAACCGTACCGAGTAAGGTGAGCTTCAAATATCTGGGATCCATGATACACTAGAATGGTGAAGTGGATGAGGATGTCAGCAATAGGATTAAAGTAGGCTGGCAGAAGTGGAGGATGGCATCCGGGGTGCTATGTGATAGAAAGTTCCCGCTAAAGTTAAAGGGAAAATACTATAGAACGGTAGTAAGACCGGCTATGCTATATGGGGCAGAGTGTCGACCAATGAAACAAAATCAAACACAGAGGATGAAGGTGGCAGAGATGAGGATGCTACGCTGGATGTGTGGCCACACAAGAAAGGATAGGATTAGGAATGATGTGATACGAGGTAAGCGGGGTGTAGCCTCGATCGAGGATAAATTGAGGGAGCACCGCCTAAGATGGTTTGGACATGTTAGCAGAAGACCGACTACAGCCCCAGTCAAGAGGTGTGAACAGCTCAACACGGCGATAAGCAGAAAAGGGAGGGGCAGACCAAAGAAGAGTTGGCTGGAGACGATTCGTCAAGACCTAACCCACCTAAACCTAAGAGCGGAGATGGCCTCAGATAGGGCATGTTGGAGGGCTAGTATAAGGATAGCGGAGGTGGCAGAGTAGAGTAGTGCGGGGAGTGGCTGGTAGTCTAAGATCCTTAGGCGGGCATAACCTCAAGTGTAGTACTTATAGGCTAGCTTAGTCTTTGATCATGCTCCTTCTTCTTCTTCTTCTTCTTCTTCCTTTCTGCTACTTTTTCATCAAAATGCATTGGTTATTGATTGGTAGTTTATCTGCAGGCACTCAACTGCTTCAGATTGGGGGTCCCCGAAAACAGTCTCCTTTCCAGCCGGAAGGGGTAAGGCTGCGTACATCACCCCCCCCCCCCCCCCGACCCTGCTTTCTGCTGGAGCCGTAAGGCACTGGGACTGTTGTTGTTGTTCTCATACTTTTTTCATTGTGTTAATTTAGTCAATTTTACTTTTAATTGTGTCAATATAATCCTTATATAATTTACCGTGGGTCAATTCCTATGGTAAAACTAAATTTAAGTTAGTGATGCATTTTCTAACAACTCAATCGTGTAAGATGCTCAGTCAAAAAAATCATGTAAACTCATCCATACCACAACCATTAAATTGATATAGTGGGCAATGTACAAGAGCTTCTAGTGTAAATAACAGCTAAAAAATATTACAATGAATGGCAAAAAGTTGGTCATGCTTTTGTTATTATTTTATTGTTTCGTTTTTGCTTTTTAGGGTTGAAGGCCCTTTGGACACAGCTTCCCTTTAGGATACTACCCTAACAGAGTAAGGCTATGTACATCTCAACACCTCCCCTCCCCCTCGACCCTACTTTGACTGCAGCCTTGTGACATTGAATTTG
This sequence comes from Simmondsia chinensis, assembly GCA_018398585.1. NCBI lineage: Eukaryota > Viridiplantae > Streptophyta > Magnoliopsida > Caryophyllales > Simmondsiaceae > Simmondsia > Simmondsia chinensis. The sequence continues at coordinate 25,349,760 of JAGTTD010000011.1, forward strand.
TTATTGTTCTTGTTAATGATTGGTGGGTGTTGTGGGATTTTGTGCAGATGCAAAGTTTCCACTGAATGCGAAATTACCAATTTCCTACTCCAAATTTGTGAAGGGAGGCCACACCAATTTTATGATTGATCCTTCCTTTGGAATTGAGGCTTCAATGCTTTATCCCAATGTTAAATTTACCACTGTCGACGAGTATTTGAACCAGTTTGTTTAGAAAGCAAACAAGCTTTTAATAAAGAAACACGACATGAAGATTTCGGATTGCTATCGTAATTCTTTTATTGCTATTGTCTTGTGCTTTGTCCCTTATCCTATATATTTGTCTTATTATTGGAAACTCTAAACCTGACAACAAAATACTCCATATATTGTCCCTTAATTTTTGTGAAAAAACACAATTTAGAAATATTTTTCTTGTTTTTGGTTTCAAAAAGATATTATTCTGTATATAACATCTTTAAGACAGTGGTGTTTAAATACTATGTAGAGAAATGACCTAGAATGGGCCATATTATTTGGTCTAGGATTAAAACAAACCTGATTATTACTTAGTCTTATCTTTAGTACTATGTTCAAATCATAAGAGTCTAGTCCAATTTAAATTTTAACTAATGAATATTGTAAACTTGATAAAATATTCTTTTGGAGTAAGCCTTGGTTGGACTAGCTAAGTTTAGTTGAAACCAAGGTCGTCACATCTACTCCTTGGTCTAATATTCAAACTTTCACGTTCTTTGATCTAATTTGGTTTGAGTATGCAACACTAAGCATGTCTACTCCAAGACGGTAACTTCCGAGTTAGATTATGATGCAACTGCGCCTTTACTAGCACCTTCATACTTGGCGGGTGAGGCTTAGTGAGTTGGACAGTATGGTGAGATGGCGAGGCGCACGGTAGGTGATAGGCGGGCGTTAGGAGTTTACATCAATTATGAGACCTTAGCTTAGATTAATATATTATTATTATTTATCTTCGTATTTATCTTTTAGTCTTTTATTCTAGGTTAATTAGCTCCTCCATTTAAAGAAGGGGAAGACTAGGGTTTTAGCATTCAATTTCATATATTTTATATTTGTTTTTAGGGTTTCCTCTTGTTTTTGGGTTGTGAGAATCAAGATTAGACAATTTCCCTTTGTTTTCTTAATTGTTTTAGCAATAAGAATTTAAAGGAAGGTTGTTGAATCTTCTGTTTCCCTAAATTTCCTATATACGCTGCATCAGTTGGTATCAGAGCAAAACATTTTCTGAGATGACCCGTGGGTGACAAAGGTAAGTCGCTGTTAGTGACGTTTATGAGCGAGATCAACAACGACAGTTTGAGAGGAGACTCGAGGATATGGAGGAGAAATTCCAGCGAATCGAGCTGTGTTTGGTCCAACTGGGGGTGAATCCCAGCCAAACACCTATGGCTTAGCCACAAAATCTACCGAACGTGGGTGGAGAGTATGAAATGGATGAGAGCTTTCACAATCCGTTCTCGGAGGTTGAAACCTAGCGACGGAATGTGAGGAGAACTCGACCAAATACTGGAGCTCCCGATTGCTTGGACGATCGAAAGTTGGAATTCGGGCTTCGGATTGAAACTTCGGAGTTTGCCACCGAGAGATAACCAGAGGAATTTTGGGATTGACTAGCCGCGGTGGAGAAAGTGCTCAAGTTTAAAAGGGTTCCTGAGCACAAGCAAGCACCTTTGGTTGCTACTCGTTTGAGGGGTAGGGTCGCCTCCTTGTGGCAGCAGCTGAAACATACCTAGCTTAGGAAGGGTAAATCGAAGATTGAGATGAGGGAAAAGATGAAAAAGCATATGCAGGGCGCCTTCCTTCCCCGCAATCACGCAAGGGTGATGTACCAACGCCTTCAAAACTTACGACAGGTTCTTGATCACTAGAGGAGTACACCGCGGAATTCTACTCCCTAGTTGCCAAGAATGACTTGGCTGAATCAAAGGGGCAACTGGTAGATTGGTTTGTTGGCATGTTGAAGGAGTCCATGCAGGAGGTGTTAAACATGTTCGACATATTTTCTATCTCAGAAGCAAGCCGGGGTGCTTTAAACGTTGAAAAGCAACAAAAGCCACGTCAAGCTGGCGATACTTGGAACTCCTGGGGCAGTGAACGTGATAAGGTACGTTTACTAACCAACTCGGATATACAGGTTAAGACGATTGTCGCAACCCTGGCAAACCAAGTACCAGGACTTGGCGGATAGCTCAAGGACCCGTTGCTTCAAGTGTGGAGCGATGGGACACCATGCCGCCAAGTGTCGAAAGGGTGATCGACCTAGCAAAGGGTTATACACTGAAGGTCCCCATGCTGAGGATGGCATGATAGTAGAGGAAGAGGTTCAGGATGAGTTGGTGCCAGATGACGAAAAAGTCATTTCGGGAGATGAGGGCCACCTGCTAGTGGTTAAGTGAGTCTGCTTCGCACATAAGGAAGTAGAGGGAGACAACTGGCTGCAAAATAACATCTTCCAGGCAACTTGTACTATTGGAGTAAGGGTGTGCCGCCTAGTCATTGACCCGGGTAGCTGTGAGAATGTTATTTCTGAGGGGCGATCCAGAAGTCGGGATTGAAGACGGAGGAGCATCCGAACCCTTACAAATTGTCTTGGCTCAAGAAAAAAAAAACCAGGTAACAGTCTCAAAACATTATCTAGTTAATTTTTCTATTGGGCAAAGTACCAGGATGGAGTTTGGTGCGATGTGGTTACCATGGATGTCTGTCACTTGTTGCTTGGGCTCTCATGGCAATTTGACAAAGGTGCCTGATGCTTTTTATATTTACACATCTTTTAATTACTATTTTAATTACTTTGTACCTGTTTTATTATAATTTTATACTCACTTTGGCAATTTTTATGTTTTATAGGTTCGAAATTAAAATTCCGAAAATTATCAAATTTTAGTACAAACAAGACAAATTCGATGCATAGGCAATTCAATTAAGTCAATCGGAGATCGGGACAAGATCGTAAGAGCTGGAGTCGAAGCCGAGCTCCGACCGCCACTCCTGTTCACACGCAAACTCAGGCCCACTATTCAACCCATCTATCGGTGCCGAACCACACCTGAAGCCTCATGCCATCCACACCGACACACAGCCCAGCACCTCAAGCCCAGCAAAGCTCCGCACGCTACAGTGCCACCGGCAGCACCTCAGGCCCAACGTCACCGTCATCCCCGGCCCAAAACTGCGTTAGTCCACGCACAGCCCAAGCGCAAGGCCCATCTTCGCACCAGACCCATGCTCAGGCCACCGTCATCTCCAACTTCACGCAAGCCCATCCCAGCTCTGCACGTAGGGTTCGTCATCAATTTAAAGGAAGGGGAATTCTCTGTTTTGGGGAGGCTGGGTTTTTTGTTCTAGGGGGGCATTGCCTCTGAATTCTCTCTCTCTCCTCTCAGTTTTATTTGTTTCTTTTTTCGTTAAATTGGAACGGAAGTTAAATTAGCGTGAAGACCGATATGAGTTCATTCATCTCCTCCTTCATCATTTCATCCTTGATGGAGAGCTAATTTGCTCTCTAGGGTTAGATAAAGTCTCAGCCTTTACTTTTGTATTACTTTTAATTTGGGTTAATTTGATTGCTTACATAAATTGCTTGTTAAGATAAATACTTTAAAGTATTGTGCTTTACTTGTTTATTCAATTGAGATGATTCATGAGTTTGTAACTTTTGATCGTTGATGTTGATATTTATAAATTAATTTTTTGTGCTTGTAGCCTTTGGATTAATAAATCAAGTAATATTTTTCACCGAATTGTTAATTAAAGCCTATCTTTTATATTCTTTAGTTAGATAGGGTCAATACGTGATAATTAACAATACGTTAGTTAAAGCCTATATTTCCTATGCTTTAATTAGATATGATCAATACGTAATACTAACAACATCACCTTAGTAGGTTAAATCTTATAGCATAAACCATTACCTGTGTGACAATCGATAATTCCAACTTAAGAGTTAATGTAAAAATAATTGGCTAATGATATATTCGAAACCCTAGATTCTAATTTAATACACTTTTTCCCTTTAAAAGTAGAATACTTAGTTTGATTTCCTTTCTTTAGATTTAATTAAAACAAAATTCTATAATTTTTCTTAAATCAGTTTAGGTCATAAAATAAGTTCACCTACTCTTAGTCTCCGTAGTTCGACACCCTCTCGCCCTACACTTCAATTTAAATGTGTTTAATAGATAAGGTTTAATATTAAATTTTGATTGACGTAGAAAAACACAATTCGCCCTACTCTTTACTTTTTTTCTTAATTCATTTTACTTTTTTTTAATTTTGTACTTTTTTTTAATTTAAATTTATTAATGTCCAAGGAATATTTTATGTTTAATACCAAAGTTCGGGAAATGAATTATGCGTAATAACAAAGTTCAATAGTTATTTTCTGGAATTAAAAGTGTAGGCAGTCTATTGTATTTAATTACAAAATTTAAGAGACTATTTTATGACAATAAAAGTAGAGGAGGTATATTACATTTAATTGTACAATTCAGGAAGCTATTTTATAAAATTGAAAACACAAGTGTATCATATTTAATTGTAAAGTTTAGAAAGCCTTTTTTTATTTTGCCTTTTTTTTATAATTAAGTCATTTTTTTCTAAAAAAAGTGAGTGTTTTCATCAACAAATTATTTTTCAACTAAAAACGCGAGCAGAACAAGAAAAAAGAGAGCGAAAAACGAGTAACTGGACCAAAATTTTCCTCTACGACAAGAGTCTATATTTATTATATTGAAAACGCTGCATATATCTAATCTATGCATCCAAATTAAGTACTCAATTGTGATTAAAATAAGAAACTTAAGTATTCAGCAATCTATCAAAATATAATTTCACCACAAAAATTAATAGTAAATAAACACTATTCTATAAGGCAATAATTTGTGAAGTAAAAATTAGATACATAATAAAGTACATAAATCAAATTCATGTAAAAAAAATGAAACTAATGTTAAAATTACCGGTATCGGGTAGCAGGTAATAATGTTTCTTCTTTTTTGGGGGTTCATTAACAAGTTGCAGTTAGAATTAACAATTTGAGTCATAGATTACAATTATGTTGCCATGTATAAGACTAACTATGCAAACTCAAATTCAAAATAATATTGGACTTGCCAAATGATGAGGACCAGCAGGATTTGTCAAATGCCACCTTTTTCCCAAAATTGCTCCTCTAAGATGATCACCAGATACCCAAAAAACCTGAGGCAGCATCATGATTGGCCAAAATGCTAACGATAACCATAATAAAAGCAAAGCAACATTTTCAGTACCCCAAGGGCTCCCACCTAAGCAGGGTCTTGGAGGGTTGGATGTGCGCAGCCTTCCCCCTTCAGAGTTCTACCCTGAAGAGAAACTGTTTCCGAGAAACCCCAACCTGAGAGGTGCAACACAAGGACTTCCCAGGAGGTTACCCATCTTAGTACTACTCTCGCTCAAACACGCTTAACTTCAAAGTTCTAATGGGATCCGGCGCTTGCGTGTTGATACCCTCTTCGGTTAACGATACCCATAATGATCAAGCGAAATTGATTCATGCTTTCATAGAAAGTAATATTCCAACCTCTGATTCTTTTTATTATCCAAATAACAGAATTTCAATTGCATTTTAATTTAATTCTACCACTCAATTAGGAAAAACAATTTGCACCAAAACATAGGAAAGGAAGAAGATGGTTTGAATCCAAGACCTTATCCTTAATTATAGGAAGTGCTACAGATTGTTCTTTTCCTAGTTTTCATTTTTTTTTTTTTTCTCCTCTTTTTTCCTTTGGCACCATCGTTGTTCTTTTTGGCATGACCTGCAGCCTGATTTCCATTGTTCAATTATAGGGGGGAAAAAAAGAAAGCGGGCCAAGCAGAAGAAGAAAGAAAACAGCTTTAAGATCAAAATTTTTGTTCAAAAGAATTTTCTATTTGTTGTACGGTATTACTCTAATGCACGAAGTTTTTTTTTTTTTTTTAAATTTATTAAAGGTAAAGACAAAGCTCTTTAAGATTGTCATCATTTGAGAGAAAACTCTAAGGCATCAGCCCGAATAAATGAGGAAAGCTCTATTTGGGACACAATCCCATACAGAAATATCAAAACCCTCTAGATTCACCAACTAGAGACTTAGCTACATTGGTGGCTCAATAAATGGATGTCTTCAATCCACGGGGAGGGGTAGTAAAGCCCAACAGCCAGTCCAAACCTTCAATATGCTTTATGAGGCTTGTAACTCAATTATCCAAAAAGAAAAATATATTTGCCTGTGACAAACTTAACTCTTTTACACAAAGGGTGGGTTCAACACTGCCGGAAAATTATAATAATCAACCAAAAGCTTAAAAAGCCTTGAAGAAAAGAAAAAAAGAAACATTTAAAACTCCCAAAATTAAGTTGACATGGGATATTATTATTGTAATGGAAGAGAATTCCTCACCAAGGGTAGCCAAAATAGGGTGAAGCAGAACCAATACCAGCAGTTTATTTCGTCGTCGTCGGATGAACCAACCAAAAGTAACAGCAGCGGCTCTCTTAGCCCTCCAAAGCAGATGCTCCAGAAATAATTTCAGTAAGTTCAGTAGTGATAGATGCTTGACGGGTTCTGTTACACACACAAAAAAAAGACACAACGGTTTAGTGAAGGAGATATCCAAAGAGAAAAAAGGATTCGATGCGCAACTATTTCTAGTTCATAAACCAGAAATCGAGGTGGTGTTAGTTTGAAGCATAACCATCAACAGAATTCATGATAATAAACATTGTTTTCTTTTCCAATCCAGCCAAAGGCATCAGTTCTAGGGGTAGACGAGCAAAGTAACACAATGCTTAACTTGAACTCGATTAATTATATTAGTACTTGAACTCGTACTCAAACTCGAGTCAAGTATTTAACTTTGGTCAAACTCATACTCAATCACTTATTCAAGTACTTGACTCAAGTACTCGTATATTGCTTATCTTGAGGTTCAACATGCTTGCTTCTTTACTCTATTATTGCTTATACTCGACTCGATTACTCAACTATTACTTGTAATTGACTCAGTCACTCAATTATTGCTTGCACTACATTTAACAAAAACAACCATAAATCACTAATATATTCCTTACCAACATGCTTTGAAAGCTAAGTTTCAAAATATACGAATACAAACAATTATAAGAAACTATCTTTAAATTCAAGCTTACTTTCTTCATTCTACCATTAAGTCACAAGCTATCCATTTTAGAAGAAAATAATACAAGAGAATTACTTCATATAAGAAAACCATATACAAGCAACCTTCATTCTACATCGAGTTGAGTATCAATTCGAATATTGAGTTAAAAATCATACCGAGTTGAGTATTAAACCACTCAACTCGTACTTGTTTATCAATCGAATATTATTTGATACTTGAACTTGGTCAACTCGAGTTTTATCCAAGCTACTAGCGAGTGACTAGATCAATCACACCACTACTAGGTACGCTATTGAGAATTAAGACTGTGTGAGATAAGAGAGAGGAAGCGAGGGAAACCTGTTATAAGTGAGGGTCAGGCGATCAAGCATCTCCCCAGCATTCCTGCTGGAGCTGTCCATGGCAGACATTCTAGCTCCTTGCTCACTGCAGGCATTCTCCAGTACCGCATTAAACAAAACCTGGCATGCAAATTGCCATAAGATTTCAGCCCAACTACTGAAGGAAAATAACAAATCACCTGGGGGCCTATTGGGAAAGTTGTTGATACTGAAGCTCTGTTCAATTTGAACTTTGAGGGAAGACTTCATATGTTCTAATTTCTACCATTTGGTATATAAAGGAATGGCAACAACTTAAAGACATCGTTTTCCTCCATGGAGTTGAAATTTACTTCCTCTCAAGGAAAAGGAAGCTCTTTTACTTCACAGAGGAAAAAAACCTTTTTCATCCCTGATCTCATATCTACAACCTCATCTCAACCACATATGGAATCAAATATGACCCATATGCAAATTTATGTAATCGAACTATTTTCTTTAATATAGACATTAGAAAATTTTGTTTTTCCTTGAAAATATCCTAAGAACATAAAAAGGAAAATATTTGATAGGGATGCAGACTCTAAAAATTGGAAAAGGTATGCTACAACCATAATGCCGTTCAAGAGTGGGGAGGAACCTAGACCTGGCAATCGGTCAATTGAGCCAAGTTAGGACTGGGTCACTTCAAATTCAGATCACTTCTGATTCAGGTCATGGGATGCCTGAATCTAACCCTAAATCTTTGAGTTCAGGTCAACCCATCTAGGAACCTGAACCTAAAACCTAGCTCTATTTTTTTCATATCGTGTTCGAGTCAATCCATCAGGTCGGATCTAACATAAATCATGTCTTTTATGCATCTCTAGAACACTAGTGTATTACATTAATCATTGGGAACAATTTTCTGAACATTATATACCTAGATAAATCTAGAGTGTACCTAAGATATATCAGAAACACAGTTCCATACGAATAAAGTTAGAAAACCTTTCAGTTTCCATGACCAAAACTTACACAAGAAAATTGGAACTCTGCAAGATTCTGAAGTATTTCTGACTTGGTCTCACCACCTTCGACTTCATAAGTGTCCAGGTCCCCAAGTTTTCCACCAGCCTCGGCCTCTCTCTCCACAATCTGTAAAAATAAGGCTCTCAATCATAAAGTAACTAAAAAAGCAAAAGAAATGCATCACTCCTTTCGTGGTTGAAGGAATGTGGTACCTGAGGAGATAAAACCGTCGACATTGTTGGAATAAAGGAAACGACTGAGTTGAATTTGTTGAATACAATTCTCAAGGCATCAAACTCCACATTTTTCAAAATGTCATCTGCAAGCACAGAAACCTGAGGACAGCAGTTTCATAGGATTATGAGCCAGAAAGCAAAAAGGCGCCATGGAGACCATCTAATCCAACACAAGGATGTTTCAGAACAGCAAGATAAAATTATAAACAAACAAAACAAAACAAAATTCACTAAATTTACTGTAATATAAATCCAGTATGGTATATTCATTAACTAATAAGCATGTCTTCAAGTTCATGGGGTAACAGGCGGAGAAAATTGTAGAAAACATGAAGTACTTGGTCATTAATTTTAGATACTGTGTCATAATCAAGCACGGTTTGCTGCAATTGTCTGTTTATAGACCAAGCTGAGCTAAGACTTCCTGGAAAGCAACCAGAATGCATGATAGACACAATATTGTGGTACAATAGTATCTACATTCCACACCCATGCTTGGAAAGCAAGGTTGTCAAAATCGGGATTCTACGCAAAATCGAAGAGGGGTCATCAGAATCGGAATTGTAGAATCGAATCGATAATTATAAGATTATACTTTATGTATCTATAAATTATTTATACTGACAAACTTAGTATAACAATTCTCAAATATGTGATAAAGAACATATCAAAAAGTCTAAAACACATTAATTTTATAATACATTGGACCCAAAGGTAGGAAAAAGAGTAACATCATTCTAACATTAACATGGTGGCGGGTGTCCAAACGACGGTGGCGGAGAGCATGGTAGTTGGACGCGTGGATAGTTAGAGCGCGGTAGTTGGATTGGACGGTGACTAAATTGGAAGAGGAAGGAGGAGTCAGGACTCAGGAGAAGAGAGACTAAGAGAGGGTTTAGTCTTAGGGTTTTTTTGCATTTGTTTGACTTTGTTTAATTTTGACTTCTTTTCTATTTTAAATAAAGTTGCAGCACGCACATGACTTGCACATGGTATTATTAATTGCATAAAATTATGTCTAAGCTGAATCAGTAGAATCGGGTTAAAATCGCAATTTTACCGATTTTGATGCGATTTTACCAATTTTGACCTGATTCTACTTGAGTACGATTTTTTAGACGATTTGGATCGACAGGGTAATGTAGGATCATAGTGTGATTCTACGATGAGTACGATTTTTTAGACGATTTGGATCGACAGGGTAATGTAGGATCATAGTGTGATTCTACGATCTGAATCGCGATTTTAACAACCATGTCTAAAAGGCCTATCCGACAAAGGCCAAGTTAGTACTGGACGTCTCTCCCTTAAACCATAAACTAAAGCATTTCTCTCTATGACAATCAGAGTAGGATCCGGACTTAATAAGCGGAAACGCATTAAGGATTCTAAGCATGCAAAATAGCCACCGCAGCCTCGCCCTCCAAAAACAGGCCCAACAAAGGAAAAAAACAGAGACATACAAAAGAAGCTGCTGCACCTAACCCTGCAAGTCAGGGATATGTGGTTTCACAAAAACGAAAAACAAAAAGTCACCGACTGTTGCAATGTTTCATGTTGCTGGGACAAGGGGATGATACACAGACCAACCTGAGTGTAATTCAAAGGATTCTTCTGTAACTCAGTGATACTTAGCTCAATATCGTTCTTGGAGCCACGAACCAACTGAACCTTTGCCTTCTCTCCCAAAATAACATATTTTGCATCTTTATCAGGACCTGTGACCAGACAATACAGTAAATTTAGCTCGTAAGAAGCAGGACACTCAGTATAGAAACAAACACAACACCAAAAAGCTTCTTTAGGATGCACAGGGAGTACCAGAGTTCAACTTGTGAACAGCTCTGCTTACTTTCACTGAGGTGGAGTTGATTCCACCACAGAGACCTTTGTCTGAAGAGACTGAAATGATGACATTCTTCTTAACATCAACACCTATTCACCATGACAAAGCAAGACAAAATAGTAAAAAGAAAACTTCTATAATCACAGGTAACAACACAATCAGAGTATGTAAATATAAGTTACATAATGTATAAGAATGTGGCATCATTTAAGTAAGCCACTATTAAGAATTCTCCATTGTGACAGGTATTACACTATTTGGAACCACGATGAAAGATGTGGAAAGTTGGAAAACAAGAACTGCAAATGCCAGTCTATATCAATCCATCCCATCCAACCAATATGAAAATAGCCAGCTTATGAAGCGGCCATCACAGTAAATTGATGACAATTATTCTTGTCAGCAGCATACTCGATGATTTTTTCAAACCTGCCCACCACCGCACCAATTCCTCCCCACCTAAAAACCGCTTAAGAGATTTGAATTGTCCTAAAGCTTTAACTTTGGCAATGTTTTGCTAATATACCAACCTCATTGACAAGTTCAGAATTACATTATCTATTAATTATCAATCCCCCTAAATGTAGCTTATTAGGGTTTACCTTGTTTACTGTATAACACAAGTGCATTATACTTCTATATCCATTATAATATAATAATCAAAATAAATAACACATTTATTAGGATATTATTGTAATGCGTACAATTCTCTGGGATTTTGAGCCAATTTGTGCAGGCCCAGGAGCATTGCCTGTTATCAATTTACACCCACAGCTGAATTTGGATTGTACAAAGCCTGTGGGCTTCTGCAAGCTACCTTATTGGGACGAAACTCATTGATCTATGATCCTAAAGGACCATTTGAGGACAAGGACATTGTGAAGGAAAGGAGACATCATGAAGCCATTAGAAACGTTGAACTGCATGCCCGAGTGTATGGAAGCAGATGTGATCAAGGTGCAACATTCATGGCTGATAAACCTTACCCAATCATAATTGAGTTACATTAACTAAGATTGAGCAGAAGGATTGAAAATAAATGGCAGAAATAGAATTGAGCTGGTAAACTCCTTAAACTTCCACGTGTAAAATTTGGAGTCGGTTCCCAAAATGATGCTAAAAATAAAAAAAATAAAAAAATAATGCTGAAAAAAAATATTTCCAAATCTACTGTTGAACCGCGTTTACTAAACACGGCTTTGATAAACCGCGTACAAAAACAGCGTTTAATATTGGCATAAACCGCGTTTTAATAACGCGGTTATATCTATTAAACTGCGTCATTAAGACGCGGTTATATTTATAAAACCGCGTGTTAAAGACGCGGTTTAACTTAAACAAAACCGCGTCATAAAGACGCGGTTTTATGTTGTTATAACCGCGTTTTTATGACCCGGTTTACTAGATTTATCTAATTCACGCGTATTCTCTCCGCTGCTTTCACCGTCTCTCCGCCTCTTTCTCGTTAACCCACCACCAGTCACGTCGTTCGCCTCTTCCTTTCTTTTGCTTATACACTGGAGATCTTTCAAGTACTATTATTGGAGTTATTTGACCTCCACTTATGATGTTGGAGCTTCATTAAGAGAGACATGGGATCAATGTGATAATCATCACAAATTGCGGCGTAATAAAAACTACAAACGAACAAAAAATTGAAGAATTGCGGCATAATGGTAAGTATAAGTGAAAAAAAGGGGCTTTTGGATTGCTACGTTTAAACCGCGTTTTGTAAACGCGGTTTATATGTAAACCGGGTTTAGTAGACGCGGTTCAGTGGTAAACCGCGTTTAGTAGACGCGGTTTATATTAAGCTAAACCGCGTTTAGTGAACGCGGTTTATACTGATATAACCCACATTTTTTTATCCGGTTTTATTTAAATTTAAACGCGTTTTGCAAACGCGGTTCAAGGAAATATTTTTTTTTCAGCATTATTTTTTTAATTTTTTTATTTTTTAGCATTATTTTGGGAACAGACTCTAAAATTTGGAGGCATTTGTAAAAGCTGCAATTAATCTACGGAGTTATCTAGCATAAGTCAAAAGGGAGGAGCTTGTTTAGGAGGACAATTGAAAGAGAGGAGCATGCATTTGAATTTTTGAGCATCCAAACTGTGAGCCAGCTACGCTATAAATAGGGCACCGAGCTGCAATATATCATCCTCCTAGAACTCCATCAAATTCCTCTTACATTTTATCCTTCCCTAATATCTTCACGCTATTTCATTCAGTCATTACATTGTTGGGTCTTAAATCAATCTTACTTCCATTTTTATCCCAAGATTATTCTTGGCATAATAGCAAGCATAGCAGATATTGAGATATTGGCAAGTTGTGCAAATAAACCGAAGTTGATAGATTAGCATACTGGGAGTATCCCCAAGGAGTGCTGTGAATGGCTGCCACGAGCCACGGGAATTTTCCGCTTTCGTTTGTATTTGTCGTAGCTTCGAGGCAGCAACCATCTTCATAGCCTTTGTGATTTTCTGAATATTCTTAACACTCTTCATACGGTTTCTAACTGCATTTCTCATTCGAAAAAAGCAGAAAACTCGCACAGTTAGGAGCGAGTAGACTAGATGCAATCTCACTGACTTATTTAAACATAACAGAAACATCAATTACATATCGCTGACTTAGAAACGATTCTCACCAGCTTGAGTTGAGATGTATCTGACACCCAAGGAAGCATGTTCCCTGTAGAACACTCTTATATTAGGTATCACAAGATCAGATAAACTGGCTCAGCATTAACATTTTTAATAGAGACCCGCAAAAAAAAAAAATATATATATATATATATATATATATATTTTCATGTTCAATTACTATTCCAAATTCAACTCCAAGATCACAACCTAAACATCATAGCCAATGTATAAAAAGGCACAAGGCACACTGAAGCGATAGGGGGTCCTAATGCCTAGGCGCAAGGCGCAAGGCGAAGGCGCGCGCCTTAGCGAAGTGAGGCGCACAGTTTCGTAATTTGCATTCATATTCTATATTTATAAAATATTTTATGAACATAAGCTAAAAAATTAATTAATTATGTAATATAACACCTCTAATTAAAAATCTATATAGTGCTTAAGAAAAATACGGCTAAAAGATATTGATATTCATCAAAATGCGTTGTATTATACATATCAACATAAGCTTTTTCACAAAAATTGTAAATATATCAACATAAGTTTTTTTACAAAAATTATGTAACACAATAAAAGCACACATAATATAATAATATGTTAAATTTAAGGCAAAATATACCAAAAAACACAAAAGGCGCGACTAGGCGCGCTCTGAAGTCGCCTCGCCTGCGGCTTGTGAGGCGATGGAGGTGCGCCTCAACGCCTAGGCGCGCTTTTTTATACACTGATCATAGCAAAAGACACAAAAACCGTACTACATCAACATAACAACACTGTAGTAACCATTGAAATCGCTCCTTCTTCTGGCTCCACTTGAAACTTTATCAACCAAAATAAGAACACATGAATCAAACCCACATATAGTATAAGACTTAAATCACTAAACTTTTCACTTCTACTCATCCCCAGCGCTTTAATAGGATCTATTTTAAAATGTATACAAGAGTTTCGTTTTTTTATCATTAGTTAAGGCATAAAACTAGAGCTAATATGAATATTTAACTTTCTAAGTCATATATCAATGCAAAAGTAAACAACATCAGCCGCAATCCAAAGCTCAAGTATTTTCATTGAAAAAGGGGAAAATAAAAGCAAACACAATCATCCTAAATCACAGGCCACAGAACTTCCCTAATCCAGTCATTTTCATAAATCACACACCCAACTCCAAATCTCCCGAACATAGCAAATCTAAAGATTCTAGATAAAAGCAAGAATAGAACAGACATTGATGACAGATAATCCAATTAATTTCAAAACCGCAGCTCCACAAACATCGACATTTATCCCTTAAGAGCAAAATGGATCATCTTTGCTCGATCATGAGTGCCAATACCGGAACCGTAATGTTTTAAATCTCAATTGCTACAATTTCTAGCAAATGACAAACAGTGATGGACCAAATGTAAATCAAAAAGAGAGAGATGCATAGTACTCAGAGGCGAGGAGAGAGGAACGAAGGGAGTGGATGAAGAAAGGACTGATTCGCTTGCCCTCGCGCCTCAATGTCGCCATCGCCATTGTTGACTGCAACCCTAGCTTCTGCGTTTCTCTTGTCCGTGTTTTCACTCTTTTCTTTGCTCCGTTGGTCTGGACATTCGTTCAATTAAACCATATACATTTGGGGTTAATGTAGTCGAGTCAAATAACTCGGTAGAGCTGGCAATAGCGTTGGGTCGGATCAGGCCGGGTCGCGTCAGGTTGGGTCAAAATCGGATTGGGTTGAGTTGGGTTTGAGTCGGGTCATCCTCGAATTTAGGTTGAGTCAGTCTTTGGTTGGATTGACTACAAGTCCGGTGAACCTTAGGTTGGATTAACCTCAAGTTAGGTCATATTTGGGTCAGGTCGCACAAGTCGACCCATTAGATAATTTTGATAACATATTTATCCGAATTTGAAAATTATAATTAAAACTACAAAACGAAATTACTATCATTAGTATTTGTTTAGATTTTATAGTAAATTAGATTTCTATCTGAATTATTTTGGGTTATAGGACAGGTCTGGTATGGACAAAAATTAAATCGGTCCGGACCCGCCATTTCAGTCAAGGGTCAAACCGGACCGACCATACATTAGTCCAGTCTTCAGTCCTAGTATATGAAATTAATCGGTCTTTGATCCGGTTCGATCCAAGACCAGGAAACACGAAGACCGGACCTGTTTACACCCTAATTTCAAAAGGAGCTGGGACGATACCGTTTTGAGCAAAGTGCCATGTGCTTAACACGTGAGGCTTCCCTCAAGGAGAATTAAACCTTTAGGTGCTGAGATAGCAGCGTCTCGAGCCCAACATCCTAAGAGAATTATTACCCTTGATAAGGGTATCAACCACTCGAAGCTCGAGATGGTTGAGGGGTGAAGGGAGCTCGAGCTCGAGGGACTGCCAGGAAGGCTGTAAGACAGGTGGTTTTCAGGTTCGGGACAGTTACATGGAGAGCAATTTCAGATACTTAGGCACTAAGCTTAATCCAAGAGGACGTAGAGTTTCTAGAAGGAACTTCCACTAAGATTACGGACATAGGCACTAAGGATTTCCCTCCAATACTGAATTCAAGACAACTTCATTGAAGATTAGAGCGCAAAGAAGAAGCTTAGTGGCCAGCCGTGGGTTAAGTTACCGTAGAAATAGGAGCAGCCATCAGTTTCAGTTTTCTTTAAATAAAGGACTGTGCTTCAGTCCAAAGGAGTACACACACTCATTACAAAACTTCTTTAAGTTTTCTTTTACAACACACTTATGCTTTTTCCCAAGGAGTAGCGTAAGTTGGCTAGGCGTGACGTAACGTAGATATATGTTGTACTTACCTTCATAGTAATACAGTTTCTCGGACTTCATGTATGACTTTCCAGTTTTAATCTTTTCCCGCAAATCGACAAGTTGAGATTTGAGACTTTAGTTTAAAGCTTTAAAGGCCAAGGCTTGACCCTTAATTATGTTGGTCTTAACACTATTGTGACTACTTGATAAGTCAGGTGAACTTAGGTTCGCACCATTGATTAGGGCTTTGATGGCCAAGGCTTGTCCCCTGATTGCATTGGTCCTAATCCAGTGACCTAAATACGGCTTGCTCCACCTTAATCTTTTCAAACCTAAACTCATTTGAGTTATTTTAAGTCAAGGGTGCTAGGCTTGAAAACCTGATTGACTCGAGCTTGTAAGTGGATTACTGAGCTCTTGGGTTTGTCTCCACCTCTAACTTTTAAGTGTACAAGGAAAGGTGTCTGTGGGCCTTGCTCCGTCACTATAACTACCACTTGAATTAGGTCCATATACTTTACTTTTCTGTCAATAAACACATAAAAAATCCACAAAAATACCAAGTCTTCTTAAAGAATAAGTAGAACTCGTGATATAACCGATCGCAACCTTTTCTTCGAAAACGGTGAGTGATTGAGGTCAAAGACATGCGGTTCGTATTTAGGCTAGCTCCCTAGTCGCAGGTGAGTTTCTTTTGCATGTTTGTTTTGTTTATCATTTTATGGCGACCACATCACACTTAACTGCAAACAAAATAAAGCAAAACACGTTTTTTGGCGACCGTGGTGGGAGGCTTGAAACATTGTTTTAGCCCATCATGGATTAACAGGACATAATTGCCAGCCATTGGCCGATGGTCAGAACCATGAGGTCTAGTGCCCTCAAGCATGTGGAACCAAAAGGCTTAGCTTTACTTGGGTCCTTGCTTGAGTGCCCTCTTGAGCAAAGTCCCATATCTCGCAGGGATGAACCAAGTCATAGTCATGGCAGCGAAAGCAGTGGCAATGATGACATCCCATAGGATGAACGCATTGGGCTCAATGGCCATTCTCGTAAGAGTTTTATGCTTATGCTCAAACACCATTTAGAAATTGTGAACCAAAGAGTCTAACAAACAACAAGAGAGGCCTTTAAGAGGCAACATGCTGAAACAAAGTGCAATCGAAGGGCTCAGTGTGAAAACTCTGCAGCTATAAGAGCTGTAATTAACGACATTGGAACATCTATCAATGAAAGACTTCACAAAGAAACTGATAAAGTCTTAGTTGAAATATACTCAACCTTGTCCTCTACTGCTACCCTTATTGCTAAGGATGTGGCTAGACAAACGGTGGTTGAAGTCGAACCTAACTTGGTACGACAGGTTGAGACTCATAATGCCTTGGTCCAAGCTGTTAGGGAGGATATCAGGCAGCTTAGGCCTGTGCCTCTTCCATTAGTACCAACTAGATATCCTCGCGAGACGGCCTCAAGTTCGTGGTTACTAGCTGCTCAGGCTGACTACAATGTCCCTGAGAGAATGGAAAACCCAGCTGTGGCTAACCCAAGTGATGCACACTTGGAGTCCAACCATAGAAACGACAACATGGCCCTTGGGGTTGTTGCGCCTTCGAACCAGAGTTTCTCTCGAGCATTAAGGGATCTCAATGCCAATGTGTCAGTGTTACCTGTTATCAAGATAGGGGGCATAATCGTTCATACCCTACACGGGTGGTAGAGGCTGCCTCAAGGTCCACTCAAGGCCTTGAAATAGGAGTGTGAGGGCAAGTCCCCACTTCTTCGAACTAGGCTTTTCATCCTAGACCTCTTCATGCATACCCCTACTAGGGGCAAAGTAACTACCCACTTCCTCAAGATCGAGAGTTGGGGATTGATCAAGCACGGATGAACCAACAACCTACTAACACTGGTGTGCTTCCAAGTAGGCCATGACCTCGATTCCGAGAAAATACTTAACGGGTCCCAAATTCTTAATTCTGAATTGTTTATCCACCAATGATTTTAAATTTTCTATTTGTTCCAAATTATTTCCCGTTATAATAACGTCATCAACATACACTAAAACTGCCATAAATTCCGCACCATTACAGAAAATAAACAAATAATAATCCGACTTTGATTATTTAAAACCAATATTAATCAAAAAGGTCGTGAATTTCTAATTCTAATTACAAGAGGCTTGTTTAAGCCCATAAAGTGACTTTCACAAATGATACACTTTTTCCCAAATGTTGTCTTTCGAAACCTTGAGGTAGTTTCATGTATACTTCCTCATCAAGTTCACCATGGAGGAAAGCTTTATTTACATCTAATTGATGTGTCACCCAATTTTTAGCTACGACAACTGTAAGAACACATCGAATAGTGACAAGTTTTGCAATGGGAGCAACGGCATCATGATAATCAATACCTTAAATGTGGGTATACACTTTTGCAACAAGACGCGACTTATACCGCTCTATTGATCTGTCCGACATATTTTATTTTGTATACCTGCCTTGAACAATGGACCGATTCCCCGGCAGAAGCTCCCCTAAACTCCATGTCTTGTTTTGCTCAAGTGCCAAAATCTCCTTTTCCTTAGCCTCCCTCCAAAGTGGAGACTGAACCACCTGTGCAAAGCACTTCGGCTTATAACTAGAAGTGATGGCCCCAAAAAAATTGAATAGGAGTTAGAAAATTGTGCATTTGAAACAAAGTTTGATAAAGGATAATTTATACCTGAGTCAACCGAAGGAATGGTATGACAACGATGGACTATAGAAGATGGGACATCGCAAATATAATCCCGATATCTAACCGGCATCGAACGAACATGTAGAGATCAAGCAACTGCATCCTCAACCTCCTCCCCCTCCTCTTGGTTTTCTCCTCCTTGACCGACACTAGACAGTTGGTGTCGGTTTTCTGCTGCTATACTGACACTAGTGAGCTTGTGTCGGTTGGTGGTGTCACCATCGCTCTCCGATGGTGCGCCAAAACCAACGGGCGATTCAACCTCCAACACTACATCATCAACGTATCTAGTCATACCAAGCGGTTCACTTTAAGAAATATTTTGTCCCTGTTTTTCAAGAAATGGAAATCTATCTTCACGAAAGACAACATCATGAGAAATAATAATTTTCTTATTATCTAAGGCTTACACCTTATAACCCTTCTTTCGATAAGGATAACCAAAAAACACAACGGTTAGCATGATCCTCAAACTTATCTTTTGTACGATCCTTTGAATGAACATAATATAAAGACCCGAAAAATGTAAATGACCATAAAAAGGAATCCTTTCCCAACAATACCTCATGTGGGCAACGATTTTGCAACTCGGGGGTAGGCATGAGATTGATCAAGTATGTGGCGGTCAAAACATATTCTCCCCAAAATTGCTTAAGTGAACCCGCCTCAAACCAAAGAATATGAGCCACCTCCAACAAGTGACGATATCTTCTCTCCACAACACCATTTTGTTGCGGGGTGTCATTACAAAAATTCTAAATTTGAATTCCTTTTCTTGTATAAAATTCAAACAATGGTCCAAAAAGAAATTCTCTACCAGTATTACTTCTTACTTACTTAACTAGCAAGCCATACTAAGTTCGTACGACCTGACAAAAATCCATGAGTATCTTATGAGACTGAGACTTATCTCGCATCAAATACACCCAAGTACCTCCACTAAATCATCAACAATTATAAGAAAGAAACGAGCTCTTGTCATAGATAAAGTCCGATATGGCCCCCAAATATCACAGTGTATAAAATCAAAACAACCAATATAGCCTTACTAACGGATAACGAAAACGGAAAACGAATCTGTTTGACTCGGTAACATGAGTCACAAACTACATCAACACTACACCCAAAGTCCAAATGCGGAAAATTAGATACCTCAGTAAACGGAACATGGCCCAACCAACGATTCCATAAAACTACTTCCTTGGTAGATCCTTTAGCATACGCGACCCTTGGAACTGGATTAAACTGCAAGAAGTATAGCCCATCCCGCTCTCTACCGACTTCAATCAGCCTCCTGGATGGTAGGTCCTGTATGATACCAAATTTGGGGAAAAAGGTTAACACAAAATTTTCATCTCCAGTCAACTTACTTACAGAAAGTAAATTGCATTGAAAACCCGGTATCCGCAATACATTCTCAAGAACGACATCACTTGATATCATCATACGACCAACGTGGGAAATGGGTAAAATGGACCCATTTGGAAGTTTAATAGGTTTAATCACATTGTTAACACGAATATCATCCAAAACATAATCTAAAGGAACTATATGGTCGAAAGCAACAGTGTCTATAATCCAAATATTATTCCTAAAAGACACCTAACCTGTTATGGTAAGACAAGCAGAATTACTCTTAGGATAGAGAAAAGCTAAGTGCTGATATTGGAATCCTGTGAGGCCCGCGATGGGGCTGTCAGTCAAACCCAAGCCCGGACCCGCACCTACTAGACTCTCGAGTGAGGGCAACAAAGCGGCTATTGCGCCCTGTCTTTCGTTCGAGCTGCGTTGCTTCCATCTAGCAGGGTACACAATAAGCTTGTAGCACAGCTCTTTGGTATGACCCTATCTTTTACAATGAGAACATGACAAATGATTATTACGCCTAGGAGACTGCACTAAAAAATTTCCTCCCATCGCCACATTATTCCCTTTAATGGAAAGAGCGGCCACTTTTGGGACAACAACACTACCAGCAATACTTTGCTGCTTCTCTTCTCGACACAAAGTAGAATATGTACTAGTAACCGAGGGAAGAGGTTTTGTGTTCATTAATTGCAAACGAACCATAGAAAAAGACGGATCTAAACCCATATGTCCTTCAAGGTTTTGAAATAAGCAATGCTAGCATTAATCTCTTTAGAAACAGAATTACAAACCTGAGCGGAAACCATAGAATCAGAAGCACTCCAATTCTCAAAATCCGTAAATCTTCATCCGGTTTTAAAATAGACTTCATCTAGAAAACCAAATTTTCATTTTGCTTTAAACACTTTAATAATGGAACGCCTCCATGTTGGAAAATCAGGTTCAATCAAACTATCTTGAACAAAAACTAATCCCAATTGATCAGAGAGGTGAAGGTAATAGGGAGGATTAACATCAGGAGCTCCTCCTGAAACCATGACTAGGGCCTCATTTTGAGTAGAATTTTCTTCCAACATTGTTAAAAAAAAAAAAAAAAAGCAAACGCCAAATAATCCAATTATAAACAAGAAAATAGAGGGGAACGATAGTTGGCTTACAAAGGGTGCAACCGAAATATAAGTTTTAGGTAAGACGGAAGGCTTGGAACAAACTCATGTGGAATTGGAATAAACTCATTGTGTAACCGGCCAAGGCCTATTACCACCATCAATGTGTTTCGATTACATGTAATTAGTTGCATAGGATTCCTCTTCTTGCAAGAGGTAGGTAGGCTTTTAGTATTCCATAGCTTATAAATATGTGCTCATATTCATCAATGGAAATCATCTAAAGTTTCAAGTATCTAAGTGTTTTGTTTCTTTTATGTTATTGATCCAAGTTTCAATATGGTTTAAATCTCAACATGTCTATCCAAGTCTTGTGAATGTTGGACCCAAGTCTCATTCTATTTTTTTGGTTTATTTTATCCTTGTCTAGTCTAAAGTTTAACATGGTATCAGAGTGACTGAAATAATTTGGCTCTGATACCATGTTAAATTCAATGGGCCTTTTTAGGCCCGACACATGGAATTGAAACATACAAGGTCCACATATAAGCCTGAGTGGGGTTCCATCCTAAAACCAATTGGCATTAGGAGGAGTAACGCACTAGACTTATAAATTGATCTCTTCACACTCGCAACTTCTATGTGGGATTCTAATTACTAGACTTACATGTGGAGTCTCAACACTCCCCCTCACATGTGAATTTACGACCAATGCAACACTCGCTTTTTTCAATCCAATTGGACCCAACATTTACTGGAGAGGCCTTCATTGCAACAAACTCAAATGCACCCCTCTTCACGAGGAGACAGTGTGTCCAATTCGGGATCATTCACCAACTATGATACTATGTAAAAACTAACATACTAAAACAAAAGACACTAGAACAAATGGAGAAATTGGAATGAATATTATTCACAAATGATGAGCCCAATTTATAATGCAACCAAGAGAAAGTCAAAAGACTTGAAAACTATAATCCTAGGCTACTAGAATAATTACACGAGCAAAAACAATTAAAAGTTCTCCAAATCTTCCTCTCCCATTATGGTTGTCGGTTATGGAGGGAAGAAACCCCCAATTGATAGCCAACATGAATACCTATCCATAAATACTAGGAGGTTACAAGAATTAAAGACTAATTACTAAATGCATAAAAAAAATACGAGGTAAATAAAAGAAATTTCTAGAATCCTTTTCCTCAACGTCCTACGAATTTGTAGGTTCTAAGGTAGCGAGTCCACTTACTGAGTTGTGAAGACGTAACTGGGGCACCATGAACAATTTATAATCTAAATAAAAGCAGAAAGTAATGAGCAAAAATAATATTACCGGCCTACTTTTTTTTTTTTTTTTTCCTCATAATAGAATATGGTTGCTCAACCCAACCATGAGAGAGTATAGGAAGGAAAGAAGGGTAAAGCTGTGTTGGAAAAATTATACATCAACTCAAGTGAAAGTGAAAATCAACAAAAACAACAAAATTTAACACACCAAAATTTACGTGAAAACCCTCTCTCGACTAGAGGGAAAAACCACATGACCCACCAAACGGGTGCCTCATTCACTATGAAATTTAGGAATTACAATATCTAATTGAAACCCTCAAACCCCATATTACAATCCCAACATCTCAAATATGACTTTTGCACGGTAAGTCACCAATACTCCACAATGAAGCTTTCAACGTCAAGCCACCAGCCCTTACACAATATAGCTTTGAACAGTAAGCCACAAACCCTTGTACAATTAGCTTTACATAGTAAGCCAGCAACTCTATAATAATGCAACTTTGGAAAGAGAAAGCTACAAAAATTCTCTCAACAAACAAAGCACTCGAATATAACTCCTTTCATGCTCGTACAAACCTAAGTCAACAACAAACACAAAAAGCCTCACAAGTACTTTTACATCATTTTCTCATCTCTCCCCCTACCTGGGTGCCCTTTGGACACCCATTTACAACACGGAAAACACACTCTACATTTTTCGTCTACTTTTCCAAACTCTACTCACCCTACAGTATCTATTTATAACAAAATACTTCAAGACAAAAAAAGACATCAACTCATACTCAACTCATAATACTCTATCCCCATACCTATCTCCTACCCTACTACATAACTTGCACAACTATACTTCCCATTTTTCCATTTTTCATTTTCTTTTTCTGTTTTTTTTGTTTTTCTCATTTTTTATATTTTACAAATATCAATTTTGAGGTAAAAATATGCCCAAGTTGTGAGATAAACTTCCAATGGGAGTAACCCAGCCCGTCCACCAACCCTTCATGCCACCAATTCTTTCTTGGATATCGTACTTACTCTTTGTCACTATGTGCCAAAGAGAATCAAGTTCCATAAGGAATTGACGTGCATACCTTAAGAGACATGTTCATGAATACAAAATTGTCCTCAATGGTTGTGCGGCCTATAGACTCTGTCCAACTAACCAAATGATTCTGACAATCCTTTTCCACCCCTAGCTAAGCAAAATCTCTAATAATTCGCTTTATATGCTCTGTGACTACCCCATCAATCCTGAAGAGAGAAACGTAATATGGAAATATCGCCAAGACAAGATGGATAAGAGCAAGATGTCCCCCTAAACAAAAGAAAGCACATTTCCATCCATCATATCTTTTTTTGCATTTTTCTTGATCATAGCCTCCCAAAAGCTAGAAGACCTAGGGTTATTGCCTATGGGTATTCCGAGATAAGTAAGTGGCCACTGATGCACCACACAAACAAACAACGAAGAGTATGTGGAGACTAGACTTTGCAAAGTTGATTTCAAGAGTTGAATACTTCAAAGTTGAATTATTATCAAGACACCCATAAAACCCTCTAAATCATCCTCTAAGGGGAAAAAAATAGCACTACCTACAAATTACAAGTGGGAACATACAAAAACTTATGCCCACTTCAGTCCCACAAAACAAATTATGCCCCTAATCTTGAGAGAGCATACAACTCATAATATTTGCAACAAGAGTGAAGAGAAAGGGCGAAAGAGAATCAGCTTGCCTTAAGTTGTGTGAGGCCGAAAGTCAGTCATTTAGGTTCCCATTAACTATAACTGAATAAGAGACATAATCAAAATATTATTTACACCAGTTACACCTTCTATCTCCAAAACCTTTTTTCCCGAAGCACCCAATGCGGAAAAAAACCCAACTTACCCTATCATACCCCTTTTCAAAGTTAGGGTTCAATAAAATTCCCTTCCTTCCTAGCTTGAACAAATATTCTACAGCCTCACTGGCCATTAAATAAGAGTCTCAAATCTATCTATCCCCTACGAAATTAAACTCGATTGAAATTAGAAATTATAGTCTCCAAAATCTTGCTTAGCGAATAGGCAATACATTATTTGGCCATGGTGAAATAATTTGACCAACTAGGCTTACGGGAGGCTATAAATTAGTATAGCTTATTTTTAGGTTCGGGAAGCTATAAATTAGTATAGCTTATTTTTAGGTTTACTTTTATTTAGACTTGACAAAATTTGACACGACATAATAGCACGACTCGAACATGACATGAAGATAACATATTTGGGTCGGGGTTTTTGGAGTTTGATTGAATTTGGTTGGCCCGTTTAACCTGTCTAGATAATAGGGATTGAACATTTAACCCGTTTTTGATATGCTTGACTCATTTATATAGCTATGTGTATTTGAGTTGTATATTACTGTTATTATATAGATTTTTGGTTGCCTATGCCATATAAGATAATTAAACTATATTTAGTAATGCTAATTTGATAGTTCTTTTAACAATTATAAACATATCATGTATTTATTGGTAGTATTAACTATGAGGTATATTATAGACATGTTTACAAGTTGACACTAACATTTAATGAAAAAAATCACTAATATGATTAAATAGGTAACCTACAGGTTACCCATTTAATAGTTGGTTGGTAATGGTTGAGAGTTCTTAGCCATTTAATAAATAGGTTAGGTTCGAGTTGACTCCATTTCTAAGACCCCTTACGTAACACGAATACGAGCATGACACAACACTATACATTTGCCAGTTCTGCTTTTATTAATTTGCTATAATAAGGTATGTCAATTTATCTAGTAAACGTGAATTATTTATTTTATTTATTTTGGTTATTTTGGGGCATATTATTGAGTTATATAACAATACCCTAAATAATTTAACTAAATAAAGGCAGTTAATGTTATTAATAAAAAAAGTTTTTGTTATTGTTGAGGCTATAATAAAATATTTGTAGTTTTGTTAGGTTAAATTGCCCTAACATAAATAAAGAATGCACCGACAATAACACTTCTTTTATATATATATATAGAGAGAGAGAGAGAGTATTATTAGAAAAATTGACTAATAGTCAAGTATATTAACGAAGGAGAGAGCAATTAGAAAGTTCTTACAAAACGATGATACCACGCCGTGGGTACGACCACTTAAAAGACGATTTTGCCGCTGCTCTCGGTGCACACAGCATAATCGGCAGCCATCATCCAAGATTTACACGATCCGATTCTTAACATGCACTCGTTAATTACTGGGTAGGAGAGCCTATGAATTTTACCCAATGAAAAGAGAGGGACGAAGATAGGGAGCGCGAGAAGAGATTGATTTTTTGTTGTTCTTGGGATGATCTGGGATAGCTGCTAAAGGAAGGTATTTATAGTGTGCTTCGTGACCGTTGGGAGACCCTTAGCTTGAAACGGCCACAGTAATGGAGGTCCAATGTAACAGCAATAACACAATAAAAAGGCACGATGAATTTGAAAAATACTTTCCGAAAAATAAATATATCCGTTAAAAAAAACATCACCCACACCCTCGCCCGAGCGCTGCGTAACGCGCGTGCTTGTGGTCCCCACCATTCTTTCCCCCTTAACTTAATTCAAAGACTTGAGTAACATATATATATATATATATATTTTTAAAGTCAACAACCCTTCCCTCTTTTTTCTATGTAGGATGCAAGCCTTGCAATTACAATTGTTTGTATTTTTTTTAACAAGTATAACTTCTATGATACAGTGAGAGGGAAAGAGAACATTTTGAGTCATTCATTGGGCCGATATTATTTTTCTCCCACTTGACATCATCCCCCTCCTTCTTAAAAAAATATGTGGTATAAAATTCACCCTCTTATAAGAGTCATGCTCTATATATATAAGGAGGGTTAAAAAAAGTTAATAATATAATTAATATTAAGGGCTTTTAACTAATTAGGACCTACAATTGCTTCCATTTGTGTTGACCGCCGGCTATCGGCAGCAGCGTGAGGGAGGGATGAATTTTTTAAGATTCTGAAAATTATTATTTGTTTTTCTTCCTGGCCCATGATTAATTGCATTCCTATGCCTACTAAAATGGTTTTTTTTTTTTTTTTTTAAATTTTTTTTTAGTATTTATTTGAATATTAAATAGGAGTGTGAAAAAACTAGTAAAATATCCAGTAGTATCTATTCTTATCAATTTAGTATTTTCACTTTTATTGTATTATTTGCACTTTTAGTAATCATCAAGAATAAATATGAAATGTAAAACGAGTTATATCATTATTTTTTTCCAGCCATTGGTTAACTGATACAACTAAATTGAATAACTAATATATTAATTACATCTATCAAAAATGAAATATTATTCGATGCAGTTAATTGAAATATACACAAACCTAGCATTAAATTTGTGCAAAAAGTGAGCACTACCCCTTTTTTTTTTTTTTTTTTTTTTTAACCAGGAACCTGGTTACCCGGTAAACCCTCACCCATGCGGCATCCAACATACCACAGGAGCTAGTTAAGTCAAAGATTCCTCAAGAAGAGTTTCAGGGAGGAATCGAACTCTAGACCTCTTAGACTAAAGCAATGCTTTATCTCCTTACTTACTTTCAACCATTGATGCAAGGCTCTAGTGGGTTAAAGTGAGCACTACCTTTGCTAGGACATAAAAAAATTTCTAGCTTTTCACTCATCATCTCAACCTTTTAGAATGATTAGTTTAACATTGTATCATTTATAAATTTTCATCCGTTAAATTAAAATAGTTATTTACTTTACAATTATGAGAATAATATCAACTACATTTAATTTTAATATTCAATTACAAAAAAATAAGTCTATTTAATAAATTAATTGTATTTTATTCCATATACTATGCACTTAATTACATATTTGAATTGTACTAATATAGGGTCTTCTGAAAAAAAACAAAATTATTGAAATACGAAAAATAATATACAATAATTATTATATATACTATAGATTATATATATTTTACTTGTATTTATGTTAATTTTTAATAGTTACCAACAACAACAACAACAACAATTTGCCCAGTGCCACAAAGGGCTCCCGCTTGGACGGGATCTGGGAGGGGTAGGATGTATGCAGCCTTACCCCATCAGGGTGAGATTCTGATGAAAGACTGTTTTCAAGGACCCCTAGCCTGACAGATGAGAGGTTGTACAAGACCTGTATAAAGATCATGAAAAGGGGGGAGTATGGAGCATGAGGGAAGCATAAAATGAGCAAGCAAAGAAGCATGTAGGGCTAGATGTCATGCATGTCATATATGGTTACAGACAATTAGTTATATAAGCATATAAGCAAATACTCATGCAAGCATGTTAGTATGTGACATGTACACATGAGCATAGCAACAGGAGCAAAAGGCAAAAGCAAGAGATAAAAGCAAACAACATAAAGCGTCCATAGAGTATAAGGAGAGAGGGGAGAGGGAGAGAGAGACGGTAGAGGGATAGACCGAGAAGGGGGGAGGGAAAGAGTATACAAAGTACTAAGCGGACAATATACATCAGTACTGCGGATGTACAAATAAGCATACAAGCAGCACTGTGGTACTAGAAATAGCTTGCGGGAGCTCGAAGCACCTGCTCCGCTCAATCGGTTATCCCTAAAACTACACTCCCCTAAGCTCTAACTAGGGTCATCTTTTCAATTAGGTCGATGTAGGCAAGTTCCTGATGGATTGTCCTCATCCAACTCTTTTTTGGCCGGCCTCTTCCTCACTTCTTAATTGTAATATGGAGGGGCGGGACTCCACCCAACTCTCCTTTGGCTGGTCTCTTCCTCTCTTCTCGTCTATGGAATTGTCTCCATCAAGCCCTGGGAGCACTAATCACCCAGCAATGCCCGCACTGATAGCCGGGCATACAGGCATCCTCGTGGTATCCTACTAGTGCTCGTTGCTTCTATAGGGTCAATGCTCCTGCCGCCTTATGTCGGGCGCACCTGTACTAATCCTCCACTGAGCTTTATCTAGGGGGCCATCTCTTCACTTAGGTTGAGATATGTGAGGTCCTGACAAATAGTCTCCATCCAACTCTTCTTCGACCTACCTCTCCCTCTCTTCCCATCTGTTATCTAGCGTTGTTCACATCTCCTGACAGGAGCAGTGGTGGGTCTCCTCTTAACATGCCCAAACCACCGCAAGCGTTGCTCCCTCAACTTACCCTCTATTAGAGCAACGCCTAATTGACTTCTTCTAACGTCATTTCTGATCCTATTTTTCCTTGTGTGGCCACACATCCACCTCAACATCCTCATCTCCGTCACTTTTATCTTTTGTGTGTGATGACACTTAACTGGCCAGCACTTTGGCCCGTATGACATAGCAAGCCTCACCACCATCTTATAATTTTTAATAGTTACCACAACAGGTAAATGGGCAGAGGAAAATTACAAACATGGTGTGAAATTCTTTTTCTACCCCTAATGCTGCGAGTGCAAGCGAGTGTCCATTGCAATGACTACAACTAGCATTTAGACTCTCAACAAGTTCAGAGTATCTATTTGATACACTCCACAATGATGGGATTGAGCCAAAAATGCCAAAATATATACTAAGAGAGTTATTTTACCCATTGCCAATTAATTTTGAGTTGGAACCTTCTTTGATGTGTATCACTATTAAATGAGGTCGGAGCAAAGTTTTGCTTCACATGTGAAGAGAGAGAGAGCTCAGAGAAGAATGAGAGAAAACGAAAGGAGATGAGTTTGAAAGGAGAAAATGTAATTTAGATTAACTATACAGGTCTCGGGGAATTTTTTTTTCTTGATAGATAAGGAGCAAAAAAGCTCACAATGCAAAATAGGGCACCACAACGATGAATGAAGAGCTCCACAAGCAACAAAAAACCCAAAACAAGCAAGAAAAAAAAACAAAAACGAGCAAATAAAAACTAAAAATCATCAAAGCCCAACACCCCCTGCAGAAACCGAAGCAAGCAGCCCGAGATCTCATCACAGTAAAACTCAAAAGCGAAAGTAGAATTAGCAGAAGTACCTCCAAGATTTAAAGCAATTGACATTCCTTGCACATTTCTCGGGAGAGTATGGGAATTCATCCCACCATGTCTTAACCCAAAAACCCGTCCTCTATTTGACGCTCCAAAAGACCTCCCTCTTGTCCCACTGTCCATTCTCGAAAACAGTACTGTTTCTTGAATTCCATACAACCCAGATTACGACGAAAAACAAAGTAAGCCACACCTTCTTTTGGAATTTTCCACCAATCTAGCATGCGATCCAGCTCTCAAAAAGGTCTTTACCCGTATAAGGTACACAGCAAGATATACCCCACCAATCAAGACATTCACACCATAATGACCGTACAAAAGAACCCTCACCAAAAAGATGATTCACACTTTCAACACCATTCCTACAAATTGGGCACCATTTCTCCTCCTCAACAATTATACCAAGGTTCCAAAGACAATTCTTTGTATTCATTTTTCCCAATAAAGCCATCCACACAAGGATTTCCACTTTCGGGTGAGCAAGACCTTTCCATACACCACAAACTAGACAATCAATTGAGTGTCCAGACATAGAGATCCCCATTGCTCTATCAACAAAGATTTAACAGAAAACCCACCTGAAGATTCACCACTCCACACTGTCATATCCCGAACATCTCTACTCGGGCTTACTGTCATTACAATGCTCTGGAAATCAGCAAGTTGTGGTTCTTCCCTGATGAAGAAACATCGGCGCTAGTTAAAAACCCACCTCCATTCATTACCATCCCAAACCCCCATTTGTTCTATAAGATGTCGTTGTTGTCACGAGACTCCGAATAAATCTGGAAATCTTACCTCCAAAGTACAATCCCTATCCGTTTATCTTTCCAAAATTTTATCCTTAACCCATCCCCAAGCTTCACACGCATACCTTATGAAGTTGCCGCAACTAGAGGCGAACCTTTGTTTACTTCTGAAATTACCCCCTAGACGCTTCCCGATTTTTCCTGGGGTCGAGATGGGATCAAATCGAAAGATGACCCAGCATGTATTGAACAAACAACTTGTTTCCAAAGGGAGGCCCCTTCAGTAGAAAAATGCCACCACCATTTAAAGAGCAAAGCTACGTTCTTAAGTAACAGATCCCCAACTCCAAGGCCTGCCAGGTGTTTAGGCTTTTGGACAAGATCCCAACTTAAAGGAGGAAGGCCCCATTGGTTGTTCTTCAAACCCCAAAAGAATCATCATTGTAGCTTAATGATCTTCTTAGAGACTACTTTCGGCATTCGAAAAACTGAAAGATAGTAGGTGGGAAAATTATTAAGTACCGCCTTAATCAAGGTCAAGCGACCCCCTCTAGAGAGGGACATAGCTTTCCACCCAGTTAATTTCTTCTCGACACGATCAATGACGGGTTTCTAAGTAGCTTCGAGTCTCGGATTGGCCCCCAATGGAATCCCCAAGTATTTGGTTGGTAGCGTCGCAACAACACACCCCAAATCAGAAGTCATATCCTCAGCCCACTCTGCGATGCTCTGAGACAATTTAATGCAGATTTGGAGAAGTTTATCTGTAGCCCAGATATGGTCTCAAAGCATTTTAGAATGTTTATAATAATTTTGATCACCTCCCGATCCTTCGGACAAAAAATCAAAGTATCATCCGCAAATTTTAGATGTGTCAACATAACTTTATCTCGAGCAATTTCAAGACCTCGAATCAAGCTCGCTGTAACTGCTATGTTTAACATTTGATTCAACACCTCAGCTACCATGATGAATCAAAAGGGGGATAGTGGATCCCCTTGTCGAAGACCACGTTCCATCTTGAAAGGTGGAGTAGGGCACCCGTTAATGAGAATAGACATTGATGGCATAATAATACATTGAGTAATCCATGCTCTCCAAGTTAAGCCGAAACCCATGTGTTCAAGAACATGATCCACAAAATTCCAATTTATCGAGTCATAGGCTTTATGAAAGTCCAATTTCAGGCGTACGCCCTCCTTCATCTTTGTTTTCAACCAATGGACCACTCATTGGCAATCAAAGCCCCATAAAGAATTTGTCTACCTGCTACAAAAGCACTCTGGCATTCCCCAATAAGCTCTGGAAGTACCCTCATAAGTCTTTTACTCAAGATTTTAGAGATGACCTTATATACACACCCCACCACACTTATAGGTCTAAAGTCTTTTTTTTTTTTTTTTTCATAAGTGGACGGAATATATAAATGAAAGGAAAAATAGTACAAACTACAAGGGGCATACCCCAGGACACGGCCGAAGCCCACAAATATGAAACAACGTCAAAACATAGTCTAAACAAAGTCCATACAAAAAGCAACCAAAGTACAACTAAGGAACAAAGAAGAAACTAAAGCGCAAAACCCCATTGCCGAAGCAAGAAGGCATGGTGGTGAGCTCCTCTGAACGAAGGAGCTGCTAGTAAGCGGCTCCTGACCAAACCACAATCTCCTCTCGTACGGCCGCAACTGATCTGGACTGAGAACTCTGAACCCGAAGGTTGCGCTTATACCAGAGAGTATACACAGTCGCAGAGAGGTAGAGTCGAGCTATGATACTGCCAATCTCTCGTCCCCGAGATGCTGAGCAGCCCAAGTGACGAGGTCATTCCAAGGAAGGGTAGGCCAAGCAATAGATGTACTCGGAATGACGGAACTCCAGACTGAGGTGGAAAAAGAACAGGTGAAGAAAAGGTGCTTATGAGTCTCATCAGCAGAGCCGCGGAGAACACAAACACTCTGAACTCCCAGTGCTCCGAAGCGCAGAAGTAGGTCCCGAGTCCAAAGCCGCTTCCGAGAAGCGAGCCAGAGAATGAAGGAGTGCCTCGGTATATGCGTCTGAAACCACAAAAGGTGATAGATAGTGTCCTCCTCTCTCCTGCTTCGCAACATCTCCCAAGCGGACTTGGTGGTGAATTTCCCCGAAGGGTCATCCAACCACCGGATGGAATCCGTTACACCGGCCCGCAAGCTGAAAACAATCGTGTCCCAGATGGGTCGGAGCGCCAACAACCCTGTGGAAATCTCCACTGACCACCCTCAATGATGGATGAGACCCGAGAATCCCATTGAAGTCCAGAAGAGGTGAGTAGTCGAGCAGGGAAGTGCTTCGAAAGACAACCACACGGCAACCAATAATCAGTCCAAAGGGCAGTGTCAAGGCCATCGCCTATGACGTGATAGATCGCACTAGAGCAGAGGCGACGGACCGACAGAATCTGACGCCAGCACCATGAAGCCGAACTCGCCTCCCGAATCGTTCAAATGAACCCAGCGCGGCAACAGCGAGGAAGGGTCAGAAAGGAGGAACCAGATATGCTTCATAATCGAAGCCTTGTTCCACTCATTAAGAAGACGAAATCCAAGACCTCCCTCCTGCCGAGGGTAACACAAATGCCTCCAAGCAACCTTCGCCCCCCCCCCCCCCCCCCCCCCCCCCCCCCCCCCGCGGGCCAGCGAAGAGCCTCTCTAAAGAAACGTCAGTAGAGTCGACTCGATCTTCCTGATCACCATCTTTAGGAGCATGAAGATCGATGACCAGTAGACCTGAATGACGAAAAGAACAGAACGGATAAGCTGCAGTCAGCCAGCATATGGCAGAGAACGAGAGGTCCAAAGCCATATACGGGAGAGGATGTGATCCAGAAGCGGCTTGTAGTCTACATACCGCAACCGAGAAGTGATAAGCGGTACTCCCAGATATCGAACTGGGCATTGCCCAAGGCTGAAACCCATAACACCCAGAATGTCCCCTTGAGTCGCAGAATCAACCCCTGCTAGAAAAACAGAACTCTTTGTTGTGTTCGAGGAGAGCCCCGATGGTACAGCAAAGCGATCCAACACCTCACAAACAACTGATACACTGCCCATATCACCCCGACAAAAGATCATCAGGTCATCAGCAAAACACAAGTGTGTCAACCCAGTACGACGGCAGCATGGATGATAATGAAACCGTGGGTCATCGATAGCATGGTGAAGTAGACCTCTGAGACCCTCCATAGCGATAACAAACAGATAAGGAGAGAGAGGGTCACCCTGACGCACACCTCGACTGGAGCGGAAGAAACCCTCAAGTGTGCCATTGATAGCGACAGAAAAGCGGGCTGTAGAGAGGCACTCGCGGACCTAACCAATCGTGACCTCGGGAATCCCCATACTCCTCATACCGGCTATAATAAAATCCCAATGGACAGTGTCAAAAAGCCTTGCGGATATCGACCTTCAGTGCACAACGGGCGAGACCTGAAGGTGATAATCGCGCATCAACTCTTGTGTCAAAAGGATGCTATCAGAAATCCGACGGCCTGGGACAAAAGCTATCTGAGCATCGTCAATCAGCCCGGGAAGAAAACCCTTCACCCTGTTTGCAATGGTCTTAGTACGACACTTATAGATCACATTGCAACAGGAGATAGGGCGGAAATCGCCAAAAGTGGAGGGGGTCTCCACTTTAGGCACAAGACATATCCTGGTGGTGTTCAGGGCACCCGGTATGCCCCCTGTGATAGAGAAAGACTGCACGGCCCTAATCACTACTCCACCTACCACCTCCCAAGCCCTCTTAAAAAAAAAGGGAAGTGTAACCATCAGGCCCTTGGGCCCTTTCGTCACCAATGGAAAAGAGAGCATCACGAATCTCAACTGCGGAGATCGCGGAAATAAGCGGGAAAGCTTGATCCTTAGAAATGCGTGCCTCAAAGACATCAGAAACATCCTCAGTCAGCGGACCACCGGGCTCAGTCAACAACTCCTGGAAGAAAGAAACCCCGACACGAGAGATTAACTGCGGATCATATGTCCTCACACCATCCGGGCCAACAATCGACGAAATCCTGTTCCGGGCCTGCCGATGGAGAACAGCCGATGGAAGAACTGAGTGCTCTTATCCCCGAGCAAAAGCCACTGAATACGTGACTTCTGACGATAGAATGCCTCCTCATCCCGACACAAGGAGGAATACTCACGAAAAAGACGACGCTCCTCTAGGCGAAGGGTAGGACTCTCAAGGTCCTCATCGAAGGCCCTTTGGCTCATGGCCCACGCATCATGGGCCACCTAGATTCTGGCCGAAATGTGGCTAAAATGGTGGGTGTTGAGGGCCTTCAACTCACTCTTCAACAACTTCAGCTTCTGAGTGAGCTGATACATCGGAGTACCCTCGACATAAGTGTTCCAGACTCGTCTAACTATGGGAAGGAAGTCCTCATGATTGGCCCAAAAATTGAAGAACTTGAAAGGAAGTCGCCTGGCACGACGTTCCCCAAGTCCTCGCACAATAATGGCACTGTGATCCGAAACAATCTGTAGAGCAAGGATCTCAGCAGATGCAATGGGAAAGTCTCGAAGCCAACCCCCACTGATAAGGCACCAGTCAAGCCTCTTGAGGATCAAACGATCATCCTCGGCCTCATTGGACCATGTAAAATGAAGTCCCGAAGAAGAGATGGGCGTAAGCTCAGCCTCAGTAACACACTTCTGGAAGTCATCCATATGACCAGGCTAATCCTCTTGGCCACCGCATCGATCAGAGATACTAAGGATAGCGTTGAAATCCCCGAGAAGGATCCAAGGCTCACCCAAAAGACTCAAGCTAGTACTCCGAATATAGTCCCATAAAGCCTAAAGAGGACCCTGCTCGTTAAAGCCATAAATAAAAGTAGCAAGAAAGCTCATAGCTCCAGAAAGATCAGAGATACGACAAGTAAGGAACTGATCCCCTCCCCGAATGAGCTCGACTATATATACGCCCGGGTCCAAAGCAACTATAATGTGACACCAAGAGGGGCAAATGCCACTGAAAAGAAAGCTCCATCCATCGGCACAACGAGCAATCACCGCCTCAACATCAGAAGGTTTGGTTTTCGTCTCAACCAAACCAATGACAGATAAACAATTGGAAGATATCCAATCGCGAACAGCATGAGAAGAGTGGGGGTTATTAAGCCCCCTAATGTTCCAACATCCGACCACCATGATGAAAAAATCAACAGGGAACACAGCCCGAACGCTTGGCCGCACGAGTGATCGGCCTCCTCGGGGCCTCCACGGTAACCTCAACACATAGGAAAGTGGAGGTGTCCGACAAACTCTCAAACCGGTTCGACACGTCTAGACTTGGCACACTAGCCGACCGATTTAAAGAACATAAAACAAGGGTAGTGACCGCAAGAATGTCATATTGGGCCACCTCCACCCCAAAAGGAACGTCCACGGTCTCCGATCACAAATGCCATGAAGAGGAGTGGAAACAGGTAAAAAATCAGCAAAAGTCCGTGGTGAAAGGGAAACTGATCCAAAATCAGAAAGAATAGTACGAGTGATAACACCCTCCTCCCTAATATCCGGGTCAACCGTCCCCCTTGGCTCAACATTGCCTACCCTGCTCGGCCCGGTAGGCTCAATCCGATCCCCAACCCCTCCCCGGTCAGCATCCATCTCGAAAGACCCGAAGGTCGGCCCACGTTCAACATCCCTAGAAGAAAGCCCCTCCAATGCGGGCCCATTTCCTAGAGATAGAGAGAGAGGGTGCACTAGTGGGAAGCCCTTCCAAAACGGGCCCATTCCCACTAGTGTAAGTAATGAGTGAGCCTCTAGAGGAAAGCCCCTCCAAACCGGGCCCATTCCCTCTAGGTGTAGCAATAGGTAGGTCACTAGAAGGAAGCCCCTCCAAAACGGGTCCATTTCCACTAGTGTAAGTAATGGGGGTGTCACTAGAGGAAAGCCCTTCCAAAACGGGCCCATTTCCCCTACTATAAGTAGTAGATGGCTCATGAGAAGAAAGCCCCTCCAAAACGGGCCCATTTCTCCTAGAAAAAGAAAGTCTTGAAGGGCAAGAGCCATTTGGCCCAGTACGCGGCCTAGACGTGGGCCCAGGGAAAGAGAGGCGCAGGACCCAACAGAACCCCTCCCCCTTGTCCGTGCGCGTCCCCCATTCCCATTATCACTTGGCCCAACACCCACTTCCCTGAGCCCACCAACACTAGCCTCTCCAAGCCCAATTTGTGGCCCATTTGTGAGCTCATTCTCCTCGCCCACTCCCATCCTACCACTACTAGGCCCAAAGGCACCTCTTAGCCCATTAGTGGCCCCATCCTCTATAATGTCACTCTTTGGCCCAAAAGAGGAAAGCTCCACCAAATTGAGCCCATTACCTCTTGGGCTATTGGACATTGGTCTATTATCCACCACAACACCATTCCCCTCTAATCCCTTACGCCGCCTCCGTCGCCACCGGGAATTTTTTCCGGCCACCACGTCCGGTTGCTCCGGGAGGATGGTAACGGCGTTCGGGGTGGGACAAAAGTGACCAAAAACCCTACATTTACAGCAAACTTTCGGCATACCCTCCAATTTAACAGTCACCGGTATAATTCGGCCAGTATAATCAACTGAGAGTTGCTTCGGGGGGTCAGCCCAAGCGTCAAGTTGTACACATACACGAGCATAGCTAACCATAGTACCCTCCAATGTTGGTTGGTCCATGAAAAGGGGGTGGCCTACACCACTAGCTATAGAGCTCAATGAATTCTCCGACCATAAGGAGGCCGGGAGACCATGTAATTGGATCCAAATAGCGATCCAAGGGAGGCCATGTATAGGTCTAAAGTCTCCAATGTCCATTGCACCTTCCACTTTCGGAATTAATGAAAACCATATCGTACTGAGGCTCGGCTGCAGAATACCCTTGTAAAAGAAGTCTAGCACTTGCGCAGTGAAGCCAGAACCAATCGTATCCCACAAGCTCTTGCTAAATTTAAAATTAAAACCATCATAACCCGGGTCCTTACTTGAGTCACAACTCCACACCGCATTCTTGATCTCCTCAAGTGTTGGAATAGGTTCCAGCCCATCCACTAGCAGCAGGTCAATAGTTGGCAGGTTCAAAGTTCCAAGCAAAGGTCTCACCTTATAGTACTCTCTGTATAACTTTTGAAAAAATAGGTTACAACAGCTTTGATGAATCTCAGATTCTTGTAGATGCGGCCAAAGACTTTCACTCTAAAGACTAGTTTTCTCTTGGTTCTAATCGTTGCGAGTATGTGAAAATACTTTGTATTTTGATTCATTTGCTTGATCTCTTTACTTCTCAATATTTGTAGCCAATATCATTCCTTCCTACAGTACCAACTCCACAAACTTGAAGTCACAGTTGCCTTCCTTCCCAGTTCTTCCTCTGTCAACGTCACGGTTTCGGCTTTAATGCATAGAATATCGAGCTCATTCTCAAGAGAAGAAATTCTCTCTTCAATGTGTCCAAAAACCTCTTTCTTCTATTTTCGCAGTGGGGTTTTCAATTTCCTGAGTTTCTTTTTGAACGAGAGACCTTCCAGAGCTTGCCATTCGCACTTTACAAGTTTACAAAATTCTGGGTCAGAGAACCAACAATCGAAATTTCTAAACGGCTTCAAACCCCATAACACATCATTCAGCTCAACACTAATAGGCCAATGACCGAACAATCCTTTTTTCAAGCCTGAAAGTCTTATATGTGGAAATTTACTAAACCACTCTCTTTGAACAAGTGCTCGGTCTAAACGGCTCATAGACTCACCACAGCTCCAAGTGAACTTCCGAACATGTAAAGGGATGTCAATCAAACCCAAATTATTTACGAACACCATAAAATCACGCATACCTTAGCTAATTACACTGTTACCTTTTCTCTCTAAAACTTCTAGAATTTCGTTAAAATCACCAATCATCATAACCGGTCTCTGAACTGTTTGTTACAAGCTCCGTAGATCATCCCATAAGTTGAGCCTTAGTCTTCTGATGCACAGTTCATATATTAAGCAAATCGCACATTCAAACTCTTAATCAAGCAAGGTCCCTTCAATACATAACCACCTATCTCCCTTAACAATGTTATCAACATTAAACTCACAGTCATTCCATATGATCAGTAACCCACCAGATCCATCAATTGCAGGAGAGTCTGCCCATTTGCAAATTGTCTTCCCCCAGCAACGAGAGACAAGATTGTTTTGGATCTCATTATGTTTAGTTTCAACCAATCCTAATACAGACAGATTATTTTTTCGAGCAAGATCTCTAATTGCACATTTCTTTTCACGGCTTCCGATCCCCTTAATGTTCCACGAGCAAATCTTCATGAGAATTGATTAAAATTCGAGAGATGCTTATTCTTCTTCCACGATGGCCCTTCTGCGGCTTTGCTTTCTTCTTTTTAGATGTTTGAAACGATCCTGGTTGGCATTCAAGCAAATTATCATGTGGACTTCTGAATCAGGACCTTTAGAGCAGAGCTCCAATCGTTTGCCTAAATTCCACACCTCCTCAGCACCCCTAATATCATCAGAAGCTAAATTTGGGCGATGTAGGTGATAACGTGATCTTTGAGTTGCAGCTTAAGTGTGACTCACTAGAGTAGCTAGGGGAGGGGAGAGAGGTGTATCGGGGGTTTGAGTTTTAGGGACGAAGTTAGGTCCGGGACTGTTGTCACAATTAAGATCCACGAAGTAGTTTATTTCCCTCGTCCTCTCACCTGACCTGGGACTAACAGATTGTAGATTTGCACATGTTTCTTGAGAATTAAACTGAAAACGCCGTGCATCAAATGCTGGGGAATATCGGTTTTGGGAAGTTGGTGTTGTTTTCAAAATAGGCATCTAATTCCACTTCCTTGGTCTCCTCAATGGCCTGTTCATCTCCCCCCCCCCCCCCCCCCCCTCTCCTTAACTCCCCAGACAACTCTTCCTCTGGTAATGGAACGTCACCTACCCCTACAACCTCCTCCCCTCCCACGCCTTCCCCTACTTCCAATTCATTAACCCTATCATCCACTTGGAAATGTGCCATCTCATTGTACACTATGTCCACCTCAACATTAGTATTACAGTCAGCAACAGAATTAGTCCCTACATCCACATCATTACGCCAAACAACTAACTGACGTGGCATCTCCTCCCCTGTTGAGTGGATAGCCCCGATTGTTTCATCGTCGCCGGCCCCCGGCATTGCGTCTGTTGAGATTGGTTGCATTGCCTTTGCCCTATCCAAGTTCTATTGAGAGGAAGTGGACACCTTCCTGTGTATGTCAACCCCCCTGTTTTCCCAGGACTCTGATCAAAATACCCATCGCCATGGTGAGCCTCCTACTCATACTCATTCGATGTTCTCCTACCATCTTCTTTCACAATAACATCCAATATATGGTTCCCAATCAGGAGACGTATATTTTCTTCAATAAATTCATCATCGTCATATCCACCAGTGCCGCAGCCATTTCGAAGGAGTCCCCGAGTAGGAGTGCTTCATCTATGCATACAACATCCCCTCACCAAGCAGCAATAGCTTGAATATTCGCCCGGTTCCAGCCCTGGACAGGAATACCATACATTATGATCCAAGTCCGTCTTGTTTGACAAAATTCTAGTTCTGATCATGGATAGACGTCTTCACTCCATGAAAGAAACCATTCTCCCCATTATTGAAGATTTCTGTCCTTGTCCATAATAGTTGGAAACATGACAATGAATTTGAACCGCCCCATATCTCGAACTTTTCCACCCTTAATTCCATTTCTTCGTAATATCCCATCGACTTGTTGTATCGAGTAAGGCTTTCCCACAGTGCAAATCAGACTCCTTTGCAACCATTCCAGTTTTTCATTATCCACTCCACCCAGCACTGTTTTGACATGATCTTCGGTTTGTGAATGGGGCCTCTACCTACTATGTGTTTCATTATTTGCCCTTTGTGTATTCCCCTCATGATTTCTTCTATCTCTGTATTGTTGTCTGCGATTTTCATGTCGAATCCTATCTCCCCTGTGTCGATTTCGTGCAAATCTTGCCATTGATACTGATATATGATTGTTTTGGATCGTCACTCCATTAAGACCTCCTATGGCTCTCTCCATCTCTCACCTATTTCGGAATCTCGCAAAACCAAACAAGAGTGTTCTGTTTCTTCTCCTCTTTCTTGAGACGAAGGTGTCAAGAATATTTCCGTATCGTTGGAATAGATGAAACAAGCGTTGTTGACTGAAAGTACGTGGAAGATTGTCCACAAAAAGAGTTGTGATGGCCTCTTCATTGCATCTTTGGTTTGGGATCCTCTTCTCGCCAAAACCTCCAGGCTCCCTGTCGCCTCTGCCCTTGGTATTCTCTGCCCTGTTTCTTTGATTTTCATTTGTCTCTGACACTGGTCTATCATTCTCATCAATATTCCGCTCCGCTTCTAGTTGTGACTAGTTTATAGTCACACTCACCTCCATGTCCTCCCCATGATCGCCA
Source organism: Simmondsia chinensis (assembly GCA_018398585.1). Taxonomy (NCBI): domain Eukaryota; kingdom Viridiplantae; phylum Streptophyta; class Magnoliopsida; order Caryophyllales; family Simmondsiaceae; genus Simmondsia; species Simmondsia chinensis. Next base: position 25,390,520 of record JAGTTD010000011.1, read on the forward strand.
ACCATATCAACATGGCCCTCACTCATCACTCTGAAGTCCTCCCCATGGTATTCACTTCCCTCTTGGTGTCGGGTCTCCATGTCTTCGTACGCCAGCATGGTCGCCACCGGCGCTTCTACGGCCGATGATTCTCCTCCTTCCGGCATTTTCTTATTGCATTTCCGAAAGATTTGGTCTCGGGGAATGTTCTCTTAACAAACCTAGCTAATTACAACTAACCTCTAACAAACCAAGATTAACGACTTAATAGAATTACATTATGGCCTCATTTGGTTGTTACGGGAATTGAATTTCTGTGGGAAGTTGTATTTCTCGAGAATTAAATACTTATGTGAACTTCCTAAGAAGTAGGTCAAAGATATTTGGTTGCCGGAATGGAAAATAGGACTTCCTTGGATAAGCTAGTTAAAACCGAAGGAATTAGAACTTACAGGGGGGGGGGGTAGGTAAGCTACTTCCCGTATTTTTGAAGGAATTGGAAATTGCAATTTCTACTTCCCGCATTCTGTCAACTTCTTGCCAGCCAAACAAGAGCCCAAATATGTACTTTCCATGAATTTTTACTTCTTGCGTTTACTTTCTCCATACAAAACGAGGCCAATATCTATCCAAATATTGTGGAGAAAAAAATATGTATGTAAGAAGTTTAATAATATCTCGAACATATTTCTTAACCTTGATGTATTTGTTAGAATTTGGGGTTAGTGTGCTTCAATTTTGATCTCTTGTGAAAATACCCCAATCCCACATATGAAATCTAGAGGAGGACAGCCTTGTTTATATACCCCCTTTGTCTTTGTACTTGATAAAGTCTTGTGGGCCTAGCGTGGGCTTGGTGGGTCACACGGGCACACACACGCCCCACCCCACCGAGCCGAGCTAGCCGGCGCGTAGCGATGTGGTGAGTTCTTGTCTTTTGGTTGTGCTCGAGACCTTTGGCTCGAGCTCTCGTAGTTGACCTCTAGGTACTATTATGTGACTAGGCTCGAGATTGCAAGTTCGAGTAACACATATTGACAGTGTCAATTCCCGCTCTTTCCATTAACCATCTCTGCCTTAACTGAAGCCATAGTTTTAGGCTTTCCCGTATTTTCCACTTTTCTTGTTTGAGGCGAATTCTTAGCGATAATATTTTTCTTAACCTACAAGGATTTTTCTCTATAAATATCGTGCCTTAAGGTTTTATAAAACACAATAGCAATACAAAAATTAAAGAAATTCTTCTTCTTCTTCACGACTTTATTCTACTCTCCAAATTTCGTTCTTTCTCTCCTCCATTACTGAGCAAGTTGGGGCGTACTCCAACCCATCTCCCCAGAGTATATTGCTGAGGTGGGTGCTGTGTTGAACCTAGGGTCGGAATGTTGTTCATCCCATTGTACCTCGGCGGGGGCATAAATGACTTAAGATAATGGATTCTCCAAGACGCGAAAATTTCTTCGGTTCACACTTTTCCCTTTTGTCGTTATTGTTTGAGTCAGTTTTATTGCTAGTTTTGTAATCCTTAAGATCAGTTTGATTATAATAAATAGTTATATTTTGGTCACTCATTACCCTATTTTTCCAACAAAATAAGTCGTTTATTATACCGGATATATAAAAAACTGAGCCTTTGGATGGGAAAAACAACAAGACGTGGGCTAATAAGATGGAGTTCTTCATGGGCTAAATAAAGGTTTCATTATACTCTATTTAATAATAGAGCCCCATCGAGGTCCAACAAGGACTTCGTGAAAGACAACCGTACTTGTAGGGTAATGCTTCTCCATTATATGATAATGGCCCTTTATCAAATTATAATAGTATGAAAACTGCTAAAGAGATATGGGAAGCGTTGTTAAACAAGTATGACTCAAATGATAGTGCAGCTAAGAAGTATGTCTACAGTAGGTGGCTAGCTTTTACCATGGTTGACGAAAAACCTATTCCTGACCAAATCCATGAATACGAAACTTTGTGCACTAATATACTAAATGATCACATCAAGTTTTGTGAAACGTTTCAAGCTAACTGCCTAATTAAGAAATTGCCCCTCTCTTAGGAGAATTATAAGGCCTCACTTAAACATAAAAGGAAAGACATGATGCTGTAAGAATTGATCTCCCACATTTATCTAGAAGATCAGAACTACAAACAAGTCAAGGGGAACTTCTCTAAGCGCTCCTCCGTGGCAGCTAATCTTGTTGAATCAAGAAAGGCAGGAAAGAAAGGAAAGTTCAAGAAACTTTGGAACAAGGGTAATGCTCGAGAGGAAGACTCTAGCAGCATCCAAAGCCAATCTTGAGGAAAAAGGCCAATGAACAATGCTAATGATGGCTAGAAAAGGATGAAAGGAACATGCTGGACTTGTGGCAAGACTGGCCACACCACGAGGAACTGCAGGAAAGGATTCGAACTTGAAAAACGCATAGAACATAGGCCCCAGGCTAATCTCACCGAGGAAGGAGACGTGTTTGTTGCCGTGATCTCCAAGGTGAATATGGTTGGGAACACGGTTGAGTGGATTGTAGATATTGATGCCACGAGGCATGTCTACACCAGTAAGGACCTATTCTATGAATATGAGAAAGCCACTGATGGGGAGAAGGTGTACATGGGCAATTCCACTTTGCTTCCTTTCCACGACAAGGGAAATGTCCTTCTAAAACTCAACTCTCGAAAATCTCTGTGCCTGCAAAATGTGCTGCATGTTCCTGATTTGCATAGGAATTTAGTTTCGGGTGCATTGTTGAACAAAGCTGGCTTTTAAGTTAATCTTCGAGTCTAATAAGTTGATCCTTACTGAAAACACGAACTTTATAGGGAAAGCCTTTTGTAATGGTGGTCTATTTGTTTATGATTTTCTGAATGATATGAATAAAACTGGCTCGAGTTCTGCTTACATTGTTGAATCCTTAGATTTATGGCATGCTAGGTTTGGACATGTAAATTATAATTCGGTTAAGAAAATTAAGCAAATAAGTTTAATTCTTGATTGTGATCTAATTGAACTTGATACATGCAAAATATGTGTCGAGGACAAATATCCTAAAAAGTCATTTAAAAAATCAATTAAAAGAACATCAACCTTGCTCGAGCCAGTACACAGTGATCTAGGTGACTTTAAGAGCATCATGAGTAGAGGTGAAAAATGATATTATATCACTTTTGTAGATGACCACTCGAGATTCATTAAGGTGTATCTCCTAAGTATAAAAGACGAGGCTGAGGAAAAGTTTCTGAAATATAAAGTTGAAGTTGAAAAACAACTAGACCATAAGATCAAGAAGATTAGGCCTAATAGAGGAGGTGACTATGATACCACCTTCCTCAAGAAACACTGTAAAGAACTTGCCATAATTCACGAACTCTCAACCCCTTATACACGTCAACAAACTAGGATAGCTGAAAGGAAAAATAGCACCCTTAAGGACATGATGAACATGTTGTGAGTGCATTCATGCTAGAGGAAGATCCAAAAAAATATGATAAGGCCTTGAGGAACATAGATGCTCCCTTATGGAGAGAGACCATTATTAATGAACTCGACTTTATAACGAGCAATAACACTTAGGTGTTAGTGGACCTTTCTAGATGATGCAAACATATAGGGTGTAAGTGGGTGTTCAAAAAAAAAAAAAAAAAAAAAAAAATATTAACTAACAAGTCCATAAAGATGTTTAAGGCTAGGGTAGTGGTTAAAGGATACACCTAGAAACAAAAAATAGATTTATTTGATACTTACTCACCCGTAACTACGATTGCAACTGTAGGAGCCCTGATAGCTCTAGCGTCCTTACATAACCTTGTAGTACACAAAATGGAGATAAAACCGCATTTTTGAATGGTGACCTTGACGAATAAATCTATATGGAATAACCTGAGGGGTTTGAGGCTCCTGGCATGGAGCACAAAGTGTGTAAACTAGTAAAGTCCTTGTATGGACTTAAGCAAGCTCCTAAATAACGGCGTAAAATGTTTGATTGCACCTTGGTCACGCATGGTTTTGTTGTAAATAGTGGTGAAGCATGTGTGTATTCAAAGCATGTTGATAATGATTGTGTGATTATCTGTTTGTATGCTGATGATAAGCTTATATTTGGCACGAATATGAATATTATGAATGACGCTAAGTCTTTCCTCAGCACATGTTTTGATATGAAAGATCTAGATGAAGCCGATGTAATACTTGGGGTCCCAATAATTAGAACACCTGATGGTTTGACTTTAAGTCAATCCCATTATGAGGACAACATAATGAGAAAGTTTGGTCACTTTGATGACACACGTGTTAAAACGCCATACGACCCTTCATTTGAAAAGAAACATATGAGATAGTGTTTCACAGGCCGGATACACTAAGATAATTGGCAGCGTGATTTTTTAATGAACTACACTCGTCCTGATATTGCATATACCATTAATAGACTTAGCTGTTACCCCCATAACCCTAGTGATGAGCACTAGAGTGCATTGAAAAGGCTATTAAGGTATCTTAAAGGTACCATGAATTGGGGTTTACATTATAAGAAATTCTCTACTGTATTAAAGGGATATAGTGATGCTAATTGGGTGTCTAATTCTGATGAAATGCATTCTACTAGTGGTCATGCATTTGTGCTTGCTAATTGTGCTACTTCAAGGAAATCATCTAAACAAACCTGTATTTGCTAAATCGACCATGGAGTCAGAATTTATGGCTCTTGAGATGGCATGTTTGGGAGCTAAATGACTGAGGAGTGTCCTAGTTAGGGATGGCAATGGGGTGGATAAAACCCGCTACCCGTGGGCACCCACCCTGTTTGGGGCGAGTACAGGCATAAGTGGGGCTGGCAGCGGGTAAGGTTTGGTGTACCTGCCCTGTACCCGCCACGGGTATGGCGCGGGTACGGGTAAAGTGTTGTACCCGCCCCGCCTCACTCCATACCCGCCCCATCCCACCTTATACCCGCCATATCCGCTCCATTTTATACATAGTTAACTTTCAAATCTAAAATACTTGCATAAATTCAATAATCTAAATTTTTTATCAATGTTATAGAAAAAATAAGTGGATCTTAAAAATAAAATTAAATAATTAATATAAGCGGATATACATAATCGTTTTCTACACACACAAGGGAGGGTACGGGGCGGATAATGCATACCAATTGGATACCCGCGGATAATGAGGTGGGTACGGGTATGGATTTGTACCCGTCGGGGCGGATATGAGTATCTACTTCATACCCGTAGTGGGTAATGAAGCAGGTATGGGTATGGATTTTGGTAGGGGGTACGGATACGGAGGAGACACCCTCTGTGCCCGCCCCGCCATTGCCATCTCTAGTCATGGGAGACATTCCACTATGGAGGAAAACCGCGCCTTTAGTGTCATTACATTATGACTCACGAGCAGCCATTGGAGTTGCTCAAGTAAGGTTTATAATGGCAAGCAGATGCATATTTGCCTCAGGCATGATGTCATGAGAAATTAGATCACGAACAATGTGATCTTACTCAAGTTTGTAAGGAGTGGGAAGAATTTGGCAAATCCGTTAACAAAAGGCCTTGCAAGAAATTGATAAACGAAACAGCAGAGGAAATGGGGCTAAAGCCCATTTGTGTGTCCTAATCCTGATTGATACTTGACTCGGGATTTATTCTCCATGGTTAGAGATCCATAAATTTGTGATAGCCACTCGAACCCATCCCAAGATTGTTGTATGAGTGGCTCTAGGAAATACTGCCATGACAGAGGTTGAGCTTAAAGCTCTTAATGTTGTCTATAGCCCGGTGTGGTGGTGTGGGGCAGCACACCTGATGGACACATCGCTACTGCCATGGTGTGAGGATGAGCCTAAGGCTCGTAATGATATCCATAGCCTTTATGGTAGTGTGGAGCAGCGCACCTGATGGACTCACCTACGAGATTATGGGGGTAGAAAGTCCTCCTATATAGAATAAGGGCTTACTCTCTAGAGCATTCTTGAGAATACTAGGTTTTGAATTATTTTTTAGGGACCTCATACATACTGATTGCAGAGTGCGCTTCAACCTCAAAACCACATGAAGGGGTTAGGTATACTCTGCACAATGACTGCTCATGGTTCAAAGCCTTGTTCACCAATGGGTGGTTGTGGGGGATGCTTAGTCACTATGTGTTGATTCAAGTCTAAAAGACATTAGCATTGTCAAGTGTGGGCCTCAGTGCTCATTAATACTCTTTCTTTCCTTCCTTTCTCAAAATTGAACCAAGTGGGAGACTGTTGGAATTTGAGGGTAGTGTGCTTTAATTTTGATGTCTTGTAAAAATACCTCAATTCCACATAAGAAATCTAAATAAGGGAAGCCTTATTTATATACTCACTTGTCTTTATATTTAGTCAAGCCTTGTGGGCCTAGAGTAGGCTTGGTGGGCCTCACCCTCGCGCGTCCCCGCCCAGCCGACGTGTCGCTATGTGGTGAGTTCTTGTCATTGGCTTGTGCTCGAGGCCTTTGGCTCAAGCTATCTTAGTCGACCTCGAGGGTGCTACCTCGAGGTACTGTTATGTGACTAGGCTCAAGGTCGCAAGCTCGAGCTCTAGTAACGCATTTTGACTGCGTCAATTCTCGCCCTTTCCATTAACCATTTTTGCTTTAACTAAAGCCAGTTGTTTAAGCTCTCCCGTATCTGCTACTTTCCTTGTTTGTGGCGAATTCTTAGCCATGATCTTTTCCTTAACCTACAAGGATTTTCCTCTATAAATAATGTGCCTTAGGGTTTTGCAAAACACACAGGCAATACAAAATTACAGAAATTCTTCTTCTTCTTCAAACCCTTATTCTACTCTCTCTCTCTTCCATTATTGAGCAAGTTAGGGCATACTCCCAACCCATCTTCCCGGAGTACACTGCTGAGGTGGGTGCCATGTTAACCCCAGGAGTTGGAGTGTCGTTCATCCCATTGTACCTCTGTGGGGGCATAAATGACTTTGGGCAATAGATTCTCCATGGAGTAGCAATTTCTTCGATTCACTCTTTTCCCTTTTGTTGTTTATTATTTGAGTAAGTTTTACTATTCATTTTGTAATACTCAAGATCAGCGTGAGTGTAATAAAAAGTTATTTTTTGATCGCTCTTTTCCTTATTTTTCCAATAGTACTTACAAAATTTTATGTATTAACTTATACTTCCAGGTTGGTAGGTAGGGGATAGATTATTTTCCTACGATTGAGATTTGATCGCGGATGATGTCTTTAACCCCCAATGATCATCACCAGACCAAGTCTTGGTTGGTATGTCTTAACTTCTATATACTTCCACATAATTAGCTTATTATACTCTATATTTGGAACCCATCTATTCCATTTGATGCTCAAAACGTCACGTTTTGTGTCGTGTATTTGTTGTCCTCTTCACTTTCCTGGCAAGATCATACAGCCAACGACAGTGAAAAAATGCATTCATGCAAACTTTGTGAACAAAAGTCAACTCACAATGGAACCTAGTGTTGGAAACTCCCATGATATATACGGTCTCATCTCCACTTTTCATAGAGCGCAATTCCAATATGATTCTCATACATCATTATCCCATGCTGCTCCTGAAAGAATACCTATAGTTAAAAAGACAAATCCTAGACTTAGTAAATCAACTATCCAATCAATTGAGATTTTTAATAATTACTAACATAACAAAACAAAAAAAAAAAAGGGAATTGCTTTGTAAGGGATTGTTTGGTTTCATTCATATATTGGATCCCACCGAAAAAAGATTTAACTTGAAACCACCATATGCGTATTACAATAAAGCAACCTCATAATTCTATCAAGGCTCAACTCTCTATAATCTACACCATTTGATGATAATAAATGATCGAAGTGCAGAGCATGTTAAACTATATCAAACTCCATTACTGCATCAAGATTTTTCATCTACATAGTTCCAACCTTTGGAGGCTTTGATATCAACAATCAGCAAAACATGAAGCTTTCTCTTGACACCTAGAGCGCATTTGGTATCATTTTTTGTTTTTGGTTTTCAGTTTTTGAAAAACTAAACATTTGAGTTTTGAAGATGACTTTTTCTAGTTTTGAATTCTAATTCTCAGTTTTTGAACACACTTCTTGAGAACTAAAAATAGAAAATAATAAGCAAAAAATAATTTTTAAAAGCTGGTCTATAGTTTTTTAAAAATCAAAAACTGTGAACTGAAAATGTCACCAAAGAAAACTAGGGAATGTTTGGTGTCATTTCTTAATTGCAACTTTTGACTTTTAGAAAAACTAAACGCTGGGTTTTGAAAATAAGTTTTCAGAATTTCAATTTTTTTGTTGAGTTTTCTATCAAATTAAAAAAAAAAAAAAAGAACGGAAAACAAATTGCTATAGAAAACGATACCAAAACGGACCCTATCTAGTCCTATATGTCAGATGTCAGACTCCAAAACTATGCACTGTACAGCATTCACTATTTACATATCATGAATCGACAGTGTCAGTCAAACACAATACTCTGAAGCCAAGCTAAATCAGATATTTACTTGACAAAGGACCTGCACTTGTCCCCAGGACTGATGATCTTTGTAGAAGATATCATAGGTTTTTCATCTTTCAGTTCGATTTTTACACAAGCTGCGCCTCTGGAGCTTTTGCTCATCGACCTCGTAAAGCCAGGTGGGATATCCCGTTGCAGAAGTCGCTTAATAGCCAACTCAGTCCTCTGAATAGAGGCGATCCCAGGAGACAATTCATTATTCTCTTGAGCACAGTCGTTCTTTACTGTTCGTCTTGAAACCTCATCTACTTTTCCTGATATGTCGATCCCACCCAACATATCGATTTCCATATCCACATATTGATTTTTCTCTAGAGGCAAATTTTCCACCTTCAAGACAACCGTTGCGTTTGTTAAGGAGTCATCTATATCCATATCTATAATTCCTACATTATCTGCAACTGTTGACACGTTTGATGCAATATTGTTATCATCGTATGGGAGAAAGACACCCCACAAGAAGTACCTATCGTTTATTTCTGATGTTATCAAAGGAAAGAAAAGGAAAGTGTCATTAACCAAGTTAATGATATCATACTATCCGCTTAATGACATGGGAAGCGCAAAAGAAAGCTCACTCTGCGTGTTCACGTGTAGATGTTTCGAGGAAAATATCAGCAATGCAACATTGTTGATGCTACTTCTCAAGCCTACATCATGCATGTGAAGGCGCTCAAGAAGGTCCTTGTAATTTTGGTCATACCTGTAGCTTAGTTAACCAGATGTATTAGAGCTAGGAGAGCAATAGAAGTAGTTATTATAAAAGTTAAGAAACACATGGAAGCCAAGGGCTTGTTTTGTATCATTTTCTGTTCACAATTTTCGGTTTTTGAGAAACTAGAAATCAGGATTTGAAAACAATTAATTTTGGCTTTGATTAAAAGACCAAGAACCAGAAATCAAAAACCAAAAAAGATTGTTTCTAAAGTATAGTCTTTAGTATGCAAAAAACCAAAAATTGCAAACAGAAAACAATACCAGACATGCCGTAAGCTTTTTAATTCCAAATAATTTACCTGTGAGAACATGGAAAGAAATAAAGCCCGATGTCAAGACCACAAGGGAGATCATCTTCAAATAAATCCATGCATAATTTCAATCGAGGCACCAGCTCCACCTGAAGTGCTTCAGGCATTTGTTTTGAGAATTCATAAGCTTTCCTATGAACTTTGAATGGAGGATGAGCCTTAAATCCATTATAGGATACTACTGACATTACATCACTAATAATTCTGAAACTTCCCCTGCAAAAGCAAAAGAATATGCAACAAGTGAACAAATAAGAGAGAGGTCCAGATGCTTTAAATGTAAACAACACTGGTAATCAGTATATAGACGAGTTTACTTATCACAACAAATGTGAAAGAGTATAGGGGAAAATAGATCACCGTAAGTAAAAAACACAAGATCATCAAAACGAGCTCAAGATTTCGGAAGTTAGATGCATTCTACTAGTTATCCAATCAACGTCACAGGAATATTTTCACCTACCTTCCTGACTTCTAATTTTTTGAACGAAAAAAAAAGGAATTATATTGTGAGAGAAAGAATGTACAAACAGTTAAAGACCAGATGTCCTCAAAAACACAATCATGCTAAATGACATTAGGCCCTCCAATCCCGTTATAAATAAGATAAAACTATATCAACAATACCAGCAAAGCTTGTTATCCAACAAGCTCCTAAGAATACCACCTTCTCCTATAGGAAATGAGTTGGCGTATACTGGTCTTTAAAAATCCTACCATTCCTTTCTAGCAAAATAATGTAACTTATACTAAATAATAGTCATAAGTTTTTCATAAAGTTACTCTGGTATTAATATTCTTGCCCTCTGTTAGGTTGTGTCTCAAATTTTGACCGAGGAAGGCAGCAATAGGTGTGCCGATCAATCGGGCAACGCAGAAACATAAAGGAGCTGCAGAGAGTATGCCGATCGATCGAGGTTCTTCCCGATCAATCGGGGATCGAATTTCGCGTGACCTAGTTCACGTAGCTGCTATATTATAAAGAGGGGTTCCGTGAGTCTGATGACGAGAGCGAAGCAGCCGTGAGAGAGAGCCACATAAAGAGAGAGAGGGGGTGAAGTATATTCTTGTAATTCTTCCACACAACTTTGATCAATAAAGTTCTCTACTTTCGCCCATGGTTTTTTCCCCTCTCGTTTGAGGGTTTTCCACAAATCATTGTCTTCATTGTTTGTTCTCTTTTACCTTGTCGTGAACTTCTCATATTTGTTTTCGTATTTAAATCGAATCCAGTTCTTGGATACAATTTCCTTCACAAATTGGTATCAGAGCCTTAGTTGTTTGATTTAATACTATGACGTCCGTTGTGAAATATGAAGTCGAGAAGTTTAGTGGTCAAAGGAGTTCCAGTTTATGGCAAGTTCGCATGAAGGGCCTCTTGATTCAGAACGGCTCAAAGAAAGCATTGGACGGGAAAGAGAAGAAGCCAGAGAGTATATCAGAAGGACAATGGGAGGAGTTAGATGAAAAGGCTCTCACCGCTATCCACGACGTTTTGACAGAAGTTTTGAAAGTGAAAACCGCTTAGGAGTTATGGGAGAAATTGCAGGAGATGTTCTGTGTTAAATCTGTCTCCAACAAACTTGCAATCAAGCGACGGTTATTCACCTTTCGTATGTCAGAAGGTACGTCTCTTAAAGTTCACATTAATGATTTTAACTCTATTATTCAAGAGTTAAAAGAGCTTGATGATGCCCCAAAAGATGGAGATCAGGCTATGTTATTGTTGTGTTCTCTCTCAACCCCTTATAAGGGCTTTGTTGAAAGTATGATTTATGGTGGTAGAAAATCTATCATTGTGATGAGGTTAAGAGAAACTTGCTGAGTAAAGAAAGGGTTGATAAGAAGTTATCCGACTTTGTTTATGACTCAGGAAGTGGTTTATTGGTTAGAGGAAGAACTGAAACAAGAGGATCTGATAGTGGAGGAAACAAGTCTAGCTCAAAGTCTAGACATAAAAACCTATCCTATAATTATTGTCATAAGAAAGGACACATTAAGAGATATTGTTACAAGCTTAAGGGGGAAACTAAAAGATGATAACAGAAAGGACTAGAAAAGGAATGATAAAATCTGCTGAAGCCAGTGTAGTTGAAGATGAGAGTGATGTTGATGTCTTGTTAGTGACTGAATCTCAATCCAGATCTAAAGACAATTGGATTCGGGTTGCTCCTATCATGTTCGTCCCAATCGACACTGGTTCACCACATATGAGGCAATTCAGGGTGGAGTTGTTCTAATGGGCGATGACGCAGCTTGTAGAGTTTTGGGTATAGGAACAATTCGTGTTAAGATGTTTGATGATACAATTAGAACTTTGAGTGATGTACATCACGTTCCTGATTTGAAGAAAAATCTCATCTCTCTAGGTACCCTTGATTCTCATGGGTACAAGTACACAGCTAAAGGTGGAGTTATGAAGGTCGGTAAGGGTCCTCTAATTGTGATGAAAGGCAGACGGGTAGGAACTTTGTATGAACTTGTTAGGTCCACAGTAACAGGGTCAATAGCTGTATCTTGATCATATATGACAGATTCAGACATCACTAAGTTATGGCACATGAGGCTTGGTCATATGGGTGATGAGGGACTGTCAGAGCTCAGTAAAAAGGGTTTGTTGTGTGGTCAGTCTACAAGACTGATGGAATTCTATGAGCATTGCATTTTTGGGAAGCAGAAAAGGGTTAGCTTCAAACAGGCAGTGCATAAGACAAAGGGGACGTTAGATTACATTCATTCAGATTTATAGGGATCTTCCAGGGTTGCTTCCAAAGGTGGTTCTAGATATCTTCCAACGTTTACTGATGATTTCTCCAGAAAGGTTTGGGTCTACTTCCTAAAGCAGAAAAATGAAGTGTATGACACTTTCAAGAAATGGAAGGCCTTACTTGAGAAGTAGATAGGGAAGCAGATTAAAAGGTTGAGAACAGACAATGGCCTTGAATATGTTGAGGGTGACTTCATCAAATTCTGTGAATATCAAGGTATTGTCAAACATAGGACTTGCACAGGTACACCTCAATAAAATGGCGCTGCAGAAAGATTGAAAAGAACGTTGCTAGAGAAAGCTCATTGTATGCTATCAAATGCTGGTTTGGGCAAAGAATTTTGGGCAGAGGCTGTGAACATGGCATGTCACTTGGTGAACCGTTCACCTCATTCATCTCTTCAGTTGAAGACTCTGGAGGAGGTATGGTCAGGATCCCCTGCAGACTATTCTCATTTAAGAATTTTCGGTTGCCCTGCATACATAAGGAAAGCTCGAGCCTAGAGCCAAGAAGTGCATCTTTCTTGGTTATACTTCAGGTGTGAAAGGATTTCGTTTATGGGGCTTCAAGTCTCATAAATTTCAGACAAGTAGAGATATCACATTCGATGAGTCGTCATTACTTCATCCACAGAAGAAGCCCTTTGTTACATGTGATTCTAGTCAGATGCAGATGCCAGACATAGTTCAGCTATAGTTGGGTAGCACAGCTCAGCAGCAGAATGAACCCACAGAAAGTATACAGGCACCTCCAGTACAGATTTCAGAAAGAAATGAAGTGGTTGAAACCAATCAGCAGGTGACGCAGTATACTATAGCTAGTGGAAGATAGAAGAGACAAGCTAAACCACCACAGCGTTATGGTTATGAAGAAATGGTAGCTTATGCTCTTACGATGGCTGAAACAATGGAAGATAGTGAACCTTCCACCTACTCAGAAGCTATGTCTAGAGCGGATTCAGAAAAGTGGTTGATAGCAATGCACGAAGAGATGAAACCGTTGCAGAAGAAGCAGACTTGGGAGCTTGTCAAACCTCAAACTGGGAAAAGGATCATTGGTTGCAAATGGGTCTTCAAAAGAAAAGAAGACGTTCCAGGGGTTAAAGATGCAAGGTATAAAGCACGTTTCGTGGCCAAAGGCTACAGTCAGGTGTTACGCTCGGGCTCGAACCACGAACGTAACTAATATAAATTGGATAGAATTGAGAGTTTGGGATGAGAAAGAATAGGAAATTGAGATGAGAAGTTAGAATTTAGAATTAGACGAGAGAAAGAAGGGAAGGGAGATGAGAAAGTAGAGTTTAATCTCAAATGAGATAATGTTTCAGATTTTCATTGATTGAATGCCAAATGAACATACCTTCACACTTATTTATAACAATCTAATGTAAGCACTAACAAGGGACCTAGACACTCTTAGGAACAATCTAGAATGTAAAGCTAACAAACTAATGCTCAAGATATTTATTATTGGCGCCAAAACTGGAATTTAACAGCAGCAAGTAGTTCCAGCAGCAGCAACACGCAGCAGGGGCCAAACAGAACAGCAACAGCAGGACATTTTAACTGACTTAACTGATTTTACCGCCCAAAATGAGTTACCCGCCTAATTGGTCCATTTAAAATTCGAGTCTCGGATTCTCGGTTTGTAACATCAGGTACATGGAATTGATTTTCATGATGTTTTCTCACCTGTTGTAAGACATAGTTCCATTCGAGCACTACTTGCCCTAGTTGCCATGCCTGACTAAGAACTACAGCAACTTGATGTTAAAAGTGCATTCTTGCATGGTGAGCTAGAAGAGAGTATCTACATGCATCAACCTAAAGGTTTGATCAGTTCATGACCAGTCATGGGTTCTTCAGGAGCCAATATGATAGTTGTGTCTATTTTAGACAAACTAGTACAGCTTCATACATTTATCTTTTGTTATACGTTATTGCAGCTAAAGATATGTCTGAGATCAACAGTTTGAAAGCAATGTTGAAGGGTGAATTTGAAATGAAAGATTTACGAGCAGCCAAAAAGATACTTGGTATGGAGATCCAGAGAGACAAAAAGGCTGGAAAGTTATACTTGACTCAGGAAAAGTATATTGAGAAGGTCCTGGATCATTTTCATATGAAAGATGCCAAACCGGTTAGCACTCCTTCGGCAGCTCATTTCAAGCTTTCAGCCTTAGCTTCGCCACAGACAGATGAGGATATCAGGTATATGTCACATGTCCCATATTCCAGTGCAGTAGGTAGCATCACGTACGCTATGGTGTGTACACGTCCAGATATCGCACATGCTATTAGCAAGGTGAGTAGATGCATGGCAAATCCAAGAAAAGAGCATTGGCAAGCTGTTAAATGGATTCTGAAATACTTACGTGGCACTTCAGATAAATGCTTGGAGTTTGGGAGGAGCAGTGACTGTTTGGTTGGTTATGTTGATTCAGATTATGGTGGTGACCTCGATAAGAGGAAATCTACCACAGGTTATGTCTTTTGCCTTGGGAACTGCGCTATCAGTTAGACAGCATGTCTACAGTCAGTTACTGCATAGTCAACTACAGAGGCCGAGTATATGGCAGTCACAGAAGCATTTAAAGAAGCTGTATGGTTGAAGGGCCGAGTGGGTGAGCTTAGAGTTAATCAGGGTGCAGTTGTTGTTCATTGTGATAGCCAATCTGCCATTCATTTAGCCAAGGATCAGATGACCCATCATGACAGGACAAAGCACATTGATGTGAAACATCACTTCATTCGAGATTTGATTGATAAGGGCAAGGTTGAATTGAAGAAGATTGGCACCACTGATAATCTCGCTGATACGTTCACTAAGGTTCTTTCTAGCAGCAAGTTCGAGCATTGCTTGGACTTGGTTGGATTTACATTCTTGTTGAGGTAACCCCTTGAAGGGATGTTTTGTAGAGAAGGTGGAGAGTTTTTGTGAGAAATTTGAGTCAAGGCGGAAATTTGTTAGGTTGTGTCTCAAATTTTGACTGAGGAACATAGCAGTAGGTGTGCCGATCGATCGGGCACCTTGTCGATCAATCGGGCAACGCAGAAACGTAAAGGAGCTGCAGAGAGTCTGCCGATAGATCGGGGATCGAATTTCGCGTGACCTAGTTCACGTAGCTGCTATATATATAAAGAGGGGTTCCGTGAGTCTGATGACGAGAGCAGCAGTGAGAGAGAGGGAGTGAAGTATATTGTTGTAATTCTTCCACACAATTTTGATGAATAAAGTTCTCTACCTTCGCCCGTGGTTTTTCCCCCCTCGTTTGAGGGTTTTCCATGTAAATCATTGTCTTCGTTGCTTGTTCTCTTTTACCTTGTCGTTTACTTCTTATATTTATTTTAATATTTAAATCGAATCCAGTTCTTGGGTACAATTTCCTTCACACCCTCTCAATAACATTACCCTTATTTAATATCACATTTTGCTGGAGGCTTCCGGGAGGTACCGGGGTATCACTTCTAATCCTAGCTAACACTACCCACGTATACATGGAAATCACCTCCATATTTTTCTCTTTTGATAAGTTTGGCTTCATGGATGACAAGTGTAAGTACAAACCAACATTGTTGTGCGCCATGTCATGTTTGGTGGAGTGGATAGTGGGCGGTGATTGGCATGTGGCTCCGTGAAGATCACCTATTGAAAGGAAAGGAGGGTTAGGATGAACGAGGTGCATTTGAAGTGGTACATTGCATTTGCATCACCGTTAAGAGGTTCTACAGATACAGACCTCATCTCAACACATATGCTTGAGGCCAGGAGGAAGATCCAAGCAATCATTTATGGAGTTGGTAATTTCTTTCAAGGTGTCAAATTTGAATTCTAAGGGTCCATTTGTTTTGACACAACATTTTCGGTCTCAATTCTATTATTTCTTTGTGTAACTTTATAGCAATAACCACAAATATGGAAAATGTTTCTCTATTGTGGGGAAATTGACTTCCCCTCAACAAAAGGGGAAATCATTTTATTTCACGGAGGGAAAAATGTTTTTCGCAATAATCTCATGTCATATATCTCACTTCAATCTGCATGCAAAGAGTTGAACTTGGAATGGACATGAATTGCAAGGCCAAATTGAATACACGGGAATTTTAAATGGAGATCTCGTAACTGCAAGGTAATTGTAAATATAGAATGAGAATTGGAGAAATTGTATTGCTTTGAGTTTGTGCCTATTTTAGCCAGACTCCTTTTTATCAGTGAATAGATTTGTTTTCTTATTTTATTCAGTTTGTCTGGCCAAAAAAAAATAAAGGATTGCCTCATATATGGAAATCAAGGATTTCGGTGCTTGAAAGGAAAGTCAAATCCGAAATTAATCCCCTAAACAAGAAGGCGTAAGAAAAATCCAAGTTTCCTGCCTTATTTGCTTCTTGATTGGTTTTACTCCATGGACAAGTGCCTTGATTCACGTCCTTGCAAAGCAATTCTTCCTATTTTTCCGGTCAAATTGAAGTAAGTTACTAAATACAAGAAGATTAGACACTATCATTCATGATGCATAAATGTTCACCTTCATGCGCGTTGACTTATAACTGCAAACTTCCTATTTTACTTCAGGTGTATTGATAACCATCACCTAACGTTTTTTTCAGCTAGCGATTATGAGATGATACTTTTACGTAATGGTCCCCATAATGTATATGTGCTAAAACCATCAAAGAGGTATTGCATGTGTCTATACATTAAACATGTTTACATGTTAAAAACCATCAAAGGAAATAAAATTGATGATTATATGGCTTCCCATTTTCTGTCTTTCTTTCTTTCTTTCCCCTTTTTTTTTTTGGTTCAAATATAAGGCCTATTGTTAACACCGCCCCCCCCCCCCAAAAAAAAAAACCACTTAAAATGATTGCCGCGTCCCATTTAATCTTTTTCTGATTTCATGCTGGTAACTGGTAGGTATGAGATACTGCAACTTACTTCCATGTGGCACACAGCGCAGGATGATTCGGAAGGCATCTGTCAAGCTTCAATGGGACATCTGAAGACTTCTCCCCTTCAAAACAAGTTACCCAAGGTTGAGCATCATTACAGTAATTAACGTCTACTTCAGCACATTTCCCAATCAGTAAAAGCAATAAAATTTTGAGAAACAGCCAGTAACTTCTTGGCTTCTGAAAATAGTGATGAACCCAAATATTTCATAGGAAGACAAGTATGCTTATCTGTACATAAAATCACGAGTTCCTATGCTTCTATGAAGAGTTAATCACTCAAGGTCATTGAACATGCAGTTTTGATCTCTTAATATATTGCAGTCAATCACCAGAGTCACAAATATTAATTCCAACATATTTTTTTTCTATCAGTATTAGAAGAACAAGATCATACCCATATTTGATTTGGGATAGCAGACAAAAATTTATGGGTTATTTACATTTTACTATCCTGACCTTTTTGGTAATTATAAAAAGAACCCTGACGTTTTGGAATTATTAAACAGGACCCCAAGGTTTTATCGTATTAATAAAAGGGACCTTCTAAGGCAAATAAGGGTAAATGACTTGCCTTTCAAAACGGGGAAAATCATGATTCTGAGTGGTCCAAAAACCTTCACGGTAATTATCATGCAAATCCAGATCGAGTCAAAATAAACTAGATGGCCCAAAAACCTTTCAAAATGACGTCAGATGGCGGGAGAGGGTCCTTTTTATTAAAACAATAAAACCTCAGGGTCCTTTTTAATAATTTCAAAACGTTAAGGTCCTTTTTATAATTAACAAAAAGATCGGGGTAGTAAAATGCAAATAACCCAAAATATATTCTCCATTCTTTCAGTTATTATATAATGGAAGAATCATGGTGCCTGTTGCTTGTTTCGAGCTCCCTTTGCGCTTTGCGTATTTGGGTGACACCCCTCAATCAATAAATTGCAATGTTTAATCACCAAAATGAACATATGCTGCAGAGACACTCAACAATGAGATCTCATCAACGTCAGAGATCATACATACCCACATCATGATGGATGCATCAAATCATGATGCAAGCTTTGCATATGTCATGATATCTTTAGATCGACCAAAAGAAAATTACACATAGCTGTGAGAAACAGAGGACTTAATAGATGTCAAAAAAAGTCTGTATGAGCTTTCTAACAACAGTTCATATGGATAATGGATTGGCAAGTAAATGTCATTACTTTTAGCAACAAAATACGAGAGCGAAGATGGTAGCACTCTCCAGAGAAGAACGTGTAAACCGAACCATACATCCAAATTTGACAGCATACTCAGAAATTACAAACAATAAACATGACCACATATTCCTGCGAGTCTGCCAATGAAATAATGACACAGAAATTGCACATCAAGATTATAACTTCAAGTCTGCAATCAAATGCCGAGAAGAGTGACCGAATAGTTGTGTCAATTTAATCATTTTCCTCGATTGACCATGGCCAGCCTTATAAGTTTATTTTCAACAGGTACTTCACAAACAATTGTAACAAGGCTACAATTCATGACCATAACTAGCAAACAAACCAGGCAAGAATTAAAATGTTACAAAAGCTGCAGTATACTTGTGCATCATTACTCAATAAGAAGATTAATACTGAGGGAGTTCACATAAACAAGTCAGGATTTCCCAGAGATGAGCACTTCCATTACCTGAACTCGAAGCAGGTAAGCAAAGGACTGGTGGCAAAAATGTATGCAGCCCTGACTTAATGACCTCATCAACATTCGGGGGTCCTTCAAAAGGTAAGACAACATCCATGGATTTCTCGCAACCTTGTTCCTCAGGATCACCTTTTCCTGAAAAAATGACGACAGAAGTAACAGCTTAAGTCGTTGACTTGGGCAGCAACAATCTGTCGGTTTGTTTTGATATTTAGTAGCTTGTATAGCACATATATACAACAATAATGGATAGCACGGTTGATAAGGTGCTTATGCATTTAGTGTGAAGGGCAACGGTTTGATTCCCACACTGACATATCCCCCTTCTTTTCCAAGTATATAATCTTCAGGTAAGAAAAAATAATTATGCAAGTAAGAAAACAGAGGGATTTGAACTTGTGAAATCCACTGCGATATACCAATAACCTGTCCACTAGGCCAAGATAATGACTCTGCATTAATGCTCGCTGCATTACTATTAACTGGTTGTATAGTACATACAATATTGATAAGCAGCACCGTTGGTAAGTTGCTTATTGATTTAGTGTGAAGGGCAAGAGGTCGATTCCCCGCACTGACATATCACCCATCTTTTCAAGTATTTATTCTTTTGGTGACAAACAATAATCATGCTGATGCAAGTAAAAAAGGGGGAGGTAGGATTCGAACTGGTGACATGCATTGAGATAACCTAACCTCATCCACTAATCCGAGAAAATGGTTGTGCATTAATGGTCACTGCATCAATATTAATATAGAGACGCTGTGTAAAATTCATTGCTGAACAAAATCATTATTTTCATCAGCAACTTTAATGGTGAGGAAAAAGCTATTTCAAACGACTTTGCAATGGTTGAGAGAAAAAGAAAAACTACAAATGGAAGAAGCGTCCACATGGACACATCTTGAAAATTATATATAATTTTTTACAATAAAGTGAGATTGTTTTATTTTTAACATTATTTTGGAAAATGGCTCTTCATGTTGCTTCTGGCAACATTTCTACAGAATTATACGCATGTAATCAAAAGTTCAAATGTTTAACATCAAAATTCGAAAGAATCTTGCAGAGGATGCTTACTCGATTTGCTTTGTGTATTTGACACTTCAACATTTCTTGGAGGTAAGCGGGGACTTGCATGCGGCGTTCTGGAAGCATTTTGCCTTGCAGGAACCAGAGAGACCCTTTTCTCTGAGAAACAGAGTACGAATATCGTTACATGTAGAGGAGATTGTCTGAAGCGGAAATACAGAAGACGAGCATGCTCATTAACAAAGATGAAAGCACACTATCAGGCATCTAACAATGCAAGTATTTCTGCGTTGTTACCTACTTAAGTGTATGAAATTGTTGCCAGACAATCATATAAGTTATTCAACATACTAAAATAAAAATGATTATATAATTATCCTCCCTGTTCCTAGAAATCAGTGTGGGATTTTCAAAGAGTTGAAGTAGTTGAACATACTAGAATAAAAATGATTATATAATTATCCTCCCTGTTCCTACAAATCAGTGTGGGATTTTCAAAGAGTCGAAGTTATTGAACATACTAGAATAAAAATGATTATATAATTATCCTCCCCATTCCTACAAATCAGTGTGGGATTCTCAAAGAGTTGAAGTTATTGAACATACTAGAATAAAAATGATTATATAATTATCCTCCCGTTCCTACAAATCAGTGTGGGATTGTCAAAGAGTTGAAGCATCAACAGACATGGAATACAATATGACTAGGTTTTCACTCGTAAGCTCTTAAATCGACAAAAATGAGTACTGCATCCAATGAACAGCTAAAGACAAATGCAAAAACAGCCTTTAATTATATCGAAAGTTTTTAACAAAATAGTTACATGAAAGAAAGAAAACTAGTACAAAGAATCACCACATAGAGTGCAAAATGGATGTCTAAATAACAAGAAAAATTGGAATTAGGAGCATTTGAAAAATGGGGCTAAACTCATTTTCAAATCCACAATGTTGGGTCAAAATCAGTTTCTTAAGTTCACAAGGTTGGGTCAATTTCCTAATTGAGTCCATTTCATTCTATTGTTTCCAATCAAGCATGCTAAAACATTTTACTTACCAGATCTAATTCATCAGCTGCATTCCAGTCAAATCAAATCGCATGGCATCATTGAAAAATGATGTGATGCTAATAATAACTTTGCTGACATGACATGTTGACGTGTCATAATAATTTTGGGCATTTATTATTCTAAACTATGCTTCTTCTTCTTTTTTCACCAAGGTCTGTTTTTTCCCCCCCTATTTTGGGGGACTTTATTGCCCATGCTACATCTGTTAATGCCGAGATACCGATATTTTAAAAGTCAATCGAAAAAAGCTGTCAATTTTTGTTTCCTAAGTTACCCTTTCTCTAAATGCATATCTCCTCGTCGATATAAAAAAAAAAATGCATATCTCCTCCAACAACAACAACAACAGTCCCAGTGCCACAGGGGCTCCCGCAGGAAGCAGGGTCTGGGGGGGGTGGATGTACGTAGCCTTTCCCCTTCCAGGTGGAAGAGAGGTTGTTTCCGAGGACCCCCATCCTGAAGATCAAGTCATCATGAGAACATGGTATCCTGGAAACCATGGAAGCCACAAAGCATCAGCTTAAGATACCGCGTTAAACTAGCAGTATAAAATATACCCCACAGAAGACAACTACAAGGCACATAGCAAATAGTACATGGCTAATAATAGACGAATAATCAGGAAGCAACTAAACAACAGAAAAGTGCACTACCTGGGGTTATGACTGCCTAGAAATCTTAAACTACCAGTCACTCGCCGCACTACTCTACGCTGCCACATCCGCTACCCCTATGCTAGCCCTCCATCATGCTCTATCTAATAGGGGTATTCATGGTTCGGTTAACCGTACCAAAAAGTATTTCGGTTCGGTTAACCGTAACCAAAATACTCAAATATCTCTAACCGTTACCGTAACCGAAAAGGCCAGTTAACCGACTTTCGGTAATTCGGTAATTCGGTTCGGTTATGTCGGTTAACCGGTAACCGAAAAAGTAATGCAACGCCTCTTTTATGTTATATGATCTATCTCCTTAATGGTTTGTAAATGTCCAAAAAATACATTAATTGTGAGAATATTCAATAAATTATGAGCTTATAATACAATTCTAAAAAATTAAACGTATAATATCTCATTTTAACCAATATGTGAGCAAGCGAGTAGCACTAAATTGTAGCAACGTAGTGCTTAATTAGTATTTAGGATATAACAATGCGGCACAAATACTCCGTGATAGGAGATGAACTAGGAAAAAGATAAATTAATCATATATTATAGAAGAGTCATTTATATGATAAAAAAATATACTTAGTAAACAATATAATATTATGAACATGTGGAAATATATACATGACATATATTATTTCGGTAAATCGGTTAACCGAAATGGACAAAATCACTAACCGTTACCGTCCCGAAATACCTCAAATTTTTTCGGTTCGGTTAACCGAACCGAAAATTCGGTATGGTTAACCGCATTTTCGGGTCGGTATTTCGGGAGTTCGGTTCGGTATTTCGGTTACGGATTTTTTGGAACACCCCTACTGTCTAAGGCCATCACCTCCCTTAGGTTTAGGTGGGTTAAGTCGTGTCAGATCGTCTCCAGCCAACTCCTCTTTGGCCTGCCCCTCCCTCTTTTGCCTAACGTAGTATGTAGCTGTTCACACCTCCTGACTGGAGCTGTGGTCAGTCTCCTGCTAACATGTCCAAACCATCTCAAGCGGTGCTCTCTCAATTTATCCTCGATCGAGGCTACACATAATTTACCTCTGATTACATCGATCCTGATCTTATCCTTCCTTGTGTGGCCACACATCCAGCGCAGCATCCTCATCTCTGCCACCTTCACCCTCTGTGTTTGATGTTGTTTCAATGGGCGACACTCTGCCCCATACAACATAGCCGGTCTCACTACAGTCCTGTAGTATTTTCCCTTTAGCGTTAGCGGGAACTTTCTATCACAAAGCACCCAGGAGGCCATCCTCCACTTCTGCCAGCCTAAGTTAATCTTGTTGTTGACATCCTCGTCAACCTCACCGTGTTGTTGTATCATGGAACCCAAGTATCTGAAACTCTCCTTACTCGGTACGGTCTCCGATTCTATCTTGACATCCTCTGTACTAGTCGCGGCGGAATAGCCGAATTTGAATTCCAAGACCTCGGTCTTAGATCTGCTAATCCGTAATCCCTTCGATTCCAAAGCGCTTCTCCACAATTCCAACTTCTCATTTATGTCCGCTCGGGAGTCCCCCACTAAAACTATGCCATCTGCAAAAAGCATACACCAAGGCACCTCTCTTTGGATGTGTCTAGTAAGCTCATCCATGACTAGAATGAACAGAAAGAGACTCAAGGCAGAACCTTGGTGTACCCCAACTGTAATAGGGAAAGTCTATGTCTCCCCTTCCCCTGTGCGCACATTAGTATGTGCCTCCTCATACATGTCTCGAATGGCCCGAATATGTGGCATGGGGATGCCTCTCCTACCCATAACCCTCTATAGTACCTCTCTTGACACTCTATCATATGCCTTCTCCAAATCAATAAAAACCATGTTGAAATCCTTTTGTCTCTCCATATACTGCTCTATCGTCCGCCTTAAAAGGTGGATGGCTTCTATTGTTGATCTCCCAGGTATAAACCCGAACTGGTTCTCAATCACCTCCGTCTATTGCCGTAGCCTCCTTTCTATGACTCGCTCCCACAGCTTGAGAGTGTAGCACATTAGTTTGATCCCCCGATAGTTGGCGCAACTTTGGATGTCGCCTTTGTTCTTGTAGATTGGGACCAATGTGCTCTTTCGCCATTCGTCAGGCATCTTCTTCCCCATAAGGATTTGGTTAAATAATTTTGTCAGCCAGTTGATGCCCCTCTGTCCAAGGCATTTCCATACCTCAATGGGTATTCCATCTAGACCAACTGCTCTTCCCCTACCCATATGTTTTAGGGCTTCCTTGAACTTCTCTGGTGCATATCTCCTCCAATGCCATAAAAACAATTACACAAGGCTTGCAAAGTACACAATCCATAGAGTTTTAATCCCCTTTCCTATCTCTTCCACTTTGCCTTCATTACCATCATCCTCGTCTCGACTTCTACATGGGGCCTCTACAAGAACCACAGTAAGGACAACCCATTCCCTTAAACCTAGCTCCACCTAAAAAGTATAAAAAAGAACACGAGAACCCCATGAAACTTGTTCTGTCTTAAGTCATACAATTCTCTCTTTTTCCAAACATATCTTTTCGTTTTCACATTGATCAAAGTGCGTATGCCGAGTGTAAGATCCTAATTGATAAATATATGACCTAAACCATGCCTCATGATAATTAAATTAGGTCAAATGAGCTAAATGAGTTTAGCTACAATTAGGTGATTATTACAATGCTAAAACGCAACGTTTAATGTTTATACATACCTCAAAATGCAACACTTTGATACCATCTTAAAGTAATGGCCTTTTACGTAATTAAGAACAAGACGATTTCAATCTGAATTTGAAAATTTGGGCTAAATGGGTATTGTCCATTATGCCCTTCCCCAAGTGTACTGTTTTCTTGTCCTACCATGTACCGTTGCTACCCCTGTTGTACTTGTTGCCCAAAGCTTCTTGAGAAGGTTTGTACGTGTCCAGATCTGGTGAAATAAAGTAGGACACATGTCGCTTAAATAACGATGGAAATTGTGCTTGTTTTGTGCTATGTGGACCGTTGGATGAGGATACAATGGACGACTACGATGCAAAGAGAGCGGTTGCACATGGATAGGTAGGGGGGAGGTATATAAGCCGTGTCTTTTAGGGTTGAAGCAAATTTTCATTTTATCTTTGCCTTCCCCATTTTCACTGGCTTTCTTCTCTCCCTTTTTCCATTCTCGTTAAACCCTAACCCTAAATCTCTTCTCTGAGCCTAATTCATGGAGGTTCCAAGCTCGTGAACCAAGCTCCTTGAAGATTCAAGCTACTGGTAAGAAGATTGGTATGATATAGGGTTAGATCTTTAGGTGACCTTAGAAGCCAAATCTGAGTCTGTAATTTTTGAGTTCGTGTGTTGTATTTGTTCGATTCATGCTGTAATCAGTCAAAGCTTGTAATAATCATCATTAGATCTCTCTACGATTAGGGAGTGGAGAACATAGGACCGATTTTTAGGTCTAAACCTCAGTAAATCTTGGTGCTCTTGCTTCGTTTTTCGCTTAGTTCTAGAGATCTTGTGTCTGTGATTCATAGATTTTGTTTTTCGCGACTTGTACCAAGCTTAACTGAAGCAAATAACGCTAACAAGTGTTATCAAAGCCACGGTTTTAAGCCAAGATTTGTGAGATGGCTTCAGCTAAGCACAACATTGACAAGTTCAAGGTAGGAACTTTGAACTATGGAAGGTCAAGGTAAAGGCCTTATTGATGCCTTTAGGGGCTAGTTCTGCGTTGCTAACAGAGAAGGATAAGCCGGCGGGTCTTACAGACAAGGAGAAGGCCAACATAGAAGCTGTGGCACATGGTAGTATCCTTCTATGTCTTACTAATTCTGTTCTTCCTAAAGTTTCTATTGAGAAAAGTGCCTATGCTATTTGGTCTAAGTTAGAAGAGTTGTATGCTTCCAGATCACTAGCTAATAGAGTACTTTACATGGAAAGATTCTACACTTTTAAAATGGATGAGAATAGACTTCTTGAGGATAACATAGACAAATTCCATAGGGTTTTAGGTGACTTAACAATATTAAAAGTTGAAATACCTGATCAAGTACAGGCTATAATATTGTTAGGGTCATTTCCTAAACTTTTTAAGCCGCTTAAAGATAACCTGAGATATGAAAGGAAAACGATATCCCTAAAAGAAGTTGAGGACGCTCTTGGGTCCAAGACTGTAGAACTTAAGAAAGAGGGTAAATACACTATTAGCAATCATAACAACAATAATAACTAACGGTGAGGACCTAACTGCTAGAGGAAGACCTAAAACTAAGGATAACCAGAACAAGAAGCGTAGTAAGAGCAAGAATAGGTTACAGTGTAGGGGGCAAGAAGGATCTTCCAATACCAAGTGTTTTCAATGTGGCAAGATGAGACATATTTAAACGCTATTGTCCTAATAGAAACCAAGCTAGTGCTTATAATGCTGTTTCCGATGATTATGAATCCGGTGCAGTACTTGTTGCTTCTTCTGCGGTTACAACACATGAATGGGTACTTACCTCTCGACGCAGTTTTCATATGACGTGATAAATCTTATTTTTTTGAATATGAATGCGTGAATGGGGGGAAGGTAATGTTGGGTAACAACTATGCTTACAAGGTAGTAGGGGTTGAGTTAGTTAGGGTTAGGCTAACAGATGGAACCAACTTTGTTCTAGAAGGGGTAAGGCATGTACCAGAACTGAAAAGGAACCTTGTGTCCCTAGGACAACTCGACTTAGATAGTTTTACCCTTAGGTCATGTAAAGGTGAAATGAAGGTCCTTACAGGAGCCTCAGTGGTCCTCAAGGGGGTAGTCAAGAATGGATTCTATGTCCTAAAGGGGGAGGTTATATCTGGGGAAGGGAATACTGCCAAGAAAGACCCCCAGGACACTACAGACCTTTAACATAGGATGTTGGGTCACGTGTATGAGAGAGGGTTGTTAGAATTGCAAAAACAAGGTGTGTTTGGGTCTGATGTATTGTCCAAACTTGATTTCTGTGACCACTACATCTATAGTAAGCATCATAGGATTGCATTTTCTGTTGGATCACATGTAACCGCAGGCATTATTGATTATGTTCATTCAGATCTGTGGGGAACCTCTAGGGTTCCCATAATGGGTGGAGCATCTTCTTTCTCTCTGTTGTGTGGATGACTTCTCAAAAAAAGTTTGGATTTGTTTGCTGAAAAATAAAAATGAGGCTTATGAAACCTTTGTCAAATGGACAAACTTACTTGAGAACCAAACAGGTAGGAAAATAAAGACCCTTAGAACAGATAATGGCCTTGAGTTTGCAAATAAAGAATTTAATGCTTTATGTGCTGAAAATGGGATTAAATGACATACAACTGTTAGAAAAACCCCTCAACATAATGGTGTTGCTGAAAGAATGAATAGAACACTCTTAGATAGGGTTTGATTTATGTTATTCTCATCTGGTTTGCCAAACATTTTTGAGGAGAGGCTGTAAATATAGCAGCCTATTTGATAAATAGGTCCCCAAATTCTACTTTAAAAATGAAAGTACCAGAGAGTGTTTGGACTGGAAAAACAGTGAGCTATACTAATACAAGTGTTTGGCTGTTCAGCCTTTGCATACCAAAGTGAAGGGAAGTTGGAACCTAGGGCTATCAAAGCCTTTTTTCTAGGTTATCCTTCAGGGGTCAAAGGTTATAGACGAGGTGTCAAGGATAGACATAGGACTACTACTACTATTAGTAGGGATGTCACCTTCAATGAAGGTGATATGTCCTACCTTAAAAAACAACTAGATAAGAGTCCAACCTCTATTACGACCTTTGATCATGACCTATATGAGTTTGAGGTGAACCCGCCTAATCCTATTAACCTTAGCACTGAAGTAGAGGACGACTTAGATGAAAAGGAGGATGACCTAGGTCAAAATAGAACAGTTACTGCATAACACAGACCTCAACCAGCCCATTTAAGACCTGTAACTAAATCCCTTGGTGGTGAACAGAACCCTGATAATTACCAATTGGCCAGAGATAGGGTTAGAAGAGACATTTGGGCTCCGGATAGGTACAGTTTTGCTAACTGTATAGCCTATGCCCTTAACACTACATTGGAGCATATAGAGTCTAAACCTATGTCCTATAACCAGGCCATAAACAATAGGCATTCAACAGAGTGGCTGAATGCCATGACTGCTAAAATGGAAAGTCTTAAGAAAAATCAGACTTGGGTCTTAGTCCCTAGGCCTAAAGGTAAGAAATTAGTGGGTTCTAAGTGAGTGTTTAAGGTTAAAGAACCTGAAACCCCTGAAGGTAAACTTAGATTTAAAGCTATGTTAGTAGCCAAGGATTTAACCCAAAAACAGGCCGTTGATTATACTGAATATTCTGTCTTGTTGTCAAACACACTACTATACGTCTTTTTATGTGTTTAACTGCCTTCTATAATATGTACTTGGACCAAATGGATGTTACTACTGCATTTTTGCATGATGAGCTTGAGGAGGAGATTCTCATTACTCAGCCTAAAGGTTTTATAGAACCAAACAAAACTGAATTGGTATGTTTGCTGAAAAAATCGCTATATGGTCTAAAACAGTCACCTCGCTAGTGGTACAAAAGATTTGATGCTTTTATGCGTGATAATGGTTTTTGAGATCTATCCATGATACTTGTTTTTTATTACAAGAATGCCGACTGTGTTGATGCCTTGTTCCTACTAATATATGTTGATGACATGCTCTTAGCTAGCAGGTCCCAAAAACAGATTCTGGATCTAAAGTAAAGGTTAAACAGTTCATTTGACATGAAAGACTTGGGTAATGCTAAGAGAATATTAGGGAACGACATAATTAGAAAAAGATCACTTAAAACTATAAATTTAAGTCAAAACCATTATCTAGTCAAGGTTTGAAAAAGGTTTAATATGTATAATTCTAAACCTGTAAAACTGCCCATGGCATCTTAATATAGATTTTCATCAGACTAATGCCTTAAAACTGAGGATGAAAAGCTTTAAGATGAGCAATATATCTTATACCAATGCTATAGGATCACTTATATATAATATGACATGTACCAAACCTGACCTAGCCTTTCCAATGAGCATAGTGTCTAGGTTTATGGCCAATCATGGCAAAGTTCACTGGGATGGAGTAAAGTGGCTTCTTAGGTATGCAAAGGGTACTTTGAACCTAGGATTGACCTTTGGACAAGACCAAGGTAACCTAAACCTAACTGGGTATGTGGATGTTGATTTTGCTGAGGATTTAGATAGAAGAAGATCCACTTGAAGCTACATTTTTACCTTAACCGGTGGAGCAATAAGTTGGAAGCCTAAATTGCAAACATTAACCTCACTATCTACCATAGAAGTAGAATTTATGGCAATTTATGATGCTATAAAAGAGGGTATATGGCTCAGGGGACTTCTGTCTGAAATTAAGTTAAACCTAGGGCCACCTAAAACCTATTCAGATAGTCAATCAACAATAGAATTGTTTAGGAACCCAGTATTCCATGATAGAATAAACACCTTGTTAGAAGGTATTTTATTATGGACCAATTAAATGCAAACCAAACTTATATGCTGAAAATAGATACTGAGGACAACCCCACAAACATGTGTACGAAGTCCCTTGTTTTAGAGAAGTTTATACATTTTATTAAACTTGTCCAAATGGATTGGAACCCGAGATAAAATAGTTTGCGAAAATACTCCCTATTGTTAGAGAGGATCTAGTGGTTAGTTCATATAAGTACCAAGGTGGAGATTGTAAGATCCTAATTGGTAAGTGTATGCCCTAAACCATGCCTAATGATGATTAAATTAGGTAAAATGGGCTAAAATGAGTTCAGCTATAATTAGGTGATTATTACAATGTTAAAACGCAACATTTAGTGTTTATATATAACTCAAAACGCAGCACTTGATACCAGCTTAAAGTAATGGCATTTTATGTATTTAAGAACAAGATCAAGGCCATTTTCAATCTGAAATTGAAAATTCTGGCTAAACAGATATTGTCCACTATGCCCCTACCCAAGTGTACTATTTTCTTGCCTTACCATTTACTGTTGTTGCCCCTCTTGTACTAGCTATCCAAAGCTCCTTGAGGAGGCTTTGTGCGTGTCCAAATCTAGTGAAATAAAGCAGGACAGATTTTGCTTAAATAACGATGGAGATAGTGTTTGTTTTGTGCTATGTGGCCGTTGGATGAGGATACAATGGACGGCTATGATGCAAAGAGAGGGGTTGCACATGGATAGGCAGAGGGGAGGTATATAAACCATGTCTTTTAGGGTCGAGAGGCAGCTTTTCATTTTATCTTTGCCTTCTCCCATTTTTATTGGCTTTCTTCTCTCCCTTTTGCCATCCTCGTGAAACCCTAACCCTAAATCTCTTCTCTCAACCTAATTCATGGAGGTTCCAAGCTCGTGAGCCAAGATCCTTGAAGATTCAAGCTACTGGTGAGAAGATTGGTAAGATATAGGATTGGATCTTTAGGTTTCTATCTGAGAAGCCAAATTTGAGTCTGTAATTTTTTAGTTCATGTGTTGTATTTGTTCTATTCGTGTTGTAATAAGTTAAAACTTGTAATAATCATCATTAATAGGGGAGATCTCTCTAAGATTAGGGAGTGGAACACATAGGACTGATTTTTAGGTCTAAACCTCGGTAAATCTTGGTGTTCTTGCTTCGTTTTTTGCTTAGTTCTTAGAGATCTCGTGTCTGTAATTCATAGATTTTGTTTTTCGCAACTTGTACCAAGCTTAACTGAAATTAACTCACAAATAACACTAACACCAAGGATATCGGTCACTTCTATTTTGCTTGTCAAAACTCCAACAAGGAACTAGGATCTTTGATACATTGATGCAACTAGGGATCAAAGTAACCCGATCGAGACGAAAAAAGGAGTTTTAATTATGGTCTAATTAGGATTTTAGTTATTAATCTTTAATTTTACTTAAATATATAATTAGGTTTAGGGTTTTAGAGTTAGATTATCCTTAGGAGTAGCTGAGTTTGATTAAAGTAGGATTAGTTTTTAGAGTTGGATTATTATTACAAGTAGGGTTTTTTATGCCTATAAGTAGACCATTAGTTTATAGTTTTCGGAAGCTTTTGATTAATTGAAACAATTTTATGAATTTTATGTTTGAGTTGATCTTCGTAATTTTATTTTGTAAGAGTCAATAAAATTACACAGCTCCGCTTTAGGTTATTGCTAGGATATTCGCAGAATCAACGAGTTTTAGCCAATTCTTAATCTGGCATCATAGGATACGATCTACGGGTTAGAGGAACTCTATTCCTTCCCACCACGCATCTTCGAGGTTCAAGACTATAGGTCGGATCTTTTAACCGATTTGCATCGTACACACTTTGGCATAGCCTTTCACCATCTCATCCCTCGCGGGCTTGAAGTATCCACATGACTAATTTCAAGTCAGCAGATTACATAATTTAAAAAAAAAAAATAAAATAAAATTAAACCTCATTATGTGAATAACTAAGACGCGTACACCCTCCCACACCGCTCCTTATTGGATGAAGTAATAAATTAACTAAGATATGAATGAAGCGAAGAAAAAGCAAAAAAGACAACTCCCAAATATGCCAACAGAAGAAAAGTTGGAACATGTTGAGGATGAGAATAAGCGGCACGAAAACAGAGAATCGGGAAGCCCACGGAAGGCGGCAGAGAAATAGGCTGACCCGAAGACCCAAGGTTGGCGTCACGGTACCCTCACCTCTCGCCATCGATAGAGCCACCAGGGGACTCGCCAAGAGTCCAAAGCTGCGATACCTCGACCCGCCATAAGCCAAACCGTGGTACCCTGTAACCACCGCGACAACCACCAAGGGGGGACAGCCCACAGTTATCCAGGTCTCCGATCAAAAAGGGAGTAAACCTTATCCTTAAAACCCTATCCATAAACTCCTATACATATGGCAAGACCCCCTACAAAAGGGGATATAAAAATAAGAATAGAAAAGAGGAGGAAAGGCCCTAAGGGCTTGAGAGCGGTCCTTTCTTCACGAAACCAACCAAAAATCCATGAAACAAGTGGGTCGTCTGTGGGAAAGGAAAAACCTTTCCTCTATGACAGATTTTAGTCGACATACTGGTCCCTCCGAAGGGCCAGAAAACACCGATTACATCACGAGAGCCCAGTTTAATCAGTTGCAACATCAAATCGAGCAGCTTCTTTCGCGAATGCGTAACGATGTCAGTAATGAGGAAAACACTATAGTGAGAGCCCCAGATCCCAGTCAATTCACAGCAACACATATGAAATTTCAACCCACACAGTTGCAAGTTTCAAATGAGGTTACTGAATCAACAGCCAGTACTCATCGTAATTTTACAAGGAGTGAAAAGAAAGGCGGTAGAAAAGGGAGAAGCCAGTCCCAAACCCCCAAGTACCTGGGACACACTCGCCCTTCACCTCAAGAATTTTAATGGCCCTGATGGGAAGAATCAAGATCCCAAATATTGAATTGTTTGATGGAACCTGGGATCCTAAGGATCACCTCGCGGGGTTCATGGCGCGAATGTATCTGCAAGATGTGGGTGAAGATATTTGGCGTAAGTGCTTTCCGGCCACTTTAAAAGGAGTAGCCCAAAATTGGTTTGCGTCTCTGCCAAACTCGTCTATTGATAGTTTTACCGAGCTATCGAATAGGTTTGTTCACCATTTCGTTAGTAACAAGAGAAGAAAGAAAACTGCCGCGCACCTTCTTAAGCTGCAATAACACGAATAGGAGTAGTTGAGAAGTTACGTACGCCGATTTACCCGTGCTATAATCGATGTTACAAACCTTTCAGATGAAACAGCCATCACCACTTTTATTAATGGATTGCAAAACTTGAGCTTCAAGTTCGTGCTCGCCAAAGGACAACTCTCTACGGCTGATGAATTATGGCATAAAGACAATAAGTATATTTCAGCTGAAGACGTAGTGCAGTCGATACCGGGATCGACGAGGCGTGTGCATATTCCGAACCCCCCCCCCCCCCCGAGACAAGGAGCCCCTCGACCTCTCATGGAGGTAAAGAAAAAAGTCCAACGAAAGGATCCTCGTGAAGATTCACCCCGTATCAAGGGCAATAAGGACAAATGGTGCCTGTATCATCTACACCTGGTCATGACACCACTGAGTGCCACACTCTAGAATACCGATTGAAAGAAGCCAAACGAACCGGACAGTGGGGAGGATATGCTTACCTGAAAAGGCTTAAGACTGGAAAGGCTCGAGGAGAAGATGAGCCCGCCAAAGACCCCGGAGACGCGGTGCAAAAGGTTATTGCCACCATTACCGGGGGCGTGCCACATCTTAACCTCATTCAACAAATCCATAGAGCAGGGGAAAAGCCGACTCCAATCCCACCAGCGATGAAGGATCCAAACTGCATAAGTTTCACTGAAGAAGATGCCAGGGGGATCGCTATACCCCTTAAGGACCCGTTGGTAATTACAGCGGAGATTCACGATTGCCTTATGCATCGTATACTAGTTGATCAAGGAAGCTCCATTGACATACTTTTTCTGGAATGTTATGATAAAATGGAGCTGCCACCGGCGGCTCTCATACCTACCCCATACCCAGTAGTGGGATTTTAGGGAAATCCCATGTTATCGCGAGGGAAAGTTCCTGACCGCGGTTTTCCGAGATGGCCAGGAACGACGAACGGTGAAAATAGACTATTTAGTGGTAGATGCCTTCTCCACGTACAACGTGATATTGGGTAGACCCACGCTGAATCGACTCAAAGCCGTCGTTCCTACATATCATCAGACCATGAAGTTCGTGGCAGACAATGGTGGCGTTATGTCCGTTAAAGGAAGCCAAGGCTTGTCTAAGGAATTTTACCAGACATTTTCCGGCCCCACTGTTATGACGGCCAAACCTGCCTGCTCTGAACCGTCACCCTCTTCCAGCCAGACCGTGGTCAACGGATTCCCCCCCACCGTGATTAGAAAAATATGAGCTTGTGGCCGGGCGATATGTCAACTTAGGCGCTGGACTATCCCCCCGCCTAGCTCTTGGTT
The DNA here is from genome assembly GCA_018398585.1 of Simmondsia chinensis. Lineage (NCBI taxonomy): Eukaryota > Viridiplantae > Streptophyta > Magnoliopsida > Caryophyllales > Simmondsiaceae > Simmondsia > Simmondsia chinensis. Next base: position 25,424,211 of record JAGTTD010000011.1, read on the forward strand.
CAATTTCATGACATCTTTGCATTTGCCACTGAAAAGATGCCGGGAATACCACCGGAAGTGATTACCCATCTACTCGACGTGCGAGCCGACAAAGCACCCATTAGGCAAAAGAGGCGTAGTTTTTGCGCCGAGAGGAATGACGCGATAAAGGCTGAAGTAGGGCGATTGATGCAAGCGGGGTTCATCAAAGAGGTATTATACCCCGAGTGGCTCGCTAACGTGGTGCTTGTGAAGGAGCCTAACAGAAGTTGGACAATATGTATAGACTTCACTAATCTTAATGCAACATGTCCAAAGGATTCATACCTGTTACCTAAAATAGACAGATTGGTGGACTCGACGGCGGGAAGCGAATTATTCAGCTTTATGGATGCCTTTTCTGGGTACCACCAGATACACATGCATCCCGGCGACGAAGAAAAGACATCTTTCATAAGGGCAGAAGGAACATACTGCTATAAAGTTATGCCATTCGGCTTGAAGAACGCTGGGGCAACTTACAACGGCTTGTTAACAAGATTTTCACTCCTCAGATTGGCCATAATATAGAAGTTTACGTTGATGACATGATAGTCAAGTCTCAGCGGGAGTATGAACACGTGAAGGACCTAAGAGAAACCCTAGAAGCCCTTAGAGAACATCGGATGAAGCTGAACCTAGATAAATGCTCATTCGGGGTACCTGAGGGAAAGTTCTTGGGGTTTATCTTAAGGTCTCGCGGAATTGAGGCTAACCCCAGGAAAATCCGCACCATCCTTGGGATGGGATCTCCTCGATCTGAAAAAGACGTTCAAAAGCTAACCGGAAGCATTGCCTCCCTAACACTGCTACTTGAGAATCGATGGAGCATAGAAGACCCATGTTCGAGGGGCTTACTAGCCCAAAGCTTTCCATATCCGCGGGCGAAATTCAGACAGACTTCCAGAACATGGCCTCACAACCTAGCTTCAAGCTATAAATACTCCATGACCCCCAAAGTTTTTTGTTTTTCCTAATATTATTATTTTCATTTTTATTTTATTTTATTTTTTTTTTTTTTTTGGAAACACGTGACCCCCAAAGTTCAGGGGCAAGTTTTTCCTCGGCAAATCTAAATAAAAACAAAAGGCTTAAGATTAGTCTTCCAGTACAAAAACCTGTGTATAAGCAGTTGGTGCTGTCTGTGGGATACCTAAGTAGCTGCTGTGATAAAAATTGAGAAACTTCAAAATAAAAACCTAGTAGTATTACCTGTAGACAAAGCCCAGTACTGATTCTTTGAACTGCGTTGTGGTCTTGTATGACTCTGAGGCTGTGACCTTCCGCGAGGCCCAAGATGAGCATCTGGTTTCACCTTAAAATTTGAAGCAGAAAACGAATGTACAATGGCCCTCTTCTTAGGAACAGATGAAATGCCCTCTGGACGATTAAAGGCTAAACATCCTTTACTTATGGAATGCACATCTTTCTTCTGTAATGCGAATTCCAGTGATTTGACTTCCTCTGGAGCAATATATTTTGTCTTTGAATTTCCGGAAGGTCTTTTATCCTTAAAACTTGACCCCTTGTCAGCATGAAATTTTTTGGGCACTGTAGAACAAGTAGTCCATTGGTATCCAAGCAACAAAAATGAATGTCCATCGGTAGATCATTTCAAAGCGATATGGGGAACTAAGTTACAGGAGAGAAGCAGCCGCACATACCTTGTTCAGAGATAGATTTCTTTATTCCTTGACATTCATCACAGAGCCAAGGTTCTTTGGGATTGTTTTGCGGCATTTTCATGCAGTAACTGAAACATGAAGAAATAGTCACAAGAAGAATCCAGATTTAAGAACCAGAATATAAAAGAAAATAGTATGCGCATTATTGATTCAATAAGGGAACATGGATCTAAAAGTATTCATTCAATATATCCCTTGAATTAGATTACAATGGAAATTAGATCTCTTTCCATTCTTTTACTCGCCCTCCCCTTTTTGTAAACGTGTTTTCTTTTTCCCACCTTTCTCACATTTTCCAGAAAAGCATAATTTGTGAAACATCGGATGCACAGATATAGCGGCCAACAATCCACACACACACACCGTCCCCCCTGAGGTCACATGAATACACCACACAGAGACAACAAATTCTGGCTCAATCATCCATACACGCGCGCACAAAAGTAATTAAAGCTTATCACATGGAATGTGCCTTTCGACATTCTTCTTAGGTCTATGTCCATAGTTGCATAAAGCAGAAATGGGGAACAAGTAGTCATAGAGGTTTCTAAGGTTAGATGGAAGGAGTGACCATATCAAAATGTACTATATATGCATAGAATATTACTAGATGGAAGGAGTGACCATATCAAACTATACTATATATGCATAGAATATTACTAAAACGTTAGCAATTTATCATTGAAGCTTAACATTTTAAAACAACTTTTTTTATCGAAATCATAAAGTTAATACTGAAAAATAATGAAGAATATTGAGTACTCTAGAACATAAGTCCAATAAGATTGAGTTTCAACTAATAAAAGTTTCTTCTTTAATAGATATTATAGCCAAGAAATCAAATGATAATGCGAGAAAAATGAATCAACCTACAAAAAGATATTCTCTATTTATCCAATTGATTCAACCATTATTTAAATGAAGTTTCCCTTAAGTTTTATAAGTAATTTCAAATGTGAAACTCGCCTTAAAATGCTGAATCTAGTTGTTGAGCATAACACGTTAGTATTTTCAGTGTTCCTTGCAACTATGTCATTGTCACGCTCCCTCCCTTCCTTCCCCCCCACCAAGCTCTTTCTTTTTCCCGTGGGTTATCAAACCATTCATATTCCAAAACTACTACAGATTGGCAATTCATTGGAATCATTCAAAAAGTCGATTCATGCTTTGTTGTCCATGTTTAGCCTCCCCCTCTCTGAAACCTTAAAGCTGCTGATAAAATGACTTCCACTCCACTCTTAGAATTTGCTTAGTTATGGGTTTCTAGCAGGTGTGAACATGTTATGTTCCATAGAAGTAGTTCAACAAAAAGGAATACGCTATAATTCTGATAACAAATCACTATAGACAATAGCAATGCAGAAGTAACTACACCGTAATAATTACTTAAAACAGAATGATAAAACAGCAGTTGATCATACGCATGTTGACGAGATATGTTACATCTTGAGCAAACTACAATAACTTCTTCGTAGCCAGCATCACCGCATATTTCACAAGGCTTGACCTGCAAATTAGAAAGGAATCGCCATAAGAAATCACAGGATGGCTCCAATATCCTTCTAACGAACATTCTTCTTCCATGAAGAATGATACGTGCATCATTAGCTGAAATCCGACATATTACCATTCCTAAATCAGTGTATACAATTGCTAATTTTGCACCAGATGACATCAAATGTTACCTTCTCACACAAACTGCTCTAAACAATTCCTCATTTCACACCGGGGAACATCTGATATCGGTTATTTTACTCAAGAGAGTCAAACCCACGACTAGGCGGATATGCAGATGACGAATATTTGTTTGATCCTTATAAATAATGTTCACAAACAAGATATTCATAAGTGAGGGGAGGTACTACTATATCTTGCTAGGAAGCACGGATACGGATACAGATACGAGATATGACACGATACCAACACGTCGATACATGATTTTTCCAAAAACTAGGATACGACACCTAAGGGACACGCTACTTCAAAATTATATATTTTTTATATAAAGTCCATGTAATTGATAAAAAAAACATGAGTTTTCATCAAATTAACTATTGGTCATTGTTTATAAATGGGAATCACTCAATTAGAAAGTATGGTACCATCAAATTAACTAAATAAAGTAACATTCTAAAGCAGCGAGGGCGCGAGGGATTGATGCACGGGAGATAGGTTTATGGGTTTAGGCAGGGGAGGACGATGGAGTCTCTCTTAATTTTTTTTTTTTTTAAGCAGATCTCTCTCAATTCAAATTTATAAAATATTAATTAATTGAGTTACTTTATTAAAAAGCTGACTTGCTGCAGTGGCCAGCTGTTTTATTAGTCAACTTTTTAAAATATTATTTTTTTTTTAATTTTATTCAACTATAATAATTTTTAAATGTACACAATATATTTAAACTATTTAATATACATTTTAAACATATCAGAACGAATTGGAAGCGTGTCAAAAATTCAAAATTAAAAAAAATATATATACTTTTTTCATATATCAGACACATATTATAATATTATAATATTATATTTTTAAAATCAAACCTTCAAAAACGTGTCCGGACGTATCGAAAAAGGAACATAACCAGTGCCTCAAGAACTCCCGCCTATGCAGGGTTTGAGAGGGGCAGATGTATGCAGCCTTCCCCCTTCAGGGTGTTAACCTGAAGAGAGGCTGTTTCCGAGTGCCTCTAACCTGAGGGTGAGGACTTTCCAGAAGGTCGCCCATCCTGGTACTGCTCTAGCCCAACCTGAGGGTCGGGACGTATCAGAAGCATGTCAGAAATTCAATAGTAAAAAAAAAAAAAAAACGAATCATATACTTTTTTACGTATCGGAAGCGTGCCGGAAAAGTATCTAAAACATGTTAAAACAAGAAGTACCGGATACGTTTTTCACCTATCGGACACGTATTGGGGCATGTCGGTGTCAGATACGTGTCGGACACCGATACTCTAGCCAAAAAAGAGTACCGGTGCTTCTTAGATATATTGGTGATCCACAAAGCAAACAATTGCTACCACTTTTTCAAATCATGTTGAGATGCTTGCACTTCGTAAAGCAAGTAGAAAATTTATGGATGAGATCCATGATTCAACAAATTTGAGAAGAATGGCATCTTTCAACAATCAGGGAGAATTTAATAACTCCCTACAAAGACAATGTTGCATGTATTGCTTAACCCAAAGACGGATACATTAAAGGTGATAAAACCAAGAACATCTCACCAAAGTTCTTATCTTCCACACCAGTTTCGAAAGAAATGTAAAATAGATGTTCATTAAATTCGCTCAAACAAGAATCTAGCGAATCTGTTCATGAAAGTATTCACTACAACAACATTTTAGGAACTAATACCCAAGACTGGCATCACCGACTTAGAGATGCTCTACGATGATATGTTATGAGGGGTAGACACATATGGTTTGTGTATGTAAAATTTTTTTTTCCCCATTGTGAAGGCTTTGTACCATTGGGTTTTCCCACCAAGATTTTTAATGTGGTTGTATAAAAGCATGTAAATGCAATATCTTAGGGCTTATTTGATAACAAAGAATTTTCCAATTTTTCAAGAAATTTTTTCTAGAAAACTAGAAAAGATGTTCAACAGTCCAGTTTTCTAATTAAAGAAGTTGAGAAACAATTTTTCAGTTTTTCCTATTCTTTCACAAATTTGGACAATAGTTTAACTATTTTTCAAATTTTCTTTACAAAACAGGGACCTTGTTTTCTTAGACAAAGCCTCCCTTTAGAGCAGCAACCTTAAGGTGTAAGGCTGTGTACATCCCGCCCCTCCCAAATCCTACATATGCGGGAGCCCTTGAGGCTCTGGGTTTGTTGTTGTCGTTCTTGTACCCCCATACCTCCTCTTCCTCTCAAGTCTCTTTTTCTCCGGTATGTTTAGACTATATTTGTAATTTATTTCGAGAAAAAAATTACTCTTTTGTAGTGCTTGACTAATTTATAGGTGTGGACGGAAATGGGACAGTGCGAGTACGGGGGTGCTACCTCCTTACCCGTACCCGCCACCCAAATCCAATATCCATACTCGCCTTATTGTCCACCACACTTACGAAGTGGATACTCGTACCTGCCCCGAGGGTACTTCCCATACCCATACCCATACCAAACTCCACTACTCGCCTTGTACCCACCATAATATTTGTATCCGATAACTATCTATATTCGCACATCTAATTAATGAGATTTATATTTTATAATCTAAGTACACTTGATACATTTTAATAGATAAATTGAGTATATAAATTCTTATTTTATGTTTAAATTATTTAAATTCAAAATGAGACAAATAATGTGAGGTTGATATAAGGTAGGTATGGAAGAAGGTGGGGTTAGGCTGAGGCAGGTACTACAACAATACTCATACCCATAGTGGATATTTGAACTTGAACACTATTCGTACCAGCTACCCATCTCACTAGCATCCATACCCGCCCCGAACGGAGCCCTAGGTAACGAGTTTCACCCACCCCATTACCATTCCTATTTGCGGATATTACTTACGTATATCATATTCAACTTTCAAATCAGTGACGTAATCGCTCGAATCAAGTTCAAGTCATATTGTTCATTTTTGAATTTACAGGTATTACTTGTATATTATTCTCAGTTTTAAAAAATTGGAAAAACATGGATCACTTGAATGCATACTCAGTTTTGCTCTTATGCTTAGATGCTCCTATTCTTCCATACTGCCATGCTTCCATACTATCATGCTTCTCAGGTTGGGGGGTCCTCGAACACAGCCTCCCTTCAGGGTTACCATGAAGGGGGAATACGTACATTCACCCCCCCCCCCCCCCAAAAGACCCTGCTTATGCGGAAGCCATTGAGGCACTGGGACTGTTGTTGTTGTTGTTAGATCACTTGAACACATTTTTCAGTTTTCTATATTGCAAAACTCAAAAAGGAAACCTGGAAATGGAAAGGAAAACTGGAAATAAAAAGAAAAATTGAAATGGAAAAGCAAAATAGTTTTCTGCTATCAAACAGGCCTTTACGTTTTTTCCTTCACAGCGATCTTTACTCCACTAGGTTCTTTTCCTAGTAAGGTTTCAATGAAGCGTGTTGTTATATTGAATATCCAGGGGGAAGTATTTCAAATATTGGATATTCATTGCTCTAGAAGTTGAGAACCTTGATTGCTCAATCCTTTCTGGTGAAGTAATTGTGACCAAATCCCTATAGATGGGAGTGTAGAGCACGCATTGATCTTGTACTATATAATCTCAGACTAATTTTCGAGCCTGTCTCTCTTATATACATGTATTTTTTTAATACTCGTCATGTATTCTCGTTTCTTTTATAACATTATTTGTCTATGAAAAGCTATCACAGAGGTATAAATTTAATAATTGCAATGTTATTCATTTAAGATTTTGGCAAGCACAAGGTATAAAAATAATTCATGTTCCATTACTTAAACGTCTGCCATGCCTCGCCTCAGTGACACCTTGACCACTACCGTGAAGTGCAATTTGATTAGACGCTAGTGGCTAATGAGGAGAGGAAAAAGGATATTAGATCAAAGACAGGTAGAAGGTCAACTAAGGTTACAAGATGAGTTGAACGAGGAACCCGAGACAAACACAAACTATGTGGAGGACATGTCTACCCAGCAAACTCGAGAAGCTGGGAACGACGTCATTTGACTATTGTTAGGTAAAGTCTTAAAAATAGTTTTATATTGTAATATGTTCACACACACAAACCTCCATTTGTTAGTAGATAATATCTAGATCATATCAGTTTGTTATTCTCCATATTATCCTGCAATGATTATCAAGATCTTTGCCAACAATCTTTAACTTGTTGAACACACTTTATCTCTTGCTTTCTCTTATTTTAACAACTTTTTATATGTTTTTCCTATAAACAGGAAGTTGTTATTGCCTGGACAAAAATTATTATTATCAGAAAAATTTGAGTTACAAATAATGAGAGCCACAAAAGTACTTTATGTTGGAAAAATGATACAAGTTAATCTTAAGTATAATGGAAAAATAATGTTTTCAACACTCGTTACTAGCTGTTTAATGTCATTGAAATATGACCGTTGAGAATTTATTAACAATATAGCCGTTGCAATTTATTACGTATGTTTATAGCCGTTGGAATTTATTGCACCCGATTTTAATACCTTTTACCGTTTCTACACTATTTTATATATGCCGTCAATTACTTCCCACTACTTACCTCTCTCTCCACCAAAAAAAAAAACCCCACAATTCTCTAAAGCTTTGGCCGATGCAATCAAATTAGCCTTCGTCAATTATTCTCTCTTCAGGAGATCTAAGTTCCAATTTATCATTATCCAAAATTTGGGCAAAGTTCTTCAGCACTCCTACCTGGTAATTAACAAGTGCATGTTAAGGGTCAGATCGCGTTAATCCTGGAGGACGGCCACCAGTTATACTGTATGCACCAAAGCAGCGGCGAAATCGTCTTTTAGGACAGTGCCATTTACCACGGCGCGATATCATCATTTTGTAAGATCTTTCTAATTACTCTCTCCTTCTTTGGTATGCCTAATTACTAGCGAATTTCTCTAACAATCATGACAATAGTTTGTTTTGTTTCTATCTCTATTGATGAAATTCGAAAGTTCAATAATGTAATAGACCATGCCTTTTTTGTACTTTTCTGACTGTTTATTTACAGGAGTCAATTTTTCTAACACTTTAAAAACTACAATCTTATTCTGGCAATAAAAATTTTGCCTGACAATAACATTATCATATAAATATTCTACTCAACTTCATTGTAAGTTATTCATAAAAATATACACAAATTCTTTATTTTTTCAATTTCTGATACCATTAGACTAGAGCATAAGCTTTCTCCATACTAAAATGCCCTAATTTTGCAGCTAAAACGAGCAGAATAGCCAATAAAAACAGTGATTAACACCAAAAGTAGAAGAGAAATAAGCGAAAAAGAAGAGATTATGCATTAAAAAGTTAAAAAAAAGCATCAAAAATAATAAAACACTTAGGGCAGTGTGATTGTCGGTTACCTTGTCAATCATTTTCACTGGTGATAGTGGGTCCGCCATTGTTAATGATCCTTGCGAAATGAAAGAACATTTTAAGCTCATTCGTCTGCTGTGGGCCTTCTGGAGTGAAACTTAACTGTTCGAGTAGTGCCACGGTACTAATGAAATGCGCGGACGAAGGATTTTCTTCTCTCTTTTTTTTTTTTTTTTTTTCCCCACCGAGAAAACGGGGTTACTGGGGATCAAAAAGTGTTGAAATGTGTTTATGTTATAAAATCATGGACATAAAACATCAATCAAAACGAAAATAAAAATGGAAGTACTTTTTTGACAAACATAAGTCGAGCATAAGCGAAAGCAAAAATTAACAAAATAATGTAAAAAATATTAACACACTACATTTACGTGGAAGTCTTCTTTCAACTAGAGGATAAAATAATGGAACTCAAACAGATACCACATCCATTATGAAATTTCGGATTTATAATTTCTAATCATAATCTTAAACCCCATATTATAATATTCATCAATATCAATGTAACTATTTCCTCATAAGTCACCAATCCTCTCCTAGTATAACTTTCAATGACAAGCCACCAACCCTCAAACAATGTTGCTTCACATGGTAAGCCACCAGCCCTCCAACAACTTAGCTTTGAACAACAAGCCACCAGCTCTCTAATAACACAGCTTTGGATAGAAGAAATTACAAAGACTCTTTCAACTTTCAATTAAAGGCATCCGAGTACGACTCCGTTCATGCTTTGGTGAATCCACTCAACATCACATACAAAAAACTCACAAACACAACTTTTAGGCTGTGTTTGGGGCATGAAATTGGAGGCTGGAATTGGAACCCAAAATTTCAATTTTGTTGTTTGAATCACCTGTCTCTCTTCAGGTTAACACTCTGAAGGGAAAAGGCCGCGTACATCAACCACTCCCCCCGTACCTCGCTTGTGCGGGAGCCCTTAAGGCACTGGGATTGTTGTTGTTGTTGATTCACCTGCTGGAATTGGATTTTAACTGAAAATCATACTTTCCAATTTCTTGGGAGTGGGGTAAGGAATTGCAATTCCATATTAACTCTATTGACCTAAAATCCAAAATAACCTAATTTGATTAACCCAAATCCAAGATGACTGAAAATCCAAAGACCTTGACACAACGTAAAATTTGACCAAAATCTCAAAATCACTCAACTCGAATACGTTGAACTTGAAATGACCAAAATCATCTTAACTCAAAGTCTGAAGTGGCCCAACCCGGTTGACCAGAAACTCGAGATGACTCAAATCCAGAAAATAAAACTACTCAACTTGAATGTGATGTAAACAAACTGAGCCCAAATGAAAATGATCCACCCAAATTGACCCAAATCTTAATACGATCCATACTCAAAATGACTTGACATATCTCAAATTCAGCCTAAGATGACTCGAAATTTGAAATAATATGACTCGTTCCCAAAACGAAGATGACTCAAGCTTCAAATGACCTAAATGAATTCAAACCCAATCATAACTAGCCTAAATCCCGAAAACACCTAACCCGATTAACTGAAAATCCGAGGTAACTTGAACACCAAATGATTCAATGCGATACTGTAGCCGATTTGACTCGAAAATCAAATAACTCGAACTCAAATTGAATCGCTCCGACCATAGTAACTTGAACGCAATGTGAACCACTCCGACCAAAATCCAACAGTAGTTGATTTAAAACTCGAAATATTCCAACTCAATTAACCAAAAACCCTTGATAATTTGGATCATTGTAACTATAATTCCGACCTTCAATTCTTTTGATAGACCAAATGATGAATTTCAATTCCATCAAAATTCCAATTCTATCAAAATTACAATTTCACAGTTCAATTCTAATTCCATATATCAAACAGTGCCTAATAATTATTTTTCCTCATTCTCTCCCCCTACCCGAGGTACCCCCGTTACCTCTTACAACTTCACACACACCCTTTCTACATGTTTCTCTTCCCTTCTCTACACTCTTTTCTCTACACACCTCACTCTACTCACCCAACATATTAATTTACAGCAAAACACTCAAAGACAAAACGGATACACGCCCTTGGTTCCACCATGCCTATGACATATGCTGCAGTACCTATACTCATACCTTACAAAACTTGTAAGAAAACTTCCCATTTTTTTAATTTCTCTTTTTCTTTTTCTCTTTTTTTTTCTTACTTTTATATTTAACATATATTAATTTTGAGGTTAAAAAGATATCCAATAATATTTTATTTCGTAATCAAAAATCTAAATAATAAAATATTTTCTCACGATTTTCTTTAACCCATGTAAATCCTCATGTTCGCAGGTGTATGTATAGTGCCTCGTTCAAAAGCATGAGAAGGCTCATTCTATGTTACATATATATATATATATATATATTGTTTCGAGAATTTTTGGTTAGGTTCTTTTAGATGAGGACAGGGCTCAAGCCCTCGCTGAGAAAGCAGCTGCTAGCGTGTGACTTGATATCCCCTGCAAAACGAAGGAGGCCGTTAGAGGGACCCACGGGTTTGCCCATGGGAGACCCCTCCGATGCCTAAGTTAGTTAAAAGGCATAATAATAACAAATGATAAGTAAATAGCGTAAAATAAACAGTAATAAATACTTATCGTATACGAAGAGGGGTCTTTGGCGGTTGGTGGCCAAAATCCGTACCTCCGGGAAGAGAGAAGGACGTTGCTGATGATCATCGGAACATGGTGCCGGGGGTGACATATGGGTGGCCCTTGAAGAGACAGAAAGAAGAGAGAGAGTCGGGTTCTCCCTGGTGGCTGGTGGCCGGAGTGTTACTAGCTGGGTGGAGACCGGCGACGAGGTGGCGGTGAAGTGGTCGGCTTTGCACCGGAGGAGATGGTCGGAGCTGGCCGGAACAAGAGGAGAGAGAAAAGGGAGAGAGAGTGTGGGGCTAGTGTCTCTGTTGCCCCCCCCCCCCCCCCCCCCCCCCCCCCCCCCGTGAAGAGGAAAATGGGTATTTATAGAAAAGAAAGGAGAAGGCGGTAGTGGGATGGTGCTGGCGGTACTGGATGGGTCAGGCAGTACTCGAGGGTAGGCGGCACTGGTGATGTTGGCAGTAGCAGGCGTTGGCAGTAAGAGAGAGGAGGAGGCGGTAGTGATGGGTTGAGGAGAGAGAGCGAGATGGTGGCGGTAATGAGGAGAGAGAGACTGTGGCGGTAGTGAGGAAGGAGAGAGTGATGGTGGCGGTAGTGAGGAAGGGGAGAGAGAAAGAAGGTGGCGTGAGGAAGGGGGCAAAGGAGGAGAGAGAGAGAGAGCACGTGGGGGGGGGGGGGGGGGGGGGGAGAGTGAGAGAAAAGAAAAGAAAATTAAATTATATTTAATTTTCGTTGTTATCTCGTTATCCTACTTTAATATTACCCTGGTTACTTTTATCCTCCACAGTTAGCCCCCCACTCCATGGGCGAATGGGACCCGTTTACATTCGGCCATGGAGTGTATAGCATCCAAATGCTTTGACAATATTACCCTGGTTATTTTTATCCTCCACAGTTAGCCCCGCACTCCATGGGCGAATGGGACCCGTTCACATTCGGCTGTGGAGTGTATAGCATCCAAATGCTTTGACAATATGCGGACTGTCAAGATTTTATTGATAAACGTTACCAGTTATGAGGAATTTCATAGGCGTTACCTGTGAGGTCCTTTTAAGAGGACATTGTTTTGGTTTATCCGTCCATGGTTTCTTTGTTGCGGCTTTAAGCGGGCAATTGGTTCTTATGCTTCCTTGTTGACGAATGTTTTTATCTTTTGGGATTTGCTTTAGGGTCTAGAGGACTCGAGCCTTTTAAGGATCATATTTGTTGGTTCTTCCCATGGCGAGGTACCGGAAGGTGCCTATAATTGCTTGCGTAAGTAGTTAATGTGGGCATTGTCCCATTCCATTTGTTAATTCTTGGCATGGCCTTTAGGAATTGTATTCTTGATTGGAGCCGTTGTTCATGGTCGAACAACGGTTTCTGGGGACGTTGTTCTACCTGATACAGTAATTTTTAGCATTGCCTCTAGGATTTGTATTCCTCATTGGAGGCGTTGTTCATGGTCGAACAACGGTTTCTGGAGAGGTTGTTCTACCCGACTTGGTAACTTTTAGTGTTGCCTCTAGGAATAGACTTTGCCTGCCATAAAAGGGCTTATGGTTTGAATAGACTTTGCCTATCATAAAAGGGCTTATGGCTACGTCTGAGCGTTGCTTGCCTGAGAAGGGCTTACAGCGTAAATGTGTCTTACCGGCCTGAGAAGGGCTTACGGCTTGACTGAGTTTTACCATCAATCCCAATGTTAGGTGGGGCACACAACTGCGGGCTCTCAAGCCAGTGAGAGTTTACCGCCCATCCCAATGTTAGGTGGGACGTTCACAAACGCGGACTCTCAGTTGGTGAGAGTGTACCGCCTGTCCCGATGTTAGGTGGGACGTACATAAACGCGGACTCTCAGCTGGTGACAGCGTACTGCCAGTCCCGATGTTAGGTGGGACGTACATAAACGCGGACTCTCAGCTGGTGAGAGTGTACTGCCAGTTATGGCTTTATGCCTTTTAATATGGCTGGGAGCAAATTGCAGCTACCAGCCCTTTTGTAAGCAAAAGCCGATTTAAGCCATATCCCTCGTGATCTCATACGAAGTTTTTAGCTGGCGGAGTTCTAGATGTACTTAAGGCGTTGTGAGTGGAAAGTCCTTAGCTGGTGAAAGATGGGGAAAGACAAATCAATGCATTCTAACTAAGGCAAATAAACTAAATAACGCCCAACGAGAGCCCCCAGCCGGTAAAGGCCGAGAAAGACAAAACAACGCATTCTAACTAAAATAAACAACTTAAGTAAAGCAACTAAAAGCCCCCAGTCGGTAAAGGCTGGTTTAATAAAACAAACCATTCAACTAAACTAAACAACTTAAGTAAAGCAACTAAAAGCCCCTAGCCGGTAAAGGTTGGGTTAAAAAAATAAACCATTCAGCTAAACTAAACAACTTAAGTAAAGCAACTAAAAGCCCCCCAGCCGGTAAAGGCTGGGTTAAGAAAACAAACCATTCAACTAAACTAAACAACTTAAGTAAAGCAACTAAAAGCCCCCAGTCGGTAAAGACTGGGTTAAGAAAAGAAACCATTCAACTAAACTAAACAACTTAAGTAAAGCAACTAAAAGCCCCCAGCCGGTAAAGGCTGGGTTAATAAAACAAACCATTCAATCTAAAATAAATAGTTTAGGTAAAGCAACTAAAAGGCCCCAACCGGTTAAGGCTGGGCTAATAAGACAAACCATTCAAACTAAAATAAACAGTTTAGGTAACGTAACCTAAAGCTCCCAGCTGGTAAAAGCTGGGTCAAAATAAACCACATAACAACTTATTTAACCTACCACAAACAATGTATTTAACTTAACATAAAAGCTCCCAGCTGTCAAAGACTGAGGCAAAATATACTACCTAAAGCACACCAAGCCCCTTGCCCCTGGCTAAGGACTAGGTAGAACATAGATAATATAAGGAATGTCAATCACATAAGGAGCATTATTCACATAAAGAACGTTAAGTCTCTAGCTCCTAGCTAGGGACTAGGGTAAACGTATTGTGTATAGGTAAACACGTTTGCCTGACAAGGGCTTATGGTTCTACTGGTCATTGCCAGCTCGAATATGGCGGCACTAGGTACATACCTTGCCACGGGCCTGTTTATGACTCTAGGCCTACGGCTTGAAGCAATGAGTTTCAGCATTTACGCGGATGTGATAGATGAGTGGCTTCCTTTGCTCAAGTGGCCGCCATTTGGCTCAACACAGGAGTTTGCTTGGGCCAATGCTAACCATATATTTGAAATCTTATGATCTTTTCAACTAGACAAAGATTATTAATGAGTATACGAAGTGGCTACTTCTGATATCAACCTATAATCTTCATCTGACAAGACAAAGGTTTATAACGAAACTCGCACCAAGGACACGTTAGGTTTATTTTATTTTTCCTGTTTGCTATTGAAATCATTCATTTCGACAAGGTGTTGCCTCGCAGATTAATAGTTACAAGTGTGAGTTCAGCCATATGTACAAAAATACGCTAGAACTTGACTAATACGGTTTAGCTTAGTCACATCTAAATTTGCTGAAGTGGTTAAACGTGAAGGCGCTTGTTTGGTGGCGGTCGAACAAGCCAGCCTTGTTTCAATTAGGGTTAAATTGGCGTAGTCCGATGGAACCCGATTGAATATATTCAAACTTCAGGCCTATTAATTCGAATTTTAGATCAAGGTCAACACTAAACATTAGTAGTGGTATAATTTTGCACCAACATTCGCAATCTTATTGAAGTTTTTGAATTACAATAATTAAAAATGCTCTTCAGTCTAGACATGAACCAGAGAGAGAGATGAGGATAATTAAGCTCTAATCAAGGAGCGAAGATAGAAATCGGCTGTGACTAGTCCGTAGTGGTTTTAGATTCAAGGATTATTCCTATTTAAGCGTAACTTAATAAAAGGCTTTAGTTGCTGGTTTAGTGTTTTACCGCCAGAAGACCTTTATCGAAATCCTATACTGTGTTTTATACATAAAACAATGCCTGATGTTCCAATAAATATTTTACTTTCGATTACGACTACAAACATATGCAGCCATATTTAGAAGCCGGATGATGTCCTCCGCAATGATTATAAACAGAAACCTAGTATGTTTCCTCAAATCCCTAGCCAAGATATACATCTTCAAATATACCTTGAATTGTCTTACCTCACAGTTTTATTTTTTCAATTTCTTTATGAGTTCATCATCATGTAACAACTGTATGAGGCTATACATCAAAAATAATTAAGTTCTATACGCTAATGGTTGAAATGATGACCGGTGCCAAGAATCATGCAAGAAATGTAATGGTACCAAGGGTTTAATCTTTTTATTCAGCTAAATTCAAATCCCACTAGATTAGCAAACTAAACTTGCTAACTTAGGAGTGTACATGGGCTGAGTTAAACCAAATCGCATCAGGCCCAGGGCTCGGCTTGTCAATATCCAACATGGGTTGAGCCCAACTGGAATCTTAGCAAGCGTAGATACTTTGAGTTTGAACTCAGCTCGTTATTAAGTCAAGCTTGTGGGTGGAGCTGGGCGGTGGCACCCAACTACCCTTGCTGATGATCTTGCGTCTTTGATGAAACCTTTGCCAGTATTATCGGCGGCAATTTTTAAGTTGGCTTATTTTAGCGTTGTTCGTAGGTTACCTATGATAGTTTATGATATCATTGGTTGGTAGTAGTTTATATACTGCCAATTTTTTCTTACTCAGGTCTAAAGGTGGATAGCGATGTTCCCAAAAAGTTTTCGCTAACTTCGTTGGCGGTAGCTTAAGTCTTGAGACGTTGATGGTAACGTCTCTACTAGCGCATCCCCTGCCACACTTGTTGACGGTATCCGAGCTAGGTTAGTTTCTTTTATTGACAAGTTTAACCTTATGCGCTATCGTTGGCGCCCCTTCTGGGAATACATGCCCAGTCCGAGGGCGGTAATATCGTTATTTGGGGGAGCCCCCTGTTTGATGCCCCAGCTATGTTTAGCTTCTTGTTTTAATCCTAGTTCTTTTTATTCATACTCTTGGGAGGTTGCGGTTAATCCTTGTTAACTTGTACATCTATCAAGTTAACTTAAGTTCTCGCCGCTAGATAAGAGCCTCTAGTTTAGTAATTAATGGCAGCCTCTAGTTATTAACTAGGGTGGACCATATTGTGAAAAGGTAAGTCATAAGCTCTTAGTCCCCGGTCGTTAGCTGGGTTGGGACGTACCGTAAATAGCCCGTGTGTATTTTGTATATGAATAAAGAGTAGAGAATAGCGTGAACCCATATTGTAGAATAATAGCTTCGACTAGCAACAAATAGTAAAATTTGTGAGTGGCTATACTAGCAAGGATCCCGCACAGGAGCCGGAGGGAGAAGAGATCAACATATAGGCATAGTGTCACGGTCCTGTTGTGAATCATGACACGGTTCGTTTGCGAGCCTTCGTGTTTCGTATGCGCACACCCGCATCGGTGTGCGCGGCCCAGTGTCGTGCGCTGTATGCAAGTAGTGTTGCGCGCTGCGTCGTAAGTCGCATCCCGGTTGTGGAAGTTCCTCGGTTTAAGAAAGACACAGGTCGTTGAAGTCGGGTTTGGGGCATCAGGTGCCCTAACCCCGAATAGTGGTGCTAAATGATTTATCCCGGTAACGGGAGCGGGCCCTAGTGCAGCTATGAGGGCGACATGAGGTCTCTACGTGAGTAGGACGCTTCGTAGACATTTTGGTGGGCCGAGGGCCGAGGGCCGACAGTGCACGTAATCCGTCCAAGAAAGGCTTGGTCCCTTGTTTGGGGTGCCCGATGCGATGTCAAAGTGTTCTAGCTTGTAGGATTCACCCTGCAATCGACGAGAGCACTTGTGATGCTCGAGCCCTCTTGTGAGCGGTGGTGTGCACCAACTCCGTTTACTGGTCTCGTGGCTTGACGGCACGGATGCGGCAACATCGTGTCTAAGGGTAAAGATAGGGGCCGTTGGTCATTTGTCAACGGGCAGCTAGGTTCGACGCATGCCACGGGATGGTTGCCCATCCGAGTGAGTGGCGCGCTACTTGTGCGGGATCGTGTGAGTTCCCCATAAGTACAGCGGCTTCGAACATCTACGAGACTTTGTGGCCCTTGCGTGTTGCTCTGGAGCAGGACTATGTCAGTCTGCTCCTAAGAGTTAGTCGACATTGTGAAGGACTTGTGGCATTGAGAATGCCCCGGGTATTCGAGACGCAGGGTTGAGACTCAAAGGGGTGTCAGTGAGGTCCGACATAAGTGATGGTGTCTGGCGGGTGTGTCGGTCCACCGAGCAGGGTTCCTAGAAGTTGAGATGCATTGTTGAAACAGAAAGGTTACCGGAGACCATTACGTCTCGCGTTAGGCGAAAGCTAACCGCCTGCGAGCCTCCACGTTAGGTGAAGGTTACCCGGTCCACAACTTCGCGCTTTCTTTTTCAGCTGGAACAGAACAACCCAACTGCGTACTTCCACGTTCGGTGGAAGTTAACCGCCCACCATTCGTAGATCAGCGAACTTTTACGTTAGGTGAAAGCTAACCGCGGAGGATAACTCTAGCTCCCAGTCCTTGTCCTGAGGCCAAGTTAACGCAAATCACATAAAAGACGTCAAAGCCCTTGCCCCAAGTAAGGAGTTAAGCTGAACATAAATCACATAAGTGACGTATATCGCACAAATTGCACTAAGAACGTAATTCACATAAGGAATGTAAATCATAAAAAGCACTAAGCCCCCTGTTCATAATCAGGGACCGGGTTGAACGCAAATCCCATAAAGAACGTTAATCACGTAATTTTCTATGAAAAAGATGAATTACGTAAAATTATATGGAGAACGTTGAATCCCCAGTTGTCAAGTAAATACTGTTGTTCATCGTTATTAAGGAACGGTAAGTTCCGCAGTTGAGTGGGAATTCAGTTCAGGTGTATAAAACTGTTAATAAGAACGCAATTATGCGTTTGTTAATGAGCATGCCTCGTATCTTTTGCCTGCATCATAAAACAGTGGTAGACTTTATTAAGCGCCAAGAGGCGCCCTGTAAGTCTAAAGAATAGCATGCCCCTTGAGTTGTGAAGATAGGGGGTGTTTTGAGATTTCAACCTTAGCTCCAAGAGTATTAACCTCTTAATTGGAGAATGGATGACCCCAGACGGGTGTCTTGGAGAGTTTACCGTCACCTTTGTGGTGATAACACTTGAATGAGGACATTAGTGGTAATACCAGGCCAAATTTTTCAGTGGTATTGCTTGGCCGAGCGTGTTTGAGGCTGTTAGTAGCCAGATTTGTTGGCGTAGCCGTCATGATAGGTGGTACATAGTTTAACAAATTCATTAATGGCAAGGCTTAGCCAAATGGGTGGACGGTATCATATGGTTGACCTCGCTATTAAATTTGAAGGATTATGGCCAAGCGTGTTGGCGATGACCTTTTACGTTATCAGTACCGCGTTATCTATTTATGAGGTTGACGAGGTGATCCGGGCTGGCTCGTTAGCAGCTGCGGTTGGTTAAGCTTGGGGGTGGCGTTGTACAGCTAAGTTACTGGTGGCGGCACCCAGCTGACCCTGTTAAAGACCGCGCGTTTTTTGGAAGACCCTCCACCAATATTGTTGGTGGGTTGTTGGCAGCCTTTTGCGGTTGTTGGCATTAAATGCTTGCCATGGTAATTTAAAGTATTGCCGATTTAAGGTGATGCATGTACTATTAGTTTTTCCGCCTAGTACCCAAAACTTGGCGGTAACACTTAGTATGGAATCTCCGCCAGGTTAGCTGGTGGAAGTTCATGTCTCAACTTATTGACGATAATAGCCAAGCTGGTTGGCGGTGGCTCCTAAGCTTGCTTGCTCTAGCGCTGCTGGTTATTCATGGTGGCCTACGACACCGTTGGTATTGGTTCACCTAATAGAAATTTCTTCTTTACTTAGGTTAGAAGGTGAGTAGTGAAGTTCTTAAAGTGTTTTTAACAACCTTGTTGGCGGCCGCTCAAGTCTTGAGGCGTTAAGGACGATGTCTTTACTAGCGGGACTTCCGCCATGGTTGTTGGCGAATCCAACCCGACACGTTATACATTGCGTAGCCATCTATGGTTGGTTGTGCGTATTTCACCGAATTTAGTAACGGTCAGGTTTTGGCTAAATGGGCAGAGGGCACCGTTTGGTGGCCCCGCTGTTACCTTTAAGGGATTATCTCCAAGGTTGTTAGTGGTTGCCTTTTTTAGATTACGTGGCCATGCGTTACCCACTAAAGGGGTCAACAAGACCACCCGACCAAGTTTGTTGGGGTTAGGATCTAGCCAAGCTTGCTGGTGGCAGCTTCACAATTTGTTCATTTTGATGTTGTCCGTTGGTTACCCACGGTAACCTATGGTACCGTTGGTTGGTGTTGGCTCAACTAGTGGTAAATTTTTTCTTTACCTAAGTTAAAAGGTGAGTTGTGAAGCTCTAAAGCTCTAAAAGAGCTTTCGCCAACAAAGTTGGCGGTAGCTCAAATTTTGGGGCGTTGAAGGCAACGTCCCCACTAACGGACCCTCTACCATGCTTGTTAGTAGTGTTCTGACTGAGTTGGATACCCAAGAGGAAAACTTTGACGGGTTTGGTTTTACGCGTTATCATTGGCGAAGCCCCCAGCTTTGGGCGGCATTGCTAAAATAAGAATAGGCTGTCGTCGCTACACGGCCAACCCAACGGGCGGTTGCACCTAATTAAGGTAAATAGTACGAAGCCAGGTTATTAGACGAGGCTTTAGCTAGCCTCGCAGTTGGCTTTAACAGGTCACTCGAGTTCGTTGGCGATGGTTTTTACTGATGAGCTACTTATTCAAGGAGTTGGCGAGGCCATCTGGCCAAGCTCAACGGCGGTTGTGGCTAATCAAGCTTATGGGTGCGACCAAGTTTCTTGGCGAGGTGCCCGGTTGACATTGTTAAGCTTACTTCGTGGTGGCTTAAGCCTCTGATTATCAGTGGTAAAGTTCATTATAACGAGCCTTCACTAATGACGTCAAGTGACATTGGTTGGCCACCACAACTTTGTTTACAGACTTTTACATCACAGATTAATGTTGACGTCGTTTTGGCGTTTGCCTAGTTCAAAGGCGGCAATGTTATCATAAAAGGGAGCCCTTGAGGGGTATTACTTCTATATTAGGCGGTTGGCGGTAATCGTTCACCTAGCTCAAATTATACTTTATTTGGGTCGCTTTTTGGTTGAGGACTTTGCTGCCTTTACACATAACAACATTCTAGTCCCAGTGGAAATTTCCGGAAAACGGGAGTAATACAATGTAATCACATTGTAATCATATATTCATCCAAGATATATTCATCCAAGATATATGAGCTGGGTTGGAACTAAATTAAAGCAACTTTAGTTAGATAAAAAGTGTAGTGGGCAATTTCCGGAAAAAGGGAGTAATACAATTCGTGTATTGCCTCGAATCTAAGACGGGAAATCTGATAAAATAATTTATGTGTATTTGAAGTAAGAGCATTAGGAGAAGCATCTATAACATGCTCTAAAGCCCAAGATATGCCGTGAAATGAAATTTGTTATAAATTTACTGAAAAATTTAGACTTGAGGTCTTACTCTAAATGTATTAGCCAGAAGCATAATAATAAAGTCAAAGCCAAAACTTGTCTGGTGTTCAAGCCAAAATTAGAGAACTGTTAACGTCCCGAGAAATTTACCATGCTCACAGTTTATTCTTCTATAAGTACTTGAACTTGTGTGAAACATAAATTTACTTTGTAATATGGTTGGACACACAATTTGACTTTAGTATTAAATTTTCAGTTTATATGACATCCATCACATATGAGTATGTGGGGTGTAGAATAAGAAAGAAACAATTAACGCCTTTATGTTTGATTTTAGGAGAAAATTGGTCTCATTTTTCTTTTGTGCGGCATTTTTTTACAAAAAGAGTTGCGTTTAGTTTTATATATTGACCGTTAGCATGGTTCACCCATTTATTCGATATTGATTCTTCCGATTTAAGTGGACTTAGGTGTGGAATTTGAACGGCATGTTTTGACTTGCCAAACTGATAATCCTTAAACATGTGTTTGAGGATCAATATATGAACAACAAATTTTAAAGTTACAGAACAGTATTCTTATGATACGGACAATAAATTTTAATAATAATCCTTGAAACTAACTTATTTAGTTTCCTGGTACAGCTAATATTGAAATTATAGTACAAGTACTTGTACCAGTGTAGACATTATAAGCACTTGCATTAGATAAAACTAGACAAACACCCAAACTTTTTTTTATACTCGCACTAAACATTCAGGGTCTCCGCCTTCCTTGTGTCCTCTGTAAATTCCTTTTTCGTCCTTTTTTTTGCTGCGAATTTTATTTAAGAAATTTAGAGCTGAAACTTGCTGCGGGTTTTCCCAAAATTTCAGGTCTGAAGTCTTATTTTAAGTGCATTAGAGATCAAGTAGAAACAGTAAAGTTGAAATCTATGACTTATCTGATGTTAAACAGGTACTGTAGCCCCCAGTTTTATGAGGGTCTTAGGCAATTTGCACGGGGAGCCAAGCTAAACGCTGGCAGGCTATATTCCCATAGACGGCGCCAATTGTTTCGGGGATTTTTGGTTAGGTTCTTTTAGATGAGGACCGGGCTCAAGCCCTCGCTGAGAAAGCAGCTGCTAGCGTGTGACCTGATATCCCCTGCAAAACGAAGGAGGCTGTTAGAGGGACCCACATTTTTGCCCGTGGGAGACCCCTCCGATGCCTAAGTTAGTAAAAGGCATAATAATAACAAATGATAAGTAAATAGCGTAAAATAAACAGTAATAAATACTTATCGTATGCGGAGAGGGGGTCTTTGGTGGTTGGTGGCCGGAATCCGTACCTCCGGGAAGAGAGAAGGACGCTACTGATGATCATCGGAACATGGTGCTGGGGGTGACATATGGGTGGCCCTTGGAGAGAGAGAAAGAAGAGAGAGAGTCGAGTTCTCCCTGGTGGCTGGTGGCCGGAGTGTTACCGGCTGGGTGGAGACCGGCGACGAGGTGGCGGTGAAGTGGTTGGCTTTGCGCCGGAGGAGATGGTCAGAGCTGGCCGGAATAAGAGGAGAGAGAAAAGGGAGAGAGAGGGTGGGGCTGTTGTATCTATTGCCCACCCCCCTGCCCCTCTTCCTCTTGTGAAGAGAAAAAGGGGTATTTATAGAAGAGAGAGGAGAAGGCGGTACCGGATGGGTCAGGCGGTACTCGAGGGTAGGTGGCACCGGTGATGTTGGCGGTAGCAGGCGCTGGCAGTAAGAGAGAGGAGGAGGCGGTAGTGATGGGTTGAGGAGAGGGAGCGAGATGGTGGCGATAGTGAGGAGAGAGAGACGGTGGCGGTAGTGAGGAGAGAAAGAGATGGTGGCGGTATTGAGGAAGGAGAGACAGACAGTGGCGACAGTGAGGAAGGGGAGAGAGAAAGAAGGTGGCGTGAGGAAGGGAGCAAAGAAGGAGAGAGAGAGAGCACGTGGGAGAGAGAGAGAAAAGAAAAGAAAATTAAATTATATTTAATTTTCGTTGTTATCTCGTTATCCTATTTTAATATTACCCTGGTTATTTTTATCCTCTACATATATAAAGTACTTTTACATAATTTTTAATATTGTAGATATTTGATAATAGAGTCGGTTCCCAAAATAATGCTAAAAAATAAAAAAATTAAAAACATAATGCTGAAAAAAAATATTTCCAAATCTACTGTTGAACCGCGTTTACAAAACGCGTTTAAATTTCAATAAAACCGGATCAAAATAATACGGTTTATTTAAGTACAAACCGCGTTTAGTAAACGCGGTTCACTTCAACATAAACCGCATCTACTAAATGCGGTTTATACATGAACCACGTCTACTAAATGCGGTTTACCCATGAACCGAGTTTATAAAATGCGGTTTAACACCAGGAATCCAAAATCTCCTTTATTTTCACTTATACTTACCATTATGCCGCAATTCTTCACTTTTTTGTTAGCTTATAGTTTTTATTATGCCACAATTTGTGATGATTATCATATTGATCCCATAATGGTAAGCTCCAACATTATAAGTGGAGGTCAAATAACTCCAATAATAGTACTTGAAAGATCTCTAGTGTATAAGCAAAAGAAAGGAGGAGGCGAACGACGTGACTGGTGGTGGGTTAACGAGAAAGAGGCAGAGAGACGGTGAGAGCAGCTGAGAGAGCACGCGTGAATGAATGGGTAGGGGTTTTTTTTAGATAAACCTAGTAAACAGGGTCCAGAAGACGCGGTTATAACAATTATAAACCGCGTCTACATAACGCGGTTTTGTGTTTAATAAAACGCGTCTTCGTGACGCGGTTTAGTTAATATAACCGCGTTATTAAAACGCGGTTTATACAGTTGTTATACGCGGTTTATGGACGCGGTTTATTAAAGCCGCGTTTTATAAACGCGGTTCAACAATAGATTTGGAAATATTATTTTTTCAGCATTATTTTTTTAATTGTTTAATTTTTTAGCATTATTTTGGGAACCGACTCTTGATAATATCTAATAGTGTCTATAAAAATTGCACTCCAAAAATAACCAATATTTACAATAGCACACTATTTTTGTATTTTATTATGAATATTGAGATTAATATTAATAGTAAATTACTATGCATTTGGTAAACAACAACAACAACAACATACCCAGTGCCCCAAGGGCTCTCGAATTTTAAGGTCTTCCCCTTCAACTGAGTGTTGGGAAAAGCATAAAAATTTTGTTGAAAAATAATCTCTGATGCCGACTACTGGGTTCACAGTTCTCAACTATGGTCGCAACAATAGGCACCTATTAGAGCACTTAGAGTAGGAGACTCTTCTCTTTACCTAAGCCCCCGGTCGGAGAGTCACGCTTCGTGACACCTCACGTGCGAGAGTTCCCGGGAATTAGTTTATCTCTATAAACCCTTTGCCCTAATACCGGTTGTTTGGATGAATTTCAAAAATTCTCCCTAAAGATTACGCAGCGGAATAGGTTTAGAATTCATAACTCTAAACCTAGGGTTGATTTAAAATTCCCAATTTTAAATCTAGTGACTTAAATTCATAATTTAAATCATTAGATCTAAATTCTTAATTTAGATCGGCAAGCCTTTTACTCTAACACATTCATAACAATACATAAACTTAAATAGGTATAATAACGAATACTGTAAATAAATAGAAAAGCGAAACTAAAAGAAAAATGAAAGAAAAACATACCTGGAATTGCTCCAATAAAAAGAAAACCAGAAAAAGAATAATATTCTTCAAAATCGATACCCCGAGACCTTCTACGCAATAACCTCGAACTGCCCGGAGGGTGGGCTCCAAAAAATATTAAACTGAATCTCGAAAACAATTTCAGAAACCCTAAAGAATTATTTTTAACTCTAATACCAAACCTCGGAATAAACCCCTCTATTTATAGAAATATTTCGGAGCGAAAAAACAAAAAATTTCGATGTGGGACGCGCAAATTAAATTCCAGTTTTAAGTTCAAAACCAGCATAAAACGCCGCATTTTGTAACAGTGAGAATCGCATCCTCATCCAGTCACCGCGTGCCACGTGTCGGCACATGATTCGTCCCTGCGTGTTAACACGGATAGCCCTGCTGGGCATGCGCGCTGGTTGGTCGGATCCGATATACGTGGACCGCACTGTGCAGGCCTTTAAAACGAGTTTTTTTTTTTTTTTTTTTTTTTTGCTTTGTTCCTCACATGTAAAAATTCATCTTATGAATTTTAATTTTTTTTAAATTATTTTATTTTATCATTTTTAAATTTTATTCATCTTATAAATAATATTTGGCAAAATTAATTTACCCATCGTATGGATAAATAATTTATCTCATAAATTTTTTAATATTTTTATAATGGCAATAAAATACAGAGGCTTGCGTAAGGACCCAGGGGATAATTTAAATCTAACTCCAAACACGTTAAATTAAATCATCTCATGATATTAATTTAATTACCATTTAATGGGACTTAATTCCGCTAGATAAATCTCACTGCACTCTAGACTTAAATTATTTATTCGATATCTCCCTAATATACTGTATTGATGATAACAACCCCTCCACGAGATGTCCATGACAAAGGATAAATATAACCACTGCCATTATCCTTCTCACAGCTTTTCCATTAGTTACCGACTCGCCCTTCACTGAATAATTCATTTATACTTGAACATGTTCACAGTCTAAATTCCAAATATCAAACACTTGGAATACTTTGGCCAAAGTTTCCGAACTATTCAAACATTTGCGAATCAACTAAGGGGACATCTGTATCTCATAAAAGACTGTAGATTCCCTATTGAATACCCTGATCCTTGTCGTACTTCACGCCGCTACCCAGTGTACGTGAGATTTCAGTCATTCGTTTTAGACCTTACTTATAGTACACCAAAGTAACTAACATTCCATGCACAAGTCCAGAATACCCTCAGGATTTAGAGTCGTCGTTCAAACAGTACAATGCGAATCACTCATCTCCGATAGTAGTCTAGAAATAAGTAACCCACATGGTCTAACTCAGTGTGTCATACACACTAACCTAACACTTTTGGAGCTCCATCCACATGACCAAGACAAGCCATCTAAAGTGTCACATTATAGTCTTAACATACAAGTGGTCCAGACTTGTCTTCGACTACGAGTCTTTCAAACAACAATCCATATCATTTGTTCCAAGCCTATCTGTGGCTTGGTCTCATAAACCACTTAGAACAAACATGTAAATTGTTGTCTGAGGACTACACCCATCTCATGGATGCCTCTTGAAAGAAAATCACATGCAGTATAAATGCTCAAATATACAAATTTAACTAGGAAACGACTGAAACTTCAATTTTATTTATTAATTAAAATAATATATCCAGAATAAATCTGGATTTCAGAACACTGTTCCTAACAATCTCCCACTTGTCCTAAATCCAATTTATGACAAAGTCTATACTCACCCCTTTTAAGTTTGAACCAGAAATCTACATAGCCTAACCGTTAGCGAGCAGAATCACTCTATTGTGAAGTTAGCAATATAATACTGCTTGACATTCCTCCACTAATGGCTCCCACTCCAAGGATAAAGACATACTTAGACGTCAAACGTCTATCATATTAATCTGACTGGAAGTTTTAAATTAGTATAACCAACTGGAACCAGCTCACCACCTTGAAAGATCAACATAGGATCCCTAGTTCTTCTCAAGAGCTAGAGAAAATATTTTACTGCCACTTAGCCTATTGCACCCAAATTAGACCAACACCTGCATACTATCCCATAGCATGGCAGACATCAAGTTTCGTGCACAACATGGCATACCTGAGGCTCCCACTGCCAAAGCATATGGAATATTCCTCAATTGATCCTCCTATCGAGGTGTCCTAGAACACTGCTCAAAAAGAGAAGCGGGACTCCATGCTATACCTTGACAACATCTTGTCAATATAATTGGCTAAAGAAAAATCCAACATCTTACTCTTACGACCTCGCAGAAGCTTAATCCCAAGACTAGAGCTGGCTTCTCCTATATCTTTCACAGTGAGCTATTATGACAACCAAATCTTTACAGCTAACGACACCCCTACATCATTCTCAATGAGTAGTATATCGTTGACATACAATACTAAGAAAGTCACTACTTTCTCTTAATGTCGGTTGTACACGCATGATTTGAGCAACCGATTGTACAAAACTAGAACACTCTACTGCTTCATTGTGTCTAAAAGGATCAGATTCAATGCCACGGTCAACCACTAAGGCTTCCGCTATGAACCTGTCAGGTGTCCTGACAATCCTCCCACTACACCTAAGCCCTCGTGTACCTGAAACATTCTTGTTCCTATTAGTAGGCGCATCTAATGCTCCCACTATTACTTATGTTGTGCATAGCTGTTCAGAATTATAGTCATTTTCTTTTAATACTATTTTATTTTCGATTTTGTAGCTTACTTGCAAAATCCTTCTCTAAGTATTTTGCATTATACTTACAAAAGACCTTTTAAATCAAAACTGTAGAAAAAACCGTCCTTGTTCCTTTTATTTGTAACACTATTCTGCTACAGTCTAACCGGAGCAGAAAGCTGGGATCTCATCTCATTTTGTAGTTTGAAAATCCAAAAACTCACCCCAAAAATACTCACTACCTCGATCTAATCGAAGTGACTTAATTTGTTTACGTAATTACTTTTCAACATCAGCTTTGTACTATTTAAACTTTTCAAAAAAGTCCGATTAATGTCTGATTAGGTAAACATATCCATGCCTTGAGTAATCATCACTAAACGTGAATAAGTACTCATACCACCTCTTGCCTGAACACGTATTGGTCCACATACATCTATGTGAACCAGCTCAAGCAAGCCACCAACCCTGTTGCCTTTACTCTTAAAGACAGACTTGGTCATATTTCATTCTATGCAGAATTCGCAAACTGGTAATGACTTCAAGTTCAAAACTCTATTGGTCCATCTTTCACCAGTCTTTGGATCTTGTTCGAATTAGTGTGGCCTAAACATTGGTGCCATGTGTAGGCTATATCACATTCAGGGTGTTTTCTTTTAGAAGATTGAACAAGTCAACTTACGTTAAATTCATTTAAACAATTACCATAGGTTTGATAAGGAAATATCATGAATAAACAATTTATTCAAGTATATGTGTAAATAAACAACTTATTTATCATATTAAAATTTTCAATATCAAAACTAACTGAGTAACAATTATTCATAAAAAGAGATACAGAAATCAAATTCTTGTGCAGACTAGCTACAAACAAACAATCCTTTTAAAAATAAAACTCTATCACTAAAGTCTAAGCTAACATCTCCTACACTTAAGACCACTATTATTGTACTGTCCCTGACCATCAGGTACAACATCCGTCGTGTAGCCTTTAGGCTAGCTTGAGCTCCTGTAACATATTACAGATATGGTCAGTTGAACCTGAGTCCACCCACCAGGAAACTGGTGGACTCTCAACTGCGCATTACTCAATCTAAGTGAGATATCAATGTACCTTCACCAGATGGCTTAGCAGTCTTTATAGGAAAAGTAGCTATGTACTTAGTGTAGTTTATTTTCCCGTGGCCTCGTTTTTTCTTACAAAAGAAGCACTTTTCTTTTGTTGACTTCCATATGGACTTGGTTGCTACAATAACAACCTTGCCCTTTCCTTTCTTTCTAGTAGGTCCCTTGTGAGTAATAATCAAGTCTAACTTGCTTTTCAAGGCAAAGTAATTTGGTTCAGTGAGTACATTATGTATTTAAAAAACAAGCAAAGTTCGCCAGCCCTATCCATATAAAATATTGTAAATACAAACATATGTGTAATTGTCAAACAAAAGTCATGTATAATGCAGTAATATATATATTCTTTCAATTTCGCGTACACAATAAGTCAGATATCCACCAAACTGTACTATCATGCATACAATGATGACCCAAACACACCACTCCTTACTCCCCGGCAGCGGGGTCGCACTAAGCTAGTTCAGGTGAGAACTATTCTCAATTAACCTGTTTTTCTTGTAACTCTTACTAAACATAATTAACTCACCGCTTTACCTTAGTCTCTAACATGACACAATAGAGCTCCTCGGGGAGGCTAATGCATCATGCTAGTCAAGTGTAAACAATTATCTAAACCTCCATACAAATACACGAAATACTCCACGGCAGCGTGGTCGCATCGCTTCTCTGCACTTTGGTCTATCCTAAAGAAGTCTAACCCTGTAATCTGCAAACCGACATCCTCCGCAGGGAGGTCTATCGATCTACTATACTGCTAGACTGGTAATGGAGACGGTGAGGTTACAACAATTGAAAACTCGCTCCCACTTGATTTTTATAGCCAGTGATTTTTAATTAACTTGCATTTACAACCTGGATTATTTTATAATCCCCTTTAGAATCTCATTCTAAGATCAACCAAAATTAACTAATTAATTCATTCAAAAATACCATCATTTTCAAGCACAGATTATCTCATAATCTCGCATTAGAAATCTCATTCTAAAATTCAATCAATTAATTAATTAATTTTAATTAAAACAATATCAATATTTAATTCAGATTATCGCATAATCTACTTTTCAAAATTTAATTTCAAAATCAAATTAAAGTAATTTTAAAAACAGTAGCGATTTGTGTTTAGACTATCCCATAGTCTATTTTAGAATCTTATTCTAAAGTTAAACAAGCTTGGACTATCCAATAGTCTAGTTTAGAATCTTATTCTAAAATTTAATTAACAAAATTTAACTTTTATTTTAAAATAAAGTTTAACTTAGACTATCTTATGGTCTATTTCAAAATCTTATTCTAAAATAATTTCAAATAACTTTTATTTAAAATACACTGAGTTACAGCTTAAATTACCACATAATTTAATTTAGAATCTCATTCTAAAAAAGAAATTAGTTAATAAAATAATTAACTTAATTATTATATAAATCAGTCTTGACGTCTTTACGTCCCAAAATAAAAGAAAAAAAATTTGTTTTTTTTACTGTTGTTGATGTCAGTGTCAGCCTGACATGGACAAAATGCGTCAGAATTTTTTTTTTAATATAAAATATTTAATTTTAAAATAAATTGAATTTAATCACATTAAATCAATTTTATCCGATTTCGTATAAAATAATTAAATCTAATCCTATTAGATCAACTTTATCCAATATATATAAAAAATTTAAATCTAATCTTATTAGAACAATTTTATCTAATATATATAAAAAATATTTAAATCTAATCTTATTAGATCAATTTTATCTGATTTCGTAAATCATGGCAGAGAACGTATAATCTTATTATACGAACAACACAATAGCAAATTTATAGGTTATTCCGAATTAACGATTAATTCATTAACGATTTAAACAATTTAAATCGTTATTAAAAATAACCTAGTTAACTATTAAATCTTTTAACCAATTTAAACAATTTAAATACTTTAAATAATCTAGTTAACTATTAGTTACTTTAATGATTCGAACAATTTAAATCACAAATACAAATAATAATCTGAATTAACTATTAATTCTTTATTGATATAAACAATTTAAATCAAATCGTCAAATTATACTTACTTTCCTTCTTCGTAAAATCTCTATTTTATTAAATTGCAAATCTATTTATTTCGATTTTATTATACCTAATCATGTATATTATGAATGTAATCAGAGGCTGGCTCTGATACCAATTATTGGGAAAAGCATAAAAATTTTGTTGAAAAATAAACTCTGATGCCGACTATTGGGTTCACAGTTCTCAACTATGGTCACAACAATAGGCACCTATTAGAGCACTTAGAGTAGGAGACTGTTCTCCTTACCTAAGCCCCCGGTCGGAGAGTCACGCTTCGTGACATCTCACGTGCGAGAGTTCCCGGGAATTGGTTTATCTCTATAAACCCTTTACCCTAACACCGATTGTTGGGATAAATTTCAAAAATTCTCCCTAAAGATTACGCAGCGGAACTGGTTTAGAATTCATAACTCTAAACCTAGGGTTGATTTAAAATTCCTAATTTTAAATCTACTGACTTAAATTCATAATTTAAATCATCAGATCTAAATTCTTAATTTAGATCTGCAAGCCTTTTACTCTAATACATTCATAACAATACATAAACTTAAGTAGGTATAATAACGAATGTTGTAAATAAATAGAAAAGCGAAACTAAAAGAAAAATGAAAGAAAATCATACCTGGAATTGCTCCAATTAAAAAAAAAAACTAGAAAAAGAATAATATTCTTCAAAACCGATACCCCGAGACCTTCTACGCAATAACCTCGCACTGACCGGAGGGTGGGCTCCGAAAAATATTAAACTGAATCTCCGAAATAATTTCAGAAACCCTAAAGAATTATTTTTAACTCTAATACCAAACCTCGGAATAAGCCCATCTATTTATAGAAATATTTCGGAGCGAAAAAACAAAAAATTTCGATGTGGGACGCAAATTAAATTCCAGTTTTAAGTTCAAAAACGCAGCGTTTAATTCAAAACCAACATAAAACGCCGCGTTTTGTAACAGTGAGAACCGCATCCTCATCCAGTCACCGCGTGCCACGTGTCGGCACATGATTCGTCCCCGCGTGTTAACGCAGATAGCCCTGCTTTGTCCGGATCCGATATACGTGGATCGCACTGTGCAGGCCTTTAAAACGATTTTTTTTTTTTTTTTTTTTTTTGGCTTTGTTCCTCACATGTAAAACTTCATCTTATGAATTTTAATTTTTTTTTAAATTATTTTATTTTATAATTTTTAAATTTTATTCATCTCATGAATAATGTTTGGCAAAACTAATTTACCCGTCGTATGGATAAATAATTCATCTCATAAATTCTTTAATATTTTTATAATGGCAATAAAATACAGAGACTTGCGTAGGGACCCCGGGGACAATTTAAATCTAGCACCAAACAGGCTAAATTAAATCATCTCATGATATTAATTTAATTACCATTTAATAAGACTTAATTCCACTAAATAAATCTCACTGCACTCCAGACTTAAATTATTTATTCGATATCTCCCTAATATACTGTATTGATGACAACAACCCCTCCACGAGATGTCCATGACAAAGAATAAATATAACCACTACCATTATCCTTCTCACAGCTTCTCCATTAGTTACCGACTCGCCCTTCACTGAATAATTCATTTATACTTGAACATATTCACAGTATAAATTCCAAATTTCAAACACTTGGAATACTTTGGCCAAAGTTTTCGAACTATTCAAACATTTGCGAATCAACTAAAGGGACATCTGTATCTCATAAAAGACTATAGATTCCCTATTGAACACCCTGATCCTTGTCGCACTTCATGCCGCTACCCAGTGTACGTGGGATTTCAGTCATTCGTTTTAGACCTTACTTATAGTACACCAAAGTAACTAACATTCCATGCCCAAGTCCAGAACACCCTCAGGATTTAGAGTCGTCGTTCAAACAGTACAATGCGAATCACGCATCTCTGATAGTAGTCTAGAAATAAGTAACCCACATGGTCCAGCTCCGTGTGTCATACACACTAACCTAACACTTTTGGATCTCCATCCACATGACCAAGACAAGCCATCTAAAGTGTCACGTTATAGTCTTAACATACAAGTGGTCCAGACTTGTCTTCGACTACGAGTCTTTCAAACAACAATCCATATCATTTGTTCCAAGTCTATCTGTGGCTTAGTCTCATAAACCACTTAGAACAAACATGTAAATTGTAGTCTAAGGACTACACCCATCTCATGGATGCCTCTCGAAAGAAAATCACATGCAGTATAAATGCTCAAATACACAAATTTAACTAGGAAACTACTGGAACTTCAATTTTATTTATTAATTAAAATAATATATCCGGAATAAATCTGGATTTCAGGACACTGTTCCTAACACTGAGCACAATCTTGCATTGACCTCCATCGGGGTTGAGATTGGCTTGCAATCAAGTATCTCGAATTTCTCCAGAAGATCCCGAGCATACTTCTGTTGACATAGGAATATCCCAGCCTCGGTGCGCTCTACCTCGAGATCAAGAAAATGTTTCAACTCACCCAGCTCTTTCATTTGGAACCGTACAGAGAGATTTATTCGAGTCTGGTAAATTTCTTCTTCATCATCTACGGTGATGATCAAGTCATCCGCATATACAAGTACTACTGATAGCTTGTTATCTTGTGCCTTCACAAACAGGCTTGAATCTACTGGTGCCACTGAATATCAACTTTGTACCAAAAATTCAGCAAATTTCTCGCACCATGCTATGGGTTCTTACTTTAACCCATAGAGTGCCTTCCTCAACTCGCAAACATGGTTCGGTTGTGCCTCTGACTCAAACCCTTGTGGCTGTTCCATATAAATTTCATGATCCAGTTTCAGTGTAAGAAAGCATTCTTAACATCCATCTGCCACAATTTCTAAGATCTGCATGCTGCAAATGCTAGAAGGACGTATGTTAGTAATCTTGCCACCGGACTGAAAGTCTCCTCATAGTCTAAGCCATGCTTTTGTGAGAACCCCCGTGCCACTAGATGATCCTTGTATCTCTTAATTGAGCCATTTGGCCGGGACTTGAGTTTGTAAACCCATTTGCAAGAGAGAGGTTTTACGCTTTCTGGCTTCGGCACTAACTCCCATGTTTCATTTTGCTTGAGTCCCAAGATTTCTTCTTCCATTGCCTTCCTCCATTGTTGGCAGTGAACTGCCTCTTGAAATGTGCTTGGCTGTTGTACACCAGCATCTTCAACTAAGGCTGCATTGGCATATTTCGAATTTGGCTTTCGTTGTGTTGACCTCTTCAATTGAGGCTTAGAGACCGCTTCTTCAAGAGACTCTTCAATCTGACTTAGTCTCTCCTCCTCAAGAGACAATTGTCAAACTCCTATTTTCCATGGACTCCTTCTTGATGACCTGTCAGTCCTAATATTTACATCTGCAAAGGAATCCACTGTCTCGACCGCCAGTGCAGTAGTTTGGATTCTATCGGCTTCTGGTTTTTCCAATCGAACGTATAGTTTTTCCTCCATCTCCCTTGAATCAAGCACTATTGTCACTTGCGGAGACCATCATGATGAGGCTTCATCAAATATCACATTTCGTGAGATGTAGCAGCGATTGGTTGTTGGATCTCAACATTTCCACCCTTTTCGTTGGGTGTCATATCTAACAAATATGCACCGTATTGCCTTTTTGTCAAATCTGCTGCAGAGATGGCTAGGCACAAATACATAACATACACAGCCAAGCACGCGAAAGTGACTTGCCATAAGCATCCTTTTCCGCAATTTCTCATAAGATGAGATAAACCCCAGTGTTTCTTGAGGTAGCCTGTTGATGACATGAGTTGTAGTCTTCACACACTTAGCCCCAAAGCGAGCTGGTACACTCTTTCCATGTAACATGCTTCTGCACATCTATAGCACGTGATGATTCTTTCTCTTAGCAACACCTTTTTGTTGTGGCGTGTTTGGGCATGTTAATTGTATTATGATCTTACTGATGTGAAGATACTAGGAAAACTCCACGGACGTGTATTCTCCCCCATTATCAGTGCGTAGGTATTGAACCTTGCGACCAACCTCTTTCTCCGCTATCTCCTTAAATTCTTTAAACTTGGATAATGCCTCGGATTTTTCTTTCATGAAATATACCCAGACATATCTACTGAAATCGTCATTGAAGGTGATCATGTACCAGAATCCACTGATTGATGGTTGTTTAACTGGTCCAAACACTTCCAAGTGCATTAGCTCTAATGGTGCCTTGGCTCTGAATTTGGACTCTATGTATGGAAACTGGTGTGCTTTGTCGTATTGACATCCTGCACATACTATGTTATCCCGAATGTCTAAATTTGGAAGCCCCTTCATCATATATTTATTCATCATTACCTTTAGGTTATGGTAACGTACATGCCCAAGCCTTGCATGCCAAAGATCGACAGTTTCATTTCTCCTCGTCTTGTCCACGTACGCTGCTTGTGCAGACATTACGTAGGTCGACTCTAACTTCTATCCTTCCATGATTGGTGTACTCGAAGGTTTGAAACTACTACATACTTTCACGTCTTTGGGTCCGAACACCACATAGTTGCCGGTGGAGGTGAGTTGCGATACTGATAATAAATTCTTTATCATGCCTGGCACAAGAAACACATGATCGAGCTTCACCTGGTGTGGGCTAAAGAGAGGGACGATCACTGCTTTCCCAATATGTGTGATAGGCCGCTGACAATTATTTGCAGTTATCACAGCACGTTCTCCCTTTTACTCAAACATGCCTTCGAGCTTCCCTTCATCCCCTGTCATATGGTTAGAGCAACCAGAGTCCATGATCCAACCATCTTGATAGTTGATATATTGATCGTTTACTGTTCCGAGTGCAATCTCCTCAACTAGCTTGTTAATACAAGTCAGTGCACACTCTTCGTCCAAAAAAGATCTCGACTCTTGCTTATTACCTGAATTATGCTCATCTATAGCAATGGATGCTTGAAAGTTCCACTCTTCTTCACTCTCATTTTGGTGAGTCGTTGCAGCGTTTCCTTCATCGCGTTTGTGCCAACAGTCACTAGCATAGTGGCTTTTCTTGCCACATATGTAGCATCGATCTTCTTGTTGGCAAAATTTCTTCTCCTCCTTCACGTCTCCTTGACCTTGGCGAGCTCCCCCTCACTGTGGATGTTGACCTTGACTTTGTCCTCCATGCTGCCTTCTTTGCAGGTACCCCCTTTTCATTTCATCTTTATCGTTGTATTTGGACACACCCTTATTTCGCTGGTTAGACCCTCTTTTGGTATATAATACCTTTTCTTCATCTTTTATTGAGACTCCAGACATTTGTCTGTCTAGATCTTCGTGGTTGGCCAAGATATTTTCCAACTCTGTTAGAGTTTCCTCCTTGGCCCAACATCGTGTAACGGTGACAAGACCATTATATTTAGGGTCTAATCCATGAATGATTACTCTTTTCATTAGTGTTTCACTTATTTTATTTTCTAGATCTAATTTTGAAACTTCTTCACATATGGATTTAACTTTAGTAAAATATTGACTCAACCTCATATTATTTTGGGTGATCGAGAGGAGATCATTTTCCAGTCGTTAAAATTGAGCATCACTCTTTCTCGAGAATAGTGCCTCCAAGGTGTCCCATGCCTCCTTAGGTGTCTTAGCATTCTTAACACGTTGTAAAAAAATCATCCTCTACTATTACCTAGAGGGCATACATGGCCTTGCCAGCTTTTACCTTCCATTTTTTCAAGGCCGCTGCTTCGGTTAGTGGTGTACTATCATTTCCACCAACAACTTTCCACAGATCTTGGCCTTCTAAATAATACCTTATACGGATGCTCCAATTATTATAATTAGAAGAGTTAAGTTTTTCAATGCCACTTATCGAGTTGCCGAATTCTGCCATGTGAACTTGGTAATGCCGAGCACTTCACCAAGTAAGCCTGGTTCCCGACCAATAAGCTTCACAGTCCCTGACTGTAGAGCAGCGAAGTCTCCTTGTAGCTTGGTCCCTGACTGTAGTTGAAGTGGTAGAGTCTGCTTAGAGCAAAGCCATTTTTATGGCTTGGCCCCTGATAGTAGACAGCGGGGGAGTCAACCTTATAATGAAGCTGACTTATAGTTCGATCCCTGAGCGACTGGCTCTGATACCATTTGTAAAGATTGAGACCCGAAGTGGTACACTAAAATTGAGTTAAGAGAATTTCTATATAACAAGAAAAATATATTATACTCAAAAATATACAAACACTAATTTTTGGGGGGGCCAATTTATACATACACATATACACTCACTCACTTTTTTAATAGGCATTCATACACACACACTTTACATTATATACTCCACACACTTTACATCACATATTGATTTGTTTGCTCACTCACTTGCTAAATCCAGAGGGCTTTAGTGCCCTTTTATAATTGTTGTATGTCGGTGGGATTCTCCACCGACTTAATTTTTTTAATTATTTTTATTTTCTAGAATGTCCCACAATATTTAATAATTTCTTCCCCCTCCCCCCAATTCTTAAGTGTTTCCAGAAATGTCAAGGCAAATATTTAATTATTTTAACAATTTTATTTACTTTACAAAATTCTTCTAGAAAAATGTAAAGAGAGAGGTGAAGCCAGTGACTTTCACAAAGGTGCCCATATATAGAAGATAGGGAAAAGCACAATTACATAAACTAACATTGACTATTAGTAACCCTAGGGGTAGAAGGGAAAACATTTCGAGATATGAAAAGGGAT
This sequence comes from Simmondsia chinensis, assembly GCA_018398585.1. Classification (NCBI taxonomy): domain Eukaryota; kingdom Viridiplantae; phylum Streptophyta; class Magnoliopsida; order Caryophyllales; family Simmondsiaceae; genus Simmondsia; species Simmondsia chinensis. Next base: position 25,461,299 of record JAGTTD010000011.1, read on the forward strand.
ATGATGTTGGCATTATGAGGTCATTTCTAATACGCCCGTTCAATCTGAACGGGGTGGACACACGTGAAGATTGGTTTTGTGGTAGAGGAACCGATCAATGGGGACGCATATGGTGAAGATATCAGCAACTTGTTTTGCTGTAGGCATGTATCGAACCTAGAGGTCTCCTTTGAGAACTTTCTCTCGTACATAGAGAAAATCAACATCTACATGTTTAGTGTGATCATTAGAGAAAGGGTTAGCAACTAGGTATGAAGCTGAGGAATTGTCATAGTATACAATGATGGGTCCCAAGTGGCACAATTCAAGGTCTCGCATGAGGTAGCGAATCTAATCACTTTCAGCAACAGCTTGGCAACCGCACGATATTCAGATTCAGTGGTTGACTTGGAGACAGTGACCTACTTTTTAGCTCTCCAGGAGATGGGGTTTGGTCCTAGGAAGACTGCATAGTCTATAGTGGAGAGTCAAGTGTCAAGACAACCACCCCAATTAACATTAGCAAAAAAAACAACACTGTTGCAAGAATGGGGAAGGATCGTGAAACCATGGTCAGGAGTTCTTTTGAGCTAGCGAACGATGCGTTTGACAACCTGTCAGTGACTGGTCTTCAGACAATGCATAAACTGGGAGACAAGGTTAATTGCATAACAAATATCATGTCCAGTTATTGTTAAATAATGGAGATCACCCATAGCACTTTTGTATTTAGTTGAATCTGCAAGTAGTGCCCCTTCATTTAGTGTTAGGTGTGTTCAGTGGGTGGGGGGGTTTGATTTGCATCATGCATGTCAAATCGTATTAGGAGATCAGTGGTGTGCTTGTGTTATGAGAGGAAAAGTCCTTTCGAATCATGCTTGGCCTCTATGCGTAAGAAGCAGTGTAATGGGCTAAGGTCCTTCATGGCAAATTGAGAGGAAAGGGTTCTTTTTCTTTTTCTTTTTTTTTGGTAAGTCAGCGAAATATATAGATGAAAAGAAAATTAGTACAAGCTACAAGGAGCATACCCCAGGATAGGGCCGAAGCCTACAAATATGAAACATCGTCAAAGAAGGTCCAGACAAAGTCCACACAAAAAGCACCCAAAGTACAACTAAGGGAACAAAGAAGAAACTAAATCTCAAAACCCCAGTGCCGAAGCAAGGAGGTGTGACGATGAGCTCCTCTGAACGAAGAAGCAGCAAGCAAGCGGCTCCTGACCAAACCCGTAATCTCCTCTCGTCCGGCCGCCACTGATCTGGATTGAGAACGCTGAACCCGAAGGTTGCGCTCGTACCAGATAGTATACACAGTCGCAGAGAGGCAGAGTCGAGCAATGATACTGCCAATCTCTCGCCCCCTGAGGTGCTGAGCAGCCTAAGTGACAAGAGCGTCCCAAGGAAGGGTAGGCCAAGTGATAGATGTACTCGAAGTGACGAAGCTCCAGACCGAGGCGAAAAAGGAATAGGCAAAGAAAAGATGCTCATGAGTCTCGTCAGCAGAACCGCAGAACAAAAACACTCTGAACCTCTAGTGCTCCGAAACGCCGAAGTCGGTCCCGGGTCCAAAGTCGCAGCCGAGAAGCAAGCCAGAGAATGAAGGAGTGCCTAGGTATATGCATCTGAAACCACATAAGGTGATGAATGGTATCCTCCTCTCTCCTACTTTGCAACATCTCCCAAGCGGACTTGGTGGTGAAGTTCCCTGAGGGGTCACCCAACCACCGGATGGAGTCCACTGCACCAGCCTGGGGGCTAAAATCAATCGTATCCCGGATGGGTCGAAGCTCCAAACAACCCTGTGGAAATCTCCACTGACCACCCTCAATGGCAACCAGTAATCAGTCCAAAGGACAATGTCAAGGCCATCACCAATGACATGGTAGATCGCACCACGGCAGAGGCGGCGGACCGATAGAATCTGAAGCCAGCACCAAGAAGCAGAACTCGTCGCCCGAATAGTCCAGAAGCTCCTCCCTCGAAGCCGGTTCAGATGAACCCAACGCGGCCATAATGAGGAAGGGTCAGAGAGGAGGAACCAGATATGCTTCATAATCGAAGCCTGGTTCCACTCAACAAGGCGGCGGAGCCCAAGACCACCCTTCCGCCGAGGGTAACACAGATGCCTCCAAGCGACCTTCGCCCCTCCCGGGGCCAACTAATATCCTCTCCAAAGGAACGCCGCAAGAGTCGACTCGATCTTCCTAATCATCATCTTTGGCGGCATGAAGACCGATGACCAGTAGACCTGAGTGGTGAAAAGAACGGATCGGATAAGCTGTAGATGACCAGCATACGATAGAGAGCGGGAGGTCCAGAGCTGTATACGAGAGAGAATGCGATCCAGCAGTGGCTTGCAGTCAACGTACCATAGCCGAGAATTGATAAGTGGTACCCCCAGGTAACGACTGGGCATTGCCCAAGGCTGAAACCCAGAACACCCAAAATGTCCCGCTGAGTCGCAGAGTCCACCCCTGCTAGAAAAACTGAGCTCTTTGCTGCATTTGAGGACAGCCCCGAGAGTACAGCAAAGCAGTCTAAAACCTCACGAACAACAGATACTCTACCCATATCACCCCGATAGAAGATCATCAGGTCATCGGCAAAACACAGGTGTGTCAACCCAGTACGACGGCAGCACAGATGATAGCAAAAACGTGGGTCATCGATAGCACAGCGAAGCAGCTCTCGGAGACCCTCCATAGCGATAACAAACAAATAAGGAGAGAGAGGGTCCCCCTGACATACACCTCGACTAGAGTGGAAGAACCCCTGAAGTTTGCCATTGATGGCGATGGAAAAGCGGGCTGTAGAGAGGCACTCGCAGATCCAACCAATCATGACCTCAGGAATCCCCATACTCCTCATACCAGCTAGAATGAAATCCCATCGAACAGTGTTAAAAGCCTTACGGATATCAACCTTCAGTGCACAACGAGCCGAGACCTGAAGGTGATAACCGCACATCAACTCCGGTGTCAAAAGGATGTTGTCAAAGATCCGACGACCCGAAACAAACTCTGTCTGAGCATTGCCAATCAACACGGGAAGGACACCCTTCAACCTGTTTTACAATGATCTTAGTGATACACTTATAGATCACGTTGCAACAGGAGATAGGGCAGAAGTCACCGAAGGTGGAGGGAGTCTCCACCTTAGGCACAAGACATATCCTTGTGGTGTTCAGGGCACCCAGCATGCGCCCTGAGACGAAGAAAGACTGCACAGCCCTGATCAATGCTCCTCCGACCACCTTCTAAGCCCTCTTAAAAAGAGAGAAGTGTAACCATCAGGCCCCGAGGCCCTGTCATCACCTATGGAAAAGAGAGCATCACGAACCTCAGCTGTAGAGATCGCGGAGATAAGCGGGGGAGCCTGATCCTCAAAAATGTGAGCCTCAAAAATGTCAGAAATATCCTCAGTCAGTGGACCACCCGGTTCAGTCAACAAATCCTGAAAGAAAGCAACCCCGGCACGAGAGATCAACTGCGGATCACATGCCCTCACACCATCAGAAACAACAATCGACGAGATCTGGTTCTGGGCCTGCCAATGGAGAGCAGACCGATGCAAAACCCGAGTGCTCTGATCCCCGAGCGAAAGCCACTGAATACGCGACTTCTGACGGTAGAACGCCTCCTCATCCCGACACAAAGCGGAATACTCACGAAAAAGACGGCGCTCCTCAAGACGAAGAGAAGGACTCTCAGGGTCCTCATCCAAGGCTCTCTGGCTCATGGCCCAAGCATCACGGGCCACCTCGACTCTGACCGAAATGTGACTATAATGGCGAGCGTTAAGGGCCTTCAACTCACTCTTCGGCAGCTTCAGCTTCTGAGTGAGCTGATACATCGGAGTACCCTCAACACAGGTGTCCCAGACTCGTCTAACAGTGGGAAGGAAGTCCTTGTGATCAGCCCAAAAATTGAAGAACTTGAAAGGAAGTCGCCTGGCATGACGTTCCCCAAGTCCTCGCACAACAATGGCACTATGATCCAAAACAAAATGTCGAGCAAGGATCTCGGCAGATGCGATGGGGAAATCACGGAGCCAACCCTCACTAACAAGGCACCTGTCAAGCCGCTTGAGAATCAAGCGGTCATCCTCAGCCCCATTGGACCACGTAAAATGAAGACCCGAAGAGGAGCTGGGCGTGAGCTCAGCCTCAGTAACACACTCCTGGAAGTCATCCATGTGACCCGGCCAACCCTCTTGGACGCCGCATCGATCAGAGAGACTAAGGATGGCGTTGAAATCCCCAAGTAGGATCCAAGGCTCACCCAAGAGACTCAAGCTAGTGCCTCGAATATAGTCCCATAAAGCCCAGCGAGGACCCGGCTCATTAATGCCGTAAACAAAAGAAGCGAGAAAGCTCACAGCCCCAGAAAGATCAGAGATACGACAAGTAAGGAACTGGTCCCCTCCCCGAATGAGCTCGACTATAAAGACGCCGGGATCCCAAGCAACAATAATGCGACACCAAGTAGGGCATATGCCACTAAAGAGAAAGCTCCACCCATCGGCACAACGAGCAATCACCACCTCAACATCAGAAGGTTGGGTTTTGGTCTCGACCAAACCAACGATGGATAAACGATTGGAAGAAATCCAATCACGTACAGCACGGGAAGATTGGGGATTATTAAGCCCCCTAATATTCCAACAACCAACCACCATGACGAAACAGTCAAGAGGGGGCGCAGCCCGCACGCTTGGCCGCACGAGTGAGCAGCCTCCTCGGGCCCTCTACGGCAACCTCAACACATGGTGAAGTGGAAGGGCCCGACAGACTCTCAAACCGGTTCGACGTGCCTAGACTCGGCACACCAGCCGACCGATTCAAGGAACGAACAAGAGGGGTAGCAACTCCAAGGATGCCATCCTGAGCCATCTCCACCTCAATAGGAACGAATAAGGGCGTCCAAAGTGTGTGGATGTGTGCCAGTTAGAATAATATCATCAAGATATAATAGAAGGCACGTAGTGGCGGTTGTCGTGCGGTGAAGGAAAAGGGAAGGTGTTGGCCTTAGGTGAAACTATGCTTAAGAGACAGGTGCAGAATTGTTGGAACCAAGCTCTAGGAGCCTATGTTAGACCACAGAGGGCCTTTCATAGATGACGCACATGACTCGAGAACTTGGGGTGAATGAACCCTAGAGGTTGTCGCATGTAAACCTCTTCCTGTAAATAACCATGTAAGAAAGCATCCTTAACATCAAGTTATCTGATGGCCAGGCGTTGGCGATAGCAAGTGACAAATTAAATCGAATGGTTGAGGGTTTGACGACTAGACTAAAAGTTTCTTTGTAGTCAAGATCTTCATGTTGGTGAAAGCTTTAAGCAGCCAAACAAGCTTTAAATCAATCAACAGAACCATCCGCTTTATATTTCATCCTACACTTCTAGGTGTTTTCTAATATGTTTTTGTTTGGGTCATAGGGAACAAGGTCCCAAGTGTTGTTTTAAATTAAGGCATTAAATTTGCCAGCAATGGCTTCTTGCCACTTGGGGTTCTTTATGGCTTGAGAGTAGCAGGTTGGTTCTTGAATCACAATTATAGTCGATAGAGACAGACGGTACCTAGTGCGACAAATACCGGCCTTAAGTCTAATTTGCATTGGGTGTGTTGAGGGGCACCGGAGGGGAATTATGTGAGTTGCTGTTGAGTGGAGCATCGGGTGGGCGGGTCACTATTGGTGACTTGGGAAGGGCGATTTGGTTCAGCATTCGGGTTGTGAGTTTCGGGTCTATGTTTGGACCAATAGCCTTCGGTTTAGGGTGATGGTTGACCTAGAGGGGTGGGGCTAGGGTCAACGGGAGGGGAACATATCGGGTGGCCAGATGCATGGCATACAACTGGACCACTAGGGGAACTGGTGTCGGTTTCAGCCGTCGTAGACAGGTGGGGCTCCTATCTGCCAACAGCAATAGCAACGGGTGTCGTCAATGTCTGATGGGGTTCTCCGGCAGCTAGGTGCATAGCATGCGAGTAGGCTGCCGGGGAGTAGCCGAATGGCGGCACAGTTGGATGCTGGGGATCACAAGGGGAGCTAGTCGGTTAACAGCCATCACCAGCGGTTGGTTTGGGGAAATGACGATAGGAATAGGGGTAGGGATGAGGGAAATTGTGTCAAGGCATGGGATTGACTGTAAAACGTTGACATAGGGTGAAGAAATTTTATCAAATTTTACATGACAACTTGCATAAAGTCATCCTGTTGTTGGATCAAGACATCAATAACCTTTATAATGTGCTGCGTACCCTAAGAAAACACACGGTTGGGTGCGGGTGGTGTTGCCTTTGGGAGGAGGTTGCCGAACTCCGGTAGCAGTGGTGCACCAGATGCGTCGCCATAGACAGTGGCCGGGCTGGACATGGGCAAGGGGGGTAGGGTTTGGGGGATGCCTGAGCTTATGTTTTGAGTCATTGTAGACCTCAGAGTGGAAATGACATATCGAAGATGGTGACACCGGCATCCGTTAGCCCATAGAGGGATGTGCCCGAGGTAGAGATCTCGACATAAGGATGGTCGGTCCCTGCCCTGATTTTGCTAGTCATGCGTCAAGCCGAGGAGGACACGGCATGGGGAGCGTTGGTGTTCATTGGAGGTGGGTGCTCGGCCACTGACACCCCTGGGGGTGTGGCAAGAGGGGGGGGGGGGGGGGGGGGGGGTAGGGGGTGAGGGGGAAGGGAATGGGGGGAGAGGGGGCACGGTTTATGGGGGAGGAGGGGTTAAGGTTTTGTATTGCCATATATAAAAATTTGAAGTTAAGAAAAATAAACCAAATCAAAATACAGTGCTAACAGAAAGATTAAAGAACGAAAAAAAAAATCAAAATTGTTCTTATACGTTATAAAAACACAATAATAAAAATGAGAATGTTGGAACTAAACACAAAAATATTACCAAAAAAAAAAAAAAAAACGAAATAGAAAGATATTACCAATAACTCGTGGAAATGACGAAGTACTAATAATGTAATAGTTGAGCGAGGCGCAGATCACGCTCTTTTTAAAACGGTTTCGCGCTCCTCTCGGATCTGAGGAGAGGAAAAAACCTCGTTTTATAGAGGGGAAGAGAGGAAAAGGCCAGCCAAATAAGAAATAAGAATTGGTTCTCACTCCAACCTAAATGAAGAGATGGCCTTAGTTTAGAGCTTAGTGTGGGATTAGTTTAGGGGTGACCGATTTAGCGATATAGGAGCCTCGAGCACCTGTAGGTTGCTTGTATACTCGTATACATACACACAGCATGGGTGTATGATGGCCAATTAGTGCTTCTAGGATATGTCTGATACTGGGTGCACTATCCTCTTCTCTCTCTCTTTCTATCTCTCTCTCTCTTCCGTTCTCTCTCTCTCTCTCTCTCTCTCTCGCTACTCCCTAGACGCTCTATTCTCTTTATTTGCTTGCGTTGTGTTGCACATAGGATCTTCCCCCCTGCATGTGGTTGTTCTTGTTGTTGTTGGCTGTTTGTTTGGTGGTCTATTTTTTATTTTTTATTTTTTTTTTTGCTATGCTCCTTACTCCCTTGCGTACATACATAGTTACATGCTTACATGCCTATCCGAATATTTGATTATATGCCTACATGCTTACATGTTTCGCATGATTTCTATGCTTACATGCTCCATATTGGCTTTTATAAAAATCTTTTTCAAGGTTGGGGGTCCTTGGAAACAGTCTCTCGTCAAAGTCTCATCCTGATGGGGTAAGGCTGCGTACATCCTACCCCTCCTAGACCCTGCGCAAGCGAGAGCCCTTGAGGCACTAGAACTATTGTTGTTATTGTGGTTGTTGTTGTTGTACTCAAAACTACGTGGAAGCTTGATTTGCAAAGGTTGAACACCCAAGCAATGGACGGAAAATCATGAACTATCTTCTTTGACCCGATCAGCAGCTACGCACCATACCAACTAGACACAAAGAAAACACCAAAAAAAACAAACAAACAAAATTATCTTAAAAACATTTATCGACCATAATCACAATCAACACGAAATGAATCATAATTGAAAGGTTAATCAAATGGACGTTCATATTACTCTTCTACTTATAACTAAGGGTGTTCAAATATCGGTCTGGACCGAAAAACCGGACCTAACTGGTTATTGGGTCCAAGACCGGACAGGACCGATTCAATTTTGGTCCAATCCTCGGTCCTCAAGTTGACCTAATTTCGAATTTTGGGTTTCGGTCCGGTCCGGTCTAAACCCAAAAAACCAGAGACCGGACCGAAAACCCAAATAATGTTGTTGGGACTCCGATATATTTTATTAGATTATAAGAAATCTATTTTAGACTAATAACATTTGGGCTCAAAATTAGTTTAAAATAGCCCGTAAACACCTATTTAAATTATCTTATTTGCTTTAATGATAACTATTGCATTTTTTATATTGCTACAACTTATATGCATAATTATTTTAAGTTAATTTAAGAAGAATTTCGTTGGTTATTATTGAAGAATCAAGAAATATGAGAATCAAATTAAAGGGGCCACATTGTCGAGATCGAGTTTAGTAAATATAAGTTGTCATGATGAGTCATGATATTTGTGTGTGATCATGTGTATTTGTATATTTTCTATTATTTCTATTTTTTTATTTTTTATGTTTGTCCTATTAGTTACCTTTAAAGTTGACCAAATTTGACAAAATGTGCTAAATTTAACAAATATTAAAAAATAAAGAAATGATAATCGATCCAAATCGGTCTGGTCCAGTCCGATCTTCGGTCTTCAAAAGAGGCCAATTTCGGTCTTCAGTCCGGTCCAGTCTGATCCGATCCTGTCTGGGTTTGGACCGATGAACACTTCTACTTATAGCTAGGTCAAATTTATAACATCAACTCACGTTTGCTGTCCTCATTGCATCAACGCGATTAATTTATTGTGTACAATATATATTTAGACAAGCACCAATTGAAAACATTTGAATTATAATGTTGAAAGGAAAAGAACATACCCAGTGCCTTAAGGGCTCCCGCCTACGTAGGGTCTGGGGGGACGGATGTACGCAGCCTTCCCCCTTCAGGGTGTTAACTTAAAGAGACGTTGTTTCCTAATGCCCCCAACCTGAGGGTGAAGACTTTCCAGGAGGTCACCCATCCTGATGCTACTCTCGCCCAAGCATGCTTAACTAACAACAATATTGTCACCTTCGTGCTTTCATGCTCAAACAATATACAAATGTGACATAATTTAATCAATTTGACTTTTACCAATTTTGGACAAGTCAAACTAATTATCATATTTTGTCTGTTTTTGCATTTGGCACCATGTACTGATTTTGAGCATCAACTTTAATTATAAAAATGCAACACACAATTCAAAATGTTCCAATGATTCAACACAAAAAACATTGACGATATCTTGACCATGATTGAATGCCAGTAAATCCTAGTATCTCGCATACAACACAATGTGCTAACTTAACATACCCAAATCCAATACTTTTTTTCGATAATTAGCGACATAGTTGCGATACAAGCAGACTACTCGTCAAGCGAGCCCTGAATCCAGCCGTTAGGAAACGGGGACCAAAACAGCCGGCACAGAAGCAAGGAGACATAAAAACACAAGCAAGAAATAACAAGCAAAACAGAAACCCCAGAGTACGATAAAAAGACACCGAAAACTCGACCAAACGCAAAGGAACCGAGAATTCAACAAGGACAAAACAAAGAAACCGAGAACTCAGCAGAAGTGGACACCCAAATCCAATACTTGTTTGCCATTACAAAGTCAATTGACAATCAAATAAATATGAATATACAACTGGACAAGTTGTACAAAACCCAATCAATGGTTCACTGGATGAACCCAACGAGCCAAACCAAGCAAGAGCCTCTAATTTATACCCAAATGAGATATTTAAGATCTGGGTCAAGCATCAAATGACCGGGACCTAAATAAATCCAAGTTAGACATGACCGTAACTTACCCGACTCAACTGTCAGGTCTTTTCACAACGAGTGTAACTCAAAAGATAACTTGCTTATTCAATGTGTTGCACATTGGCTACAACAGCTGCTCACTCACACTGGAACCCGCAATTCTCCTTTTCCTCGGACTTCTTGGGACGTCTCGGGGGAGTTCTTCGTGTAGGATCATCCAAATCCTTATTCACAAATTGTTCCTGTGGCTCCGAGTTCTTGTCCCTTAAAAGGCTGTTGTTCGAGGCAGCAGACCGCATAGCTCTAGGTAACTTCAATGGAATGTTGCTCGTCTCAGTTGTGCTAGTCTCTTGCTTTTGCAGTTGTGGCTCTACATTCTCTGGTTGTGTAGAAGCTGGAGCAGCTGGAACAAGTTGGATCACTGATTTACGCCACTTTTTCCTTTGTGTGGATTTTGGAGCATTGGATTTTCCCTGGGAAAAGAAAAAGATTCAAGGCTTGTTTAGCAAAGCTACTTTTTTTCATGAAAATATAAATAGGTTTTACGTATTTCAGCATGTTCTCTAGGAAAGAAAAGTGTTTTTGGAAGCAAAAGCTGTTTTTCAGCTTTTAAAAATAGAAAGACAATAGTATTCTTCTTTCAAGTAGAAGCACAAGCAAAAACAACAAAATTTCATATTTACTGGGAAAGAAAAGTGTTTTTGTAAGCACAAACTATTTCTCTCCTTTTAAGCAAAAATATAAAAATAATATTTTTCCTTTAAAGTAGAACCAGAAGCAAAAACGAAAAAAAATTCAATCAAAAATATCTCTATTGAGAGAAATTTCATAAAACGTGCTTCTAAAAAAAGCAGCTTCTCAAAGCTTTGTCAAACAGGCCATCATTATGAGCAAGAAAACGAAAGTTTTGCACCAAGCTTTGTTTTCACCATACTTCTGCACCAAGAATGAAAAGACAATAACATACCACTTTGTTTCCAATGTCAGCCAAAGCTTTCCTCCTGACCCCATTTTCTTCATTTTGCTCAGTAGGCGGCATCTTAGACAAAGCATTTTCAAGTAACGCCACGCCTTGAGAAGCAAGATCCCCAGTTTGTTGCATTTCATTAGCAAAAATGACATTTTCATTGCTGGCATTTCTGTTAGTACACTTAGCAGATAAGCACCCACATGTTTGTGAGCAACTTTTCCCAAAAGCTAGACATTCACATTTATTTGTCTTGCAATAGGATTTAGAAGAGCATGAGCAACATAAAGCAGGAGTTGGTTTTTCGGTAGATGTTGTGGCATCCTCTTCTACGTTTAATGTGGAGGTTCCCTTTTTGGAATTCCTTTTCCTGGCCTTTCTTTTTGATTGTTCCCATTCAAGATCCGTGTCTGCGCCTGAATGAGAAGGGTCGGATTCCGAGCTATCTATTTCTTCCAATGCCTCCACAAAAGCGCTACCGAAGTTAAAGAAGCCTGATCTTCTTGGCCCCTGAAGAGATAATCAAAACTCGAAAATTATTTTTTTATTTTTATTATTTACATCAGTAAATAAAAAAAGCACTAAGCATGCTTCCAAAGGAGGCTCCACCTAGCACATCAAAAAAAACTAAAGAGCCTAAGTCTGAGCTAGGCACTAAAGACCACTTACAAATTACTAAATAGTGCAAACATGAACATCGTGCAACTGCGACCAATTATAAATGTTTTTTCCCCAAAAAAGGTAAGAAAATAACTTAATATGTGGTCTGAAGTTAGCTTTTCCTAATGTATTATCTGTATGAAAAGAACATAAATCAGATGGAAAGTGAATGGGCTGATAAACAAAGCATCGTTTGCTACTAATCAGTGGTAAGATTATCTGCATGAAATATATGAAAAACAAAATATTTATCTTTTTTTGCAAAAGAAACAATACCTGGCGTAGGTCATATGCTCGCGCTTCCGACGTTTGATTGCTGGACATTGCTCTCTGAAACAAAAGATTATTTTATTAAATTCTTTCAACTTTTTTCAGCATCTCATATTATAAAATTATTTTTTTAAATATTATTTTTTTCAATAACTTTTAAGGAAAGAAAATGCTTGTATAACGTCACATGTCATTACATTTCCATAAAAAGCTGGACGGAAATTTGGAGCACGGGTGACACCGAAGTATTTTGTAAAGTATAATGACTAAATTAACATAAGTGAATGTTTGGACTTGAATAATATATGAGCAAAATATAAGATAATATAACAAAAATAAACCCAACTTTCCATCCGAGACACCTAACATACGTATTTGAAGAAAAATGTACCAATTATACTTGCTTGAAGGATAAAAGCTTATATCTAATGACTTGAATAATATATTAGCAAAATATAAGATAATATAACAAAAATAAACCCAACTTTTCGTCCGAGCACACCTAACATATGTATTTGAAAAAAAATGTACCAATTAATACTTGCTTGAAGGATAAAAGCTTTTAATGTTTAAAAAAAAATTAAAAAAAAAAGAAAAAAGGATAAAAGCTTATATCTAATTGGTCAAGTGCACTAGCCTGTTGTATTTGATATGTTAGCTCCGCATTCTGGCTTTGTAACTGTTTAACCAAGGTATTCAACTTGATTATCTTCTCCTTCAATTCTTTGATCTCTGCTTCCTTCTCCCTGCAATCTGCTTCCTTATCACGTGCCATGCACCTAAAAGAAAACGAAACCACAATTTTAATCCTCAAATAAATGCGATACTTTGAATAATACCATAACCAGTCTAAGTGATAAAAAGTAACAACATTCCCAGTGTTTCAAGCGCTCCCGCCTAAGCACCGGGGGGGGGGGGGGATGATGTACGCGGCCTTCCCCATTCAGGTTGCTACCCTGAAAGGAGGCTGTTTTCAAGAACCCTCGACATGAGGGGTGCAACACGAGGACTTCCCAAGAGGTCACCCATCTTAGTACTACTCTCGCCTAAGCACGCGTAACTTCGGAGTTCTAATGGGATCCGGTGCTTGCGTGTTGGTACCCTCTTAGGTTATAACGAGTCTAAGTGATACAAAATGAAATCCGAAACTTCCATACAACTCAATGCAGATTGTCACCTAAAATAGTTGTTTCTATATAGGGTTCTTGTGTAAGGAGAGTTAATCGAGACTCTATTTTTGACTTATATTTATAGTACGCATTCATGTATAGGATCTACAATATTGTTAGTGGCCCCACTCGGCTAATGTTGAGTAGCAAACTAAAACGAAGAGGCAGGTAACTTGATGGGTTACCCAGTCCCCTACAGGAAGATTCGATCTAGCCGCCTTTACTAATTTGCTGTAACCCTACTCAGCTACTTGGACATGACGTACCCCTGTTTCAAATTTTTTCCCTTGACAGTACTTGAAAATTGGTCATACTATTATGTAGGCAAACATGGATTTTACTTCCTTTTAGGCTATCATCACTTCAAATTTAAAGTCAGTATCAATGCGAAAATAAATTCTACCTAGATGATGAAGCTAAATTGAAGAGATAATTCATCAAATTTTTTGCCTCGACTAAGGAGCGAACTTGGTTCCAACGGCCTCTGCCGCTGAAAAAACGCTCCCTCTCTTCTGCCTCAGATAGTTGCGATGCCATAGAAACTAAGGTGCTAGAAGAAGTGGCAAGCATATTTTCCAGTGCAAAGATCCTTGAGTTTCTTGCACCAGGAGACATGGTTTCTGGACATGAGCTGCAGAAATCATTTGAACAGTAATTATTCACAAAGTATATTGACATGGACAATAAAAGAACAATTTTACGAGAGACGAATCAAACATCAATTCATACCTCAAACTATTCTTCTTTAGCATTTCTGCTTCTTCCTTCAAATTTGCAATCTCTTGGGCCATCCTAACCCTCCTGGAATACACCAAAATTTTTGTGAGTCAACAACTGCATAGATCAAATAAAGACAACTATGGAACGTAGTGAATCTTTAGCTAGTCGTCACGTGATTAGTCATTACATAACAATACTTTGGTTATGGTCTCCACAATGCATAGTTCTCATGGTTTATTTTTAAAAACATATTTACAAATGTATTTACTTGTTGAAAGACCCAAAGGGATATAAAAACTATTGATTATACGACTTATTAATCCAAATTTGTACAAGAATACTCATACCCTATCAACAAATATCTTACACCTTAATATACTTTATTGTATATCTATGTAAAAATGATATTATAAAGACAGAAAAATTCATACAATAGGTTACAATATCACGTCATTTCCAATAATTAGCATCAACCTGTTGTGTAGTGCTTGAACAACTGTGAGATTACGCTAACTTCAGCAACACGAAAAGTCTACCGTCTACTCCCTCACTTAACTCACCTATCCTTGTTCTTTAAAATCCATTTGCTCTAGCCATGCAATGGCCAGGTAATGTCCATTACATAATAGATTTTTGTTGGCAATTACGCAATTCATCACAACACAATGACTTTTCTGTATCACCCCCATTTTCTAAACAAAGGTAAGAAAATACATTTCAGATCCTTCCAAAGAAAGGAACTACCCAATGCATCTGCACAACAAAAAGGAGTTGATTGACAGATGAAAAAGATCAAAAATCCTGAAAAGAGACAGAGAGGTCCATCTTAGCCACATAGTCAATAGCAATTATGCATATGTATTAAGTTTTATTTATAGGAACATACCTATGCCTTGTATACTAAGAACTGTAAATGGTGTATTCAAATAGAGATTGTGGAGTCCCTTTCAAATTTAAACTTTCGAAAAGACTTTAAAAAAGCAACTTATGCTCTTAAAAAGAACTAACATGATATAAATGAAGCATGAGATTAAGTCCGCAACATTCCATTGACAATGCAACCGCCACGATAAATTGATTACATGACCCTGCCTAGCTGACTTCACGTCAAGTATTAATCGTGTTGAAGCTCTTGTAGTAGATGATGCTATTCTTTAACTTCAAGTTAAAAATCATATAATCAAAGCTATATATGCCAAGGAAACTGAAAAAGTTCAGTGATCTTCAGAAGCAAGTGTAAAATTCAATAGAAAGAATGTTTTCTTAAACATGAAGTTGGTTTTAACCTCAAAAGGTCAACTCAAAAAAACTACACTAAAATTGAGTAAATTAGCACCCTAGAGGTGTAAGCCTGCGTACATCCCATCCCCCCCCCCCCCCCCCCCGGCGCAACCCTGCATTTGGCGGGAGCTCTTGAGGCTCTGGGTTTGTTATTGTTGTTGTGCTAAAATTGAGTGAATTGAACCATATAAGCTAGCAACAATCTAAAAATATAAGCAGCCAAATAACGAAAAATAGCCAATTGGACATTAAAGCGGAGAACTGATTAATCAAACTTTTGACTTACACTTCCATTTGACGCTCATATTCCGAACGCACTTCATGAACTCGTACTGTGACTTCAAGTTCATGCTCAATTGCTTGCATTAGTGCCTTTCATCAATAAAGAACAATATGTGAGAACCACCTGCAAACCTTGGAATAAAAACTAAGACATTAATACAAATAGATTGATAATTTTTCCTGCTCCATAATGGGCTTACCTGCAATCCAGGACCCTTCCCACCAGCTGCATTTTTAATGGCAGAGGCAATGCAAGAAAAAGAAGAGTAACGGTTTAAAAATTTATGCATAATCAACAAAAGAATTGACAAAAAATGTTACTCGTGTTCTCACCAGATGCTTCACGGGATGCCTCCTTACGGGATTCTAAGAGTTCTTTTAGCCTTTTCGTTGCCATAGCTGCCTCCTCAGTCTTTCGTTGAAGAACCTGACAAGTAGATACATAATTGAGCATAATATTCTATGAATTTGAAGAACCAAAAGTAGAAGGAACACGAGTCACCATCTTTTGCCTTTGGTTCAAAGCCAAGAGCTTATGCATCTCATACTCGTTCCTCCTTCCCTCTTTCTTGAGCTGTCAAAGAACAATAATTACAGAAAATAACGAAATACCGCACACAATCAAGGAATTCTATCAATAAATACATTGGTTCTAAAACAAGTGGAAAAAAAAAAAAAAGCAACATTCCCAGTACCCAAAGGGCTCCCGCCTAAGCAGGGTATAGGGGGTGGATGTACACAGCATTTTCCCTTCAGGGTGGTACCCTGAACAAAGGTTGTTTCCAAGTATCCCCAACCTGAGGGGTGAGGACTTCCCAGGTGGTCACCCATCCTGGTCCTGCTCTTGCCCAAGCACGCTTAACTTCGAAATTCTAATGAGATCCGGTGCCAGCGTGTTGGTATCCTCTTTCGTCTCTAAAACAATTGAAAACAAACAAAATTTGAAGTTTAATAAAAGTGCCACTCAGTAAAACCCCACAGCATAGAGCACATTGTTTCGGTTTCAGTTCCTCCCCTATACTTCTTCCGCACCTCGAACCCTACCAAGAGACTTCTTTTACTTTTTCCTCGCCAAGAGGGTCCATAAAGAGAAAGAAAAAAGAAGAAAAAGAAAACTAATGACATTCTTTGCATCCATGTAAAGTTCCTTATTTATATGCGGCTTGGCATGGATCTTTTCAGATGGAACAAAAGGATCAGTGAACCAAAGGTTCAAAGTTGGAACAAGATATTAATAAAGAAAAGCAAAAAAGATACAAAGCATTTTTTTTTTTTTGGCAGTGCAATGAAAAAAGTGTTCTAACAAGTCTTATATTATATTCTCTACAAAACAGCAAGAAGTTACCGTTAGAAAGCAAACGAGAAGCAAGCTTAGATATGAGTTCTAATTCTTTCTTTTCCTTCCGTTAATTTAAGAGATTAGAAGATCTATATGCCAACACCCATGTATATGAAAAAAACATATTAAGGGCTCTTGAAAGTAGAGCTAAACTGCTCAAAATATCATTGCCACTACAATCTATAAAAGCCCCATACCTGAAGGACTTCTTTTTCCCGAGATGCCTTCCACAACCTGAATTGCTCGGACTCTTGTTTGATCTTATTTTGCAATTGAACCTGCATAAAGTACAAAGATACTAATTTTGAGAAAATGATAGTCCCTTGCTGCTACTATGAATGCAGTAAAATGCTGGAGAACTTTCACACGGGGGAATATTTTTGAAAATTATGAATGACCTTTTGAGACTTTATACGTTGTATCTCATCCTGCAGCCGCTTTGCTGCATCATCACTTCTCTGCTTTTGTCGCAGAAGTTGAGCTTGGGCTTCCTGTTTCTTCTTCAACTCCGATACCTGCAAAGGAAAGCATTATTCAACACACCCAAATATTATAGAGAAAATGATTATAACAAATTAAAGACCAACCTGTGCTTCAAGGCCATTTAATTTTTGAAGATACTCTTCCTTAAGCTGTTGAGCACCATCATCAGAAGTGGATGGAATGTTTGCAAGTTTTTGCCTTAGCCCCTCGATTTCTCTCTATCATCCATGAAAAACCTCAGAAAAGTAACTTCCAGAAAATAGCAGTCATGACAACGATTAAAACACTGACCTGCAACACTTTCTTTTCATGTTCCAATTCCAGAACTTTTTTCTCAAAATGTTGTTTGAGAACAGAGCTCTCTATGTTGGCAAACCGCTTCATTTCAGCCTAGTTAACATCCAAGTTAAGTTAAAAATGATGGTGTTGCGATACTAGAAAATTGAGAGGTCACTATTAGACCAAGCCTGTTAACCCATCAATAGTACACTAAAATAGCAGTTTTGCATTTCACCATGCTGTTTCATGCTAAATAGGCATTTGAACAATAAAAACATAGCACAATTTACAGTCACACATTATTAGAACCAATTAACCTTCCGAAATAAGCTTAACTGAGAATTGAAGCAAAAGCAATGAAGCTTCCTATTATCACTATGTGCTTCTGTTTCAAATAAGAACGGTGTTCTAGGAAGTGTAGAAAAAGCCATCATATATATTATTATGAAATCGATAGCTCAACGTTACAATCTTTTAGTAAATGTTTATAAAAAAGGATTTTAGAAAGTACAATGACAAGATGACAATAATAAATAATTAACTTACTTCATCTGTGCCACTATTCTAGGCCCCTATGCTGCAAAGATGCACCAAATTGCCAAACACTGTACTGGCCGTATATTTGGTACCTAACCAATTCGACAAGGGAATAAAGCTACCAACATAATATTTACGCATGAGAGACTATACCGGCAGAGAATACAATATATTGCCTGTAAGCTGCCTATATTCTCTTTCCTAAGCATCACATTTGGCAATTAATATAAAGGTTAATGACGCAATCATATGTCTTCGATTTACAGTGACATCTTGTTGGATTTCACATGTCTGACCAGGGCAAAGAAGAATAGGATGTAGCAGAACCACATTCCTTGTGCCAAGGATGAGGAAATCTGATGGAATAAATGACATAAACTACTTCACTAGCATTCCAATAAAACAAGGTCAATGATATACTTCTTGCAAGATGTACCATAGGTAGAAAGGTTTGACCAAGATTTTCAAATAAGACAACGATAATATTGAAAGATAGATCATTCTTGAAACTTTCTCGCCCTGCCCACAACCATGCACTTATTTATGGTACACAAACTAGCAAGTAAAGAATCAACATACAATATCAAAATAACCAATTTATCAGTGATCATGTCACCAATAAGTTGGGATCATCCACATAGATTTTACATGAGCAAATATGATGAAAATTTTGCAATTGAAATTTTTTCCCATTTCAACAAACATAACTACGCATGAAAAAAAAAATTTTATTTCCCATTAAGAAGGAATGAGAAAGAGATATAGTATCATCTATATGGCGAGGTTTAGTGGATTCTAAAAGCTTTAAAGTATCTATTGATAGTTTTATAAGTCAGAAACATTCAACCATTAAAAATAAAAACTTGGGAAGAACTCTGGAAAAAATTGTAGTACCAACACGCAAGAGGGTACCAACATGCAAGCACCGGATCCCATTAGAACTAAGTTAAGCGTGCTTGGGTGAGAATAGTACCAAGATGGGTGACCTTATGGGAAGTCCTCGTGTTGCACCCCTCAGGTTGGGGGTTCTCGAAAACAGCCTCTCTTCAGGTAGCACTCTGAAGGGGGAAGACTGCGTACATCCCGCCCGCCCACCCAGACCCTGCTGAGGCGGGAGCCCTTGGGGCACTGGGAATGTTGCTTTCGAGAAAAAAATTGTACATAAGAGCGAATGATGGAGAATAGAGAGCAAGAAGTTAATTTACCTCTTTCGTTTTGAGTTCATTGTCTAATTCTTTGAGTTCCCTGTCCAATCTTTCTTGGAGGGATGAATGCTCCAATTCTTTCTGATCATCTTCATCACCTAAATATAGTTATACAGGTCTCAAAAATATTCATTGTTTTCCAAACATCATAAACACCCTAAATAATAAACAAGAAGAAGCCAAGATTTGCGTCACTCACTACCAATCACATCTTTGAACTAAATCTAACCTGACGTATCTTCTGCCATAGTATCAACAAGGGAGGATAGATCACTAAGACCATCAAAGCAGGCATTCTTAGAAGGAAGAGATTCATCATCAAAGCTGCCACAATCATGATCGCCCTTCATGCTATTTAAATGTTGCAAGCGGGCAACCTCTGCCTGGAGCTGCTCAATTTGGCTTCGCATTCTTTGCATCTCAGCTGCCACTGGATCCCGATTTATCTTCAAATACAAACAAAAATCAGAAGAGAAAAATGTAAACAATCAAATAAAAAAGAGATCAAGTGAGCATAACTTACAATCGCCTTGTTCTGAATGTTTCGAGCACGATTTGCATACTTCAAAGTGTTAAGCGTTTCCTCTGCATTTGTGTCTGCGGGACTAATACAAGCTGCACCAAATGGCAAGAAAGAGAAGCAACTGAGCTATAGATTCTACATGGACTAACAACCAGAGCCATGTTTTATATGAATTAATTTAATACAAAAAGCACATACCTATCATCACAGTTTTGCTATTTCCTCCCAGCGAATCCTGGAAATCCACATAATTAACACAAGTTCTTAACCAGAAGAATCCATTCTTACTAAGAGATATAATTTCAAAACCATATAGGAACTAATAAATTAAAGCATAAGCAATAAAAACTCATCAAATATCTCCACGCAACTTTTAGCAGAATAAATTGTATTTTCCAAAAGAGCTAAAAGTACTGGTCTACTTTCGTCCCTTGAGGTATCCATCTTCCATACCTCTACTAATCACAAATTTAAATTTATGTTAATCACAAATTAATGTGTATCTTGAAGTGACATGCCAAACATATGATACACTCTTGTCAACTTATGTCATAAGTTGCGGCTTAACATAAAATGCTAAACCCAAGTCTCTAATTACAGGGTCCACTTGTGAACATCTACGACATTAACTTTCTCTAAATACATTCAGTTGTCTCTTTATTATTTTTGCCAGTGCTGCTTGTAGTAGCTTAGAATACAACATTCAGCTTAATGCTCCAACCAAAATTGCTAACAACAGGGAACAAAATAAATTAATAAGCAACAATGGCACTTTTAAGAGACATTCTCATGCAAACTGACATGAGCAAATATTTATGGTTTTTCGTTACTACAAGCAACTTCAAAAGGATGTGAGCAAAAATACCATAAATGAGATCGTGATAAGTAGTTCATAATAAAAGATAAGTGGTCAACCACTCGAGAAAAGAGAAGAGATACAAGTTTGATCAAGGTCACAGACATGCCTTGGACAATGTCCAAAAAACAATGTTCTTTTTTTGGCTAAAGTAAGAAGGTTTAAGGATTGGAACTTAGGACATTTTGTCCTAGGGCATCAACCAAAAATAATAATAATAATGTTTTAGCCCCCTAATAAATAAGTAACCACACCGCTTATTCACTTGGTCTGCCAGACTCCAAACTTGAGAAAAGGCCTCAAGAACACAGTACATCGTAAAAGCCAAGATATCAGAAAAGTTAATGGAAGAACTAATCACGACTTCTCTTTCATTTTGCTATTTTAGGAATACACGTTGTCCCAAAACTGGGAAGGCTTAAAACATTGTTAAGCATGAGAGAAACATTAATAGTTATATTTTATAAAGTCATTCAATAAATAATTAAATTCAGTATCATATTGCATCGCATTGAACACTTTAAAGGATATATCTCATCAAATAATTATTATAAGAAACAGAGATGTAAGTATTACCTGTAATAGACGTGTTAGTTTGCTATCCCTATAGGGCACATGCCCCCCTTCTTTCCGCTTTTTTTCATCTCCCAAGGCACTGATCACATTTCCAAGGGCTAGCAATCCCTTATTAATATGAATTCCTAAGAAATAAAGGTCACAAAGGGACACCCAAACAGTGAATAAGATGTTTGTAATGAATAGCCTTTTAAAATTAGATACATAAGATATAACAGTAGAGTAACAAAGTTATCTTCTAAACCCTGTTCTAGATAAAATTCAACTCATCGGTTGTCTTAATACAAGATTCTAAATAAACATCAAAGCTTCAATGAGATGTACCTTCTTTCAAGCGCATGCCCACCGCACCTGTGCGTTTGGCACGTTCAGAACCAGCCAGATCCACCAAGTGGAGTTTGGCGCTCAATATATCATCACCTGGGTCATCATTTGAGCCTATTGAACCACGAGCAATCCTCTTTTGCTCCACAGATATTGTAAAGATGGCATGTGAACGACTGAAATAATAGTGCACAAGAAAAAGCCCACAAGCATGGATTACCAGACAATTAAGAAATATCAGGCAATCTTTCCATAACATGATTACCCACTCGAGTAAAGAATTTTCACATCCCGCAGTTCAACAAAAGAAACTCTCATTCATCTACGGTTGATATTCAAGGAATTCTAATTAAAAAACTCAAACTTTTAAACAACAACAATCCCAGTGCCACCAAGGGCTCCTGCCAAAAGCAGGGTCTGGGGAGGGTAGATGTACGCAGTCTTCCCCCTTCGGGGGGCTACTCTAAAGAGAGGCTGTTTCCTAGGACCCCCAGCCTAAGATCAAACTTTTAAACATTATCATCAAAATAAGAATTTGGAGAACAAAACTCAAATAAGAAACTATGTAAATATCAACACAGCCAGACAAAGTTTAGAATTCAGCAATAATTATTTTTGAAAAGGAAAAATAAAACTATGGCCAACTAAATTGAGATTTAAAACATGAAGGCTTTAAAACTGTTGAGGAAAAAGTAATTTGTTTTCTATTTAGCTTTTGTAAAAACTAATGAACATAACATAAAGTCAAATTGATTTTAAATGCAAAAGGTTGACAAATTACTAACGACGTACATCAACCATAATGTGCATTTTATATCAAAATATATATTCCATGAAAATCCGAAAGTTCTCTTCAACAAACCATGGGCTTATAGAGATGCAAATTTTGTTGACTAATTCCTTATGAGTTGTGTATATTGGATGGTTGAAATTAACAGAAACTAAAATAACCTCTATGTATAGCTTTTTAAGTAATATAATATCTTCAAGCAGATATTATTGATGTGTCACAAAAACAAAGAGGACCAAAAGAATCAAACAAGTAATAAATCTATCATTAAGAAATGACACAATGTGCTTGGGCAAAAGAATTTGCAAGTTCTCTAGCATACCCTAACTATCTACATATATTATTTGTTTGATTAATAAGGAAGTTGCGTGCCTGGCACAAAGATTCAGCAAAATATATGTACACAAGGATAGCTTACAAAATGCTCTAAGAGAAACAAAAGCACAGGTTATAGGTAATTCTTATTGAAGTTAGCTCAAACAAGAATAAGACCAAACAACACAAAACAGATATAACAAAATTTTGGGCAAATTATAAACACACCCTCTGAACTTTCCTACTAAATGCAATACACCTTCTGCCCTTTCAATTTCATAAACTAGCTCCCTGAACTTCACAATTAAACACAACACACCTCTTGCACTTTTAATTTTATAAAATAGCCCCTTGAACTTTGTTATTACACACAACACACCCCCTGAACTTTGCATTTAAACATGATACACTCCCTGCACTTCCGATTTCGAAAAATAGCCCTTGAACTTTGTTATTACACACAACTGACCCCCCGAACTTTGTTTACAAACATAACACACCCCTTAGACATAAATATATTTGAATTAAAAAATATGCAAAATTAAAAAATTTTAAACAAATTATGGAAAAATAATTTTTTAAAAAATTTTGAAAAAACATAATAATATTTTTTACTTTGGTTTTTCAATTTCTTTAAAAAAAATTTATTTTTTCAAAATTATTTTTATATTTTTAATTTTGTACAATTTTTTAAATTTAGATTTATTAAATTTATTTTGAAATTTATTTTTTTTTTAATTATTATATTTTATCTTATATTATTTTTTAGGGAAATTTAAAAAAAAAATTTATTATCTTCTAAATTTATAATGTTATTATTATACAACAACAACAACAACGAACCCAGTGCCTCGAGGGCTCCTGCATATGCAGGGTCTAGGAGGGGGAGGGATGTACGCAGCCTTAACCCTTCAAGGTACTACCCTAAAGGGAGGATGTTTCCGAGTACCCCCAACCTGAGAAGTATAAAAGCATAGCAGCCTGCAAACATAAAGCATAAAGCATAAGAGCATAAGATTATAAAAACAACGGTCCAAAGCAAGCCTAAGCAAGACGTAAGAAGTAGCAATAGGCAATAAGCATTAAATAAGAAAACAGCTCCCAAACATATCAAGTAAATCAAACAGCCAGACATATAAGCCTAGGGGCACTAGTGCTAGCCAAAATATGCTACTCTATTCTACGCCGCTACATCAACTACCCTTATGCTAGCCCTCCACTGATCTCTATCTAAGGCCATCTCCTCCCGTAGGTTTTGGTGGGTGAGGTCATGTCGGATTGTCTCCATCCATCTCTTCTTCGGCCTGCCTCTCCCTCTCCTCCCGAGCGTAGCATGGAGTTGTTCGCATCTCCTGACCGAGGTAGTGATCGGTCTCCTCCTAACATGCCCAAACCAGTGCAAACGTTGTTCCCTTAATTTATCTTCGATCAAGGCCACGCCCAATTTGCCTCTTATGACTTCATTCATGATCATATCCTTCCTTGTGCGTCCACACATCTACCGCAACATCCTCATCTCCACTACCTTCAGCTTTCGTATATGATACCATTTCATTGGCCAACACTCCGCGCCATATGACATAGCCAGTCTCACTATAGTCTTATAGTATTTTCCCTTTAACTTTAACGAGAACTTTCTATCGCAAAGTACCGGAGAGGCCAACCTCCATTTATGCCAGCCTACTTTAATATGGTTGTTGATATCCTCGTCAACTTCACCGTCCTGCTGTAACATGGAACCCATATATCTAAAACTTATAATGTTATTACTATAATTAATTAAAATAATTATTCTATGTGAACATAAAAAATCCTCTTATCTTTTGCCCGCAAACATAAAACTTTTCATCTTTCGCCTAAAAGTATGAAATCTCTATCTTTTGTATAAAAGTAGAAAATTCTTGATTTTTAAATTGATACATTTTTACCAAAGTTAGAACGATATTATTATATTTTTTTCAAAAATTTTCATAATTTGCTTTTAAATTTTTTTAATTTTGTATATTTTTTTAATTTTTATCAATGTCTAGGGGGTGAGTTTTGTTTAGTAACAAAGTTCGAAGGGCGAGTTATGTGTAATTATAAAGTTCAGGGGGCGTGTTGTGTTTAATTATAAAGTTCAGGGGGCTATTTTATGAAATTGAAAGTGCAGGGAGTGTTGTGTTTAATTAAAAATTTTAGAAGGCTATTTTATAAAATTAAAAGTGCAGGGAGTGTGTTATGTGTGATTATAAAGTTCAGGGGTCTTTCCATAATTTGCCCCAAATTCTATATCATAAAATACAAACACAAAATGACAACCAACAGGAGATTGGCCAAGTTCTCATTGTCCAAAACAAAAACAAGTAAGAAACCACAATATTAAACATGACATGTTCCACATGTAGCCCCCAGCAAAGATAAATAATGAAATATGTATTAAAAAAATGAGATTGACCAAGCATTATGTCACATGTATGGAAAAAGTAAAAAGTGAAGATGAAAAAATATGAAATGCATGAGAAACAAGGACTTCAACGCCATTCTAATTCAAATATGGAACCCTAAGGCACGTGGGTAAATTATGGCATACATTAATATTATGTATTTGGATTTGTAAATTACTAAGGATAGCACATTTTTATGCTGCACACATACCTTGATTGATTATTCATATTTGTACTCCCAGTGGCGCGAGCCAAAGATCCATGTGACAAGTATGAAGCCATCTCCTCTTTGGTCCGAACCTCTCCCACTGTAACACCAGCAAGTGTTATGCCCCCATTCGCAGCCTCCCTGATTTGGATTGGAGCTCTAGCTACACCTCCAGTCTTTGTCCCATCTCCTTTAGGAATGATAGGGGGGTTTGGATCAAGCAAATCAAATACTTCTTCTTTAAATATCTAGTATTTTAAAAAGCTTCGAATAAGCCCAAAGTGCAAAATCATCGAAAGTGAAGCATTAACAATTGATAGCGGGTAAAAATGAAATATGTTTTACCTCAATAAATGATACTCTAATAATGAACTCAGTCATGTCTTTCATTGATTCTACTTTCGAAAATATTGTTTCCATTACTTTGGGAATTATGCCTCCATTGTTGTCAACGCCATTGTAGTTTGTACCCATTGTATAAGTTTTACCAGAGCCCGTCTTTGCAATAAAGAGAACACAAAAATACAATCAGCTAATAAATTTAACCAAATTAGAAAAATGAAAAGGAAACAAAATAAAAAAATTATGGATACCAAATAAAGGTGGAAAGCTTCAAACCAAGTTACCTGTCCATAAGCAAGAACTGTAGCGTTGTAACCACGGAACAAAGCATCAATTAAAGGTGCAACACAGTCATCAAAAATTCTACAACATGGAATGCCCCCATTTCCGAAAACATAATCAAAGGTGAAAGCGTGAGAGTCAATTTGCACCTGTTGCAAAAGAGTTAGAGGCCATAAATAGGGGGTGACAAAAATGTCATGTTCTTTGTTCATGTCATATTAAGGATTTTTGGAAAGGGGGTCAATATGAACCCAACCAATCTATTAAATTAGATCAGAACTTTTAAAACTAAGCGAATCTAGTTAAAAAACAGGTAACTTGCAAAATACACATTTAATTGTACAAGTGGAATTTTATTACATACTAATTCGTGGACTTACATTTATACCAACAATAGCTCCTTACTATTGAAAATAACAAATATATAAACATTCATAAAATTTCTGGTAGATAAATTATTAAATTAATATAACTAAACTCGGTTAAAAACTAAAGTATACCAACATAGGCTACAACTATTAATAGCAGTAGACAACTCAAAAAACTCATGTAACTCAACATGACTAAATCAAAGAATGGCTCAATCGATCACAAACCCAATTGCAATCCAATTACTTAAACAAGTTGAATGTGTCTACCTAAATTCAACCCGACTCTAAAAAACAGCAACCTAAGTTTTTATCTTCATGTCATGCTATTGCGTTAGATAGGACCCTTCCAAAGAAATGTAGCTAAAATATAAAATTACTAAATTGAAAATGTAGCTAGTCATTCTGAATTTCCAGTTTGGTTAACGAACCAATACACATTTGTGCTATTGTTGGTTGATTATGATACATGATTTACCTATTTCAGTTGACCAACTTAACAGAATGCTACATATATATTTTAGTACAAATAATACACCTAAGTTGATTCAATAAACCAAATCTTAGCAATCAACTAGCTAGCAAAATAAAGTTGGAAAGTGAAGCCTCCCATGCCCATACATCAATCCTTGATCAGAAGAAAATCAGTACTCAAGTCATAGGTCTAGAAATCATCTTATGCACTCCATATCTAACATTCTTTATTGCTGTGTATTAGACCTTATAATAAATCGTGGACCCACCTTTTCTTTGTGTAGAAATTTATTTTTATGATAAATTTAGTCAATTGTCAAGAGCTTTTTATAGCTATGAAAATTCATCAAATATTTGTCCACATACCAGTTTGAAAGTTGTTTACTAAATTACAACTATTTTTTAAAATATTTCGGTTTCATTAACCAAACCATGAACATACCTACAATATTAGATTTGCTAGCCCTAGCATTAAGTTTGACCAGACATTTCAATTGATTTCAAATGACATTCTCGAGCTCAATGCTTTTTTTAGGGTCAGGGGTACTTCGGAAATAACCTCCCTTCAAGGTTGCACTGGGGTAAAGCTGTGTACATCTAACCCTCCCCAAACCCTGCCTTTGCAGGAGTCCTTGAAATACTGAGTTTGTTATTGTTGTACCCTTAAGCTCAATATCTCCACATATATGAACACGTTGGAAAGAATAAATTGAAATTGACCTGGCAATAAAATATTTAGAGCATTTTCGTTAATACTATAGAAATAATAAAGACTTCTTTAACAAAGATGCTCCGAAAATAACACTACCATAAGTTAAACTATCTCTCTGTTTCTAATTCACAAAACTAAGAGAAGGAGATTCAGAGGATCACCTGCGGCTCACCGGGAACGACGGTGATGCAATCTGTACAACCAAGGAGCAGCTCCGAAGTAATCAACGGTCGGATGTTAACGGCCACACGCACGTGGTCCTTGTCATTTGACGGCGATGTCTTTGAATCACCGTTCTCCATCGCCATTTGCTCAAATTGCTGCGTATCAAGAGAATCGAGCCATTAGACTGCGCATTAGAACAACAAAAACGCTTTATTGTGCATAAAATCTGAACAAAATTAGGTCAAATGATAGTCGAACGCGTAAAAATGCAAATTGCCAATAGATTGCACATTAGGACAACAAAAACGCTTTATTGTGCATTAAATCTGAAGAAAATTAGGTCAAATGTGAATCGAACGCGTATATATGCAAAATGCCATTAGATTGAGCTTAGGACAACAAAAACGCTTTATTGTGCATAAAATGGAACAAAATTAGGTCAAATGTGAATCAAACGCATAGAAACGGAAATGCTTTGAAATTGAATCGAAGAACATACGAAATTAGGGCAACAACGTGGATGAGAACGCTGGTACGGTTGAAATGGAGAGAGAGAGAGAGAGAGGAGAGAGAAGGAGAGGGAGGAGGATTCAAATTTGAAATGAAGGAGCTGGCAAACGGTATAGCCCTTCAACGAATATAATCTCACTCCCCCACTTTATTCGGCCCAATCATTTCTACGACCTAAATATCACAAGTTCAAGTGACATTTTTGAATTCTTTACTAGCCCAATAAACGGTCAAACCATACCAAGACAAATGTCTGATTTGGTAAATGTGTAAATTAAAAATTCATAAAAAAAAGAAGACTTTTGATTGGTTGGTAGAAAATTAACAAAATGCTGAAAGTGAAAATTGTTAACAATTTTTAATTCTTTTCAAACGCAGGAAGTAACTTAACTTAGACCCCTAGGTAAGCTCTAATTCCTTCCTTTTTTTTAACTAGCTTCTCTAAGGAAATTCTATTTTTCATCCCGGCAGTCAAACACTTTTACCCACTGCCTGGAATTCAATTCTTATGGCAACCAAACGAGGCCAAAATGTTTATTATTACGACAAAATTGTTGTCGTTAGAGCAATATCGATATTTTTCAGATAGTTTTATGGCCGTCTTTTTTGTAAGTCGCGTTATTGCTTTGGTAATAATGATTTTTTCCCTAATAATAAAAGCAACATTCCCAGTGCCCTAAAGGCTCCCGCTTAGGCAGGGTCGGGGGGGATGTACCCATCCTTCCCTTTCAGGGTGTTACCCTGAATAGAGGCTGTTTCTGAGAACCCCCAACATGAGGAGTGCAACACGAGGACTTCCTAGGAGGTCATCCATCTTGGTATTACTCTTGCTCAAGCACGCTTAACTTCAGAGTTCTAATGGGATCCGGTACTTGCGTATTAATATTCTCTTAGGTTTTACCCTAATAATAACAACTCCCTAAATATAAATACGTTGTATATCAATGAAGTGGTAAGCAAGGTCATTGTGGGCTCATATATGACTCCTGATGATTCTCTTACTATAGATAGAAGACATTCATCTTATAAATAAAACTATGGTGAAGTCTTCAAAGCTAATAGATCAGCGGACTGGTTAGCAAATTTCGATCATGGGTTTTGGCATCTCCGTGTGGGATAGCACACCTCACAAAGCCCTTCTTTTTCTCCTCCATGTTGATCTCTTAGGTTTTCCTTTTAAACGAGAACAATCCTGAGGAGTATTGTCTCTACCATTTCAAAAAAAACTATTATTCAATTTTATTGTAAAACTTCAGTGAATAGTTCAATGACTTATAAAATATGGTTTTTTTTTTGGATAATTGGCGAGAGAACTCGCAGTAGAAATTGGGTGCACACGTGAAAGTGAGGCCCGAGCTAATGTGCAAGGAGTGTAACACAAAAGAACAACAAATTAAATAAAATAAGTGTTCCAAAATACAAGAAAACCCCATCAAAAATACACTCGCTACCACGTTTAAATCTAGAATACATTTTTATTTTAAAATACAGATAATGTCCAGAATAATATATTTCTTTCAATTTCAGTTTAATTAAATATTACTAGTCAGAATAGAGATAGCATAAACCATCTCACATAGCAAAAATAAATGTAAGTTTACAATTTAGATGTTGGAATAACAAATTTAAGAAGTATACAATATTGACACTCAAATTAGGTATAAATATGATTACTTTTAATTATATAAATATGATTATTTTTAATTAATAACTTATATATTATAAAACTTGTATTATTAGGCAACATTCAAAAAATATATATATTTTAACACATTATTGACAATTATACGTAAATATCACTTTTAAATAGGAAAGTACAACTAAGTGTTCATTAAAAGCATTATACACTTTTTTTCTGTAGGGCCAAAAGCTACTTAAACAAAATAGAACTTGAATGTTGTAATAAATCAACAGCATAAAGTTGAAAATGATAAAACACGACTCAATATGACAACAATATGCTAATTTTTTAGTAAATTAGACTAATTGATATTTTTATTAAGGTTCTTTTTACGATGGTAAGGGAAATCCCCTTAAAGGGAGCAACATTTGTCCCTGGTGGAGATTGAACCCGAGTGGCTTCTCTGGCATAGTCACCATTTTGTCCATCTAAGGATGTAAGCAAATGGTTCAATGGATTACTCGTATCAAAATTGATTAAAAGCTATGTCGTCATCGCTTCGGGGGCTCAATATCTCATCAATCTAAGTTCAAGTAGGCTCAATAAGCTTAACAAGCCAAATACAAATAAGAGGTGTTCGACTTGTTGGCTCGTTAAGGGTGCATTAAGAACTCATTAAGAGATCACTAAAGTTCATGGCTCGATATATATTAGATCGAAAATGATTCGGTAATGGCTCAATAGTAACTCGATTAGCTCCCTTTCCTAGCGATCTCAACTCGATAGCAAACACAGCTCGATTATGAGCTTGGCATGGCTCAATAACGAGCTCGGCTTGACTTAATTAGGCGAACAAGCCAAGTCGAGTATTGAACATACTAATATTTTTCAAACTGAGTTCAAACAAAGGTGTAGAAGCTCAATAAGGACCTAGCTTAATCTCAAGTTCAATAAGTCTTACTAAAATCAAGTTCGAACAAGAGGGTGCTCAATACCACAACACACTAGGACGAGTTTTGTGTATGTTGGATTCTGTTCGGTCACTGGCGAGTTTGACTTGTTTGGCAAACAAACTCAAACTATTGATGCCACAACAACATAACACACTAAAAACAAGAACAATTATTATCTTACCAACCTTTTTTTCCAATAAAGTAAAGAAATTTCTTGTAATCCCTTCTGCAAGAAGGTTTCCCCTAAGGAATCCAAGGAATAATTTTCTCGAGCTAGGAAGGGAGAAGTGTCTACTCCTTCCTTGGAATCATATTTAACCCTTGTTTTAGAACCCAATTGGCAACACTATTTGCCTCTCTTTAGACGCGGTTGATCTTAATATTATTTACTTCCCTTCCAACTGACCCATGTCCATAATTATACTCCTAATACACAAAGTAGTTCTATAACTTCCCATTATCTTATCAACCTGCTCAATACTACCCTCATCCCATGAGCACTATAATAAAATGCAGCTCCTAACGACGCTTTACTAAATTCTTCTATCAAGGTGTTAGATTTCAAGCAAGAGGTAAAACGTTAAAGCTTAGTAGAGTTTGCACAAAGAGGCAAGTCGAAGGAGCACAATTGGTTGCGCATCAATTGGTTGGGGGGGGGGGGGGGGGGGGGGGGGGGGTGTCTTTGTTGTCGTAGGGGTAGCAATTAGATAAGCCAATCGTTCAATGAATTATTCATGTTGAAATTGATTACGGCTTATCTGCATTCGTTTTGGAGACTTAATCTCTTATCGAGATAAGTTCAAACAGAGGGGTGCTCAATGCATTAACTTTTGCAATGAACTTGATGTGGTTCACTAAAAGATCGTTAATGGATCACTAAGGCCTCATTAAGAGCTCGTTAATGGCTCATTAACAGTAGATATTTACTAAAAAATTATTTGATAATAGCTTGATAGTAACATAAATAGCTCGACTTGGCAGTGAGTTTATCTGTATAACAAGCTTGGATGAATAACGAGCTCAATTAGGTTAAGGAGCCGAGTCAAGTTGAGTATTGAACACACTAATATCTTATTGAATTGAATTCGAACAAAATTTTAAAAGCTCGATAAAAGTTTAGTTTGAACTGCAGCTCAATAAGGCTTATATACACCATACATATGGGGGTGGGGGAGGCTCGATTACGTGGCGGGAGGAGTGAGGAAGGCAGTAACACCACGTGGTAACGGGGGGTGAACCTGGGTTGAGGGGGTAAGGGGTATTAAGTATTAGGATTAGTGGGCTAGAGGTAGTGACATTGAAGTTAGGGGTTGTAGTGGTGGACCCAGGTTGAAGGGACAAAGGATGGGTGATGCTGAGGTTGGAAGCTAGTGGTCCACTGCCAAGAGTTTAGTGCAGTATCTGTCATGTGTTGCCTCGGCCTCTGTGTAATTCTTAGCCCACATGGTATCATTGGTATTAGAGCAATTGTATCCTTTGACCTGTGCTCTAAAATTTTGCAAAAAAGGGCTGAAAATACCCATTCATTGGCCAAAATTAGGAGAGTAGAAGAAGTCCTAGCTTAACAAATGAAACTATGGAGCAATGAGTTGGGAAATTGAAGGCTTCTTTGCATGAGTAGAGGGATATGATCATAGGGATGGCCCTTGATCAAAGTAGAAAAAGTAGATCGAAGCAATGCCATGGATGGAGGGACAACATAAATCACAGCAGAACCTCATATTTCAGTTCAAATCCAACAAGGTTCTATGGGTACCCAATTGAACTCAGATCGATTAAGCAAAATGGAATTTCCTTGTTCAATGGTGATGGTTTATATAGCTGGTTATATATTTACAATTAATTTTTCTTCATTGACAACACACCTGATCATGCTAAGATAAGACTAACTTCCATACATTTGAGAGGAATAGCTTCGCAGTGGCACCAACAATTGATGAAAAGTAGGGAATCTGGTAGTGTTATGAGCTGTGAAGAGTATGTAAAGGTCCTTAGATTCAAGTTTGGGGATCCCTATGAGGATCCAGTATCTGAATTATGAGTTTAAAGCAAGACTGTAAAAGAGTAGCCAACTTTGATGATGTAGCAATGAGAACTGAGCTCAAAGAATCTCAATTAGTTAGTTGTCTCCTAACTAGTTTAAGAGAAGATCTAGCTTGTCACAACTCAAAATTCCAACCATTTACAGCAAGCTACCTATCTTGCTTGTCCAAACCATTAAAGTATTCTAAGGTGCCCTTACTGCCAACACCTTCATCATCAAGGATGATTTCATCATAGACTTCAAATGCAGTCATAATGCCTAATGTCAATAATAGGGTGCCTACTCCTATGTCTGCTCCAGCAGAACACAATGCACCTTGACAAAGGCTGAGTTGCAAGATAAGAAAGCCAAGGGTTTATGCTATTTTTGTAATGTAAAGTTTGAACCTAGACATAGATGCAGATCTAAGGGACTTCAACATCTAATTATGGAGATAGATGATGACAATGTGGAAGAACAACTCTTAGAATCTAAAGCAAAAATTGATGAGAAATTAGAGGTGGAGCAACATAGATTTTAGTCCGTGCTCTAGCAAATACTCACAATTTTCAAACATTGAGGGTCACAGGACATGTAGGAGGCAGACCCTTGCATATACTTATTGACTCTAGTTCCACTCACAACTTCATAGAAGCCACATTGGCTTTAAGACTGAATTGTAATCTCAGGAAGGTTGAACCTATAGCTATAGCAGTGGCTAATGGAAGCAGTTTAATTTGTGATACTGAGTGCTGTGACCTCACCTAGAAGATGCAAGGCCTTATCTCTTTTGCTAACTCTAGGTTGATTCTTTAGGGAGGCAGTGATATGGTTTTGGGAGTGGAATGATTGTCTACACTTGGAGATATTTAGTGCAACTTCAAGAATCTCACTATGGTCTTCTCTGTCAATGGGGAGTAGCATATACTGCGACAAAATAACTCCAAGGGTTGTAACATGATTGAGGTTAAAACTCTAGCTAAAGCTTTATCAAATTCTCCTCACATTGTTTCTTGCGGGTAGTACAAACGGTTCAACATTAGACCACTATAGACTCGATGCATTTGTAAAGCAAATTAGCTGAAAATGTGAGGCCAAATTGCCTATTGAAATACAAGAAGTCTTGCTGCATTATTTAGACGTTTTTGATAAGCCTCAACACCTTACACCATCCAGACCTACTTTCAACCATAAAATCCATCTTAAAGAGGGAACTCAACATATCGACAGGCCTCCCTACGGCTATCCTACCCTACATAAGGATGTTATAGAAGAAATGATTGAAGAGTTACTTGTTAAGAGATATATACAACATAGTACTAGACCCCACGCCTCAGCAGTGGTGCTAGTTAAGAAGAAAGATAGAAGTTGGACAATGTATGTGGATTATAGAGAGCTAAACCAAGCTATAATCAAGGATAAATTTCCCATTCCTCTTGTTGTGGAGTTATTGGATGAATTAGGAGGAGCCGAGTTCTTTTCCAAGATAGATTTGAGATCGGGTATCATCAAATAAGAATGCATTCAGACAACATTCAAAAGACAGCCTTCAAAACACATTTGGTGCATTATGGGTTTCAAGTAATGCCCTTTGGATTCACCAATGTACCATTCATCTTTCAATCCCTTATGAATTCTATATTTACCTCATATTTTCGAAGGTTTATTTTGGTTTTTTTATGATATACTAATCTACAGTGCTGACTTGGCAGTTCATGTGCGATATTTGAGACTCACCTTTGATGTTTTGAGGAATCATCAGCTATATGTAAAAAGGAGTAAATGTTGCTTTGGGTTCCAACAAATAGAGTGCTTGGGGCACATTATAACTGCACAAGGTTTCTCCACAAATCCAAAAAAGGTTGAAGCAATCCTTAACTGGCCTAATCCTTGCAGTGTTAAACAATTGAGAGGATTCTTGGGATTGACAGGCTATTATAGAAGGTTTATTAAGGGATATGGGAGTACTGTGAGGCCCCTCACGAATCTTTTAAAAAAGGATAATTGGAATTGGTCTAATGAAGCACATATATCTTTGACACATTGAAGCAAGCTCTATGTTCAGCTCCAATCTTAGCCTCACCTGACTTCAACAAACAATTCATAGTGGCGATAAACGCCAGCAATGTGGGAATAGGGGTTGTATTCATTCAAGATAATCATAATTTGGCTTTCATTAGCAAGCCACTTAGCATCAAGCAGTAGCTATTGTCTATGTATGAAAGCGAACTACTTTCTGTGGTACATACAGTGCAACAATGGTAGTAGTACCTAATCAATAACACATTCATCATTCGAGCTGATCAACAGAGTTTGAAGTTTTTATTAGAATAGAAAATTCACATGCGTTTCAACAATTATTGTTGTCCAAATTGATGGGGTTTACTTATATCATACAGTACAAGAAGAATAAAGAAAAAACGTTATAGTAGATGCCTTGTCAAGAATAACTAGCCAAAAATTTACTTGCCTAATGCTATCCTCTATTGAAAGTGATTTGTATCCTATGATTCAACTCTCATGGCAAACAAATCCTCATCTTCAACAAGTCATAGCTCATCTTCAAGATAGAACACATCAAAATTCTCATTATGCTCTGCATCAAGGTTAACTAAAGATAAAAGGGAAGTTCATGGTGGGTTAGTCTCCTAAACTTAGACAAAAGATTTTACAATGGCTGCACGTTTCTCCTACTACTGGTCATTCAGGTAGAGATGCCACATTACATAGAGTTAAATTATTGTTCTTTTGCAGGGTAATGTCCAAGTCAATTCATGAATTTGTTAAAGAATGTATGATTTGTCAGACTTGTAAGCATGAAAATGTGGCTTATCTTGGACTTATTCAACCATAACCAATTCCTTCGACTATCTGGACTGATATTTCCATGGACTTTATTGAGGGTCCACCTAGATCCTTTGGGAAGGATGTTATCTTTCTGGTAGTTGATAGACTCAGTAAAGCAGTTCACTTTATGGCCTTGACTCATCCTTACACTACTATGTCAGTACCGCAAGTATTTATGGATCATGTCTACAAGTTACATGGATTACCCAGCACAATCATCAATAACAAGGACGCGGTATTTTAAAGTGAATTTTGGCAGTCTTTGTTGTCTATACAAGGGGTGGAATTGCATCTATCTACTTCTTATCATCGACAAACTGATGGCCAAACAGAGATGGTCAATAGAGGATTGGAGACTTACTTGCGATGTATGTATAATAGCAATCTTTCTCAATGGGCGAAGTGGCTTCCCATGGCAGAATGGTGGTACGACATAACTTGGCACTCTTCTACTAATAGACTCCTTATGAGGTTACGTATGGACAAGCTCCACCTTTTCATATACCATATATACCTTGAGAAAGCAATGTTGATGCAGTTGATCACAGCTTGAATCAGAGAAGGACATGATAGAAGTGCTCAAATTTCATTTAAAAAGAGCACAAAACAAAATGCAAGAATATGCTAATAAGAGGAGGACATATAGAAGCTTTCAAGTGGGAGATTGGGTGTACTTAAAGCTCCACCCCTATCGATAGATAACAATTGAATATAGAAGGAATTTGAGGCTCTCTCCAAAATTCTTTGGCCCCATTCAAATTGTGAACACAGTGGAAAAGGTGGCATATAGATTGTCTTTGCCTCCTACAGCTCAAATTCATAATGTTTTCCATGTTTCTCAGCTCATGGTCCTTTACCTGCCACTCCCATTTCCCTCCCACATATGTTTGATGAGGTCTATTCCAAAGAACCTAAATATATTCTTGACAAGAAGATGGTAAGAAGAGGTCATCGAGTAGCTACCAAGGTTCTTGTGCAATGGAAGGGTACTCCAAGGAAAGAAGCTACTTGGGAATTCTTGTTCGACCTCCAACGCAAATTCCTTCAATTTCACCCTTAAGGACAAGGGTATTTTTTAGGGATATGTCATTGATATAGGACAAATATTGAAAGTAGGACAATTATCCACTTAATTGATGAGTTCTAATAGTCACAAGTTAGTCAGGTAGTTATGATTCTTTTGGTTGTTATGTCTTGTTGTGTCTCATAAAAATAGAATGTATTCTTAAGGAAAGGCATCCAAAGAAATACCAAACTCATTCTCTTCTTTCTCTCTTTCTCCCTCTTTCCTGTTGAACTATCTTATTGCAATTTTATTGAATTCAATTCTAGTTTGTGTAATTCTTGGCCTAAGTGGTATCACATTTAAGGCCTTTTATAGGAAAGACAAGTTTCAACTAGTCGTATGAAAGATTTGGGAAAAAAATTGAACTAAATCGGATTTCAAAAGTAACCGTTATTGAGTTGTCATTGTCATGTGTGTCGGCACACAACAGTCTGACACGATTTCTGTCACTCTGTGTGTCATATATGGTTTCCAGGTGTTGACACTTATTATGCCTCGTGTTTTTAAAACTTTACCCTTGGGCTTGATTTAGATTTTTCTTTAAGCTTGTTTTATTTGTTTAATCAAGCCTAAATGTCAAAATAGGAGATTTTTTTCATAATATTTTAACTAGTTGAATCTCGTGTGTTACACAAAGGTTGTTTAATACTAATTTTATCAAACTAATTATGATTTAGTAATGACTTAATTAGTAATGAAAAGGGGAGTTAAATAGTGGACTTATGAGATTACTAGGATTATGAAATGAAGGGCTTTAAGGTGGGAGGAACTTTACAATAATAAAGACTTGAAGTTTTTCATAGATCTTTCTAAAAAATATTTTAAAATCAAATTTCAAAATCTTTTGAAAACCTTTTTGTAAGAACATCACTGATCGGTAATGAGATATTCACTTCAATCAATATATTTGATCCTAGTCCTAAAAATAGAAGACAATACTTCATGAAGCGCATTGACTCGGATCACATTCTCTTGATTTTGGATCAATATTCACTTCAACATTAATCATTTTCCCCTTGGTTCATCATCTTCTAATTATTGGCATCAACATGAGTCAATCTTGATTTTTCTTGCTTCCTATGAGCCATTTTTCACAAGGTTAAAACAATTGAGTATAATAACTCATTAAAGGATTCTTATTACCCAAACTACAATATTGATGACCTTTAGAGCTGACAAGATTTTGACATTTAGGTTTAGAGACTAAGATCCAAGTTTGATTTTTCCTTAAACATTTCATATCTTCAGACCTGGCTTTCAGCCAACAATTTGAATCTTTACTGCTAATTGCCTCAGATATGACACATGCTTTGTTTCCTCATATGCTAAAGCTATGTTTAAAGCATAAGCTATGCAATCAACAAACTCATGCCTATTTGGAGCCTTAATTTCGCTTCTTTTCCTATCTCTTGTTAACTGATAATTACTTAGGTCATATTCATTAAAGTGGTTCTGACTATTAGAACAAGCATTAGAACTAGTTTGCCCATAAAAAACCACAATGTTATGTTATAAATTTCTACATTAAATTTTCGAAAGTTCACTATCCAGCCAAAGGCTAAAGAATCAACTTCGGGACTAAAACTAAGGAAAGACATTTCATTTTCATTGAAGGTCACATCCCCAATGATTGCCTTGGTTTTATTTCCATCCTTTATACCAATCTTATACTCCTCAACCCATCTAGATAGCCAAGGATGACCTTTTTGACAACCTCAGGTTTTAGTTTCTTTGCATTCTGGTGTGCATGTGCATCACAACCAAACATATGCAAGATAGACTTACCAAACCACAATAGTTCATGAGTTTTAAAGCCTATAACACTAGAAGGCATTCTATTTATCACATAGCATGTAGTTTTGACAGCCTCTCCTAGAAGTGCTTACTTAAACCAGCCTCAAACAACATACATCTTACTCTATCTAATAAAGTTTATTCTTTCAACAAGCCTATTTTGTTTTGGTGTTTTTCCAATAGTGTTATGTCTTTTAATCTCATCTTTAGCACACAAAGCATCAATATCAATATTAAAGATTGTTATTGGTTCTAAGAACCTTAATCTTTCCACTAGTTTTATTACCAATAAGAGCTTTATAACCAATGAAAGTTGAAAATAATCATCTTTGCTTTTGAGAATTCAAACTTTCCTGGGAAAATAATCAACCATAGACAAAAAATATCATGCTACACCTAGTAAGGACCCGCCATGGTCCCTACAAATCAAAATGGATATAGTCTATAGGTCTTTCGGTCTTATGGATAGCTTACTTAAAAGTTATCCTGTGATACTTACCAAAGATACAGGACTCACATAAATCAAGTTTTTACGCACTGTCCTTACCTTGTAGACCCTGCTTGTGCAACTCATTCAGAACTCTCTTATACACATGACCAAGCCTTTTATGCCAAATGTTGGTAGGGTTAGACACCATTGCATTAGCAACATAGGGCACACTAGGGACTATATTACTAGCCAAAACATAAAGACCAATTTTGATCTCATATCTAAGGACAACTAGGCAACCCTTAGGGATCCTCATTACCCCACCATCTGTCCTAAAAGTCAAACCAACCCTGTCCAATGTTCCTAAGGATATCAAATTCCTTTTTAGTTTGGTACATATCTCACTCTCTCTGAGGTGTACTCAGTCCCATTGGACAACCTAAGTCTAACAAACTCAATACCTCTGACCTTATAGCCATGGTTATTTTCCATCAATATTTTATCCCCATTCACTTCTGTATATACAGAAAAAATAAGAGCAATCAGGAGTCATATGAAAACTAGTACTACTACAGCTGCTACAACTGCTACTACTGCTGCTATTACAATTGCTACTACTGTTGCTACTACTACTATTGGTGCTACTGCTACTATTACTTATGCTACTACTGCTACTGTTGTTACTATTGCTGCTACTACTGCTACTATAACTACTACTGTTACTGTTGCTACTACTGCTCCTATTATTATTCAAATTGCTGTTGCTGCTGCTACTACACTATTGCTACTGCTGCTGCTCCTCCTCCTCCTCTTACGGCTATTGTTGCTGCTAATACTACTCTTCCTATTGCTACTGCCATTGCTGCTGCTGTTACTACTGATATTGCTGCTGCTGCTGCTGCTGCTGCTGCTACTGCTACTCCTATTATTGCTGCTACCTCTACTCTTAATACTACAGTTGTTGCTACTCTTGCTTCTACTGCTATTACTACTGCTATTACTGCTGCTGTTGCTGCTTCTGCTACTATTACTACTACTATTACGTTTGCTAAACTCGTCCGGGGACTCCTCCAAGGGTTTTAGTCTCATCCATTTCAAAAGATAAGAGTCATACCACATGAAAGATACAATTAGATAGGAGTTCTAATTCGTTCAGTTTTTTCTAGTTTAGCCAAGATTTGAGACAGAAGTTTCATCAAAGACCTCGCGAAATATAATTATGATGACCCAAGATAATATAGCTATATGTCTTTCTCTCTATTTCTACCTTTTCATTCTCTAAAAGGTGGGATGGTTGTTGCTCAGGTGAAAGGAGCGTCGCCATGGCTCCTTGTTAGGTCAGAACCGTCTTCATTTTAATCTTCCAAAGTGCAAAAGCACTTTTACGATCCATTTTCACTTTCTCAAAATTCATAGTTGCGTTAATCAGAACTTTTGTTAAAACACCGATATTGCTTGTTATGGCCGAAGTGGTGCTATGAATTTATGAAGTAAAGATAACAAGCTTGACAACAATTACAAATTGAAAAACGAAAAAGAAGAAAGAAAAAAAATATCAACAAAAGGACACCAAATATAATGTGGTTCAGACCCAAAAATATAGTCCTAATGCACAACTCCGTAGGATTGGAGAATACTTGCCGCTACATCTCTTTTAAATTACAAATACAAATGATTACCAATGCATAATGCAAAACCATATGAGAAATTGGGGTCTAAAGCAGAAACCTTGCAGTGCTATTAAGGATGATCAAGATCTCCGTATTAGAATCACGATCTATGTTTAGGAACTAGAGTAACAATCTTAGATTAAGGGTTTGGAGAGCATCAAGTCACGAAATAAGGAAGACAGAGAGAGAATGAAGAACGAACAATAACTTCTTTATCTCTCATTGAAACATCCTTATTTATAGACAAAATGCTTCAACCCGTGTGCCTTGCACGTATGCCATCTCGACCTTAGATCATCATTGCATCAATGCCTAATAATACACCAAAAGAAACCCAATTTGGCACCTTGAGCAAACTACAATAGCCCCACTAAGCAGCTAGTAGAAGAAGACACGTGTCATGGAAATCCTTAGCGCCTTTAGAGTTCCAAATGGACTTGAGCAGAAGTCAAAAATTTGCACAACAATGTCGAAGGAGGGGGGAGGGGGACAATATGCAAACACGTTTGATTTACCAAATTAGAACGATAAAGCCCCTAATTTTGCAAGTATTTACATCCAACACCATTAGTTATATTTGCAACCGAATCAAGTGGTTTACATTGTTAACCCTAATTAGTTAGCCAAATTAAACACAATTAACATAGTTAGAAAACCATTATAAAACACAACATTTGGAAAGGGAGGTGATTGGATTTGAATCCAACACCTCTGCTTGGGGGTTTAGGAGTTAAACCATTAATACCAATATCATTAGCCTTTTTGTTTTGTTTTTTGGGGCCAAGAACATCGTCAATATCTCTATTATAATTTAAACATTAAAAATATAAAGTTAAAAAAGCAACAAAATACAACAATAATCAATCCAAAATCAGAGTTTCCATAGAGGCGGATGAAGAGAAAGTTGATAACACTAAAACAAAAGTTGTTATTATTATAGAAACAATATTACTCATAAAAGTAATAGCTACAAAATTATCTCAAAATAACATTATTATTCTAACACTAATAATTTTATTTCAACAATAACATTGGTCTAATTAAAAAAATCCAACAAATTCAAATAAAAATTATTATTAATAAAATAAAATTACAATCAACAAAATAATAATATGAACTTACAAACAACAAAAACTAATTTCATGATAATAAGATTTGATATGTCAATGACGGTGGTTTAGGAAAGATGGATCTAGGAGCCGACACTAGGCACAGCCACCTCATTGTCTTGTCTACATCCCACGCTCTCTCTCCTTTACCCTAACATTTTCCCCTTTCAAATTTTCACTCTTTATTTTATTTATATACTAGTTTCGCTCCCGTGCGATACACGGATAGTATGTATTGATCACTATATTTTATATCTGTGATTATTTGTATTGAATTAAGATCTTGTGTGATCAGCTGTCCATAATGTTGTTTAATTTATATAATTCTCATAGTAATAACCGAAATAGTTTTCAGTAAAAAATAAGACAAACTATATTTTTCATTTGAAGTCTTTAACAGGGACTTAAATTTTTTTTTATTTTACCGATTTATTTTTTTTATGGATTAAACACAGAAAGTCGTAAATTAAGAATGTATTATTTTTTTATTTTTGATTATTGGAGGTATACTTGATTTTTTCTTAACGACAAAATTTGAAAAGTCATAATTCGAAATTGTTGGAGGTGTAATCAGCATCCTATTCTCGGATTACATAAGAGAAGTATTAAAACAATAATATATTGGCTTAATATTTCCTTTATTATATTCGGTTATCGGATGCCTTTTTTTTAGAAACCCTTTCTATTTTTTTATAGGTTAAATACGGAAAGTCTTAAATTTAAAATATATTTTCTTTTTCAATTTTTGGAACTTTAATGAATTAAGTCTTTTTGTACCCTAGTTTTGTTGTGTAATGCGAAGCGAAATGTCGCACTTCTTGGACTAAATACGAAAAATTTTTTTTTTTTTTTTGGGTTGTCGGAGGTCTAACCCGCGCTCTGTTCCTGGATTACATAAGAAAAGTCTTAAAAAAAATTTACTGTGTAATTGTAGTTGGCGAATATTAAAGATATATGAAATATCGAAGGCATCGTGGGCAATTTGGGAAGTTTTTGAATCTTAGGTT
The DNA here is from genome assembly GCA_018398585.1 of Simmondsia chinensis. Lineage (NCBI taxonomy): Eukaryota > Viridiplantae > Streptophyta > Magnoliopsida > Caryophyllales > Simmondsiaceae > Simmondsia > Simmondsia chinensis. Next base: position 25,503,758 of record JAGTTD010000011.1, read on the forward strand.
AAGAAAAAGCCTCTAGAAGAGTCTAAAATATGGTTTACTTTATATTTTTCAATCAAAAATTATATTGGATATTTTTTTTTTAATACTTTCTTATATTGTTTTCCTTTTTTTATTTTTCTTTTGTCAATTCTACTCTTAAATACCCTTTTTATCTCCCTTTTTTTTTTCTTATTTTTGGTTTTGGAAGAAAAATTAATAAAATAATTTTGTCACCCTATTATATTGTATAATTTTTTATTAAATAACACGAACTAAAAATAAATTAAATAAATAAAATTTTAATTTAAGACTTTCTGTATTAAATTCATAAAGAAAAATAATCGGCAAAAGAAAAAAGGGAAAATAAATTTTCTATTGAAGACTTAAAATAGGAAATACATTAGTCATATTTTTATTTAAGACGTTTACGGTATACTAATAGATTTCTCACTGAAATTGACTCAATACCCTTTAAGTTCACCATATAAAGATATACATTATTTTCATGCTATTTATAACCAAGGAATTGTTCAAAATTCTACTTTTAATATATGAGATACCGAAGGCATTGTAGGCAATATTATAAAAGAAAATAAGTATAGATAATCATACCCGTCCTATTGTCATCCCTAAGTTCACCATATAAAGATATACATTATTTTCGTGCTATTTATAACCAAGGGAATATTCAAAATTCTACTATTAATATATGATATACCGGAGGCATTGTGGGCAATAGTATAAAAGAAAATAAGTATAGATAATTATACCTATCCCATTGTTATTTCTTTGATATGTTGAGATATAGTTGTATTACTTTTAGATTAATTGTTGTTGTTTAATCTACAAATCAATACAAAAAAAGCAAAATAAGAAAAAAGGAAAAAAATAAAATAAGAAAAAAGTGATTAGGGTTAAGGTTCATTTAAAAAAAAAAAAAAATCTAAAAAAAAAGAATTAGAAATTTGGATGCTTTTTAAGAGAGAAACAACTTTATAATATATATATAGTATAGATATTTTTTTTGTTCTATCATTTTGTCCTTGATATTCCCCCACCCCCCACTGCTCAGCTCCCCTCATACATAATACTACTTTCTCATTCCATCCCCCCTCCTCTCTCTCTCTCTCTCTCTCTCTCTCTCTAACTTCAAATCTGCAACATTTGCAATTAACTTGTGTTTTGTTCAACCAAAGAAAAGGGCAAAAAATCATGGGTGCAATTGCAGTTCTTGCTCTAATCTTGGCCATGGCAGGCCACTCAAGTATGTTCATAGTGCTAACAGAACTTTAGGGTTGCCATTTAATTTACATATCTTTGTCTTTCCCATCTTCTGCTATAAAACATTTATGGGTTATGATTTTGGGTGGTGTTGTCGCCTAAATGATAATTGTTATTGACAGATATGTAACTTGTAGTAAATTATAGTTATAAAATTTAGCAAGTTGCTATAATATTAACATTTTTATTCTTATAATAACATGACGCAATTCTTTAGTTCTTCTAAGTTTCTTTGAGTTTATTCTGTTGCTATATATGTAGCTTTTTTAATAGAATTCTCGACAAAGATGAAAATTTTGACTTAGCTAAGGTTATTTCAACTAATTATTGAATATCATCTTTAGATCTTGCTATTTGTAGTTTTATTTGTTAAGTTTCTAGTATCTGTAATTAATTTTTCAAACAGAAACTGTATTGTTTTACCCACTTGTAGTACTTTCTAGTAATCTTCCAAAAAACAAAAAAGTAAAGTAATGTTTGAGTAGCACTCTTCTTTTCTGGATTTTAAGTTTGATGTTACATTTTGCAACATTTTCCCCATAGTTTTGGCTTCTGCAGATCTATTTAATGTTTGATAAATAAATCTATTTTTTCATGACTTTTGTTATATAGCTTGGTTAATGTTTTCCATTTAGGCTATGTTTGACAGTTAGTGGCTAGCTGGTAGCTGATGGATAACATGTTTGGTAAAATTAGGCATTAAAGTTGATGGATTATTGTAAAATGGTAAATAAATTTTAATAACATAGAGTTTGAAAAATTAAAAGCTAAATTGTTAAGCTTTTGAAAAGTTGTATTTCAAAATGCTAAAAACTATAAGAAACTCTATGAAAAATTGCCAGGCAAACATAGCCTTAAGAGTTTCCGTATGTGTGCGCTTACATAAAAACAGTTCTTATTTTTGTTCCCCCCATTTTTGTCCGAGAAATTACTTTTCTTAAAATATTTTTTTTCCCTAAGTTCTTTCAATTCCGGGTTAGGGAATTGAGGAGTTTGTGAGTTATGAATGTAATATTATAATGGAAATTCGGCTGTCTTCCTCCTTTGCAGAAATTTTCTGTTGATTATTCTCTGCAGCCCTTTTTTTTAGACTAAAAACTAAGTTATGAAGACCATTTTTTCTAATTTTTGGTTTCATATTTTGATTTTTCACATAACGTAAAAACAAAAAAAAGTCATTTCTAGAACATGTGTTTTATGGTACAAACGACCACTAGCCACTTGGGGAAGGGTTAGCGGTGTTGTTGGCGGTTATACATAAGTATCTTTAAAGAATGTGTTTGTTATTATTGATATGACAAAAAATGTTATTATTAGAGCGATGATTTGAATTGTAGTGAATAATATTCACAAGTTGCTCTGACATAGTTAAATACCACCGGAGTTTTAGGGCCGACTTATGGAGTTGGCACATACGAGGTCCACATGTAAGCCCAACTGGGTTCCATCCTAAAACCAATTAGCCTTAGGAGGAGTAACCCATTAGGCTTATATGTTGGTCTCTTCTTTCTTACAATTCCAATGTTGGATTCTCACGAGACTCACATGTGGAGTCCTTAAAACAACATTTATGCCATGACAATAAAATTACCTAGCTTTATTTGATATTTTGGCGTTGGTTTAACAAAAAAGAGAGGTGCATAGTGAAGAGCAAAAATGCTGTAGGTAACGAGAAAAAAAGCTACGAAAATGTCACAAGAAACAGGTGCTTAGGAACTAGTTTGTTGTTAACGACAAACTATGTCCTAGTTGTGGCATTTTCGTGCCCCCCCTTCTTGTGTCGTGTAGCATTACTCATTAAAGAGTGGTATTTGTGTGAGCAGGTGCAAGTTGGTGTGTGTGCAAGAGTGGAGTAAGCAGTGATGCACTTCAAAGGGCAATAGACTATGCATGTGGAGCAGGAGCAGACTGCAACCCAATAAAGCCAAATGGGCAATGCTACAATCCTAACAGTGTCCAAAGCCACTGCTCTTATGCTGTCAACAGCTACTACCAAAAAAAGAGTGGGTCTGGTGCCACTTGTGACTTCAATGGCGTTGCCACTCTCAGTGGTTCTGACCCCAGTAAGTTACCCTCTTCTTCTTCTCTTCATTACATGCCAAAATGTTGAAAATGACATCCCAATGGAAGGGTGAAAAGTTTAATGATTAGAGCATGTTGGGGGGTTGGAATTTTTTAGTATGGATTTCGAAGGAGAGGTTTGTGGTGGAGTAGAAGGAGGTATGGACCTTGTTTACGGGGTTGAGTCTGTATCTTTTGGATTGGATTAGTTTGCCTTTTACGCTTAGGGTTTCCCTGTGTATCTCTCTCTATATATAACATTGTACGGCTTTTGCCCGCACACAGAGAGAGAGTGGAAGAGCCGCTTGTAACCCGCCTTTCTTTATCTAGCGAAGCTTTCATCCATTTGCCCCGTGGCTTTTCTCTGATTAGAGGGTTTTCCACATCAAACTCGGTGTCTTTGTTTCTTTTTCTCCCCCCTCCTCATTTTAAGTTTAGATCTCAATTTGGTGTTTAAATTAAACCAAGTTCTTGGGGTATTTTGCCTAATAAAGCACCTTTGGTATGTGGCTAGAAAGGATGGAATTAGGGGTGTATTTGAGCCGAGCCGAGCCGAGCCCGAGCCTGCCTGGCTCGAGGCTCGGCTCGGCTCGGCTCTGCTCGAAGCTCGCCAAGCTTTAAAAGTTCAGGCTCGAGCTCGGCCTCGGCTCGGTCAGTCAAAAGCTCGGCCTCGGCTCGGCTCGATCTAAGCTCGGTGAGCTTCAAATTAAGCGTGCAATATTTCGGCTCATTTAGGTTTAATATAGGCTCGTTTGGGGTCGTTTAAGCTCGGGCTCGGCTCATTTATACTCCAATATGGCTTCATTGGGTAATATTTAAGCAAATATATTGTACTAAAAAATGCTCGTATAGGCTCGTGAGCCTACAAGCTCGAGCTTCACTAGGCTTGGGCTCGGCTTAGTAAACTAAACGAGCCGGCTCGGCTCGGCTCGAGCTCAAAGCGAGCCGAGTTTTTCGAGCTTTATGACGAGCCGGCTCGCAAGGGCTCGTGAGCCGGCTCGGCTCATTTACACCCCTAGATGGAATATAGAGTAAATGCATGCGTTCGAAGATGAAAGGAGAGTTCATATGCATTTAGTAGAAGGATGAAATGTTGTTATTAAGTTAATTATGATGTTATAGCCCCATTCAATCCCTATATAAAGGGTCACTCATATTGGCTTTGAGGTTACTGGGGCACCCGCATTGCAAATCTGAAAGATACTTTTGTCTGAGCATAATGCTAGGGTGGTTAAATGCCACATAATTAATGCAGGGTTTGCAATTTATCTATGAAAATGATCAAAAAAAAAAAAAAAAAAAAAAAAAAATCTGTGCAAAAGTTGCATTCGAGTTGTGGTGATTGACATGTGTGGTCAAGGTTGATGCGCTAGGACAAAAGGGTCATAGGTTGAAATCCCCCAATCCTACTTACCTACCAAAAAAGGGTATTGTGTTGTAATTAGAGATTCTATTCCAAAATTCCAAAGTCAATGAGGCACTTGTTTGGATCCCCCCAGTTTTCCCCTCAAGTTCAGAGAAAGTTTTCGCGTAAATCTTGGTTTGTTGTTTTTGTCGTCCTTTTTCGCTTCAACTGCTTATGTCTTACTTCTTAACAATAGTCAATGCATTGTTTAATTGAACTATCTCTAAATCCACATAAATATTTAGGTTCGAAAATCTGAAAGGTTTTTTAGGTCTTTGAAATTATGACCTTTTCAGTACACACCTTCAGCTTAATATTGGGGAAAAAATATATTTTACCGAAAAAGTATGTAGAAAAAAAATTGATGAAACATCGAATTTGGTGTCATGGGGACGTCCGCACAAGGGGTGAACATCCTTCAGTTCTATCCTGTGCAAGATTGAAGGTATTATTGGGGATGACACATGGCCTCTCCCCTCACCGCTTATGAAGGCGGGATTCAATCCCAAGGCTCACTTCATCCTCTAGAGACGTTTTACTAGTTGAGCTAGCTGGCATCTCCGCACCTTCAGACTTCTATATAGTGGCGTTACTGTCTCCTCTTTCCGCTTGAATTCTTATGCACATGTTTGAATTCTAGTCCTTCAGCCGACTAATTCTTGTTTATGATAATATTTGCAGGTGCTTCAGGCTGTTCATTTCCTGCAAGTTCCAGGTATGGATTTTAACCTTCTCTCTTTTTTGTATTTTCCCCCTCCGTTAGACCACCCCAGTGGATGCACATAAGTTTGAGGTTGTTTTCAAATGGGACTCGTGCACTAATAGATTATGAAAAGTATTTTAAGTGATGAATCAAACAACACTAGAAAGTGTAAAACTGGAAAGTTATGGATTCTCTTAGAAGTGTGCGTGTTATTGATTGAGTAGTAATGAATAGAGTAGCGCTTGACTCGAGTTGAATGAAGCATTAGCTATAACTTCCGAATCTTGCCATGAAGTGCAAATAATTCCTGGGTAGCCCAACTCACCTTTTTACAGAATTTGGTTTAGATTGGAATTGTATGTTGAGAAATATTACATACATAATAGAATGAAATAAAGCAGATGAGTGCAAACAAATTTACAAGCAAATCTGTTTTTTTGATCTAGATTGCGACGGTTAGTCCGTTTAAATCATCGACCAACGTTAGCAATGTACTAGATTACAGTGGGATACACACAATAAAAAAGTGGGATATACACACTGATGCAGCGCGGCAGCGGAAGATTAGGGGGGACGGGAAGGAAACAATGGCCTTCCCTTTTATTTTATTAAACTCTAATAAAAATAATAGGGGAAAAGATAGTTTCTGTTTCTCACAACCTGAGAAATCAGAGGAACTAAGGAAAACATAATTAATTTTTGGAATTCAACTCCCCCTGAATCCTAGATTTCCTCCTCTCTATATAGAAGAGGGTTTCTTAACCCTAAAGTATTCTAATTCAAATCAACGATCGAGATCGTGATCCTTGTGATACAAATCAACGGTCAAGATCGTGATCCGTGTGCTACATTTAAAATAAATAAATAAATAAAATATAAATAAAGATAGAAATCTGAAATATAAAAACAAATCCTATTCTAAATAAAACTCTATCTAAAACTTTATCTAAATCACAACTTCACACGCAATTGTTAATCCGCGTACTCCCAGTGGTGCCGCCAAAACCCGGTGACGCCAAGCTTGAGCTTTCATCACTTTCGCGGCCATTAAACCTGGCTTCGGCCACTCTCTAGCCCCGTGCTCGCCAAGCCCGTCTTCTCTTGGCTAATGCTGACGCCAAGCCTTCTCTAGCTGAGATGGCGGCTGCATCACACACATTCTCGCATTTTCTGCAATTGTTTGAATCTATTCCTCTACGATACCCGTGCCAAATTTTGCTGCTCCTAATACATTTAAACTCCCTCAGTATCCTTACTCAATACAAATGCAGCTTTTTGGACGGAAAAAGTTGCAAATCCTCAGATAATGCGATGTCGGGGTGTGGTTGGTTAGAGTATAGAAATCATTTTCTGGGTTCCCCTAATTGCTTAATCTTCAGTATCAGAGTGTTTTTGACCGAGAGATCAGGAGTTCGAATTTCAGGAATCCCATCCTCAATATTCATGTAATCAAGCACATGGTATAAGATGAACTTATGAATTATCACCACTTTAAACCTATACGAATTTGTATAAGGGGGCATGTTTTATACCACCGTTCTTGGGTCTTCACTTAACAACTCTAGCTTTTGAGATAATTGCTTCCTGACATGTTACACTTTTTATGCTTGAACTCGGAGCACACTCTAACATTGTTAACTTCACTAGGTCTTAGTCTTGACCCACATGGTTGGCATATAAGAGGTCCAATTATAGTCTAAGCGGGGTTATATTCTAAAATCAATTGGTATTAGGTGGAGTAGCCCATTAGACATATATTGATCTCTCTCTTTCGAACTCTAATTTAGGATTCTTATTAGGCTCACATGTGAAGTCTTTAACACTCATTAACTCATCTCCATTATCCATAACCACGATAACCCAGTTTAATAAGCACCTAATCAGATACAAAATATGCATGTCCAGCTGGGGATTTGTGAATCGATGGATAGATTACGGTAATAGTAAAGCTATTCTTTTGAATGTAGTCTAATTTGAAATGATGGGCTGCTTTTGAGCTGTTTGGGGCCACAGGCTTTTGCCTTTCCTGCCTTTTTGTGTGTGATGGTGGAATTAGGCATCTTCCCCCTTCACTTTTTCTTATCATGAAAGCGACATCGCTGTTTTTGTTATGATATAAAACCATTTTTGAAATTAGCTTGAGCATTTGAGATAGTTGGTTCTTGACATGTTCTAAGAGCCTTTTGACCGAGTTTGAATCTCTAACAACCCCCACTCTAAATAGCTGCAAACTGAATGAGTATTTACGTGAGGGGGGCAATATGTTAAGTATAAAACCATTATCGGCAGCTTAAACTTTTGAGACAGTTGGTTCCTTGACACTAGCCACTAGTAAAACATATATTCTTCCTTCATCTCCAACCTTGGTTTTACTTGATTACTTTAACTTTTGTTTCTCTTTATTTTCTATTCACCCCAAAAAAAAAAAAAAAAAAAAACCCACACGCTTAAGGTTTAAAGATATTTCGTTAGTATTAGTCTTGTAGACAAAGAGGTCATTAGTTGTACGCTTCTGACATAGTGAGAATTTGCATTAAGGGGCATATTAGTTTCTTGTTTGGTTGAAGTCTTAGTTTACTTCTTTCGGTAATATTGTTATTGTTAGGGCAATCTAGTTGCTATTATTTTCTACAAGTTACATCATTACAATGACCATAATATTTGTTGCGCTGGTCATTACAATTTCCTAGGAAGAGTTATAGAAAGTCTTTTGGGTTATTTACGCAAAAGATCTTTGTACTTTATCATCCGTGTCAATTCAATGTAATTTATAGGGAATTTATCACTTAGGTACCCTGAGGTTTAAGGATTTATCACTTAAATACCCTTACATTTTTATATATACAATGAGGTACCCTAAGATTTAAAAAATTTATTACTTAGATACCCTGAAATTTAAAAATTTTATCAATTAGGTATCATTTTTCAAAATTGCATAGATTTTTATTAAAAATTGCTTATAACAGGTCACATTATTTCACTAATATGCCAACTTCTTTCATCATAATTCAGTAACGTTTTTCCGTATTCTGTTTGATTTTTGTTGAAAAAATTAATATAACTCGTACATATTATTGTAATTATATATTGTATCAACTTTTTAAAGTAAAAAATGTTCGAATTTTCACAAAGATTTGTTTGGTATTATTTCTTATTTGCAGTTTCTGGTGTTTTAGAAAGGATTATTTGTTTTTTAATACTGGTGTTTGTAGAAATAATAAAAAGAGCCTCCGACCTTTTGGATTTATGTTTTTAGTACCTTAAGTTTTGTTCATATTAAGAAATAGGACCCTCTTCGGCGAGATGACGGCATTGTCCGGGAGAATGCTGACATGTGAAGTCATTTTAACTAATCAATAAAATATGTTGACAAAAGTGCCCTTTGTAACACTTGGGGTATTTTAAATGGATCATAAAAACTCTGCCATTTTTGTGAAAATTGCATTCAAATGTCACGTTTCGTTGTCCTCAAGAGCAAAGAATAATCATAGTGCTAAGCTTAAGTGTCAGGTTTTAAAATGACTGTATTTTGGCCGGGGGCAATTTTGGCTTTTCATGTTTTCAATGTTTGGTTTTACTGGAGGGGTCCTATTTAGTAATATGAACAAAAACTAAGGTACCAGAAAAATAAATCAGAACAGTCGGGAATCCTTTTATTTTCATCACAAATATTGGATTACTAAAAGGTGAATAACCTTTGAGAAACTAACAACTAAGTTGCTTTTTGTCCCAAAAAAATAAGCAACTAAGTTTTTTTTAATCAAAATCTAAATTGTGAAAATAGCTCTTTTTTTTCGATTTTTGGTTTTTTTTTTTTTAAATTTTCACTAATTAGAAAAAAATGGAAAACAAAAACAAAAAATAAGAACAAATCGTTTCTAAAATATTATTTCAATTTTAAATAGCTTAAAATTAAAAATAGAAAATAATACTAAATATTCTCAAAGTTAGAATGCCAACGAAAGGAGGGCATGTGTCCCTAAAGGTCATGGGAAAAGCCATAAACTGCGGCTTGTCAATTTCTGGGGTAGGCCACTTTGTTGACAGCATCTTTGCGCATGTACACCCCTACACTTGTTGTTTACATTATCTCTCTCCTTTTTAAAAAAAAAAAAAAAAAAAAAAAAAAATACAAACGGTGATATCTTTCTCGAGATTTCTAGTCCTACTTTTTTCTTTTTCGGTAACCGGGGTGTTCTAGCAAGTTTATGCACATCTCGATTGATTTCATGGTGTTAACATTTCACCGGGCTTTTCTTTATGCTCGATCCACGGAATTGAGCTTGTATGTTGGTATCTTCTTTCCTACAATTTTTATGTGGGATTCATATTTGACTCACATGTGGAGTTCTTAACACATGGCGACTGAGGTGTAGTTGGTTCCGGGAATGCAAGTGGCTTGTAGTTTTAGAGTTGGTTCTTTGGCCGTGTTCTAGCAAGCGTACGGCTCAATTAAGTCTTTGTTTGTTTTGATGGAAAATATTTTGTCTTAGTTATGTTATTTTCTTATGTAACTTTATAGTGATAACCATGAATCTGGAAAATGTTTTTTTCTTTCTTTTTTTTTTTTTTCTGTTGAGGGGAATTGATTTTCTCTCAATCAAGTCACGTTTTATGCTTCGCTTCAGCCTCTTTGTAGCCAAGTATGAACATCATACAAATTTATAGACTAAAATTATTTTCTCTATTTACAAAGACAAAATGTTTTAAGATAAAAGTATTTAAATTGAAAATATTTTTTTATTGAACAAACGTAACTTTAGTGGGTTTGCTGTCCTTTAAGTAACCCGATGGATTAGCATTATGTTTGGCAATGGGTTTACCTCCATTTGACAATTTTTTTTGAGCCTATTATCCCCTTTACCTATTTCCTTTTAACCCTTAAATTGGGGTAAAGAGAGGTAAGGTAACTTTTTTAAAAAAAAATTACACTAATTTTGCCTTTATTTGAACTATAGCTCTTTTTACCTGTATTCCAATTGTCAAATAAGAGTAACTCTTTTACTCATCTTTACTTTTATCCTTATTTACTGAATATATCCAACTTAAGGTAGGATAATATTTACCCTCCCTCATCACCCCTTTACCTAACTGCCAAAAGGGCCAAATCTAAGCCCAACATTTAGAAAAGCCCAACATTGAGGGATAGTGTTTCTCATGTTGGCGAGTTCTTTGGTGGGTTTTTTCGGTCCCCATACCTATGGGCACGCCAGCGCTTTTGTATTGTGAGGTCTCTCTCTAATTATCGGAAAAAGAAAAGTGTTTCTCATGTTGGTTCTTTTTCGTTTGATGCAGTGCTGCTGGAACCAGCACTCCAACAACCGGCAGCCCGACGACCGGAACTCCAACCACTGGCGTACCCACCACCACCCCTGTAGGCGGTGGCGGCACCGGAACTGGGACTGGGACGGGGACCGGGACTGGAACTAGCACAGGCACCGGCACCGGCACCGGCACCAGCACTGGAACCGGGACTCCAACCACCGTCTCCCCATACTCCAGTACCGGAACTCCCACCAGCACCTCCCCATCCAGCGGGGTACTGGGAGGGGTTGGGACAGGGCTTGGCCCATCCGCATCCAGCATGGACGAGAACCATGCCGGGACCCGCCTCCAGGCCACGGCCCTGCACTCGGCCCTGATGGCGGTTGTGTTCGAGTTTCTGATGTGGTTGTGGAAGTGAGCAGGCGAGTTATTATTATTAGGGTGATAATTTTGTCTATTACAAGTAGGGCTTATGATGATGTTGTGATGGGGACTATGTTGTTTTTTTGGGAGTTTATGTATATGTAGAAGTAGGGGGGGATGTGTATTAAATATTTGAGTTTCTTTGCATTGTGGGGTTGCTGTTGCACTCCCATGTTACTTCTACTACTACTACTATTAGTACTGAGACTTCTGAGTTGCAGGCCATATTTTGGTAATATTCACTGCATTTTGTTTGTTTTCGTATCGAGCCTGTTTGGTTAAATTGTTAACAAATTGCTTTCTAAATACAGGTTATTTAGAAGTATTTTTATAGAAAGTGCTTTTAATATAAGTATTTTTGTTAGAGAAGTTTTAGGACCTGTTTGGTAATAGAAAATTTTCAATTTTTTAGAAATTTTTTTTTTGAAAAACTAGAAAATATATTCAACAATTTAGTTTTCTAATTCTGGAAGTTGAAAAAATAATTTTTTGGTTTTTTCTGTTTATTTATAGATTTGAAAAATAGTTTTAAACTGTTTATTATTATTTTTTTTTTCCTTGAAAATGGTACCATGCTTTCCAAAACTTTCTTTTACATTTTCAAGGCGGCATGAGAAGATTATGTGAGTTATTTAATTATAGACATTTATTTTTGCAGAATGTGATAGAGTGGGCTTTTAGGGTACTTAAGATTAGGTTTGTAATTTTAAAAGCAGTACCCAACTATCTACTTAGACGACAAAAGTTGATTTGTATATTGTGCTGTATATTACATAATTTTATTTGAATGGATGACAAAGCAGATACATTGTTTGTGGCATGTGATAGAGAAGATGCAGTGGTCCTTGATGAGAACGTTATTTCCATTGTATAGGAGGGCATAGAGGTGGATATGTTCAAACAAGTGTAAATGAACGAGGTTCGGCAAATAATTATCAATCAATTGTGGAACGATTATACTCATTGGTAGAGTAGATGTTGTATGCTTAGATTATATTTGTATTTGCTTCGACACGAAATACTCATTTTTCGTAGTGTTTGACTAAGTTGTGAGTATTACTTAGGCGTATCATTTTCAATTATCAAATCAGTGCTATTATTGTTTGGACCCTTCTTAAGTTATATTATTCGATTTTTGGATTTACGGATTTTACTTACATGTCATTTTCAATTTTTAAAAAATTTGGAAAATAGGGATCACTTGGATGCATTTTCAAGTTTTTTATATTGTAAAACTGGAAAAAAAAATTGGAGATGAAACTGTAGACGAAAAGAAAAACTGAAAATGGAAAAGTATAAATAGTTTTTTTTTTTACTAAACACACCCTTAGTTTTCGCTTTTGTTTTTACTTTAAAGTACTCTTTGCTCTGATTCTATTTAAAAGTAAAAAGTAATTTATACTTTTATTTAAAAATAAATTTCTTTGGAAAGAAGCTTGGTCAAATAGAATTTGGCGGAATCTTTTGAGTTTGGTTATCAATATTGAGTTACTAATCTGGTTAATTTAGTTGAGGCGGTCCACATATTGTTGGAACACCCCATGTTCACTCCCCCATTGTCACTGGTGTTTTCGGAAAGATGTGGTCAGTGTCCCCTTTTTTTTTTTTTTTTTTTTTGTATGTATCTTGGGACGTTTTTGGAATATAGTTTTGGCCTTCGGGCTTTGTAGTGTTAAAAAAGAAACTATACTCCTATCAATATCAATATCAAATATTAGGTTGGGGGTCCTCAAAAACAGTATTTTATTAGGGTCTCACCCTAATGGAGTAAGACTACGTACATCCTACCCTCCTGACCTTCTAAACTTTCTTTCTCTCCAAATCATGTATTCCGATGTTGCTAAAACAACCCTTCGAATTTTGCTCTCCGGTAATCGATTTTTGACTTTGGATTTAAACCTGTTAAGGAACCATCTATCCCAAAAGCTTAAGCTAATGGGTGAAGGTCCAGGATTGGTTTTATACTCTAACATGCCCCCTCACGCAAATACCCGTTTGGGCTTGAAGAGTGGATAATGCACATGCCCACCTCATTCCTTGTGCTTAATTGTTTTAATATTAAAAGTGGAGGCTATTGAGATTCGAACTCCTCACCTCTTGGTCATCAAGGCTTTGATACCATGTCAAGGAACCATCTATCCCAAAAGCTTAAACTAATGGATAAAGGTCAACGATTGGTTTTATACTCTAAGAAAACCAATCCAAAGCCGACTCTAATGAAAAATAATATTAAACCCCACTCCATAAACAAATCTGCTTCCACACTCCTTGCACCCATGGACATGAAAAAACAAGTGAGATCCATCTTCCTACTAAGAATAACATCTTGTTAATTGTTATGAGAAAAAGTTTCATATATGAGTTAAATATAAATTTTATATTAGAGTTGTAAGAACGGAGAGATTAATTTAAAAGTACAATAAATTACTCCATCGATTATCAATTGGTTTAAAGATAAAATCCTATTTAAGCTTATATATGAATGTCATATATGTTAACTTTATTGATTAAGTCTAAAGTCCTGATAAAATTTATCATAAATGTCCAAAAGGATTTTAAGTGGATGCCAGCTAAGGATGCACTGGCTGCTGGAATCTATTTGTCCATGGGGCCAAAATATTTCTAGATCATGTGAATTTTGTAGTTATAGGCACTAGTTCTTTTTCACGTTCATGGCATTTTTGGCATGGGTTTAAAAAAGGACTTTCTCAGCAAACTGGCACAAAATTAAAAAATTTAGCAATTTGATATGCTGTAACAAAATAGCACACTTTATTATTCACCAGCCGTTGTACGTTGTTTGAAATAGATTACAAGAATACTAGACCTGTTGCACGACATCTCAAAAGTCGTGCACTAAGTGCCTTGTTGCGCGACCCTTATATATTGGAAATTAAAAAAAATAAAATAACTTTTTAATTTAAAATAATTTTTAATTAGAATTATTTTAATTTTTTTTATTTTTATAATTTGAATCACTAAATGATGTATCTAATAAAATAATATATTCACTGGTATTGTTGTTGTTGTTGTTGTCATACATAAGCTATGATATCGTAATACTATTAATAAAGAAGACATAAGTGAGGAGATTGTGTTGTTTCCAACAAAAAATTATGAGTTTACGCATTTATATCATAATTTGAGTTATTTTATTAGATACATAGTTTATAACTAATATATAATTATATTAGTTGGGTTTCTTTTGATGGTTTTTTTTTTAAATTATATATTAGTTTATAAACTACTTGAAATAATTTTTTTTTAGTTTTGAATTATATGTATCTAATAAAATAGCTTAAATAATAATATACAAATGCGTAAGCAGGATTTGGGGGTAGATGTACGCAGCCTTCCTCCTTTAGTGTGCTACCCTGAATGTGTCCCTTATTTAATAATATATATATATCACCATCTCCTCACTTAAATGTGTTCCTCATTTATATCTTCCTTATTAATGGTTCAAATAACAATATACATGTACCATTTAAAAAGTATCTGTATTTAGTGATTCAAATTATAAAATTAAAAATTAAAATAATTTAAATTAAAAAATTATTTTATAATTTTTTAATTTTAAAAATATAATATTTAAAGAAATAAAAAAATAAAAAGGGGTGCTTTGTTGCACGAAGTTTGAGATGTCATGCAACGGGTCTTATATTCTTGTAATCCATTTCAAACGGTATGCAACGGTTGGTGAACAGTGTGCTATTTTGCTAAATATTTTTTAAAGTATGCCAGATTGCTAATTTTTTTGTATTTTGTGCCATTTTGCTAAAAAATTATTAAAAAAGGAGTAATTTTCAATGGTGTAATTGTTAATATGGTAAGTATTATTTTATGAAAATATTTTTCTTTCACCTTATTTGGTTGTACACATTAAAGGGATAAACATTAACTCATGAATTTTTTATTATATTTGGTTTGAATGTAACATACTTCTTTTTTATCTTTTATATGCTAATTCATTTCTTATATTATTTTTTAATTTTTTAAAAATTTATTTATAATAAAATATAAGTATTTAATATAATATTGAACAAAATCACCCCTGTATAATTGAAGATGCTTTAAATATCTAAAAAATAAATTTGAAATTATTAAAAAATCAGATACACCCTATTACAATACCGACGTCCTATCCCTACTGACATCGCTATTGTTGCCAACCTCCGATCACCACCAACATCACCATAGCAGATCTATCCTACTTTCTATTCGCTTTTATTAATATTTAATGTATATTTTTAATTTTAAAATATTAAGTATTTTAATATTTTTACAAATATATAAAATATTTTTCTAATATTTAAATATTTTTAATATTTAAATATTATTATATATTTTTAAATATTAAATTTTTATACAAATTTTTTATATTTTATATTTTGAAAATTTTAAATATATAAATATTATAATAACATTTAAAATATTTTGTATGTATTTCAAATGTTCTATGAATTTTGAAATATTTTTCTAATACTAAATATTTTAAAAATATTTAGAATATTTTATTAAATATTTAAATAATTTTTTAAATATGTAAATATATTTTTATAATATTCAAATTTTCCAAATAGTAAACAAGTTAAAATTTTTTTTTTACCCCTTTGCTTGCTATGGATGTTGCATTAGGGGAGGGATAATGCAATGGTTTTAAACCCAATTAGGGGTAAACTTTTTCATAGGTTAAATGTTAATAATAAACCAAATAGGGTTAAACGGAATGAAATGGTTACCCCTATTAACCCTATACTAAACATGCCCTTAATTTTAAAAAGGGTTTTTCTTATTAAGAATCGTGTACATACGGTTTCAAAAATTTTCAATTACACATTAATGTTAACGTTGTTAACATTCTTTAGTTTTTTGCTTACTTGGCTTTTGAATAAAAAAGAGAAATTAAATTTAAAAAACTTGAAATAATATTTTAAATAAATCTAAATGTTTTTTAAAAAATATTTAAATATATTAAAAATTATATATATTTAAAAATATAATTTAATACTAAACAAATATTTTCTTAAATGCCACATATGCAAAAATAACAAATGCTAACGATGTTAATATTAAGGTGTGGCATTGAAAATTTTAAAAAATTAAGATGGTTTTGAAAAATTAGAAAATGCAGGTAGTTTTTTAAAATTACACCTAAAATTTAGGTAATTTTTAGTAAAAAATTCACAATTAATCTAAAAATAACCCAATAATATATCAATACACCAAAAAATAACTCAACTCTATTTTCTAACAAAAAATAACCCAACTCTATTTTCACCAACTCTAAAGTAAAAAGTTAGTGACTCTTTTCTCTCTCCTATCCCAACGGTAACAAAACCCATGCGCCACCTTATCTTGGCGCGTGTGGGCGCATGGCCCGCCTCTCAGGGGCCAAAGCCACCTTCAAGGACTTGCCGTCGTCCTGCCGAGCCGGTTGTACAACCTTCACCGCCGTCCGTGGGTTTAACACAGCTTCCCTCCTCAGCCTCCTTCTCCACCACCCATCGCCACCACCGACCTCCATCAACGCACCACACCATCAGACTCCACCACCCATCACCGAATCCCATCACCATCCATCGCCATCTCCACCAAAGCCATCTCCACCAGACCTCCATCTCCACCAACAACCACCACCATCTCCATCTCTACCACCAGATTCCCCCACCAACCACCATCATCCGTCTCCCACTCCCATCATCTCCCACCGTCTCCCACCCCCAATTTCCTCCACCCTCCACCCGCTCACATCATCTCCCACCGCCATCTTCATCACCTCTCCATTCCTAAACCAGCCATCACCAATTACAACTCCACCGTCACTCACCGTCATCACCACTTCCTCCACCCACCATCATCACCACCTCCTCCTCCCTCGATCGTTAACAGTCATCATCGTGCACCACTTATTTCTCTGGACGCCAACAGAACCAATCACTTGAAATGCTAATTGCCGGTGCAGGGTGGTCCATCTTCGTTGATGGCCTTCCAAAAAGAACGACAAACTCATGGCTTAGGGCTGTGTTATGTGATTTCAAGTCAATTTACGATACCTTTGTTTCTGTGAAGAAAAGGTTGAGGTCTAGATGGAATTATGGCTTTGTACGATTTCATGACTTGAATGAAGCTACGCAGGCAGTTACATCCATGAATAGAAGATGGGTGGTGGGTGTCAGGCTTAGAGTGCAATGGGGTAAACCAGATAGAAGAACAGTATTTCCATTTGCTTGACGTCAGCTACAGCGAAACGAAGTCCAGCAGCCCAGAAACTCAAGCGGTACTCAGGAATAGGGGAATACACCACTTAATTGGGGTGGGGAAGATATCTGTGCAAATTTTCCGAGGATTGTGGTGTCAAATGCCAACAGGAGTGCTGAGGCATGCCTTAAACGGTCAATAATTGCCCATTCATCTGTTGAGGTCAGTTTGGATGATGTTCTTACATTTATCAATGAAAATGACCTATACGGGCTTACACCTAAAGGCTTAAATAACAATTCCTTTATTCTGGTTTGTGATTCGATTGACACTATGGATGCCTACCTCGGCCCCCATAAGGAGATTCTCCTACGAATGTTCGGAGAAGTATATAAGTACTCTGGAGAGATGCTTGGATCCCTTAACATAAGGGTTTGGCTCGAGATCCATGGATTGTCTATCCAGTATTGGTCAAATGAATGCTTTGCTGATATCGCCAAATTCTGGGGGAAGTTCATTAGGGTGGATCCCAGAACATCCACTATGAGATGCGTTGACGTTGCAAGGATTCTGATTGACACTTGCCACACAACATATATCCACCAGACTGTCCAGGTTCAACACAGTGGGGAACCCCGTTTGATCTTCGTTAAAGAAGGAAACTCTATATTGATACCAGATTACTCTCCCAGCGTAGTGTTTAGAGCTACATCTGCTAGATTGGCTAGGGAGCAGGCTTATTTCCTATCACATTCCCGCCACGGAAACGAATGCACGACCGTGGTTAAACATTCTTCACATGTTCAACCTTCTTTGCATCTAGCACCAGAACACTCGATTATTTGTGAGGAGATTATATTCCTGCCCTGCGGTTGGCAAATGAAGGGATGGGAGTGGCCTTGCAGTCGTTTGGACATGTTTCCCTCCACATCAATGGCCAAATCATTGGGAGATGGGCCCTGCAGCGATCGCTCGTGCAAGCCATGCCTTACGCCTCACAGTAGGTGGCACATCCTCCTCTACTTCTGCCATAGGTTGAGAATGATGAAGCTCCAGCTGATCAACATCAAGCTCAGATAACCATGCTTGATACCAATACTTGGGGAAGTAACAGTGATAATGAGTCAACAACATCTGGGCCTAAATTTCCTCCAGGATTCGAGCCCACATCAGCAATCGATGACTCTCCAGCTGAGGATAATTTGCCGCAGAGTCAGCAAGTTTCAGCTCCATGCTTGGAAGGATCTAGCACGGACTGGAGGAAAAAGGAAAAAATCTGCACAATAAAAAGAGAGAGAAAAGCGATCAAGCGCAAGATGAAGGAAAGAGAGAAGCGGGAGTTGCAGGACTTCCTGAAGGATATGTCTCCTACAAGTAATACTGGAAAATCGTCTAAGACAACCGGAAAGAGGAAAAAAACGGAATGGGGAAAACTGAATCCAGAAGATCACGGAAGAAGAGTATGATGAGAGGATCCTAAAAGTGGAGCGGGCAATAGAGATAGGAGAAAAGGTGGGTTTCAACTTTGATTGCTTCGACCCGACTATGGTGGTAGACATTCTTGCTCAATGATATGGCTTGGGGTTTGGGTTGTGGCTTCAGCCTTGTTCTCGGTTCTTGTGCTGTCCTTATGTCTCTTCTTCAGCTAGGGTCCCTGTTTGTGATGGTTATGTGCGCGCTGTTGTTTTTTGTTCCGGTGTCTTTTCTGGTCCTATTCTCTTTGTCTGCTGTGTCGGGTTTTGAGGTGAGTGGTTTGTTCTTGTTTTCTTGTTTTGTGTTGGTTGTTTTTGGTTTCTGTGTTGTTGCGGGCGGACTCAGGCCTTGCCTAGGGAGTGACCGGCTTGTTTAGCGATTTTTTTGCAAATTATCAAAAAAATAACCCAACTCTAACTTTTCTACTAGAAAATAACACAACTTTAACTTTTCTACTAAAAAATAACCAAACTCAAAAATTAATCTAAAAATAACCCAACTCTAGAAATTTGATTTAAAAAATACTGAATTATGATGCTTTGACAGTATATTTTTCTTTTATGTATTTTTGTTTTGGCTTGTTCTCTGTAGGCGGTCTCATTTAGTAAATGAGCTGGCGAGCACAGATATGCGGCTTGGTTAGATAAATGATACCAATATCGAGCTGATATCATTTAGTTAACAGACGAGCCGAGCTGAGCCGATCAAGCTGTGGTTCAGCTCGGCTTATTTGCAGCTCTAGTTCTCTGGTTGTATTCCTCGGTTGTTTTGCTTGTTTTTTGCCCTCGGGATGTTTTCTTTTGTAGGGTTGTAATCAATTATCTGAAAAAACATATTTTTAGTTTGGTTAGGTGAGAAAAGAAATCAAGCCAAATCAAAAATACATAGAAGAAAAATTTATTGTCGGAGCGTCATACTATACGCTGTGCTTAGCCATCAATTCAATATTTTTTTAAATTAATTTTAGAGTTTGGTTATTTTTTGGTATAAAAGTTAGAGTTCGGTTATTTTTTTGTAGAAAAGTTAGAGTTGGGTTATTTTTTGGTTAGAAAATAGAGTTGGGTTATTTTTTGGTAGAAAAATTAGAGTTAGGTTATTTTTTGGTTAGAAAATAGAGTTGGATTATTTTTTGGTATATTGACATATAGTTGGGTTATTTTTAGATTAAGTGTTGTTAAAAAAAACCCTTTTAAAAATAAGGTCATAACAATAATGTGTTTAGGAATGTTCCTTGTACCTCGGAAAGGATGGTCCTTTTGGCCTTCACCAAGATCAACGAATGGAGACTGAGGAAGAATGTGGAAGAGATGGATCTGGTGTTACATAAAGGTGTGGAGCGGAAAAAGAAAAGAGCAGAGATGAGGTGGATGGTTCCTGAGAAAGGATTGATTAAAGTGAACTTTGATAGTGATGCAGTGCGATCCCAATTCCACACAATTCTAACAACAACTCAGCTATTCCACACTAAATCAATCAATGAACTCAGAAAATCTTAGCACTTTTGTATTATATAGCATAATATAGAGTACAACTCTACAAATATGAGAGTTGTATAGTAAAGTATAGAAGAAAAAGGAGGACGATTACAAAGGGGAGAGGATTAGATAAGATAAGAGAGAGAAAAACAAAAGATTCATCATCATTCATTTGTGCACTAAGTTTAATCTCTCTACCACTTATTTTTATTAGCCTAAGAGTGACTAGAATTGCTGACTAGGCCTAGACGTGGTTGATGACACAACACTCTAGAGTAAAAGAGTCGAATACTTGGTTCGTACCAGATGGTGCTAAGAGAGGTGATGAGGCTGCCTGCAAATTTGTCATTCGACACTACCACAAAATAGGCTTATGGCAATGATTCTAAAACCATTGCCAAAGTGAATTTTACATAATAGTTTTGTAACAGTTTCAAAACCATTGCATAAGGCTACCTATGGTAACGCTTTCTGTAACGGAAATATAACTGTAGCACATAGTTATCTACTGCAACAGTTTTCTAAATAATACTTATTGCAACAATTTAGAACCGTTGCCTATTTTCATGGGTGCTAATGTCAAATTTTGTGAATATAACTTTAGATTTTTTTACCTTGAGCTATTATATCCTCCACCTAAATGCTAATTCGAATTCGAGTATCATCGACTACTCGATTAATAAATGAGTGTGGCTCGAGTAGTTTTATACTTTACTCGGTACTCGATTGTTAAGTAGACTCGACAAATGAATTAGTATTCAACTCAATACTGGACTTGATTTTGACTCGTTTGTATTTATACTTAAATTCTACTTGATAATTATTTATTTAATATACTGAAATATAATTTATATTAATTAAAAATAAATAAAATATATAAAAATACCACTTTTAATTCTATACTAATAACTAAAATACGTAAAAAGATAAAATAAAATTTGGAATGGAACCCTAACTCCATTTTCATTTCTCACACACCACTCATGCCGCGCCACAGGGTTCCTTCGCGTTGTCCTCCACCATCACTATCTGTAAGACCCTCGACATTGGTATGCAGCGCGCAAGGTGATGCTTGACGTTAGGCGCATCATGCCCCGATCATTGCCTTGAAATAGTCACTTGTTGCCCAAACCACTAGAGCTTGGTTGGATGTCGGCACCTAGGTTTGGCTGGGACACGGGACATAACGGACCTTGACCCAATCATGACCCAGGGAGGGCATGTGCGCATGAAGCAGAGAATTGACATAGTAAAGGACCACTAGACAAGCGCATGATCATGCTCAAGCGAGCGCATGTCAGTTGCGCCAAATTAGTTAAGGATGGAACCTTGATTAAGTGCAGCGCACACGTTGTGTCAATACGAGGCGGACATCGATCAAGCACAAGTATATACATAGTGCGCATCCTTTGTATGGATGAACCGGGCCTAACAGAAATGAGCTTGAGCATGACATCGAGGACCGAGGGCCGTGCACTTGTGGCACAGCATTAACCTGATGCGCATAGGTCAGGCGCAGTGTGTGCACAAGCAAAGACAAGCACGCGTTGTGCCAATATGAGACGAACATTAATCAGGTACAAGTATATATGCGGTGCACATACTTTGTATGGATGGACGGGGCCTAATGGATATGAGCTTGAGCATGATATCGACGGACCGATGGCCATGCGCTTGTTGCACTGTGCTGACCCAATGCGCGGGACGCAGGTCGGGCTCATTACATGCACATGCAAAGACAAGGCATGAAATGCTACGTCTAAGTGCACAAGATTAGATGCGCTATGCTAGAGTGACAACAGACCTTCACCTAGACACAATATGGCACCAACTCAAGATGGATCTTGAGTGTGCCAGAGCGTTGACGTTAACTTGGAGTTGGCAAAAAGACACTCCTAGGTTAGGGCCTTGACCAACGGATGGGTCTAAGGCTTGCGCGAGCAAGATGCGGCATCGACATGCAGTGTGTAGGCATTGCACACAGGCGCGAGTGCCTGAAGCCAGGCGCCGAGTGTGCTGGAAGTCTGGGGGCATTGTGCTGCGTAGGTCCGTGGAAGCACAGGGCATGCGTTGGGATGCACAAACATGCGCAGTAGGTGTGCCATGTTGCGCACTCAAGCGCACTTGCAGCGCACACTCGAAGCAATCAGCGCCAGGTGCTGGCAACATGTGGGTGTGGCGCTGACAGCGCTCTAGGTGCGCACAGCATGCTCGACCCTAGGGATTCATTTGCGAGCCTTGTCAGGCCATGGTGCTGGGTGCGTGTGAGGCAGCACACGTTTGCTCCGAGACACACAGGAAGCCTTGCACATACAAAAAGGTGTTTGGCACTTGCGGATCACGTGACTTGATGGTTATTGAGCTTGGGACGTGAAATTTTGAGGGAGGACCCTTGACCAGAAGTACGGATGAAGGACTTGACCATACTTTGACAAACTAACTGCCGCAGAATTAGAGGGAAGTTTGTACAGGCATTTTAGCACACTTGGACCCGGTAACTGCTCCCCTTTGGGTGGGAAAAGCAGAAGGCTTGAATTTGTACATGGTTTGACCCTGTAACCATCCCTGAGAGGGTCGCCCCTCAAGGGAAGTGGGAGTACTGGCTATTTGAAGTGCTGCTAGGTGTCCCTGGCAGATACCTAACTGGCCAGATCATGGATAACTGCTGGGAGCCTCTATACATGAGGTTGTTTTGCCACATTTGAAGGCATTCCGTTTATTTTTCAGTCCTGAGGCAAAGAGAGTGTTTTATATATGAAATTAAGAATGCTTTGAGGGTTTTCCTGCTGTCCAGTCGCTAGGTTGCGTGAATCCTGCTGTCCAGAACTGTGTGTTTTGTTGTCGAAATTTGTAACTGAGTCTCAAATTAGGTTTGCCCCTTGTTATTCGAATTTTAATTTCAAAATCCTAGTCAAGATCTAATTTTTGAATTGTGGCCTTGGCTAGTACTTGAGGGCTGTCCCTAGTGTTAATTTTGGTTGTGTTTGGCTGCGAAATTGTGGGTTTGTCCCTGCTGTGCATTTTTTGTTTGTGTCTGGTGGTTGTGTGTGATGTTTGCCCTGAATTGTGTGAAATTCTGCTTGTGAGTGCCTGTTATAATGTGGGCTGGGTTAATTTTGACCCCCTTGTACTGAGATTTTGTGTCTGCGGGAGTCTTGTTCTTGTGTGAGTACTTTCGGTGTTGGTTGCTTGAATTGTTGTGTTGGTTAGTTGGCACCATAACTGAAAATCAACAAGAACAAGGAAAATGCCTTAAAGCTAATGAACATTTAAACAGAATTGATGAAATCTTAGGGTCTCAGTATAATGTTGATGACCTTCCTCCGGGAATGGTTTTAGGTGCGATGAAGTCTTTGTCTAGTGAAATTGGGTCCCTTAAAGAGATTATTGAGTTCCTAGTTGGTGCCAAAAGAACCCCTTGTCCAGTCCCTACTCCCCCCATGAATGTGTTTGTTAGGTCGGGTCCTAATGATGTTTGAAATAGTTCTCTTAATGTGCCTCATGTTGGTGAAACCTCTATCCCTACGGTGGAAAGTTTACAAAAAGAAATTTTGGTGCTGCGTAAAACACTTAATGCAGGTACTCCTAGGCTTGAGAAGGGTAATATTAAAGTTGCTGCGCTTAAAGCCTTTTAGGGTGAATGTGATGCCAAGACCTTGGAGAACTTCCTTTGGAACATGGAGTAGTATTTTATGGCTGCCCATGTCCGTGACGAAGACAAGGTTGTCGTTGCGTCCACGCACTAGATGGGTGATGCTAAGTTGTGGTGGAGAACTCGTGTGTCGGAGGACCGTGCTGCTGGACGTGCTGGAACCAGTTCATGGAAGACCTTAAAGAAAGACCTTCGTGAACAATTCTTCTCTAGTAATGCTTCTTGGTTAGCCTATGAGTCCTTGAAGGAACTCAAACAAAATGATTCCGTTCGTGAGATGTTAATACTTTTACTTCTGGAATTCTAGAAATTAAAGATATGACGGATGAGGGCAAATTGTTTAATTTCATTTCGGGTCTTAAACCGTGGGCTCAACTAGAGTTGAAGCATCAAAAGTTCCAAGACCTTGCCTCTATTTTGGCTGCGGCTGAATCTTTAATGGACCTTAATTTTGGTCATGACTTTAGTAGGAAGGATCACTTTTAGAAAGGAAAGAAAATTGGCTTTAAGTCCTTTAAAGTTGGGAAGGGTCTTGCCACTAAACCTAGCAACGTTAAAATTTCAGCAAAAATAGATGGGAATGGCAAGGGAAAGGGTCCTAAGTCTCTTGTTTGTTTTATATGTAATGGTCTCCATTTTGCAAGGAATTGCCCTAATGAACAACCTTTGAGTTCTGTAGTTCAGCAGGAGGATGATGAAGATAAGGATCATGAGCCATCTCCATCTCATGTGAGGATGAATTCACTGAAGCTGATGGACAAAACAATTAGTAGATGATGCACAAGTGGCTAGTCATCCAAGCAAGTTGGTGAGTTGCTGTGTCTATCAGTGATTTATGTTTATGTTTTGTTGTTGGGCTCCATTATTTTGGAGGTTTTTGGATGTAATTTTCGTTTTGTTTTGTTTCGATGGCTTTCGTTTTATGTTGTTTCGATGATCGTTTGTCATAGTTTTATGTGCGCTATATATATATGCTTTGACGGACTATTGAATGTGTGGTTAGTGGTGCATATAATGGGACTTGAATGCACCCTAAGTGAGCCTTGAAATGAATGAATGTTTAATGGTACAACTAATAGACTAGTATGTAACCGAATATGTGTTAAAACTAAAGGATGTATGAGACTATGTCAAAGCACCCAACAGACCCGTGTGCATGAGGACTTGTGTTAGCCTAGTTGGTGCACATGAACCTCGGTCTAGTGTTAAGCATGAATGGAACAGGATGTCGTTGGTGCCAATGAACGACTAAGGTAATGGATGACCTAAGTCAGTTCTTAGAGTACTTATACTTCCTGCCGAGGACGTTAGGTTCTTTTGGTGGGGGAGGTTTGTAAGACCCTTGACATTGGGATGCCATGCGTAAGGTGATGCTGGTGTTAGGCCCATCATGCCCCGATCATTGCATTGACATTGTCACTTGGTGCGCAAACCTCTAGTGCTTGGTTCGATGTCTGCGCCTAGGTTTGGCTGCGACATGGGACATAACGGACTTTGACCCAAACATGACCCAGGGAGCACATGTGCGCTTGAAGTAGCACATTGACATAGTAAAGGACCCCTAGTCAAGTGCATGATCATGCTCAAGCGGGCGCATGTCAGTTGCGCCGCACTAGTTAAAGACGGACCCTTAATTAAGTACAGCACACGCGTTGTGCCAATATGAGACGGACATCAATCAGGCACAAGTATATATGTGATGCGCATCCTTTGTATGGATGAAGCGGCCAAACGGAAATGAGCTTGAGCATGACATTGACGAATCGAGGGCCATGCAATTGTTACACAGTGCTGCCTAATATGCGCAGGTCTGGCGCAGTACGTCCACAAGCAAAGACAAGCACGGGTTTCGCCGATACGAGACGGACATCAATCAGGCACAAGTACACATGCAGTGCGCATGCTTTGTGGATGAATCGGGCCTAACAAAACTGAGCTTGATCATGACATCGATGGACTGCGGGCTATGCGCTTGTTGCACTACGCTGACCTGATGTGCGGGACGCAGGTCAGGCGTATTATGTGCACACGCAAGGACAAGGCATGAAATGTTAAATCTAAGTGCACAAGATTGGGTGTACTGTGCTATCGTGACAACGGACCTTCACCTAGATGCAATATGGCACCAACTCAAGTTGGACCTTGAGTGTGCCAGAGCGTTGATTTTAACTTGGAGTGGGAAAACAGACACTCTCAGGTTAGGGACTTGACCAATGGAAGGATCCAAGGCTTACGCGAGCAAGGCTTGGCACCGGCATGTAGTGCGCAGGCACTACGCATAGGCGCGGGTGACTAGAGCCAGGCGCTGGGCACGCTGGAAGTCCGGGGGCGCTACGTAAGTGTGCAGCTGGGCCGGTGGAAGCACAAGGCATGCTTTGAGATGCGCAAGCATGCGCAACCAAGTGTGCTTGCAGCGCACACTCGAAGCAGTCGACGCTGGGTGCTGGCATCGCGTGTGCGCAGCGTGCGCGACCCTTGGTTCTGGGTGCACGCGATGCAGTGCATGTCTGCTCGTAGACACATGGGAAGCCTTGCACAAACGGAAAGGTGCTTGGCACGTGCAGGTCATGTGACTTGACGGTTATTGAGCTTGGGGCATGGAATCTTTGAAGGAGGACCCTTGACCAGAAGTATGGCTGAAGGATTTAACCAGACTTTGACCAAGTAACTATCACAGAATTGGAGGGAAGTTTAAACAGGCATTTTGCTGCACTTGGACCCGGTAACTGCTCCCCTTTGGTTTTGAAAAGCAAAAGGCTTGAATTTGAATTGGGGTTTGACCCAGTAACTGTCCTTGAGAGGGGCGCCCCTTAAGGGAAGTGGTAGTACTAGCTGTTTGAAGTGCTGCCAAGTGTCCTAGGCAGTTACCTAACTGGCAAGATCATGGGTAGCTGCTGGGAGCCTTTATAAATAAGGCTGTTTAGCCAGATTTGAAGGCATTCAGTTTATTTTTCAGTCCTTAGGCAGAGAGAGTGTTTTGTATACGAAATTAAGTATGCTTTGAGGGTTTTCCATTGTAAATTCAAAGAGTGCTCAGTAATAAAAATTTTCCTTTGTGTCTTGTGTTCCATTACTTGTATTTATGCTCGTTTATGTTTAATTCCACTATGTTTGTGTATGCTTTCGTGTGTTTAGGCTGAGTAAGGTGTAACCTCACTACCATCACAGGCAGTCAAAAAATATCAGTGACACCGTCGGCCATTGCCGATCACTATCCTCGCTCCACCATTCCTTTCCTTTCTATGTCGGAGGTTGCCACTTAACATAGCCTCTCCATTCTCAGTTCCATTGTCACTGCCCCACAATTTCCGTTCACCGTTCCTTTGCATTCTCTCTTGAAGTTCGCACCTCACTGTCGCTTCTCCATTGTCTTCCGTTGTGGTTTGTCCTCTTCTTTAGGCAAGGCCATAGTTCATTTGTTTTGGCTATCGTTCGACCTTCCTGAGTCATTTTTGCTCGACCTTCTCCATTTTTGCTCTACCTTCTCCATTCTTGCTTTCCATTTTCACTGAACCTCTTCCACAACAAAGTCTGTTGTCTATTGGTTTGTGGTCGCTTGAAGTTTCCCTAATTTGAAATTATTGTGGTTCTAATCAAATTCCCGCATATTTGAAGTAAATGACCTGTAATATTCATTAATACGTTTGGCATTGTGCTTTTCATGCATTGTTGCCTGATTAGGGTTTTTGATGCCGAATTTAGCTTGTCGTCGAGCTAAGTTTAGCTCATCACCAATCTGAACTCACTGTTGAGCTTGATTTATTGGTAAAACATTAGCAAGGTTGAGGCCTTTAGATTCATATCCTTAACACCACTTACCTACCAGAAGAAAAGACTACTTGTTCAACATGACATGCTTGAACTTCATTTGAACTTCGTTCAATATGACTCTTGAGTGGTGTAAGTTCTAGTTAATAGAAAAGAACTTCATAAAACTAATTTTTCTGCGCCATGTAGCCAACCCCACCTAGTGGAAAAACAATGTTAGATCGTGTTGTCTATTTGTTACGCTGCTTGTTTCTTGTATCATGACTTACTATATTCATACAATTGACAATAAACCATGCCTCTCCGCCTACCGTATTTAGTTGTAACAGATGCCAATTTTGCTATTTACTACCTCTTTGAGCCCTATGAAGTAACTTCTGGGCTGAAGTAGAAATTCTTAAGCTAAGGCGTTTTTTCTATGATCTAGTGAACCTATAAGCCTCCACTGGTATAACCTAGCTGTACGTTCTCTTTCTACTTATGGTATTTCATATAGTTCTTCATAATACATTTATGATACTACAAGATTCTCTTTATGTATCACATTTTCTTGTCTAGTTGGCTATGGCCCTATTTCTGTCCTTCCATGACTGAGGTTGCTTATGTCTCCAACCCTTTTCATCGCCTACATTCATCTAGTAATGTCCTTGTATCATGAAAATTTCTCAAAAAGTCCTAAATTTATTAAGCTTATTGATTTTCTAGAGCAACATATTTTCAACTATATAGGAAACCTGTTTTGTATCCCATCTGACACTTAAGTAAGGTATTATTGTTACTTTATTTAAAATTTTACTATAGGTAAATGGTGCCAGCATGCCAAATGTCGCCCAAACTGTTGAGTCCTTTGAAGCTCTGTCACAGGTAGTTCATGGCAAGGTCTTATGATTTATACACTTGTTTGTTTACCTCTTTAGTGCGCGTCATTCATTTTTCTAGAGTTCAAGTCCTTACGTTTGTTTTGAAAAAATATTCCGCAATATCTGCTTCACATAATCTTTTTCCTTTATTGTTGTGAAATTGATGTTAGGTTTCAACGCTATTGCTTTTATCACAGCCAGAAGAAAGGCATTCTCTAGAGAGAAATATTCTCACTGAGTTGCAGGAAAAAGTAAACGAGCTTCGAAGAACCATAGTACAAGTAATTTCTTTTAAATCCTTTAACGGTTTGGGCTGTTGCACGATTATGTGTTGCGGTATTTTTCAACTATGTTTAGTACATAGCCCATACCCCAGAGGGAGGGATCAAGAGCGATCCGGTTCGACAATGCTTACATGATATGCTTTATTAGTAATGATTGATTTTGGTTATCTTCTACTAAATTGTGTAAGTAATGATTGACGTTATGGATGCTATCAAAGCCGAAGTCAAAGCTCATGTTATGAAAGATGTTTTGAAGGAACTTATATCAAAGCTTGGAGGTCCCAAGCTTAAACAATCTTTGAGCTAAAGTGCTATAAAAATTAGTTGAGTCACCTAGCGATGCTACTAGTGCTCCTAATTGAAATGGTGTTCTTCATCTGGTGCCACAATTCGTTGACAGAATCAGGTGCGCTTCTTCAATTTATGTTTCTGCTTCCCTTTTATAGAATATGGCTTAGGATCATGTGGGTTGAGATTAGCTTTGAGATTTTGTGATATTTTTGTTTGAATGTGCTGTGCATTAGTTTTGGGAATTGTGTTGATCAACTAAGAAATTGGTTTGGTGGTACAACATTCTATGGAATTTGTTTGGTATTGTGGTCTACTTCATATATTTAAGCTAGAGAATGTGTGAGAAATGTGTGCTTTAATTAGAGATTAGAGATCGCGTGATAAATGAGATGCAATATGACTTATGTTCACGTTGCTTGAGATTATTTCCTAACACGTTCTTGGTTTGTTGGAAAGTCGCTTGAGATTTGCTATGAAGTTCTTGTGTTCAGTTATTCTATTATCCCTATAACATTTCGTTCCATCCTTGTAGCATCATTTTGTGAGTTCAATGTGAAGAAAATAACTAAATCCTTGTTATGTTTGATCTTATTTTACCTTTTCTATGATGCTTCAACTCGATTAAGTTTCCTACACTTGTCAAATGTACAATTTAATTATCATTTCAAGGGCCGAATATAACCCCAAACAATCATTTGGTGTCTCTATATTTTAAGTGGTACATACATTTATCAATGCCAATTTAATTTTGTATTAAGTTATGTTATGGCTTGGTGGATAATCGTGTTATTTGAATTGGGTTTTATGTTTGACATGAGTCAGTCCACTATGATTGTCAAACAATAAATTGCTACGGATAAGAAATGAACTCGGTTCACCACAGTATTGTATAGTAGTGCTTGCCACTCAACATGCAATGGCTCCTAAGATTGCACTTCCTTGAAGCTTAGTTTTCCATGAATTTGAGTTTAAATGCTAAGTTGGTCAATTGCCCTATATTTATACTCAGGGAAGTAAGGAAGACTTTATAAAAGTAGATGAAGTACAATATGATTATAGGCAGATCAAAGTGGAGCAAGAAACAAGTAGAGGAATCAAATTAAGTATTAATTCTTTCTAGTCTTTGTGCATAGAATCCTATAGGCAATAAATTACTCTAAATTTGATAGTCTGATTAAAATAAGATTTACAATGCTAGTGAATCATTTCATTCCTTACAAAGGAAATGCTTTTCAAAGCTATTTTACCGTATGACATCCACGGAATAGAGGTTAATCAATTTCTTATGTTTCTAGCTAGTAGACTGACGCCTTGCATCCAACGTAGCAGTTTAGCAAATGGTTTGACTTCTCAAAACAAGATTGCTTTCATCGTAATTTTACTCAATGACAATAGTTGAACCTTCACTATTTCTCAATAGTTATACTATCAATGGCTAACTAAATGAAACTATGGCTAGTCAATGTAAAGATGGAATGCGTCCTACACTAAATGTTGCTTAACTTTGTGCTCATAATTTAATGTTTTCTTATGGCAAGTTGATGAAGATGATGTTGAAGATGTTTTCTGATTATTACGTGTAGCAAATCTCAAAACTATGAGATGGTGCAAACTCTTGTCAGTTACCGTGGAGTGTATTAGGCTATTTGTGCTTTGTGGATGGTTGTGTTAAACTAATTGGGCTTTATATTGGATTTGATGGGTGATCGTAATTTTGTTGAAAATTGGTGATAATTTGTTGCCAATAGACGAAGTTGGACTGTGGACGATATTTCTTGTTTGAAAAATTAAGTTTGCCATCTTTGTTGTTTAAAACAGATGCACTGGACCAAGAATCTAATTGTAATAACGGATTACAACGTATATGGAACTGTTGTTATATGTAAATAAACTGTTGCAATAGGTATTCCAAATCATTGGCTTGTTTGCTGAAAAACTGTTGCCATATGAAGTATTGACTACGATACCTATTGTCATAGGGGGAAAAACAGTTGTAATAGATATTTCCAACCGTTGTGGTTACGTTAAAATCATTGCCATAGAAGATTACCTATAAAAGCTATTGCCATAGGGGAAAAATTGTTGTAAAAGGTATCCAAAACTGTTGTTTATTTAAAAACTTTTGCGATAAACAAAACTAAATATAACAATTGTTGCCATAATGGGAAAGGAACAACTACAATAGGTACTTAAAAACCAATATTATTTCATAAAAAATCATTGCTATAGGCATTTCTATTAAAAAAACCGTTCCCTTAGGAAAATATAACTGTTGTCGTATAGAAGCCAAAAATCTTTTCCATTGATAGCTCTACTGCAACGGTTTCTATGTCGTTGCTTTTATGCAAAAAACCGTTGCCATAGGCTATGACAACGGTCGCGTATTCGACGGTTCCAAAACCGTTGCCATAGACGTACAACAATAGTTTTGAGTTTATGGCAACAGTTTTGAACTGTTGGCATAGTTCTATTTCTTAGTAGTATGAGATAGTAAAGGAAATGTAATTGACTACTGCTGGAAGAATTTGGGTAATGCTCCCATCTTAGTTGTTGAAGCAACTACAGCGAGAGATGGAGTTTGGCATTGTATTCAAAGTGGGTTTTAAAGGGTTCATTTGGAAGGCGATAATCTTGTAGTCATTAAAGCAATTCAAGGTGAATTCAAGTGTCCCTGCCAAATATGAATGATTGTAGAAGACATTAGGTGCTTGCTGGCAATTTGTGAGGAAGTAAAGATTTCGCATGTTTACTGTGAGGGGAACAAGGCTACAGACAGAGTGGCTACTATAGGGATACAGGAATGTATGAATAAAAATATTGCAGGACTTAGAAGTGAACTTGACAGGGTTGTTAGTGAGGAAGCGCTAGGGCCCTATTTCTGTGCTTAGATCCTAGCATTCT
This sequence comes from Simmondsia chinensis, assembly GCA_018398585.1. Lineage (NCBI taxonomy): Eukaryota > Viridiplantae > Streptophyta > Magnoliopsida > Caryophyllales > Simmondsiaceae > Simmondsia > Simmondsia chinensis. The sequence continues at coordinate 25,535,780 of JAGTTD010000011.1, forward strand.
TTAAGAATGCTGTTTAATTTTTTTTTCAGAGGTAAAAAAAAGAAAAAGAAAAAAAAAGAGAGAGTTTCTAATTAGAATGATGTTTAAATTGTTTTATTAAATATAATTCAATCTTTGAACTATGCAACAAGTGACCTCTTATATATTCAGAGTGATTACATTTGAATTATTTCATTGAATGAAACTTACCTATTCATATTTAATTTTTAAAAAAGACCATTTGAACTCTGCTTTTATATAGTTAACTTGCTATTTTTACTTGGATTAAATATTAAAAAGGTATTGAACTATATCCTAAAGAAGTTTTTTGGAATTTAACTTTTCAATGGTATGAGAAAAGCAACGAACACCCATATATGAATTAATTTGGAATTGGACCACCATATAGGAATTAATTTGAAATTGTACAATTGAGGGGAATAAATTTAGTATTTTAGATATGTATTTAATATATATAATCTTTTTTTAATATCAAAGAGGGCACCAACACGCCGTCACAGGATCCCATTAAAACTCCGAAGTTAAGCGTGCTTAGGCGAGAGTAGTACCAGAATGGGTGACCTCCTGGGAAGTCCTCACCCTCAGGTTGGGGGCACAGGGAAACGGCCTCTCTTCAGGTTAACAACCTGAAGGGGGAAGGCTGCTTACATCCGGCCCCCCAGACCTTGCTTAGGCGGGAGCCCTTGAGGCACTGAGTATGTTCCTTCCTTCCAATCCATTTTTTTAACAATATTTTATGATATATATTGTACAATTGAATTAGATTTATTTACATAAATATTCTTATACTTCGCTCACTGTGTCAATTTAGTTCTTTTAGTTTTAATTGTATGAGTTTAGTCCTTGTACAAGTTAATAACATATCTTTTAATCGTTTGATCGTATTTTTTAGCCAAATTAAACTCAATTATGACTCGACAAGTAAAAAATTGTTTCACCACAATGACATTAATTTTACTCTAGAGCTACAAGTAAATAATTAAAATTAATTTATTAAAAGAAATTTTATCACGTTGACGTTAATTTTGCTGTAGGATTATGAGTAAAATTATGCTAATTAAAAATTAATTTAGCTTAATTAAACTTACTCGTGACATGATCGTTGAAAAGATATTTACCATATTGACGTTAATTTTACTATAGGACTTAATTAAAAATTAATTTAGCCCTATTAAATTTACTTATTATCCGATCGGCAAAAAAATTCTCACAACATTGATCTTAATTTTACCGTAGGACTACGAGTAAAATTAGGTTAATTAAAAATTAATTTAGCCTAATTTACTTTGGTCCTGCTATAGAATGAACGTAAAGGTGGTAATAAAAATTTTTAAAGGTTGAATCATGAGTGAATTTAATTAGGTTAAAGGGTGGGTTTGCATTTGATTGTACATCTAATGTAACCAAATGACTAAAAAATATGTTATTAATTTGTACGAATATTAAAATGATATAATTAAATTAAAAATGACTAAAATGACACATTGGTCGAAGCATAACAATATTTTATGTAGATAACCCTAATTTGATTATATAATATATCATAAAATATACTTAATTATTAAAAAAAAATAGATTATAGATATTAAATATATCTCTAGAATGCTTAATTTATTTCCTTTAATTGTACAATTTCAAATTAATTTTTATATAGTGGTTTAGTTTTAAATTAATTCCTACGTGGGTGTTCAATGCTTTTCTTATACTATTAAAGAGTTAAATACCAAAAAAATTATTTAAGGTGTATCTTAATACTTTCTTAATATTTTTTCCTTTTTACTTTCTAACATTTGTATTATGAGGGAATTTTTCTTTTTTTTTTGTTTTTTGTTTTTTATTAAAAAAAAAAAAAAAAAGACGTTTCCAAAGTCTATAAGAATGCTGAGAATGGCTTTTACTGTCGTTTTGCGATTGGAAGCACTCCTCCATAATAGATTGAAGAAGATAATAAAAAATTAAATTTGAATATATTGTTATCATGACATCTCACATTTCACCATCTAAAATGAAGCGCCATCAGACTTAAATAATAATACAATTTCCACGTGCGATGCACGGAGTGTAATTACAATTTGAAAAATTATATTTATGTGTTATGATTGATAAATTATATTATTAGCATAAAGTTTGCTATATATTGTTAGAGTATATTATATAGTGGATCATAATTGTAATAGATTATAAGTATACATATATATTGGGCCCATATAGTAGGCCCATTAGGCCTGTCATGTATTGTAAATCATTATATATATATGAGAAGACTCCCATTCTAGGGGTACCAATTATTCCTACAATTATATTCTTTCATGGTATCAGAGCTAACCCTAGCTCTCTAGTAAATCAAGGCAAACCCTAGCCAACTTTCTCTTTCCTTTAAAAAAAAAAAAAAAAAAAAACTTAGCCGCCGCCGCCCTCTTCCTCCCCGAAGCAACTCTCGCTGTTTAACCTCAATGGCCAACGCAACTTTGTCTACCACCGCTACGTAGGATGCTGCGTCTCCTCTTCCCGCTGGCGGCCTTTAAACATTCGACATCAGACTTCTTCCATGCTAGATCTAAACGATCCCTCCACATATCTAGTCTGACGCTGTTCTCTTCTCTCCTCTTGTAGAGGTTATGCTGTGGATAATTATCTTGATGACACTTTTTCTCAACCTCCTACATCAGATCCTCAATATCGTTATTGGCAACAACTTGATAATCTTCTTATTTCCTGGATATTTGGTACTATCTCTCCCGACCTTGCTAGTGTTGTGTGTGGTAATGATGGTGATAAAACTGCTGCATCACTTTGGGATTCTATCACCCGCCTTTTTATTGATTTTGTGCAATCACGCCAATTGCAATTTAAACGTGAATTAACCAATATTAAGAAAAGCAATCTCTCCATGTTGGCTTATCTCACGAAAATCAAATCTTTGGCTGATAATCTTAAGTCTGTCAATGCCTCCATTACTGATATTGATATGGTTCTCGCTGCTGTGGATGGTCTCTCTGATGACAAGGATTTTAATGCTGTTTGTACATCTATTACGTCACGAGTTCCCTTTCCCTCCTTTATTGATGCCCGTTCTATGTTGATGAATAAGGAATCTCGCCTTAAGAATGCCAGTGCAGGCACATCATCGATACTTCTAGCTGCCGGTGCATCGGACACGCTCGCCACCGCTGCGTTGATCACGGCCACACTGGTGGTCCCGGCACCACCACAGCCACTGGTCACCGTTCCGCAAGCCGCTTTTCCCGCTCAACAGCAATAGTTAGGTTATGGAAATCAGTATGGTAATGGACGTGGTAATGGTCGAGGTTGTGGAGGTCGTGGTAATAGTCGAGGTCGTGGTAAACATGGTCGTGGTTATGGCAATCCGTGGATGCCGAATATGTGGGGACCGAATTTTAGGGGAATGCCGTGTATGCCGTTTGAGCCGCAATTCAACACACCATACCGGCCTCCTCAATTTGGTTCTTCTCCTTTGAGTGGTAGTGTTTTTAATCCACAATTTCATCCTGCAAATAATGTTTATACCACTGGCTATGGTTTCTATCTAGGATTTGATGCGAGTCAGTTTTCTCCACAATATTATTCCACCCCTACCTTTGACCCATCTTGGGTCATGGATAGCGGCGCCTCCTCGCACATGACATATAATCCAGGTATCTTAACGTCGTTGTCTCCATATAGTGGGTCTGATAAAATTTTAGTTGGTAACGGTGCTTGTCTCTCTATTGCTGGTATTGGATCTTGTTTCATATCTACTCCTGCGGGTCACTTTGTTTTAAATAAAGTTTTATTTGTTCCTGGTCTGTCCAAAAATTTACTTTTTGTTCATTAATTTTGTTTCGATAACAATTGCCTTCTTGAATTTGAGTGTTTTGGTTTTTTTGTCAAGGATCCTAAACTGAAGTCAACTATCATCTGTTGTGTCAGTCCGGGTCCTCTTTTTATAGTACCAGGATCACCTACCATCACTACATCGCTCGCCGCTTCCCGAGTCTCCTCTTCTCTTTGGCACCGACACCTAGGCCATCCAGGAGAGCCAGTTTTATGATCCTTAATCAAGCGCAAATTTATTTCCCGTTCCACTCCTTCATAGTCTAGTTTGTGTCATACTTGCCAACTAGACAAGCACAGTCGTTTACTTTTTCAGAAGTCTGTTTCTAGTACTACGAGTCCTTTGACATTGTTCATTCTGATGTATGGATGTCACATGTTTCTAGTTTCAGTGGCCATAAATATTATTTGTTATTTTTGCATGACTATACTCATTTTGTGTAGATTTACCCGATGAGTGCAAAATCAGACGTGTTTGATTTATTTCTTCAATTTCGTGCACTTGTCTTGAATCAATTTGGTGTAAAAATTAAACAATTCCAGTGTGATAATGGGATTGAATATATTAATCGTGATTTTAATGGACTTTTTGTACAACCCGGCATCCTTAGTCGGGTCTCATGCCCTCACACATCCCAACAAAATAGGAAAGCTAAACGCATGCACCACACTATTGGCAATATGATGCGAACTATCCTTTTTCAAGCTTGTATGCCTCTTGAGTATTGGGTTTAGGCTATTTTGGCTGCTACTCATATTATCAATTTGTTACCCTCGACTGCCATTAATAAAAAGATCCCATATAAATGCCTCTATAAACTAAAGATTGATTATGATCATCTTTGTGTGTTTGGAAGTGCTTGCTATCCTAATTTAACTGCAACTGCTTCACATAAACTTGCACCCCGATCTAATTTGTGTGTTTTTCTGGGCTATCCACCAAATCATAGGGGCTACAAATGCTTTAATTTTTCTACTAACAAAGTCATTATTTCGAAACATGTTGTCTTTAATGAAACAGATTTTCCTTTCGCTCGGTTGGGTACCTTTTCCGAAGAAATGATGACCTGTCTCCATGAGGTCTTCTCCTCACCTCTTGCTGCCTCTCCCTTTGCTGGCATGAGCCCGGTCCTGCCACCCAATCCACCGTCATTGTTGGGCTCTCCTTCTCCTGTTCCCGCATCGGTGCCTGGCTCACCGCAGGCACCCACCGAGCCTGAGACCATGTCTTGCCCTGCTCTAGCCGTGACCGATGCACCATGCCCACCTCGGGATGCTTCTCGATCTCTTCACCCTGTGGTCACACCTTATAAGGCTAGTATTGTAAAACCTCTTCTTAAACCTTCTATGCTTCTTCATAATACGTTACCCGAGGTTCCTTTCTAGTATAAGCAGGCCCTCACAGACCACAATTTGAGGACCACTATGCTTGATAACTATAATGTCCTTATTCTTAATCACACATGGGATCTTGTTCCTCCACTTGCTCATGGCAACATTATTGGTTCTAAATGGGTTTTTCGTATTAAGCAGACTTCTACAGGTGAAGTTGAACGATACAAAACTCGATTTGTTGAACAAGGTTTCACACAAAGGTACGATATTGATTATGGCAAAACTTTCAGTCCTATTGTTAAGCCAACTACAGTTCGCACGGTTCTTGCTCTCGCTACTTCTCATCAGTGGCCCATTCATCAGCTCGATGTTAAAAAAAGCTTTTTTGAATGGTCATCTCAATGAAGAGGTTTACATGGAACAACCTCCATGTTTCCTCAACTCTCAATTTCCAGATCACGTGTGCAAGTTAAATAAGTCTCTTTATGGTCTTAAACAGGCGCCCCAGGCATGGTATAATCGCTTCGCCTCCTTTCTACAAATGCTCGGTTTCACGGGTTGTAAGTTTGATTCTTCACTATTTCTTTTACGTCGTGGTGGTGATATGGCTATACTATTGGTTTATGTTGATGATATTGTTCTTATTGCATCTTTTACCGTGTTTCTTCGAGCTCTACTTTGTTCTTTATGTTCTAAATTTGATATGACTGATTTGGGGTGGCTTAATTATTTCCTTGGCATCTCCGTCTCGCCCTCTTCAGATGGTCTTTTCTTGTCTCAATCCAAGTATGCTCATGATCCGCTTGATAAAACCAACATGCTTTCCTGCAAGCCTATTGCTACACCTATAGATTCCAAGTCTAAACTTTCCATAGACGATGGAGATCTCATGCCTGACCCTACTTTATATCGATCTACAGTTGGTGCTCTTCAGTGTAGTACTTTCACTCGCCTCGATATCTCTTATGCTGTGCAACAAGTATGTTTATTTATGCATGCTCCGCTTTTACTTCATCGGATACGCATTCTCAGATACATCAAGGGCACTATTACCTATGGATTGACTATTTCTCCTTCTTGTGTGGATCAACTTGTCGCATACTCTGATGCAGACAGGGCTGGCTGTCCTGATACTCGTCGGTCCACATCTGGTTTTTTGTGTCTTTCTAGGAGGTAGCCTTAGTTCTTGGTCCTCCAAACACTAGCCTACAGTTTCTCGATCCAACGCCAAGGCCGAGTAGAGGGCGATTGCTAATGGCGTCTCTGAGTGTTATTCGCTTCGCTCTCTTTTTGGTGAGCTTGGTCTTCTTCTTCCCCATGCCACCTTGCTTTATTGTGACAATGTTTCTGCTATGTACTTGTCTACTAATCCGGTGCAGCACGTTCGAACCAAGTATATTGAGATCGACATTCACTTTTTTCGAGAGCGTGTCCATATGGGTCTTGTTCGGGTTCTTCACATTCTCTCGTCGCGACAAACAACTGACATCTTTACAAAGAATCTACCGCGGCAACTCTTTCTTCTATTCAGACACAACCTTTGCCTTCGTTTCTCACCTGCTTCGGTTGAGAGGGGATGTTAGAGTATATTGTATAGTGGGTCATAATTGTAATGGGTTATAAGTGTACATATATATTGGGCCCATATATTAGGCCCATTAGGCCTGTCATGTATTGTATATCATTATATATACGGGAGAGCTCCTATTCCAAGAGTACCAATTATTCCCACAATTATATTCTTTCATATATCTAAACCAATTTTCTTTCTAGAGAAAATCAGAGAACTAATAAGAAATAAAAATTAAAAATCTGTAATCAAATCTCCAGTCCGCGACAAAAAATTTTGAAAGAATAATTTAAAATAATTTTATCCTACTAGAGAAAATATAAGAGTTTTATTAAAGGGCTTAGAGGCCCAGTTGTAGGAGCCTAAAAGCCCACTCCATACAATGGGCTAGGCCTCCTAAGGGAGCTAACCCAGTGAACAACTGAATAAGAATGGGATGTCTTTCAAGCCTTACTCCAAGGAATCAACATTTGCCTAAATGGGTGTGTTGGATTATGCAACATGTCTTCATTATACCTCATTCCTTATTAATCAATGATCGCCTACCCAGTGTTTTTAGACCCCTTTCTATTTATACTATGTATTGATGTCTTAGAGAAACAAATTCATGTGAGAATCGATGCGGGTCAAAACTGTAATATTTTTGGAAGTTGTTGACTTAGTCTTCAGTTGGGATATCCCTGGGATAGTGGGAGGACTCGGTTGAAACTGTCCACAATTGCTGCCGATTGTATTGCGCATGTGAACATGATTTGAATTTGTGTTTGAAAAATAAAAAATAAACTAAGAATAATATTATTAATTTTTGTGTTATAAAAAGGGTTGAAAGTGAGCTAGAGATATCTCATTGGAAAAACAATATATGAGAAATATAGTAACTGGTTTTTAGTAATCTCCTTCCTGCCTCTCTTAAAAGAAATTGTGAGCTGTGGTGATTGAGGTTCGGGGATGTTTAATTACTGCACTGATAGAGATCCGACGGGTTGTTGAATTTTGGGAGAGGAGCGCTTTCAAGTTCAAGCATTGTGATACTCGTGCAGGAGGGGCATTTCCTTTTTAAGGAGAGTGCACTTTTGCGTGCCTCAATCCACACAGACGTTTCTGAACCTTTGTTCTATTTAATTTCTGCCTTTAGCTCAATTATTGTTGGTATTTTTTGTTATTAAAGTTTTATATTAGTCATTGTGTTTTTTGGTATTTATTCAATAACTTTTTCTAACAGTCTTAGAAAGGAAACCCTTATCATTGCCTAAATTTAAAAACTAGAGAAAAAATGTCTACAAGCATGGAAATCTTTAATGCCCTCACCAGTAAGCCCGAAAAATTTTCTGGGCAAAATTTCCTTTGTTGGCAACAACAAATGAGGTTTTGGCTGACTGAACTGTGATTAATTTCAGTAATTCTAGGTAATAAGGAAAAGGGTAGTGAAAAATCCTCAGAATTGGTTGGTGGTACTCGTACTAGTGGAGATTCAACATCCACTAGCAAAACCACATCCACCGAAAAGGACATTCTATGTCATGGGAGAATTTTGAGTGCTCTATCTGACAATATCTACAACAACTTTTGTCATACTAAATTTGCGATAGAATTGTGGAATGCCGTAGATCATAGGTATGGCACTGAAGAAAGAGGTTTAAAAAGATGTTCTATTGAAACCTGACTTGATTATCAAATGATTGACGGAAAAAGAGTTTTTGAACAGGTTCATGAATTTCAAAAATTAATTTTTAATATGAAAATAAAAGGGATTGAAATTCCAGAAATTGTACTCATTACATCCCTTATTAGAAAATTACCACCTTCATGGTCTAAGTTTGGTAGATCATACATAAACCTGAAAGTTTCTCATTGGAGGAATTATATGTTGCTTTAAGAATTGAGGATAGTCACCGCTCGCAAAAGCAACAATTGCAAAAAACTGAATTTCAGCCTAAGGCACATAATGTTGAAATTAACCATAAGCCTAAACAAAAAACATTTAAGAAAACAGATTTTAAATGATCTAATGGTGGTAATAGCTACAAAAGCAATAATAATAGGCCTAAAGGCAATAACTCAACTCAAAGTCCGTGTTGGGTCTATGGGAAGACTAACCATAGAGCTAAGGATTGCTACCATTGTCATGGTCAGCCATCTAAAGTGCCTGGATCATACAACGCTCTTAGACCGCAAGCCAATGTAGTGACTGTGGGGGTCAACTCCAATTTGCCTACTAACATGTACTTTGTTAGTTGCCCAGAGTTAAATTCAATAATTTTCAATTCAAACAACTGGTGGATAGACTCTGGAGCAAATGTTCACGTGTGCGCTGACAGAAACTCGCTTTCATCTTATCAGGTATCAGGTACAAGGACTATGAGCATGGGGAATGGGAGTGTGGCGCATGTCCTAGGTTAAGGGCAAGTTCGTTTAGAGTTGTCATTTGGAAAATCCTTGGTTTTGGAAGGAGTCCTCCATGTACCTGACATTAGAAAAAATCTAATTAGTACATCTCTTTTAGTTCAACAAGGGTTTAAAGTTGTTTCTGAGTCCAATAAGGTTGTAATTAGTAGATTTGGGTCATTTATTGGTAAAGGATATTTGTTAGATGGCCTTTTCTGTTTAAGTATTTTGAATATTTCTAATAATAAAAATTCTTCGTCTTTGCCGTCTATTGCAAATGTTGAAAATTGTGATATCTGGCATAGTAAACTTAGTCATGTTAACTTAAATACTATAAGAAGAATGATGAATATGGACCTTATGCCTAAATCACGTGCAAATATGAATTTAAACAAGTATAAAGAGAAACTAAATTACTAGAATTAATTCATAGTGATATTTGTGATAATAATCAAGTTTTAAATCGTGATGGAAAAAAATAATTTATTCCCTTTATAGATGACTTTCCAAAATATAGCCATGTCCATTTGATACACTGTAAAAGTGAGTTATTTGATAAATTTAAAATCTATAAAGCAGAAGCTGAAAATCAACTCGAAAGAAAAATTAAAATATTACGTTCAGATAGAGGTTGTGAATATGCTCTTACTGAAATGAACGATTTTTGTGAAATGTATGGTGTAATACATCAAGTATCACTTTCTTATTGTCCTCAATCTAATGGTGTAGCTGAAAGAAAAAAAAATAGAACTTTATTAGATATGGTTAATGATATGCTTATTAGTTTTGGTTTACCAAATAATTTATGGGGTGAAGCTTTGTACTCTGCTTGTCACATTCTAAATAGGGTACCATATAAGAAGGTTGATTAAATATCCTATGAATTATGAAAAAATAGGAAACCCTCTTTGAAATACTTTAAAGTGTGGGGGTGTTTGGCTAAGGTAAATATACCTATCATAAAGAAAAGAAAATTAGGTCCTAAAACTGTAGATTGTGCATTTGTTGGATATTCTACAAATAGCAATACTTATAGATTTTTATTATTAAATTTAGAAATTTTTGAAATTTCTAATAATACTATTATTGAATCCCGTGATGCTACTTTCTTTGAAAATATTTTTCCAATGAAAAATAGAGCATCTAGAATTACTTCTGATGGTAATTCTTCTAGTTCTATTAGTCCTGTAGATTATGATAATGATAATCAATATTACAATGAACCTAGAAGAAGTAAAAGGGCGAGAAAGGCTAAAAATTTTAATGATGACTTCTATACCTTTTTAATAGAAGATGAGCCTAGAACTTATAAAGAAGCGATGCAATTAGTTGATACTCCTTTCTAGAAAGAAGAAGTTAAAGATGAAATTGAATCTATTATGGCAAATAAAACTTGGATTTTGACTGATTTACCGTATGGATGTAAACCAATTGGGTGTAAATGGATTTTTAGGAAAAAAACTGAGAACGGATGGTTCAATTGAAAAGTTTAAAGCAAGATTAGTGGCTAAGGGATTTAACAAGAAGAAGGAATTGATTTCTTTGATATTTGTTCACCGGTTTCTAAGATTACTACAATAAGAATCTTGCTTGCCCTTGCTTCTATATATAAATTAGAAATTCACCAAATGGATGTTAAGACAACATTTCTAAATGGTGATTTAGAAGAAGAAATTTATATGGATCAACAAGAAGGTTTTGTTGTTCCTGGGCAAGAAAATAAAGTTTGTAAGCTAGTAAAATCCCTTTATGGATTAAAGTAAGCACCTAAACAATAGCATGAAAAGTTTGATAAAGTAATAGTGCTGATAATTGTGTATATATTAAAAAAACTGGTAACACATGTGCTATGCTTTGTTTATATGTTAATGATATATTGATATTTGGAAGTAATCTCTGTGATATTATGGATATTAAGTCTTACTTGTCTAGTAATTTTGATATGAAGAACTTGGTCCTGTTGATGTTATTCTAGGTATGAAATTAATTAAGAATGAAACTGGAATTGCTTTGACCCGGTCACACTATATTGAAAAATTGTTGAAAAAGTTCGATTATATTGATGTGACTTCTGTTACTAGTCCTTTTTATCCAACATTTAAATTAAAGAAAAATGAAGGTGAAAGTGCTTCACAAGACAAATATTCTCAAATAATTGGTTCCTTGTTACATCTAGCTAATCATACTAGACCGGACATTTCACATGCCGTGTCTAGATTAGGTAGACATACACACAACCCAAGTATTGTACATTGGGCAGCTTTAGAAAGGGTATTTAAGTACCTAAAAGGAACTTTAGATTATGCTATTCATTATTGTAGTTTTACTGCTGTAATTGAAGGATTTTGTGACACTAATTGGATAGCTAATTTTGATGATACAAAAATCTACAATTGTTTATGTATTTACACTGGGTGGTGGTGCAATGTCTTGGAAGTCTGCAAAACAGAAAATTATTTCTTGCTCCACTATTGAAGCTGAGTTAGTAGCACTAGATGCGGCTAGTATTGAAGCTGAGTGGACAAAAGTTTTATGACTGATATACCATTATTGCCTAAACCTATGCCTCCAATTTTGTTACATTGTGACAATTAAGCTGTAATAGCTAAAATTAAAAATAAAAATTTCGATGAAAAAAGGAGGCACATGAGAGTAAGGCATGAATCAATTAAGCATTTACTTACACATGGTGTGATTGCTGTTGACTTTGTCAGATCAGAAGATAATATTGTGGATCCGCTTACGAAGGGACTGGCGCACTAGCAAGTTATACTATCATCGAGGGGAATGGGACTGAAGCCTAAAAAGTAGTCACCACAGTGGAAACCCGTCCTCAGAGGCATGGCGATCCCATGAATGAGGTTCAATGGGTAAAAACAAAGCTGATGGGTGATTTTAAGAGCACATATTTTACAATACGGTATTCCCAGGTTCCATTCCTAAGGTGAAGTGCTTTATTCTGTGGTGTTTAAGGCAGGGTTTTAAAGCTCTAAATGGACCCAAAGGCATATTGTTTGCGGGGTGATGATCACAGGTTACTCTTGGAGGGTCCACCTATATGAGTGTGGTGGTGGGGTCGCCATTGTGAGTGTGGTGGTGGGGTCATCATTGTGGGAACTGGGCTATTCCTTAACGACATTCATGAGACAGAATTTGCGCGCATGACAGTAACACAACCCACCGATAGAACCTTAGATTATTGGTATCCTGTGTGTGTGGTGAATGTAGACCTGGCTATAAAGACCAAGTTCAAAGCTCTATATGCTACTATAATTTTTCAGGTTGAAACTTATAACACTAAGTGTGGGTTCAAACTCGGAAGGTACTCACATCTATTAAAGGAATACAAGTGCTCGCAAATTTTCGTTTACTTTTTAATTTTTTAAATCATATGGGGGAATGTTGAAAATTGAAATATTTCTATTGATTTAAAAAATGATTTTATTTATTATTGTTATCATTATTATTTTTTTCTTTTATCTATTTAACAAATGCGTGTATATTTTGCGTTGGACGTTAAAAAGGAAAAAAGAAAAAAATTAAACTGCAATATTTTTGGAAGTTGTTGACTTTGTCTTCAGTTGGGATATCCCTAGGATAGTGGGCGGACTTGGTTGAAACTATCCACAACTGCTGCCGATTGTATTGCGCATGTGAACATGGTTTGATTTTGTATTTGAAAAATAAAAAATAAACTAATAATAATAATAATATTATTTTTTGTGTTATAAAAAGGGTTGAAAGTGAGCTAGAGATATCTCACTAGAAAAACAATATCTGAGAAATACAGTAACTGATTTTCAGTACTCCCTTTCCTGCCTCTCTTAAAAGAAATTGTGAGCTGTGGTGATTGAGGTTCAGGGATGTTTAATTACTGTACTAATAGAGGTCCGACGGGTTGTTGAATCCTGGGAGAGAAGCGCTTTCAAGTTCAAGCATTGTGATACTTGTGCATGAGGGACGTTTCTTTTCCAAGGAGAACGTACTTTTGCGTGCCTCAACCCACACAGGCGTTTATGAACCTTTGCTCTATTTAATTTCTGCCCTTAGTTCAATTATTGTTGGTATTTATTGTTATTGAAGTTTTATATTAGTCATTGTGTTTTCTGCCAGTGTTTTTAGACCCCCTTTCTGTTTATACTATGTATTGATGTCTTCGAAAAACAAATTCATGTGAGGATCGATGTGGGTCAAAACTATCTTGGTGTTAAAACAAATACCAACAATAATTACTGCACTGATAGAGGTCCGGCGGATTGTTGAATCCTGGGAGAGGAAGCGCTTTCAAGTTCAAGCATTTAAGCCCCACAATCCCCTATCTCCCCTATTATTGATGACACTCTCCACTGTCATGCTAAGATCTTAGAGCACTTTTGGATTCTTATTGCATACAATTTAACAAGTTGGTAAATGCCATGAGCCTATCTGTGTATTCTCGAACAACATGCCAACATCTATGAGAGCCTGAGTCAGTGGTTTACTTAGGATTAACTCGATGCCACATCTTGCTAAATACTTAGGATGCCCTTTGTGAAGAGGAGGCCTGGTGTTGCATTTTGTTGATTAGGTCCTCCATAAACGTCCCTCCCAAAAGGCCAACCTAATGTCCAAATCAGCCTGAGAGGTTTAATGCAATCATCCTATGCAATGCTTTCGAGTTTCAGTGTCCATCGTGGCAATGACAAGACAAAATGCGATTTCTTTTGGAAGAATAGTATCAAATAGTGGCTTGTGTATGATAGCATGGGGTAGAATGTGCCAAACTAAAGGGAGCGGGTGATTCAGGAAATGAGAAGCCATGAATAAAGCATTCCCTTGTAAACCTTTGTGGAAAGTTCTTAATCTGAATAATCTTTGGGTCCAATTGATTAGAGGCAAATATCTACAAAATCATGATTTTTCTTTTCTCTTACAACCCAAAGGCCAATGATTTCTGGACTTAGAAGCACATTCTAAGTTGTCAAGACCTAATACAATGGGTATCAAATGGCTCGTTGGTAATGATATTCGTATTTCCTTTTGGTTTGACAATTAGGACACCCCATCTCAATCTTGTGGAAATCATAGTACTCAACCCTCCAGTTTTGAATGACCCTAAACTGGAAGTAGAGCGCTTTCTAGGACAAGCTGAATGGGATATAATGGCAACTAGAGCTACTCTATCAAGCGATGCCCCGATCTATGTAGAGAGCACCGAGGTGCATAAATAGAGCAACTTTACCACCTAACCTTTACATGACTAAGCATACAGGTATAGAATATATTCAAAATTTTAATATTATAACAGATGTGACCTTGCACACGCTGGTCTGGTGGTTACTATATCCTCTACCTTCCCATGGGTCGCCAGTTTGATTCTCAAGTGTTCCATGTCTCTCATTTTCCTCTCCATTTTTCTATTTCCATGTGATCCCTACTCTTTCCTCATAATTATCAAAAGGCACCTCCCAAAGAGGGTACCAACCTGCAAACACTGGATTCCATTAGAATTCCGAAGTTAAGTGTGCTTAGGCGAGAGTAGTACCAGGATGGGTGATTTCCTGGGAAGTCCTCACCCCTCAGGTTGGGGTACTCGGAAATAGCCTCTCTTTAGGGTAGCATCCTGAAGGGGGGAGGCTGCATACATTCCCCCCCCAGACCTTGCTTAGGCGGAAGCCCTTGGGACACTGAGAATGTTGCTTTTTTATCGATTTATTGATTGTTAAAAAATAGTTAATTTATATTTTAATATATGTAATGAAAATATCTAATTTATAAAAGATAAATAATTTTATACCACTTAATTTTATAATATACTAGTTTTCTATCATGATATTGGACAGACAAATTAGATATCTAAATAAGTAAGTTTAATCTTTTTTTAATTGTTTAAGATTTATTTGATAAAATTAGAAGTTTAGACAAAGAAAAATAATTTCAAGTAATAGTTCGACAGGGTGCTACTTTTGATTGTCAAAGGGTTATATTGATCTTGACCAACAGTTTAGGGTGACTTTAATGAAATTAAAAGTTTGTAAGTTTACATTAATTTTGAGCATTAGGATGGGAGTGTGTTTAGTATTTGTCCAACTTTTCTATCGACACACATATCTTACAGAACTGCTGTGTGTTGAAGTGAGTGTCGACACTCACTTTGACAGACAATCTTATAGTACCCTATGTGTTGAAGCAAATGGCACTACTCACTTCGACACACAGCCCTACAATGAGCTGTGTGATAATGTGTGTGTCGACACACAGGGTCTGTGTGTCATTACACATAGCAGTTTTGACGGTTACTTTTCGCGGTTTATTCTGTTTTTGGCGGTTAGTTTTAGTTAACTTCGGGACGTCTTTGGACATGCTTCTTCTATATATATGCCCCATTTTGATTGAAGTATTTACATGAAAAGAATTGAAAAGTGACTTGTGTTGAATCATAAAAAGTATTGTGAAAGTGTCTTGAAACTTCATTCTCTCTACATCTCTCTCTTTTCCTTCTTACATACATTCTCACTTCATACTAGGTTGTTACTGTATCTCTGAGACTATTTCGTTATATCAAAATAAGTCTTAAAAAAGTGATCACATAGACTCGACACCTGAGATCTTCTGATTACCCGGTTCACAAGGAATTTCTGCAATAATCTTAAGACTTATTTTTCTGGTTTGGGATGGCTTCTTCACCACGAGAGATGGCAACAAACTTTGTGAAATTGGACAGGTTTGATGTTAGCAACTTCCGCCGTTGGCAAAGGAAGATGCATTTTCTGATAACGATGTTGAACGTGGTGTATGTCCTGAATACACCAATTCCTGATCCTCCAATGGATGAGGACGGAACATTGTCCGAGCAACATGCTCATTTGAAGTGGGAGAACAACGACTATATTTGTAGGGGGCACATCCTCAATGGCCCTCTTCGACATCTACTCCAACGTGCCTACCACCAAGAAGTTATAGGACGGTCTTGAGGCACGTTATATGACAGAGGACGTAACAAGTAAGAATTTTTGGTTAGCCAATTTAATAGTTATTAAATGGTTGATAATCGTCCGGTAATGGAACAATTTCATGAAATAGAAACAATATTAAACTATTTTAAACAATACAATATGAACATGGACAATACTATTTGTTGTATCCTCCTTGATAGACAAACTTTCACCCGCTTGAAGAGACATTAAGAAAAGTCTCAAACACAAGAAGGAAGAAATATTTATCGAGGAATTGGCTAATCATCTTCGAATTAACGAAGGATATATGTTGCAGGATGAGAACAAAGAACGCCCCGGTAACATTGGAAAGATAAATGTCACGGAAGAAGGACAATCGCGTAAGGGACAGAAAGGAACCAGACACTTCCAAAGGAAACGTGATGACAAGAGGCCAAAACTTGTCTGTTAGGAGTTTGAGAAGCCTGGTCACATGAGGAAGGACTGTTATTGCCTTAAGAACAAGAAAGGCAAAGGGTTGGATTATCGCACCAAAAATTTGAATGATAATTTCGTGACAATGATATCCGAAATCAACCTAGTCTAAGATGATGACTCTTGGTGGGTTGATTCAGGGGCTACGAAATATTTTTGCCATGATAGGCGGCTCTTCAAAGTGTTTGAACCCATATACGACGGTCCTATGTTATTTTTGGGTGATGGAGCAACCATACCGGTCAAAGGTAAGGGAAAGGTTGAACTACTTTTTACTTTGGGTAAAACCCTTTGACTGATGTGTGTTTCACCTCGGATTTGAAGAAGAACCTCGTATCTGGTAGCCTGTTAAATAGATTTGGGTTCAAGTTGGTCTTTGAGGCCGACAAATTTGTGTTGTCCAGGGGGCGTTTGTTGGAAAGGGTTACCTGTATGAAGGCATGTTCAAACTTAATGTGAATAATAAAACTGTTAGTTCGGTGTATGTGCTTGATTCTTTATTTATTTGGCATCAAGACTTGGTCACATTAATTTTCGTAGAATGCATGAAATGGCAAATTCAAAATTAATCCCACATAATGATAAATGTAAAACATGTACGCAAACAAAAATAACGAGACTACTGTTTAGTTCCGTTCAAAGGGAAATACGTTTACTTGATTTAGTACATAGTGATTTGTGCGATTTTAAGAGTATTCCGACTTTAGGAGGAAAGAGATATTTCATAACTTTTATAAATGACTATTCTAGATATTGTTATGTGTACCTAATAAATTATAAAGACAAATCAATTGAAAATTTTAAAGCGTTTAAGGCTAAAACCAATGGACATTGCAAAACATTCTTGAAATGCCTTAGATCAATTTGTGGTGGGGAATATTATGATCCCAAATATTTTGAAACCATGGGAATAGTACATGAGGTTAAGGCACCTTATACATCACAATAAAATGACATGGCTGAGCGGAAAAATTGAACTTTAACCGAGATGGTGAATGCTATGTTGTTTTATTCTAGACTCAACGATGGATTCTGGGGTAAGGCCATGCTTACGGCCTGTTATGTTTTGAATCGTGTTCCTAATAAGAAAAGTAAGATTGCCCTGTATGAACATTGCAACAAACGAGCCCTGAATTTTAACTATCTTAAAGTTTGGGGATGTAGGGCAGTTGTTAAAGTCTCTGAACTTAAAAGACAAATGTTAGGTAAGTGAGGCATCGATTGTATATTCGTAAGACATACGGCTCATAGTAAAGCCTATAGGTTCTATGTGATTGAATCAAACGACTATATCAATGTCAACACCATAATAGAATCAAGAGATACTACTTTTGATGAAAATTGGTTTATCTCTATTCCTAGATCGAGTGATAATATACCGGTTGAAAATGACATTCCTATGTCTTATGATGGAGACCATCACGAGAGGGAAGAAATCCCCGATAATGCTCTAGAACTCCGAAGAAGTAAAAGAGCTAGGAAAGAGAAATTTTTTGGACTGGACTTCTACACTTTTTGATAGAAGGTACTAGAAACAATGTGGACCATGTAACTCCGTATTATTGTGTCTTGAGGCAATGAAGTCTCATGATGCCTTCTTTAGGAGACAACAACAACAACAGGCCCAGTTCCTCAAGGGCTCCTGCGAAAGCAGGGTCTTTTTTTTGGGGGGGGGGGGGGGGGGGGGGGCAGGTACGCAACCTTACCCCTTCAGGGTGATACCCCCTACGAGAGGCTGTTTCCGAGGACCTCTAATCTGAAAAGCATGGATATCATGGAAGAGCATGGGAAGCATTGAGATGGACTCCATCATAGGTAATAATACCTAGATTTTAGTGGATTTTCCATGAGGGAACAAGCCTATACGGTGTAAATGGATCTTTAAAAAGAAGATGAAAGTTGATGAAACTATTGATAAATTCAAAGCCTAGTTAGTGGCTAAAGAGTTTACCCAAAAACATGGGATATATTACTTTGATACCTATGCCCTGGTGGCAAGGATATCGATAATAAGAGTACTAATAGCTCTTGCCTCTATTTATAAGCTAGCAATTCACCAAATGGATGTGAAAATGGCATTACTTAATGGTGAGCTAGAAGAGGAAGTGTATATAAAACAATTGGAAGGGTTCGTTGTTCCCAGTCAAGGGAGGAAAATATGTAAACTCATAAGATCTCTGTATAGGCTAAAACAAGCCCCTAAACAATGGCACCAAAAGTTTGACCAAGTTTTCCTAAACAACAGATTTATAATCAATGAATTGGACAAGTGTATCTATGGCAAGTTCGAAAATGACAAAGGATTCATTATTTGTTTGTATGTCGATGACATGGTAATTTTCGGTACTGATTTAGAACAAGTAGAGAAAACTAAACTATTTCTCTCGAGGAACTTTGCTATGAAAGACATGAGTGAGGCTTAGGTTATTCTTGGTATGAGGATAATAAGGAGTGGTGATATACTAACCTTGACACAATTTCACTACATTGTTGAATAGATTCATCTTTGGTGCTTGTGCGCCTACGTCTATATCGATGGATCTAAGAGTGAAACTTGTAACGAATGAGGGAGCTCTAGTATCACAGTTGCAGTATGCCAGAGTCATAGGATGTCGTATGTACGCCATGACTAGCATAAGGCCCGATATACCCTTTATTGTTGAAAAGCTAAGTAGGTATATCAGCAATTCTAGTATATTACATTGGCTTGCAGTATGTAGAGTACTGAAGTATCTTATGAAAACCATGGACTATAGTATTTCTTTCCAAGGGTATCCTTCCATTTTGGAAGGATACTCTGATGCCAATTGGATATCCAATGTGGCAGATCGTGCATTCATAAGCGGGTGGATTTTCTCGCTTGGTAGGGGTGTGGTTTCTTGGGTTTCAAGAAACAAACTTATATTTCCGATTCCACTATAGCAGTAGAGTTTATAGCTCTTACATGTGCCGCAAAAGAAGCCGAGTGATTAAAGGATCTCTTGTATGGGATTCCTTTGTGGCCGATGCCGATCTCACCTATCTCTATCCATTGTGATTGTTAGGCTATGCTTTCAAAGGCGTATAGTGAGGTGTATAATGGGGAGTCTAGACACATTGGTGTGAGACAAAGTATAGTGAGGCAACTTATTCGAGAAGGGGTCATCATTGTGGACTTTATGAGAACAAGTCAGAATCTAACGGATCCATTTACTAAAGGCCTAGCTAAAGACTTGGTTTTGAAAACAAAGAAAGGGCTGGGGCTGAAACCCTTCTATATGAGTCTCCCTTGATGAAACCTCAACTCGATGCCTAGTACAACGCCAGGTCTTGGGTTTAATGAGAGAGTTCTGTCATCCATGCGACTGCAAGCACTAAAAGAGAAATTTCCATCCTGCGTGTGAAGTGTTTGATAACCCATGACAATGGAATAAAGAGGATGAGCTTATGCTCTTAATGGGCCGAAGTATATATTATTATTAAATATCGTGTTGTAGGGATATGATTAATGGTGTCCACCTTAGTGAGTGTGAAGCTTGGCCGCTTCAAAAGAGTGATTTAATGACAAGGGTTTGGCTTTAAAATACTAATGAAGGGTACAGGACACAAGACCACAAATTTGTCAATCCAGGAGATGAGTACGTGTGTCGGGTGTAAGTCTTGTGCGTGGAGATGTGTTCAGTCAGCCAAATGGATGTATGGTTCAAAGCTTAGTCTACCATTTTCGTTTCGATTAACTGTAATGTGTCTTCACTAGATGAGGGTTCAATCGAAAGACACTCTCATTAATGCATAATAAGGCTTCCGATTATTTTGAGATGTTGTAATATGAGAATAAATATATTTTGAAAATGGTGGGGAAATGTTGATGTATTTTCAAAATTAAGTGTTTAATGAAGTATTTGAGAAGTGTTTCATACTTGTTTTAATGTGTTTGGCTTAATTATGATGTGTGTTGATGCATGGGTTGAATATGTCGACACACAGTTGCGTAGAAACGCTCTCGGGGGTTTGAATGTCGACACACATTACAGTACTCTGTGTGTTGAAGCAAGAGTCGACACTCACTTCGGCACATAGCTCTACAGTGAGCTGTGTGATGATGATGTGTGTCGACACACAGCTTCAACACACATGACAGTTTTGACCATTACTTTGCGCGGTTTATTCTGTTTTTTGTGGTTGGTTTTGGATAACCTTGGGATGTCTTTGGACATGCTGCTTCTATATATAAGCCCCCATTTTGATTGTAGTACTTACATGAAAAGAATTGAATAGAAACTTGTGCTGACTCATAAGAAAGTATTGTGAAAGTGTCTTGAAACTTCATTCTCTCTACATCTCTCACTTTTCCTTCTTACACACACGCTCATTTCATGCGTGGTTGTCATTGTATCTTTGATACTATTTTGTTACACCGAAATAAGTCTTACAGAAAGTGATCACACAGCTTTAACATCTGAGATCTTCCAGTTATCCGGTTGACAAGGAATTCCTCCAACATGAAGAAGATATTGATCATCTCTTTATAAGTTGTAGGTGTGTTCAATCTTGTTGGGACGCCACTGTATAAATAGGATGGATTATGACACAGCTAAGAAATCACTTGGTTTAAATTTAAAGATTGTATAGTTAAAATTAGTTATGAAAAAAATCCAATACTCCGATAAATTTGTTTCCGGGATTCGTATATGAAATTTTTAACATGCTTAATTTGGTACTTAAAATGACAAATGATATATATACATTGCAAATCACGGGGCCAAAAATGCCTTAAGCATAGAGAATCAGATAGTAATAAATAATACATGACATGAGTGATGACTATGATTTTGGAGGTGGAATTGATTTATAAAGTATAAAAGTTGTGTCGTTCATTGCTCAATATTTAGCATTTTTTTTTTTTTTGATAATCAATGACTGAAGTCATGATACAAGGCAGACGCATCTGTAAGAGCAAATATCTCTTACGAATTTCCTTCTTGAAAGGCATGTGTAATAGTGATTGCTTTTGATGATTCGTTGTATCGACAATACCATAGGAATATTTATTATCGTGCCAATTACATTTTCAAAAGATAGACAATTCATAACTACTTCACACCCGATTGAGTCATTTACATATGACATATATTACATCCTTGTTACCATAGTGAGATGAATCACATGATTGTGAGTTTATCGAAACGCATAACTTAGGCTGCCATCTCATAAGCTTGATTAGACAGTCTGGGCCGAGGGTGTACCAGTAAGGGCACCTTCCTCTGCAAGGTTAGGCCATAAGCTTCCTCCATATTAAGTTTCTCTGCAGATTGTCTGCTAGCAAGTTCCCAGTCAAACCCATGTGCCAACATGGCCGTCAACAGTTGGACCATTCTCAGTCCCAAACTCATCCCTGCACATATCCTCCTGCCTGCCCCAAATGGGATCACTTCGAAGTCATTTCCCTTTACATCACATTTTGGCCTCTCCCCGCCCAACAAAAACCTATTGGGTCGAAATTCAAGTGGGTCTGCCCAAACATCTGGGTCACGGGCTATGGCCCAAACGTTAATGAGGAGGGTTGCACCCTTGGGAATGTAATAACCATTGATTTCACAGGACTCTGCAGCCATACGAGGGAGGGAGAGAGGAGTGGAAGGATGGAGTCTAAAGGTCTCCTTGATAACCGCCTGGAAATAGGGTAGGTTGGGTAGGTCAGATTCTTGGACTAGGCGATTATGACCTACAACTGAGTCAAGCTCTTGCTGCACTAGGGAGAGGACGTTGGGGTTACGAATGAGCTCTGCTATGGCCCACTCAGTCGTGCTTGATGATGTGTCTGTTCCAGCTGTAAATAAGTCCTGCCGATCATATTTCATTAAATTGGCGTAAATGTTAGACTACAAAATCACTATTGAACTTTCATCTAACATCTTAAATTTATGAGATAGTTGGTTCCATCATACAGTATTGGCCTTGCTGACTAAGAGACTGCGAGTTTAAATCTCAACAATCCTTACGCTCCATATCAAAACAATTACAACATAAGGTACGATGCAAGATAAGCATGATACTATTTACACTTCAAACTCAGTGAACATTTACATTAGGTGACCAGTTAGACAATCAAAGAATTCCTAAACCTTAGTGTAAAACCTTAACATAGTTGGTCCATTTCGAGTAAAAAACTTGATTAAACATCACATTTATGCTCCGTTTGTTTCATGGGAAATACTTTTCCCTCAGAAAATATTTTTCTTAGGAAAAGGTTTTCCAAGGAAAATCAAATTCCCATTAACATTTTCCCTTATTTGTTTCGGCGAAAAACATGCTCCCGCCTCATAATATTGCTTATTTATTATAAAAAAGTAATATTCTATCAATCGTATTATACTTAGTTATAAGATAACATAAAAAAGTGAAACTATATAGTATAAGTTATATAGGCTTCTTTTGATTATGAAGAAGTTATTTTTAATGAAAAAATATGGGAAACTTATCACTTAGGGATTTGACCATCTATCACCTAGATAATTTACATATTTCGAAATATATGATGAGGCCCTTTGATGTTTCAAAATTTTATCATCTAGGAACTGAGCTTGGTAAATTTTTATCAAAATCTAATTAATTTTCATCATAGAGCGTTGATGTGGTACATAATTATAATAATATATATAATTATATCAATGTTTTTAACAAAAATTTAGCAAATTACCAAAAAAATCACTAAATTATGACGGATTATATCTACATATTAGTGAAATAATATGTTATATTACGACTTAGGTATACCCCAAAACTTTTTAAAACACTTGGAATGTTGACTTCCTTTCTTTTACCAAGGAAAATATTTTCATCATTTGGGAGGAAAAGCTTTTCCTTTGAAAAATATTTTTCATCAAAAAGTGCGCGACAAATAATGAAAAGTAGGAAAATTATTTATGAGAATCCCTTTTTCTTTGGAGATAAACGGAGCCTTAGTGAATCAAATTGAATTAGTAAATGACATAAATTTAAACCATTAGATGAATCAAGCAAAAGTTTTTTTTCCCGATAAATAGCAATAGGGTCGAGATATAGCTCTAGCCACTCGTTTAAAACGAGACCTAGGATACCCATGTGGAAAAAAAAAGGAAAAGTATCACCAATCAAAGTAATAAATGAAAGTGGGGTTTTCATGTCACTAGTCTTGACTCTTAGCACATCAATAATTTTTTTTTTTTTTTTTTTTTTTTTGAACAGAACACATCAATAAGTTAGACTTTCACTATCAAGATGTCACAAAATCAATCTTGGCATTTAGTGGACTCTCTATGTTTACCAAAACTCCCTTTACATATAAAAAAAATATCATGATGTCACAAAATCAATCTTATTTTTATAATAACGACTTAAAAGTAAAATATTTTTTTATTATAAAAATGAGAAGCTGTTTATTTTTTTTCTTCTTGATTTCTGTTCTCCCATACATTATATATATATATATATTTTTTGGAGGACCTTTCCTCTGCACTATGTTTTTAAAGAATGCTGTTTATTTTCTCAGAGAGAGGATCAAGAAGACATTATGATTTGCAAAAAAAAAAAAAAAAAAAAAAAAAGAAAAAAGAAAAAAAAATTACACCCTAATAACATACAATTGATAATATTAATTTATATTTTTAGAATAAAAGGAAAATGGAAAGAATACTTTAAATTAAAAATATTTTTATAAATTATTAAAGGAAAATTCCTCCAGAACCCTAGTCAAATTCTTTATTCAACCAATTAAACTTTTTAATCCCCATCTACATTACTATAATACAAAAAGTTAAATTTAACACGTTTGATCAATTAAATAAAAAAGGCTATAGCCATTTAAACAAGACGCCCTTATTATCAGGACATAAAATATTATTTTTAGAATAATAACATGATTTGAAGCAATAGTAGTCATAAATTATCAAAATATTGCTCTAACATTAATATTTTATTATAGTAACAATATTACTATAAAATTATGAGTTGCAAATGCTCTTGTCATCTATAAGAAAAAAGGGATTTTCACTTAAGATTATTTAAATTTTACGAGGAGTTTAAAAAACTTTTCAAAAAGAGAATTTTAATTTTTTAATATTGTGCCTAAACTTTTCAAAAAATTTCAATGTTGCACCGTTATATTAACGGTGTTAACATTCGGTAGTTTTTGCTGAGGTGACTTTTGAAAAAAAGAGAAAGTAATTTTTAAAAAAATTTGAATTTACATTTATAGTATTTAAAAATATTTTAAAATTTTGAAAAATATTTTAGATATTTAAAAAAATTGTAAATATTTTTGAAAATAATTTTTACATTAAATAATATTTTTTTAAAATATCACGTCCACAAAAACTAATAGCTATTAACGACGTTATATTAAGATAAGACATTAAAAATTTTAAAAAATTTAAATATGATATTAAAATATTATAAAATTTAGATAATTTTTTAAAATTGTACTTAAAATTTAAATAATTTAAAAAAAAAACCTAAAAAAAGTGTTGAGAACTTGAAATTGAAAAGGCCAGAAGAAAAAAGCAACAAGGAGGGTAAAGGCCTGAGAGGACAGGTACAGGTCACGTGATAGGTGGTACGTAGGACGAAATCAATATCCATGTACGAGGGGAGACCGACGCGACAGTGGGTCCTTTTCGGAACATGAAATAGGTAATTCGTATAAACGAGTCCTAAATTAACGTACGATTATATTAAAAGTGAGGAATAAAAGACAAAAGCGATAAGATTAAAAAAATAAATAGATGAGGAAAAAAAAGAGAAATAAAAATCAAACAAATATTTAAATATCGTACTCGATGTGATAGTGGGTCCCATACGTTTAGAAAGGTGCAATACTTGCCTGATTTTTGTGAGCGGGAATCAACTACGTGCACTTATGTACACCAACAAGTTAAGCCGAGGACGTCAAGCTCTAATAGCACCCCACCCCAACTTTATATAAATACGTTGTAATTTCTATGTAAAGCCCGAGTTTTATACTGTAATAAATTATGTTTGTAGAGAGGAGAATCGAGCTAATAGGCTTTCTGTAAAAATTTTTGTTCGGGGCTACTTTTTGGCTCTAGCTTATTTGAGGTCCTATTTTTTGCACTAAAACAATTAGATTGATACAAACGCAACTTCCCTCACATTGGCGTCATGCCAAGTCTTACCGCCAATTCGATCCGCGTCTGTACTTGCAGTCCCTAGTGCCGCTCCTAGCAGCAGCAGCCACAGCTCAATGCCACATCAGCAGTAGATGTTTTGCTAAGATATTTTGTCTATATATAGTTAAAGATTAGCTAGAATTAGGGTTTCTTATGTTGATCAAGTTTGGTTATCTTCTCCTTCTCCTCCATACCCTAAATTCTATGTCTTCTCCCTTTCTTTACCCTTGTAGTCCTCCATTTTTGGAGTGATTTTATCTATAAATATATCCAATTATACACAACGGGGCAGCCGTTACTGCCCTGTAGTCCTAAATTGCTTGAGTACCCATTGATTTAAGCTAAGTTCTACTTTGTATCGTATCAATTGGCATCAGAGCATGTCAATCCTTGGCCCCCAGAATCTGTGAGCTCGGTTCGAACTTCAACCATGGCAGAGGGAGCAAGAGCTCATGTCATGCTGAGAGAGATGGAAGAGAGCATCCGTGAAATGGGGGAATCCAATGATTGGCGCCATATCGCCATGGAGAGATCATTTGGGGACTTTCGGGATGAAATGCGGGAGATCGTTAATGGGCTCTCTATGCAAGTCGTCGGAATTGCCCACCTGATGAATGACAGGCTGGTCAATGATTCTGGCTGCCACTACTCCGCATTCTCCTCGAGCAAGCGAGGTAAGAGTAATGCCTCCCACTAATGCACAAGGTAACTATCAACCACGCACTCGCTTAACTAAGAATGATTTCCCTAGATTTAGTAGAAATGGTGTGGAGGGATGGATTCATTGTTGTGAGAGATACTTCGTTATTGATGGAACCCCTGATGACATGAAAGTCATGTACGCCAGTGTAGCCTTAGAGGGTGACGCCCAAGATTGGCACGATTCCTTTAAGGAATCGTGGCCTTGGGATGTGGTTGTTCCTGGGGAGGTGTATGCGCCTGAATCCAAGCTAGATTTGCCAAGTTAGCTGATAGTTCCCTCAAGGAGCTCATGAAGCTCCGCCAGTCGAGTAGTGCTGGCGAGTATTTGAGCAAGTTTGAATCGCTGGTGAATAATGTGGGCGAACGGAGGAGAGCAAAAAGTTCGCATAATGTTAGGCGAGTTATGTGAGGACATCTCTGGCGGTGTCTTAATGTTTAAACCCCCAAACAATGCATGAAGCTATAATCTTGGCTAAACAATAAGAGCGCAACTGCGCTTATCTCGAAAAGTTAACCGATAAGAGTTAAGGTCGGCGCTGCTTTTGCAACCGCCAAGTACTTTGCGGATGGCTCCCGCCATTCCCCCACCACGCCTTCCGCAACGGTGTTACCGCCAACAGGCGGCACTACCAGACCTCCTCCTCGAGGACAGTTGAGCTTGACCCCAGCTGAACTTGATGACCTCTATACTTGGAATCTCTACTTTTACTGCCATGAATGCTTCACGCAAGGACATCAATGCTTTATGCACAATCGCGCCTGGGTATTTTGGCTGGAAGCAGATGACGAAGACCCGCTAGCTAATTCGGTCACACCTGAGCTGGACCTAGATTCGGACCCCAACCTCGAACCCCACATTTCCATTCATGCTTCAGAAGGACTCGCCCAATGCCACACCATGCGAGTTAAGGGGCAATGCCACAAACATTCACTCAGTATTTTGATAGATAGTGGCAGCACCCATAACTTCCTATACGCCAACTTGGCACCGCTACTGGGGTATTCCACTAATTTCGCCATTCAACCCACCGTTATCATAGCTGACGATAAACAGGTTTTCTGTGCTGTTATATGTCGTAATTTCACTTGTCACCTCCTTGGTGTTCCCTTGACCTCGGATATGTTGCTCATTCCGCTCTCCGACTGTGATATGGTTCTCGGAATTCAGAGGTTACGTACCCTTGGTAAGGTCACTTGGGATCTTTCAGAGTTATTGATGGAGTTTACTCTTTAAGGGCACCATTACACCCTTCCCGGCATCCACTCTTCCCCGCTAAAGGCTATTAAAGACAGCAAGTTGTCTTCTTTGCTCTCGACCCCGGCATCCTTTTTCGCTCTCTCTGTCACCACAACTTCAAACTCGCCTTCTATATTTGTGATTCAAATGGAGCCGCCTAATCAGCCTAACCCACCCGAGTTGCAACGGCTCCTTGCTATGCACAATGATGTTTTTGCCGCCAAGCCAGCCCTCCCGCCTTCTTGGCCGTTCTTCGATCACCGCATTTCACCAAAGGAGGGCAGCAACCCCTTTAATATCAGGCCTTACCGTTATCCACTATTTCAGAAAGATATCACTGACTCTATGCTCATCGAAATGTTACAAGTTAGCGTCATTCCGAACAGCACTTCTCCATTCGCCTCTCCAGTAGTCCTCGTTAAGAAGAAGGATGGAACTTGGCGCCTTTGTGCGGACTACAGAGCCCTCAACAAAATGGTGGTCAAGGATAAGTTTCCGATTCCAATTGTTGAAGAGTTGCTCGATGAGTTAGGGTGGAGCCACCTACTTCTTGAAGCTGGATCTTAAATCCGGCTATTGGCAAATCCGAATGGTTGCCCGAGGACATTCCCAAAATGGCATTCCGCATGCACTCAGGGCATTATGAATCCACCGTAATGCCTTGTGGCTTGTCCAATGCTCCATCCACATTTCAGAGTTTGATGAATGAGGTATTCCGGCCATGTCTTCGAAAACTTGTTCTCGTTTTTTTTAAGACATCTTGGTATTTAGCAAAACTTGGCCAGATCATGTTTCTCATCTGGAAATGGTCTTACGAGTTCTTCACGCCAATCACGTGACTGCCAACAGCGCCAAGAGTACCTTTGGTGCCCTTCGCATTAAATACTTGGGACAGTTTGTCTCCAGTGATGGCGTCTCCACTGACTTGTGAAAGCATGAGGCTGTTGCCAATTGGCCACGACCTCAAACCCTGAAACAACTCTGTGGCTTCTTGGGGCTATCTAGTTATTACCGCAGATTCATTGCCCATTAAGGCGTCATCGCTAGGTCTTTGACAAACCTCCTTCGTAAGGATAACTTTTTTTGGACTTCGGATGTCGAGGACGCCTTCACTCACTTGAAGAAAGCACTGACTTCAACTCCTTTATTGGCTGTGCCAGACATTGCCAAGCCCTTCATCATCGAGACTGATGCATCTGGTGCAGGCATTGGCGCTGTCTTGATGCAAGAGGGTCATCCCTTAGCCTACATCAGCCGCGAACTAGCTCCCCGCCATCAAGGCATCCATAAGAATTGACGGTGGCCTTAAGCAGCACTTGTGGCTTTCTCGCCAGGTCGGCATCAGCTACGACATCGTATATAAGAAAGGGTAAGAAAACCAAGCCGCTGACACTCTTTCTCGCCTTTCCAGAACAGAGGTTCTTTATATGGCGCTATCGTCCGATTTCATGTCAAGACTGATTGCGTCTTGGTCAACGGATGCAACCCTTGCTTGCATTATTTCTGACAAGGAAGCCGAGCCTCTTTCTCTTTGCCAAGACATTCTTCTTTGACTTCACGACTCAGCTCAAGGCGTGCACTTGGGAATTGATGCCATATATCGACGAGTGCGGCCTTTATTCTTTTGGAAGGGTCTCCGCCAAGACATCACCAGCTACATTCGCCAATGAGCCGTTTGCCAGAAAAACAAGTATGAAATCGTGGTGCCCGCTGGACTCCTCCAGCCCCTCCCAGTCCCTACTTAAATCTGGAACATCATCTCTCTAGACTTCATCGAGGGCCTGCCACCATTTAAGGGGCACTCTGTCATTTTGGTGGTGGTTGACCGTCTCACCAAATATGCCCACTTTAGGTCTCTCGCCCATTCGTACACTGCCATTACAGTTGCTCATATCTTCTTAGATCAGATCTACCGCTGTCACGGGTTACCAGAGACAATCATTACTGATCGGGACCCGGATTTTATCAGCATCTTTTGGGGTGAACTCTTTTCCCGCCTCGGAACTCACCTCAACCTATCCTCCTCCTATCATCCACAGTCGGATGGTCAGACCAAAGTTCTTAACCGCTGCTTAGAAACATACTCAAGATGCATGGTGAGTGAACGGCCAGAAAATGGACCCGCTTGCTTCGCTTGGTGGAATGGTGGTACAACACCACCTTCCAATCCTCAGCTCAAGCATCTCCTTTTGAGCTACTCTATGGAGAACTTCCTCCCATTCATTTCCTTACTTGCCAAGCGAGTCCCTGGTTGAGGCTGTTGATCGCAGCTTGTCTACTAGGGAAGAGATCATCACCCGGCTTCGACATCATCTCTTCCGCCCACATAACAGAATGAAATAGCTAGCAAATCACAATCGCACCGATAGAGAATTTCAGATAGGAGATTATGTGTGGCTCAAACTTTAATATTACCACTAGCAAAGTGTGGAGTCCTAGCGTTTCCACAAACTGGCACTCCGTTACTTTGGCCCTTATCGCATCTTGGATTGAATAGGTGCCGTTGCTTACAAGCTTGATCTTCTATCCCATGCCGCCATCCATCACGTCGTTCACGTGTCTTTCGTCAAACGCTATTTCTCGGTTCTCGCCATTAGCACTCCTCTGCCGGATACTTGGCCTTCTGCTGCCTCCCCGCCTTAGCCCACTGCCATTTTGGATTGCCGTATGGTCAAGCATCTCAGAATTGTTGCCACCCAAGTTCTGGTTCAATGGGTCGGTCAGGATGTTGCTGATGCTACGTGGGTGTACTTGCATGACTTCCAGCTCCGCTTCCCTACCTCTGATTCTCTTGTACGAGAATCCTCTCAAGGGGGTGGCATTGATACAAACACAACTTCCCCTGCATTGGCATCACGCCAAGTCTTCTGCCAATCCGATCCGTGTCTTTGCTTGCAGTCCCTGGCGTCTCTTCTGGCAGCAGCAGCCACAGCTCAATGCCACGTCAGCAGTAGATATTTTGCTAAGATATTTTCAAATATTTTGCCTATATATAGTTAAGGATTAGCTAGAATTAGGATTTTTTATGTTGATCAACTGCTTGGGGCCTCTAAATTTTAGGGTCTCCCATATTTTTGAGGTTATAGGTTTTGAAGTAACAATTATTGATATTAATAGGTTTTAAGAGAAATGTTATTATATATGAAGACTCTGGTTGAAAATTTTGCTTGAGACCTCGAGAATGTCAGGACGTACCCTGAACGTGTCAATCTAAATTCAAACCGGCAAGTTCAAGGAATCCTAACCTTCTTGTCGTCCTTGTGTTGTGTTATCACGTTGGACCTTAATTTTCACCAACCCTAACCCAAATAAATGAGGAAATGTCAAATATAGTTGATATTTCTACCCGATTTATAATGTGGCAACAGATCTTTTGGCTGGAAGCAGTAGCATTAAATTAATTACTTTTTTTCTAAGTTAAAATGTATTTCACCATAGTATTAATTATATTTTTCATACACTCAAATAAACAGGGGAGGATAATGAGGAAATTACCAATAGTAAGGCCTTGATCTCAGTGTCAGTCAACTGGTTACCCTCGTCGTCACAATTATCCTTCAAAGAAATCAAAGTACTCAAAAGGTCAGGATGATGATCCCCGAGTGAGTTGATGCCCTTACGCCCATGTTTGTACTCCTCAAGAATAGATCCAAGGAAGCTGTCAAATCTCTTATGTAAATTCTTCATCTTCCTGGCGACACCTTGCAAGTCGAGCCACTCTAGTGCTGGGATGAAATCCCCTATGTTGAACACTCCTGCCAACACCATTAGCTCCACTACCATCTCTTTGAACTCATCGGCCCTCGGATCCGCTTTTCCGCTCCCATCTCCAAACACTCGCCTCCCTAACATCACCCTCGACAGTGCGTTTGTTGTGCATAGGTTCAACTGTTGCCCTAACTGGACCGCCTTGCCTCCCCTATTTCGTAGTGCTCTTGTTAAGGTGAAAACTTCCTCCTACAAGTTTAGGTGTTGGAAAGGAAGACTATCAGAATGAATGCTTGATAGTTAAAGTCATGTTTAATACCGCTTTTCATTTACAGTTTTTGGCTTTTGATAAACTAAAATTGGGTTTCGTAAAAGATCTGTTCATATTTTTGATCGCTTATTTTAAAATTTTATATTTGATTAAAAAAACCCAAAAAAAAAACAACAAAAAAACACGAAATCGACCAATTTCTAAAATCTAACTTTTAGTCCAACAAAAACAAACAATTATAATCAAAGCATGACACCATTAATCCATTGATTATTTTTTTTCTCACAAGAAAAAATCATTGAATTATAAAATGAAAAAATGAAATGAATTTGGCCATATTTAATAATCACTTAAATAATAAACGACATTTTAATACTCTGCACGTTGGCGAAATTAATTTTTAGTTTATAAATTTTATATTTAAATTTTTGATCTTTTCAGTTATGAGAAGTATTTTTAATTTAACTACCGTTTGTTCTTTACCAGAATTTACAAAAAGAGGTGATGTCATTACTTGAAATGTGATACTGTATACACAGGAGAGGTGATCTCATAAGTTGAAAAATGTAATATAGTAATCCATATTTTTGACTGCAAAATTATTTTACAAAAATCCATATTTTGAATTACAAAATTATTTTACTATAATCAATCAACTAAAAAATTTAAGTACTAAATTTGTAGATTAGATAATTAATTTATAAAATTAAAGATACTAAAATATAATCAACCCTATAATTTATATATACATATATGTTGTGTATTCTATTTCCCATTACCATATGAAACATGAAAATGAGAGAAAAAAGTGAAACAAAGACAGAAGAAAGAAAAAGAAAAAAAAAAAGGAAATGCAAGATTTTGGAAAGATGATCGTTTTTGGTGAGACTAGGGTGCATTTATTACTCATGTATATATATAGCTTAATAAAAAAAAATACAATTATAACAATATTAAAAAAATATAATTATAAACTAAATTATAGTGCCCAAATGGGCACTACTGGCCCCATTTTTGAGGAGGCCCGTGGCCAGGCCTGCTATAGTAGCGAGCTGGGTTGGGCTCATTGGCCACCTCTAGTGTTAGTGTTTTGATGCCATTTATTAAGATCACCCACAGAATACACGAATCCTAAATCGAAATAACAACAATAAGCAAGAAGGGATAGGGGGAGAACACCAAAATTTACGTGGTTTAGCCGAAGCCTACATTCACAGAAGGGAGTACGATAATTTCATTATAATATTGAAGTTTATATGAGATGTCTCAACTCTCAATCTTTTCTTTCAACTCTAACTCAAACCATTCTCAACCCCAATAGTAACATATACAATCTCCATGTATATATAGAGCCACCAAACTAAAATCGAGGTATGTCATATGCCATAATAGGATTAGCCAAATCATATATTTTACAAACAAGACCTAATACAATCAATCTCCACAATTTATCCAACAATTCTCCCACTTAGAGTCCGATTGATTATTTACCATTATCAGACTAAATCATCCAAAAAATTTTAATTTAGATCTAATAGAAATATGAAGACTCAACTCAATTATGTTATCATACCCACTTAAACAACCGGTTGACCTAACAAATGAATCCTAATTTTTAATTAACCAAATCAATCTGCGCCGTGCTCTATGTTTTGCTTCACTCAGGCACTGTTTAGAGGAGGCAATCGGGTCATTTGGGCTTGGTTCGGGTGAACCCATTCCAGTTTGGATTATTTCGGGTTTATAATAAACTTGGGTTGGGTCGGGTTGGGTTGGGGCCCCTTCAGGCTCCTGTCACTTTTGGGTTTACCTGTACTAGGGTCGGGTTGGGTCTGAGTCAAGTTATTTCGAGTTCGGGTCACTTAAATTTTGAGTGGTTTTGGGTTCGGGTCAATCTTGGATTATTATTTAGTGTCTTGTTGGTATGAACTAGTTACGAAAATTTAAATTATACCAAATAATTTATATTTTTACCAATATATTTGTTATATTGTCAATATAGGTACTCAATAATATATTATGAAGTTCAATAGTACGTCTGACAACTAATAATATATTTTTACCAATATATTTATTATATTACCAAACCAAAGAGGGCACCAACACGCCGTCACCGGATCCTATTAGAACTCCGAAATTAAGCGTGCTTGGGCGAGAGTAGTACCAGGATGGGTGACCTTCTGGGAAGTTCTCACCCTCAGGTTGGGGGCACTGGGAAACAGCCACTTTTCAGGTTGACACCCTGAAGGGGGAAGGCTGCGTACATCCCCCCCACCCCCCCCCACCCCAGACCCTGCGTAGGCGGGAGCCCCTGAGGCACTGGATATGTTCCTTTTTTATATTTATTATATTACTAAAAAGGGTATCAACACGCCGTTACCAGATCCTATTAGAACTCTGAAGTTATGGGTACTTGGGCGAGAGCAGTACCAGGATGGATGACAGGTTGGGTACATCCGCCCCCCAGGCCCTGCTTAGACATGAGCTCTTGGGGCACTGGGTATGTTGCTTTTGCTTTTAAATTTAAAGGCCTTGGGTAAATTTAGGTTTTAGGTTGAGTTAGGTTCGAGTTCAGGTCAGTTTCGGTCAGGTTGGTTCAGTTCAACGGTGGGTCGGGTCAGGTTAGTTGTAGGTCGGGTCATTTCAGTTTTGGGTTCAATTATTTACAACATATTTTCGGTAAGAGTCGGCTTGATTTACGGATTCAGGTCGGTTTTTCAGGTTTGGTTTTGCCACCTCTAGCACTGTTCATCTTCTCTGTCGACAGCGACCACCACCTGCGACCAACCCTGCCACCAATCGGGCAGACCACGAACCACCAGCCATCGGACGCACAACCGACATCCGTTGAGCACACCACGTCCATCGAGCACACCACTGCGTCACTCGCACAGGCCACAGTCCGGAGATCTTCAACGCCATCAATCACCTCGAACCACCGCTTTCAAGTCCACCACCACTGGAAACCACCGTCGCACCACCACGACGCTCTGTCGCTGACCAGATTCGAAACCCTCACTCATCATCACCTCTGTCATGATACGGCCACCAAGCGAACACCACCGTCGCCTTACCATACCACGATCTGGAGCACCACCACAGAGCTTAGACGCCGCTGTTGTCAACGATTTAACAAAGCCGGACTTCTCTTCTCGAACTTCATCGACAACCACCATCGTTTGAGTCTCCCAGGCATGTCACAGGTGTTCAAATCTGCTTCTCTGACATTGATTGTGATGCAGCAGGGTTACCACTTACAGGCAAGTCGGGCCAGACCTTGGCATCACTAGACTCAGTACAAGTCTTGGCGCCACCATTCGTGTTGCATGACTAGGTGGCACCGCCATGTTCAACCTGAAGACTCAATCAACAGGGGACTCTTGGGTACAGCTGGGAAGAAGATCAGATCACGGGTAGTTATAGCAAGAATCTTGTAAGACAGTTTTGGCTAGGATTTGGAAGACGGTTTCTTGGCAAGATTTGATTTAGTTTTTATTTTACTTTGATTTCCTGTTTTATTTCTTTTTTTTTTTTCTCTATATATAAAGGAAGACTTTAGACTTAGTTTAAGTAGTTTCCAATTAAATAACAAATTGTTTTATTTTAACTCGTTTCTCAATCCGTGAGAATTCGAGATTATTACCTATTTGCAATTTTTGTTAATTTCATAATAAAAGTTCAAAGGGACAGCCATTGACCCTTCCTGTAACCCTTATTTTCCTATCACGCGCAGCATCAGATTTAAGTTGGGTCCACTAGATCTAACACTCGGGTATGCCGATCTAGTCTCTCCCACCTCTACTTGGACCAAATGGACCACTAACGTTCAGCCACTACCTCTTTCATCGAGGCAAAACCCGTCACTCTAACTAGGGTACCACTGTAGTTAATATCTTCGGTTTACCAATCAAACACCAGATATACCCGAATCAACCACTATTGCAGTTTACACCTTTGGCTTGCCGATCAAACCCATGATCTATCTGAATCAACCGCTACCGCAGTTTACACCTTCGATTACCTATCAAATCTATGATCTACCCGAATCAATTACCACTGTGCCTTTACAGTTGAGATCGGCTCACCACCAGAACCACCGTCTGGAATTTCACCATTGACATTAGCGATTGGTTCTCATCTTCCACTGGCTAATCAACCTTCGATTTAGGTTCGACCCAAGTTCTAATCCTAAGCTTTGATACCAATTGTTGGGCCCTGATACCACTTGGTATAATCACCCACGGGATACACGAACCCTAAATCGAAATAACAACAATAAACAAGAGGGGATAAGGGAGAACACCAAAATTTACGTGGTTCAGGGGAAACCTATATCAAAGAAGGGGAGTACAATACTTTCATTATAATATTAGAATTTACACGCAACGTCTCAACTTTCAATCTTTTCTCTCAACTCTAACTCAAACCTTTCTTAATCCCAATGGTAAAATATACAACCCCTATTAGAGTTGGCACCATAAAATTGACCAAATCCTATATTTCACGAATATGATTCAATATAATCAGACTTCATACATAGTTCAACAATATACAAACTTGCAACCTGCATAGACCCATGCTTGATAGAGTTGGGCACATGTCTACCCAGCTTCAAGCCCGTGGGGGTATTTAACATGCATCTTACACACATCATGACGTGTATATCTTTTGCAGTCCCTCGAATTAGCCCTTGAAAAATTACATTGTTTGGTCATATCTTATGATCATGTTGGACTTTCATAAGAAAAATTTCCTCCGAAAATTGGATCCAATCCATCCCATCCATGTAAGAAAAAAGCAACACTTTTAGTGTCTTAAGTACTTCCGTCTAAGCAGGATCTGAGGGGGTGGATATACTCAGCCTTCCCCTTTCAGGGTACCCTGAAGTGAGGCTATTTTCGAGAACCCCCAACCTGAGGGGTGCAACACGAGAACTTTCTAAGAAGTCACCCATCTTGGTATTACTTTTGTCCATGCACGCTTAACTTCGGAGTTCCAGATCTCATCCATACAAGAATAACCCATAAATTGTATTAAGAATTGCACATGTGAGATTATTAAGAATCTTATATAAGAGTTGTGTGTAAGAAAATATCAATATATAAGTTTGTTGAGTTACTATACCCAGTGCCAATTAGTGTTAGTATTAACCCCATTTAAATTTATAAATGAACCTTATATATTACGACTCTTAGACTCGAATCTCAAACTCGGTAAAATTCAACAAATTGAATCACGAGTCAACTCGGATGGTTCCTTTTAGTCATCACTAGGGATGTTCATGACTCGCCTAACTGTAACCAAAATACTCAAAAATTTTTAACCATTACCATAACCGAAAAGACCCGTTAACCGACTCTCAGTAAATCCGTAATTCGGTCCCGTTATGTCTGTTAACTAGTAACCAAAAAAAATTCAACACATTGTTCATCTTATATGATCTATATCCTTAGCGGTTGTAAATATCCAAAATATTCATTAAACGTGAGAGTATTCAAGATAACTAGTGGGCAAACGAGTGGTACCAGATTGTAGCATAGTGATTTGTATTTAGAATGTAACAGTGAGGTGCACGTACTCTATGATAGGAGATAAATTGGGAGAAAATATAAGGTTGATCATGAATTATGGAATAATTCACTTATATGTTAGAAAAGTATACTTTAGGGAACAATATATTAGGAACATATAAAAATATATACATGATTTATATTATTTCGATAAGCCGGTTAACTGAAATAGACAAAATTACTTACCATTACCATCCTAAAATACCTCAACTTTATTCAGTTCCATTAATAGAACCAAAAATTTAGTATAATTAGCCGTATTGTCAAATCGATATTTCAAAAATTCGATTCAATATTTCAATTACGAATTTTTTTTAACACCACTGCCATTATTGTCGTAGGTTTCCCCCAGTTTAAAAAGCGGGAGGAGGGGAAGATAGAGACTAACACAACACAAGCATCAATTTATCTCCTGCCCCACCCACAGCCTATCTATCTATACCTATACCCGTCCCCAAAATTAAATGCCTCCTTTTTATATTTTATAAATCATTTCCTTATTATTTTCTTTTAAATTAATTTGTTTTATTTAATTATTATTTGTGAAAAATATAAACTTATGTCGGTTTAAAACAGATTACTTGGAAAATTGTTATTTAACTATTGTAAGGTTGGACATTTATATATCATCTAGTCACTTTAATATTTCAATATATATTATGAGGAACATTACGGTCCGTATACTTATCGCCTAGATTAGAGTTCATTTACCAGGTACTAAGGCACCAGATCCTATTAGAACTCTGAAGTTAAGCGTGCTTCGACGAGAATAGTACTAGAATGGGTGACCTCCTGGGCAGTCCTCGTTTTGCAACATTATAAGGGTGGGGGTAATCAGAAACAGCCTCTTGGCAGGGTTATACCCTGAAGAGGTAAAGCTGCATACATCCACCCCACCCAGACCCCGCTTATGCGGGAGCACTTGAGGCACTGGGTCTGTTGTTGTTGTTGTATACTTATCGCCTAGATTCCATATATTAGAATTTGATGAATTTTCCTAAAACTTTGACTATTTTATATACAAATTAAATAAATATTTACAAAAAGTATGAAATGAGTAGTAATAAATAATCCTCAAATTTGATGGTAGCTACCTATACATTACTAAAATTATGTGTTATATCAAGATTTTTGGCAAAAGGATCATTGAATTCCATGGAAAATATGTATTTATTGTCGCAATCACGTTAATGAAATCTATCAAATTTCAATACAAGGATACATAATTGATAAAATTTAAAACTTGAAAATATTTAAATGTTAAAGGTTTAAACCTCAAATTATCCCAAACCCATTGTATATTTTAAAACATTGAGGTTAATAGGTGATATATAATCAAACTTTAAATATTTTGGCGTTAATTTCTTCAAATAATTTTATATAAAAATTATATATATAGTTAATTAAATATTGATTAATGAAATTATTTTTTATTATTAAATTGTGATTTTCAAAGATGTCGACTTATGGTATGAATAAAGAGACATGATTCTAGCTAGCGGTGAAATACTAGTAAACTATTCAACAAGACTTTTGTCTCATATTTGAATACAATAAACTATTTTTTTATGTGTGTATTTTAATTAACTAATTAAAATTATGTGATGCACAAGACCTTGGTTTAATAGTGGGAGGTAAATAAAATAATAGAGTATTACTTTAAATCAAAAGATCTGGAGTTTGATTCTCTCTTGAATCTCTCACTAAGGAATCCTTGATTTAATTGTTTCCTACGATATGGGGGTTGCTCCATGACTGGGATTTACCAGGTAATTAGTTTCTTGTTAGCAAAAATAATTTAAAATCATGTATTCTATAACCAAATTTACATTTTTTTCATTATTAAAAACCTATTATATAACTTACTTCTAACATGTGCCCAAATAGCATGGCCAATTAATTATGTTTAATTATCTTTTTGTGATGAATTAATCTTCTATATTACAGAGAAGTATCTTTATTTCTTCAAAGCTTCTATATCTCAATTTTAATAATTCTACAAGTTTAATATTTAATATATTAAATAAAAAGACAAGGATAAAAGAATATACTAATTGTACTTTTTACTCACTAGACATATAATGAGATATTGGATTAAAAATGACAAAAATAAGTGGAAAAAATATTTTTCAAAGGGAAAATTTTTTTATTTCTATTGAAAAAGAAAAGAATTATGATGTACGAAACTTCTAAAATAAAAATGGTATTATATTTTAGTATAATAAATATAGTTTATTTTACTGATCAAATACCTATTATGTAAATTTAAAATTTTTTAGAATATAAAAGTCGTTCGTACGTAGTATGAAAACCAATAGTTAATGATTATGGAAATATGATCCTGTAATAAATGTGTTGGAGCATATCACATGTAATTTATAGACTACGATAATATCGTGTGAAGTTAAAAAAAAGAAAAAAAAAGAAAAGAGTATATTAAAATATTATAATATAGATTAACATTTGCCGTTTTATGTAGGAAAACTAGTATTAATTACAGCATCCCTTTGAAAGACTGGTATCCTTCACTTTCGCAACTTACCAAATTAAAAAACGTATGGCAATGTCATTAGTAGAGTAAAATTATTATTTTTAAAATAATTTTTTGGTTATTATTTTTGTAAATCAAATTATTATTAGGGATACTAATAGAACGGGATGAATACAGGAGGTGCCTCCTACATATCTGTATCCGCTACTCAGATCTATACGCATACTTGCCTCATTACCTGCCACGGGTATGAATTAAATACCCATACTTGCCTCAGCGGGTACAGACCAATAC
Source organism: Simmondsia chinensis (assembly GCA_018398585.1). Taxonomy (NCBI): domain Eukaryota; kingdom Viridiplantae; phylum Streptophyta; class Magnoliopsida; order Caryophyllales; family Simmondsiaceae; genus Simmondsia; species Simmondsia chinensis. The sequence goes on from JAGTTD010000011.1 coordinate 25,575,732, forward strand.
CCTCCCCCCATTATCCAACGGGTATCCGTTATCCGCCTGATATCCGCACTAATGTGAGTTCAAAGCGATTATTTATATCCTTTTATATTAATTGTTTAATAATATTTTTAAAATTCAATTATATTTTTTTTATAATATTGCTAAATAATTCGGGTAATTGAACTTAAATACATATTTTTTAATTTAAAAGTTAACTAAATACAAAATAGAGCTGGTATATGGTGGGTGGACTAGGTATGGAGTAGGGCGATGCGGGTACAACTCTATACTCTTACCTACCGTATATCCATGGCAGGTACAGGGTGGGTACACTGAACCCCTCCCGCTATCCGCCTCACTTATACCCATACCGCCTTCCCAAACGGTGTGGATATCCACAAATAACGGATTTTACTTGCTCCATTACCATTCCTAATTATTACTCCGTCGATGACCACTATTAATTTGCCAATAACAACTCCCTTCTTAATGAATAAAATAATGTATTAAATTTTTTTTTTCTTTTTTGAACTGGAATAATGTATTAATTTTAATGATGCCAAATTTGGAGAATATTATTTCCATGCCTTACCTGACTATTCAAGTTCATTTTTGTACAGCCACAGTAACATGATTATTAAGGCAAGACGTAACTCTAAGCAATTAAAGGAGCTGCTTAAATTTTAAGGGGCCTCCAAATTTGAATAATTTATTCTACCTAATTATTTATATTATGTTACTTTTAATAACATCAATTCTAAGTTTTATAATTTTAATTCCTTCTTTCAATATAGTTAATTATTTTTTAATCTTTTTTGTTTTATATTATTTACATCTTTTATCTTGAAATAACTTAAATAATATAAATAGCATTAATTATTAAAATAACTAAAAAAATATAAAAACAGGGTTAAAAAAACAAGGATTGGGGTTTTGCGTAAAGCCCCATATTTATTAATCATATATTTTATACTGATATAATATAAGTACAAATTAGAGCCCATTTACCTTTTATGTAAATTCAACGCATTTATATTCCAATATAAGGTAGAAAAATCATATTTACGTGCACAACTTAGACACGTAATTGATTTAAAAAAAAAAAAGGATCGTAAACTATTATTTATATAATTCAGTAATGCTTAGAATATACACAAATTATATTTAATTCAATTTGTATCTAATGCATATGATAAAGTTACAGTAAAATGAAAAAGTAACTATTTAATTTGGTACTCAAATATATATATTTAAGAGCGCATTTGATATTTCTATTATTTTTAATATTCACTTTTCAGGGGAAAAAACACATTTAAAAAATTATATTTTACTTTTATAGTCAGTTTGAGAAAACTTTAACAAATAAACTAAAAACAAGAATTAGAAATAATAAAAATTCGTATTTATGACTCTGTTTCATTTTTTTAAGATTTAAAAACTAAAAATAGAAAATAATACTCAGTAAGCTAAGCAGTTATTGTTTGAAAGTCTAATTATGTACATATTTTGTGTTTAATATTATATTCAGTTCAAAAGACTATTCTTGCAAAATTGAAATTTCATGAGATATAATATATCTAGAGTGCACATCCAAATATATATATATACATATATATATATGTATGTATGTATGTATGTATGTATGTATATGGGTTCTGCTATTACCATATTAAAAAAAGTTATTGCGAACACAATTATATAACTTATAATAAATAATATCTATAAAATTTGCCAAATTCGCTCTACTATTAACACTATAATTAATATAGAATAATTCAGAAAACTTTTCAAAAACCAAAATTTTAGAATGTCAATAATATTCAGCCAAATGGCTCAACAAATCTTATAATATTTTGTTTAAAAACATAAAACATACCTGACGGACAAGTTTAAAATCGTCCAAAGCCTTAGCGGAGAACAAGTGAACTTGGCAAATTTTCCTCAACATGCGCCACCTCGGTCCATACGGTGCAAACACCATGTCCTGATAATTATACGCTATATGTTTCGCCCCGGAATTCGGTGGCCTACTTGCGAAGTTCGCATCGTGCACCTTGAGAAACTGGGCTGCGGTGCTAGCGGAGGCAGCCACCACCACGTGCACCGAGCCCAGTCGTAGGTGCATCAATGGCCCATATTTCCTACTCATTTGGGCCAGGCCCTGGTGGGGAACCGGCCCCATGTGAGGTAGGTTCCCAATTATCGGCCAGGGCCTTGGCCCGGGAGGTAGCGGTTTTGGGCATAGGTTGCGATTGAAGAGGAAGTATAAGACGACCACGATTGCGAGAGCGGTGGTGGTGAGCTCTAAGGGGGTCATGGATTGTAGTGTAGGAGAGAAAGAGTTGAGAAATGAGTGTGTCATTTTGTGTTTTTCTTTTTTTGGGCGAAGGAGATACATCACTTTGTTATACAGAGTGATATATAAAGAGAAGGGAGTAGAGGGAGTACAAATTAGGTTCCGTTTGCGTGACAGAAAATATTTTTGTTTTTGTTATAGATGTAGGATATTTTTTGGATATAATTTTTATGATTAATAATTAATATTATTAAAGATTCTTAAAAATTAGAAATTATATAAAAATACTTCTTTATATGTATATACAATTTGCACGTACGAGACACATTTACTTGCTTGTCCAAATGCCAGGTGAGATGATTTTAACTTTAGGAATATATATGTGTGTGTTCTGAATACTTGCTATTTTTCTCTAATTATATTTAAGTTTGTATTTTTATTTTTGTTCTATTGAGTGTTTAATGTTCCTAGTATTATAATATTTTTGATTATATAGATTTTCTTAATAATTTTATAAACAAAATCATAAAGATGAAAAATATTTTCTTAATAGAAGAAAAAAATGATTTTTCCTTAATGAATGGGGAAAATATTTTCCTTAATGAAAGAAAAAAAGTCTTTTGCTATATTTTCACAACAACTTTAACTTGGTTAGACGTGAAACTCAAATAAAATTATTAAATAAAATAATTCTTTAGCTTTAAAAACAAGAAAAAAAAAGTGAACATAAAATAACTGAAAATAAATTTGCCATTATCGGAGGAAAGGGGGAGATACCCCTCAAAATCTCCCACAAAGCGAAGCCACAAGTGCTATAGTAAAAATTCAAAGCCCCCGGTAGCGTGTATGGTAGCCAACTTTCTCTACCTCTATGCTATGTCCGTAGGGAAACTCTAATGAGTTACCTATAACTATGGGAAGCATCCCGTAATATCTGCCTAATTATATTCACCAGGATCACAGCTAGCAAAATTGGAAATATACAATTAGAAAATATTGTATGCATATATGTACAAAGAAAAATATACATAGTGAAAATAGATTCCTCAATAATTAATTGTTTTATGTTATAGATATTAGAAAAATGTTAAATAGATGGTCACTTTTATATCTAATGTTATGTAAAAAAGTTACTATATTTTAAAAATAATATTAAATAAGTTATATTTAATTATAAGATAATTTTTTTTTAAAACATATAAGTATCTATGCGATTACTCAATATACAATTCATTAACCCACGATAGAGTAGGTCATTTATTGAGGTAATCTAGAAATGGTTTTTTTATTTTTGACAATATTTGAGCTTCACATATTTTTGTAAAGCGTAATCAGATTATGAATCTGGTAGCAAATGAATGCTCTTTTTGGCAGGTTTGCAGGAGTATAGAAGTAAATTCGTTATGGAACCTCGAGAGGATTGTACATATTGATGCACTAAGATGAAGTATATATCGATAGCTCGTCTAGTGTTCTCTTTATTAATGCAGATGATTTTAAAGATTTGACTTGCAGCCTCAAACCTCGATGATGCATGGTGGGAAGAGACAGGGTGCCTCCAACCCGTTAATTGTATCCAACGATGTCAGATTGAGGGATTGGCTATAAATCATTAATCTTGTGAATATGCGAGCAATAGCCTAAAGAGAAGCTTAAATAATTTTATTGAACTCTTTTTAAAAAAAAATAAAAATAAATACAAAGATGTACTCAAGTATACAATTCATCAAGTTTGTTAAGAAAATCAAAAGCTTCCTAAAACTATAAACTAATAGCCTATTTATAGGCATAAAAACCATATTCTTAATAATAATCGAGCTCTAAGAACTAATCTTACTTTAAATCATTTTTTGCTACTTCTAGTAATAATTTAACTCTAGAACCCTTATCTTAATTACATAATTCACAAAAATTAAACAATAATAAATAAAATCCTAATTAGAACATAATTAAAGCTTCTTTTATTGTCTCAACCGGATTACTTTGATCCTTATTTGCATCATTTACTTTAAAAAAAAAAAAAAAAAAAAGGTAATGTATTCAAAGTTTATGTGTTGGGCTAAATGAGAGAGAAAGAAAACAAGTTAGATTAATAAGGTGAAATGCTATGAACGAGGAAATGGCATCCCAAGATACAATGGGCGCCTACTCTCGCGTGTTAGATGGGGTTCTATTTGCTGAATGTTAGATTCTGAACGTGCTTTACCGCGCCTCTGAAGTTGCTAAATTTCATATTTTCATAATTTAGGTTCTTGTAACTATAATCAGACAAAACATTCAATTTTCTCTGTTGTACATTGATAACGACAATAAAACAACACCTAAACTGAAACACGAAAAGCCATGAAGACATCCAGGGGCGAAACGCATCTCGGTACTGAGATGTAAATCGCCCCTGGCCTACCAACGACAGCTAGTTTCAGGCATGGATAGCGAAGCAGCCACTCGAAATCAAGCATCTCGGACTTAAGGGTCATCACGCCCCCAAAATACGACAAGGCTATATACTTCCCCAGTTCAACATAAAGAGGAGGCCCCACCATTGTAAATCTATAAATATATGCCAAAGCCTTGCTAGAGGGCAGAGGATTACAAACAATCACTCTTGTATTGAACTCATAAAATAATAAAAGAGGTTGGAGATTAGCCTCTCATTAAAAGAACATGTACCCAAAACAGTTGCCGCCTTCTGTGGGAAACGGAAAACTTCCCCCCTAACAAATCAATATAATCCACTTTTTCATTGAAGAATTCGGGAGACCAATACATCACTCAAAGTCAATTCCATGAACTCCACACGTTGATAATGCAACTTGCCGATCATAATCTGGCAGACAAGTCTCCACCTCATTCCCCAAAGCCGACCCCGGACATGATTGTTGAATCCTTCGACTCCATCAGGCACGGTGGAAAAAGGATCAAGCAAGAGGTCGGAAAAGATGAGGCACATTGACACCCTTGGGAGTAAAAAGACATGACAATAGGACCCAACTCCCGTTCGAATCAGACACAAACACCAGGCTCGAAGGAATGATGTCCAAGACATTAGGGAGGATACCCATCACTCACTCACCCTTCGCTCCCCAAATATTGTCCACCCCATTGGGGAGAGTGAAGGTGCCAAACTTCGAACTCTTTGATGGGACCCAAGACCTAGACGACCACATCTCAAGATCCACGGCACGAATGTACATTCAAGATGCCTCAGAAGACATATGGTGCAAATGTTTCCCAGCCCCCTTACAGGGCATGGCCCAAGCTTGGTTTGCCTCTCTCCCCAACGGTTCGATACGCAGCTTTTCTGAACTTTCGGAGAAATTGTCTTGCCACTTCCTAAATAATAAAAGGAGGAAGAAGACCGCCGCCCAATTAATCTGACTTTAACAAACCAAAGATGAATCCTGAAGAGGATTCGTTCATCGTTTCTCCAAAGCAATGATCAGCATCCCAAACCTCGCGGAAAAAATGGCCATCACCGCCTTCATAAACGGACTCCGAAATGGCGATTTCAAGTTTGCCCTAGCAAAAGCCCTCCCTCCAACTGTAGATGCACTATGGACAAAAGCCAACAAATACATCATTGCGGAAGATGTAATGGTTAAAGCCGAACAACCAAAACATGAGCCAGGAAAGGGCAGAATGTACGCCTGTGGCCCCAATCCAAGGATCAAGAGAGTAATAGGAAACTTAAGAAGAATTAGAGATCTCAGTCGAAGGAAACCGCCCCGGCTACTCTTGGAGGTTAAGAAACTAGAGATAACAAAGAGCAGGGCCCAAGTAGACCTGAAATCGAGGATGGACTAGAAGAAATGGTGTGAATATTATGAAGCACCGGGACATGATACTAAAGACTGTCGAGCACTCAAGGATCGAATGGGTGAATTAGAGAAAAAAAAGGTGATCTCAGAAAATTCATAGACGTAAAGAAAATCAAGCCCGTAACCTCAAGACCTACTTGTGAGGAACATAAAGCTATGACTGGAGCCCCGAGGCACGTAATTGCAGTGATAAAACAAAAGCGGAAGACCACGAATGACAAAATTCTAGAAAAAGACGAAAACAAAATCAGGAAGTGTCAGCCCCTAACCTTCACACAAGACGATCTTAAGAATGTCATGATTCCACATGAAGACTCCATGGTTGTCACCATGGAAGTCAGCAATTTTTCCATCTAAAGGGTCTTTGTTGACCAAGGAAGCTCGGTTAACGTCCTTTTCCTTCATTGCTTCAACAAATGAATATCCTGCCAGAGAAATTGACCCCTAGAGTCGGGTCTTTGGCAGGGTTCTCCGGACAAGTTGTTGGCCCACAAGGAAGCATAAACCTCTACATCCTCTTCAGAGATAAAGAGCGGAACATACGCTTAAAGCCAAATTCCAAGTGGTGGCGGCAAACTCGGCGTTTAATGCCATTTTAGGACGCCTGGTGCTAAACTCGTTGAGAGCAGTTGTATCAACTTACCACTTAGTTATGAAATTCAAAACAGATTAAGGGAACATTCTGACCATTAGTGGGTGTCAACGAATAGCCCGCAGCTGCTGCTATGCCCAAAATACCCTAGAATAGAAGAAAGAGGAAGGTGAGAAAGAAATGAAGTAGGGTTTAGAAGAAAGTATCGAGATCGAGCTCGAGCCCAAGAAAACGGTCCCAATTGGAACACATCTAAGCCCATACGTCTAGGCCCAAATTGGACAAGTACTACGTCAATACCAAGAAGTATTTGCTTACTCAGTAGAGGAAATGCCGGGAATAGACAGAAAAATTATCAGTCAAATACTATGCCGTCATTAAGGCTGCCCAAAAACTTCGGCCCTACTTCCAAGCACACCGTATTCGGGTACGAATTGACCAACCTCTCCATCAATTACTCCAACGATTGAAGTTCTTGGGAAGAATGTTGACTTGGGCAGACGAACTTTCCGAATACGATATCCGCTTTGGATCACGGATAGCAATCAAGGCACAAGCATTGGCTAACTTCTTGGCCAAATGCCCATTCACCAACAACACTCCACCAAGCTCACAACTAGCAAACATCTCAGAAAAGTCATGGAAATTATATGTTGATGGATCCTCCAATAATTAGGGAAGTGAGGCAGGAATCCTGCTCATCTCACTAGAAAAGCAACACTTCCCGTATTTGTTGAAGTTTAAATTCAGGGCTAGTAACAATGAAGTTGAATATGAAGCGCTCTTCCCCACTGCGAATAGTGCAAGGAGCAGAAGCACGATAGATAGAAGTATTAGGTGACTTTCAGCTGGTTGTTAAGCAAGTTCAGGGGATTTACGGGGTGAGAAGTATAGTCATGGTAGAATATCTGGAAATAGTGAACTAAATAGCAAAAACATTTTGGTACTTTGGGATCCACCTCATACCTTGAACCGAGAATACCAAGGCAGGAGAGCTAAGCCGGATTGCTAGCTCGGAACTAGAAGAGGAAAGCTCGGGACACGATATTCCGATAGAAGAAAACTAGATTTCATGCTGAGATTCCTCTTTCAAGAAAGAGGTCATACAAATCCAAACCACCGAAGACTGGCGATGCCACCTCACCAAATTCATGAGAAATGGGGTCATTCTTGACAATCCGCTAGAAGTAAAGCGGATCCGAAAGAGGGCTCCCTGGTTCATATTGATCGATGATGACCTATATAAAAGATCTTTCATGCACCCTTTGTTGAAATGTGTCAGCAAAGAAGAAGGAAGGTATGTCCTGCGTGATATTCATGAAGGCGTTTGCGGGCAACACTTGGGAAACCGGGCACTAACGAACAAAGCATTCCGATCCAGGTATTATTGGCCCACCATGAAGAAGGATGCGCAATACCTTGTCCAAAAATGTAAGAATGCCAGAAACACCCGATGATCTACACGCCAACCTCCTTACTTCAACACATACTCAACCCAATCCCTTTCGAGTAATGGGGATAGATATCTCAGGACCATATTCCTAAGTGGCCAGACGAAGAAAGTACATCATTATGGCCATAGAGTACTTTAGCAAATGGACAGAGGTCGAACCCGTGGCCAGGATTACAGGCCACGTTGCTCAACATTTCCTTTGAAAAGGGATCATAACTCGTTTTGGAATTCCACGAATATTGGTCACCAACAACGGCACCCAATTTAGCTTGCAAAGATTCCGCTATTATTGTGAAAACTTGGGGATCAGAATAAACTATGTTTTGGTAGCAGACTCATAGAGCAACGGACAAGCAGAATTCGCTTACAAACACATCCTTTAGGGACTAAACGCCGATTGGGCCAAGCCAAGGGGAACTGCGAAGAAGAATTACCCAGTGTATTATGGGCCTACCGGACAACGATAGGAAATGCTACGAAAGAAACCCCATACAACCTCGTATATGGCATAGAGGCAGTGCTACCAGTAGAAGTAGTAGAACTGAGTCTTTGAATACGGGACTTCCATGAAGAATGCAATGAGGAAGCATTAAGACAGTCATTGGACGAGATAGAAGAAATAAGCGAAAATGCATTAATTAGAACGATTGCCCACAAACAAAGAATGATGAAATACATTAACTCCAAAGTTACAAAAAGAGAAGCATCCGGGGGCAGAACTAGTGCTAAGACGAATAGAGGAGAGCCTGTTTATGTACCATTGAAAAGACAGGAAGAAAATTGTGCAAAAAAGGGATAAGAAAAGATAGTAAAAGTTAAAGAACTTACTCGTACTCAAGACCATGCTATTTGCAATAGTTACAGTAGACGCTCCTATCGGAGAGGAGAGCCCGGCTCCCGAAATGCCCCCATCTCCCACGGTTACCACAGTATCCTCTACCCACAAGAGGATTTCGTCGAGCATCTCCTCGCTCAGCTCCCCCTCCTCGAACATCTAAGAGGGAAGAAAACCGGGCAACACAAAAATGAAAAAGAACTGCGTAAAACAAAGAAAGAGAAGATGAAAAAAAATCAAAATCGGCCCCAAATCCCACCATTGAACTAGGAAAAACTTAAAGCAAAAGGTCAGGGACTTACTTGTGAAGCACGAAGAAGTAAAAGCCTCTTCTAAAACCGCGCAGAGAAAACCTAATTCAAGAGAAGGAGAAATTAGGGCTTTTCTTCAACAAAAACAACGGGAATTCAGAAAACCCCCGAATTAGCTTCAAAATTCACCATTAAACAATGAAGAACTTGAAGGAAAGAAGCAAGGGTTCACTCGTGAAGCACAAGAGAGCAAAAGCCCCTTCCAACTTGCACCGAAATAGGCTAATTCAAAGAAAAGAAAAATTAGGGTTCCTCTTTAGCGAAGACAGAGAAAGAAAAAGAAACCCCTAAATCAACTTACATCCCAGCACAAAAAGAAGAAGAACGCAAGGAAGAGAAGAGAAGACTCACCTGCGAAACACCAGGAAGCCAAAGTCCCTTCAATTCAAAGCTAAGAAAGTTGGATTTGAGCAAAGAAACCCTTAGTGTTTTTCTCGTTGTGTCGAACGGAGCCACGAGAGAAAGAAGAAAAGAGAAGGTAAGAAGGAGGAAAAACTTAGAAGGAAAAACACAGATTTACCCGAAAATGAGAAGGTAGCAAGACCCTTTTTCAATTCGGTACCACGGGAAGTCCCGAGAGAGAAGGAAAACATCTCACTGTGCACAAGGAAGAAGAAGAAGGACACACTCAAACCAAACAACGTGTATGTATGTGTGTGTGTGTGTGTGTATATATATATATATGTATGTATGTATAAAAGGAAAGGAGATGAAGAAAAAGAAAAAACCAAATGAAAACACAACACGCAACTCGGCCCGAAATACAAAACACCCATTCCTTTTCATTACAACCATTTTTTCATCCCGAATACAAAAGCATGACCCGAAGGGTTATATCCATTCATACAAAGGAATGCCAATGATAAGATGACCAAAAAGACTAATACATAAACCTAAAACGGAGTGCGGGACCCGGCAGCTCGGGGTAAAGCGTCCCCATGTACGGATACAATGACAAAAGACCCCTATAAGGATATCATCCCAGGAGCTCTAAGAACCCTTGGTTGGCCCCATTTAGACGGCAACGGTATATTCTGCCTTCACAAGCAAAGATCAGATACTGGCCCAAAATCGAGAAGCCCGCAACATATGAAGTACCTCACGCCCGGACAACCATTAACCAGTAGTGGATGTTCTTGTCAAGAAACCAAGAGGAGAATTCGTCACAATCACGCAACAACCACACCCCGAAGAGTGAACCATGCAGCAGAACTAGGCTCAAAGAGGTCCCCGTAACCGCAGGGCCGTTCCCCTGAAATAAGCCCGCATCATCACAATGATTAATACTCTGATGGGTCCTCGATGGGAAGAATAAGAATTCCAGCGTATTATGTAAGGTACTCCAACAGACAACATAAGTGCAAGAAAAAGGGGACTGATATTAGATATAGGGACCCCAAACCGATATCAAATAAATGATGTCATCTATACAAGCTCGGACGGGAAACAACAAGTTCTGCCCCCGGTGTATAATTCGCCCTTATAAGTCCAACTGTCCTCCCAAGCAAACACCTTGTAGGTGTTGGGCCACTCGCCTCCTTTTTGATTCCGAGACAGGATCGTAAATTAGCATATGGACAAAGAAACCAAAAGAGTCAGTGGAATCTCGGCACCCGAGAATTGTGGTCATAGGGCACAGGACAAAAGGGGATAGTGCCCCCTCAGTCAAAGAGCCCAGAAGAAGGTAGAAACAAGTAGCCGGATTAAAAATGGATAGGCGAGAGGGGCCCAGGTTGAACTCCATAAATAAAACTAGCCCCCCATGGCAACCCTGGATCCTTTTATGACTAGAAAGAAAATCCACGGAAGAGCGGGGCAGAACCCTCCCAGCAGTAGGGGTACTAGGACAGACCGAGATATCAACCAAGTCTATCTAGCAGCAAGACTGGATGAGAAATCCATCAATGTATTGATCCAAAGAACGAGAGCCGTCAGTGTCAATAAATGGCGACTACCCATGAGGCAGAAGTGAGAACGAGATAAGGCGCGGAATCTCAAAAGGGAATACGGGGAGATAGGAGAAAATTTCGAAGGTTGCGTCTTCTGATTCGGCCATTGTTTAAAAAAGAACTAAGGTTCTCAAGAATGGGCTTTGAAATTGAAGCCTGCCCTACTAATATTTACAGCCAAAGCACAAGAAGGCCCGCAATCCAAAATTATTTGCGAAATGACAAGGGACTAACTGATGACAACAGTAAAACAACACCTAAATAAGAACACGAAACATCTCGATATCGAGATGTAAATCACCTTTGCCCTACCAATGACAACTACTTTCAGGCATGGATAGTGAAGCAGCCATCCAAAATCAAGCATCTCAGACTCAAGGGGTATCACGCCTCGAAATACGACAAGGAGAAATAGCTTCCTCCATTCCACATAAAGAGGGGAGCCCACCATCATAAATCTATAAATATAGGTTAAAGCCTTGCTAGAGGCAGATGATTACATACAGTCACTCTTGTATTGAACTCAAAAAATAATAAAAAAGATTTGAGATTAGCCTCCCATTAAAAGAACATATACCTAAAACATACATGCTCTTGACCTTGATTATAATTAATTGTTCCAGCCTTGGATCAATTATGTCTAAAAATGGGCTGGTAAAATATACTATTTGCAGGTATTGCTATTGTTCGGTGTAAGGAAAATGAGCAGTGGATGCAGACTGGGTATACGTGGTAATACTCACGGTTACAACTCGTACAGTGCTCTATCTGTCCTGCTCTAGACCATTTTGTCTTACCAAAAATTATGCAATACATATGCCTCTCCAATAATATGATAAAATATAATCAGATTATAAAATAATATTAAATAATTGTAAAGTAAGTATAGATAACAATTTGGTGCCCATATCGGGATGATTAACCAGGCATGAGGTGGGTATATAACTAAGTAGGTACATATGTATATAGGGCTGGCATGTATGGAGGATGACTTCTGCGGTTTTTGTTATAGAAAGTTCTGTTAAAGTTAAAGGAAAAATGCTATAAGATAGTAGTGAAACCGGCTATGTCATATGGGCAGAGTGTTGGCCAATGAAACAACATCATACATAGAAGATGAAGGTAGCGGAGATAAGAATGTTGCAGTGGATATGTGGATACCTAAGGAAGGATAAGATCAGTAACAATGTAATAAGAGGCAAATTAGGCATGACTCCGATCAAGAATAAATTGAGGGAGCAATTGAGGTGGTTTGGGTATGTTAGAAGGAGATTGACCACTGCTCTGATTAGGAGATGTAAACAACTCCATAGTACGCTCAAAAGAAGTCGATGAGGCAGGCCAAGAAGGAGATGGTTGGAGACGATCCAACACGACCTAATCCACCTAAGCGTACAGGAGATGGCTTGGATAGAACTCAGTGGATGGCTTTCGTTACACTTGCCTTGTGTTGCTTTTATGCTTTTTTGCTTATGCTTTCATACCTTCATGCTTTCATGCTTCTCAAGTTGGGGGCCCTCGGACATAACCTCCCTTTAGGATTGCACCCGGAAGGGGTAAGGTTGCATAAATCCCACTCCCCCTCCTTATGCGGGAGTCCTTGAGGCATTGAATTTGTTGTTATTATTGTATATATACGTAGGGCTGTTTACGTTTTTGGTTAAATTGAAACAAAAAGCGCTATGCTTTTGTTAACCATAACTGAAATTCCAAAAATACGTTTGTGTTACTCAAAATACCGGTTAGTGCTTTTTGGTAGTTCAGTAATTCGATTTGGGTACACTTGGAAACCGGCAATCAAACAAAAATGCATATAAATAGTAAACAACTTTCAAAAGTACACGAAACATTTCACTTATCAGTTTTTATGAACACATTTACATGTATAAGTTTATGTTCATTGACATGAATTTGAGTTTTCCATTAATACCCGTGACAGGAAATAAGACGGACAAATGAGGTGGTACTGGTTAAATTTCTCCGGGTCCAACTTATATGGAGTTGCAATGTATGAAGTTCACATATAAGCACAAATATGGTTCTATACTAAAAGAAATGCTCACATATAGGATTTATATATTTTTTTTTTGAGCACAACAAAGCCCGAAGGCGGGACTGACATGGGTCGAAGGTGGAGGCCTAGCAGTAGCATTCAAGAACTAGGATTTATATATTGGTCTTTTCACTCTTATAATTTTATATAGAATTTATATTAGATATACATGTGACGATATTAACAGTAGCCTTGGCAAAAATAAAAGAGACTAAAAAAGGAAAGAGGCAGTGCATGCACAAATGGTGTCTAACAGCATAGCTCTACTATCAAAAGAGTGGGTGTGGGGGTCGAGGTGTCACTGCCAAGTTGCAACTTCTCTGCAATTTTAATATCTTCTATATATTATTGGTAAGTGCCACCATCCTTAAAAGTCTCCAAATTTTAAACTAAGTAATTCTAGGAGGTGTTAAAAAAATCCTTTAAACTCTAATCTGAACATCAATCTAAACAATTTTAAGAGTGCATCATTTAATATTCTAGGTTATAGTAAGGAAAAAAAAAAATTTAAGTTCTTTATTACGTCATTTTGTAAAGTATATAATATTGTATCTTTTATAAAATTTAATAAATTTCAATATAATAATATATAAATTATATTTAAAAATATGAAGATCATCCTTACACTACACGGGATAACACTAGTTTTATTAACAAATTGATTTTTTTTTTTTTTTTTTTTTTAGTGGAGGGAGAAATTGCAATTCTATATTCATTCTATTTATGTGAAATCTAAATTGACTCAATTTAACTGACATAATATCAAAGATACTTAAAATTGGAAACCCATCAAACCATAGATTTGACCAAAAATTCAAAATGAACCAAATTCAGCCCTAAATAATGGAACTAATATATGACTCAAAATTTGAAACAACCCAATCGGATCATCCCGACACTATAGTGCAAAGTATTATCATCACATACATAAGATAAATACTTGTTGTTGAGTTATGTGTGGAGCCTGCTTGTATTGGGTCTGGTTTATGAGGTATAGGATTAAGCCAATCCGATTTAGGCCCATGACACATTAGGGTTTAGTGTGGGAGGCTCTATATATACGGGTTTGTATATGTTACTATAAGGTTTGAGAGATGTTTGAGTGAAGAAAGATTGAGAGTTGAGATGTCTCACGTAAACTACAATATTATAATGTAATTGTCACGCTCACCTCCGTAGATGTAAGCTTTGACTGAATCATATAAATTCCAGTGTTCTCTCCTGTCCTCTTTTGTTTATGATTGTTACTTTGATTTGTGGTTCGTTATCCTATGGATTAGAGTTCATTTACCAGGCACTAAGGCACTGGATCCCATTAGAACTCCGAAATTAAGCGTGCTTGGGCGAGAGTACTACCAGGATGGGTGACCTCCTGAGAAGTTCTAGTGTTACCAACTCTATAAGGTTGGGGGTCCTTGGAAATAGCCTTTTGGCAGGGTTACACCCTGAAAGGTAACGCCACGTACATCCACCCTTCCCAAGCCCCGCTTATGGGAAAGTCCTTGAGGCACTGAGTCTGCTATTATTATTGTATTTGGTGGGTGATCTTAACAGGTGGTATCAGGGTTCTTAGCACATGTTAATATATAACAATATAATGTAATGGTATTATATTAAACATTTTAATAATAAAAATCGTTATATGGAATACAAATTATTAACATCTACAATAACCATTTAGTATACTTTGGACTTTAACTGAGGAATTTCAGGGGGTTTCGTAGATAAGAACGAATATAGAAGATACTTGAGATCTTCTCCAGTAGTTTGTGAAGTTTTGAATAACTCATGTTTATTGTGAGAGTAATAAAGCGATAGATAGGATTGCAGTCTTAGGCCTTGCTTAGACGGGAATAAATTAGATTCCCATTCTTCTGTGCTTAGTTTATTATGAAATAAATTGTTAGGGTCTACTGTGTTTAGTTAGTATGGTGTCCTTTTTACCTATTAAAAAAAATTAGTATACCAAGTGTTATTCATGCAATGTGAGGACATGATATTGTGCGAGGGCAATATACTGATCCGTAATAGCCACTTTAGTATTAGTCCATAAATATATATATATATATATATAATAAATGTTACTGACTATATAAATTAATTAAGATCTCAACGAAAAACAAACTCTTTGAACATTTGTGTGGAAGGTTTGAGTCAATTAACAACCGGAGACATATTTTTGGAGAACACTTTTGTAAAAGAAGTTTAAGCATTGAAAATAAATTTGAAAACTTTTTGACAATAATCTTTCAAAACATAATTAAGTTTCAAAAAATATGATTATGTCAATAAAAAGTTTAAAAGAACAACTTAAGTTTAAAATAACAAGAACATATTGACGTGATATAACAAATCTTTTGAACTGCAAATATCGGTCTTGCATCACATGAGCAATATTATATATATAACATAAAAAAGGATAGTATATTCCATTACATTAGTCATTAATTTTTGTACATAAAATACAAAAATTGAAAATATGAAACTAGTAACTATACTAAATTCATAATTCCAGGAGCATGCAGAGCAGGTAAATATTAAAATTAAAATTTTTTTAATAAAACGAGCTCGTGACACAAAGTCGACATCTTGCATAGGAGATCCAAAAGAGACACACAAAGTATAAAAATAATATTAATATTGATACCCACCCTGATACTCGTGATGGGTACTACCATGTATATTCAATTGGTGTTGTCTACTTGCCTTAAATAAACCTGTACCCACATCGAAGAAAATAAACACATGCAAATATTAAAAATTCCCAACATATTTTTAATTAAAGTTAAGAACACTAGGTGTACTATAGAAAAATAACCCTGTAAGAGCGTCAAAATAGACAACCCTCCGTAATGCATGAAAGAGAGCTCCTTTCCACTCACATGGAACCTGCTAGGCGAGACCTTGATGTAGGATGAGTAGCAAAAAAGTTTCAGGAGCAGCTAGACCATTAGGAACCCAAATTGGTGGGTCGGAAGCACTAATTTGTGCAGCCAATTTCAAACGATCATAACTTTTGATCCATAACGAGTTACGGGATCCGTAACTTGTCAAAACGAAGTTATCGATTTCTAAACATGTTTTTGAGCCACTTTTATGTTCTCCTTATAGTTTAAGAGCATTTTCATAATTTTGTATTTTAGGATATTTTCATTGTGCGGAAAATAAATAATATACTCGGATCTGAATCGAATCAAATACCACGACAATAACGAGAAATAATCGGACTAAAAGAGAAACGAAACAATAGACACAAGGATTTACGTGGAAACCCCTTTACAATCGAAAGGGGAGAAAACCACGGGCGAAGATCGGAGCTTTTATTATTGAACAAAAGAAGAAGACGAATTACAAAGATTCTCTCTCAACACTTAATTTATTTTGGTGCGGCGCCGCGCAAGGCAAGCCTCTCTTTTGACTTTGGATGCCTAATGACGAGCCCCTACGTCCGTTTATATAGGCCGCGTAAACCCTGTTTCCCAATCGATCGGCTGCCTCACTGCAAACGTCCTTTGTTTACGTAACATTCCCAATCGATCGAGCTCCACACGATCAATCGGGGTCTTCACGGCCCTTCTTCTTAATGCGCAAAGTTTTTTTGAGACATATACCTAACAAATCTCCACCTTGGCTCAAAATCAACATCAACAATAAAACAAACTCCACCTTCTCCCCAAAACGCCCCCTCAACAAGGGCTAACATACATCATACTGAAAGACCCACTAAATTCGAGCAATGCTCGAACTTGCTACCTGGTAGAACTTTTGTGAACATGTCAGCTGGGTTATCTTTAGTCCCAATCTTCCTCAACTCTACCTTCCGCTCGTCAATCAGATCTCTGATAAAGTGATGCTTCACATCAATATGTTTCGTTCGGTCATAATGAGTCATCTGATCTTTCGCTAGGTGAATAGCGAACTGACTATCACAGTATACTCTAACTGTCCCCTGCTCGATACGGATTTCATTGATCAATCCTCTTAACCAGATGGCTTCTTTGAACGCTTCTGTTACTGCAATGTACTCGACCTCGGTAGTAGATTGTGTTGTAACAAGCTGCAAACTCGCTCTCCAACTGATAGCTGTGTCACCTAAACAAAACACAATGGACCTCCTCTTATCAAGGTCTCCACCATAGTCAGAATCTACATACCCAACCAAACAACACTTACTTTTCCCATATTCCAAACACAAATCAGAGGTTCCACGAAGATACCTGATAATCCACTTTACTGCATGCCAATGTTCTCTGCCCGGATTCACCATGTACCTACTAACTCTACTCACAGCAAAAGCAATATCTGGACGCGTACAAACCATCGCATACATAATACTGCCCACTGCACTAGAATAAGGAATCTGAGACATGTACCTGACGTCCTCCTCAGTCTGAGGCGAATCTAACGTTGAGAGTCTGAAATGAGCTGCTAAGGGCCTGCTAACCGGGTTAGCATCCTTCATATGAACCATGTCTAACACCTTCTCAATATACTTCTCCTGAGACAAGTATAATTTTCCAGCTTCTCGGTCTCTATGAATTTCCATGCCTAATATCTTCTTAGCTGCTCCAAGATCCTTCATCTCAAATTCACTTTTCAGCATTGATTTCAAGTCATCGATATCTTTCATATCTCGTGCTGCAATTAACATATCATCAACGTACAAAAGCAAATAAACAAAGCCTGAATCTGTCTTTCTGAAGTACACACAACTGTCGTACTTACTCCTGATGTAATCATGACTTTTCATGAACTGATCAAATCTCTTATACCATTGTCTAGGAGATTGCTTTAAACCATATAAAGACCGTCTAAGCAAACACACATGATCTTCTTTTCCTTCAACAACAAAACCCTCGGGCTGATGCATAAAGATACTCTCTTCTAGTTCACCATGCAAGAATGCAGTTTTGACATCCAATTGTTCAAGCTCAAAACCATGCATGGCAACCAAAGACAATAATGCACGAATAGAAGTGTGTCTAACTACAGGTGAGAAAATATCATGAAAATCAACACCTTGTACCTGACTGTAGCCTTTAGCTACCAAACGTGCCTTATACCTCGCATCTTCCACTCCAGAAATGACCTCTTTTCTCTTGAAGACCCATTTGCATCCAACCAGTCTTTTCCCTGTAGGAGGCTTCACCAGTTCCCAAGTCTGATTCTTATGAAGAGACAGTATCTCTTCATTCATAGCAATGAGCTACTTCTCAGCATCTGATCTCGATATAGCCTCTGTATACGAAGTTGGCTCACTGTCATCTAACGTTTCAGCAGTAGAGAGGGCATAGGCAATCATCTCCTCATACCCATATCTCTCAGGAGGCCTGATCTGTCGCCTCGGTCTACCACCAGCTATAGAAATATTCTCCACCTGCTGACCTGTTTCTGCATTATCAGTAACAACATCAGAAACCCGTACCTGAGGTGCTGGAATACTCTCAAGCTGAACAATCTGCTGATCTGACTGTATCTCTGTATCATTAGGTGTCTCAACCTGAACTGTATCTCTGTCAATGGAGGGTGTGTGTGGCGGATTAAGTAGAGCATACTCATCGAAAGTAACATCTCTACTAGTCAGAAACTTCTGAACACATAGATCCCACAATCTATATCCCTTCACACCTGACGCATAACCAAGAAAGATGCACTTCTTGGCCCTAGGCTCTAGCTTTCCATCATTAACATATGCATATGCAGGACAACCAAAAACTTTGATCTGAGAATAATCAGAAGTTGAACTAGACCATACCTCTTCAGGAGTCTTCATCTGTAATGAAGAATGCGGTGTCTTGTTCACAAGGTAGCAAGCCATGCTAACTGCTTCTGCCCACCATTCTCTCTTTAAACCTGCATTTGAAAGCATACAACGAGCCTTCTCAAGTAACGTCCTATTTAACCTTTCAGCCACTCCATTCTGCTGAGGTCGACCTGTACATGTCCTGTGTCGAACTATGCCCTGATCTTCACAAAATTTAGTGAAGTCCCCTTCTACAAACTCAAGACCATTATCAGTCCTCAACCTCTTGATCGACTTCCCTGTCTGTTTTTCAAGCAGAATTTTCTACTTCTTGAAGATATCATACACTTCATTTTTCTGCTTAAGAAAATAGACCCAAACTTTACGTGAGTAGTCATCAGTGAACGTTAGAATATACCTGGACCCATATTTAGAAGCCACTCTGGAAGGTCCCCACAGATCAGAATGTATGTAGTCTAACGTCCCCTTGGTCTGATGCACTGCTGCCTGGAAGCTGACTCTCTTCTGCTTCCCATAAATACAGTGCTCACAGAATCCCGTCAGTCCTATTGACTGACCACAAAGAAGTCCCCTCTTACTCAGCTCAGACAATGCCTTGTCACCAATATGACCCATTCTTATGTGCCATAGGCTTGTGATCTCTGCATCTGTCATAGCAGATGTAGAAACAGCAACTGCACTTGTCACGGTTGTACCTGCAAGCTCATACAAAGTACCAACCCTCTTTCCTTTCATCACAATTAACGCACCCTTACTGACCCGCATGACTCCACCTTCAGCACTGTACTTGTACCCATTAGATTCAAGGGTACCTGGAGGAATCAAGTTCTTTTTCAAATCCGGGACGTGACGAAAGTCACTTAAGGTTCTAATAGTTCCATCAAACATTCTCACACGGACTTTTCCAACACCCACTACCTTACAAGCAGCATCATTACCCATCAAGACAACCCCACCTTGTATAGACTTATACATGGAGAACCAATCTCTATTTAGAGTAACGTGAAACGAACAACCCGAATCTATGACCCACTTATCTATGGACCTGGACTGAGAATCAGCAACTAATAGAAATTCCCCTTCACTATCCTCCTCTACAATGCTAGCCTCAGCGGACTTGTCCTTACCCTGGTCACCCCTGTTACCCTCTTTTGATTTATTCTTATATCTGTAACAGTCTTTCTTTATGTGCCCCTTTTTGTGACAATAGTGACACGACAGGTTCTTATGTCTAGATTTGGACCTAGACTTATTCCAACCATTGGATCCCCTATGTTCTGATCGACCTATCACATGTAAGCCACTACCTGAGTCATTCACCAGGTCAGATAATTCCTTATCTACCCGTTCTTTACTCACTAGGTTTTTTTTTTTACTTCATCAACAGTAATAGTTGGCCTACCCCCGTATATCATGCTTTCTACGAAGCCCTTATACGCATTTGAGAGCGAACACAGTAATATTATAGCTTGATCCTCGTCCTTAGGGACATCATTCAAAGCCTTTAATTCATGAATAATTGAGGTAAATTCTCTAAAATGGTTTTTAAGAGATGTATCTTCTGCCATACGAAAAGTGTACAACTGCCGCTTCACTTTGAGTTTGTTGGAGACTGACTTGTGGCAAAACATGTCTAACAATTTCTCCCATAACTCCTGTGCGGTTTTAATCTCCAATACCTCTGACAAACCATCGTCAGCCAAACACATCTGTATAGCCGTGAGAGCCTTCTCATCCAACTCTTCCCACTGTGCCTCGGTCAACTTTTCTGGTTTCTTCTCTTTCCCCTCCAGTGCTTTCTTCAAGCTGTTCTGAGTCAGGGGTCCTTTCACACGGACTTGCCATAAGCTAAAGCTTCCCTGACCGTTGAATTTCTCAACCTCGGTTTTAATACCTGACGCCATTGCATCAATTTGAAGAACCAAGCTCTGATACCAATTTGTGCAGAAAATAAACAATATACTTGGATCTGAATCGAATCAAATACCACGACAATAACGAGAAATAATCGGACTACAAAAGAAACGAAACAATAGACACAAGGATTTACATGGAAACCCCTTTACAATCGAAAGGGGAGAAAACCACGGGCGAAGATCAGAGCTTTTATTATTGAACAAAAGAAGAAGACGAATTACAAAGATTCTCTCTCAACACTCAATTTATTTTGGTGCGGCGCCGTGCAAGGGAAGCCTCTCTTTTGACTTTGGATGCCTAATGACGAACCCTTACGTCCGTTTATATAGGCCGCGTAAACCCTGTTTCCTGATCGATCGGTTACTCACAGATCGATC
This sequence comes from Simmondsia chinensis, assembly GCA_018398585.1. Classification (NCBI taxonomy): domain Eukaryota; kingdom Viridiplantae; phylum Streptophyta; class Magnoliopsida; order Caryophyllales; family Simmondsiaceae; genus Simmondsia; species Simmondsia chinensis. Next base: position 25,597,076 of record JAGTTD010000011.1, read on the forward strand.
GGCCGCGTCACTGCAGACGTCCTTTGTTTACGTAACATTCCCGATCGATCGAGCTCCACCCGATCTATCGGGGTCTTCACGACCCTTCTTCTTAATGCGCCAAGTAATTTTGAGACATATACCTAACATTCATAATTTTGCATATTATGGTTTTTCTTTGTTAGCATATAAATAGTCGCTATAGATGGCTGTAATCTTCATTCCCAAATTTTTGAATACAAACCCTAATTTTTACTCTCTGTTTGGTGGACTCCAATATTGTTTTTCGAATTAGGCGTGCTTGATTTGAACTTTTTGTTTCCGTTCCGCATTCGACCTATCAATGTTACATGGTTTGCAGCCTGGTTATCCTCCCTTAATACATGAGAAACTTTTATTATACAAGTGTATTTTATAGGTATCCCGAATGATCATCTAATTTGCTAAGGACACTTTGATATTGATTCTATTTTGATCATCCCAGACGGCAGTACAACTGTTAAACATTTTCGTATTAGCAATTCCATTGATACTACGTAAGAACTTGGTCAAGAAATGAAGCTTTTACCACAAATTTAACATTGTGGAGTCAATGTTCATATTAAAAAAATAAAATACTATAGAAAAAAATAAATATAAATATAACTACTTAATTAAAATTTTTAATTTTAATTATCCTTGAGAATTTGTCATATTACGAAAATGATGAATGATATCATCATTAGCAATCATTATCTATAAAGCAAATAAATTATTAACTAATATAGCACGTGAAGTGAAATTTTAGGGAACGGGAAGAAATTAAAGGCCTTTTTTTAATTTTATTAACAAATTAGCAAAACTTCAAGGGAAAATTTAAAGCCTAATTCTCACAATCCAAGAATAGAGGCTCAAAAATAGAAAATAATCTGAAAATTTATGTGAACTAAAGAAAAACCCTAATTCTTCTCTAATATATAGAGGGGGGTAATTAGATTGCTAATCTAATTCTAAGAGATAATTCAAAATTCAAAAATTAAATCTGAAAAATCAAAACAAAACTCCTAATCAAACTCTACTTCTCAAACCCAGCTTCTGCGTCCCTCTTGCTCCGCTTCCGCCGAGGTCTCCTCTTGCCAAGCCCCTTACCGGCTACATTATCCTTCCCGGGTTGGAGAGAATTCGCCCTCGAATTTGACTGAGGGTCAACACAATAGTTGTCTCTGAACTAAGGGACGAGATGCTTGACGTTGAACATGTCTGAAGTCCTCATACCGGGTGAAAGCTGAACTTGGAATGCGTTGTCATTGATCTTCTCTAATACTGCTAATGAACCTATCTTGCGAACCGTGAGCTTTTTATACTCCCAAGCGGGGAATCGCTCACGAGTCAAAACTGCCCATACCTTCTCACCAACCTAAAACTCTACCAACCTTCGTCGTTTGTCCTTAGCCATCTTTTATTTGGCCATAGCATACAGTAACTGAGCCCGTGTTTGTTCATGGATCTCTTTAAGTGAAGAGATAAAGTCACATGCCTTCCCGTGGGGGCGTGTGAGATCAGGTACTGGCGCCAAGTCTATCGGAGAACAAGGCACAAACACATATACTACCGTGAATGGCACGAACCCTATACTCCTGTTGATGGAGCTGTTGTAGTTGAATTCAGCCTGATGCAACTTCAACTCCCAGCCCTTGGCGTTGTCAGCAACAAGGCACTGCAACATGTCCCCTAATGATCGATTAGTGACCTCTGTTTGTCCATCCGTTTGAGGATGATGGCCGGTGCTGAATGTAAGAGAGGTATTGGCGATCTTCCATAGTGTCCGCCAAAAGTGATTGACGAACCTAACATCACGATCCGAGACAATACTAGACGATAGTCCCTGTAGCTTGTACACTTCTCGAAAGTAAAGCCCCACAACATACATGGCGTCCGCAGCCCTTTTGCACACCATAAAATGTGCCATCTTGGAGAAGCGATCTACCACAACAAAGATGGAATTAATACCGCCAGTGGTTCTCGGTAAGCCTAGCACAAAGTCCATGCTGACATTTGCCCATGGCTGACTCGGTATCGGTAATGGTAGATAAAGGCCTGCATTCATCATCCCGCCTTTTGAAACCTGGCAAATACGATAGCGTTGGACATACCGCTCTACTTCTTTGCGTATTGTGGGCCAATAGTACTTGGTGGTAATAAGCTGCAACGTCTTATCTCCACCAACATGCCCCACGTTGTGCTTCTCCTCAATAATCTTGAGCCGCCAGCTAGAGCACGGAATGCAAAGTTGGTTTCCTTTGAACAGGAACCCGTGATGGATAGAGAAACCGAGAACAGAACCCGCCTGTGTGTCACGCCAATTGGAACCAAACGTGAGATCGTTTGGGTACTGACTCGCCATCTGATCAAACCCGGTGACCTCAATCCGACTTTCCGCAACAATAAGGTTCCTCCTACTGAGGGGAAGAGTTGCAAAAAACCAGCCCACTTGGCATGCCTGCTCGAGAGCTTGTCTTGACTATTGATATACTTAAGGGCCACGTTGTCGGAGTACAAGATAAACTCTCGGTTGGCTAACTACAACTTCTAGTGCCTTACCACTCTTACCAACTCATGAAACTCTAGATCATAAGTTGAATAATTTAATTTACTCCCATCAAGCTTCTCGCTGAAATAGGCAATGGATCTGCCATCTTGGCTAAGGACTACGCCAATGCCGACTTTAGATGCATCAATGAATAATTCAAACGTCTTCTGAAAATCAAGAAGCGCCAGAATAGGCACCGTGGTCAGCCTCCTCTTTACCTCCTCAAAGGTGGCAGCTGCTTGAGCACTCCAGGCAAAAGACCTATTCTTCTTCATGCAATCTGTGATTGGTGCCATTATGGTACTGAAGTTGGGGACAAAGCACCTGTAAAAATGACTTCCCCTATCATCTTCGATTGGGGCCAATCACGTATGGTGCTGATCTTCTCATCACTAGTAGCGATACCATCCTTGGATACAACTAAACCAAGGAAGGTAGCCTCATCCCTCATGAATTCGCACTTGTGCAAGGAAACAAACAAGTTATGTGCCTTTAGAGTGCAAAGTACTTCCTCGAAGTGCTTCATGTGATCCTCATGGTTCCGACTATAAATCAGGATATCATCAAAATACTCCACAACGAACTTCCCGATAAAAGGACGTAGAACCTGATTCATAAACCTCATGAAAGTGCTCGGTGTGTTGGACAGTCGGAATGGCATGACCAACCAATCGTAAAGCCCCTCCCTTATCTTGAAGGCGGTTTTCCAATTGTCCCCTGGCAAGATCCGAATCTGATGATTTCCACTCTTGAGATCCAACTTCGTGAATACTTTTGAACTCTGCAACTGATCTAGCAAGTCATCTAACCTTAGAATAGGGAAACGATAATGCACCATGATCTTGTTGATTTCTACTATCAATGCACATCTGCCAACTCCCATTTTTCTTGGGCGTCAACGGAGCTGGTACAGCACAAGGACTCAAGCTCTCCTTGATAAAGGCTTTGGAGACTAGCTCTTCCACCTGGCGTCTCGACTTATGCGGTAATGAGGCATGTTTGGCAAGGAGGCACCTGGCACCAAGTCAATGGGTGCTGAATGTCCCTCATTGGTGGCGGCGCAGCAACTAACTGCTCCGAGAACACATCTGCGTATTCCTTTAACAAGGTGGTAACACCACTTGGTATCTCCCCCAGGTTGACCTTGTTCTCCTTCCCAATCAACACAAACACAACCCGCGTTTGGCCAAACTCTTCGGCAAACATGGCGCATCCCTGTATGTTTGGGTGCTGAGCTTCAGCATCTCGCGGCGCCTCCTTCTTCTTACGCAATAAGGTAGTCTTGATCCCCTCAAAGGAGAAGCTCTATGTGTTCTTTCTCCTATCGTATTGCCATGGGCGCCCCAAAAGCAGATGATATGTGTCCATATTAATGACATCATACCAAACCCCGTCCTTGTACTTTGCCCCAATCAAAAAGTTAATCGAGCAAAATTTCTAGACTGTTACCTGATTTCCCCATTTGAGCCATGAAAATTTGTATGGACTCAGATGAGCTTCCGTCTTCAAACCCAACTTGCTAACGGCTTCCTCATAGGTCACGTTCTCACAGCTTTCGGAATCAATGACCACACGACACACCCTAACGCCAATGGTGCACATGGTTTGGAAGATGTTGTTCCTCAGCCAACCATCACCCTCTTCCTCCCTAGGTGTAAAGGAAGAACGCCTAACCATTAACGGATGCCCCTTGTCACTCGTCACGGTATTCTCACCCTGCTTCGCCAACGCATCTTGGGCTTCCTCCTCAATGACCTCGCCATCCTCCATATGGAGCTCATCAACATAAAGGCCCTTGCTAGACCTTTCACCACAGTGGCAATCGGCAGCCCTGTGCCCCACTTCTCTGCACTTGAAACAACGGGTCCTTGATGCACCCGCTAAGTCTTGGGTGTTGGGCCTACCAGCGGTAGTGTTTGGCAGTCTGTTCTGTTCAGTCTGTGCTGGCGGTGCCGTCACTTGCTCTCTCCCACCAACTTGTGTTCCCCAGTGCCGCTAACTTGGCGACGCCTTTGCTAGCGTTTCACGTTCATGGCTCTCTGACTCGCTTCAGAAACAGTAAAGATGTTAAACATGTTCAACACCTCTTGTGTTGACTCCCTCAACCCGCTAATGTATCAATCCACTAATTGCTCTTCATTTTCTGCCAAGTCGTTCCTGGCGATCAACGAATGGAACTCAGCCATGTGCTCCTCCACATACTTCAAGCCTATCTCAACCCTTGTAGGCACTGGTATATTATCCTTGTGTAGTTGTGAGGCAAGGAGGCGCCTCTCAAGTACTTCTTCATCTTCTTCCAAGATTCTATCTTGGCTTTTCCTTGGTGCAACCGGATCTTTTTCAGCTGCATCTACCAGGCGGTTGCTCTACCCTGTAACCGAGTAGCAATTAGCGGCACCTTCTTAGATTCCGGCACTTCTCTGAACTCCAGAACTTCCTCGATGGCGACGAGCCAATCGAAGATGTCCTTGGGACGTCCTCCACCATTAAGCCATGGGATTTCGATCCGGAGGCCGGATTCCCACCTCTGATCATCATAACCGTGGGGGTTTCCGATATTGGGCCGACGCTGTCTCTGCCTCCGGTAGCTCCTCGTCCGGGAACAGATTTTAGAAGCTCTCATCCGTCTCCTCTTCTATAGCACCCGATGTTAATGGGCGTCGGGGCTGGGTTTCCGTTGCATCGGGATTTACCCTAGTTGAACCAAGCAAAGCTTGATTCGCTGGAATATTTCCTCGAACTCATCCAATCTCCTCTTGGCGAATGTAAATGATCTCGGTCATAAACATCCTCGATGGCGGCATATCTCTGTCGCCTTCTGGTCATTTTAGGAAGCGTTCTGTGCTCTGATACCAACTGATGCAGTACGTGAAGTGGGATTTTGGGGAACAGGAAAGAATCGAAGGCCTTCCCTTTAATTTTATTAACGAATTAACAAAACTTCAAGAGAAAATTTAAAACCTAATTCTCATAATCCGAGAATAGAGGCTCAAAAATAGAAAATAATCTGAAAATTTATGTGAACTAAAGAAAAATCCTAATTCTCCTCTAATTTATATAGGGGAGTAATTAGATTACTAATCTAATTCTAAGAGATAATTCAAAATTCAAAAATTAAATCTGAAAAATTAAAACAAAACTCTACTTCTCAAACTCATGTTCCGTGTCCCTTTTCTCCGCTTCCGCCAAGGTCTCGTCCCGTCAAGCCCTTACTGGGCCGCATCATGAACTTTCTTGTAAGAAGTTAACATTAATGGAGTTTTTAATTTGGGATGAAAATCGAATATTTTGTATCTATTTTTAAAAATATCTTTATATTTTCAATAACAAATATAAAAAAGCTAAAATCAATATTTTCATAATATAATTATACAAATAATTTACAAAATTTCCTATGCAATAAACCAAAATGTATGAAAGAAAATAACAAGTACCTATTGCAATGATTTTTAAGCAAGGCAATGATTTAGATACCTATTGCAACAATTCATTTTCCTATAAAAACAATTCTATATACATTTGTCATCCTCTACTGTAATAAAATTCTTAGTCCAATACACTCGTTCCAACTAACAAAATTGGGAAACTTAATTTTTCAAAAAGGAAAAGATTATCCACCACAGTCCAACTTGCAAAAGAAATTCATTCACCAATTGTCAACAAAATAACATGCATCCATCAATTGCAATATAAAGCCCAACTAGTTTAATCACAACCATCACCAAATCAAAAAATAGTCTAATAGACAATTCAATTATCGCTGAAAGAATATGCACCACCTAATAGTTTTGAAGTTTGCTACACAACAATCAGAGAAACATCTTATTCAGCACCTTCCTCAACGTCTTTTTCTTTAAACATCATCTTCATTAGCCTGCCATAAAAAGACATTAAATCGTGAGCACAAAATTGAGCAACATTTAGTAAAGCATGCATTTCATCTTTACATTGACAACAAGATAGCATTCACCGATCAATTGGGGTGTTAACAAAAACTTCAAGCCGAACTGAAACCGAGAAATACTCACAAAGCATACTTCACTCTTCGCAATAGGGATAGGATATTTGAGTGTATGGATGCAAAAACAAGTTCCAACAGTTAATCTCACTAGTGTAGAAATGCTTTGAGTTTTATCTCAAATATAGAGTTAAAAAGTTACAGAAATAAAATGGAAGATATGTTAAACAATTCTTAGCACTTAGTTTTGCACATAATTCTCACACCCATACAATCTTTAGCTTAGATTACCATATCTTGCATGAGACTATCAACACAAAGCCCTTAGCATATTACAGCACACCAATCCATTGTTTCTAAAAACTAATGTCTTTGTTTTATGTCATTCAAATGCATACTAACTAAAAGATCAGCAACCTTCGAGAAAATTATCCACTAATCATCACACTGGTATATAATGAAATTTATCAAGAAATATCATAGTATTACCGAGCATATTTCACACAGTTAAAAATCAGCGGGCAAAAGAATAAAACTAAAATATTATCCTCTTAATGCCAATTAAATGTAGAAAACAAAGAAGTACTACTTGGTCTAGTTGCGAGTTATCCTACAAATTGTTCAGTGAAAAAAAAGAAGTGATTTTTTTTGAATCCATATTCCTTAAAACAGAAGAACTTGAAAATTCTCTTCAACAAATTAAAAAATTTCGTGATATCCAAAATGGAAAGTGATTAAAATTTTAAGGACTTTGCAAATAAGTTAGTCTCCAATTGTTGAGGACTCTGAACACAAGACTGCTTTTAACACAGGTGTTCATTGAACTTGTATAAACAACAGATGCAAACAACAAAGTAGTCCCAAATCCCATAATCTTTTGAGTTTCGTGTAAATGAAAAATATTCAAGCTACTCTAAAAAGAACACTAAAGTCCCACAATTCTTAAGTTCTAATACCTATAAGGGGTTCACTAATATATTTTAAACAACTTCAAATGGGTTTTCGTCAACTCACTTTGCTTGTAGTATGAAACTTCACATTGATGTTTATTTTTGAAATATGATAGTCTAAATAACTTGATACTTTATTCTCATTATGCATATGACACTTTAACAAGACCAGTATCTATGAGTTAATTAAACAAAGGTAAACTCATAGGTCTCTAGAAACATAACTTCATTGCAACATATCTCAAGCCACATTCCAACAACAAACTAAGAAAATCTTTACAAAATATATAGCTACGTGAATATAAGTCATGTTGCATCTCATTTCTCATACGGTCTCTAATCTCTAATGGAAGCACACGTTTCTCACACATTTTCTTATCCTAGATATATAAAGTAGACCATGATAGCTAAATAGATTTTATAGTATGTTAAAATACCAAACCAATTTCCTCATTTGATAATCTCAATTCCCCAAAACTAAAGTATAGTGCATTAATAACAACAATATCACAAAATCTCAAGCCACATGACCATAATGCATATCGTATAAGAGGGGGAGAAGCAGGATAAAAAATTGAAGAAGCAGACCTAATTTTCTCAAGAATTTGTGGCACCAAATGAAGAAGCACCATTTTTATTAGGAGCACTAGCAACATCTCCAAGTAACTCAACTAATCCTTGTAGCACTTCAGGTTTAATATTGTGTACACTTTGGACAATGTCTGAGAGCTTTGATAGAAGTTCCTTCAGAACATCCTTTATAACATCTTGTTGTGCTTGAACTTCACTTTGCATAAATGTATAAATCAATGAAAAGTCAAAGTAAGTAAGGTATCAATTGTTAACTTACAAATAAATCAACTTAAAATTAACATTACTCTCTGCGTCCTCTTTGTATTCTCTACTAGGTGGACTTTTGCAGTCAGCACGAACACTTCTCCTTGCAAAGGGAGTTGCTTATTAGGATCCGCTTATTGCTACAAATAGTACCAAAGAAAGAAGTTGCAATAATATCTTAGTCTGTTCTAATTGTAACAATGGCCAAATTGGAAATAACAGTTAGAGAGCTCTTTTACTAATCCATGACTAATTTTTGAGGGCTTTTTCTACCAACAATGCGCTTATATTTCTGCATAAGTGAATTACATCTGTTGATTGCAGCAACATTATGTAAAAAAACGTATGAGAAAACACGCCACAAAAAAAAATACGATACATATATGGTCAAAATATTTTCTTTTGGTCTATTATAAATACCTGTGCTGCTGAGGTGTTCCAGTGCCTGAAGAGAGCTCTCATTCTTAAGTCTCCAAACCAACTTTCTATTGTTGGACGAAGACCCATCCCCATGGAAATGTTGATCATACTTTCCTACAAAACCATTGGCAATCAGATGATCATAGAGCGCATTTCTTAACCCCCAAAATCTAAAAATACCCTTACTACATGGGCAGCAAAGTTGCCTCTATTTCCCTTTCCCTTGACCTTTAGAAGCAAACTCATTGGTGCAAAATTCATTTAACTGCATGTTAAATTCATCTATTGTAGGAAGAGGGGAAGAGAGGAAGATGGGAGACAACCTGGGAAAGAGGGAAAAGAACAAAAGTCTTAAAGCAAAAAATTTGAAAAATAGTTGCTCCATTACTCTCAAACTAATATATCCTTCGTTAATTGCCACCTTTGGCTCGATACTTATAAATCAAAGCGAGGAGAATATCACACTTACACCACTTGAGGAACAAAAGTTTAAGCAAAGTTCAAGCATGTCATGTTGAATAAGCAATCTTTTCTTTCGGTACGTAAGTGGTATTAAGGATATGCATCTAAAACACCTTGTCCGAGGGCCTCAACCTTGCTAATGTTTTACTACTAAACCAAGCTCAACAGTAAGTTTAGACTGGTAATGAGCTCAACTTAGTTCGATAACAAGCTCAATTTGACTTGATTAGACCGACGTGTTGAGTCAACAAACGTACTAAATCTATTAATATCTCATAAAACCGAGTTCTAACAGACATCCTAAAGCTCAATAAGCACACCTAAAAGAAAAGACATTTATAAGCCAATGAGATATCAGTCCAAGGCTAAAACAAAGATTAAAGTAGTATCTGGTTTGTATTTAAACTGCTAACCTCAAAAGGAGCATAAGATAGAGCACATTTCAGAGGACCACACATCACTATTTTGTTTGGCATACAAAAGAAATCTAGTTCAGTAGTGAAATTGATGTCAATATTTGATCAAAGCACAGGGCCATAGTTAGGTGTTGGTAACTCGAAATTTCATCAAAGAAGTTGTCATAAACCCAACAAAGATTCATATGTGGCATTTGAGTCCCTCAGTGACACAAACAACATTTTCTCGACCTGATAGTTACAAATAGCACCAAGACAAAGGACAATGAAACCTAAGTTTACACAACTCAAAGCTTCATAAATGACAACGTCATTAAGGAACAACTTTAGGATTAGCTCTAAACTAAAACAAAAGATACCAAAATGACAAAATACTAACACCACAAAATCCTAATCAAGCAACAATACATGAAAAGCACATTGTCAAACATATTAATGTATATTTTAGGTCATTTACTTTGAAAATATGCTAGAATTATATCAGAACCATAGAAATTCCAAATTAGGGCAAACTAAAATGACCTAAACAAATAGAAAATGGACTTTGTTGTGGAAGAGATCAAGCGACAATGGAGAAGCACGAATGGATAAGGTAGAGCGAAGATGGGGAAGGCCGAGCAACAATGAATAGGAAATGTTGGAAGACAACCAGAACAAACGAACTACGGATTTACCTGTGGAAACGACGACAGTGAAGAAGCAATGGTGAGCGGCGGCCTTCTAGAAAGAAGGCGAAGGACCAATTGGGAGGCGACGGTGGAGGGCCGGCGTTGAGCTTCGATCATTGAGGAGAATAGGGAGCTAGAGGCGTAGTGTTGGATTACAGTGCGAAATCAAAATGGAGTTGGGTTTCATTGCTTATTTTTTTGGCTTATTTCAGATAAAAATTTAGAATTAAAATTATTTTTATTTATTTTATTATTTATTTGTTAATTAACACAAATTATATTTCAATATATCAAACAAGTAATTATCTCTAATAATTTGAGTATAAGTATAAACAAGTTAAAAATCAAGTTCAGTATTGAGTGGAATACTAATTCAGTTATTGAATCTACTAAATAATTGACTGCCATGTAGAGTATTAAACTACTCTACCCATACTCGCTTATTGATCGAGTAAGAGATGATACTCGAACTAGAATTAGGATATAGGTGAAATATATAACAATTAGGGTAAAAAAACCTAAATTACATCCGCAAAATTTAACATTGGCACCTATAAGAATAGGCAACAGTTCTAAATCGTAGCGATAAATATTATTTGGAAAATCATTGCACCAAACTGTTGCGGTAGATTACTATGTGCAACCGTTATATTTTCGTTACAAAAACCGTTACCATAGATACCGTTACGCAACGGTTTTAAAACTGCTGCAAAACCGTTGCTTAAAGTTTGCTTTGGCAACAGTTTTAGAACCGTTGCCAATGAACTATTGCCATAAGCCTATTTGTGGTAGGACAAAATTGAAAGGGATTGTCCATTGACAGGGTTTTCAGGTGAGCAAATGTTAGCCATAGCACGTTCTATCCTGATGTGAATTTTGGAGCAGGACTTAATCAAATACCAGGAAAAGGGGGAAAAAAAACACAACTAGGTAAAGAGGAGCATATTTTGGGAATTGCCATATTGGCATACGAATTTGATTCGTCGTAACCTTGATTTTATGCATATTGAAAGAAATGTGTTCTATAATATATTCAACACGGTCATGGATGTTGTGGGCAAAACAAAGGATACTATCAAAGCTCGAATTGAGATGGCACAAATTTGTGAACGCCCAAATATGAATTTGGTGCATGAAGACGGCAAAAATATTCAAACCCCGAGCCTCATACATACTAAACAAAGGTGAAATACGTGATGTATGTGAATGGACTAAGGCATTGAGATTCCCGGATGGTTATGTATCTAATACTGCAAGATGTTTGAATGTTTAGGAAGGCACGATAAAGGGCATGAAGAGCCACGATTTTCATATTTTCATCCAGAGGTTGTTACCTGTTGCATTAAGATACTTGTTACCTAATCCAGTGTAGGATGCGTTAACCGAACTCAGTCATTTTTTTGGGATCTAAGTGCTAGTGCCTTGCGTGTTGATGACTTGATTGTGCTACAGTAGAATATTGTGGAGACTATATGTAAATTGGAGAAATTTTTCCACCAGCACTCTTTGATTCAATGGAGCATCTACCAATTCATTTAGCATATGAGGCTCTAATTGCTGGCCCTATTCAATATATTGAGAGATTTCTCAAGATTTTGAAAGGAAAAGTACGCAACAAGGCAAGAGTGCAAGGTTCGATAGTTGAGGCGTATCTAATTGAAGAAGTTGCCACATTCACCTCTCGTTATTTTGAGTCCAACATCCCCACGCAACATAATCGTGTTCCACGCAATGATGATGGTGGAGAAGTTGGCTCAAATGGATGATTATCTATCTTTAATTTCCCTGGAAGAGTCATTGGACGTGCTAATAATCGAATATGGCTGAATGATGATGATCATCGCATGGCTTATCTATATGACACCTTGCGTGGAACAAGAGTACATCCTCGACATAGACTTATTGAAATTCAACATGGGTTAATGCTTAACTGCAATGATCCTTTTATAATGGCACAACAAGCCCAACAAGTTTACTTTATACCGTACTCTTCCAAAAAAGGCGAGGCACGTGAATGGTGGGTCATGTGCAAAACAAAAGCAAGGGCTACGCACGACATTCCTTCTACCGCTTCTGTTATCGAAGATGAAATGTTTTATCAAGAACAAGAGAGTTTAACCCCCAGGTCAATAATGCCCACAACTAAACTTGATGGCCTTGTAATCCTTATTGTCCCAGGAGAAGGTGAAAGAGTAGACCATACTCAAATTCTTATCGTGACATCAAAAAACACACAAGAACATTAAGAGGAAGAAGAAGAAGAAGAAGAAGAAGAAGTACAATTTTACGCATATTACTCAAACATCAAAGGACATAGCCAAGATGATGGCAGTGAAGAAGGCAACGGCAGCAGTGATGATAATTTAGAGAACAATAACAACACTAGCAGTGATGATAATAACGACGAAGAGGGCGATAAAGAAGATGACGATGACAATGACGACGATGAATAGTATTTGAAAAACAATCCTCATTGCGTAATTTGATTTTATTTGTGTATTTTTACTTTAAATATGCATTTTATTTTTATTTACTCTTGATTATTATGAATCCTTTTAATTCGTTGTTATATGATTTGATTTTATATGTATCTAGCATTTCTGTTATATGACTATTTTTGTTTTTATGCTAATATATGTTGCAGAAACAATGACTCGTCCTCAAGGTGGCTTTAGTCAGGGGGTGCATTGAGCCATCCGGACCCTCTAATATCTGTTGGAGGGGGATCAGAAAATGGTACTTCGAATTTTCAGATGCCCCTTACCGGTGATGAACTTTTTGACGATTGTATCCAACATCGTCCTTGGCAGCCATAGAATGTGTAAGGGGGCTCCGTCTAGTTCCATCCCTACTATCGGGACTGCCCCCACATTGGCTCCATCGCATATAGGGGATCTTGCAATGGCATCTAGTGGACATGTTGGTCCATTATTATCATCACGTCCTACACTTGGACCTGCACCTCCTTTTATGGGGTATTTTGGTATACCCCCCCCCCTCAGTATGGGGAGACAGGTCCGTCACAGTATCGACCCTCAGTTGGACCTGTACCTCCATATATGGGGTACTCTGAGTTGACCCCTTGTCAGAATGGACTCGGACTTGGATGGGGCACCGAGGCCTCTCCCAATTTGGAGTGACATGTGCGTCTTTAATCCTTAGACAGAACATGTAAGACCTTCATGTCCACATCCACCTTCATCTCCATCTCCACCTTCATCTCCACCTCCACCTCCACCTTCTTCTCCGCCTCGCCCACGTCAGAATCCAAGTGAACGTGTACATAGATATTGATGGTGCAGGGTTAGTATTAATATATTTCTCATAGCTTTCTCCATTTCAATGCAATTATTAAAAAGTAACGCATTTGTAATTTTTTATATTTAGGAATTTCATTGATGGTCATGTGGTCAAGACTATTATACGTATATTAAAAGAAAATTTTGCTGGCCCATGGAAGTAGTTCAAGAAGTTCCCGGATCATGTTACAAAGGCATTATGGAAAGAGTTTAAGGTATGTAATATACTTTAAAATAACATAGAGCAAATAAACTTTTATAATGTAATGACTTGCAACTTCATTTATAGTCTTTGTATCTCTTTTGATTATTATGTTTCTTGGTGAATGTTTTTATTTTGCATGTATCAACGGTCGGTTATTTTCCACACATAACATCAAACCTCGTTAATTCATTCTATTTGATTTCTTTTACATGTGAATATTTGCGAGTAACAGACTACCTATCGATGGTCTACGAGATTGGGGGATGAAAGAGTAAGACGCATATTTGAGAAGAAAATCGGGGATTGCCTAAAACAAATGTTACAGATCGCTCGAAATGAAGCAAATAAAAAGGGAAACCATGACATGAGGGGTCATCCCCTTGATTGGATTAGTGAGGAAATATGGGATAAACTATGTGACATATAGTATGCTCGACAATGGCAAAAACAATCAAGCACAAATTAAAAAAAAATAGAGGTACAGAAGAGGATGGAAGAATGACTAAGCATAGACCAGGTTCTATTACATTCTCATCCCATGAAAGAAGATTGGTAAGTAATTCAATTACATGTGTGCATAATGGACGCATCATATATGGAATTGCATATTAGATGTCTTATTGAGAATTTTTATGATAATGTCTTAAAACGGTTCATTTATTGTGTTATATATTGATGGTTGATGATAGTGTTAAGCTTATGTTGCCAATATTGATGATTCATGAGATTTGTACATTGTGAGTTGGAGACTTGTTGAAATTAAAGCTATGTTGGTTTCAGTCAATAAAGAGCGTAGGCTTGGCCTTAAAAGGGCTAGATGAATTTAAAATCTTGACATTGGTATCAGTGGGACTAATTTCATTAATTTAAAGTTTGTTCCATGGATAATTAGTAGAAATGGAGGATTTTGTTAGATTATATGAAGCTGATGTGAGTGTGTAATATATGTCGTAAGTTGTCATGTGGTGAAGATATTTGAACTATGTTGGAAACTTTTTAATTTTGTACATCTTTGAATATCTCATTTATGCTTGATTTCATCGAGTTTTAAAGAAGGAAAAGTTCCTTAAGGAGTTGCCATTTCGTATAAGTTATCTTGTTCTTCTTCAATGGTCTGTTGCAGTAAAATAAACGTGACTAAGAATTTTAACTTGGTTCAAATAGGTTGGAAATTTTTGTTTTCTTATTTTTTTTTTTCTTTTTTAAGTTTTTCATTAGTTCATGAACTACAACTGCACTTGTATTATCTGTTGCAATTCCAAGTTGATATGTGATAGCTTGTTGTTGCAATTCCAAGTTGATATGTGATGTTGTTCTCTAATACTGAAATCACTCTCTTTCTACATAACTACTTGTCTATGTGGTCTTTCATGATACTTCTTTCATGTATGCTTTATTATTAGATTATTTGTTGGATTTTGTTTTGTAGGCGAAGAAATTGGGTAGGCTAGTAACTAATACAATGTTGTTTCAACATTGCGACGCCCGTCGTTCAGGGGATAAAGCGGGTGAATTTGTAGATGATAAATCGAAGAAAGTAGCAGTAAGACTATATCTAAATATATCCTTTGTATTCTCTGATAAATTGTATATCTAATTTATATTTGATAGTGAATTATTTTTATTTTATAGGACACATATGAGGAGGAAGTACATCGCAAGTATGGACAAAATGCTCCCCCAAATTTTGACCTTGATGTATGGAATAAGGTTGAAGGAAACTCCCTAAGAAACCGTGTATACAGTTTAACTCAAAGTATGGGGGAATTCAGTGGGGTCGATCTTAAGAAGATGCTGAATTTAGCCAGTTCCATGAAGTAGATCTAGAAATACGAAGATTACAGACGGACATGGCTACTTTAAATCAAAATATGAATACTGTTATGCTATTACTTCTACAATATCAGGGCGTGTTTCATCCTCAACCATAATATCACCTCCAAAATCCTCCTCCCACTCCTCCTGCTCAACAGTGAAGCGTTTTTGTTGTTTCAAGCTGGTACTGATGGAAGACTTGCATTTTGAGATGTTTTAGTGATGTAAATGTTGAAAAATGATGTTTGATGTTCTTTTTTCAAACACATGTTCGATATTTTACTTAATTTTTGTTCCTATTTTATTCTTGTTGTTATTTATTCTACAAGTATGTTTTGCTATAATATATATCTATATCTACTATTAGCATTTTCATCTATGTCTATTGATTGCATAAATTTTTATTCTATAGAATTATTTATTGTATTTATACTAATCTATACTAAATAGGGAAAAGTTGCATTCGAGGAATTTACATTTGTGATGTAATTGGAGAAAAATTTTGTTCTCATATTTCATACTATTATCTCGTCTCTAAAGCCGTATCAAAATTGACATACTATTTCGGTCTCATAGTCATCTCGAAATTCGTCTCAAAATTGAGACACCATTTTCGTCTCAAAGTCATATCAAAATTTGTCTTAAAATTGAGACGCCATTTTCATCTCAAAGTTGTCTCAAGTTTGAAACGCATTTGAGACGGAGATATCGTCTCACATTTGCGACGGAAACACGGCCTCAAATTCCGTCTCAAAAAGATAGTTTCAATTCCGTCTCAATTTCGTCTCCGAGAATTAGCGACGAAGCTTTTTCATACGATTTTCAAACCAACTTTTACTGTCTTATTCTATTTTTCATTTGTAACGATTTAGAGACCCATTTCCAACAATTTTGTTGGTTTCTAATCCTTGTTTTTCTTGTAGTGATAAATGGTGGCATTCTTCTGAGAGGGTGGGAGTGTGAGAAGGGCGAATCACGGCCCTCCATTATAATGGACGGTCAAGATTTGCTGAACATTAAAAAAAGAAACAATTTACGGCCCATACGCCTTCATGAGGCTGAAAGAAAGAAGGGGTAAAGAAGAAAATTGTTTGTTTTTTTTTCAATACTCAACAAATCTTGGTTATAAGTTGTTATTTTTTTAATGTCCAATAAATCTTGGCCATTCATTACAATAGAGAGCCAGGATTTGCCCTTCTCACCCTCTAACCCTCTTATAAGAACGCCACCACACACACACACACACACACATATAAGTGGAGCCAGGGCTGGACATAACCCCAAGCGACTTGCTAGGGGCTCCCGAATTTCTGAAGTTGCAATTTTTTAAATATCAATTATTAATATTACTATGTTTTGTTATTAGAATTCTTATAATTTATTGTATATGAGGGGTCTTATTTGAAATTTTTGCTTCAAGTCCTAAAAATGTCCAGACCGATCCTGAGTGGAGTCCACGCATCTCGATCTCCCCAACGTGGATCCGCCACTGCTTGCTTCAACTACCCCTGTGCACACATGAATCAAACAAAATAAACCTTAATAAAGGACAATATGTAGTTGTTGTGTTGCTATACGAGAGAATGCGGTAGACATTGACAAAGGTGATGGTTCTCAATTAGGACCGCTATTTGTAACTACCCCAGTTAGTCAAATACGTGGAGTAACTAAATGCCACACACTAGGACTTCACTTGGTCAAGGAAAAGACGCTTTTTTTGAACAAGAGGAAAAGATGCTTTTACTAGAAAATTGTGTTACAAAATTTGTTAAGATGATGTCAAATAGCTCAATGTATGCCTCGTATTTTGCATGTTGTACTTGGTGTATGAGTTTGTAAAGTTAAATGAGGTGACATGTGTGTCAAGGAACCAACTTTTCCAAAAACTCAAGTTGATGGGTGAAGGCCCAGGATTAATTTTATACTCTAACATGCCCCTTCACGCAAATGTCCGTTTGGGCTTGAAACAAGGATAATGTACAGGTCCACCTCATACCTTGTGTTTATGCTTAATATATTTTAATACCCAAAAGTGGGGGCTGCTGAGATTTGATCCCGTAACCTTTGAGTCAACAAGGCTCTGATAGCACGTCAAAGAACCAACTTTCCCAAAAGCTTAAGCTGATAGGTGAAGGCTCAGGATTGATTTTATACTCTAATAATGTGATGCGGTCTTCATGAGCGTAAAACCGTGTATTTGCAAGGGTTATGCAAAATACGTCTAGTAATGGGTTCGATTCAAAGACCAAAACAAAATTTCAACCGCAAATGAGAAAATAAGGGGGAAAAAGAAATAAAGACACCGAGATATACTTGGAAAACCCTCCGATGAAAACTTCATTAGATCTTAAATGGAGGATCAAGCTCTTTTTCTCTCCCATTTTTGCTTTGAAATGTGGGGGTAGATGTCCTATAAGCTTAACAATAGAAGATTCATATACGGAATCCCTAAAATGCACAAGTACAAAGACCTGACTGGACAGGGGTTTTTGGGGAGCGGGGTTAGACAATATGTATGTAAATCATGTATATAGGTTCAATGGACTCAGTCTTGTATAATTTGATATCACCTTATAAACTCTATATATAGATATATGAGAGGGCCCCCCTAGTTGTCGAGACCGCATTATTTTACATGGTATTAGAGCAAAAGTAGCCCTTTCGTATTTTCTCTCTTTCAAAGCCAAACCTTACCCGCTGTAACCCTAATTTTCTGCCATCCTAAGCCGCCGCATCGGCTCTATGTCACGCGCAGCTCTAACTCAACCTCCACTTCTTTTGCCCTCAAACGTAACCTTGATTTTCTACCATTGCTATTCAATTGACAACCTATTCTATTGTCTTCCATGGCCAACGCAACCAATTCTGGAAAACCAAGGTCGACGCCCATGTCAACCAACACTGATGGATCTGCCACCATGCTTGTCTTGTCAACTACCTTTAGCATTTCTGCATTCGCAATCCAATGTCTTCAACCTTCAATCTCAATGATCCATCTTCCTTCCTAGTTTGGCGTCACTCATTCCTCTCGACATGTCGTGGGTATTGCTATTCACGACCATCTTGATGGATCCGGTTCTTAACCGGTTATTGACGATCCTAATTATAGCTATTAGAGAGAAGTTTATAATCTTCCCGTGTCTTGGATATTTGATACTATCTCTTCTGACCTTACCACTGTTTGTACTAATGATTATAATTTGACTGTTGCGCTGTTTGGGTGCTATATCTCACTTATTTACTGACTTTGCACAATCAGGACAGTTACAATTTAGATGGAAATTGGCTTTAAGAAAGGAAGTATGACAATGCTTACTTATCTCACTAAAATTAAATCTTTTGCTAATAATGTACTTTTTGTTAATGCCCTTGTTGCAGATGTGGACATGGTTCTTGTAGTGGTTGATGGCCTTTCTCGATAAGGATTTTAGTGCAATTTTTACCTCTCTCACCACTCGTGTTCCCTTCCCAGCATTTATTGACTCATTTTCTCTTATCATTTGAAGATCTCGTATTCATAAAGATTCTTCAGGGTCATCTATCATTTTACTTACTACATGTTCTCAACCTATTAATAATCAGCTCGGATATGGCTCTTCTCAAGACAACGTTGCTTCTATTACTCCAACTCTTCACCCGGCCCAATAGTGTAGGCGGTTGCTTTATAGGCACAACACCATCCAATCATCAGCAGGGTTTGGGTTTTTGTCAAGGAAGTTATAGTGGTCGTGGTAACCGTCATGGTCATGATGGTCATGGTAAGGATGGTCATGGATACAAAAAATGGGGACATTAGAATATGTGAGGACCAAATTGGCTTGGTCCGTGGTTGTGTTTGAATCCCCTTTTTTCCTCAACAACATCCACCTCAATTTGGCGCGCCTTCTCAAGGTGGTAATGTATTTCCTAAACTACAGTTTCGTTGTGCTAATAATTCTTATACCCTTGGCTATGGTTTCTATCTAAGCTTTGCCGCTTCTTAGTTCGTTTATCAATATTATCCTACTTACTGTATCCATCTCTTTGACTGCACTCGGATTATAGATAGTGGGGTCTCATCTCACATGACTAATAATCCAAATATCCTCACTTCCCTTACTCCCTATTAGGGTCTTGATAAAATTCTTGTGCGTAATGGGACTTCTCTTCCTATTGATGTGTTGGTTCATGTTCTCTTCATACACTTGTAGGTCGCTTTGTTTTGAACAATGTCTTATTTATTCCTAGTCTGTCCAAAATGTTATCATCTGTTCATCATTTTTTTTCATGATAATAATTGTCTTCCTGAATTTGACTCGGGTGATTTTTCGGTAAGAATCCTAAATCGAAATCTACCATTATAGGATGTGTCAGTCCGATGCATCTCTCCGTACTTCGGTCAGCCTCTACTCATACTCCCTTCGTTGTCTCCAGAGTTCCATCTCTCTTTGGTATCGTCATCTAGGCTCCCATATTTAGAGAATATAATTAATATAATTTTTTAAAACCTTAAAATATCTGACTTTGTGTGTTAAATTTCTTAGAATGGGAGTAGATATATTCATTTGAAAAAAGTGATGGTTGTGACATTATGACCGGCATTTGTAAATCTACGTGGCGTCCCCGCAAGGTGAGTACGTGGAGCAAAGGATTATTGTTGGGCATGTGAGACTCCAGAATCTCTCTTTTTTCTTTTTGTTTGTTTCATTGCCTTGTGTGATTTAACTACGAGCGTAAATGAGTCGAGGGCTCGCGAGCCAAATCATCAAAAAGTCCAAAAGGTTAAATTTGCTTTAAGCTAGGGTTGAACCGAACTCAAGTTTAATAAAGTTTGAGTTCGTAGGCTTGCGAGCCTAAGCGAGCTTTTCTTAATAAAATATATTTGCTTAAATATGCACAATGAAGCCAAAGTTGAGTATAAATGAGTCAAGTCCAAGCTTAAACAAGCCTGAAAGAGCCTAAATTGAGCTTAAATAAGCCAAAATATTGTTAGTTTAATTCGAAACTCGCTGAGCTTTTGATGAGCCGAGCCGAGCCGAACTTGAACTTGACCTTCCCGAGTTCGGCAAGCTTCAAGCCGAGCCCGAGCCGATGGAGTCGGCCTAGCTTGGCTTGGCTCAACTACACCCCTCGAGGTAATTAAGGTGTTTAAATCATCTTAAATATATATCGTAGATTTAATTTATAGTATATCATTAGTTAATATATGGGTAAATATATGCATTTATTATAGTTTATTCTATATAAGTCATTATTTCTCCTATCATGAATCCTCATATACTGCAAGAGTAACTAATGATGTAACTAATTTGTAAAGGGCTTTGTCATTGCCAAAGGAAAATTGTTTCACAAAATTGTCTTGGAAATGATGACTTGGCTCTAATAATAATATTTTATGCTTATAATAACATTACTCTTTGTAAGAAGGACCCTAATTAATAATAGGATTCCAAGCAACTGCTTCGATTGCGTAAGATTTTTATCGGTCTTGTGTTTTGCTTGTGCATTTGTGCACCATGTTGTGTCCTTCAAAGTTTGCAAGTGCAATAGGATCGATTGGGTCAAGTTTCGGTGCATTTATTGACTTTAGATTTTTTTTTTTTTTTATAATTTCATATTTACAAGACAATTAGGTTGGATTGGGCTCAGATGGACCAATTCAAGTTCGTGTTATTTTTAGTTTTTACTTATAGTTGGGTTGGGTTAGGTTCTGATTAAGTTATTTTGGTTTCAAGTCAAATGAATTATCCTTAATTTAGATAAATCTTTAATCGAGTTATCGGATGAAAATGGTTAATCTATCATGTTAATTTTTTCAATCCAAGATACCAAATATGCAACTTTGTTTAATTCTCTATTTTTGTCCTAAAAAGTGATGACACTCTAGGGGTCCTTTGGACTTTACAACTAAAAAATACCTAAATTTGAGTGTTGTACTTATTTTTATTATAAAATTAGGAACATAATATACTCAAAATAAAAAAAATATAAATATAAATTAAAATATAATTAGAAAAAAATAGCAAATATTTTATTTCAGAACTCAGAAATTAAAAAGGTTTTCCTTATACTTAAATAATTCTCTTAATATTTTATTATTAAATTCTTTTCTCAATTCTTGCTGATTCTCTCTCAATCTCACTTTCTTTCAATTCACATTTCACTGCAACTTTTCTTTTATACACCGCTTGCATGGTGGGGAATTCTTATCTGCAAAGAAAACTATACATAAGGTCTTTTACATAATTTTTTAATTTTCTAGATACTAATATCTAAATTTGACCACAAAAATTTTACTCAAAAAATATCCAATATTTATAACTCTCCCCCTTTGGATATTTTCCGTTAAAATGTTTACCGGACATAACACTCTTGAAAGTGTATAGTGTCCGAGTTATATACGTTTTCTTAACTACCTCGCTAAAAACCCTGCCAAAAAAAAATCCAGTCGGAAAAATCATACGAGGGGAAAAAGAGTACAATACGTATTTAACTCTCGCTCATGGGTGCACATTAACTAAAGATGCCTCGGAGTTGGTGAATGCCAATTTTGCGTCAGTTTCGAAAGTTTGTTGTAGATGCTTTTCTAAATAACTCTTCAATGTTCTTAGGTGAATTTGTTAACATTTGCTTCATCCTTCTTCTGATGCTCGAGATTGAAAGAACTTTGTTGAAATGTGCTTCATTTTTTGAACTCTCCTTAGCTTGAACAATGCAGACTTATCTTTATATGATACTATCGGACTATCCCTGATCGTTGGAAGCTTATAAAATATGTTGAATCAAGGGCCTTGACGTTATCCATTCTCTATTTGCTCATAAAATGCCAGTGTCTTAATAATAGCTGCAATTGTTGATAAATAGCCAAAACGTAGCAGTATAGATATATAACGAAATAGCATTCTCGTTACTTACCTAATGTCGGTCAACTAAATAACCAGTACTCAAATACAAAATTACTTGCAAGTTTGACATATAACAAATTAATGCTAGCTTGGTTGTTCCATTAGGATAAAATTTTTAACCACATTCACATAGTTTCATGTTGGTACTGTACTATATATCAGTGGCAAGTTAATCAAAGAGGCTATACGTAGTTGTGTGACAACTATATTAATGCGCCAATTATACCAAGTATGGTACTATATGATCTAGAATTCATTCGTTGCCTCATTAAGAACCGAAAGAGGTCTTTATCTATATCAAGGAATTACTCAAAAATGGAGGCACTAAACAACATATTAAAACACTTAAGTATGTACTTGTATAAGTTGACCAATAGATTAATATTCTATCATATTAATGCTCGATTTACAGGTCAAGACAAAATTTAATCTTCTCCGAGATCCTTAATCTCGAATTCTTAGTTTTGGTGCGTAATAGCTTTTTCAAACTCTTAAGGAATCATAATGGTATTAGCATATCTCTCTTTTAGTAGATATGTACCACGGTTTTGAACTATTTGCTTCTGGTATCTTTAGTCCTTCAGGAACTTTCATATAAATATCATCGTAAGTAATAAATATAAACAAGCTGTTACGATATATATGACGCATATAGAGACTGCCAAATTAATTGCATCCATTTCTTACATATGTATGTCTCACGTATTTCTGGTCTCTATAATAAACCTTGGGCTACAAATCGTATTTTCTATCACCTCATTATTTTCGCACCAATATACATATGTAGTCTACAAGTTTTACTCTTTAGGCATTTGGACTAAGGTCCAAATATTACACGTGACTAATTCAGCCTGAATTATGTCTCTCTATTTGAGCCAATCATTTCTTTGTCGGCATTCTTGAACAAACTCTTGTTCAAGATTTTCAATTTCTTTGATCAAATTCGTAGTTACTGTATATACAAACATCTGATCAATTTTCATTTCTTTCGGTTCCATCATATCCCATAATTCATAGAGATCTCTTTATTATCATAATTTCAATAGTTTAACTATTTTAATAGTATCAGGTACTTAATAATCTTGAGAAATTTCATTTGTACATTTTCTTTATACTATTATCTCTGCAAAGTTTTTCTCCTCAAGAGTTTCATAATAGAGGAAATAATTTCTTTATTATTGCTCCTTTTTCTTTTCCAAATTATATCTTTGGAACCGATATGCCTGCTACGCTTCTAGCGTGCAATGGATGCATTTTTCAATATATTAGAATATCGCACGATTGGGATGCTAATTCAAGCAGGAGCATCTATAGTGGGGACATATTATTTGGTCACCTTCTTTCTATTGGTGAATACATATATGAATTTGCTTGTAATATTTTACAAGTAGACAATTCTTTGAACTTTTGGTTCGATGATGCATTCCACATAAATTCTCATTTTTCAACTTTCGATTTTCTTCCCCTGATTCTGGAAAACTTATTTCATCAAATTTATAATCAGCAAACTGTGCTGTAAAATATTTTCAGTTATATCTCCAGATATTTTATACTTGATGGGAATTCAAACCCGATATAAATTTCAAGTCTCCACGTTGGACCCATCTTTCAGTATTGAGGTGGAGTAATTGGGACATACATTATATAACCAAAATTCATAGATGGAATATATATCTGGTTCTTGTTAGAGAAAAGTTATACTAGAGAGATCCATGATAATTAGTTGGTCTAGTATGAATCAGTGCTATAGCATATACCATAACATGTACCCATATAAAAGTAGGCAATAATAATAGTCTAGCCATTCGCTGCAGGAGTTTAATTAGAAAATCTGCAAGACCATCTTGTGTCTATATGTGAGTTATATGGTATTCAATTGTAATTCCAATTGACATATAATAATTATTAAATTATTGGGATATAAATCTCTTGCATTGTCACATCATATAATCCATTGCTTGAGCTTATAGTTTGATCATTTATGCAAGAAGTTTCACAAATGCCAAATCATAAATGGATTATTTACAAACATATGACCAACAGGTAGAGGCCTCTAATAATATAATAAAATACCGAATTGGTCCATATGATGAAATAATTAGCCCACTTATATCCCATTTATATTCCTATAAATATATGAGACTCAAACCCAATTTCAATTAAGTATGACACAGTAATTACTTTGCCTTAAATACAAGCCGCACATGATATTTTATCCGATATGAGAATCTTCTGGTTCTTTAATGGGTGTGATAATTTCCAACGATTCTCTTAACTATCTTTATACTCGAATGACTCAAATAGTCATGTCATAGAACCTTTGGGTCTGTTAACTCCTGGTTAACTATCTTGATGGGTATCCGAAACTAAATAGATAGCCTTACTTATAAAAAATATAGTTTCTTCATGAAACATGATATATGCTCTTCTGGAGCCTTTAATTAAGTTTCAAACACCCATTGTTGTTATAATATCTTCAAGACATTAATTTCCACCATCCATATTCAAACACAAAGTATATATAAGTACTAACAAAAATATAAGTATGATATTACAAAATACTTTAAATAACCATAGTACGATAGTGGAATTTGTAGTCCTCACAAATTGAGACTTTAACTTCGTATGTACTAGAAAAGTCATCATATATATTCTTAAAATTTCAGAAAAATTGTTCAACGTTCATTGTTAGATTAGCATTTGAATCGATAAACAATAGGAGACTTAGATTATAATCAATCCCATCCAATCCTTGGTAATGAGACGTATCAATTATAATTCACACATATAACTAAACATATATCATATAATATAATAGATGGATGATACCACTCTAATCTATACATAGTATGACAATATTATTTTACTAATGTTAAACATGGCCCAGTGCAGGGGATTTCTCTTTTCTATGTTTGGAGATTTATCATATTTTGATGATACTATAAAAAAAGATATTCTAGGTAGGTTTTTATGGTTTGATGTCCCGCTCCTTTGTTTTATAGCTTTGGGGTTTGATTATACGTTTGGTTAGAAAACAATTATAATTTACTATGATGTAATAAAGCTGTAATTTTAATTTTGTGCATAGCATCATATGTACACAAAACAACATCGTGAAGTATATTCTAAAAAGAATATCATTGTTATTTTAAATGAGTGGTATATAAATATATTGGCTAAGAAATATAGCCATATGAATAACGGATAATAAGTAGGCGGCATAGCAGACCAAATGAATACTGAATGAGTAATAAAAAGTAGGTGGTTTAACCAGCCATAAATAGAAAAAATAAAAATTAAAGTTTTTCTCTTTCCTTCATCTCCTTGTCATTAGTGGACTTATTAAATTTTAGTTCATTCAGAGTACCATAGTGCCAGTTATTATGACCACGAACATAACCTCATCCATGGCCCCGTCCACGTCTATGACTTTGTTTACAATCTCGACCATGCCCATGATGGTCGCATATCATAGCATTCACTTCAAGGAATGGCTCTGACTTAATTGGTCATGATTGATAAATTTTTCATCAACAGTTCATTATTTTATTCAGTAACAAGAAGACATGATATTAATTCTGAGTATTTTGTAAATCCTCATTCTTGATATTGCTGCTGCATGAGCATATTTGAGATATGAAAAGTAGAAAGTGTTTTCTCTAACATATCCTCAATAATATTTTTTCCGCATGATTTCAATTAAGATGTAATATTAAATACTGCAGAGTATACTCGTTTACAATTTTAAAATTCTGCAATCACAGGTGAATCTATTTATAGCGAGCTTTGGGGAGGATCATAGACTTTTGATGATAAAACCGCTCTTTTTAAATTCAACCGAAGGACATACGGGTCCTTTACGGTAATATACTCAGCTTTCAATTATTCTGGGATATGATGCCTGAGAAATATCATTGCTTTAACACGATTCGCAGAGATGCGTTATTTTTCCTTTTAATTACATCGAGATTCATAGCATCAAGGTAAATCTCAACATTAAGGGTCTATTGCAAATAATTTTTGCCAGTTATATTAAGAGTAGAAAATTCAAGATTAGTAAGATTAGACATAATTAAAATCACAAAGATTAGGGAATGAAGACTTACCATGAGTATATAACGATCCTCAGCTTGTTAGAAACTCGTGCTGATAACGTATTATAAAACTAGGGATATATTATACTCAAAAGAAAGAATAAAAATACAAATCCAAATATGATTAGAAAAAATTACCAATTATTTTATTCTAGAATTCAAAAACTATAAAAAAAAAATTTTTATTTAAATAATTCTCTTAATATTTTATTATTAAATTCTTTTCTCAATTCTTCTTGATTCTCTCTCAATCTCCCTTTATTTCAATTCACATTTCACTGCAACTTTTCTTTTGTACACCCTTGCATACTTATACAGCATTTTGTTTACCATGCATAAAAGTACTTTTCCGCAATTGGCAACCAGTATTTACTGATTGCATAAATTTTTTTATTCAAATTAGCTTTTGTATTAATAAATAATTAGTGGAATTAATAATTAAAATCAATTAAAAAGAAATTAATTAATGTTTGTATTAATAAACAAGTGAATGAAATATATATATATATATTAATGAATAAAAAACTAAGTGGATTAGTGTAATTAATAATTGAAATCAATTAAAAATAAATTAATTAATGTAATAAATAATTAATTCTATTTAATAAAACTATTTATAAAAACACTAGACAAAATTATAAGAAATATTCTAGAATTAAACAATGTTTTTTTTTTTTTTCCCCCTTTGTAAATTTAGGTAAAAATTAAGAAATGTGTATTTTTAAGAAAATAAGTGGTTCAAATTAACAAATGTACTATATACTCTGTATCACAAATTTTATAATTAAAAAGAGTAGTGAATTTGAACACATGAATGTAAATAGAGTATGTGAATGAGTGTCGACACAAAGCTATATGTGTCAACACTCATATACTTATTCAAAATATTGAGAAAGGTGCTCAAAATAACCAACAACTTGCTCAACTCAACTAGCAATCATTGTAAAATACGTGTCGACGCATGTTAAGAGTATGTCGACACATGTAAAGTTTTGATGAATAATTGAATATGTGAAAAGTGTGTTTTTCTCCGGTGTGTCGACACACAAAATTGTACTCTGATTCACCACCAACGTACCCAAGTTATCCACTAATGTACTTAATATGTCCAACATAAGAGTCGTGTCGACACAAGAACAACATGTTTGGTTGTCGAAACATATATTACAGGTAGCGATGTGTGTCGACACACATAATATTTGTATCGACACAGGAAGGTGCCTCTAATTCACCACTGAAGTACCCAAGTTATCAACAAATATACTCAACATGACCAACCTATTAGTCGTGTCGACATAGGAAAAAGATGTGTCGACACCATTATCAACCCAGAGTTATGTACATGTGTACACAAAATTCATATCTATGTACACATCACAAATAGCGTAGAGCAATGTATAACAAAATACATGTGTCGACATACAGAAAAAATGTGTCGACATGTATGCACACATAGTTCATACCCATGTACATATCACCAAATGTGTTCAACAATCAATCAAATAGATTACGTGTCGACACACGATTTCAGTATGTCGACACATGAAATTGTTTATGAATAACTGAATTTGTGTACATTATAGTGATGTGTACATGAATATGAGCTGTGTGTACGCTAGTCTACAAGCGAGTATGTCGACAAGTCTACTTCACGTGTCGACATACATACTATTCGTGTCAACACATGGACTTGTACTCTGACTCACCATTAACGTACCCCAGTTATACACTAATGTACTCAACATGACCAACATAAGAGTCATTTCGACACAAGAACAACATGTGTCGACACCCATATCACTTTGTGTTGACGAATTAATAAATTTGGGTAAACTATAATGATGTGTACTTGGCCGTCCCTTTTGGGTACATTGATTGTGATATTGAGTACAATGTTATGTGTCGACACATATATTTCTTGTGTTGACACATAATGTCCACTGTAAAACATATATCGACACACGTATACTGTATGTCAACAAATATTGAGTTGAAGACGAAGTTAGGGTTCGAACGAAGGACAAAAAGAACACGACTAATGAGTGGAATTTTAAGATGTTGGGGTCAAATTGTAAATAGAAACTCAATTGTAATAAAATTTTGCATGAGATTTGTGAGAAATTGACAACTTTCGTAAGATATTGTGTTCAAGAAGAGGTTAGGGTTCGAGCGAAGGAGAGAAAGAGAGCGAGAACAAGAGGGGAATTTTGGGCTTCAACTGTGCAACATGTGCCGACACATACATTACATGTATCAACACACGTATTCTATAGAATGGTGATTTCAAGTATGTTTTGGTGATTTTGAGCACATTCCCGGTGATAGTGAATACAATTATGTGTGTCGACATAAGACTAATGTGTGTCGACATGTGTACAAAATGAACACGTCACCATAGAGCACTCAGATTAAGTATTGTACGCACAGTTCATAACGATGTGCACATCACAAGATGTGCTCGAATTCAGTTGTACATGTACACAATTCATATCCATGTACACATTACCATAGAGCACTCAAATTAAACAATGAATGAACAAAAAAAAATACATGTGTCGACATACAGACTTTGTGTCTCAACATATTTGTACACACATTTCATATCCATGTACAAATCACCAAATGTGTTCGAAACATCAACACATTAACAGTGTCGACACACGTCGTATGTGTGTCAACATTCTATTTTTATTGAATGGTGATTTGGTGATGTTGAGCGCATTCCCGGTGTTATTGTATACAATGTTATGTGTCGACATACGGTAACGTGTGTCGACATATGTGTACACACAATTCATAAACATGTACACATCACAAGATGTGCTCGAATTCAGTTGTAAATGTGTACACAAAATTCATATCCATGTACACACATTTCATACCTGTGTACACATCATCATATGTGCTTGAATCATCACAACTTTATCTTTGTTGACACACCTGTACCGTGCGTCGACACTTAGAGTTGGTGATAACTTGGTTATGAGTACATTTTCGATGATACTGAGTACATTATTTCAATACTGTAACTGTGTCGACACACGATTGTTGTGTGTCAACACTTGAAGTTCATGATTTGGAGTACTTTTTGGTGAATTTGAGCACATTTTCGGTGATATTGAGTACATAAATGTGTGTCGACACGTAAATTCTCTCTCAACACATGTTCCCGTTATTTTTATATATTTATGTTTAACGAAGAAACATACCCAGTGCCTCAAGGGCTCCCGCCTACGTAGGGTCTGGGGAGGGCGGATGTACGCAGCCTTCCCCCTTCAGGATGTTAACCTGAAAAGAGGTTGTTTTCCAGTGTCCTCAAACTGAGGGTGAGGACTTCCCAGGAGGTCACCCATCCTGGTACTACTCTCGCCCAAGCACGCTTAACTTCGGAGTTCTAATGGGATCCGGTAACGGCGTGTTGGCGCCCCCTTTGGTTATATATTTATGTTTAATATTTTTTAGATAATATTAGGCATATCTAATTAATTAAAATTTTTCTTAATTTTAACCACTTAATTTCTTTTTTGAATCAATAAATTTGGAAAAAATTAACATTTTTTAATTTTAACCATTTAATTTCTTTTTCGAACCAATATATTTTTAATTTATTATGTCATTACTACCTTATTTAAATTGATTATAATATTATAACTAATTATTTTATTTTTTATTTATATATATATTTTATTATTCATAAAACTAAATTAAAAAAAAATAACATACAAAAAGTATGAGAGAGTAAAGAGTGCACTATTAGGAACATCTAATTAATTAACATTTCTTAATTTTAACCATTTAATTTCTTTTTCAAATCAATAAATTTGAAAACAAATAAATTAACATTTTTTTTTAATTTTAACCATTTAATTTCTTTTTCGAACCAATATATTTTTAATTTATTATGTCATTGCTACCTTATTTAAATTGTTTATAATATTATAACTATATATATATATATATATATATATATATATATATATATATATATATATATATTTATATATTTTATTATTCATAAAACTAAATAAAAAAATATAACATATAAAAAGTATGAGAGAGTAATATTGCATTACTAGCAAAATATATATAAAAAAAAAATTGTTATGACCGATTGAGCAGGTTTCCTTTCCTTGCTCCACTTGTATATTCTTTTTTTTTTCTGCACCATAGAAACGCCCATTTATACAGTTATTGAGACGGTGGGGAATTCTTATCTGCAAAGAAAAATGCATAATGTATATATATATATATATAATTTTTTATTTTTTAGGATATTAAATAATATCCGAATTCAACCATAAAAATTGTATGCAAAAAATATCCAATATTTATGATAGGTTTTTTCCCCTTATTGATTCATCCTTTTTGCTTTATCATTTTCCTAAAATGCACTTTGTGATTTTTGTATGATAAATAATGTTTTTTACTATTCATCAAAATACCTACTTCTCAAAAAAAAAAATTTTTTTACAATAATTTTCAAATCCGTTCGAGAAAAGTATAGATTTAGTAGGGATAGGACTGCAAATGAGATGCATAGGTCTACTAGAAATTCATTGAATCGAAATTATTTTAAAAGGAACTCGAGATTAAGCTCATTCAAATTAAACTATAGATCCAACAGATTTATGAACTCTACTGAATAATATTAGTCTATTCCGCCTTTGAACCAAATTTTATGATCTGGTGGCGTTTCCTACAGACTAATGTAGTAATACCTTAAAGATGTTAAGCGCGCTAAATTTAGCAACTCTAACAACATATTAACTATATCATGATTCTATTGATATTCGATCAGTTAGATATATACCCGTTCAATAAGATTAGTCTGCGCAAAGTTCTATCAATATCCAATCAATCGGATGGGCTTTTGTGCTCGCATTTCTATTCTGTGTTATTTTGGTTGATTTCTTTTTTTTTTTTTTTTTTTTTACCTTGCCAACTCTATAGAAGGCTTCTTAAGCCACATTTGCAATCTTGAATTTACAAGAAGAATGAAATTGCTATTTGATTTTTAATTAGACACTTTTTTCGATAATTAGCAAAATAATGACGATACAAAAACCACTGTCCAGAAAAGGCAAAAACCAAGACCATCTGATACTCTCTCCCTCAATTTCTCTTTCTCCCTTCTGTTCTCTTCTTCTACTACATTCTCCCTAATTTTTTTTTCTAGTTTCTCCCCCCTAATTCTTCCCTTTGTCCCTCAAATTCTTCTCTTTCATGGTTACGGAATAAATGTCTTGGCCTAACACTTTATTGGATTATAACGTACTCAAGTTTGAAGCCTATATGCAGGGATATTAATGACGACTTTTTTTGGTTGCAGAAGAATAAACATTATTAGTTCAAATGTCATACAACCTGTTTTCTCATTTTGCTCATATAATTGGAAAAGATAACTAAAGTTCTCTTTGACTTTCCATGCCATTTTGTCCTTCACATTTTACTTTGAATTTTTTTTTTTTCCTTTTCATGATATTTTCTTCATTTCAAACATTACTTTAATTTATTTTTTTGACACTAAACATTTACTTTAATTTATTATGGTGGCTCTGACAAGACAAAATATGAGACTGATTGGTTTCTAATTGTTGCTAGAAATAACACAACAAAAAAATATTTGCAAAAATAACATCTTTTACAATATATGTCAAAAACTGACACCATATGTATCAACTAATTCACGTGAATGCCACATCACTTTTTTTATTTGGTGGTTTTTTTTCTTTAATATTTTTAAACATATTAAGTTATTTTTTATATATATTTTATGAATAAAATACTATAACTAAAGAGTTCTAATAATGATTAAAATTAGGGTTATTTATGCCAAAAGTCTCTGTACTTTGTTCATTGTGTCAATTTAATCCTTATAATTTTAATTGTGTCAATTTAATCCATGTACAATTCAAAATATATCAATTTGGTCCTTAGAGAAAATTTTATTTTAAGTTTTTAATCAAATTTTTAATAATTGGGCCGCGAATTGGGTTAAATTGAGTTCATGGATGAATTTGTGATAAGTTATGATACCAACGAACCCGGATTCCAATCTAACACACACGAATCGATTGCACGACAATTTGAATAGCGCTACGGGACATACCTGCCCCGGATTTGTATTATATATGTATAAGGTACCTCGGGATTACAATAGATAGAGTAGGGAGAAAGGGGGGAGGAAGAAGAAGAAAACTAGAGGGAGAGAAAGAAGATGAACTCACAATATTCTTGGCATGCCTAACTAACTTACCCTAGCAAGATATTTATAAGATATTTTCTAGGGTGGCTATGGTGTGGTGGCAATAGTGAGGTGGCGTCAGGGGGGGCGAATATTTGTATCAATAGCCCCCTCAGGAGCTGACCCTTGACCGCAAGGGTCAAAAGAAGGAAAACGTTGTTGAAGATTGTAAAGGAATTCCCATGTAGCGTATTATGCAGTCTGACCAGTCCATTGTACCAAAACTTATGTAGCTGCAATTCGCCTACGTTTGACAACTCACCAGTCTAAGATGGCGAGGGGAGTGAGAATAGGCGGGCGCGGGGGTCAGACTGGTAGAAGAGGAGTAGATGTGGCGGGAACTGAGTATTAAGTTTTAAGGACGGAGACATGCACCGTGTGATGGATGGAGGCATGAGCTAGGAGATCCAGTTTGTAGGCAACAGGACCTACTCAGTCAAGAATGCGGAAGGGCCCGAAGTAGCAGGGCAAAAGCTTGTCGTAGCGATGAAACTCTATGCTGTGTTGGAGGTAAGGCTAAAGTTTCAACCAAACGAAGTCGCCAATCTGGAATTCGTGATCTAAGCGATGGCAATCAGATAATTGCTTCATACAGTTTTGTGCGCGGGAGAAATGATGAGTGAGACAATCTATGGCAGCTTCTCGAGCTGTCAAACTGTGGTCAACGGCCTCCACGGCTGATTCTCCCGAAAGATAGGGAAGGTGTATTGACGGGGACTGTCCGTATAGAACTTCATAAGGTGTGGACTGAGCAGCTGACTGACATGTAGTGTTGTACCACCATTCGCCAAGTGGCAGCCAACGAACCCATTCATGCAGTTTCTCGCTCACCATGCACCTCAGGTAAGTTTCAAGGCACAGATTAAGAACTTTAGTCTGGCCATTGAATTGAGGTTGGTAAAATGATGACAAGTTCAACTATGTGCCTAGCTGGGAGAAAAGTTCCTGCCAAAAGGTGCTTGTGAAAATTGGATCCTGATTGCTGATGACGGACTCTGGCAGCCCATGAAGGTGATATATCTGGTCAAGGAATAGTTGGGTGACACTGGCTACCATGTATGGGTGCTTGAGGGCACGAAAATGGGCATATTTACTCAGACGATCGACTACCACGAGGATGACAGCATGCCCTGATGATGGCGGCAGCCGTTCAATATAGTCCATTGATATACTACTCCAGAACCAAGAAGGAATGGGCAATGGTTGGAGTAATTTGGGTGACGCCAAGGTTTCATATTTATGCTGTTGACAGACCACTCAATAGCAAACAAAGTCAAGTACATCGGAGCGGAGGCCCTTCCAATATAACAGAGTTTGGACACGGAGGTATGCCCCCTCAATGTCGAAATGTCTTCCTTGGGCTGAGTCATGAAACCATGTGAGATTAGCCAAGCCTAATGTTGAATCTGTGCCAATGCCCAGGCGACCGCTATGGCATAATTGATTTTGGTTCCAAGAGAAATGTGAGCACGATAGAGGGTCGTGCACCTTGGCGGCTATGACCGAAGTAAGATACAGATTGGAATACCAAGATTCACGGATCCGCTCAAACAGATAAGAGGAGATGTTAGAAAGAGAAAAGTACTACGACCTCAGATCTCGATATGCACGATAGAGCGTCGGCGACACTATTTTCAAACCCCTTTTTGTAGATGATGTCATAATCATACCCTATAAGTCGCGAGAGCCAAAAGAGCTGAAATTCCATGGATAATTTCTGCTCAAGTAAGTATTTTAGGCTCTATTGATCAGTTAGAATAATGAAGTGCTGTCCCTTTAGATACTGCCGCCACTTATCTATCGCGAGGACAACCACTAGCAAGTCCTTCTCTTAAATAGACATTGATTATGGCGTGTTGTCAGTGCTTGGCTAATAAAAGCAAGGGGCTTTCTATCTACTATCAATACAGCACCAATTTCAGAACCAGAAGCATCTGTCTTAACTATGAAGGGCAGAGAAAAGTTGGGCAAAGCGAGCACTGGAGCTGATGTTAAGGAGGCTTTCAATCAAGCGAAAGCTAACTCAGCTTCCTCAATTCAAGTGAAGGCGTCTTTCTTAAGAAGGGCTGTGAGAGGCGGCATGATTTCGCCATAGTGAGCAATAAGCCTACAGTAATACCCAGAAAGGCCTAAGAAGCCATGGAGCTGTTTAAGATTCTGAGGTTGGGCCCACGAGGCTACTGCTTGAATCTTATGGGGGTCGGCCTCAAAGCCTAGTTCAAAGATGAAGTGTCCCAGATACTCAATTTGGCGTGCCCTAAAAAAAACACTTATCATGGTTAGCAGTAAAACTACTAGCCCCGAGCACAAACAAGGCTTGGCCGACATGCCCTAGATGATCTTCCCACGTCTTACTGTAAATGAGTATATCGTCAAAAAAGACTAGGATAAAACGCCGTAAGTAAGGCCCGAAGATGTCGTTCATTACACTTTGAAATGTGAAAGGAGCATTTGATAACCCGAATGGCTTGATAGTGAATTTGTAGTGGCCAAAATGAGTTCGGAAGGTGATTTTGTGAATATCACTTGGCGTCATCCAAATTTTCCAACACCGTGATTTGAGATCAACCTTTGAAAAATAAGAAGCGCCACCTAATTCATCCAACAATTCCTCAGCCACCAGAATCTGAAATTTGTCCTTGATTGTTAATTTGTTCAAGGCACGATAATCCATGCATAAATGCCATGAGTCGTATTTCTTCTTCACCAAGACTACTGGTGAAGCAAAAGGATAAGAACTGTTTTGAATGATGGCAACTTGTAGCATCTCGCCAATCAAGCGTTCAAGAATGTTCTTCTTGAAATGCAGATAGTGGTAAGGTCTGAGATTGACCAGGTTGCTTCCCTCCTTTAGAGGAATTATGTGATTAAGGCCGTGGCAAAAAGGAGGCAAGCGGGGTGACTCAGAGAACACGTCTTCAAATTCTATGAGTGACTGTGTCATCTCGGTTTTACTGCCAACACTATCATCATCATTACTGAGTAGTAGGCTGAAGGCGGATGGATCAGATGGTGTAGACAGTTGTAGAGCAAAGAGAGATGCCGCTTGGTATGTGTTGGCATGTAGAGCATTAGCGGAAATGGTTTTTGGCGGATGCGGTCGTAAACCTCTAAGCTTCCACTGGCGAATTTGGAAGGTGAACTCGATAAGGAGTTCACGAAAATTCCACCGAATAGTACCCAATGTGCAAAGCTAGTGTACGCCTAAGACCATGTCACACCCCGATAGGGGAATAAGGAACATATTCAAAGTGAAATCGATTTCTGCCAATGTACAATAGAAGTTTGTGACAAGCACCATGACATGTGATTTGGTTGCTGTCAACGATGGTAATAGGTGGACAACGTGATGGATCCACAGTATGCCCAAGTTGACACACCAATGCCACATCAAGGAATTTGTACGTACTTCCAGTAGCAATCAAAACATGTAGGGTACGTTTGCCACAAGTGCCAGAGACTATCATAATGTGGCAAGTATCCAAGCCGCCCAGGGCATGAATGGAGATTATCGGGTCTGGGTCCAGATCCGGGTCAGGGTCAGGGCTCAGTGGTGTGTCACTGGCATCCAGAAATTCTTCCTCAACTTCGGCAAGGAACAGTTGGATTTGTTTCCTCTTGGGGCAAACATGTCCCGGAGCAAACTTGTCGTGACAATAAAAACATAAGTTCTTTTGCCCGGTGTCGCTCTACTTCGGTGTTAGTTAAATGTCGCAGGTTGCTAAAGGATCTGCGCATTGGCGAGTTAGGAGGCAGAAGGGCTAAGGCTTGGCATTGACAGGGAAACGGGTGAGGAGTGTTGGGGGCCATTTTTTTGGAGTTACTGTGGTCTTCCCTGGGAACGGAGGTGGGTAAGGGAAGTATTCGGCCTAGTTTTTACGGATTTTTCCTGCTAATCCTCTTCAGATATGAACAGTTCTTTTCTTGGAGCTTGGCGAGAACCACAGCTTCCTAGAATGTATACAGCTTAAACATTTTGACCCAACCCGAGACCTCCATGCGGAGCCCCCCTATGAATATACAAGTTTTATGATGATCACTCAGCCCACATCTATTGACTAATGATGCAAACTGCCACAAATAACCGCTTAGAGATCTCGTCTGCCGAGCTTGCTAAGCTCAGTAAGTGGGTCTTCGGAGGTATTGTTGAACTGAGCTCGAATTTTAGTGGCATACACATCCCAGGGAATCATCCCGCCTAAGGGCCATGATTCCTCAAAGGCATCATGCCACTCCTAGGCATCCCTCTGTAATGCCACACTAGCCGACATCACTTTTCCCTCTTTTGGGGTTCCGTCCAACTGAAAATAATGTTCACACTTATGGATCCACCCATTAACATTATGCCCACTAAACTTTGGAAACTCAACTTTAGTGATTCTAGTGGAAAATTGGTAATTACCTTGATTACGGATGGGATGAGGTATTGGCGAGTGGGTGCATTTTGGCGGTTCTGAACTAGTTCTGGGCTTTGAGAGATGCGAACTCCAGTGGGTGTCGATGAACGTCCTCGACAGTTCATGGTGGCGATCTGGACAGAGATTCCACTCACCAAATATGACATTTGCTAGATTCGATCCTCCAAGGTATTAGGAATAGTGTCTTGAAATTCGGATTTATTCCATTAATATTACTTTTTTAGTGAATAAAAATGAAATTCCACGCTTCCTTATTAAATTTGTATAAGGGAGCATTTATACTGCATGTGATTTTCTTTTAAGTATCGTCCATGAGAAGGACAGAGTCCTCATATTACATTTTACATGTTTGTTCTAAGTGGATAATGAGATTAATCCACAGATAGACTTGGAACAAATGGTATGGAATGTTATTTGAATAACTTGTGGTCGATGATGTGCTTGGTCTACTTGTCTATTAAGACCATGACTTAACACTTTAGATGACTTGTCTTGGTCATGTGGATGGTGATCCAAAAGTGTTAGGTTGGTGTGTTTTGTAAGATTAATACACTGAGTTGGACCATGTGAGTTGCATGTTTTTAGACTACTATTGGAGATAAGTAAATCATGTTGTACTGTTTGAACGGCGACTTTAAATCCTGAGAGTATTCTGGACTTGTGCATGGAACTTTAGTTACTTTGGTGTACTATATATATGGTCTAGACAAATGACTGAATTCCCACGTACACTAGGTAGCGGCATAAAGTGTGACAAGGTTCAGGCATTCAATAGAGAATCTACAGTCTCTTATGAGATACAGGAGTTGATTCACAAGTATTTAAATGATTCGGAAACTTTAGCCAAAGTGTTCCAGGTGTTTGACATTTGGAATTTATAAAATTAATATGTTCAAGTATAAATAAATTATTTAGTAAAGAGCGAGTCGGTAAATAATGGAGAAGCTGTGAGAAGGATAATGGTAGTAGTTATACTTATTCTTTGTCATGGACATCTAGGTGGAGGAGTTGTTGTCATCAATACAGTCAATTTAAAAAATATCAAATAAATAATTTAAGTCTAGAGTGCAGTGAGATTTATTTAGTGGTAATTAAATTATATCATGAGATGATTAATTTAACCTATTCAAAGCTCGATTTAAATTGTCCCTGAGATCCCTGTACAAGCCTCTTTATTTATTTCCATCGAAAAATATTACAGAATTCATTAGATTAATTATTTATTCATGAGATAGGTAAATTTAATTTTGCCAAATATTATTCAAGAGATGAATAAAAGTAAAAAATTATAAAATAAAATAATTTTTTGAAAATTAAACTTCATAAGATGAATTTTACATGCAGGAAAAAAACAAAAGAAAATCGCAAAATTCAAATCTCAGGTCGTTGTCGCTCGTTGGGTCGTTCCCCAGGCAATCCGCGCCCACATAAACGGACGAATAATATCGCGACACTTGTCACACGGTTAGTGGACCAAAAAGCATGCGATTTTTCCCTTGTACAAATCGCGTCGTTTTGCTATGTTTTTGGTACTTGATGCTGCGTTTTGCTTTATAACTGCGAATCTTACATCGAAAAATTAGTTATTTTTTGTTCCATTATACTACTATAAATGGAGGTACTTATTCCAAAGGTTTGGCATTCAATTTAGTTATAAATTAAATATTTCTGAAAGTACTGACTTTCGGAGACCTAGTGGAGTGAAAAATATCTCTTGAAATTTTTCTTTACTCAAAGTTTAATATTTTTTGGAGCCCACACTCTGGGCATTTCAAAATCATTGCGTAGAAGACTGCTCGGTCTTAGTTTCTAGTATTTTGAGGAGATATTATTATTCTTCTGGTATTCTTAATTCGGAGAAAACCCGGATATGTTCTTCTTTCCTTCTCTTTTAAATTTTCACTTTTCTATTTATTTACCGCTTCTCTTACTATGCCTGATATATGTTCATGTTATTGTTACGAAAGTATTAGAGTAGAGGCCTGTACATTTAAATTAGGAATTTGAATATGTAGATTTAAAATTAGAAATTTTAAATCAACCTTAGGTTTAAAATTAGAAATTTTAAACCCTTCTGCAATGTTAACTTAATTAAATTAGGGAGGATTTTGAAATCCATCCCAATAGCTGGTATCGCAGCAAAGAGATCTATAGAGATAATCCTATTCCCAAGAACTCTCGCACTTGAGGTGTCACGAAGCGTGATTCTTCAACCGGGGGCTTAAGTAGTGAGAAGAGTCTGTTACGCAAAGCACTTTGTTGTGACCACAGTTGGAGAACTACGAACCCAACAATTGACATCAGAGTTAGATTAATTAATAACTAGGTTAGTTAATCCCAACAATTAGTATTAGAGCCAGCCTTTGATTACATTCATAATATACATGAATAGGTATAATAAGATCGAAATAAATAGACTTGCAATTTAATAAAATAGAGATTTTGTTAAGAAGGAAAGATTATTTAAAGTGACGATTTAAATTGTTTAAATAGTTAATAAAGTAATAGTTAATTAGATTGTGTAAGGCAACGATTTAAATCATTTAAATCGTTAATAAATTATTAGTTAATTCGAATTTATCAATTCATGAAATTACATTCATATTATCTGTATGATGAGATTGTGCATATTTAGCCATAATTTATGAAATTGGATAAAATTGATATAATGAGATTAGATTTAATTAATTTTTAAAAATTTGGATCAAATTGATCTAATGAGACTAGATCCAATTTTTTAAATTAAATATTTTAATTTAAAAAAAGTAAAAATAATAAAAAAAATCAAATGATGACGTCACACACTGACGTTAACTCACGTCAGATGTGGCGCTGAGGTCTACAAATTTTTTTTAAAAAATTTTTAAGGATGTGTAGACGTCAGTACTAGTTTACATAATAATTAAATTTTAATTTTTATTAATTAATTTAGATTTTTTGAATGAGATTCTTAATAGATTATGAGACAATCTAAAATGTAAGACGTTATTGTTTTAAATAAAAACTAATTTATATTAATTAATTTAATATTAAAATAGATTTCTAAAGTAGATTATGAGATAATCTAAATTATGAAATTGGTACTGTTGTACATAAAAAATTAATTAATTAATTTTTAGAATGAGAATTTAAAGGGGATTATAAGATAATCCAAGTTATAAATGCAAGTTAATTAAAAACCACTAGTTTATAAAAATCAAGTGGGAGCGAGGTTGAATTGTTGAAACCTCATGGTCTCCGTTACCGGTCTAGCAGTATAGTAGATCGATAGACCTCCCTATGGAGGATGTTGGTTGGCAAATTACAGGATTAGACTTCTATTGGGATAAGCCAAAGTGCAAAGAAGCGATGCAATCACACTGCCGTGGAGTATTACGTGTATTTGTTTGGAGGTTTAGGTCATGGTTTACACTTGACTAGCATGATGCATTAGTCTCCTTGATGAGCTCTGTTTTGTTATGTTAGAGATTAATGTGAAGGGGTGAGTTAATCATGTTTAGTAAGAGTTACAAGAAAACATGTTAAGTGAGAATAATTCTCACCCAAGCTAGCTTCGTGCGACCTCGCTGCTGGGAAGTAAAGAGTGGTGTGTTTGGGTCAACATTTCATGCATGATAGTACAATTTAGTGGATACCTAACTTATTGTGTACTAAAATAAAAGAATAGATATCACTGCATTATATATGACTCTTTTTAAACTGTTACACAAATGTTTGCATTTATAGTATTTTGAAATGGATACAGCTAGTGAACTTCACTTGATTCTAATGCATAATCTACTCAATGGACCAAATTACATTGCCTGGAAACACAAGTTGGATTTAGTTATTACTAACAAGGGAACTACTGGAAAGGAAGAAAAGGGCAAGGTTGCTAGTGTAGCAACCAAGTCCATAAAGAAGTCAGCAAAAGGAGAGTGTTTCTTTTGCAGGAAGACTTACCATTTGAAGAAGAACGCACTAATTACTTAGCTTCTCTTCTTGCAAAGACTGCTAAGCCATCTGGTGAAGATACATTGATATCTCACTTAGTTGAGTCATGCACAGTTAAGAGTCCACCAAGTTCCTGGTGTGTGGACTTAGGTTCAACTGACCACACCTGTAATATGCTACAGGGGCTCAGGCTAACCAGGAGGCTGCATGATGGAAAGCTATTCCTGACAGTTGGAGACAGTACAAGAGAAGCAATCTTAGGTGCAGGAAAACGTAGCCGAAGCTCATAACAGTCTTCCCAATTCACCTCCTCGTCCCCATGGTCACGCCACTTGACGAGAAGCTGAGTCGCTACCGCATTACGCCGCTTCACAAGACGCCTATCAAGGATGCCCTCGGGAACCCATAAGTTGCTTGGGAGATGCAGTAAAATGATCGGATGGCCCTCCGTAATGGTCCCCAAGTGCCGGCGTAACTGCGAAACATGAAAATTCGGGTGAATCCTAACATGGTCCGAAAAATCAAGAGTATAAGCAACTTGCCCAACCCAAACAATGACACAGTATGGCCCATAGAACTTGGCTGCGAGCTTCATGTTTTGGCGAGAGTGAAGCAAAGATTGACGATACGGTTGTAATTTCAAATACACCCAGTCACCCACGGCGAACTGACGTTCAGAACGACGAGCATCCGCCAACTGTTTCATGCGGACCTTGGCGCGTCAAAGATGATGCTTAAGCAACTGAACGACCTCGTCACGGGCAGCCAAGCTTCGGTCAACCGCAGCAACCTTCAATTCGCCCAGAATGTACGGTATGTGTAAAGGTGGCGGTTGTCCATACAAGTTCTCGTAAGGGGTGGACTGAATAGCCGAGTGAAAGGAGGTATTATACCACCACTCCACCAAAGGAAGAAACGTAGACCACGTTGAAGGTATGTCACAACAAAAACAACATAAATACGTTTCTAAGCTGTAATTGACTACCTCGGTCTGTCTGTCTGTTTGGGGATGATACTCCGAGGACATGTGCAAATCCACACCCAAAATGTGGAACAACTCCTGCCAAAATAAGCTGAGGAACACCGAATCCCGGTTCGATATGATACTTTGCGATAGCCCATCTAAACGAAAAATCGAGTCCAAAAATACCCGGGTGACGACAGTGGCTGTATAGAGGTGGGTAAGAGGCATGAAGTGCACATACTTATTTAAACGATCGACCACCACAAAAATGGAATCCCGACCGTGAGAACGTGGTAGCCCGTCAATAAAATCAATAGAGATCGAACTCCATATCGTTTCCGGAATAGGTAACGGTTGCAAGAGACCGGGATATGCGGCATTGTTGGCCTTGCAACGTTGACAAATTGTGCATGCGCAAATAAAACGATAAACATCCCGGCGCATCCCTTTCCTATAGAAGAAGCTACCCAATTTTCGATACGTGACATCCACACCGGAATGTCTGCCCATGACTGAAGCATGAACAAGTGCAAAAATAAGCTGACGTAGCGCAGGGTCCGGCCCCACCACCAGGCGACTGTAACGCCGCAGCTCGGAGTTTGCCCATGTAAACGTGGGATGTGATCGAGGTTCAGCTTGCAGCTCCCGGATGAGCTGTTGTGTGGACGGGTCAACTTCCCACGATCGCCGGATTTCATCCAACAATGGAGAATGAACGTTAACGAGCAAGGCACGGAGCTCGACATCAGAAGTAGGCATGCGAGAGAGAGCGTCCGTGGCCTTATTCTCACAACCTTTTTTATATTCAATAGTATACGAAAATCCTATAAGCTTGGAAAGCCAAGCTCTTTGCAACTATGTGTTGACCTTTTGATCGAGCAAATACTTTAGACTTTGTTGATCGATCCGGAGAATAAAAGGTCTAGGGGGGGAGTTAGTGCTCCCACTTTGTGATGGCTAGGACCACAGCCATAAGCTCCCATTCGTAAACGGACAACCCGAGATGTGACAATGCTAACGCTTTACTCAAGTATGCCATCGGGTGATGATCTTGCATAAGTACGGCTACAAGACCCCCCTCCCCCCCCGAGGCTTCGGTCTCCACCACAAAAGATCAAGAAAAATCCGGTAAGGCGAGCACTGGGGAACGCATTAAAGCGTCCTTGAGGGCGGCAAAAGCCGCGTCGGCTGCGGTTGACAAAGTGAAATCGTCACGCTTGACGAGCTCCTTAAGCGGTTTACTAATAGAACCATAGTTGTGAATGAACCGACGATAATACCCCGCCAAACCAAGGAACCCGTACAACTATTTGACGGTTTTTGGAACCGGCTAATCCCCACCAGCCGCAATCTTGTCGGAGTCGGTGAACACCCCTTGGGCGGAAATTCGATGACCAAAATAGTCAATTTCTTCGAGAAGGAACTCACACTTGGATCCTTTAGCAAACAATAGGTGCTCATACATGATCTCAAAAACGGCACGAAGATGAGAAAGATGAGAGGACACATCTGAACTATAGACCAAAATGTCGTCAAAAACAAACAAGCACGAACTTCCGGAGGTGGGGTTGAAATACCGAATTCATAAGGCCCTGGAATGAAGCCGGAGCATTCGTTAATCTGAAAGGCGTCACCAGAAATTCATAATGACCCTGGTGTGTGCGAAACGCTGTCTTATATACATCCAGCTCACAAACCCGCACTTGATGATATCCACTTCGGAGATCCAATTTTGAAAAAATAACCGAATCATATAGCTCGTCCAATAATTCCTCAACAATCGGTATGGGAAATTTGTCCTTAATCGTGTGGTGATTTAACTCCCGGTAGTCAACACACATACGTCAAGACCCGTCTTTTTTCTTGACTAAAATCACAGGCGAAGCGAATGGGCTATTGCTGTGACGAATAATTCCAGTCTCAAGAATTTCTTGAATCATGGTCTCGATAGCATCCTTTTGGACCAAAGGATAACGGTATGGATGGATATTCACCGGGGTAGCATTCGGTTTAAGTATAATACGGTGATCAAATTCCGGGCAACAAGGGGGCAGTTCCTGTGGTGGCTCGAAAACCACAACAAACTCACCCAACAATTCGTTGAGTTGACACCAATGGTCCTCGATTACAATGCCCGAAGATGTATAATTGACCAAGACAGGTAAGAAGCATAAAGTAATGACAGGAATCACAACAAGATGAAAACACAAAATATCAAGCTTATGAAGACTGCGCTTACCTGCGGATTTGAAGCTCGAAGAATGACCGTGAAGTGTACACTGTTTGCCACACCAAGTGAATGACATCTGAAGCCACTCAAAATTCCACACAATGGCTTCCAATAATGCCAACCATTGCACCCTGAGAACCATATCACATTCCCCCAAGTCAATGAGGAGGACATCACAAATGAAGGTTGTCCCTTGTGCATTCAACGAAAAATCACGGCATACCACGGTACACTATGGCCGATTACCATCAGCCACCACCACAAAGGTTGGAGAGATAGACTCGGTAAGACAACCTAACATCTGGGCCTTCCTATGATTGAGGAAATTGTGGGCGCTACCACTATCAACAAGGATATGAAGAGGCTTGCGGTGAAGATAACCTGTGATGCGCATTGTAGAGTAAGCGGAAATGCCGACCAAAGCATTACACGATATCTATGAAAGATCACCAGGCTCAATGTCCACAGTGTCCTCAGGGAAATCCTCGATGTCCACGGTATTAGGTGGCTCATCTAGGGATCCATAAAGCATTCTCAACTGAGGGTTCTTGACCTTACAGAATTTCATGTGTCCGGGAACAAA
Organism: Simmondsia chinensis; assembly: GCA_018398585.1. NCBI lineage: Eukaryota > Viridiplantae > Streptophyta > Magnoliopsida > Caryophyllales > Simmondsiaceae > Simmondsia > Simmondsia chinensis. Next base: position 25,642,004 of record JAGTTD010000011.1, read on the forward strand.
AGGATCATTGTAAAAGAAACATAGTCCTTTCTCACGCCTGTCCTCTATTTCAGCCGCGGTAATAGTATGACCCTTGCGCTTAAGAAGACGAGAAGTGAATACCGAGTCCGAAGCGGACCTCACCACCAAACCGGAAGGAGCCATATGAGATGGCTGTGTCACACGAGAATTGGACTGGCGAGATGGCCCAAATGAGGGACGGGAACCCGAGGACATGTGATCCTTTTGTAACCGCACTAATCTCATTTTGTAACCGCACTAATCTCATAGCGTGGTGCACCGTAGTGGGTTGGAGCATCAATATCGGATACCGAATTGAGTCCTTTAAACCGGTGACAAAATAGGAGACTAAATGCTCCTCGGAGAGCGGCAATCGCAGCACAAGGTGCTCAAATTCAGATGGATAGGTTGCAACACTACCGGTTTGGCGCAATTTCATTAAATCTGCCATAGGATCCTCATAACTGCTGCCAAAACGCTGAAGTAATAGAGTTGAATAGTTGGTCCACACCACTTGCTCAAGAGGTCGTGCTAGGGTTTTCACAAAAGCACGAAGCCACTCCATAGCATCCCCTTAAAGATGCATAGAGGCCATCTTGACTTGTGCCGACAATGGTGTATTATCTAATTCAAAGAATTGGTCTACTTTCCATATCCAATTCTTGATATCAAGACCACCACTAAATCTAGGAAATTCAATCTTTGATAAACGAGTAGGATTGCGATGAGGCGGTAGATTCAATACCAGAGGCCGGAACCGAGGTGGTTACTGTCAGAATCGATGGCGGTGGCTCGCCGGGCAAGCAAGGAGGCCATTGCCGTGGCGATGATTGTGCTGCAATTCCCGTAAAATCACCATCACCTGGCTTTGTTCTTGCTTCATCGAAGTCATCTCGGTCACCTTCACCTGAAATCGTTCATCAAGATCATTCAATCGGCCATCAATACAACTTTCGGTGTCGTCCAACCGTACCTCAAGGCGGCCAATATCGGATGCGCTACGCGTGCCGTTGGGCATTGATCACTATACACAGCACGTTGCCTGAATCGGATACCATTTGTTACACCAATTTTAGGTATAACCTAGTTAGGGTTAGGTTTTGTGAGTTAGATTGAGGTGAGATAGAGAAATAGAGAGAAAGAGATGAGAAGGAGAGTTAGGGAGAAGGAGAAGTGTTTGTTTTATTGATATCATCCCAAGAATACAAGCCTGATTTATATACTTTCCGAAAATCAAGCCCCCAATCAAATCTGCGTATTATTGTACGTAACACTGCACTAGGCAGGAATTTGATTTATGTATCTTGTTCAATGAATTGTTATTTAGTTGATTTTGATTTTGAACCTTTTAATACAAGAAATAAATTGTCTATTTGTAAAAGTACATAAATAAATGGTTTATTCATGTTATTTTCTTATCAAAACTCTGGTATTTGTTTAAATGAATCTAACACAAGCTCACTTGTTCAAACTCCTAAAAGAAAACACCCTAAAAGGGATAATGCCTACACATGGCACCAATGTTTAAGTCACATTAATTCAAATGGGATCCAAAGACTGGTGAAAGATAGACTGATAGAGGCTTTAAACTTGAAGTCATTACCAATCTGCGAATCTTGCAAAGAAGGAAAGATGACCAAGTTTGTCCTTAAGTGTAAAGGCAAAAAGGTTGGTAGCTTTCTTGAGCTAGTTCACACATATATGTTTGGACCAATGAATGTTCAGGCAAAAGGTGTGTATGAGTACTTCATCACATTTAATGATGACTACTCAAGACATGTTGACCTGATGATACATAAGCCGAACTCTTTTGAAAAGTTCAAAGAGTACAAAGCTGAAGCTAAAAAGCAATCAGGTGAACAAGTTAAGTCACTTCGATTAGATCGAGATGGTGAATATTTTTAAAGTGAGTTTCTGGATTTCTTAACTATAAATGGGATGAGATATCAGCTTTCTGCTCCAGATGCACTGCAACATAATGATGTTGCAAAGAAGGAATAGGATATTGTTAGAGATGGTAAGGTCCATGATGAGTCATGCTACTTTATCAATCTCTTTTTGGGGTTATCCCAAAGGAACAAGGGTGGTTCTTTGTACAGTCCTTTTGATTAAAAAAAAAGGGTTTTTGTAAGTGCAAATACGTAATTTTTAAATGAGAATTTTGTAGTAGACTACAAAAGTAAAAGCAAAATAGTTTTAGAGAAATTAAAAGAAAATGACGCTAATTCTGAACAGTCAAACACAACTCAGGATATAATGGATGCATTAGATGCACCTACTGTTAGGGTTGAGAACGGTCTAAGTACACGAGAGCCTAGGTGTAGTGGGAGGATTGTCAGGGAACCTGACAGGTTCATGACGGGAGCCTTAATAGTTAACCGTGACATTGAATATGATCCTCTCATCTATAATGAGGCAATTAAACACAAGGATGCTGACAAAAGGGTCTTAGCAATGAAATCTGAGATAGAATATATGTGTTCTAATTAGGTCTGGGATCTTATAAAGGCACCTATTGGCATTAAACCCATTGGTGGTAAATTGGTCTATAAGAGGAAAAAGGAGTGGACGAGGAGGTAGAAACCTTCATGGCAAGACTGGTTGCTAAGGGTTTTACCCAAAAGGAAGGAATTCATTATGATGAGACCTTCTTATTAGTAGCCATGTGAAAGTCCAAAAGGATACTCCTATTCATTGCAGCTTACTATGAGATATGGCAAACGGAAGTCCAACCGGCCCTTTTTGAATGGTCATCTTGAAGAAGACGTCCATATTATGCAATCAGACGGTTTAATTGGCAAAAATCAAGAGCACATGATATGAAAACTAAAAAATTCCATGTATGGAATGAAGCAAGCATCACGCTAATCAAATATTAGATTTAATGAGGCAATTAAGTCTTATGGTTTTGAGCAATTGGTTGACGAACCATGTGTGTACAAACAACGTCAACAGAAAGTAGTGACGTTCTTAGTATTGTATGTCAATGATATACTACTGATTGGGAATGATGTAGGGTGTTAATAGCTATAAAGATTTGGTTGTCAAGACAATTCGAGTTGGTTCCAATTGGCTATACTGAATCAGACTTCCAGTCAAATAAAGATGCCAGGCGTTCAATGTCTGGGCATGATTTTACCCTTGGAGCAGGAGCCATTAGTGGGAAGAATGTCAAGCAGTATTGTATTGCTAACTTCACCATAGAGAGCAAATACGTTGTAGCTTTAGAAGCTGCAAAGAGGGCATGTAGGTTCAGATAAAGTAGTTGACTTTACCAAGGCCTTGACTCAGTAGACTTTTGGTTCATACATAGAAGGTGTGAATATAAAGTTCTAATAAATTAGATTTAGGATAAGTGGGAGATTGTTAGGAATAGTGTCCTAAAATCCAGATTTATTCTATTAATATTACTTTATTAATTAATAAAATTGAAGTTCCAGTCGTTTCCTTGTTAAATTTGTGTAAGTGAGTATTTATACTGCATGTGATTTTCTTTTAAGTATCATCCATAAAATGGGCAAAGTCCTCATATTACATTTTACATGTTTGTTTTAAGTGGATAATCAGATTAAGAGACAGATAGACTTGGAACAAATGGTATTGAATGTTATTTGAATAACTCGTGGTTGATGATGAGCTCGGGCCACTTGTCTGTTAAGACCATGACTTAATACTTTAGATGACTTGTGGATAGTGATTCAAAAGTGTTAAGTTGGTGTGTTTAATAAGATTGATATACTAAGTTGGACCACGTGAGTTGCTTGTTTCTAGACTACTATCAAAGATGAGTAATTCATGTTGTACTGTTTGAACGACGACTCTAAATCCTTAGAGTATTCTGGAGTTATGCATGGAACGTTAGTTACTTTGGTGTACTATAACTAAGGTCTAGACAAATGACTGAATTTCCACATACACTAGGTAGCGGCATGAAGTGTGACAAGGATCAGGTATTCAATAGGAAATCTATAGTCTCTTATGAGATACAGATGTCCCCTTAATTGATTCGTAAGTGTTTAAATAATTCGGAAACTTTGGTAAAAGTGTTCCAGGTGTTTGACATTTGGAATTTACACTATGAATATGTTCAAATATAAATGAATTATTCAGTGAAGGGCGAGTCGGTAACTAATGGAGAAGCTGTAAGAAGGATAATGGTAGTAGTTATACTTATTCTTTATCATGGATATCTAGGTGGAGGGATTGTTGTCATTAATACAGTCACTTTGGAAAATATCGAATAAATGATTTAGGTCTAGAGTGCAATGAGATTTATTTAGTGGAATTAAGTCTTATTAAATGATAATTAAATTATATCATAAGAAGGTTAATTTAACCCATTTAGAACTAGATTTAAATTATCTCTGAGGTCCCTGCGCAAGCCTCTGTATTCATTGCCATCAGAAAAATATTAAAGAAATCATGAGATGAATTATTTATTAATGAGATGAGTAAATCTCATTTTGCCAAACATTATTTATGAAATAAATAAAAGTAAAAAATTATAAAATAAAATATCTTTTTGAAAATTAAAATTCATAAGATAAATTTCACATATGGAAAACAAAGCAAAAAAAAAATCGCAAAATTCAAATCTCAAGTTGCCATCCACGTTATTCAAATCAGGCGAACCAGCGCGCGACACGTGTCCCCCGGACTATCTGCATCCGCATAAGAGGACGAATAATATTGTGACACGTGTCACACGGCTAGTCGACCAAAAAGCACCCGAATTTTCCTTTGTACAAAATGTGTCGTTTTGTTGTGTTTTTGGTACTCGATGCGTTTTGCTTTATATAAATGCGAATCCCACATCAAAAAATTGATTATTTTTCACTCCGGTATACTACTATAAGTAGAGGTAACTATTTCAAAGGTTTGGCATTCAATTTAAAATTATAAATTAAAGGTTTCTGAAAATATTGACTTTCGGAAATCTAGTGGGAGAGAAAAATTTCTCTTGAAAAATTTTTCTTTCATCAAAGTTTAATATTTTTCAGAGCCCACTCTCTGGGCGTTTTGAGGTCATTGCGTAGAAGGCTGCTCAGTCTCGGTTTCTCAAATTTCTAAGGAGATATTATTATTCTTCTGGTATTCTTAATTCAGAGCAAATCCGGGTATGTTCTTCTTTCCTTCTCTTTTAAGTTGGGTGCTCTGATAGGTGTGCTTTATTGTGACCATAGTTGGAGAACTGTGAAACTAACAATTGGTATCTGAGTTAGATTAATTAATAACTAGGTTAGTTAATCCCAACACAAGGTGGTGTGTTACAGACTAAAGGAGGTTCCATCCCAAAACCAATTGGCAATGGCTGGAGTAGCCCCCCTAGTATATAAATTGGTACATTTTGTGTCTTCCCACTGATGTGGGATACTTATTTTTCCTTCATTGCTCTTTTTTGGGCTGTAACAAACCACAACGCTCTGCAACCGTCGTCCTCGACGGCTGTCACTCTAGATAGCTTCACTCTGAGTAGGTAGCCCTTTTCTCTGGACGGCTTCACTCTACTCTAGGTGGCCCTCTCTTAGGTAGCCCTTTCCCCCCTGGACGGCTTTACTCTAGATAGCTTCACTCTGAGTTAGGTAGCTCTTTTCTTCACTCTACTCTAGGAAGCCCTCTCCTAGGTAGCCCTTTCCGAAACTTAGGCCTGTTATAAGTGGTTTGTCCAGTACGGCCATCGGGCACGGTCCGTCCCATACCGGAACGAGCACGACTCCGGAGCAAGGTCCGTCCCATACCAAACCCGAGCCCCTTGGAATCGATCCTAGGATCGACGGCTCTGATACCAATGTTACAGACTAAAGGAGGTTCCATCCCAAAACCAATTGGCAATGGGTGGAGTAGCCCCCCTAGTATATAAATTGGTACACTTTGTGTCTTCCCACCGATGTGGGATACTTATTTTTCCTTTTTAGCTCTTTTTTGGGCTGTAACATGGTGTAACGCTGATTAAAGGCAGCTCGCATTGATTCTTCAACTTCCCGCAGGTGTTTTGAGATCGTGTGCCTTCTGCCATGGTAATCGGAACTTAGGCCGAGGGTCAACCGGCTCTGATACCAATTGATACCAACAAAGCCGGATTCCAAGCTAACACACACGAATCGATAGCATGACAATCCCAATAGCACTACTGGACAGTAATACCTACCCCAGATTTGTATTATATATAACGTACCTCCGATGGAAGGATTACAATAGATAGTAGAGAGAAAGCGGGGGAGGAAGAAGAAGAAAACTAGAGGGAGAGAGAGATGAGCTTACACAATTCTTGGCATGCCTAACTAACTTACCCTAGCAAGATATTTTCTAGGGTGGCAATGGTAAGGTCAATTTTGTATCAAGTTACTTGCGTCTAACATAATTCTACTGTTCAAAATTACGTCATTAACTTAACTTAAATTTGACTAAAGGACTGAATTGACACATTTTAAATTGTACAGTGACTAAATTGATATAAATAAAGTATAAGGACTAAATTAACACAATGGACATAGTATAGGGACCTTTGGCATAAGTAACCCTTATAATTATAAGTTTATGTGCATATAAATAATATAATTTAAATATTTAATAACTAATTTATTTTAATTTATGTATCATAAATTTAGGAACAAATTTTAAATTTAATTCAAAGACCATGGACTTTGTGATGATAAATCACGTAAATTTTATTTATTTCAATCGTGTACTATAAGTTTAAGTACTATATAATAATAAAAAAAATATAAATTTAAGTTAATTTAAAATTTTATAAATAATTTAATTTAATATTAAGTTTTACAAATATAAAAAATTTTAAATAAAAAATCATTTTAAATTAAAGTACGGCTTACTTTTACAAATACTTGCTGGGGAGGTATTCGATAAATTAACCAAAACAAAGACCAACTATAAAAGTGATGCAGGTTTTAGTTCGTGAAATATGTTTTGAAAGATGTAACTTTTGGAAATATTTTTTTTTATTATATTATTTTAGACAGCAGCTCATTAGTTTCTATATTGGTTAAATTAGGGATGACGAATATGTCATATATTGTCGTCGTATTTATATTAAGGAGGGGCCTTAGTCAAGGGGTCAACCCAAGCCCGATCCATTCATTAAACAGGTTAGGAACTCGCAACCTTTATGCAATCATGAGTTACCCAATGAATTATGTAAGTGACTTTTTATTAACTGTTAGCTTATCAACTTATAAATATGTCAATAATACATCTCACAGTTGATATTATCAATAAATGCATGACATATTTATATTTATTTAAATAAATATCAAATTGGCATGACCAATTATAATTCAAATTATCTTATGTGATATAAGTTATCAATACACACACACACACACACACACACACACACATATATATATATATGGCGTTCTTATGAGAGGGTGAGAGCGTGAGGAGGGCGAATCCTAGCCCTTCATTGTAATAAATAGCCAAGATTTGTTTTATATTAAAAAAAAATAATAATTTACAACCAAGATTTGTTGAGTATCGAAAAAAAAAAATTTCTCTCCTTAGCCCTTCTTGTTTTTTGCTCCATGAAGGGGTATGGGCTGTAAATTATTTTTTTTTTAACATTCAACAAATCTTAGCCGTCCATTATAATGGAGAGCTAGGATTTGCCCCTCTCACGCTCTCACCCTCTCATAAGAACGCCCCCTTATATATATATATATATATATATATATGTATATATATATATATATATATATATATATATATACATATATATATATATATATATATAATAGCGGTATTGTGTGACTCAAACAAACTAACATAACTACATAAATCCTCTAAGATGTTGACCAAACCAAAACCCAAATTCAACCAAATTACTTAAATGTCTTAAATTTGTTGTTAAGAACTGCACATGCGAGTCTAATTAGAATCCACATAGGAATTGTGAGAGTAAAGAGAACCATATATAAGTATATTGACTTACCTCACTTAATGCCAATTAGTTTTTGGATGAAACCTTACTTGGGCTTATATGTGGACTTCGTATGACCGAACTCCATAGGTTGGCCTAAAAGGCCTTGTGAATTTAATGCCTATCAACTCAAATTAAATCCGGTTCCAAAAACCTCGACTCAGACATGCTACGTTCGTACCGTATTATCGCATCATATTAGATTTTCACCGGATGTCCCCCCCCAAACAAACTTGGCTATGCTGGCAATACTTTTGGCGTGCACTATAGCCACGTAAAAATTATGTGAATCTACGTTCAAAGTTGGCTATTCAAGTGGAACACTATTTTCTACTTTCCTTCCAGCATGAATATTTTTCAACCAACATGGATCATACTGTAAAGGACTTCACATATGAGTCTTGTAAAATCTCATGCAAGAGTTGTATAAAAAGAGAAATCAAATATAAATCTAGTGGGTCACTCCACCTAATGTCAATTAGTTTTAAGATAGAATCACATTTGGACTTATATGTAGATCTCATATATGCTAACTCCATAAGTTGGGCCCAATGGCCTAATGGCCCAATAAAATTTAATACATACATGCCCAAATAGGTAATAGTAGGAGGGTAGCATAATAGATAGTAGAATGGCACGATAAGAGGAGATGGCTAAACTCTATAAATAGATGTAAGTATTGTATTACAAATCAATCAATGGAAATCAATGTCATTTTTTATTGTTAGGTTATGTCTCAAATTACCTGTTTTATTTTTATGGGGTTGCCGTAGGGTCACCGATCGATCGGGAGGGAATCCGATCGATCGGGTGATTTAAGGAAATATTCGGGATTTTGGCCATGAAGGGGTTGATCGATCGGCATTGGACGATCGATTAGGAGTCGTTTTCCGCAGGCCCTAATTGCCTTCTATAAATAAGGGCTTAGGGTTTTGGCTTTTGGAGAGTGTTGACTCCAATTCAGATCCAATCAAAGGTTGTGAGCCGCCGCCATTAAGAGTGAGGTGATTTCGTAATTCCTCCAAGATATTTGAGTGCTACGAGAGTTTAGAGGGAGTGATTATAATTCTTCCATATATCTCATTTGGGAAGTGTCATTGTAATTCTTCCGTTCAGTTAATAAAGAATCTCCATCTCCGCCCGTGGTTTTCTCCCCTCTCGATTGTAGAGGGGTTTCCACGTAAATATTGTGTGTTCTTGTTTTGTTCTTTCTTTCTCCATATTTGTTTACTTCTCGTTTTGCGTGAGTCATATTATTTGAATCGAATCAAGCTATCAGGGTCCACGCTTCCGCATTAAGATTTCCCTAACAAATTAGTATCATAGTATATCAGATTTGTTTAAGTTTTCCTCCACAAATTGGTATCAGAGCATACTAGATTTGTTAAATTTCATTACAAATTTGTATCAAAGCCCTGTTTATTTCGATTTGATAATATGACGTCTGCAATTAGATCCGAAATTGAGAAGTTTGGTGGTCAAGGGAGCTTCAGTTTATGGCAGGTTCGCGTTAAGGGCCTCTTGACTCAGAATGGCTTGAAGAAAGCTTTAGATAAGAAAGAGAAGAAATCAGAGAATCTTACAAAAACACAATGGGAGGAGTTGGATGAGAAGACGTTCACAACAATTCAGATGTGTCTTACCGATGACGTTTTGACAGAAGTTCTGGAAGTGAAGACCGCTAAGGAGTTGTGGGAGAAATTGCAGGATATGTTCTGTTTCAAGTATGTCTCCAACAAACTCGCAGTTAAGCGCTTGTTGTTCACGTTTCGTATGTCAGAAGGTACGTCACTTAAGAATCACGTCAGTGAATTTAATTCAATTATTCAAGATTTGAAAGAATTGGATGATGTTCCTAAGGATGAAGATCAGGCAATGTTGTTGTTATGTTCTCTCTCTACTTCATATAAGGGTTTTGTCGAAAGCATGATTTATGGTGGTAGACAAACTATATCTGTTGATGAAGTTAAGAGAAACCTATTGAGTAAAGAACGAGTAGATAGGGAATTATCTGATTCTGTTTATAACTCAGGTAGTGGTTTATTTGTGAGGGGGAGAACCGAGTATGATCATAGTGGAAGCAAGTCTAAGTCTAGGTATCAAGACCTAACTTGTAACTACTGTCATAAGAAGGGGCACATTAAGAAAGACTATTACAAGCTTAAAAGAAAATTAGAAGCAGATAACAGGTCTGACCAGAGATTCATAGCAGCTAGTGTTGTGAATGGTGAGAATGAAGATTTTCTTTTGTCCATGTCTGAACCTCAGTCCGATTTGAAAGATAGTTGGATTTTGGATTCGGGTTGCTCCTATCAGGTCTGTCCCAATCGGGATTGATTTTCCACGTACGATTCTATTCAAGGTGGAGTTGCTTTGATAGGTAATGATAATCCATGCAAAGTTTTGGATATAGGAACAATTCGTTTTAGGATGTTCGATGGCACTATCAGGGTTTTGGGCGATGTTCGTCATGTTCCTGATTTGAAGAAGAATCTCATCTCTTTAAGTACTCTTGAGTCTAAAGGGTGCAGGTACACAGCTGAAGGTGGAGTTTTGAGGGTCGTTAAGGGTGCATTGACAGTTATGAAGGGCAGAAGGTTAGGTATGTTGTATGAACTTGTCGGTTCCACAGTTGTTAGATCTGTTGCAGTATCTTCATCATCCTTGTTGTTGACAGAACCAGAGATCATAAATTTAGGACATTTGAGATTGGATCGTTCAGGTGATAGGGGTCTGCCTGAGCACAGTGTGAGGGGCTCTTTGTGTGGTCAATCCAAAGGACTGGTGGTATGTGAACAAGGGCTTTATGGGAAGCAGAAAGGTTTTCGCTTCAAACAATTCCTGACGAGTAGACGTGTCACGTTTGGTGAGTCTTCATTTTTGTCTCTACAGAAGATATCATCAGTTGGTTGTGATTTAGGTCAAGTGCGTAAGCTAGAGGAAGTTCAGTTCAGTAACACAATTCAGCAGCAGGTGGCTGTTTCAGATGATGTGTCAAGAGCCAATTCAGAGAAGAAGATTGGCATTGCTGATAATCTCTCAGATATGTTCACTCAATTTATACCTAGCAGGAAGTCCAAGCTTCGCTCGGTTAGGTTTCGTACTTCGTTGTGTTAACCCCATGTGTGGGGATTTAGTGGAGAAGGTGGAGAAAATTCTTTTTGTATGTAATTTGAGCCAAGGTGGAGATTTGTTAGCTTTTGTCTCAAATTACTTGTTTTATTTTAGGGGGTTGCCGTAGGGTCACCGATCGATCGGAAGGGAATCCGATCGATCGGGTGATTTAAGGAAAGATTCGGGATTTTGGCCATGAAGGGGTCGATCGATCGGCATTGGGCGATCGATCGGGAGTCATTTTCCTCATGCCCTAATTTTCTTCTATAAATAAAGGCTTAGGGTTTTGGCTTTTGGAGAGTGTTTACTCCAATTCAGATCCAATCAAAGGTTGTGAGCCGCTGCCATTAAGAGTGAGGTGATTTCGTAAGTCCTCCAAGATATTGGAGTGCTACGAGAGTTCAAAGGGAGTGATTGTAATTCTTCCATATATCTCATTTGGGAAGTGTCATTGTAATTCTTCCGTTCAGTTAATAAAAAATCTCCATCTCCGCCCGTGGTTTTCTCCCCTCTCGATTGTAGAGGGGTTTCCACGTAAATATTGTGTTTTCTTGTTTTGTTCTTTCTTTCTCTATATTTGTTTACTTCTCGTTTTGCGTGAGTCATATTATTTGAATCGAATCAAGCTATCAGGGTCCACGCTTCCGTATTAAGATTTTCCTAACAAATTGGTATCATAGTATATCAGATTCGTTTAAGTTTTCCTCCACAAATTGGTATCAAAGCATACTAGATTTGTTAAGTTTCATTACATTTATATTTTCTCTCCTATCTCCTTTATTTCTATATTTTATTAATTTTATTTCATTTTATTCTATTTTCCATTTTAGATCGTAAAATTGGTATCAAAGCCTTGCGCCTGGATTGCTGGTCCTATGGAGAGCCAATGCTGTTCACCGAGCATAAGGGGGGTCGACATCACACAAGGGTCTTATGGGAGGCCGGTGTGTTATGTTCTGCAAATTTGATTGCTACTAAAGCCCCATGTCTTGAGTCTCAAATGATGATGCCGGTATCGTAGTATCGCTCGAGACTAGAGGGGACTCTAGTGCAAAGCCATGTCCACTGCCAGGTGGTGATGTCGGAGTTGCATTATTCTCCTAAGACTAGATAATTAGTTTGTAAAGTTCACCCTGAACTAGTATCTAGTGCAAAGCCAACTTGCATGAATGCGAAATGCAAAACTGTGTGGATTGATATGTCCCACATCATTGGAATGAGAAACATATACAAAGGGAGCTGCACAACCCATTGTCAATTAGTTTTCTAATGGAACCTCCATTGATGTGTATCATTTATTTGTAGCTTTTCGATTGCCACATCATTTTCTCATTGCCCAATTATTCTTTTTTATTGCCCATTATCGTTAAAGTCACCTATGATGAAAGTGGGGTCCTTTCAATCTTTTTTCAAATATGTTACTCTAATTGTATGTATGGAATTTATTGCTTGTGGTGTGACCCTTTACTAGCATGTACCTTGATATTTTAATATATATAATGAGTTACCTTGAAATACTTTTTAGGCTAGGGGCCCTCGGAAACAGTCTCTCTTCAGGGTAGCCCCCTGAAGGAGGAAGGCTGCGTACACCTACCCTCCCCAGACCCTGCTTTTGCGGGAGCCCTTGGAGGCATTGGGTTTGTTGTTGTTGTTGTTGTAATGAGTTACCTTGAAATATAAAATTTTTATCACTCGGGTACCCTAAAGTGTTGAAATCCAATTAATCAGATACTCTTCTGTCAAAATTTAATTAATTTTGATTGGAAAATTCTGAAGTGGAACATAAGTCTAACATCATACAAGCATTTTGCATAAGAATTTACTGATTTTTGCTAGAAAATACTAATACAACACATGATATAGGCAATATATAGGTAGTTTACGTAAAACGCCTATTAATTTTTTTATCATAATCATGTGCCACAAAAGAACTTTCTCTCTACTATTGGCCACGTTTTTTATAAAATTAATCAAATTCATGCAATATAAAATTAATAAATGATTTTTTGTAGCCCCATTTTTGACAAATCCTCAAAAATAGGGCTCCATAAAAAATGGGACTTACCTCCTCCAACCCAAGCCTCATATTTTAATAATTTTTTAACCATAATACTTGTTGTTATTTTAATAGATAATATTATTTATACTAATTAAATTATTTCAAAATAAAGAAGAAAATACATTGAAAGATAAAAACTGAAAATACATTTAAAGCAAACATGATTTAAAAAAATAATGAACTATATTGTCTAATTCTTGATGTGCCACAAATGCTCAATCAAGTCTACCTGTAGTTGATCGTATTTAGCCTTATCATGAACTCGACTATGTTTTTGTTGGCGTTTATAATACTGGCCCAGTACTTATTCGCCTAGTACTTACTAGCCCAGTACCTACTTGCCCGGCGTTTACTAGCTTGGTATCTATTCGCCCGGTACCTACTCGCCCAGCACCTACTCGCTTGGTACTTACACGCTTGGTATTCATAGGCCCGATACGTTAAATATTAAAATTAGGTAACACTAAACTAGATTTAAATTAGAAAATCGGACCCAAAAAATACGAAAGAAACAGATTGCCTTGGAAGATGCCATGTGTCATTGACACATGGCCCAAACATAGACGTCCACCCCACTTTTCGACGTGTTCAGAAAGGGGGGAGGGGTATGCCATGAATATAAGTATAAATATAGTCATATCTTTGTGGAAGAAGGGACTTCAACCCCTCATACCATTCTCTCTCTATGGCAAGCTTCACACATGAAAGAAGGTTCTCTCTCACGCCTCCCTTCTCTATTTTTTTTTTATATTGATCATCTTTTCAGAGCAATAATCATTCAAGCCTCTTATTTCCCTGATGCTAAGAATTTTATGTCTATTATATCTATTTACTAACTGCTTTCATTACTATTTCATAAGATTAGTACTGACTTCAGTGTCGGAGAGGTCCTCCATGGTTTACCCCATAGGCTCGTCTAACTGTTTGTTTGAGTCTTGCAGGGAATACCAAGCTAGGTGTGTAGCTAAAGCTTGAGTTCAGCTCATCCTTATGAACCCCACCTCGTACAGAACTCCAAAACGATGTATAAGCACACTGACCAAATTCATTGTAAACATTAGGCATGTTTCATATTCAGCTAAAACATCATGTGAGACTTCAGCATCTGCATTATTAGAATCCACCTGGTCGAATGAATGGTCGAGTAAATGGTACGAGTCTCTTTCTTCCTCGACAATCATGTAATGTTATATGATGCAAACCCATATTATATCACTTAGTGTTTTTATGTCATAAAATCGTGCAAAACTAGCTACAATTGCAAAGTGACTTCTGAGCACCCCAAACGCCTACTTGACATCCTTCCTAGCCAAATACTTGCATTTTTCTCCCCGTGGATAAGTGGTTGATTTCACAAACCTTACCCATGGCGGGTATATACACATCCGCAAGGTAGTATCCTATATCGTAATCGTGACCGTTTATTGAATATTGTAGAGGAGGAGTCTTGTCCTTCGTAAATGTGATCAAAAATGGTGACCAATCCAAGATATTTATATCGTTACATGTACCAGGAAGGCCAAAAAAGACGTACCATATCCATAAATCATATGAAGCAACGGCTTCTGGGATTATTGTGGAACACCGTGTTCCCCTCGAGCGTACTGCCCTTTCCATGATGCAGGATAATTTCTCCTTGTCCAGTGCATGTAGTCAATGTTTCCCATTATGCCTGAAAAACCACGCATCTCCCCATACCTAAGAATCCATTATATATTATCGAGATTTAGTCTTCTCAAGTATTTATCCTGGAATATCTCTATTACACAGCGAACAAATTTCCTTAAGGACATAACAATAGTTGATTCACCAATCTGTACGTAGTCATCTACAACATCCGCTGTGACTCCATACACAAGCATTCGCACTGTAGCTGTGCACTTTTGAAGAGGTGATAGACCATCTCTACCAATGTGTTTTTCTTTTGTGTGAAGTAGCAGTCATGAGCTTCAAGTGCATTCACAATATGAAGGAATACGTGCCTTCGCATGCGAAACCTCCTGCAGAATTGAGTTTCGTTGCACTGGATTTGGGGCAAAGTAGTCATTGTAAAGACAGATGTGGCTTTCTTCTCGTCGTTTTTCTATGGGAGCCCTTCCCTGAAACCTCCTGTTGGATGATGAGCTTTTTGGAGCCCGTTGTGTACGTAAATCATACATTTGAGCAACTACATCATCTTCTTTTTATAATCGTCCTTCATCAACTCAGTTATGATGTCGAAAAGGATGAAACAGTTGGAATTAAAAATTGGATGGTGAAATTATTAGAGTATGAAAATTGGAGTATAAAAGTAGAGTATGATAATGAAGTATGAAGAGTGTAGTAAGAAATTGGAGTAGGAAGTGTGGGTATGTATAGGCAAGATTCTCACGCCTAGTTTTTCAACGGCTAGTTTTGCAATAGTTGAATTACTAAAAAATATTTTTCTGAAAGATAAACATAAAAAATATGTACAAATCAAAAAATTCACGTTTCATACAAAAAATAATTCATTTAAATTAAATAATTTTTCAAGCATAAGAATCACAATACAACATTAAAAAAAGTAAAATAAACTACAAAGAGATAAATTGGACACATTATTAGTATTGTCATTGCAATATCTTTGCACGTTTCCAAAGAAAATATTGTTTTATATCTTCAAATAAATTGGACACATCCTTAGTTAATATACTCATATCCTTTGCCTCGTTTCGCGATTGGATGTCCTCTCGTATCAAGTCCATAACTTTTTACATCATATCCATCTTTGCCAATTCCATAAGTTGCAGTTCATGAAGTTCTTGTTAACATTTGCATCCGAACCACTATTGCTACCAGAAGCCACTGCCTTTGCTTTTCTTTTGGTAGCATCCCTACCCATCGGTTAAAGAATATGAAAAACATCGTCTTCACTGCCGGGAGCTGTAGGTGTTGAGGATGGCGTGTATTCTCCAAACACCCACTTTTGCATGCTTGGAGCTCTGATCAAATGTGGCTATAATATAAATACGCCACTTTGGTTGGTTCCTCAATATTTGCCATTTATGATCAGAGCACGATTTTTCCCTGTGCATGATCGAGTACAAACGGCCATCATCAACAATTTTGTCATTTTTCGACTTCCCACTTTTGTGTTGGGAACAAACTCTTTCTTAGCATGCAAAAAATTTCATACATGCCGGATAGAATTTTTGCCACCAACGTCAAAGCATATTGGGATTTCAGCTTGACAAATTCTGCCAGTTTTCTTCGTAATATTGAGAAATCCTATCCCACATCATTTGATGTGTTTTGTCAATACCGATGATGGGATCAGTGAATACGTTTAACCATGTGCTAATTAACAGTTGATCCTCAGGGATCTTACATCCAGCCCACATCTAGACGTTGGCAGAGTATTGGGCACCACGTCATTGTACTTTGTCTATGGTTCCACATTTTGTGCCGAGTACTGAGGAATTTCTTATTGCGAAAAATCCTTATTCGTAGAAGGATTTGGTTGATATTAGGAGGAATGACTCGGATTTTGTTGATATAGATGAAATGCGGAATTATAATTTACACCATAATTAGTAGGTGAGTATTGATACAGTGGTGGATGGAACTTGAGAAGAAAATGGATTACAAAATCCAGATAAAGTATTTTAGACATTGGGAGAACTATCTAGGTTTTGGAAAGTATAGTGTGGAGGGAATGGATTAAAATTATGGAAATTGGGATCCATCTTTGACAATAACTTAGTAACTAGATAGAGATAATGAGTGAAATTTGGTGTGCAAAATTTGGTGAAATTTGAGACGTATTTATAGGTAAAATATAGTATATTTTATTAATTAAAAAAATTTAAAAATTTTCCCCCAACAGCTAAAAAAACTACAAGTTGCAGGTTAACCTTTAAAAAATAAAATTAAACGCTAGGTTTTGATTTGTTTTAGGCCAAAATACATCATTTTATTAAATAAAAACATAAATAAATGCGTTAGAAATGGGGCTCCAACCCTATTTTGGGAGATGGGAACAACCTAAGTCTAACATCATATAAGTATTTTGCATAAAAATTTAATAATTTTTGTCAGAAAATACTAATATAACACAAAGTAATATATAGACAGTTTACGTAAAAATCTTTTTTTTTTTTTTATCATAATCATGTGCCACAAAACAACTTTCTCTCTACAATTGCCACATTCTTATAAAATTAATCAAACTCATGCAGTATAAAAATTAATACATGGTTTGATGTAATATATAAGTTTGCGTATATAAAAACTTGCCAAATTTTTATTGCAATCTCCTATATTTTTGTTAAAAACACTGAAATGACTATATATTATCATAATTATGTGTTGTAACATCATTTTCTATCTAAAATATTATTATACAACTTAATCAAATTCTGACATATACTACATAGTAAAACATTAAAATCTCAAAATATCTAATTATATATATCGAAATAACAAAATAATTAGATAACAAATACCAATAAATATTCCAAGTTTAGAATATCTAAATCCTCGTGTGTATATACAATTTATCAACTATTTAAACTAGTTTCCCATGTGATATACGGATTGTTTTACTTCATACATTATATTATAGTTTTTGATTCATAAAGTTTATAGATTGAATTCGTTTGCTACTACTGAAAATATTCTTTTATTAAAAATATTATTTGTTTTGGATTTATAAAATTTATTATTGTGAATTCGGGCCCTAAATCTAACCCAAACTCAACTCGACAACAGAATTTTGTCCCAGCACTAAGCAACGAAAACCCATAAACGAAACTAATGTGGAAATAAACCAGAAACACCGAAAAAAGACGAAGAACACGCTATATACGTGGTTTGGCATCTCAGCGAGGTCCTACTCCACAGGCCTCCATTTTCAGAGGAGTCAAATCCACTATCAGCAATTAGAGTTACAAACACAGACCGAACATCAAGTCTAAAATGAAAACCATAATAGAGATTAAAGCAAGAAAACGAGAAAAAATAAGAGAAAAGGCATAACCGAGCAACATGAGCAAAGAACAGCCTAGAGCCCTAAACCCTAGTTGTATTGTTGAAGAAGACCTCATATGGGACGACGCATCGCCTTGAACCAAGAATCCCGAGCTCCAAAGGTTCACCACCGTCTTCTTCGTCTTCAGCCTCCAACTCCAGTCTACAAGCTCTCTCTCTCTTTGAACTTTCTCTCACTAGAAAGCCCTCTTTCTCCTCCATGTTTTCTCATTTCTGTCTCTCTGCATTTCGTTTCTTGCAGAGACTCCCAAAATGGGTCTCACCATTTCATTTTGCTCTTCTGTGTAAATCCCCTTTTTTTTTTATCTCAGTACCATGACCCTGATCATATAAAGGGTAAATATAAAGCAATAGTGCAAGCCTCATCCAACAGCTAATATTGGGACACGTGGCATGATCTGACATTCAGGTACAGCTGGGCATCAAGAAACGGGAATCCGGGTAATAACCAACAGCTACAATAACAAATTAGATATTATTTTGCCCAAACAAAAAATACAATATATTTTCCAAATCTTTTACCCATTTAAACAAAGCACAATTTAAAATCCCAATTACAAAACAATAAAATCGTCCATAATTTCTATTCCCCAAATTAGGATATAATCATCCAAGTTTGCCTCCAACGAGCCTAAACAAGGCGGGTGGCTAAAACCGGCAAACGACATCCTAATTTTCCAAATAGAAATTCTCCGACAATTTTAACCTTTTAGTTGGTCAAGACGCTCCAGCCTATTATTACTGATGAACTTACGTAATTCAGTTACATCCTATAGTGGATATCGAATTTCATGGGACCATAATCCAACAAACTCTACCATAGTCTCATGAAATTAACTCACAACGCTCCTTCAAGAGTAGAGGTCATTTCGAAAAAATGAGTTTCACACTAAGAAACCAAGCATGCTCACACAACATAACATGGGCATAATCATGGTAATCAAGTCTATCACAATATCAACACGAAATCCAAGCTCAACATGCAATTCACCTAGAATTTAAGTTAGCCAAATCAATTCATACATTGCATCACAAGACTCCACCATGAACAATATCCAAAATAACCCAACATGAGCAAACAACTTAATGACCATTACTCAAAACATAAGGTACCTAAACATAACCTAAATACCAAACAAATGGTCAATCCAAGGTTCACCTTAGACCTATACTTTACCCTTTTCCCAAAACTAGAAAAGAAGGCATGAAACAATAATCCTAAGGGCATACAAGTCTCCAAAGACAACACAAGTCCACATATGGCTCATAATATATCATGTTTTCCCAACTCTTGGCTAAAATTAGCAAAACAACTTAAAATCATACCAGAATTCTAAAAAATTCATCAGCTAATAGCAGATTTTAGCATGTACAATCCAAACATAGCACAAAATCAGTATGGACAGCACTTAAAATAGCATACCAGCATGAAACCAGTCCATAACAACAGCAGCAAGCTAAATATGCAGCATTTTTCAGCATGACACAGTCCATAACAGCATGTAAAAGACCTTGTTCATCTCTAAAATGATATGCTATCATCACTTCAAGCAACAAGTACCAATATATGTTCAACTTGCTTCCAACGTAGCCTTGGAAAATACATGAGACGTCAACATGGAGACCAAGATACTAAATCATACATAGATTTTTCATAAGAACTCACAAGTTCTCTAAACCCTTTACAATGATCAACTATTTCACTTAGGTCACTCAAACATATGCAAGAAACACCAATTCTCACATACAAAGTCTAATCCATGATTAAACTCAAAACATGCAATGCTCTATCCACACCGGGTCCAAGATTGTGCAACTAGACATGCCTCATCTAAGAGTTGCCAATTCTAAGTTCAAGACTTCCATTCCAACAAGTTCACAATCAATCTTAAGCATTAAACACATAATGACCACAACAATCACATAGAAAATTGAAAAGGCACATAATCTAATTTCTGAACAGCGTAGTCAGCCACACAACAGCAGCACCAGCACCATGCCCAAGTGTTCAAAAAACAACGCCAAAACAGAATCCAAACCAAGGACTCTCATTCGACCACCAACTAGGTCAGGCTCGAGCAATTTACCTCCGAAATCGCTCCACCAAAAACAAGAATCTACACAAGATTCACAACTGACAATTCACGAGGTCAAACACGAGCGATTAACCCTGAACCGTTCCATCGATCAAATGCACCTAGAGCTTTCTCACTTCAAGACAAACCGTTAGTGTCAAAGCATAAACATCTTTTCCATAACAGGAAACAAGAGGATGTTCATACAACAATGAGAAATCCATGCACCGAGGCCACCTAATCGATTGCCCAAAACCAAGACACTTAAAGACTCATCCCAACTACCACGTAGGAGTAGAGGTGGCCAACGGGCCGGGCTTGGGACTGGGAGCCGTTGCCCCCAACGGCTCTTTGGAGGGGGGAGAGCCGTTGCTCCCCCTCCTCCTAATTAAAAAAAAAAATTCATATTTTTTTTTCTATAAATACATAATCCCCCCCAACTCATTTTCTCACCAAATCTTCAACCCTCTCTTCTCTCTCTATACATTCATCGTCTTCATCATCTCCATCTTCTTCAACTTTGCTAATTGCAACATTGTGCTCTAAAATTCGAAGTTCATAAAATGTTTGCCTAAAGTTCAAATTTCATTGTTCTCTCCCGTCGGTAATTTTAGTTTCGCAATTTTATTTGGTCCGCATTTTTAGCTATTTAATTTGTATTACTACTTGCATTTTATAAATACTAATCACTTATACTACTATGGCACACAACTCTTCATCATCCTCTGGAGCCGGTAGTGCCAGTTCTAGCTTTTCTCGGCCACCCAGAATCCCTAAAAGGGGTAGAATTGTCGAACTTAATACGGAATACGACCAGGCCCATCACCCCCATACACTGATGATAGCATAGATTGGGACTTTGAATAACAACAAGATTATAATGAGTCGGGTGGTGGGGGTGGAGACTCACAAACTGATGAGGAACCCACGCCCACCACCGAAAGCCCAGCGTAAAAGAAGTACTGGTACTAGTAGGCGTACAACTAGTGGGGTATGGAATCACTTTACCCTTAATAGGACAGCTAATAAAGTAACTTGTAAATTATGTGACCCACCTAGGTCCTTTAGCCATCAACTTGCCAGTGAGACAGGAACATTAAGCAGACATATACTTAGGTGCCACCCCGAGCAATGCCCAGATAAGAGCCAATAATGTCGAGTACAGCAAGTGACCGGTGCACTTGCTAATTTTAGGTTCTCTCAAGAGGGCAACCGAAAGGGGCTAGCTAGATATATAATTTTTGGTGAAAGGCCTTTCAGTGCCGGCGAAGACCAATATTTCGTCGACTACCTCCAAAAATGGGTGAACCCCGCCATTGTAAGGGTTCCTCGGAACACCGTAAAGCGGGACGCTTTTACGGAGTACCACAGGATGAAAGCTGAGATCTTAACACTTTTTGCGATGAACATGAGCATGTTCTCATTGACGTCGGACACATGGAAGTCGAAACCCGGTGTGCCTTATATGTGCATAACGGCACACTGGATCGATGACTCCTACACCCTCCAAAAGAGAATAATTCATTTTGGTTATTTAGATTACCACCACACTGCTGAGATAATTACGGGTGCGATTATGTCGGCAGTCCGCAACTGGGGTATAGAGCGTCGTATCTTCAGTATTACGTTCAACAATGCTACCAGTAACACTGCATCCGTTACACAATTAATTAGGCACATGAGACCCGTGTTAGGTGGGCAGTGTTTCCATCTTCGTTGCATTTGTCACATTGTGCATTTAATGGTAATGGATGGTTTAGAGCTAGTAAACGCATCCCTTAGCACCTTAAGATCCGTAACAATATCTATTAAATCATTCCGCACTAGAAAAAGAAGATTTAGAAATTTTTGTATGTTGCATGGCATAGAATATAAACAATTTAAACTTGACTCCCAAACTAGGTGGTCATCTACGGTAGAAATGTTAGAGCGCATTCTACCATATAAGGACGTTTTGATGGAATTTGCACAGGAAAATCGTTCAGAATGGAGCGATTACAACCTGAACAATATACAATGGGAGACCATCGGTGAAATTTGTAAATTTTTTTGCATGTTTAAAGAGGCCATGGCATTTTTTTTCGGGTTGCTACTATCCGACCACACCTCAAGCAATATCAAGATTGCTTGATATTATAAATTGGATGGTGGGTAATGAATCCAACCCCATTTTGTTCGAATCGTTTAAGGCAATGAAAGAAAAGTTTGCTAAATATTATTCTGAATTACCCCTTATATACTGCTTAGCAACTATTTTAGATCCTCGTTGTAAAGGCGAGGGTTTAAACTTGTTTTGCAAACATTTTTTCAAATATTTGTATCCTAGTCTCAATGTCGACACTTTCAATGCCGAAGCCGATAACAACTTGCACTGTTTATTTTTCTACTATTCCCAAAAATTAGCGTCCAATAATCCACAGCCTAGTACTATACTGTAGTAGGATCTTTAATATCTAGTGGAAGTAGTTCACACATGTCATATTCGATGAAGCTGTTGGAGCAATTTATGCCCACAGTAGCCCCCATGTCATGTGACGAGCTGGATTATTATTTGTGGACACCGTTGCTTCATATTTTCGTGATGCCGGCCAACCCACATTTTGACCTTTTACAATGGTGGCACACAAACCAAGCCCAGTATCTCTTGCTTTCCACCATGGCACGTGATATACTAAGTTGTCCGGTGT
Source organism: Simmondsia chinensis (assembly GCA_018398585.1). Classification (NCBI taxonomy): domain Eukaryota; kingdom Viridiplantae; phylum Streptophyta; class Magnoliopsida; order Caryophyllales; family Simmondsiaceae; genus Simmondsia; species Simmondsia chinensis. Next base: position 25,664,885 of record JAGTTD010000011.1, read on the forward strand.
CCTTAGTAGCATCGGAGTGTGCTTTTAGTCTTGGTCGCAGGTTACTTGGAAAGAAGAGGGCGAAGCTATCACTGTCAAGCTTGAAAATGTCCGTATGCTTGAAGGATTGGCTGCTACCTGAGGCAAAGGAGCAACAAAAAATGAGGCTGGATTCATCAACCGATGAAGAAGACCACCGCACCACTGATACATTAAACGATGGCACAGCAAACCCCCCATGTAACTGATATCAACACTTTTGTATGTCAATTATTTACTTTGTATTTTTTTATAAACAAATTTGTACTTTTAAATATTAGGCTGTAACTGCGTTGTATTTGTACTTGTTACGTTATTTATTTACCATTATTTACTATTACTTATTATATATTTTATTTTATTACATATATTTAGCATTATTAATGCTTGGGATAAAATGTATTTGTATCTCATAATATTTATCAATGAATTATAATAATTTTAGTACAAAATGACTTTGTATTTTTTACAATTTGCATTTTTTTTAAAAGCTGACAAAAAAGGGGCCAACCTGGGCCGAGTCCGGCCCTGGAACCCTCCAAGCCCGGCCCGGCCCAACCTGGTACCCAACCGGGCCGGACCCGGCCCGTGGCCACCTCTACGTAGGAGACAAACCCGCTTTAGACGCAGTCTGACGCTCAAACCAAATGACCCATCTCCAATACTAGTCCAACCCAACCAGAAACAACAAGGACTTCAAGAAGGTCCTAACCAATTAAACACTTCTAAGGTTCCAAAAGAAAACCAAGTTTTCTCAACCATTCAGGGATATCCAATGTTCTACACCCAAGATAGTTGTCCTCCAACCATCTCTCAAGAAACATCTACCACGCACACCCTGCCACCTATTTAAATCCAAAGCAAGCAGTAATAGTCCTCAATCCAGGTCAAAACAAAGCATCCAACGCCTAAACCATCACCTAGTTCTAATTGTAAAGCCAAACCTAAATTTCTGATAGTGATTAAACATTTTCTTTTTTCTTTCATATCACATGGAGTTCTTCCTTTTTTCAGACTTTTATCATACTACCACAAACACTGCAGTAGCCAAAAAATAACACTCATATTTTTTGAAAAAAAAAAAAACAAAAACAAAAGCCCATTGATCATCTCAAAACAAGTGTTCTCGTTAAAGCCATTTGGAAATTTTGACTCAAAAAATTTCACAAAAAACAAGAAACAGTTCAGACCCTATTTCTATAAACATTTTCTTAGTTCTTTCATTTCTCTCCAAGAAACAAAGAACATCCCAATTTTTCAAGAAAACCCCAGATCTGAAAAACAAGACAATCCAACATAAAACCACTTTCTGGTTCTATTTCGTTCGTGTTTTCTTGCTCACCGTGCAACTGGACACCGAACCAAGGCTCTGATACCACTTGTTGTGAATTCGGGCCCTAAATCAGAACCAAACTCAACTCGAAAACAGGATTTTTTCCCAGCACTAAGCAACGAAAACCCATAAACGAAACTAATGCAGAAATAAACCAGAAACACCGAAAAATGACGAAGAACACGCGATATATGTGGTTCGGCACCTCAGCGAGGTCCTACTCCATGGGCCTTCATTTTCATAGGAGTCAAATCCACTATCAGTAATTAGAGCTACAAACACAGACCGAGCATCAAGTCTAAAACGAAAACCATAACAGAGATTAAAGCAAGAAAATGAGAAAGAACAAGAGAAAAGCCATAACCTAGCAACATGAGCGAAGAACAGCCTAGAGCCCCAAACCCCAGTTGTATCGTTGAAGAAGACCTCATATGGGACGGCGCATCACCTTGAACCAAGCATCCCTAGCTCCAAAGGTTCACCACTATCTTCTTCGTCTTCAGCCTCCAACTCCGGTCTACAAGCTCTCTCTCTCTCTGAACTTTCTCTCACTAGAAAGCCCTCTTTCTCCTCCATGTTTTCTCCTTTCTCTCTCTTTGCGTTTCGTTTTTTGTAGAGACTCCCAAAATGGGTCTCACCATTTCATTTTGCTCTTCTATGTAAATCCCCTTTTTTTATCTCAATACCATGACCCTGATCATATAAAGGGTAAATATAAAGCAATAGTGCAAGCCTCATCCAACGGCTAACATTGGGACATGTGGCACGATCTGACATTAGGGTACAGCTGGGCATCGGGAAACGGGCATCCGAGTAATAACCAATGGGTACAATAACAAATCAGATATTATTTTACCCAAACAAAAAATACAATATATTTTTCAAATCTTTTACCCATTTAAACAAAGCCCAATTTAAAATCCCAATTTCAAAACAACAAAATCGTCCATAATTTCTATTCCCCAAATTAGGATATAATCGTCCAAGTTTGCCTCCAACGAGCCTAAACAAGGCGGGTGGCTAAAACCGGCAAACGACATCCTAATTTCCCGAATAGCAATTCTCCGACAATTTTAACCTTTCATTTGGTCAAGACGCCGTAGCCTATTATTACTGATGAACTTACGTAACTCAGTTACATCTTATAGTGGATATCGAATTTCATTGGGCCATAATCCAACATTTATGAATCAAATTCGCTTTCTACTATTGAAAGTATTATTTGTCCATTATCTTTTTTTTTTTTTCTTTTTCTAAAGGTAGATTTAGATGTTTTATGACTTATTTTTGAGTCCCGCTCCCCCACCCCTTTCCCACAGAATTTAAAAGACATCCTCTAAGATTACTAGAAATGAAATTTGTAGGATTTTGAGGTGGAGAGAACTTCTCCATAACAATGGAGATAGATATAATATAAAGAATTGTTATTATCAGAGTAAAAATTGGTATTGATAGTATAATAATGTGACTTAAAAATAATAAGAGCCATAAAATTATTTTAAAAATTATAATCTTACTTTACGATTCTGTCCTGATTATATCATTATTATGTAATATAGTTGTTAAGTATCTTTTCAAACATAATTGTTTGGGATGTCAGCATCACGCGATAAAGATGGGGAGTTGGAGTTTCCGAAAGAAGACGAAAAAGAGGGGCCTTCAAGAGGTTTAAGGTACTTGTACTCATCACATTAACTTAGCAGTTGAGCGTGACCCCCCAACTTAATGCTCGCTTTTCAAGTTTTGCTACTTCGTCGTGCCATAGTGAAGGGGGTTGTCAATGGCACGGGCCAATTAGGTAGGGTATTATTTCTGTACTCGTACTTGTTATCCCAATTTATATATATATTGGTTTCATTACCTATTGCAAGTGTGAAGTGAATACGTACCCGTACCCACCCCGATGGGTGCAAACTCATATTTGTACCCATTCCACTACTTATAGGTATTCAACAGGTATCAATTATCCGTTCCATACCTGCTTCAATTTGTGTATTCAATAGTTACCTACATTCGCATGTATAATTAGTTAAAATTATTTGGTAATCTACTTATATATGTCACAATTTTAATAGATAAATTGGGTGGGGGTGTGTGTGTGTGTTTTTGAGAATTAGCGACCAAGTTGTAATACAACAGGCACGTCATATAAATGAGACATGATTCAACCTGTAGCAAAATGGGTAACAAAACAAAGATAAGAAAAAAAATATATATAACTGACCAAGAAAAGAGGCTTACAAGACAAAACATAGGCAAACAACCAACAGGAACTATAAGACTATGTGATGCAGCCGTGCCTTCACCTGCGCCTTCATATTTGGTGGGTAACATGGCAGGTGAGGCTTGGTGAGTTGGGCCGCATGGTGAGATGGCAAGACGCACGGTAGGGATAAGCGGGCATTAGGAGTTTACATCAATTAGGAGACTTTAGCTTAGATTAGTAGATTATTATTATTTATTTTTGCATTTGTCTTTTAGTCTTTTTTTTTTTGCCAATGTCAATTAGCTCCTCTATTTAAAAGGGAGGAAAGCCAGGGTTTTAGCATTTAATTTATATCATATATTATGCTTTCTTTGTTCGATAAATGTCGGCAAAGCTGAAATACAAACCAGGGACCTCAACAAGCCAGCCCTAAACACCCCGTAAACGGAGGGAGGAACAGAAAATCCGAACAAGGAAAAAAACAACAGGGAGGACAACAGGAACAGGAAAAACAAAAACAATGCTGAACACAACCCTGCAAACTGTACAACAGGAAAACCAAAGCCCCGACGGAAGAAGAGAGAACAGGAGAGAAGGGTAGAAAGAAGAGCAGGAAGAAAAACACACAACATAACTAAAAGAAAGCGAGACTGGAAAATGAGGAAAAAAAGAACATAGTAACACCAACAGAGATTAGAGAGAGAAAGCCGCTGCAAGTCAAACCCTAGTCTATCAGTGCAAGGCGCTCAATCATGAGAGATTCATCGCTATAAAAGCCAACCCGAGCTTCTTCCCAGTTTCCCATATTTTTTTCCCTTTGAGTAGTTACTCAGCTGTAAAACTCTTCTTGTTCTTGTTCCCTGTCTTCTTCTTTCCTTTTGCTTTGGTCAATTTCTCAGGCATTTTCTTACCACCACTTCCTGGAGACATATCTTTAAGGAACTCTTTTAGGTTCCATTTCTCTTGTTCCTTTTTCCAACATTTGATGGCCCTACACTCCCTCTTAGTAGCACCATCAATAGGCTTCTGATTTCTGTCTTCTCCTCCTTGCCCCTACCTTGGAAGTCTCCGCAATATCTTGTGCCAATTCCATACACGATTCAAATCCCTCATTATGACTATGAGCTTTCAGTGGTTCAAAGCCTGGTGGGAAAACAGGTCCCTAGGACACAGACTCCATGTCACTACCAACGTCTGGTATCTGAATATCTTGAGGTGTGTTCTGCTCTTGCACCCCATGTGATCTGGTTCCACTGTCTTCAAGCCAAAGCAGAAGTAGTTGCGTGTTCACACATGGTCTGATTGCTTGGTAAGGAGTTACTGACGACTGGGCTAGGACTGGCGCTGGGCAATGGTATATAGTCGAGTATGGGGAATGAACATCCCAAGGCCATCTACCAATAACCCGAAAGGTTAACATGTAGTGCAAGTTGGCCTAGATTCAAACTATCAAAATGCACATCCATACATCCAATCCTAGGGCGTATCGGTGGGTCCATCACTTGAAGTGGTCGCACAGTAGGGCCAATAGGATCCATGGTGATATTAGCATTTACGGTAGGAGCTTGACCGGGGGGGGGGGGGGGGGGGGGGGGGGGGGTTAGCACTTGTTCCCTGGTCAATCTGGCAGACGCGACGAGGGCGATAACTTCCGGCGAGTAGTTCGAGATTAGCTCAGAATTCCCTTCCTTGACAAAAACGATTCTGCTACCCCCACTAAAATTGACTTGCACCAACTGCTAAATAGTAGATAGGGAGCAAGTATCAATAAGAACCTTCGCCACATCCACGCATCTCATCGCCGATGTTCTGGGATCCACACAAATGAAGTTATCCCAAACTTCAGCAAAACTATTAAAGCTCTCTGTCGACCAGCACTGTAGTGGTAGACCATGGATTTCAATCCATACTCTTCTTCTCATGGTTCCACGAGTTTGTCCTGTGTAACGGTATACCTGTTTCAATTTGCGGAGAAGCACATGCATTCGGGGTCCGTGGTAGTCATCCATGGAGTCGGTTGAATCACAAGTAAGGATGAAGGTGTCAGCACTCAGCCCTCTAGGTGCCAAGTCAAATAGCTTATTCGTCGTGAGGAATCTAAGGACATTATCCAGTGAATCATCCCCATGAGAGTGACCAATCAACGATCTGTTAGCCAAGCTTCGACATGTTTGTTCGTGTTAGTCGTAATGACCTTGGGGCCATTCTGCTCCGTTGTTTCCCTTTCCTGAGCCATTCGACCTATGCCCTCTGGGAACTGATTGGTACCTGTATCTTCGACTCTCCGACCACTATATGTAGAGTGATTTCATGGTCGTTCCTAATTTTGACGATGTCTTGTACTCGACCCTCTGTGTTCATTAGCCCAAACAACTTTGATCTTGTAATCCCCAGTCCAAAGTCCATTCATCAACTCAATTTCCCTGAGGGCCTCACATCTCTGTCGGAATCTGACAAAACCATAAGAGAGTTTTTTTTTGGTTCTTCTAATATGTGGGACAAAAGAATCGTAGATCGACCCAAATTCACGGAAATCAGCCTTCAGCCACGAGTTTGAAGTAAACTCTGGGAGACCATCAACAAAAATGGACACTGAATCGTAGGGAGAAGACATTAAAAAAGCCTAGAAACCAGAGTTAGGAGGGAAGCGAGAGGCCGACGGTAGTTGAGAGGTGAAATAAAGTGGTAATCGGAGGTGGGTGACAAACGGGGGTGGGAGGTGGAGGACGGTGATGGAGGGGGGCTAATTTGTGTAATGTTTGCTGGTGGTGGCTGGTGTGAAGGGAGGAGAAGAAACAGTGATGGTGGAGACAGGGGTGGTCATTAATGATGGCTGGTGGTGATGTTGGGATCCGGTGGCCGGCGATGGCGGACACCAAGGTCGTAGTAGAGAGGTGAAGAGGTTGTAGAAGGCGGAGCAATGGCTGAGATAAGTAATTATCCTCTGCAGCGGAGACTGTACGACAAGAACCGGTGGCCGCCAGAGAATCAGATGGTGCCGGGCCGGTGCCGGGAGCTCGAGCGAAACGTCCACATGCGCCGGATCTGGGTGGCACGTGGGGACTTAGTTACCGTTTGGGTAAATTGAAAGAGGAGAGAGAAGAGAGCATTTGGGGACGTATCATACATTATACTTGCTTTTAGGGTTTTCTCTTGTTCTTGAGTTGTTGTGATAACCAAGATTAAACTTTTTCCCCTTTGTTCCTAATTGTTTTCACAATAAAAATTTAAAGGAAGACAGTTGAACCTTCTGTTTTCCTAAATTTCCTTATTTGTGCTACATCAGTTGATATTAGAGCTCAAAATATTTTTTGAGATAGCCCATAGGCGACAAAGGTACGCCATCGTTGGTGATGTCTATGAGCGAGATCAACAATGAAAGTTGGAGACGAGACTCGAGGATATGGAGGAGAAATTCCAGCAAATTGAGTTGTGTTTGGTCCAATTGGGAGAGAATCCCAACCAAACACCTACCCTCAAAATCCATCGGAGGTGGGCGGAGAGGATGAAATGGATGACAGCACTCATAATATGTTCCTGGAGGTTGAAGCCACAGGGCGGAACATGAAGAGAACTCGATTGAATACTGGAGCTTCCGATTGCTCCAAGGATAGGAGGTGGGAATCTAGACTTGAGATTGAAATTCCAAAGTTATCCGGCGAGAGACAACAAAACGAGTTCTAGGATTGGCTAGTTACGATGGAGGAAGTGCTTGAGTTCAAGGAGGTTCCGAAGCACAAGCAGGCGCCTTTTCTTGCTACTTGGTTGAGGGGTAAGGCTGCCGCCTGATGGCAGCAGCTTAAGCATACCCGGCTTAGGTAGGAAAAATCAAAGAATGAGACTTGGAAAAAGATGGAAAAGCACATGCGGAGCGCTTTCCTTCCTAACAATCACGCCAGAGTGATGTACCAATACCTTTAAAACTTGCGACAGGGTTCTCGGTCAGGGGCAGGAGTACACGACAGAATTCAACTCCATAGTCGCTAGGAATGACTTGGCGGAAGGAGCAACTGGTGGAAAGGTAAGTTGGTGGGTTGAAGGAGTTGATATAAGAGGTGTTAAATATGTTTGACATGTTTTCGATCTCAGAAGCAAGCTAGAGGGCTTTTAACATTGAAAAGCAACAGAAGCGATGTCAAGCTGGCGGTACTTGGAACTCCTAGGGTACTGGGCGTGATCAGGTGCATTTACCAACTAACTTGGGTGTACAGGTTAAGCCGATTGTTGCCAACCCTAGTAAATCGAGTAACCAGGACTTAGCGAGTAGTTCAAGGACCCGTTGTTTCAAGTGTGGAGAGATGGGACACCATGCTGCCGAAGGGTGATTGACTTGGCAAGGAGTTGTACATCGAAGGTCTCCATGCTAAGGATGGCGTGGTAGTCAAGGAAGAGATTCAGAATGAGTTGGTGGCGGATGATGAAGAAGCCTTTGTGGGTGATGAGGGCCACCTACTAGCGGTTAGGTGAGCCTGTTTCACACCTAAGGAGGCAAAAGGAGACGATTGGCTGAAAAATAAAATCTTCCTGACAACTTGTACTATTGACAGAAGGGTGTGTCGCCTATTCATTGACTCGGGTAGCTGTGAGGATGTTATTTTTGAGGAGGCAGTCCAATAGTTAGGGTTGAAGACAGAGCAGCATCCGAACCAGGTAATAGTCTCAAAATGTTGTCTGGTTAATTTTTCTACTGGGGCAAAGTACCGAGATGGAGTTTGTGCGATGTGGTTACCATGGATCTGTGCCACTTGTTGCTTGGCCCCCTTGGATCTTTGACAGAGGTTCCACCCATGACAAGAGGAAGAACACCTATAGCTTTGTCTTTGAGGGCAAAAAGATCATCTTGTTGCCTAAAAAGGACGAGGCGCCACGAGCATTAGTAGCTGAGAATCCAAATCTCCAAATCAAGGCCATGTTCTCCAAGGAGGTTGGTGAGAACAAGGGTTATGCTTGTGTTGATTGGCAAGGAGATTCAAGCGGAACACGTAAGATACTGGGAGAGGTAGAAAATCTGTTCGAGGAGTTTGCTGATGTGTTTTCGAAGTAGTTACCGAATACCTTACTGCCATTAAGGGACATCCAATATCGCATTGATCTAATGCCGAGAGCTGCCTTATCAAATAGACCGCACAATCGAATGAGTCCTGTAGAGCATGAAGAGCTTAGGCACCAAGTTGAGGAGCTATTCGCCAAGGGCTTTATTCGAGAGAGTTTAAGTCCATGCGCAGCTCTTGCTCTTTTGACCCCAAAGAAGGATGGTACTTGGTAGATATCCATAGACAACAAAGCCATCAACAAGATCATGATACATTATCAATTTCCTATTCGGAGCTTGGATGACTTACTTGATCAGTTACAGAACTTGCAAGTATTTAGCAAGCTAGACCTGGAAAGTGGATACCATCAGATCCGTATCACGCCAAGTGATGAGTGGAAGACCACCTTCAGGATCAGGGAAGGTTTGTACGAGTGGCTTACGATGTCGTTCGAGTTATCTAACGCGCCTAGTACGTTTATAAGGTTCCTGGACCAAGTGCTATGGCCATTTATTAGAAGGTTCGTTCTCGTCCACTTTGACAATATTTTGATCTACAACCAAAACCGAGTTATTGACTTGGAGCACCTTCAGGAGGTGTTGAGTACCTTGAGACAGCAGCACTTATTCGCTGCATTGAAGAAGTGCATGTTCATGAGGGACTGGGAGACTTTCCTTAGGTTCATCGTATCCAAAGACGAAATAGCAGCTAATGAAGGGAAGATAGAGGCAATCCGGAATTGGCCACAACCAAAGTTGATAAGTGAAGTACGTGGCTTCCATGGTTGGGCTTCTTTTTATCAAAGGTTTATGCAGAGTTTCAGTTCTATCATAGCGCCGATTACAAATTGCATGAAAAGGGGTAGCTTCAGTTCGACGCCGGAGGCATCCGACGCCTGAGGCATCTGTCGCCTTCGAAGAAGTGAAGCAGAGATTGACCACGGGTCTGATATTAGCCTTACCTAATTTCCAAAAGACATTCAAGCTGCACACTGACACCTCCAAGGTTGATATTGGGTGTAGTGCTTAGTCAAGAGGGGCGTCCTATAGCTTACTTCAATGAGAAGCTTAATGGAAGCAAGTTGAACTATTCAACTTATGACGTTGAATTCTAAGCGGCGGCGAGACCTTTGAGACATTAAAAGTCGTATCTCACTAACAAGGAATTCGTGCTATACTCAAATAATATTACGCTGAAATACATCAATAGTCAAGAAAAGCTTTCTGACCGTCATGCGAAGTGGGCGAGTTACGTCCAACTCTTTCATTTGTTATCAAGCACAACTCTGAAGCATTGAACAAGGTTGTTGACGCCTTTAGTAGGCGTACATTGATTGTGACTGATAGTCGAGCTTTAATACTCAGTTTTGACAAGTTGGCAAAGTAGTATAGAGATGATCTCTCCTTTGGGGAGATTTGGCAAGACGCTCAAGTAGGTTCACTACATGGTTATTCGATACATGACAGGTTTCTCTTCAAGGAAAATCAGCTGTGTATTCCGGACTCAAGTTTGTGCCTTAAGATCATCCAAGAGAAGCACAACAAAAAGCATAGGGGAAGAGATAAGACACTCAAGCTAGTGAGCGTCGCTTAGTTTTGGCCTTCGATGCCAAAGGAGATTGAACGAATTGTCAAAATGTGCCGCATTTGTCAGTTATCAAAAGGCAGAGTGTCCAATGCGGGTTTGTATCTGCCATTACTGATTCCGAGTCAACCCTGGTCAGATATCATAATGGATTTCGTGCTAAGGTTATGAATCGATTCTCCAAGATGGCACACTTCATAGGGTGCAAGAAGGTTGCTGATGCAATACATGTGGCTCAATTGTATTTCCGAGAAATGTACAAGCTTCATGGGTTGCCAGTTAGCATTGTCTTGAATAGAGATGTGCAGTTTTTGAACTACTTGTAAAAGATGTTATGGAAGATGGAGAACACCTCTTTCGCTGTTACCACTGTTCATCACTCTCAAATGGATGGCTAGACTGAGGTGACAAATAGATCTCCGGGCAACTTACTCTATTGTCTTGTTGCTGAGAACATCAAGGGTTGGGATCAAAAGTTGTACCAAGTGAAGTTCGCTTACAACAACTTGGTTAACAGGAGCATGGGTTTCCAACCATTCAAAGTCGTCTACCGTTTTGCTCCTCATTCTCCTAGACCTTGCTCCAATACCTGATCTTACTCGTCCTCATGGCAAGGCGGAGGACTTCATGTCCAACCTTCAAGAAATACACTGGCAAACCTGAGCACGACTACTTGAGGCAAGCATAGAGTATAAGTAAGCAAGTGACAAGCGATGTCGAGTAGTTCAATCACAGGTTGCCGATTAAGTATGGGCGATTCTGATTAAGGGAACGGTTTTGAGCATGGAAGTATACAAATTGACAGCACGGAAGATAGCTACTTTGCGGATTATTAAGAAGGTCAGCAATAATGCATACCGCCTACAACTGCCAAGTGGAATGCGGACTTCAGACGTCTTCAACATCAAGCTTCTTGTCCCTTACTTTGGCAATAATGATTTGGGTGACCTTTTGGCGAACTCGAGGGCGAATTCTCTCCGACCCGGGTGGATGATGCAGTCGCACCTTCACCTGCGCCTTCATGCTTGGTGGGTAACATGGCGGGTGAGGGTTGGCAAGTTGGGCAGCATGGCAAGATGGCAAGACGAATGGCAGCGATAAGTAGGCATTAGTAGTTTACATCAATTAGCTCCTTTATTTAAAGGAGATTGTTGCCCCCCTTTTGCTCACAAGTTGATACGATGCGATGATGGCATTAATCTCAGGTTGGGGGTCCTCGGAAACAGCCTCTCTTCAGATTTAACACCCTGAAGGGGAAAGGCTGCGTACATCAACCCCCCCAGACCCCACTTCTGCGGGAGCCCTTGAGGCACTGGGTTTGTTATTGTTGTTGTTGTTGAAGGCCAAGGTTTTAGCATTCAATTTTTATCATAGATTTATACTTGTTTTAGGGTTTTCTCTTGTTCTTGGGTTGTGAGAACCAAGATTAGACATTTTTCCCTTTGGTCTTAATTGTTTTCGCAATAAGAATTTAAAGGAAGGCTGTTAAACCTTTCATTTCTCTAAATTTTCTTATCTCCTATGCATGACTATTACTACCACTTGACAATATGGACCTAGGGGGTGTGCATGTATGTATGTGTGTGTCTGTGTGTACACATCATTATTTTATATTTAAACTAATTAAATACAAATTGCGAATAAATAATGTGGGGGAGATATGAGGCAGGCGGGCAAGCAGGAGGGCAAGCAGCGTGTATACAATATTGTACCCTTATGCTGGCCCCATGCCCATAGCGGGAATTTGCATTGTACCCTGCTCGTACTTGCTTACTGTCGCATCTATACAGATCCCAACTCGAGTACCCGTGGGTAATGAGTTTTACCCACCCCATTGTCATCCCTAATAGTCACCTTGTTTAATCAAGGTAAAGAATTGTTTTATTTAGATTTATCAAAAAAAAAAAAAAAAGAAGGTCCGATCAATGGAGAATTAATCATAATTGACAAAAATCATAGGATATAAATATTTGTATTGTCTTTTGGACATATATTCCTAGTTCAACTAACCAGTCAACCACATGATCTGTCACTCCATACCTATGTTCTATCTTTTTATATAACAACTATTCGATGCCTTCCCTTCAAAAGATAATAGAAGATGCTTCTCTTCCGAAAAGGTTCCTTGCCCCAAACACACATTTTAAAAGGAGGACTTTTCAATTTTTTGAGACTAATAAAAAGGAAAAAAAATTATATGCATATTAAATAAAAATGTCACTTTTTCTAGAAGTATCCCTTCATTAGGAGTTGCATTTTTCAATGAACTTTTCAATTTTCTCAAACTAATAAAAGGCAAAAAAATTATCTAACCTTCGTAGTACATTTTAAGCATATTTAAGTCTCATTCAGTCGAGTAATTGAAGGCCCTGTAATCTCAACATTAAAATGTAGGCAACAAAATGTTTAAATCTCGAATCCTAGACTCTAAATCACAAAACAACTAAACATGAAAGGAATAAAACTCATGTAGGATCGGGGAACCATTACTCTAGCCTTCTTTGGCTATCAGAGTGACGGTGGTCCAAGGGGTGGAGCTATATTTGATTCAAGGAGAAAAGGAGGTGCAATTATTAATGACGTTTTGGTTTATTTCTAATGCTTATAGAAGGGTAAATTATCACCCTAGTCTGATAATATTTTTGAGTGGCAATGGAGGCACTTACCCCGATTACTTTCACTAGCCCTCCCTTGCCTTACCCACCAATTTAGAGATAAAAGGAGGGGACATCATTGCATTGAAAATTTTTAAATAATTGTCCCTATTTTTAATTATAACTCCCTTTACTTTTTACTATTTTATTCGATTATCAAATAAAAATAAATCATTTTTAACATTATTATTCTTATTAAACATATACAATTAAAAATAGGCTAGGCCACAGTTCTCCACTTTACTGCTGTCTCCCTAGGCATTTCTGAACATTCTTGGTTTATATTGGGCTTTTCCATTGCAGATGCCTGCTTCTTGTACTTGGGTTGTCTTCCTAAGGCTATATGCACAAACGGCCCATTTTTTTGAATTATGCCTTTCCTATGTATATGCTTAAATTAGCTAGAAATTTACAATGTAAACATGGGTTTAATACAATAATAGTATAGAGGGCTGGTCGAGCTGGTTAGCAGCAAGACTGTTCACCTTTGATTTTCCAAGAAACTAGAATACAGTACCATAAAGACACATTACCTTAAAACTATGTAACATATAAATTTACATCCATATAATTGATAAGAATACAAATTTTTTTAGACATTGAACTCACATCTAGGAAGCTCGTTACCATTAAATGAACGGGCAAATCAAACAACATAGAGTCGAACAAAATGTAAAAGACTCCCATTGATCCCACTATAATAGCTTCTCAACAATTCTACTTACCCATAGGTCGGATCTAGTAGTCTTTCAAAAAAATATTAGATCTATTACTTAATTTTCAAAAGACACAAACACGTCGGCAAAATAGTGTCATGCTTCATAGACCAAGCAGTAATTGATACTATTGGCCTGCAAAACACAGAAACCATACATCAGAAACAGGCTATGATCAACACTTTTGGGGAAACACTTCACGTTCATTTTCAAAACATTTACATCAGCGGAGCAAAAAAGAGAAAAAGAGAATCAACAACAACAAAGAAACCTACATGCCTCCGGCACACACAGAAGTGCTCTCAGTCCATCATTTCATCATCACAATCTTCAATTTCTTCAATCCGAATCTTCTTTGCCGCCTGCGAAGTGTCAGTAGTCCTGGGCCCATTAGACACTTGGATCAACACCTCTGCCTTTTGCCCCGTTGCTGCATTCACCAACCCTCCATTCTTCTCCACCTTGTATGACAACCCATCCATGCCCGAGTCAATGTAAACCGTAGAGTTCTCGTCGATTTCCTCTCTTACGAGCATCTTTGACAACTCGGTCACCACCTTCCTCTCTAGCCATCTCCTGATGGGTCTTGCTCCGTATATCTGCATCATCCAGAAGGTAGTTTCAGCATTCAATGCGATCAAATGCAATGGGAAAGGACAGTGATCTTATGATCCTAGAAGCGTTTGCTCGTCATTTAGCGAGAAAGGCTTGGCACGTGTTTAACCGGATTTGAGTTCTCTCATTTAATTAAACGAGCCTGTAGAGCTTAGACAGCTCACAAGCCTATGTGGGTCAATTTTGAGCAAACTTTTGAATCTTCAGCTGAAGACTCACTGAGATAGGAACCAATCTTCGAGCTTGATACAACGCTCAAGATAGGGTAGCTATGCTTAAAATGCCAAACGACACTTACCGGGTCATAACTTTCAGCTAACACGTAATCCAAAGCTGCATCAGTCACAGCCAAAGCAACACCCCTCTCCGCCAGACGAACCGCTATGTCCTTCATTTGGAGCCTTGCGACCTTCCGGAGCTGGTCATGCGAGAGAGGATCGAATATCACGATCTCATCTAGACGGTTCAGCAGCTCTGGCTTAAAGTGTGTCTTCACCTGCCACAGTTGAAGAAAAAGGCTTTTAAGTTCCATGTTGAAACATGAACCAGGAGATATAATGCACAGAATGCAGGTTTGTTTACACTTTACCTCTGCCATTACCCTCTCCCGAGCAACCGCCATCGTGCTCTTACCCATTAGTCCAGAGAGGAGATGCTCCGCGCCAAGGTTAGACGTCATTATAATCACCGTGTTTCTGAAGTCGACAGTGCGACCTTGGCCATCAGTTAACCTTCCATCATCAAGTACTTGAAGGAGGGTATTGAACACAGATGAGTGCGCTTTCTCAACCTCATCAAACAATATGACGCTGTATGGCCGCCGCCTGACTGCCTCAGTAAGCTGCCCGCCTTCGTCATATCCCACATACCTGAAATTACAGCAACATTTTAAAAGAGAGTAAGCTTGTAATTCCTTACACGCCAAGGGATAAAAATGAGTATTATGTGCCCAAAAATCAACTTATCCAAAAATTTAAACTAATGGATAAAAGTTCAGAAATAATTTTATACTTTCTAACAATGCCCCCTCAAGCAAATACCTATTGCTCTTAAAAGCAAGAATAACAGACAAGACTTACCTCAGACTTTGTGCTTTAATCATGTTAATATTTATAATAGAGGCAGCCGGAATTTAAACTTGTGACATCTTGGTCAACAAGGCTTCGATACCATGACAAGGAACCAACTTTTCCAAAAGTTTAAACTAATGGGTAAAGATTTAAAAATAATTTTATACTCTATATTATGATTATCAAATTAGAATACTTACCCTGGAGGGGCACCAATCAAACGTGCCACAGAGTGTTGCTCCATATACTCAGACATGTCTATCCTTACCAAGAGGTTTTGATCATCAAAGAGTTGTTCTGCAAGAGCCTTGGCAAGTTCAGTTTTACCAACACCAGTCGGACCAAGAAACAAGAATGAGCCAGTAGGTTGCTGAGGCCTGCCTAAACCAGCTCTTGATCTCAACACAGCCTCTGCGACGGCCTCTACCGCTTCATCTTGTCCGACTACTCTCTGGTGCAACCTCTCTGCCAAGCCAATCAGTTTTTCTTTCTCGTTCTGACCCAGCCTTGTGACGGGTATTCCAGTCCATCTGCTGACAACTTCTGCGATTTGCTCGGGTCCAACTGTTTCAGTTAGCATCAAGTTCTCTTCTGTGCTTCCCTCAAGCCTAGCTATGGCGGCTTCAACCTCCTGAATGGCACCGTATCTCAAATCTGCAGCCCTCGCGAGATCATATCTCCTTTCGGCCTCTTGCAGAGCAACCAAGAGCTCTTCGCGCCTTTGCTTGAGGCGTCGGATCTCATCTATCCTTTCCTTCTCTTTTCTGTATTTCATCATTAGAGGTTGGAGCTTGTCCCTCAGGTCATCTACTTCTTTCCGGACCTCAACTAGTCGAGCCTTGCTAGCCTTGTCCTTCTCCTTCTCGAGAGCGTGAAGTTCAACTTCTAACTGCATTCTCTTCCTCTCCAGATTATCAATTTCCTCAGGCTGGCTATCTAGTTGAACTCTCACATTGGCGCAGGCTTCATCAACCAAATCAATCGCTTTATCTGGCAGATGGCGTCCCGTGATGTACCGAGCCGACAACTCTGCAGCAACCACCAAGGCTCGATCCAGGATCCTGACACCATGGTGTCCTTCATATTTCTCCTTCAACCCTCTAAGGATGTTAATGGTATCGGAAACACTTGGTTCAGCAACATATACCTGCTGGAACCGCCTCTCAAATGCTGCATCCTTCTCCACATACTTCCTATATTCCTCGAGGGTTGTTGCACCAATGCACCTAAGTTGGCCTCTGGCTAGCATGGGCTTGAACAAGTTAGCTGCATCCATAGACCCTTCAGTTCGTCCAGCACCCAGGACAAGATGAATTTCATCGATGAACAAAATCACCTTTCCTTCAGCTTCTTCCACTTCTTTCAATACAGCCTTCAACCTTTCCTCAAACTCTCCTCTGTATTTTGCCCCGGCAACTAAAGCTCCCATATCTAAAGCTATAACCCGCACATCCGCAAGATTGCTCGGAACATCACCCTGGACAATCCTTTGAGCCAGGCCTTCTACAACAGCTGTTTTACCCACACCCGGCTCTCCGATCAAAACTGGGTTGTTCTTGGTTCTCCTCGAAAGTATCCTGACAACCCTTCTAATCTCGTCATCTCGGCCAATCACAGGATCAAGCTTCCCAGCTTGCTCTACAAGGTCACGCCCATAAGTCTTGAGTGCTTCGAAAGTGGTATCCCCGGTAGCACTTTCAACCTTCTTTCCTTCCTTCCCGCGCAGCTTCTCAACCTCTGATTTAACCTTAGCTGAAGCGACCCCTGCTTCCTTCAGTAAATCATTTATCTGGGAATCCTCAATAAGCGCCAAGATCAACTGATCCACCGCCAAGTGGGTGTCACCCCGAGACTTCTGGAGAGACTGAGCACGCCGAATCACTTTGATCAGAGAGCTGCTCGCCGGAATGTCCTCTGGAGGTGGGCTCTGAGAAGGGAGGTTCTTCATAGCTTTACTGAAGACCCTTTCAACAGATTTGGCAGCCTCATCTGTACCAGTAGCATTGCATATAGCTTGGCGAAAGATACCGCTAGGATCAGATATTAAGGCAGCAGCTACATGAAGAGGCGTGAACTGGGCATGTCCATTGCTCATTGCCAGATCATGAGCCGCAACCAGAGCTTCATTTGTTTTGTGGGTGAACTTCTCAGGATTCATTGCCGCTTAACCTTGTGGCTGTATACACAATGAGTTAACAAAACGCAACCAATTTAACACCCAGAATGTTAGAACCAAAACAAACAACCAATATTCAATTTATATTCTTATTATTAGAGCAATGATATAACTTACAAATAACTACAGCCAAAATATTCGTAAAAACAACAATTTTACTCTAGCAATAACATTATCCTATATATTATTAGACAAAAAAACTCATCCAAAATAGTTTTACTCACATTTAATATCTATGGTACACCATCATGTCTATACAATATATTTTATTAATGTTATAATAATGATATGATTTAAAGTGAATAATAGTCATAAATTTTTAAAATATTATTCTAAAATAAACATTTTTTTCCTACCAATAATATCTCTTTCATACATTATGTATATTGTATGTATGAAAATTGTCCAATCGACTATACAAAGTCCAAAGGCAAATTACATTAAACTAGAAAGGTCCTGATGAAGACAGGCCAGACAAAGAAGTACGCCCGATAATACTAAACCGTACAGTGCAGAGCACCTCTTCTAATATACAAGTATCAAAATGAAACGGCTAATACAATCCAGAAACTAATGTGTTCAATTCATTCTTGAGATTTCTTTAACAAACGAATAATTCAGTGTTATGATCCCTTTACACGATATCCACGGCTATTATACTTGTATCGAAGGAAAACATTAATTGCTAGGTATAGTAGATCATAAAATGTGAATAGATTCTGTTACTTTGATGACAGAGGACATGTTATCTAGTTTTTGCACATTCTTTATCTTATTGATATTTCTTTTTCGATATAAAAATGTGAAGAGTTTGATTTCAGGTTACATATGATCATCTACTATCAAACTTTATAAAACATAAACAAATAAAATTCATACTCATTCACATTCAAAGAAAATGAACAAGAAAACTACATCATCAAATCACAAGCACTCAATAAATCAAGAATCAAATAAATAAAGAACATTTCCATTGGAGAAGATACAATATTTACCTCTGCACAAATTGCGTAATGAAATGCAATTTTGATCGCCTAATGATGAATCGACGAACAAGAACAAATTTGATGAACCGAAATCTTGGCTTGCGATTTGAAGAGAGAGAGAGAGAGAGAAATGTGACGGTTATTGCAATGAGCGAAGAGAGAGAGTGGAGGTCGAGGGAGTTTTGTAGGGAAAGCAGAGCATGGGAGTCTGGAATGCTCAAGGTCTGGCTAGAAGGTACTAGATTTCTCTCCCTCCATTTTCTTCTAGTATATTCTTTTTTTTATTTTATATAGGCAAAAAGTGGATTTATGTGCACTGCCACGTGGAAATTTTTTAGTTTTATATTTCTGATTTATTTGTATTTTAATTGAGTCTATCATAAAGAGTTAAGTTTTGACTCGAATATCCAGCGCAGAGTAAACAATCTGCTCCTAGGGTATTTTAAAAAACCGATAACTGAAATATCGAATTGAATAACTTAAATACTGACCTAAAATACGGCTAACCAATTCGAAGTTTCAGTATAATTAACTAAATTGGTAAAATTTACGGTATTTTAGGACGGGTAACGGTTAATGATTTTGTTCATTACGGTTAACCGAATTATCTCTAGTGTTCTAGACCTGTAGGGTAGTCCATAGCTGGCGCACTTATGCGCGATCCGAGCTCTTAATTGACTAGTTGTTCATTGGTGTATTTGCGATCTGCTATTTCTTTGCGTTTTGATTATCTTTGCCCTACTTTATGCTTATTGGCTCTCGTGCTGTCAGGTTGTCAAGCTACATTACTGCGGATAAGCTTTTCAGGTTGGGGGGTCCTCGGAAACAGCCTCCCTTCTGGACAACTCCCAGAAAGAGGAAGGCTGCGTACATCTACCCTCCCCAGACCCCACTTTTGTGGGAGCCCTTAAGGCACTGGGTGGTTGTTGTTGTTGTTGTTGACGGTTAACCGAATTATCAAAATACAATAAATATATATATTTTAAAAATATAATACATCAATATAAGTTGATTTAATAGTGAACTCAAATCTTCTTACTTATAATTGTTTAATATTTGATTTTCACTAGATCTGTTTTTTCCTAACTAATAATGTCATTACTTTGATTTTTCTAATAAATTAAAAATTATCCAAAGTAAAACAATAAACTAAACTCTATTAAATGAAAAATTGAATTTCCGTGTCCTCCTTGATCATGTTTCAATCGCTTATTGACGGAAATTAGTACTCAAGTTGTACGTATAAAAACTATCTCATATATTTGATGCCCATCATTCTTTATTCACTTGTGGTATTATTTCAAGAAAAAAACATTATTTATTTGTTAAAAAATATCATAACTAATTAGTTATTGTTGAGAATATTTTTTTATTAGTTTAAAAATTCATCAATAATCTTTTCGCATATCGATTAGAGTTTCTACAATTTATATGCATTTTTTATTTGCTTATCAGTTAACTAGCTTTACTGAAGCGAATTACCGAAAATCAATTAACCAATTTTTCTATAACGGTAGTGGTTAGATATTTTTTAGTATTTTAGTTAACTGAAATACTTTTCAGTACGGTTAATTGAACTATGAATACCCCTACATGAGCCTGCCTTTTAATAGAAGCTCACTTTTTATTTTTCAAATCCATTTAATTTAGTACAATTAACTTTTAAATTTTAATATACTTAATATTTTAATTCATAAATTTTATAAAGTAAATTTCCTTAGGCTTCAAAACCACCCTATGCAAATGCGATTTCTACAATTCTCGGAATTCATTTTCTCTCTTTTTCGTCTTGTTCGGGTTATTTTTATCCCTATTTGCATCAATATGAGGTTTGCGTATAAGCCTAAGTAGTGTTTCATCTAAACCAATTAACATTAAATAGAGTAACCTATTAGTCTTATAGATTGATCTTTTTTTACCTCACAACTCCCATATAGGATTCCGAGTAGACTTACATGTGAAATCCTTAGAAAATATTACTGTTGGTGTTCTTCAGAGTTCTAAAACCAATTTCTATCCGGTTAAAGTACTCAAAACACTCTTGTTAAAGTTGTTCCAAAAAACCTAACCTCTTTACAGCCTAAGTTCAAAACCCGTTGTTTTAACTTTACTGTTTCTAGGTTATCTCGTTAAACCCGGTTTTAACTTCAACAATAACTTAGTTCATTTTCGGATCTTGTAAAATGGTGGTCTTTAAACTGAGGCTCTAAGCTTTGATTCGAGATTACATGCGACGATAGAAGACAATAACGAAATAAAGATAGTACACACGATTTTAACGTGGTTCGGCCCTAAATGGCCTACTCCACGGTCCTCCCTACCACTAGAGAGCTCTATTTTATTAATCATTCAAAGATTACAACCGTTTTAATGGTACAAGGCGCTTTCAACATCAAATACCTAAGCTATTAGTTACAAACCTCTCTTTATACAACCCTTTACAACCAAATCAGTAAAGAATAAAAGAGAGAGTAAGAGAAATTTACCAACTCCGAGCCAGGTAGCTGCTATACCCTCACGATCCCAGATCCCCGAGACGATCCCCCTTCGTGGTTCCCAGCACCGGTGAGTCCCTTCCCTTACCAGCTAGGTTTTCGCACCATAAATCCCTAGGGCAAACCCTAGAAACACCCCATAGAGGTTGAAGAAGAACATGGAGGAGAGAGAGAGAAAGAGCCGGTCAAAATGACCCCCAAAAATGAACCACACACCCATGAATTTCTCTCTCTTCAATCTCTCTTTTATAAAGCAGCACACAAAAAAAGGGGGGCACCAGATGGATGACACGTGTCACCCTCCCTACCGCACGATCCGCCGCCCTAATAAAGGGCCAAGATTGAACCTCAAAACCGGCCAGTCGCATTGTGACACGTGGCAAAGCTGGGCGGGAAAAAATGAAACGACAAGCCCAACAAAACTTAAATTTAATTTATATATTTAATTTATTTTACTTAAATAAAATACATTTGATTTAAGTAAAATTTCTTATTCTAGTATTTTACATTTTATTCGCCAAAACCTGTTTGTGACTAATAGCTTAGCTCTCTCTAGCCATTGTACTCGGACACAGTTTAGACTATTTAGGAACCAAATTCCAACAATTCTCCACCTGGTTACTAATTAGTCTAACTACTGGACTCACTCTAGTAATAGGTACAAAACATTTTGTTTTGGTCCTGATTCTCCTCTTGAAACACAGGAGACCTGAACCAAGTTAATGAACCCCATTAACTTGTTCAAGGGTACAGCTTTAGTTCTCATATCAGCCGGATCTATTATCCGTCCAAATTTCAGCAACACTGCCCTTCCTTCCTCTAACTATTCCATCACGGAAAACCTCATGACTAGCTAGATGCATACTCCCATCGTGGAATATAATGTTCCCACTAAATGCTAGCACTGACTGACTGTCCATATATCCCTAGAATTCCTAGGCCTAAGTTTAATTCCTCCAGAAGTCTACTTAGCCTAATTCCCTCTTTAATGGCATCCGTTAGCTCCAGGAGTCCACTATAGTCATTTGACCACACTGTCATTGACTGGACCTTGGATCTCCAACTAACTGTCCCTGCCATTCAAAGAGATCATGTCGGAACTCTTGGACTTTCGTTTGACCAGATCTCCACCGAAATCGACATCAGTGTACCCTAAGAGACTTAGGTTTCTGTTCCTACAAACGTAAGTCCTAGCATCAAACTACCTTTGATATATATATATATATATATCCCAGTAGCCACTTAACCCCATCCCTGTGCTCCTCCCCTAAATTCACCTGAACCAAGAGAGCACGCTAATTGGTTAAGCTACGGTCAGACTGGTACAAGTCATGGACCACATGATTGACCCTATAACATTAGCCTATGGAACGTTGCTCTAATCAGCAACCTCCTGTTCATTCCTAGGACTTTGGTATTTGCTGAAAATTTTGTCTTGTTATGTGAACTCTAACCTTAGCCGTCGTCATATTAAACCTATGAATGACTTTCTACAAGTAATTAGACTGAGATAAGTTTATCGTTTTCAACATTCAATCAACTACCAATCTCCATTCCTAATTCCACTTAGCAGGACCAAGGTCTTTCATATTTAATCCAGTTTAACAGACTCCACAAGTCAACAATCTCCAGGCATACAGCGACTAGCTATCAACATATCATCAACATAGACAAGTATAACATAGAATCAATAATCACAATTTTCACACAGAAGCACTCATCATGAATTGACCTAGTTACCTTACTTCTACCAAGAAGTCATGGAACCGCTTTTCCCATTTTCCATGGGGACAACTACAGTCCGTACAAGGACTACCCGAGCCTAAATCCCAAGCCAGCGTTCTGGGGCTTCTACGACACCCACAAGCTAAGCCATGTAGAGCTTCTTCCAAGCTCCCCATGCAAACAAGCGATAGTTATGTCTAACTACTATTCCAAATCCAGGTCATCCTAGTCTGTCAACTTCATTGACACCCTAATGGTGATGTGCTTCCCTCCCAGTGATATCCACGCTTCTATGCTGCGGAACACCTTTAGCTACAAGCCTCACCTTAAACCTATGTTTTTATCAAAAGGTAAACTATGTTCCTTAGTCTTGTAATTCCACTTGGTTTCCACTAGATTCTTACCCGCCGGCTTTGGGCACTAGTGACCAAGTCCTGTGCTTCACTAAGGAATCCATTTCCGCCTTCAACGCATCCTGCCATTCTGCAGAATGGAGGCCATTAGATAACCTGCTTGAAGCCCAAAGGTCCTGATTCCATATACTAAAGGGCAACCAAGGCATACACTATGCACCGAGCTGTATCCTAATCATCGAGGAGGCCTTGCCTCTCTCCTAGCCCTATCCCTAGTCAGTTGATAGTCTCCTAGTTCATTTTCAAGAATCTTTTTTTAGATTCCAGTCCGGCCAAAATGCATATTTCAGCACTACCAACATCCTGAGATTGTTCCTGTTCGGGTTGGTTCATTTTTGGTATCCGGTTCTTTTCTTGGTTCATTCTTTAATTTATGATCTTAGTCATGTTTTTGATAATTCAGTTATGTTGGATTCATCTCACGTTGATTAGGTTCAAACACACGGTTTCCTTAGAAGTTGAGTTACTAGTATCACCTAAGTAGGTTATGTCCAACTCATCAAAAGTTACATCTCTACTTATTATGATCCTAGTCCGATTTTCTTCCTTAACTCCTATCCTATCACCTGTTACCCCTCCAAGGTAACTGAGGAACATGCCTGTTCACGGCCCGGGGTTCACATTTTACCACGGACTTATGGGCGCATGTCGCACAGCCAAACACTCTCCCAAAAGAGTCGTTTGCTCACTGTTTGGTCCGCATTTCCTCAGGTGTCCTTAAGCCTAATTTACCAGTCGAGGGCATCCTATCCACAAGATAGCGAGGCTGCCGTGTCAGCCCCTTCCCTCAAACTGTTTGCCTAGTACCTGATGCGAACATCATACACCGGACCCTCTCACACAGAGTTCGGTTCATACGTTCCACAACCCCTATTTGCTAATGCATTCCTCTAACCGTGTTTTAACTGTTTGACACCGTTTTAAATAATTTCTAGCAGCATACAACTTCACCAATTTTGAATTTATGTTATCTAAATCGTTGTTCATTCTTAGGTATTTTCAATTTTAACCAATTATATTTTCTATCTAATACTTCCACCTTTTAAATATGGGTAAACAGTTGTCTAATATTTCAGCAGAAAATTCCAGACACTGAGCATGAATTACTTCAATCATAGACAGAAAATTATAACACTCCACCTAAGGTAACAACCCTGGTTTGACTCATAAATTAGAAAGCATATAATTTATCATTTCGTGAGTTATATGCGTCCCCACGTTGAATATCAACCTATAATACTAAATACACATGACTCACATAAATTAAATTCTGGACTCGCTGTTATTTCCTAACATTCCATGTTATAACAGTTTTTCCAAACCTCTCTCGTTCACAAGGCCCTAAATGCCTATGGCATAACTCGGTTCTGGTCAGACTTAACCACGATCCACGACTCCCCTGAGACACTCCTACCCTTTAATACGTAGACCTATCTGAGCTCCCTTTCAGAACCACCAAGGATCCCCTTCAAGATCCTAAGTTCCAAGTTCTTAGCTCTATGCGACATTCCCTTCAAGTCCAAAAAACTTAAAGATGTCAGGTTCCTCCGTAGGTCAGGAACGTGTCCTACGTCCTTAATGATGTATGTCGTTCTGTTGGTTAATCCTAATTTTTTCAGACCCTACACCAGTTATGTTTTCTCCTCCATGGTGTCTTAACAACACTCTTCTTTTCCCAGTTACCGATTTTAATATTAATAAAATTATCTCTAGTGGCAGTCATATGAAAAACATAACTACAACCTGAATTTTAAACACCCACACATGTTTTAATGATTCAAACGAAACATTAATATGACCAGTAGTACTATTTTCAACATAGCACTTTCAAGCATTCCACAATTGGCATTCAAATCACATAAATCAATTAGAAACATTGAAATAAACATCAACATTTCCATATTTAAGAAAACGAATCCACATTGTTAGCTATACCGGGTATTTAATTCCTATTAGGGCAGTTCTTTTTCATATGTCCTAACTTATTGTACTCACAACACTTCATTTTCGTTATGTCTTTCTATTTCTAAACTTAGAACGATACTTACCTTTCAATCAACCCTTGTTATTAATTTTTTTCAAATTTCCCTAATGCCTGTTCTTTCCTCTCATAACCATTCCCTCACCATTGCTACCCCAAATCGGTCCGTCCCCCTCCCTTTTAAGTTCTAGAATTTTATTCCTAAAAGCCTGCTTTACTCCATCTAAAGTAATCTTCACCCGGCCATATTTTAATGTGTCTTTAATGCCCCTAAGTTACTTAGGTAAAGCACACAGTAAGACTATAGCTTGAATCTCACCTAGAATTCAAGCATCATTTTTCATTGGGTCCTGTAAAATTCTGTTTAAACTATTTAGGGAGTCCTCTAGAGGCTTATACCAGCCAATCTAAAGGTGAAGAAATTTCCATATTAGTATCCTAATCAACAAGGATTCATCCTAAGACATTTCTTCTAACTTAGACCAAATTTTAGCAACAGTTAACAGAGGAAAAATTAAGAGGCAGCACATTAAATCTAAACAACACATAACAAGGGTACCTAAAGCTCTTCTGCTCCAAACTCTTCTCGATCACTGCTGGACAGCAGCCAGACGGGTTGGATCCCACACCTTGGGACAATGACATTGCTCTGGTCTTGATCTTCCAAAAGGTATAACGTTCTTCCCGTCAAATTTTCTCGATATCAAACTTAGCAACCAATTTTCCCATTTAAAAAAAAAATTTGCAAACAGGAACTGTTTTCGCAAACAGTGACAAAAAAATGAATAAAAAAAAAAAACATAAGTCTATTTTCAAACACGTTTTTTTAACACAGTTAAAGAACCACAACCGTTTTACAAACCTTGGGCTCTGATACCACTTGTTGGTGTTCTTCAGAGTTCTAAAACCAATTTCTATCCGGTTAAAGTTCTCAAAACACTCTTGTTAAAGTTGTTCCAAAAAACCTAACCTCTTTACAGCCTAAGTTCAAAACCTGTTGTTTTAACTTTACTGTTTTTAGGTTATCTCGTTAAACCTGGTTTTAACTTCAACAATAACTAAGTTCATTTTCGGATCTTGTAAAATGGTGGTCTTTAAACTGAGGCTCTAAGCTTTGATTCGAGATTACATGCGACGATAAAAGACAATAACGAAATAAAGATAGTACACACGATTTTAACGTGGTTCGGCCCTAAATGGCCTACTCCACGGTCCCCCCACCACTAGAGAGCTCTATTTTATTAATCATTCAAAGATTACAACCGTTTTAATGATACAAGGCGCTTTCAACATCAAATACCTAAGCTATTAGTTACAAGCCTCTCTTTATACAACCCTTTACAACCAAATCAGTAAAGAATAAAAGAGAGAGTAAGAGAAATTTACCAACTCCGAGCCAGGTAGCTGCTATACCATCACGATCCCAGATCCCTGAGACGATCCGCCTTCGTGGTTCCCAGCACCAGTGAGTCCCTTCCCTTACCAGCTAGGTTTTGGCACCATAAATCCCTAGGGCAAACCCTAGAAATACCCCATAGAGGTTGAAGAAGAACATGGAGGAGAGAGAGAGAGAAAGAGCCGGTCAAAATGACCCCCAAAAATGAACCATACACCCATGAATTTCTCTCTCTTCAATCTCTCTTTTATAAAGCAGCACACAAAAAAGGGGGGCACCAGATGGATGACATGTGTCACCCTCCTTGCCGCACGATCCGCCTCCCTAATAAAGGGCCAAGATTGAACCTCAAAACCGGCCAGTCGCATTGTGACACATGGCAAAGCTGGGCGGGAAAAAATGAAACGACAAGCCCAGCAAAACTTAAATTTAATTTATTTTACTTAAATAAAATACATTTTGATTTAAGTAAAATTTCTTATTTTAGTATTTTACATTTTATTCGCTAAAACCTGTTTGTGACTAATAGCTTAGCTCTCTCTGGCCATTGTACTCGGACACAGTTTAGACTATTTAGGAACCAAATTTCAACAATTACAATTGGTAATTGATCAAAATTTGTAAAAAGACCACCATACACATATCGATATACTTATTTTATACACAAAAAGAGAAAAAATAATAAGAAAATTTATCTCGTAATTATCATGTGGTTTGAACATTTATTACCAAAATTTCCTAATATTTTGTATATATAATAAGGTACTCTAAGCTTTAAAAATTTAACCACTCAAATGCTAAAAAATTTAAATTTTTTATCAATTAAGTGATGTAAATTGGTCTAAAGATCTGACTTATAGTCTTGAACCTCAATGGTATGTGGTGGAAAGCACATGGTGCCTATAACCCGTTGATCATGTCCAACAATAACAGATTGAAAGGAATCAGTTTAAACTCGTTGATTATGTGAGGAATACCTGAACAATGACCTAAAGAGGAGCTAGGTAATTTTTGTTGAGCTCTTTCAGAATAAAAAACTACAAAGATAACTCAAAACGTAAAACTCGTCAAAATAATTCAATCCATCGAAAGCTTCCTTTGCTATGACATTTTCACAACTTCCAAAATATATGACCAGGAGACAAACCTTCTCACCTATGGTGCAGGTCGTCTAACAAAGGATATTTCTCAGCCCCTTGTCTCCATCTTCTTCTCTAGGAGCGTAGCTAACCCTCCTAACGACTAGAAGGTGCCCTTTGTCTCCAGCAGCATCATCTTCATCAGATGGCACAGTTTCCTCCTGAGGCTCTTCTTCAACTACCTCGTTGTCTTCACCATTGGTTCCCTCAATAAACAATCCTTTGCCATATTTATCACCTTTACAGCAATTGACGATACAGTGACCTATCTCACCTCACTTGAAGCAATGAATCTGAGATCTACTAGCCTGCCCCTAATTATCGGGACGGCTAGAACTCGCCCCACCGGATTTGCTCACTTGCTGCTGTGCTTCGTTGTTGACTGGGGATCTTGCCTGGTTCGAATCTTGACCACCAATTGGTCTGTTAGAACAAATATGAAGAAGTACACAAATTCGTTAGGGAAATAGTACAACAATTATCGATCTTAGTCACTTGGTTTCAAGGCACATAGCGAACCGTTTTTTTCCTAAGACTTATTTCTTAGATATCGAAATAGTCTAAGGGATACAATGAAACCCACCCAAACAAAAAGAGAGTAAAAGCATAGAGAGGATAAGATGACAGAGACTTTTTATGAGAGAAAGAGAGGATGACTTCAAGTTTTTGGTTATATATTGCAAATGACAAGGGGGTATTTATATAACGCAATGTATCTCTTGTGAAGACACACATCCAAAACAGGATGACTTCAAGTTTTTAGTTATATATTGCAAATGACAAGGGGGTATTTATAGAACGCAACGTATCTCTTGTGAAGACACACATCCAAAACAAATTAGGCACATGTTTGATCTTCAAAACACATATTTAATTGTAAATAACACATGTTAAAAACCAAAGGATAAATCTCTCCAGAATTACAGATAAACCCCAAAATCAGAAACTGGCGCGCCAAATAAATAACGGCCATAACTGCTTTGTGTATCGACACACAAAGGCAGTGTGTCAACACACAGATTCTGTGTGCCAAATCATAACCCCTCAAAGGTGTTTCTACATATTTAAGCCAAAATTCATAACATATAAACATTCGAAACACTTTATTAAACATTCTGTTTTGAAAATAGATCAACATTCCGCCACCATTTTCAAAATATAATCATTCTCATACAAGTTGAACAACATCTCAGTGTAAAAGAAGTCAATATGCATAAATGAGAGTGTCTTCCGATTGAACCCCCACTTAGCAAAGACACTTTACAATTAATCGCAACGCAATGGTAGACTAACCTTTGACCCATACGAGTCCATTTGACTAACCACACATGTCTTCGCACACAAGACTTACTCTCCACAACACAACTCATCTTCGACTGACACGTTTAAGGCCTTGTGTCCCGTACCCTTCATGAGTGTAGCAGAGTCAAACACATGTCATAAATGCATTCCTTGAAACAGCCAAACTTCACACTCATGTAGGTAGAGCCCATTGATCATGTCCCTGCAACACAACATTCAATAAATTCCTTGATTCCATTAAGAGCAAATGCGCAACCTCCTTTTTTCTTTGTCACAGGTAATCAAGCACTACACCCAGGGATGGAATTTTACTTTTAGTGCTTACAATCACACGGATAATGGAACTCTCTCATTGAACGCAAGACCTAGCATTGCACCAGGCATTGAGTTGAGGATCCATCATGGATGGCTAATAAATGATGGGTTCAAGCCCCATCCCTTAATGTTCCCAAAAAAAAAAAAACCCCCATCCTTCACATATACTCAATATCAAGTCTCTAGCAAGGCTTTTAGTAAATGGATCCACTAGATTCTGACTCGTTCTTACAAAGTCCGCCATGGTTATCACATTCTTGATGAGTTATCTCACATAACTATGTTTCACACCAGTGTGCCTGGACTTTCTATTATACATCTTACTATATACTTTTGATATCGTAGCTTGACTATCACAATAGATAGAAATTGGTGAGTTTGGCTTAGGCCACGAAGGAATCTCATACAAGAGATCCTTCAACCATTTCGTTTCTTTTGCCCCAGAAGCTAGAGCGATGAACTCTGCTGCCATGATGGAATCAGTTATAATGTTCCCCAAGAGATAGCACCCTCACCAATCAAGAAAACCCATCCGCTTGTAGAAGCGGAATCCTCCATATTGAAAATCCAATTGGCATTCGAATATCCTTCTAAGGTAGGAGGATACACATCATAAGAAATACCATAATCAGTGGTATTCTTAAGGTATTTCAATACTCTTAGTACCCCATGCCAATGTACCATACTTGGATTGCTAGTGTATCTACTTAGCTTTCCAATAACAAAGGCTATATCAAGCCTCATACAAGTCATAGCATACATCACACAACCTATGACTCTAGCATACCTCAGTTGATCCACTGGATCACCATCGTTAGGTACAAAATTCATTTTTCGATCCATCGGTGTGGAAGCAGGAGCACATTCATTCATATCAAATTTATTCAACACTTTTTCGATATAGTGAGATTGAGTCAAGGAAATTATATCACCATCCCTTAATATGCTAACACCAAGAATTACTTTAGCCTCACCCATGTCTTTTATAGCAAAGTTATTTACGAGAAATTGTGTAGTGTTATTTACTTGCTCCATATCAGTACCAAATATTAACATGGCATCGACATACAAATAAATAGTAACTCCTTTATTATTTTCAAACTTGCTATAGACACATTTATCCGATTTGTTAATCTTGAATCCATTGTTTAATACAACTTGATCGAATTTTTTGTGCCACTGTTAGGGGCTTGTTTTAGCCCATTCAAAGAATACATGAGTTTACATACTTTCTTCTCTTGGCCCATAACAACAAACCCTTCCGGTTGTTCCATATACACCTCTTCTTCTAGTTCACCATTTAAGAAAGTCATTTTAACATCCATTTGGTGAATCTTTAATTTATAGATAGAAGCTAGAGCAATCAATACTCTAACGGTCAATATTCTTACCACCGGGGCATATATATCAAAGTAGTATATCCCCTTTTTTTTTGAGTAAACCCTTTGGCCACAAACCGAGTTTTGAACTTATTGATAGTTCCATCAACCTTCATTTTCTTTTTAAAAATCCACTTACACCCTATGGACTTATTCCCTCATGGAAGATCCACGAGAATCCAAGTGTCATTCCCCATTATGAAATCTATTTCATCATTAATTGCCTCTTTCTAAAAGGCAGCATTGATGTGTTTCATATTTATGTGTTTTTTAATTGCCATTTTAATTATTTTGCACTTGATTGCTTATAGTTTTATACTCACTTTGGCAATTTTAACGTTTATAGGTTTGAAGATTAAAATCTCGAAAATTATCAAATTTGGTTCAAATAAGACAAATTCAATATGTAAACAATTAAATCAAGTCAATCGAGATTCGGGACAAGAACATATAAGCTAAACCCGCCAGCCTCTGCTTAGCCCAAGCAGCCCAACCTGCACCTCTACACCAACGTAAACCAGCCCATACCAAGCCCCCATTACTGTTCACCGATCCCCAGCCCAACACGCAGGCCCATCATCAACGCTCAGCCCACCTTTGCACGCAAGCATCACCGACAACCCAAGCCCATCTTCTCCGACCCAAACCTCTGTTAGCACTCACCCTCAACCCAGCACAACAACCCACTGTCACCAAGCCCATCATCGTCAGCCCAAACCCGTAGGGTTTTGAGGAGTAACAGTAGCGAACATTGATTTAAAAAGGAGGGGAAAAAGCTCTGGTTTGGGGGTTCGATTTTGACTGCTTTTTGGGGCAGCGCTTAACAGGCCTCTCTCCCAATTGTTTACTTTTAATTCTCTTTTTTTTTGGTTAAATTGGAACGAGAGCAAAACTAGTGTGAAGATCAACATGAGTTCATACATCTCCTCTTTCACCGGGTCATCCTTGATGGAGAACTAACTTGCTCTCTGGGGTTAGATGAAGTCTTAGCTTTTTTACTTTTTTTATTACTTTTAATTTCGGGATAATTTATTTGTTACATGAATTGCTTGATTGTGAGAAATACTATGAAGTATTGTGCTTTAATTGTTTATTCAATTAATATGATTATTGAGTTTGTAACCTTTAATTGTTGAGATTGATATTTATAAATTAATTCTTTGTGCTTGTAGCCTTAGGATTAATTAATCAAGCAATAGTATTAACCGAATTGTAATTAAAGCCTATCGTCCCTATGCTTTAGTTAGATAGGGTCAATACGTAATAATTAACAATACGTTAGGTTGAGCCTATTTTTCTTATGCTTTAGTTAGATAGTGCCAATACGCGATACTAACAACATCACCTTAGTAGGTTGAAGCTTATAGCCTAAACCACTACCCATGTGGCAATCAATAATCCCAAGTTAAGAGTTAACGCAAAAATAATTGGCTAATGATGGATTCGGAACCCTATGTTCCAATTTAATACACTTTTCCGATTAGAAGTACATTCTCTTAGTTTAATTGTCGTTTCTTAGATTAATTAACACAAAAACCTCCCAATTTTATTCAAATTAATTTAGGTCATAGAATAATTTCAGGCACTCTTAGTCCCTGTGGCTCGACACCCTCTGGCCCTGCATTTCAATTTAGATGTGTTTAATGATTAGGGTTAAATATTAAATTTTGATAGACGTAGAAAAACACATCAAGATTTTGGCGCCGTTATCGGGGACTAGGTAACTTTTGTGATTTTAATTTTGTGATTTTCTTTGATTTTTAACTTAGGATTTCTATTTTTTTTTTAAAATTGTTATTGTCTCTTTTTTTTAAAAAAAATAAATAAATAAATTATTTTATTTTCTTTAAAAAGGGATTATTTTCTTTTTTCTTTTTTTTTTATTTTTGAAAGATTAATTGTCTTGTATTTTCGTGCATAGGTAGATTTTAGGATAGCTTATTATTCTTTTTTTTATTCCTTTTAAGTGTTCGTTTTACTAGTTTTAGTTTTACTTGCTTCTGTGGTTGTCTGCTCATTCGCAGTCATCGCTCTTTATTTCTTGACATTACCATATTCGACCCTGAAATTGAAAAGACCTTAAGAGACTTTGGAGCCCAACACCGAGCACAAACCGCAATGGCTAACGAACAACAACCAAGTCCATTATGGAGTATATTACTCCCACCACATACACCTCACCTTCATACATTAGGTTACCACTTGTAGCCCATCAGTTCGAGCTTAAGCAGCATACCATACAGATGCTTCCTTCATTCTATGGCTTAGGCAATGAGAACCCGTACATGCACTTGGATAGTTTCCTGGAGATTTGCTCAACTTTCAGGATTCCTAATGTTAGTGATGACACCATCCTACTTGGCCTTTTTCCTTTCTCTATGAAGGATAAGATTAAGTATTGATTAGGCACCTTACCTAGTGGGACGATTAGTACTTGCACTCAAATACAACAAGAATTTCTTAAAAAATTCTATCCCATTAGTAAGACCAACACCGCTTGGAGAGCCATTAACAGATTTGCCCAGCTTCCGAGCAAAGAGTTTCATGAGAGTTGGGATAGGTTTATGGAACTACTGAAAGCTTGTCCACATCATGTTATCACTAAATGGCAATTAGTCGAAAACTTTTATTATGGATTGAATGAAAAGGGTCAACAAACTGTTGATGTCTCCTGTGGTGGTCAATTCCTTAAGAAGAATGAGGATGAGGCATGGGAACTATTTGAAGATTTGAATGAGAACTCACAACAGAATGCCACACATGCACGTTTAAATGCTGCTAGGTTAAATAGAGGAGGAGTATAAGAAATTGCTCACACCTCTATCTTAGATAAGAAAGTAGACTCTCTTGTCTCTTCTGTGGAGTAGCGTACTTCCTTATTGAAGATGACATTGACTCCCCCTACTATACCTAATGCGCTAATGTTCAAAACATGCATAGTGCTTGTTTTTCATGTTCTAATGTCTCTCATTCTACAATTGATTGCCCCTCTGCTTCACCTTTTGTTGAGTGGTCAGAAGAATAGGTTAATACAGCCCAAAGATTCTCAAGGAACGATCTGTACTCGGACACATACAATCCGGGTTGGAGAAACCATCCAAACTTCTCCTGGAGGCAAGATGGAGACGGACAATTTCCACAACAATAGAATCCATGACCTCAACAATCCGGTATGCCACGACCTCTCGGTTTTCAATCGCAAGGGTATGCTTCTAACTACTCTCAACCTTCTAATTTGAGCTCTAATTTGAATTTTGAAGAGAAGGTCTTCAGTGCATTGAAAGGTTTAGAAGCTAATTCCCAACTCCTCCACTCCCATACATAATCGATCTCAAAGGTAGAAATCCAAATAGGTCAACTAGCTAACACTTTGAGTTGGAGAGATGAGAGAAGACTCCCTAGCCAAACTATAGAAAACCCTAGGAATTACTGTGTGAGGCAAGATAACTATCCTTCCCATCAAGAACAAGCAAAGTCCATTACAATGTTAAGAAGTGGGAAGGAGGTTGACAATGGGGTGGGTGCTAAGAGTGAAGTACTAATAAGTGGCAAGGGAGAAGAAAAGAGCGAGAAAAGAGAGAAGGAGTCCGATGAGGTCACGCACCCTTCTCCCATTCTTAAGATCTCTGATATTCCTTCCTCATATGAACCTAGAGTAACTTTCCCCCAGGATTTAGTTGCACCACATCCAAATGAGAAGGACAAGAAGTGGGAAGACATTTTGGAGAAGTTTAGGCAAGTAAAGATAAACATTCCCCTTCTTGATGCGATCAAACAGATCCTGGCCTATGCGAAGTTCATTAAGGACTTACTAAACCAAGGCAATCTAGAGCACATATGCATTAAAGAGTGTTTTTAGCCGAGCAAGTGAGCCCCATTCTGAAGTGTGACACTCCAATTAAGTACAAAGACCCCGGTGTCCCCACCATCTCTTGTTCACTTAGAGACTACCCAATCGATAAAGCTTTACTGGACTTAGGAGCGAGTTTCAACATTATTCCTTACTCGGTTTATGAGAAGTTAGACTTGGGAGAGTTGTAACTCACAACAGCGACCTTGCAATTAGCGGATATATCAACTAGAGTCCCCCGTGGTGAGCTTACTAACGTACTAGTGAAGGCAGACAGAGTCATGTTTCTTCCTGATTTCCTTGTGCTTGATATGAAACTTTCTAGTCCTTCAAAAAACCATATCTCTATCATTCTAGGTCAGCCTTTCTTAGCCACGGCCAATGCTACCATTAACTGTAGTTCTGGGGTAATAGATGTTAGTTTTGTATACATGACTATTAGGTTGAATATTTTTACGGCTTTTGTGTCATCCACTAGTGAAGATGAGTCAGAGTGTTTTTGAGTGGATGTTATTGATGATTTGGTGGACCAAACACCCCCCTTTATCCTAGTTACTGACCCCCTAGATGAGAATGCAACACCTTCTAAAGAGATGCAAACGAAGGTTGAACCCAGACATGAAAGAAGTTTTGGGTTGGGAGAAGAATCATGTTATAGTTCAACAATGAATTGTACTAGGTCGTAGGTTGACTAAGGAGGACATTGAGATTGATAAGGCTAAGATATATTTGAATGCTAACTCGCCCCCTCCCTCAAATGTGAAGCAAGTTAGAGCCTTTCTAGGTCAAGCGAGTTTTGATAAAAGTCTCCTTAAGGATCGTGGGAAGTTAGCTAGACCATTGACTAGTTTGCTATCTAAGGACATATATGTTGAGTTCGATGAGTCTTGGTTAGAAGCTTTTCAAAGGCTACGGTTTATGCTTGTTGTCGCCCCCATTAGGCATCCGCTTGACCACTCTCTCCCGCTTGAAATCATGTTTAACACTTCTGATTTTGCTGTAGATGCTGTCTTAGTTGAGCTCATTGAAGTGGCTTCTTTAGTTGATGTCATTACTTGACCTTCGCAAGACCTATTGAACCCGGCTGAAGGCGTTAAACTTAGCACTACTAGGAGTCAGCCTAGGTTTGTTATTTCTTGTTTTTAGTTTAGTTTTTGAATTAATTAGTTGCTTGGAGGCTTGTTTTTCTCTCTTTTCAAGTCCTTGTCCCGTGTTGGAGGAGTCATACATGTTCATTCACGCCCATTAATGATCATCACCTTGTTAGACTGTATTGCTTCACCTCACCTCTTTCTTGTGCTTTAATGCTTCACGTTGTCGCATTGAGGACATGCATGATTTAGGTGTGGGAGTGAAGCTCATTTGCATGTACTCACTTTTGGTCAAATTTTTAACATTCTTTTGTGCATTTTGAGCTTGCATTATAACCTTTTAGCCAAGTTTTTCCTTGATTGATGTGTATGTTATGACTATTGAGGGATTAATTGTCTATTTCCTTCTCCCAATTCCATGAAATTAAATGATTCTACTCCATACTTGTTAGTGAGTATTGTCGATCATTGTTGATATTAATGGGTTCTACTCATGTCGCTCACATATTCACTATGCACTGGACTTTCGTGTTGTGGGAAATCTGAAAACTTTGAGTAAACAATCCTATACGTCTTGAGTTTTACAGGCTTGCCCTATTGGCTTATCCTAATCCTTGTCTCTTCATATTATCTAAAATACTTGTTGATTAATGCCGATTGTAATGTTAAGGTACTTGTTATTTGAAAGTCCCAAAATTGGACAGAAAAGGAAGAGGAAACAAAAGAAAAAAGAAATAAAAAATGAAGAAAATGAAAAGAAAGAAATAAAAAAGTTTTCTCCAAATAAAAGCAAAAAGCAAAAGAAAAAGAAGAAAATAAAAATTGATGTACATTCATGATAACGTTGTTCTTCTTTTGTGCTATATCATGGTCAAAATGTGGTAAAGTGGTCACTCATAGGCCACTTAGAATTCTCTATATATGGGCATGTGTTAGGTGATTCAATAGTGTGAGGCGTACAAAACCTTGATATATTTGGTTGGATGCGATAATTTGAGGAGATTCTATAGCATGAGAACCCATTCACGTTCCTTGTGTGCTTAAATTGCTTGAGTAGTTTCTATTAGTTGATACAGGGTTAATGAAATTCTATGATTAGGTTTGAAGTTTAATCATCTAAATTCATGGAATTGGAGAATGCTCTAAATGACTGAATCTTGCCTTGAATTATAATGTATGTGTTAATCTCGAAAAACTTGGTGAAAGTTGGGGCAGTTGATTGCTTGAGTATTTGAGTTTATCCCATGCTTTGCTTAAGGACTAGCAAAGGCTAGGTGTGGGGGTGTTAATGCGTTTCATATTTACGTATCTTTTAATTGCTATTTTAATTATTTTGTACCTGATTAATTATAGTTTTATACTCACTTTAACAATTTTAATGTTTATAGGTTCGAAGATTAAAATCTCGAAAATTGTCAAATTTGGTGCAAATAAGACAAATTCGATACGTAAATAATTAAATCAAGTCAATCGAGATTCGGGACAAAAACATATAAGCTAAACCCGCCAGCCTTTGCTCAGCCCAACCTGCACCTCCATACCAACATTAACCAGCCCAGACCAAGGCCCCATTACTATTCACAGATCCTCAGCCCAACGCGCTGGCCCATCATCAACACTCAGCCCACCTCTTGCACGCAAACATCACGGACAACCCAAGCCCATCTTCTCTGGCCTAGACCTCTGTTAGCACTCACGCTCAGCCAAGCACAATAGCCCACCGTCACCAAGCCCGTCTTCGTCAGCCCAAACCCGTAGGGTTTTAAGGAGCACAGCAGAGAACATTGATTTAAAAAGGAGGGGAGGAAGCTCTGTTTTGGGGGTTCGATTTTGACTGCTTTTTAGGGCAACGCTTAACAAGCCTCTCTCTCTCTCTCCCAGCTATTTACTTTTAATTCTCTTTTTTTTTGGGTTAAATTGGAATGAGAGCAAAACTAGCGTGAAGATCAACATGAGTTCATATTTCTCCTCCTTTACCGGCTCATCCTTGATGGAGAGCTAACTTACTCTCTGGGGTTAGATGAAGTCTTAACCTTTTTACTTTTGTATTGCTTTTAATTTTGGGATAGTTTATTTGTTACATAAATTGATTGTGAGAAATACTATGAAGTATTGTGCTTTAATTGTTTATTCATTTAATATAATTATTGAGTTTATAACCTTTAATTGTTGAGATTGATATTTATAATTTAATTCTGTGTGCTTATAACCTTAAAATTAATTAATTAAGCAATAGTATTAATCGAATTGTTAATTAAAGTCTACCTTCCCTACTTTAGTTAGATAGGATCAATACATAATAATTAACAATACATTAGGTTGAGCTTATTTTCCTTATACTTTAGTTAGATAAGGTCAATACGCGATACTAACCATATCACCTTAGTAGGTTAAAGATTATGGCCTAAACCATTATCCGTGTGACAATCAATAATCCCAAGTTAAGAGTTAACGCAAAAATAATTGGTTAATGAAGGATTCGAAATCCTAAGTTCCAATTTAATACAATTTTCTTATTAGAAGTACATTATTTTAGTTTAATTGTCGTTTCCTAGATTAATTAACACAAAAACTTCCCAATTTTATTCAAATCAATTTAGGTCGTAGAATAATTTCACGTACTCTTAGTCCCTGTGGTTTGACATCCTCTCGCCTTGCACTTCAATTTAGATATGTTTAGTTATTAGGCTTAAATATTAAATTTTGATAGACGTAGAAAAACACATCATTGACCTTAGCCACGGAGGCATATATATCAAAGTGGTCTATCCCTTTTTTTTTAGTAAACCCTTTAGCCACTAACCGACCTTTGAACTTATCAATAGTTCCAACGACCTTCATTTTCTTCTTAAAAATCCACTTACACCCTATGGGCTTATTCCCTCATGGAAGATCCCCGAGAATCCAAGTGTTATTCCCCATTATGAAATCCATTTCATCATTAATTGCCTCTTTCCAAAAGGTGGCATCATAAGACATTATAGCCTCATCAAATGTCATAGGATCCGACTCTATGACACAACAATATGGTGTCTTGCACTCCACATTGTCTGTAGTTGCTTCCACTAGAAAGGTATAAAAATCCGGTTTGAAAGATTTCTCTTTCCTCGCTTTTTTACATTTATGAAGTTCTAGAATATTTTCAGGCAAATTCTCCCTCACGTCATGATTTTCACGATTTGTCAAAAGCATGTCATTTTTGACCGATATATTTTCTTTCGGTCTAGGAATTGAATTAAAACGTTTTTAACATCTCTTGATTCATTAATCTATTAACGTTTATGTAGTCATTTGGTTCAATAACATAAAAACAATAAGCCTTACTATGATGTACGTAGCCAACAAAAATAAATTCAATTCCTTTTTCACCTATTTTTTTCCTTTTAGGTTCGGAGACTTTAACAATTGCCCTACAACCCCAAATCTTGAAATCACTCAAGTTAGAAGCCCGTTTGTTCCCATTGCTCAAATGAGTTATTTTACTCTTCTTATTAGGAATTCAACTCATAATATGACAGGTCATAAGCATAGCTTCACTCTGAAATCTATCATTGAAACCGTAATATGATAACATGGCATTCACCATCTCGGTTAAAGTTCGATTTTTCTGGTCAGTCACGCCATTTTGTTGTGGCATATAAGGTGTCGTGATCTCATGTATAATACCTATGGTTTCAAAGTATTTAGGATCATAGTACTCACCACCACGATCAGATCTTCAGCGTTTTAGGAATGTCTCACAATGTAATTCGAATTCAACCTTATATGCTCTAAACTTATCCATTGATTCATCTTTATAATTCAAAAAAAATATGTAGCAATATCTTGAACAATCATCGATAAAAGTGATAAAATATCTTTTTCCTCCTAGCATAGAGGTACTTTTAAAATCACATAAATCACTATATATTAAATCAAGTAGACTCATATTCCTTTATACTAAAGGAAATGGTAATCTTGATATTTTCATGAGCATGCAAGTTTTACATTTATCATTAACTTTGATTAATGAGCGGCATTAAGTCCGATTAGACATATCATGCATTCTACGAAAATTAACATATCCAAGTCTATTATGCCAAAGATAAGAAAAGTCAAGCATATACACCGAATTAATCATTTTATTAACATTGAGTTTGAACATTCCTTCATACATATATCCTTTTTCTCACAAAGGCACCACCTTTTGATAGGATGAACTTGTCGGCCTCAAAGACCAACTTAAACCCGAATCTATTCAAAAGGCTACCAGATACAAGATTCTTTTTAACATCTGGTACAAAACATACATCGGTTAAGGTAAATGTTTTTCCTGATGTAAAAGTCAAATCAATTTTTCCCTTACCCTTAACTAGTATAGTTGCTCCTTTTCCCATAAATAAAACCAACCCATCATCAAGGGGTTCAAACGTTTTAAAGAATCCTCCATCCTTACATACATGCTTTGTAGCCCCC
Organism: Simmondsia chinensis; assembly: GCA_018398585.1. Lineage (NCBI taxonomy): Eukaryota > Viridiplantae > Streptophyta > Magnoliopsida > Caryophyllales > Simmondsiaceae > Simmondsia > Simmondsia chinensis. The sequence continues at coordinate 25,704,817 of JAGTTD010000011.1, forward strand.
AAGTCAACCCATTAAGACTCATAATCTTGATTGAGATTGATCTCGGAAATCATCACCATGAAATTATTTTTCGAATTACCATTGTGATTATCCAACCTCTTGCCCCTTTCATTCTTGAGGCGGTAACAATCCTTTTTATGTGACCGAGCTTGTGACACTCCTAACAAACAGGCTTGTGCCTCTTGTCATCACGTTTCCTTGAGAAATGTCCGGTTTGTTTTGGTCCATTACTCAATTGGCCTTCTTCCAAGACATTAATTTTTCCCATGTCTCAAGGACAATCCTTATTTTCATCCTATAACCTGTAGCCTTCCTCAATACGGAGATGATTAGCCAACTTCTCGATAAACAAATCTTCCTTTTTATGTTTAAGTCCCTTTTTAATATCTTTCCAAGAAGGAGGAAGCTTGTCTATTAAGGAAGAAGCTATAATGGTATCATCCATGTTCACGTTATGTTGTTTAAAATGATTTAAAATCCTTTCAATTTCGTGAAATTGTTCCATAACAGGACGATTATCAACTATTTTATAATTGTTAAATTGACTTACAAGAAACTTCTTACTTGTAGCATCTTCAGCCATGTACCTTGTTTAAAGAGCGTCCTACAACTCTTTGGCGGCAGGCATGTTGCAATAGATATCGAAGAGAGCATCGTTCATATTTAGGACATGACCCCTACATATGTAGTCATCATTCTCCCATTTGAGTCCAGCACATTGCTTGGACAGAGTTTCATCATCGAATGAAGGCTCAAAGATTGGTGTATCCAGGACATACACTACATTCAAAGCAGTAATCACAAAGTGCATCTTTCTTTGCCAACGACGGAAATCTCGGCAATCAAAACGGTCGAGTTTCACAAAGTTCGCAGTCATCTCTTGTAGAGAAGAAGTCATTTTCAAAATAGAAAATAAGTCTTAAGATTGTTAGCACAAATATGAAGAAGTACACAAATTCGTTACGGAAATAGTATAATAGCTATCCATCTCAGTCACTTGGTTTCAAGGCACGTAGTGAACTGTTTTCCTTAAGACTTATTTCTTGAATACCGAAATAGTCTAAGGGATACAATAAAACCCACCAAAGAAAGAGAGACTCAAAGCATAAAGAGGATAAGATGACTGAGACTTTTTATGAGAGAAAGAGAGAATGACTTCAAGATTTGGGATATATCTTGCAAATGACAACAAGGACATATTTATAGAATGCAATGTGTCTCTTATGAAGAGACACATCCAAAACAAATTCGGCACATGTTTAATCTTCAAAACACATGTTTAATTGTAAGCAACACATGTTAAAAACCAAGGGATAAATCCATTCAAAATAATAGATAGACCCCAAAATCAGAAATTAGGGCGCCAAATAAATAACGACCATAATTGTTCTGTGTGTCAACATACAAACCCAAAATTTGGTTGCTATAAGATTGTGTGTCGACACACAAATTCTGCATGTTGATACACAAACCCTCAAAGGTGTTTCTGCATATTTAAGCCAAAATTTATAACATATAAACATCCGAAATACTTTATTAAACATTCTATTTTGAGAAAATACATCAAATGGTCCAATCCAAAGCCCGCTCGTCTGGGTCCTCTTCTAGTTCTTTTCAACCTGTGAGGTCTTTGATGAGCCTCTAAGACTGAAAAGATATCAAACGTATTCAGTATTTCCTAAATTGATTCCCTTAACCACAAATATACCGATCCGTCATTTGTTTCTCACACTATGTTAGGTCATTCCTTGCTACTACAACAAAGAACATTATGGCATATTCTTCTATGAATTGTGACCCCTACCGTAAGTTTTGGAACCGTTGTTACATAAGTGTGGTGTAGTTGTGAGGCAAGAAGGCGCTTTTCATGTGTTTCTTCATCTTCTCTCAAGTCTCAATCTTACACTTCCCCTACCTCGGTCATGAATGCTTAAGTTGTTGCTACCAAGCAGCAGCTCTTCCTCTTAATTTAGTCGCTACTAGGGGAACCTGTTTATGTTCGGGAACCTCCTTGAAGTCTGGGACTTCCTCAATGGTCGTGACCTAATCAATGAACTCTTCAGCCTCCTACTACCTTGAAATTCAAGGATCTTAACCCAGATTCTGATTCCCACCGCCTATCCTCTGTGTGCTCATATTTGTCTGGAGTTGGCCTCCATATTTGGTAGTTTCGCCTCGGGGCACCAACTTGGGGGTCACAAGTACCTCGCATCCTCTTCTCCATACCTACATCATGACCCTCACCTTGGGAATCACGAGTCTAAGATACCAGGCGGAACTCGGTGGACATCCTCTCCATCATCAACTCAAGTCCCTGGAATCTTGCTTTCACTTCTTTGAACCTTGTTTCGGTTTGGTGACCATAGTCGCCACTAGAGTCGTCTCCTCCATGTACCAACCTCGGTCTTCCACGAGCCATGGTAGGAAACGTCTTATGCTCTAATACCAACTAATGTGAATCACCAAATTGACGAAAGGGGAAAGGAAAAGATTCAACAGTCTTCCCTAAATTTTTTTTGCTAAAGCAAAGAAAAATAAGGAGAGAGAGGTTTTAATCAAGCCTTACCTAGAGAACTAGAAAGAAAACAAAAAATAAGTATGTAAAATAAATTCTAAACTACTCAATAGAATGACAATAAAGCCTATTTATTTTGCTAAAGGTGGCCACTATAAATTATTCAAGAGCACTTATTTTTGTTAGACTTCTTAACTAAAAAGCATTTAAATTTTATTTACTGTTTTAAAAATCACCTCAGAAGTATACCCAGTGCCTCAAGGGCTCCCGCCTACGCAGGGTCTGGGGGGCGGATGTACGCAGCCTTCCCCCTTTAGGGTGTTAACCTGAAGAGAGGTTATTTCCGAATGCCCCCAACTTGAGGGTGAGGACTTCCCAGGAGATCACCCATCCTGATACTACTCTGCCCAAACACGCTTAACTTTGAAGTTCTAATGGGATCCGGTAACGGCGTGTTGGTGTCCTCTTTGAAGATTACATCATGGTCTCAAAACATTTTCTAGTTTTTGCTAACGTTGCGGAATATCTAACATCAAAAAAGAGAGAAACATACTAAAAAAACAAGACCCTAACTAGTAAAGAGGAAAAATTGGGGCCTATGTGTTAGGGAGAGAACAGGAAGAGTCTGGCAAGGAAGAATCTGGCGAGTCAGAAGGGTTGATGGAGTCTGGCGTGGGGAGTGGGTTAAGCAGGGGGCCTGAGGTTCAGCAGCCAGATGATGAAGTGAAGCCCCACCGATACAGGGAGAAATTGGAATTGGTGCCTATAACATAGAAAACCGGCAGAGAGGAAGTGACCAAGAAGATAACCCCAACAACAAAGTTATACTATTTGTGGATGATCTACCAGTATACTTCAACTCTGAGAGGTTATTCCACTTGTTCTAGAGGTATGGTAATGTCGTAGAAATCTATGTGTCACACAAATGGAGACTGAACAAATGAAGAATCTTTGGCTTTGTCTGATTTAGATTCTCTATTGAAGCTGATAGAGCCATTGGAGGGGTAAATGGAATAATGCTTAGAGGAGAAATACTAAGGAGGAAAGAGGAGGGAGGTGGGTTTGCTTTGGGGAGGGAAGAAGGAGAGAGAGGGGGTGGGGGGGTCCATCCGCCGATCGATGTGGGAGTGGCCGGCGGGAAAAGGAGGAGGAAGGTGGGTTTGGTTTGGGGAGGGAAGGGAGGGGGTCCCCTTTTTTTGTTGTGGGGTGTAGCTATTTCCAGCGGCAAATGGCTGGAGTTCGCCGGTAGTGGCTTGGGGGTGGCCGGCGGGGGGAGGGGGAGAAAGGTCGGAAATGGGTTTGGTTTGAAGAGGAAAGGAGAGAAAAAGGGGAGAAGGGGGTCCCAATTTTTTTTAATTTGTTTTAATCTTAATAGATGGTCAAGATTGATTCCTCTAACACTCTCATCATCTCATAAGAATTGTACTCTATATATATATATATAGGATGACATTTTTATGAGAGAGTGAAAGTGTGAAAGGGGTGAATCCTGACCTTCTATTGTAATGGACGGCTAAGATTTATTGCACATTAAAAAAAATTAACAATTTACGGCCAAGATTTGTTGAGTGTTGAAAAAAAAAATTCCTTCCTTTATCCCTTCTTTTTTCCTGCCAAATGAAAGGGTATGGGCCATAAATTATTATTTTTTTAATGTATAACAAATCTTGACCATCCATTACAATGGAGGGTCAAGATTTGCCTCTCTCGCGCTCTCATAAGAACGTCACCCTCTATATATATATATATATATATATATATATATATATATATATATATATATATATATATATATCAATTTAATCAAATAATAAAAAAATAAATATTTAATTTTCTAAATTTAAATATAATATATAATATATATTACTTATATTAAAATTATATATCCAAAATATTTAATGAAAACTAATATTGATCGGTCATCGATCCGACTTTCGTGTTTTTCAATCTTGAACTGGATCGGATCTTAAATCGATTAAACTCATATATAAAAAAAAGACCAAACTAATATATGATCAGTTCAGTTATTCCTTGATCAAAATTGCCGGCCCAAACATAGCCTAAATAGTCACAGGGGTTGGACGGTGAACGAAGCAGCGAACCAGTGGAGGGAGAGAGAGAGAGAGAGAGAGAGAGATGTCGTCTCACAGCATTCCATCGGCGAACGACCCGCGGCTGCCGTCGGCGGCGAAGCCATACAGAGCTTCATTGGTAGCTCCTCAAGATCTGCCGGTGGACTATTCTGGCTTCATCGCCGTTCTTTTTGGCGTCCTCGGCGTTATGTTCAGAGTCCGTCCTCTCCTTCCTCTCTCTCTCTCTCTAAATTGCTCTCTAACCGTTTCTGTTACTTCTATATTTGTCACATTCGTTTGATTGATTTCAATCTGTACTTTTGCTGGATGATCTAGTCTTTTCTCAATGATGATGATGCGATTTCGCGATGTTTGTTCGTAAGCAGGTTGTATCAAGTGATCCAGCAGCTCATTGTAACCGCCAAAATTGATCTTTTATGATTTTTATTCAGTGTTTGCAGTTGTACTTAGTTGTCAAATTTGACTGTATCTAGAATTGAGCTAATTTTAGAATAACGTAAGGGGAGATGGAAATAGAGAAGAATTAGAGGGAAAATTGAGAAGGAGAAAAGGAAAGAAAGAGAGTAGAGAAGAAAAAAATTGAGAAATTTGATTATGATTCTTGTTATTCGTGTAATTTTTTAGTACAAGTATTTATAAGGCTTAATGACTAACTAATCAATTCATCTCAACTAGTTGACAACTAATAATTGATGCTTAGTTGTCACTATAATACATGTAACAGTTCATTGGTGTTATTGTTGTCATAATGGCTAAATATTTTGTATCCTTCTTCGATTGATCTTTAATCTTTTTGTTCTATGGTGCTGGTCGACTGTTTTTGGTATTTACTTTGCTCAATTATCCGGTTTTTCATTTATGTTGTGAAGAGAATGAATTGTGCAATAATTTCAATTTTCAGATGTTCTGCTTGTTTTTGGGTTGATTGACAAATCAAATGCAGTTTATGCAAGACCTTTGAATTTCTTTTTAATGTTTTCTTATACTCGGAGATCATGATTCCTAATTTGTGAGTTTAATTTATACTAGCCAAGTCTATACTTGTTCTTTTTCCCTAATAAATAGTTATTCACTACAATATTTGTTAATATTTTGACATTGTTATTTATGTTTTGACAGACATTTTGATTTATATTATGGTTTGTTGAAAAAAGTAAACACGGTTGATGGAGAAATTTTTACCCTTTTGTCATTAGTTCATTCTTTTGTAATATAATTTTGGTAATTTTGCTGAACTGATTAATCTGCAATTCAGTAAAGATTTTTGATTCTTTGTTTTCTATTGGTAACTTCTAAAATTATGTAGGTGTGTGATTTGTGATTGAATTGCTCATTTCTTTACTTGTCTGATCACTTTTCGTGTATTTTTCTCTATCTCAGTACAAGCTCTGCTCTTGGTTGGCTATAATATTTTGCGCTCAGTCACTTGCTAATATGAGGAATATAGAGAATGATCTTAAACAGATCTCCATGGCAATGATGTAAGTTTCAGGTTTTTAAACTTTTGTTGGTTTTCGGGTTTCGTATGCAACGTTGGTGGTTATTTGTGATTATTAATCTATTGAGGGTCTCCCTGCTGTTTGTGTTTGTCCTTGTGCTGAAGTTTTGTTTTTCCATGCTGTTATTTTTGCATGACCAAATCAACTAAACCAAACTTTATCCTACTAATTGAGGTTGGCTATATAGACTTGCCATCTTACTCAAGCCATTCTCAAAAGGATCAGGATATTTGAATGCTAAGGAGCAGACTAACACAGACAACAACCTACACGATGCAAAATAGCAGGACAAGTAGGAAAAGATAAGCAGAAATAACATGCAAATATTCGACTCTTAATATAATTTCTTTTTTCGATGAAAAAATGCAAATATTCGATTTAAAAAAAAAAAGAAATAACATGCAAATAAGCAAAACAAACTTAAGGCAGTCAAAAGCCAATAGAAACAACCACCACCAAGTAAAAGAAAACACACTAACAAAGAATAAATGCTTGAAAAGAAAAGACAACCAAAGGAAAGGGATTTAGTGTATCTTGGTACTGCATTAGTTTTGGGCACAGAATGTCACTATTCGTGTCCTGTATGGCATATTTAAGTTAAATTCAGAAAGTATGTGGATTATGTGTTGAAAATAATTTGCCCGTCCTTGGAAATACCATTTTATTGCACATGTGGGTGGCAGATGTGAGGATGGAGTGATAGATGTGTCCTGGTAAAATAAGAGATGTGATCAGAGTGATTTTCTTTTGGGAGTGAGTGGCAGTGACACCAATAGAGGACAGAGTGTGAGATGTTGAGATGTCCTACTTGGTTTTTTATTTGTGTGAAAAAAGACTGCTCAATTTATTTGTGCAAGATGTGAATAATTGGCGGGTACTCGATGTATGAGGGGAGGGCGCTAGGTCTAGAAAAAGTCTAAAGGGAACATTGAGACACGATCTTAGTCACCGAGCTCACAGAAGAGGTGGCCGTGACATAATGAACGGCAGCATATAATCCTTTGTAGAAAGAGCAAGAAAGTTTTGGTTTTGATTTGTTATTGTTTTAAAGTGTTGGTTAGGTAGGTCTGGAAGAGGAAGAGGTTTGGCTGTACATATATTACAACTAAAAGGAGAACTAAAATTTGTTAGGACAAATTGACATAAAGGTTTATATTTTTATAATTTTATGTGATGTTCTGCTCTGAAACTATGTAAAATGTTATACAAAAAGATACCTGTTTCAAGCAAGGATAGGCAAACCTAACAATTATTTGCCCTACCCGACAAGATGACCCGATTTGACCTGAAAAATTAGTGTTAGGATCAAAGGTTTGATGACCCAAATGTGATGTGAGTGAAACCCAACAACAACAATAACAACAACAAGCCCAGTGCCTCCAAGGGCTCTCGCCTAAGCAGGGCCTGTGAGGGGTAGATGTACGCAGTCTTGCCCCTTTAGGGGGCTACCCTGAAGAGAGGCTATTTCCGAGGACCCCTAATCTGAGAAGCAGGTCCGCCGCAATGAGCATGTGAGTGAAACCCAAATAACCTGAAAATTTTCTGGTTGTGTTGGGTTGGGTTGACCCGTCAGGTCAAGAGGCTCTGCCTAGTGTTGTACTGTGGTGAGTTATATCCTATAGGAGTCTATGAATATTGTATATGTTTATGACTTATTTTCAAGTTATGCCCAGTTGAGTTGATTTTGTGGAATTTTATTTGGAAAATCTAATTTTTGGAAGGGAAAGATAGAGGGAAAATATATTAGAGAGAAAAGAGAAAGAAAGGGAAAAGGGACAGAGACAACAACAACAACAACAACTAGCTTAGTGCCTCAAGGGCTCCCGCATATGCAGGGTCGGGGGGAATGTACGCAGCCTTACCCCTTCAAGGTGCTATCCTTAAAGGGAGACTGTGTCCGAGGATCCCCAACCTGAGAATCATACAAGCATGGAGCATGGAGCATGGAGCAGCTGTAGGCCATAAAGAAAGCATGGAGCAAGAAGCATGAAGCAGCAATAGGCCATAAAACAACTCCCAGACATATCAAGTGAATCACACACGCAGGCAAATAAGCCTAGGGGCACTTTAGTGCAAGCTAAATCTGCTCCTCAGTACTAAACCGCCACATCAGCTACCCTTATGCTAACCCGCCACCGAGCTCTATCTAAGGCCATCTCCTCATGTAGGCTTAGGTGGATGAGGTTGTTTTGGATCGTCTTCACCCATCTCTTTTCTAGCCTGCCTCTCCCTCTCCTCCCTATTGTAGTATGGTGTAGTTTGCATCTTCTGACCGGGGCAGTGGTTGGTCTCCTCTTAACATGTCCAAACCACCGTAGACGTTGCTCCCTCAATTTGTCGAAAAAGGGACAGAGAGGAGAGAAAAAGAGGAGAGGAGGTCAGAAAAAATGGAAGTTATGAGAAAGCAGGAAACGAGAAAGAGAGAGAATATAGAGGAGAGAAAAGAAACGAAATTGGAGCTGGAGAAAAATTATGATAATTATTTTAAGTTGAATACAAAGAGTTGGTGGAAAAATTGATAACTACGTCTAGAAAGTATTGGGGGCGCTTGCAATTATTTAGACATTGTTATCCATTTACTTCGACTGAGAATGAAGTCAATGGAGCTAGTCATAGATATCTAAATGGGTGTTATTCGTTATAATGATGACCTTAGAAGGGCTTTTATTTGTGTAGTTGCAAAAAAATTAGTCTGTTTCTATTTCTTTTTGTATTCTTTATGATTATATGGTATTCGTGGATTGCATATTTCATCTTAGGTGAAATTCTTTGACATGTATTAAACATAAAAATTATTTATTTACTTATTTTTTGCAAATTTAGTATTAGGTGACTATTTCTTTTATAAATTAGTATTTATACCCGTTTGTTTTTTATGCTTATTAACAATTATAATCGTATACCATTAAATTTAATAACGGAAGTTTTTTGCGCATATATAATCCGATGGGTCAACCTGAACCCGTTGATATACAGTTAGGGTCAAGCATCTTGTGACCCCAACTTGAAATGACCCCAACACCCGAAAATGACCAAAACCCAAAGACCCTTACCGGGGGCCTGACCGACCCAATTGCCAGGTCTAAGTGCTGGTTGCCTTCATTGTTGGAAGTGGTTGTGCTAAAAGTGATCCCTTTTTCTAGCTTTGATTTAGATATCTTTTAAGTTGTCCCCCAGAGATCATACTACATGGATAGTGAGTGTATTATATACCCCTTAGATTAATCACTCCGATGTTCTCCCATTTGGCTTGTGTGAATTTGGCTGTGTTTTGTATAATTAATAGTTCAGGAATGGCGCCTGTCAGAGATAGCGTCAATGATTTTGGAGTTGCCTTTTTTTTGGACTTCCTTTGGTACCTTGTTAGTCATTCAATATTCCTCAACTAGGTTCTCCCAGTAAAAATTTTTGTATGACAAAAAGAGTTCGCTGAATGCTTGAGTTTGCAAAGGACTCACGATGAAGCTACCAGTTATAGTAAAACTTTTCCCAGTCTGGTGGAGTATTTTCAAGTACATGAATCACGATAGTGAATGTTTCAGGTATAGCACGTCTAGATACCCATGAAGTTCTAAAGCAGCACAAGTTTGTATGGATGACGCATTTTGGAAAATTAAGCGCCATGACTTGGTATGTTCCATAGATGATGCAATACTTGCTGTTACCCTCTAAATTAGAAAGATCTGCAGTGTGATCAACTGGTAGAAAAACAGCAGGGTTCAGCAGAACTGCGTTTTAGTGACTTCCAGGCGCTTAGTGCTATAGGACTGCTGGTGACAATATAGAACGGTCTTGCTGATTCTCAGTGATTATTGTCTGGAGACTCTTTAGTTAGTGGGATTGTTTTATGGGACTTCAGTTCTACTATGGGTTTTTGTAAATTGTGGATAATCTCTTTCTTTTGTTTTGTGCTAGAATCCTGTGGGATCTTTCCTGGGGGAATGTCTGTTCTTAAATAAAACATTCTTTTCTGTAATTTCTGACTACATTTGTGAAAATATCAAAAAGAAGTTCTACCCTTCCATAATAGGGTGTAATTGAGCTTAGGAACTTTGATCTAAAGTTGGGTCATTGTAGGTTCTGGTTTGTCTAAGCTTGGTTGAGGCTACGACCTAGCTTGGGGAGCTCTAAGTTAAGTTTGATCTAGGCTTGTTTGGGCTCGATTAGACTCAAGCTTGGCTCATAAGCTCAAACTTGGTTCAATTGAGCACATTTAGGTATATCAATTGTATCAACATTGAACCATATAGGCTTTTCTAGGCTCGCAAGCCTACAGACTCGAGCTTTATTAGTTTTAGGTTCAACTTTTTGTGTTTAACAAGCTAGCTTGGCTCAAAGCGTGTCGAATCTTTCGAGCTTTATGACAAGCTGGTGAACTGGCTCAGTTCACTTACACCCTAAGTCCATAGGAAGCTTTTGCTATAAGATGAAAGAATTATGTTTAAGCTTAATGAAGGGTAATTCTACTGATTTCTCAATGTAGCTTGCCACATATTTTCTTTTTCTTGGGGATGTCTACTCATCTACAAGAGGTTGCAACTCTGATTATGATGCGAGTGTATAAGAAAGCATATGGCCTACTTTTTCTGGTTCCTTATAAATATTTGATTACTGTTTTCTTTAGGTATATCTATTTTAGACTTGCTGGGTTTTTGACTTAGCGTTTTGCCATCGCTGCTAAGAGTTCTATCCCTTGGTGCTTTCTTTCTGTTTCTTCATTATCAGTATTGACATTTGATAGACCCATCTTGCTTTTTGCCTTGTTTTTTTACATTTGAACTGCAGTTTGCCATATCTTACTTTATTTCTCATTCCCTATACTTAATTATGTTCCCAGGTTCGCTATAATGGGGTTGGTGACTAACTATGTTGGGCCTCGACCAAGTGTGAAAAAGTGATTCCGCGCCAATTCTACAGAAGACGTTGATAGTGCTGTGTGGCTTTTTCTTAATTTAACCTTCTGTAGGTTTTTAAGTATTTCCAATTTTCCTTTGGTGTTGAAACTGAAGTACGTGGCATGTAACCTGCAACAATTGGACATAAAAAAGCAACTCCATTTGCTTGGGCTGCTATTTGCTAGTCTTCTATGTGTTCCTTTACGAATTTCTATATGCAACTGTCAATATCATCTTGATGAGAGGAGCCAGGAATCAGTTACCTGCTTACTATACCTTAACTGGACCTTGGCTAATGCCTGCAATGTTATGCCAGAAAGCGGGTTAGCGTTTCGATACCTGCTTGTCTTTCTTGACCCATTGCAGATGTTCTGTTATGAATTTTGATGGAGCCTTAGCTTCCGAGGATATGTAGATGGCCTACAAAAAATTCTTTGTGGCATGTGGCAGGTGAGGTTACAAATTATGTACTAACTGTCCGGTTATCTGTTTGGAGCTTGGCTTCATTCTGTGAATGAGCCATAGCTGCGAAGTTAGGCACAATTAGCCTTACCGCGTGAATCTTGTGTCATGCCCTTTTTCTCTCTTTTGATTTTCTTGTTCTTTTTGTTTTCTTTTCCTAACACTTACCTCAGGAGCTTTTCTCAGTTATCCCATGTTGCTACGTAGTAGAACATAATGACGTACTTTGATTCATGTAGCCGATCTCACGTTATGGGAATAAGCCTTATTCTCAATGTCTTCTTTTGTTACTTGGTCGATCGACAACCTTTGTTGGTGAAAGACGCATTTTCTCTGAAACTACTGATGTTTACACTCACAAGGATGGTGTGAACAGAGTTTGTTACCTTACTGCATGAGTGGGCAATAGTTTTAATATATTTTATTCCTTCACAATAAGTATGCTTTGGTGGACTTGTGCCATTTTACAGGCTTATCAGTTGGCTTCTTTGATGTCAAAAATGAAGTATTTAGGCATAATCAATCCAGGTAATAATCATCACTCTCTATGCTCCACAAATGAGAAAGCTATGTACAGGTATTCTCTGTTGTTGTTGGTCGAAAATTGACCATTTTTGTGCTATTTTAGGACATCTAGACTTAGGAAATCATACACATTGACTTGATCTTTTCTGATGTAATTTGTTGCATCTAAGAACAAGACACTAAAAAAAGGTGGTGAATCAACTACAATATCTCCCATGGAGCAAGGATATTGTGCTTACCTCAACGCCAACACCTCGAGCCGGACAGAAACCCACGTGCTTGTCATACCCTACCCAGGACAAGGACATGTGGCACCACTCATGAAATTAGCGGAGTACATCACCAACCATGGGGTGAAGGTAACTTTCCTAACTACGGAGTTCACCCTCACTCGAATGATGGACTCGATGCAAGAGGGGGAGCATAGGGTTAGACTTGTCTCGGTCCCTGATGGATTAGAGTCGGGAAATGACAGGAAAGATGAGGCGAAAGTGGCTGCGTCGATTTTCAAGGTAATGCCTGGCCATGTCTATGAATTCATCGAGAAGGCTAATCAGAAGGGAAATGATGACTCGATCACATGTCTTCTTGTTGATGCAATGTTTGGCTGGGCGCTGGAGACTGCTGAGAAGACTGCGGTCAAGCTTGCTATGTTTTGGAGCTCCTCACCGGGAACCTTGGCCTTGTCACTTCGGATTCCAGAGCTTATAAAACTCGGACTTGTTGACAGTGAAGGTAAGCTTTCTAGGTTTTTCATGGTTTAAATTCTTCATTTTGTGCTAATAATTCCTTGGGATACCCAATGGGTTTGGGTCTCCAATTTACCGCATTGTTTGTAGACTAGATTAAAACTTGGCTTAGTTGGGTGTATTTAAGCTAAATATTATATTAAGATAGACTCGTTTAGGCTCGTGAGCCTATGAAATTAGACTTGATAAGCTAAACGAGCTGGCTTAGCTAGACTCAAGCTCAAAATGAACCGAGTCTTTTGAGCATTACATGATGCCGGCTGGCTCATTTGCACCCCAAGTTGGAGCAAACATATGCAATGTTATATTTACAAGAACTATATCTTCTTCAGGCTACGAGTTTATACGAAGTAGATTTTCATTCGTACATGAATTTACCCAGGAACTCTATTGCGAAAAGACAAAATTCAACTCTGGCCAGATATGCCTGGTATGGTTACAGAAGAAGTTACTTGGTACAGTCCTCCAGACCCGACGCTCCAGAAGGTAGTGTTCGATTATTTCTGCGCCGCTGAACAAGTGGTAAAACAACCAAAATGGCTTCTTTGCAACTGGTTCCATGAGCTCAACCCCAAAGCCTCTACTCTGATCCCAAATATCGTTCCAGTCGGTCCATTACTTGGAAATGGACAATCAAATGGAACCTTGAGGCCAGAGGACTCAACCTGCATAAACTGGCTGGATCAACAGCCCTTCAGGTCAGTCCTCTACATTGCCTTTGGTAGCATTTCTACACTAAGTACAACCCAACTCCATGAACTAGCATCTGGGCTCGAGCTTTCCCGGACACGGTTCATCTGGGTGGTCCGGCCCGGTCTGACCCGTGACTCACAAATCAAGTACCCAGATGGGTTTGAAAAGAGAGTTTCGGGTTATGGAAAGATAGTTCAATGGGCACCACAAGAGAATGTATTGGCACATCCTTCGGTTGCATGTTTCTTGACTCACTGTGGCTGGAACTCAACAATGGAAGGTATAAGTTATGGAGTCCCTTTGTTGTGTTGGCCGTGCTTCGCGGATCAACTCTACATTCGAACTTGCGTATGTGACGCGTGGAAGGTTGGGTTGAGTTTCGGTCAAGAAGAAAATGGAGTAATATCAAGGTTCGAGATCAAGAAGAAGATCCATGAATTGCTCTCTAGAGATGACATAAGAGTCAACTCTTTGAAGCTTAAGGAAGCAGCCGGTAGGAGCATTGCTCAGGGAGGGTCTTCTTTGAACTCTCTACAAGACTTTATTAAACAGATAAAGGGCTGAATATTAACCATAAATTTGAATAATGTATTCTGATTTTTTTTTTTCTATAATTTACGAAATACTTAACTTTTTATAAAATAAGATCAAAATCTAGGTATGTCTGTTTGATTTTCAAGTTAGCTTGGTTGGGTCACATTCAAAGCGAATTGGTTCATTTTTGGATTTGAGTTGACTTATTTTTGGGTCAATCAAGTTAGGTCCTTTCAGCGTCGAGTAAGATCATGATGCGTCATATTAGGTCCAAGTTATTTGAGTTAGGTCATTTTGAGTTTCTGATCAAATTTAGCTTGTGATAAGTCGTTCAATTCTTAGGGTGATCATTTTGGATTTATAATAATAGAGTTAATATTAAATTGCAATTCATTTCCCCCACATCGTAGAATATGAATGTATAACTAAGTAAAAATAGAATTGAACAAAACTATAATTCTAATTTCACCAGATTAAGCAAACAATAGTACTAAAACTCTGGACTCTAATTTCGATCTCGGTTTTAGTTTGAGCCTAAAATTCAACGCGTTAAACAAAAGATATTAGGATTCAACCGAACATACATAAAATAATTTGTAATGTAATTTAACAAGTTAACGCACCCGTTTTGATTGATTGTTAGTATTCTCTTTCGACATATCCACAGTTTCAAGTTAGAATTATATGTGAACTTATTTATCTTTATAATGCAAAAAAGATTTTTGAAGTCTGAAGCATTACCGTAAGTGGTAATATATTTAATGGTGCCTTATAAAGTACGAGTTTTTAATTTCTAATCCCACTATGTAAGTAATTAAATGGCGTCACTCCCTCAATTTATGACCTCATCTTTTAACTACTTGTACACATGAATAGTTTTGAGTAGAAAAAGTGCAATCCAGGGATTAGTCGAGATGGGTGTAATCAGAGAACTTGGCTACCAAAATTTTAAACTAATTATGAGACATAATTATATATTTTAAAATTCAGACTTTTTACTAAAAACCATTATATTTTAAGTGATGTATCAAAAATTACTTAGCTTTTCTAATTTTTTAAAGTCACATATAAATTTTTCAAAAAAATTTTAATATTGACTCTATTAATTTTTCTTTAAAATAAATATGAAATTACCTATTAGGATATTATTTATCTCAAAATTAAATATTGGATTGATATGATTTAGATTTGATTATAATTTTGATTTAAGTGAGATTTGAACGAGATTAAATTATCTAATTTGATTGTGATTAAGCTTAGGTAACTTGATTTATAAATAGAGGTTGAAGTTTATTATTTTAGGTGTGGAAAAAAGAAAGCAAATATGTGAGACTTTAAGGTTTTGTAAAGGGGTGCCCTGGAGGGCACTCAGGTAGGGGGAGAGTGAGCGGTTTAATTGAGAGGTACTTGATGACCGAGAGTGGATGAAGAGTTTGTAGCTTCCTCTATCCAAAGCTACGTTTTGAGAGGGTTGATGGCTTGCTGTGCAGAAGTTACACTTTGAGAGGGTTGGTGACTCGCCGTGCAGCAGCTACACTTTGAGAGGGTTGGTAGCTCACCATGCAGCAGCTACACTTTGAGAGGATTAGTGGCTTTCCGTGCAACAGTTACACTTGGAGAGGGTTGGTGACTTACCATGTAATAGTTACACTGATGATGATGATTGATGTTTGATGTTTATATGGGGTTGGGGTTATAATTAGATATTGTAATCCTTAATTTCATAGTGGATTGAAGCACCTGTTGCATCCTGTGTTTTTTCCCTCTAGTCGAGAGAGGGTTCCACGTTAAATATTGGTGTGTTGTTTTGACGTTATTTTTTGTTAATTTTACGCTTATGTTGTGTTTGATTGTGTAATTTTCCCAACATTACCAAATTACCTTCAATAAAACTTATTTTTTATCAATAAATTATAAACAAGTTTACAAATAAAGAACACTTCTACATTTTTTTGTTGGCAAAAGCATGTAACAGCACGCTAGACCTTTAACAATTTTGCAAATTCAAAGGTGAAGGGTAATTTCATTATCTGTAAAATACATTACTTAATATAATTTAATTAAATTAAGTTAAACTTAGTGTTTTGATGCATTTATACCTCAAAACGAAGCTTTTCATTTGACAGAAAGTTAACGGTGTCAACATTAGGTGTGACATTGAGAAATTTTTGAAAAGTTTAGATGTGACATTAAAAAATTATAAAAGTTAGATAATTTTTTGATATATTGCCTAAAATATAGGCAGTTTTGTATAAAACCCCTTCAATTTTTTATTACAAGCAAATTTAATGGATTTCTAGTGACATTTCCTTCGCACACGTCAACATCATTATATATTTCAATAAAATATTTTCTATATCAGCAGTATTATACATATTTAATTTATATCCAGTAAATCCAAAAATATTATTAATTTATATATACTTGTAAAATAATATTATTATCGGGATAAAATTATCAATTCAGAGTAAATTTATAAAATTTTGTGGTTATTAGTGCATCTTCAATGCCTCAAAAAGAAGGCAAGCCTCATTTTTGGAGAACCAAAAAGACGAGCTCTATTTTTTTTTAATATTTGAGGGCCAAAATAAGTGTTTTACTTTTTTTAATGTATTTTTAACATGTGTTTTTTAATGTATTTTCGTTACATATCTTGATATAATTAAAATAATAAAAGTACATAAACTATTAAAATAATATGAAAATATAAAAAAAAAGGGTTAAAAAAAGGGCTTGGGTTAGAGGGGAAAAAATCATACTTTAGAGAGAAGCCCCATTTTGAGGCTCCAACATTTAGGGCACTATTATTTTTTTTTTTTTTTTGAACACAGGAAAGCCTACAAGTGAAACTACATTATCATTAAATCGTTTCTTACAATAGAGTCCGGCTCAAGAGGAGGGGACGACCATCAATTATGGTAGCAATGATAACTCAGGTGGCATTTAGCCACCCAATGGACAGCTCTATTACAAGAATGAGGGGTCCAAGCAAAACAGGCAAAAGACAAAACACAGGAAGAAACATAAGCTAACACGTTATTAACAACAGTACTAATCGCCCAAGGACAGCCGCTCGGGTTACAGATGGCATCAATGGCAACCTTGTTATCTGACTCGATAATAATGCAATTCCACTCGTTCACTTGAGCTAGAAAGCGGGCTGCTCTGATGGCAAGCGCATCACTTGTAAACACGGCACAAATGGGACAATAGAGCACCATCCACCCATGATAGCTCCACAATGACCTCTAGCCACGATAGCCACACTTGAGCGATCAACATTGGGGTACTAAGCGGCGTCAACATTAAGCTTTACACAACCAATTGGGGGGAGAGACCAACCCCCATCATTCGTATGCTGAGGACAATCATTGGGTGGATGAGCCACAGTCGAAGAACACTTCCAGAAAGCAAAGGCTTTGTCCTCAGCTTCACGTGCTACTCGAGAGGGCGTGGGGTCACAAGCACAAATGATGAAAGAGTTCCTTTCTATATCTCCCAACACAAGAAGGCTATTCAAGAGAGCAGGTGAAGATTATTTGAGAGCTCATCCGTAACAGCACTCTACCACATGAGAAAACTTCCGAAACCACTGGGATTGGACTTATACCCCAAGTTCAAGGCAAACCACACTGCTTGAGCAAATGGGCATAAGAAGAGAATGTGTTCCACAGCTTCCTTATGGTAACCACATCAGGCGCAATTTGAATCCTTAACAATCCTTCTTTTTAAAAGGTTATTGAAAGTCACAAGGGCATTGGACATAGCCCTCCACATAAATCCGAAGTTTAGAAGGAGTGTTAAGATTCCAAATGCGATGAAAGGGTGGACGGTGGTTAAAGAGTAAACTGGTAGGGGTGTTACCTGAATCCTTGATCTCCTCACCGGCTTTCCAAAAAGTGTAACCTGATTTAACCAAGTACTTTCTGGATGATGAGGAATGCCAAACAATAGAATCTTGCATGTTTTGATCACCAACTAGGATTGATTGTATACATGAAGCAACATTCGCAGGAAACGAAGAGGAAAGCAAGCGTTTGTTCCAACCTCTAGAACTATGACATATAAGCTTTCCCACTTTTGTTGGGAGGGCGCTAGTATTTGGGTGATGATGCGGTGAGAGCGGGGCTAAACCTGGGACCCAACTATCCTTCCAAATATTAATGTCCTTCCCACTTTTAACATTCCATTTTAAGCCTTTAACAATAAGATTCCTCCCAAAACAAAAACTTCTCCATCCCCACAATAGATTATGACCAGTTTTAGCATCAAGGATAGAAGAATTGAAAAAGTAGACTCCTTTGAGAATGCGGACCCAAAAGGCATCGGGATTATCAATGGCTCTCCAAACTTGCTTCCCGAGGAGAGCAAGATTGGTACCATTTAGATCCCGAAAACCCAATCCTTCTAGGCCTTTGGGCTTAGAGATGTGGTTCCAACACTTTCAACGGACCCCCTTTCTCATTAGAGCAACCTCCTTTCCACCAAAATCATGCAATCGTGCTATTAATTTTTTTTGCAAATGACAATAGGATTTTGAAAGAACTCATAACAAAAGATGGAATAGATGTGATGGCAGATTTTATGAGGACCTCTCTTCCGGCATGGGAGAGGAGGTTAGCCTTCTATCATTGAATTTTATTTTTGATTCGGTCAAGGAGAAAGTTTAGGGACGCTTTTTTCGACCTTCCCCATATAATATGAGATTCCAAATATTTTTCATCACAACACATAGGGTCAACTTCCATAGTTCTCATACAATCTTCTCTAATGTCATTTGGAGTGTTGGAGGAGAAAAAAAAAATTGAAATTTATGGAAGTTAATTCTTTGCCCTGAAGCATCATAGAGGAGATTCAGAACATTTTTAACCTATTGACAAGCTTGAGGGCAGGCTTGGAAGAAAAGCATACAATCGTCGGCAAAGAGGAGGTGGGAGAGGCCTAGGCATGCAGTTTTGACATGAAATTTTTTCCAAATTCCCTCGTTCTCCGCTTCAGAGATCAATCCAAAGAAACTCTCTATAACGAAGAGAAAGAGATAAGGAGACAAAGGATCACCTTGTCTCAGTTCCCGGGAGATTTGAAAGCTTTGGAGACGTTGGCCGTTGACCACGGGCTCCATTGAAACCGAAGAGATACATTCCATCACCCACCCAACAAAAATTCACGAGAAACCCATCTTAAGAAGGACCATGTCAAAGAACGGCCACTCAACTTGATTATAAGCCTTGGCTAGGTATAACTTGACCTAAAGAAATGATTCTTTCCTTTTTGCTGGTTTTTCAAAGCATGGGATGCTCCATGGGCAATGAGAATGTTATTTTGGATTTGTCTTCCTTTAATAAAGGCGGTTGAAAGGGGAAATGAGGGAGTCCATGAACGGGTTGAGCCTATTGGTAAGAATTTTTTATACAATTTTGTAGCTAAAGTTACATAGGCTAATGAGTCAAAAGTGGTAGATAGATTCGGGTCTTGGAATTTTTGGAATGAGGATGATGTTGGTACTATTGATTTCTTTTAGCATTCTTTGGCCATCAAGAAACCTGTTCACAGCATCACACACATCCCCTGAAATGATATCCCAGAATTGAGAGTAGAAAATACCCGGAAATCCATTAGGCCTCGAAGCCTTAATACCTCCAAGCTGAAACATGGCAGCCTTGATTTCATCAACCATAACAGGAGCAGTCAGCATACTATTGACATCATTAGAGACTAAGGCATGGAGAGCTTCACCCACCTCACTCATTCTTTGAGTCCCCTTAGACTTGTAGAGCTCCATGAAATGAGCATGGATGCCTCTTTTGATGTAATCCGAGTTCTCTTCCCTTGTATCTTCCTGGATCTTGAGCCTTAA
Organism: Simmondsia chinensis; assembly: GCA_018398585.1. Taxonomy (NCBI): domain Eukaryota; kingdom Viridiplantae; phylum Streptophyta; class Magnoliopsida; order Caryophyllales; family Simmondsiaceae; genus Simmondsia; species Simmondsia chinensis. The sequence continues at coordinate 25,724,639 of JAGTTD010000011.1, forward strand.
AATCAAGTTTATCCTCTTCCTTTGAAGTGTAGTAGCATGAAAGAACTTCATGTTTCTATCTCCAAAAATGAGCTAATTGACCCGGGATCGTTAATACCAAAATCTCTCCTCCACATCCCATCATTTCTTGAGCTCCTCCAAAAGCTGGTCCTCTTCATGTTTCTCATTGTCAGATGACACTCCACTCTGCAGCTCGGTAAGGCAGGTGAAAATGAATTTGACCTGCTCTGACTTTTCTTTATGTATGTTAATGCTTCAGCTCTTAAGAACCCGACGACACTTAAGAAGCCTTTTATGAAACTTGTACATTCTTGAGCCCGTACCATCAAATTGCCAGACATTACTCACCTGAGACGACGAGCGGCAGGTTGGAGCTATCACAAAGGGAGGCCAGATTGGACCAGAATGAGGGCCTTTTAGCACGATTGGCTCCCCGTAGAGAAACATGTGGTTCCATTTGGCACCGGAGCCAGGGTCTTCAATATCAGCGATGATGAAACGCGAAGAGGAGTTGCACATGGAGACCTAAAAGTTCTGATTCCATACTAACGCTAAACCACTGGATAAGCCTCTCGGTTCAACTGTGAAGCAGTTCTGGAAATGAAGCCTTCTCTTCACAATTTGGATTTGATGGGATAAATTTTTTTGTTTCCATAAGGAAGATAATGCCTGGTTTGATTTTATTGTTAAGCTCCCGAACAGCTTGAACTGACCGGGTTTGGCCAATCCCCCGACAGTTCCAGCAGATGATGCTCATGGTTTCTAAGGCAATTATTCCGAGACAACCGCGGCAAACCCCTTATTTTGAGCACTTGGTGAAGCTTGTTCCAACTCCATGTCTGACAAGATGAGCAAGGCGGGTCAAATGTGTCCATTACATGGATCTTCATAGCCGACCCTGTTTTTCTCCAATGCGAACCTGGCTACACGTTTTAAACTTACTAGACTTTAAAATTCTGACTGATATGAGGGGTTCATTAATGTGGAGGTTTGGGGTGAGGTGTAGGCATGGGAAGTAAAGACAAGGTAAGAGGATTCCTCCCAGTAACGGGACCACGGGTTACTGAGTCTAGTGACAAAGGGAAGTAGAGAAGGAAGAGGCTTCCAGGCAATCAAGCTTCTAGCTTTGTGTTTTCAAAGAAAAGATGAAGAGCTCACAAGCTTAAATTAAAACAGCAAGCAAAATGGGTTTGGGAGGAATTCATTAAGGATATGTCTCCTGGGAGCAATGCAAAAAAGCAGACCAAACCCTCTGGCAAACAAAAAACGGGGAATTTTGTAGGAAGGGTAACAAGGCTAAAGATGTTGGCGAGCTTTCTATTGCAAAGCGCAAATAGGAGTTTGGAAAAAGGCTCGATTTGGCATATGATGGAGATGAATCGGATATGATTGAGCTTTTTGCAATGATGGAGTAAGGCAACTTTAGGCCAGGTCCCCTGTCTGTTCCTCTCATGCTCTGTCGGTTCGTTGCCTTCCCTGCTCCGAGGCCATCGCTCTCAATGTTGTTTTAGACATGTGGTGCCTATTGTTGTTCTTTTGTGCTTTTTTTTTTTTCCCCGGGTTCTCTTAGGCCCCACTCGCTCGAATCGCCTGTTTTATATCGCGATTATGTCTCTAATTATCAAAAAAAAAAAAGGGTAAGCATAGGAATCAGCAACAAGCAAGGAGTAAATGTTAATGGGGCGTGATTCTTCTGTCATAAATACAATTTAGGCTAAAGCAAAGAAGATTGGAAGGAGGGTTGAGGAAAGGGTACAAAAACCCTAGAAAATCTCCATGGCGCAGAGGCAACCGAGAGAACCTTTTTTTAAGGCACTATTGGGAGTAATCATTACTCTAACAATAAATTTTTTTTGCTATCAAAGGAAAAAATTAATAAAAACTCCCTAGTTTTATAGGCTAATGTTATGGGTCAAATATTTTTTTATTAATGTTAGGACAATAATAAAGACTTTTTGAATCTTGTTATATTAAATTGTCTGACATTAAAAAATATCTTGCAAATAATGTTATCCTTTTATAAGTTAACTTTATATATATGACTCAATTCTTATGAGAGAGTGAGAATATGAGATGGGCGAATCTTGGCTGTCTGTTTTTTTTCCCACCTTGCCTCCCCTCCCCTTCCCTCCCTCCTTCCAACTCTTCCTTTCTCTCTCTCACTCCACCACCCACCGTCGTTGCCAACCAGCGCCGCCCACTACCGCCACTGCCTGCCTTCGCTGCCGCCGCCGCCCACTGCCTGCCCCTACGGCCGCCACAGTCGCCCACCACTGCCCCTTATTTTTCTCTCTCTTTTAATACCTTCCCCCCTCCCCTCCCAACAACCCTTCACCCTTAACACCCGTCGCCCCTTTTTTGCCCCTCCTTTTGTCTCTCTTTCAATGCCCCTTTCTTTTTCCCCCCAATACCCCTTTCTCTCTCCCCCGGGGGAGAAAGAAATGGGCATTGGAAGAGAGACAAAAGGAGGGGCGATGGCAAGTGTCGGGGGTAAATGGTTATGGGGGGAGAGAAAACGGTATTCAAAGAGAGAGGAAAAGAAGGGGTGGCAGTGGCTGCGGTGAAGGAATATTGGGGGGTGGGAGAGGGAAAGAGGTATTGGAAGAGACAAAAGAGGAGGTGCGGTAGGCGGCGGTAGCCGATGGTAGCGGCGGGTGGTTGGGGCGAGAGAGAAAAAGTAATGGTTGTGGGAGGGGGAGGGAGAGAGAGAAATGGAAAGAGTTGGGGAGAAATATTTTTTTTAATCCCATAAAAAAGAGGAACAATCTTGACCGTCCATTGTAATGGATGGCAAATATATGTCCCTCTCACTTGTTTCACCTTCTCATAATATATATATATATATATATATATATATGTATGTGTATGTGTATGTATATATAAGAGGAGATTTATCATTTAGGTACTCTGACATTTCAATATATATATAATGAGGCACCTAAGGTTTAAAATTTTTACTTAGGTATCCTATGCTAAAACTTAGTGAATTTTTATCAAAATCCGATCAATTTTCACTATAAATGCCCATGTGATACATGATTACAACAATATGTATGATCTACATAAATATTTTCAACAAAAATCTAGCAAATTACCAAAAAAAAAAAAAAAATACCCTGAAAGATGGAAAATATCTATATATTAGCAAAATAATGTACTATGTTAGCACTTTAACCCAAAAAACCATAATATTATGATAAAAAGCACATATACATTGCTATAATTATGTTTTAAGGTAACAATTTTTAATAAAAATCTATTAAATTTTGGCAAAATGTATCTAATTGATAAAATTCTTAAACTTTAGGGTACTTGAGTGATAATTGTTACTTTAAATATTGGGATACTTAGGTAGTAAATCTTTAAATCTTAGGTACCTAAGTGATAATTTCCCTAAGGTTATGTTTGGAGTATGGAATTGGAGCTTGTAATTGGGGCTCATAATTTTAATTATGTTGTTTGGTTCACCTATTGGAATTGAAATTACAAGTCCACTATCCATTTCCATAAAATTGGATTGTAACTGAAAATTATACTATCCAATTTCTTGGGTTGGGGTAAGGAATTGCAATTCCATTGATCTGAAAGTCAAAATGACCCTACTTGATTAATTCAAAACTAAGATGGTTAAAAATTGAAAGAGTTAATTATAACCTAAAATTTGACCCGAACCTTGAAATCATCAAACTCGAATGACTTGAACTTGAAATGACCAAATAAACTTATCTCAAAGTATGAAATGACCCAATCCAATTGACCCGAAACTTGATATAATTCAAATTCAAAAAATGAAACTACTTGATTTAAATGTGATGTAAATAAGCTGAGCCAAAGTGAAAATGATTCGACCAAATTGACCCAAAACTTAATATGATGCACTCCAAAATGAACAAACCCATCTTATACTAAGCCTAAGGAAGGAACATAAGAACATACCCAGTGCCTCAAGCGCTCCCGCCTACGCAGGGTCTGGGGGGGCGGATGTAGACAGCCTTCCCCCTTCAGGGTGTTAACCCAAAGAGAGATTGTTTCCCAGTGCCCCCAACTTGAGGGTAAGAACGTCCCAGGAGGTTACCCATCCTGGTACTACTCTCGCCCAAGCATGCTTATACTAAGCCTAAGACAACTCGAAATTTGAAATGATACAATTTGCTAGTCCCAAAGCTAAGATGACTCAAACTCAAAATAATCTAAATCAACTCAACCTGATCGATTCTAGCCTGAATCCCGATCAAAGCTAACTCAATTAGTTGAAAATCCAAGTTAACTTGAACACTAAATGATCCAACGTGATACTCGGCCTGATTTGACTCGAATCTCGAATAATTTAAAATCAAAGTGAACCGCTCCAACCATATTAACTTGAATATAATGTGAACTGCTCTGACTGAAATATGATCACAGCTAATTTAAATCTCGAAATACTCCAACTCGATTAGCCTATAACCCATGATGACTCGAATCATATTGGAATTATTCTGACCTCAAATTCTTTTGATGAACCAAACAATAAAATTTTAATTCCATCATAATTCCAATTTCATTAGAATTAGAATTGGATTATAATTCTATAGTCTAATTTCAATTTCATGTGTCAAACAGAGTCTAAATAAGATGGGGAGTTATTATTGTAAGGGTAAAAATTATTATTGCTAGAGTAATAATATAACATACAAATAATAAGAACCGCGTAATTATCTTAAAAACTATAATTTTGGTATGATAATAACAAATTTACTTTAACAATAATATTACCCATAAGATATTAAAGAATATTAAAGAATAAGTATAAATAGCATTTTTCATTTTCATATTAGCAAGTTCCCCTCTTTCTTCGTTCTTCCTCCACCCGCCTTTCCACCCGCCTTTCCACCCGGCAAAAACCCTATTTTACTCTCTCTCTCTCTCTCTCTTAAAATCCATTGACATTCTCATCACAATTCCCCACTTTCCTCAAAAATTCTTTCTTTAATTGAATCCCATCTCATTCCTCTTCACTCCAAATTTTACTCTCTCATTTCATTGATGAAAATTCGATTTTAATTTTTGTTGAGCTTTGAAATTGGGTGATTTCCTTCGAATTCGAAACTTCTAGTCATCGCAATTTTGTAATTTCATCATCTGTATCGTTCTTTAGTGTGTAGAATTTCCAATTCTAGGGTTAATTTGTACTGTTGCCGTTTTTTACTATGGAGAAAAATTGATGCTTTTTTAGTTGTGAATTGTATGTTTTCTGGAAGAAAGGAAACATTTTTTGAGGTGGGATGGTGAATGCTGGGGATGATCAGGGCTCAGGATGGTTTGAAGTGAAAAAGGTGTTCTTTTTAACTATTTATTTAGGGGTAATGTTATTGCCGGGGTAAAATTGTTAGTGTTAGAGCAAATTTGTGAAATTTTTTGGCTATTATTTGCTACAAGTCACATTATTGCTTTGATAGTAGCAATCGTTGCCGTGGTAATAGCAACATCCTTTATTTATGAAGTATTCATTTGATTCAAATTATTCTCTATTTAGTTTGGCCTTTCTTAATTGTATTATCTGCTCGTTAAGGATCTAGTTGATGTAAAGTTTTAGGGATGAAATACAAAAAGAACTGGAATGTTGAAAGTTATTCTGTGTGTTGGTGATCATTTATTGTACTACTGATTTCGTGACTTGTCTGCCTAGGCTGGAAAAGTAAGATATGTTCAAGTGATTTTGGAGGGGCGGGTCCTTAAGGTGGAAGATTTTGGTGCTGTTATGTAGCTCTTGGATACTGTTACAACCTACGAAGTTGGTACTCATAAGTTCCACATATAAGCGCAAGTGGGTATCTATCCTAAAACCAATTGGCCTTAGATGGAGCAACCCACTAGGCTTATATATGTTATCTTCTCTCTCACAACTCTAATGTGAGATTCTCACTAGACTGACATTGGAGTCCTTAACAATTATGCTTGCAGGTTATTCTTCCCATATGGTTTAGCAAATGAGTGTTTTAACCAATATTTCTACATCATTTGATCACTTTGATATCCGTTTATTATCCTTCACATTTTTTAGGCTTGATGACCTGAAATATCTCAGAAAGGTTTTTCCTTGTTTTTAGCATTTACCTTGGCTTTTCTTACTTGTGGTCAGTGAGTGAGATTTCTGCTCATTGCAGTCACCTCCGGGGTTCTTCGCACGTAGGTAGTACCGGGACCCTAGTGCCCCGGCCACATATTAGTGTAAATTGTTTGTAGTTATAAGAAGCATTATGTTGATGAATGAGCAAAGTGCTTTCTTTGCGCTGTTTCTGGATAATTGTTACTACCACCTGGTGTCCAACCTTTGCTTTAGTCATGATGAAAACATTTTTTTTTAAAGGAATTTAATCACAGAACTGCTAGAATAGATAATTTTCTTTTTTCTTCTCATTCAGAAGCACCGTAGCAGCTCTAAGCTCTCCATTCAAAATTGGGTTGGGGGATTTTCTGGGAAGAATGTGAATCGGAAAGGCGGGAGTTCTCAAGATAAGTGCAGTTCCCAGCTTTCCAGAGCCGGAAGGGAGGCCAATGATCGTATTCATGGAGGTGTTGAACATCATTCTTCTGCATCAAATGCTAATGAAAAGGAGGCGTATTGCCCTGATAAGGGCGTGGTTAATGACGATACTGGACATGCAAGTGCACCAGTGTTGACAAATTCTAACTGTAGTTCCATTGACAATGAAAAGATATCTGAGAAGAAGACTGATGCAATTCACAAAATCAAGTGGGGTGACCTGGAGGATAATGCTTTCACTTTTGATCTTGGAAGATCTGCCGCATCTGGATTAAAGTTTGGAGAAATTGGAGATGATGATCTGGCAATGTGCAGGAAATCTGGGGACACTAAAGATTCAATTTTGTGCAGTTCTATCCAGGAGCCTCATGAAGTTAATAAAGATGTAGTGGAAGTAGGAGAAGCTGCTGGTGATTCTCAACGTAAGAGATCATTATCTCCTCCCCGCAAATCCTATGAGGAATGTAAGGAGATGATTGAAGTATCTTCAAGCAATGTTGACACACCAGCCACAACTAGCAAAACGTTAGATCCTAGTGCTGATGTTGAGGTACCTGACAAAACTGGTGAGCCAATGAGCATTGACTTCTTGACTGCCTGTGAGCCATCTGATGATAAAGTTTCATGTTCTTCTGTTGAAGAAGCTGTGACAATATCCGGAATATGTGCACCCATTCTCCCATCTGAGGTAGGTGAGAAAAAGCTACTTGAAGCAAGAGATGGCAATGGCGACGCAGAAACAGCGGTCACTGCCCAGGATCTGGAGGCTTCCCCATCTGAGCTCTCTCTTCCAGAAAATTCGGGGTCCTCTAATACGGTAACCCCAGGTGAAGACCATAAGGATTTTCGTGACAACATGCTCAAAGATAATGTGACAGACACTCAGATAAGGAATGCCTTTGGAGAAGCAGAAGAGGGAGAAAGCAAAGAAAGGTTCAGGGAGCGGCTGTGGTGTTTCTTGTTTGAAAATCTCAATAGGGCTGTTGATGAACTTTACCTTCTTTGTGAGCTAGAGTGTGACTTAGAGCAGGTTGAAGAAGCAATTCTTGTTCTTGAAGAATCTGCTTCTGATTTCAAGGAACTGAATAATAGGGTACAAAAATTTGAAAAGCTGAAGAACTCATCTAGATCCACAAGTGGGGCAGTGATGACCATGAAAAGCGATCACCGGAGGCCACATGCTCTCTCATGGGAGGTATGTGTTCTCACGTTTGTGACATAGTTTTTCCTTCTATTATCTGCATAATCTAAACTTGGAAAGGGGAGTAAAGTGGTCTTGGAGTAATATTATTGATGTAAGACAAAGCCTATGGTTGAAGAGAATAGTGAGATGGGAAGGGGAATAGTAGTGAGGGAGATGTGAAACAAATGTCTTCAAGGGAGAAATTAAAGTCAGAGGAAGGGGAAGAGATGAGATTCTACCAACTTTAAAGTCCTCAATCAGGAGAGCTGGAAAGAGCTACAAATGATTCTTACATCTTTTTAAGTCTCTTGATTTAGGACATAAAAAATTGTGCAGTCATTTTCGATCAAAAAAAAAATAATAATTATTTGTGCACTGTTATAGAAACCAGATAAGAATCACACTGATTATTGCAATTTATAGTCTCTAGCTGATTAGGATACCCAAGCTTTTATAGAGTCCATCAGAATTGACATTACACTAAAATCAAATCCATTAACCTGAGCAGTGTCTTAGCTCTTAAACATCTTAATCAAAACCATCGGAGATGCTGGGGATAATTTTGGAAAAACATGGAGAGAGAATATATAAGCAGAGGGCTGAGGGATAAGCATTGCCTGAGATGAGATGAGCCTAATAACCGAAGTATTCAGTCAGTGATCTGTACAGAACACTGGACTAGCTTAGGCTTGTACAAAATCTTCCAGGATTAGGAAAGGAGGTGATCAAAATCACTAATGTTGTCAAATACCTAATGATATGAGAAAATAAAATCAACTCAATATGAACCCTATTGCAATCTTTTTTATAATTAAAGAATGCACATCGGCACGGAAATTGAGCTTTCAAACACTAATAGTCAATTATGAATTTAAGCCCTTAGTTAAAATGTGTAGTGTTTTGATGCAACTGGAGTAAAATTTAGTCTGATTTACCGTACCTGAATTGCATTTACAGAGCCCTGATAATTTCCTGTGTAAGATTTTATTCCTGAGGGACCTGAAGGGGAATTCATGGAATATTTGTATACTCGCAGATTGAAATTTATGAGAAGTTAATTTTGGCACAGGTTCGTAGAATGACTACTTCCCCTCACAGAGCAGAGATATTGTCCTCATCTCTGGAAGCTTTTAACAAAATCCAACAAGAGAGGGAAAAAATGCGTGCAGCGGCTGGTGTGAATGACCGTGGTCCTCAACGGCATAGTCGAAAGCCTGTGAATATTGATGATCTTAATGGGTCCAGGATCGATGTTGCCCCAGAATTGGAGGCAAAGTCAATAAGGCAGGCTGGTGTTTCAGATCATGCTCGGGTAGATACGGGCAGACAAAAGAGAGGCACTGAACCAGGTAGGTCAGGCAAAGTAAACTTGGTCCCAAATAGTCGTATTTCTTTGCAAACACCATCTGCTTCTGATCCCAATGCAAGTAAGTTGCCACCAAAAGGCAGTTCTGCCATTTTTCCGGGTGGGAAAAACAGGAAGGAGCAATTAACTCCTTCAGGTGATTTGGATGGCAATTACCATTCTGTTGAACAGCTTAAAAGACGTACTACTGCTGGTGATAAAGAGAAAGAAAAGGAAAAAAGAAACTCAATATCATGGAAATCAATGGATGCCTGGAAGGAGAAGAGGAATTGGGAGAATATACTTGCTTCTCCATGTCGTGTTTCTTCTCGTGTGTCACACTCACCTTGCATGAGCAGGAGAAGTGCAGAGCGGGCTCGAATTTTACATGATAAGTTAATGTCACCTGAGAAGAAAAAGAAAACTGCTTTGGATTTGAGAAAGGAGGCAGAAGAGAAGCACGCACGTGCTATGAGGATAAGAAGTGAGTTGGAGAATGAGAGAGTTCAGAAGCTTCAAAGAACATCTGAGAAACTGAACCGTGTCTATGAGTGGCAGGCTGTCAGAAGCATGAAATTGCGGGAGGGCATGTATGCTCGCCATCAACGTAGTGAATCTCGACATGAAGCCTACATAGCTCAGGTTGTGAAACGAGCCGGTGATGAAAGTGTCAAAGTTAATGAAGTGCGCTTTATAACTTCCTTGAATGAGGAGAATAAAAAGTTTTTGCTGCATCAGAAACTTCATGTTTCAGAAATGAGGAGAGCTGAAAAGATTCAAGTGCGGAAATCGAAACAGAAAGAGGATACAGCTAGAGAAGAAGCTGTCATGGAGCGAAGGAAACTCAGGGAAGCTGAGAAGTTGCAGCGCCTTGCTGAAACACAACGAAGGAAGGAAGAAGCACAGGTGAGAAGAGAAGAGGAGCGCAAGGCATCTAGTGCAGCAAGAGAGGCAAGAGCCTTGGAACAGCTTCGGAGAAAGGCGGAAAGGGCCAAAGCACAACAAGAAGAAGCTGAATTGCTTGCACAAAGGTTGGCTGAAAGGCTTAGTGAAAGTGAGCAGCGCCGTAAGGTTTACCTGGAGCAGATACGAGAAAGAGCTTCAATGGATTTTAGGGATCAATCTTCGCCTCTGATGCGTCGCTCATTGAACAAAGAGAATCAAGGTAGAACAACACCCACTAGTAGTGGTGAGGATAATCAGGAGACAAACTCCACTGGTCTTGGGGTTTCTCATCCTGCAACCAACAATGTTGGCGTGCAACAGTCTATGAAGCGAAGGATTAAAAAAATAAGACAGAGGCTAATGTCTCTGAAACATGAACATCCTGATACTTCAACTGCTGAAAATTCTGGCATTGGATATAGAACAGCGATGGCAACTGCAAGGGCAAAAATACTTAGGTGGCTCCAAGATCTGCAAAGACTTCGGCAAAAAAGGAAAGAAGGAGCAGCGAGTATAGGCCTGATAACTGCCGAAATGATCAAGGTACTCCGGATTGATTTTGAATGTTTACCTGTACTCCTGATGGATTTTGAAAGTTTACCTTCACGCTGCTAATGATTTTAATCCATTTCCTACGTGCTATTATGAGATTCTTAAATGAACGGCCTTTTAAAAGAAGATGAGAATATTTGGCCCTATTTAGACACAAAAAGTAGTTTTCATTTCCCATCTCCATTTTTCCTTCTGTAGTTTTCATTTGGAAAACATGTTTAGGAGTGGAAAACTTCTAACAGTTTTCTTGTATATAAAAGTGCAACTGCATTTAAGTGATCCTAGTTTTCCAATTTTGAAAATTGAAAATTATAGGCATCAGTAGCACTCGTGAATCCAAAAACATGATAATCTGATCCAAACCCGATCTGAATAATTAAGGTAATCGATTGGAAAATGAGCGGCTGGCATACATCCGATCCGTAAAAATTCGGATATAAATTCGGGTATAAATATAGCTTCGGGATCTTTTTTGAGTTACAAATGGGGATATCAGTCGCCGTCTACTTGTATTTATGAATTATATTAGACATTGATTTAAGTATCAAAGGGTTTAACAGTTTTAAAATATAATGACCGGTTTGAACATGTTTGATCTATAAAAATTTGGATATCGGTTAAGATACAAATATTACTTTAGATACACAATTTTAAAGTGCAAGACTTGAGAGAAATGAGAGTGAGAAAGAAAAAGAAAAGTGAGTGAATATTGGAGTGAAGAAAGAAAAAGAGAAAGATGTTGAAAATAAGAGAGAATATGAACAAGAAACCTTCATGAAACCAGGAGGAAAGTTCTGGAAAGCGGTTTTAAACTGTTTTTCAAATTTTCCAAAAGAGCAGGAAAAATTAGAAAACTGTTTTCCAACTTCTCGAAATGGAAAACTAGGCATTTGAACAAGTTTTTCATTTTTTCAGTTTCTAGGAAAATTTTCTAAGAGAACTGGAAAATTCTCTGTTCCTAAGTAGCCATTTGAGCTTTTGAGGCTGTTGACCTTGTGGTTTGAAGCTATTTTGCTTGATTTTTTTAAGGAATTCTCGTCCTATTTCCCTGTCACAGTTTTCTTTTCTCCTTTTTTTTTTTTTTTTTTTTGTTCTTTGGCATCCCATTTTTTGGTTATTTGTAACCTTTACCGTGATACTTAACGTAGGATATGTGGTTAGCATTTTGAAGTCTCTTGCATATTCTATTATTCCAAGCCACCAAAGAAGTCAAAGGTGACAGCCATAAAAAAAAAAAGGGAAAAATTTCGTTTCATTTCTCTATTATTTTCATAGTGCTTTCGAACTTTAGATTTGGTGCATGGTAGTCATGCTGGATGGACTTCCTTTTGCTTGGTGAAGTCTTGGACAAAGAAATTAACTAGTATTACCATTTCACTCATTTTACTGCTCGATTTTCTCTTTCAGCTTTTGGTTCCTGCAGCTGTCATTGTTTGTGTCTTAGAAAGCTGAAATAAGCTTTTTTTTTTTTGTGTGTGATTTCTATCTGGTTTTAGTGTATACTTGTGTATGTATGTGTATGCATCAATATATGTCTTTGCACATATCTATAATTCAAACTACATTAGTTGTTCTATGTTCCTTTTCATCAGGAGAGGACAGTGTTGAAGATCTAATTCGCTTCCTCTTTGTTTTCTGTAAATCCTTCAGTTTCTGGAGGGCAAGGAACTTGAGTTACATGCTTCTCGCCAGGCTGGTCTGCTTGATTTTATCTCATCTGCATTGCCAGCTTTGCACATATCAAAACCTGAAGCCTGCCAAGTGACCATATACTTTCTAAGAATTCTAAAAGTGCTGCTCTCTTTGGCTGCCAATCGAAGTTACCTTCTTGCCCAGAATCTCTTACCACCTCTCATCCCTATGTTGTCTGCAGCTCTTGAGAATTACATTAAAATTGCAGCATCATTAAATGGCCCTGGTGGCTCCAACTTGCAGACGAGCAAAACTACATCTGACAATTTTGATTCAATCTCTGAAGTACTGGATGGCTTCCTATATACCGTTAAGGTGATCATTGGCCATGCCACTTCAGATGAACGTCACCTTCAAATGCAGGGCGGTCTGCTAGAGCTCGTAGTTGCATACCAAGTAATTCATCGGCTACGAGATCTCTTTGCATTATATGACAGGCCTCAGGCAGAGTGTTCTCCATTTCCTTCATCCATACTGCTGAGTATAAAATTGTTGGTCGTTTTGACATCCAAACCATATGAGGTTTTCTCCATTGATTGGGAATTTTTAACACAAGAAGCTTTGGTGGAAAGTAAAGCTGAATTGGCTAATCCTACAGAAAATGCTGCTTTTGGATGTTCCTTTCAGGGTGATTCTGTTGAAGAACATAAGCCTCCATCTGTTCCGAATGGTGGCTTATCAGCGCTTTGTGGTAAACCAGATTATGAGCCATGCGGTGAGGCATGCACAGTAAAAAGTGTCAACGAGTGTGAAAAGGAGCAAGTCACAAATGTTGAGTTAAATTGCACTAACATGAGCACTGGAGATGTTCTTCTTGAAACCAGTCAAAATCCTACTTCAGGCATTAATAGGTCTTCTCCCTCTCAAAAGGACGAGGACTTTCTGGCTAAGAATATGCAACGGAAGGATGAAAAGTTGACTGAGTTGAAACAGCCACATGCATTTCTTCTTTCTGCCTTGTCAGAAACCAGCTTAGTGAGTCTTCCTTCATTATTGACAGCAGTCCTACTGCAAGCAAATAACAGATTGTCTTCCGAGCAGGTAACTACTGTGCCATTTAACTACACTTAATACAATAATATTAGTTGGGCTGTTATAAGTCATTCCGTTCTGATCTTTTAGTCTGAATTATTTGTTCCTTTTGGTGACAAGTGGTGTTCTGGTGAGCGTTACATGAATGCAAGAACAAGAAAGAAACTCCTTTTGCTTTCACAGGAGTTAGTAATTTCGCTGGGGTTCTTTTCTTTTGTCGTTTCATAGATTTCTAAATGAATATGTTTCTGTTACATGGCATTGGGTTTGTGCTCGTGTACCTAAGATCAATGTAGAATGTAGAAACATTGCAACGAGGAGTATAATTTCTTGGATGGTTATCACAGTCAACGTCAATTATTGAGTTGTATTTTATTCTGCAGCAGAGCTCTTTTGTGCTTCCATCAAATTTTGAAGAAGTGGCGACTGGGGTACTAAAAGTTCTGAACAATCTGGCTTTGATGGACATAACTTTCTTACAGAAAATGCTTGTAAGTGACCTTATTGGGAGTTGGACTTAACGCTGCATGTGTGCCATTGCGTGCAGTCTCTTTTACTCTTCATTTATGGGCTTTATATACTTATGGAAAGGGGATTATGTTTGATAAAAGGAATAATGGCGTTTTTCGATTAAAAAAAATAAAAGCGTAAGGTTTGCTATATGTACAAGAAGGGCAACCTATTTTGAAAAAGGGACGTAAAGGATAACATTTGAAAAAGAACAAGAAGGGCATTGACTTCATCACTGCTGTCATGTCATTCATCACATTCTAGTTGCCACGTCATCCGCAACATCATCTTTCTAGTTTTCGCCTCGTTTTTCGGTTGGCACGTTATCATTCTTGTTACCTCTAATGAAACCGATGCCCTTAATTCTTTTTGTAAAACATTTTGCGCCTTGTTGTTCTTTTAATTAAAATATGTCCTCTTTGTATGTACGGTAAACATTATGTGCAGTTGGCTAGGGTCCTTAAATGCTACTCAGCATAAATTCGTGTTCATTTTCTTGCATTTTTGGCAGGCTAGGCCGGACCTAAAAATGGAATTTTTTCACGTTATGGGTTTCCTACTTACCCATTGCACGAGCAACTGGAAAGTAGCTACTGATCAGGTGATCCATTTATTGTTCTTCATGATTTCTCACTCTTCTTCCCATGTAATTTCACAACTTTTTCTATAAAAATTTGTTTGTTTTTTCCTATGTAAGAATTGTATGTTATGTTGTCTTAGGTTGGTTTTCTTTTGCTCGAATCTTTATCGCTTCTCGCCTACTTTTCCCTGTTCCATCCTGGCAACCAAGCTGTCCTTAGATGGGGCAACAGCCCGACCATCCTACACAAGGTCAGTGACCATTACGAATCTCTCTTTTCATTTCCGTAAATAATTGACCAATTCTAACTATCAAGGAACCAAATATCCCAAAAACTTAAGCTGATAGATAAAAGTCATAAATGATTTTATACTCTAAAATTTGCCCTCTCATTCAAATGCCCATTAGGCTTGAAGTGTGGATAATGTATAGGCGCTCCTACGTCTTATGCTTGAAATGTGTTAATATTTGGAGTGGGGGCTGTTCAGATTCGAACTCGTGACCTCTCGATCAACAAGGCTCTGATACTATGTCAAGGAACCTACTATCCCAAAAGCTTAAGCTGATGAGTGAAGATCCAAAAACGGTTTTATACTCTTTAACATTTTCCTTATATTGGTAAGGCCTTGGGAGGGGAAGAGGGGGGTTCCCTATAAATGTAGAGAAACATGTCCCTGGTGGCGATCAAACTCGGGTAGCTTTTTTGGCTCCGGGCCTTATCTGCCACCAAGCCATGTCCCAAAGGAATTTATATGCTCACTCACACAAATGCCCAACGGATTTGAAGCGTGAATAATACATAGGAGCTCCCATATATTGCTATTGCAATAGATTAATATCTAGAGTAGGGGATGATCGGATTCGAACTCATGACCTTTCGATCAACAAGGCTTTGATACCAGTCAAGGAACTTACTACCTCAAAAGCTTAAACCAATGAGTGAAAATCCAGAAACGGTTTGTTACTCTTTAGCATTTCTTTTTTAATTTTTTACATTGGTAAGGCCTTTGTAGGGAGGGAGGGAATGGAGAGAAACATGTGATGAGGATCGAACCCGGGTAGCATCTTTGGCTCCGGGCGTTATCAGCCACCAAGGTATGTCCCTAAGAGACGTATACTCTAACATGCTCGCTTACGCAAATGCCCAGTGGGCTTAAAGCATGGATAACGCATAGGTGCTCCCATATATTGCGATTGAAATGTATTAATATCTAGAGTGGGAGCTATTCGAATTCGAACTCGTGACTTCTCAGTTAAAAAGGCTCTGATGCCACGTCAATGAACCAACTATCCAAAAGTTGAAGTTGATTTGTGAACCTAACACTAACCTTGGCGCTATAATGAAAACAGGTTTGCGATCTTCCATTCGTGTTCTTCAGCAACCCTGAACTGATGCCAGTCTTAGCCGCAACCCTGGTGGCTGCCTGCTATGGCAGTGAACAGAACAAAGACGTCGTAAAGCAGGAACTCAGTACGGAAATGCTTCTTTCCTTGGTCAATTCTTGCAGGAACTTTTTACCTGTAGATAATCCCTCTGTGGAAGGTCCTACAGATACTAATGCAATTTCTGACCCTAAAAGAATTCAAAGTGAGATACCCACAAGAACAGCTCGTTCTTCTAGAAGCTCTTGTCTTTCGTCATCCAAGTCGGAAACCAGCAGCAAGACAGGCAAGTCCCGAATCTCAAAGGACAACAGAACTAAAATTGCTGAGGACTTGACTTCAACTTCACTGCAGAAATCAAACAACTCCCAAGTGGTTTGTGCTAATATGCCATTATATTCAAGGTTCCCCGCAAACTTTATTGATAGAGCAGAGCAGTTCTTTGCGGTGGAGCTTAGTGGTATGGATGATGAAGTACATGTTTAATGCTTTACGAAGTGCATTTTTGCGCTTATGGTCGAGTGCAATATGAAACGATGAGCTTATGAAGGCGCATGGGATCATGCCACTTGGAATTTCTTTGTATTACAGTTAAAAATCGTCAAGGGGTTACACAGTAGAGCATCCTAAAATCGCTTGAAATCTTAACTTTTGATCTACTACAGTTTTATGCTGCTGAGTCTGTATATTGTATATAACGGCCATAATCTGCAGCTGGGCTGCTTTTGATTATATAAATCACACAATATTATTCATTGCAAATCCACTTTATTACAAGCAAGTCTTCTAAGTTTTTGTTGGGTATCGTTTTCTGTTTGCATCTTTTGGTTTTTTAAAAATAAAGGTCATTTGTAGAAGTGTTTTTTTACCGGATTTTTGGCTTTTAGTTTCTTTCTAATTTGATTAGAAATGAAAAATAGAAATCCAAAAAAATAGAAAAATTTTGATTTATAATTTTCAGAAAGCCAAAAACTTCAAATGAAATGATGATAAATTTAGGGCAGATCTTTCATTTCTTCCCTGGAAATAATCGCTTATAACTTCAAAATACTTACTACCAACCATTTACAGCCAGGCGGAGTTGTCGCACCACTTGAATGCTGGTGTTGCAAAAAGCCAACAGAAATAACCTTCAAGTTTTCTCTTTATTGTGTTTTAGAGTCAGAAATCTCAAAAACAAGGCTCCTTCAATTACTGGAAAAAAATCGTAAGATACGACAGTTATTTTCAAGTTTTGATGCAAAAGCAATAAAACTTAAAATATAACAATCAAACTTAACACTATCGGAGCATAACCCACAAAACTACAAAGTCATGTTAGGTCCATAATAGACCACTTAAGCCTAAAAGTAGATCTTATTACTTTACTGTAAAGGTGAAATCAATTATACTCAGTCAAGTTCCACTGATCTATTCATTGCGGGATTAGGATGCTAAGTTGAAGGAGCTATAAACAAGTACACTTATGAAAGATTCCCAATTTCCGAAAAAACGTCTGCACCCCCATTTGAATTTGAAAAAATACGTCCAAATTTCCTAGGGAAACACAATATTCCATTATTCATCCCTTTATACTAAAATATAGAAAATCTTCCTTTGTAATCGGAGATATCATTTTTCCATATGTTCTAATTTGTAACTTTTCAGTTTTCACAAAAACACTTCAGAAAAGTACAACACAAAGTTAAGGAGTTCTCACAAACTAAACATGTCTTGCTCTTTTGAACGCATTTTCTAGAAGAACATAGAATGTGACCAAAACGACTTAACGTCTAACTTTTCTTAGAGAACTGAAATTTTTTCTTGAAATGAACATACTGTGAGTACACAAAGAAGGAACAATCTCTCCAACGCGTGGAAATCATATATTATCCCATGTCAGCAACTCATATGACTTTAACAGTGCAGTGTTGAATACAATCTAAAACAACAGCATCGCTCTAAATAGCTTTGCTTATTCCAGCCTCAAAAGATAAAACCTTTATTAGTTCCTCGAGTCATTATACTCACAACACCAGATGACCAAAATAATCAAATACAGAATACTCTCAAGAGAAATTTGCAAAATTCTGCAGCATGTCAGACGATCAACATTGGTATGAATAAATTCTATAGCAATGCAATATGGATAAAAAACAACTATACCCACCTCCATTTACAGGGTGGCTTAGGGCTCGCATTGTCGAGTTACCTGCTTGTACTTCGGCTATGCTGATAATTATTGAAAAAAAAAGGATGGAAAACAACTACATGAACAAAACTGACATTTGTAATGTCTAGTGATACCAAAGCAGCACATTTGAGCAGAATAAGCAGACAAGGCTAAGGGGTCAATTCAAGCAGATCTAACTTGGGCCATGACTCATGACATGGGTTTAGTCTCGGTTATGACCCCCGTTGTGATGCGGGTTGACCCATATAGGGAAGGTCCCGAGTACAGATTGTGAGGATGGGTTAAGACGAAAAATTTCAAAGCCGTATCTGCATTCAGTCAATGTAAAGACTGAGTCAACTCAGGAATTTTGTTTTACAAGTTGAACCATTGGCCACATCAATGAAAGGTATGCTGTGGCAGTTAAGTTGTTGAAAGAAATATCCAGCAAGATTTGGGGGAGTCATTCATTCTTGAGAGAAGTTTCTGGTTCTTCCCTTCCTGTTGCAACCAGTTTTGCTTCACAGTACCCGCTCCCAGGGACATCTACCAGTAGCTCGTCATCATCCGCTTTCTCTTCCATGCTTGGACCACCTTGGTCCTGCAAAACGGACAAGGTAGATTACAACAATGATAACATTGCTGAATAGCGGTCGCATATTGAGCTCTTTAGCCATGAAAAGGTCGTTACGTAATGATTTTGAACTAATTGTAATGCAATGATACTTATAAACACAAGTTACATTTTTATTGTGTCATATTTGTTAAAATAAACTTATAAATATCTTTACATATCAAAATTATAAAGAGGTATTAAACTTGTTATCTCATGACTTTTCAATCAAATTTCTGCGGACATAAGGCTTAAAAAGAATTTTACGGTCCCTAAAAAAGACCAAAATGGTTGTCAGAATCCACTACTCAATGTCTATGGCACCCCGTATCTATGAGATCTTAACCACATCCTCAGGAACCCAGAAACTGCAATTTGATTAAAAAAGAAAGAACTTGCGACAGAAACGCCTAAGGACACAACAATTTCAATAGATGCTTTTCTGCTATGACCTCCCTATGTTTTTTTCTCAGAGAGAAGAAATATCAATACATTTGCCTAGATATTCGAATTCTTCATCTCATTTCTTGGCACTGTTCTCATGATCAAGCTCTCTCTTTTTCCACCTTCCATTCCTAAGACATTTGGATTTTCAGTCACCAATAGTACCAAGCTATCCAACATTTCTCAAACAATGCTGGAAGTCCCCCAAATGCAACGCTCAAGACGATTCCCATGTCTCATTCATCAATGGGTTTTTACACAAACTGATTCCAGAACTAAAAACACGTTACTATTTTCACTCTGTATTGTCTCTATAGCTCTTCCCAACAAAGATTTTGAAATCAAACATCTAGGCACTTTCCATTCCGTGAAGTATAAACGAAACAAACTGGGAAATTCAGAACTGTGGGATACGACCCCCTCAATGATAAAGGAAAACTTGGAAACCGGTTATAGTATTTTCAAATTGTTACTACAAAGGGGAGAAAAGTATAATTTCCTTGAAAATTTGGAAACATGGGTCCTTGTGGACGTGTTACTTTCGAAACACACCTTTTTGAAAAATTTATCAAGGAACTTCAAAATTTTCTCCAAATGAACAGAAGGATTATTCATGCTCCTATGAAGTATGGCAAAAGCTTTCCTTTTTTGATAGATAAACATGTTTACTTTTCCCAGGATTAGAGTGACAGAGGACTTATAAATGTACCTGTCAGTACATTACCAGTTCTAAGATTACACTAAGTATCTAACTCAAGGAAATTACAGTTAACACTAATATTATAATGTGCAGAATAAAGTAGAAACCATACCAAAAGCTCAGCACACTTTCTTCGCTTCTTACGGTTTTTACCAAACATAGCCATGGCATTCTTAAGCTGCTTCCTTGCTAAAACTCGCTCAGCATGTTGTGCAGCAGTAACATCAGTATGACATGCCACACAAAGTGTTCGCATGTTTTCCAACCTGCACTCGCCTGCAATATAAAAAAAATGGAAGCATCGAATAGGCACATTATATAAGAAAGCTGTATCTTCGTCAATCAATTACAATGGCTCCTTTGATGATCATTGTGATGCCATATAGAGAGAAACACCACAAAAAATAACAGAAGTCCAAGGTATGAAATTAACGAAGATTCTGCAGATCTCAGTTAATTTCACATCTAGACCTGGAAACTGGGTCCATATAGAGAGCTTTACTTTAAAACTGCTCATATAGAACATCTTACAGAGAGAACTCCCCAAAACAGCAAAAATCTAATAAGTCTGATAGCGCACCTCCTCCTTTATAGACGGCTACTTTGTGGTCTGCGTGCCAGGCATTCCCCTCTGTTGGGTCGTAGACAAGCTTGTCCAACCTGACAGAAATATAGTCCAGAGATTAATTACTGAGAAAAATGTATACACGAACTATGATTGGGCAGACTAGAATCAGGAAGGCAGTCAGTATAAACTTTTTGGGCAGATGAACAAGCACTTATATTCATTCGAAACAGGTAATAAGATAGTGAGGCAGAATAAATTTAGTTAGTTCATAAAGACAAGTCCTGCACCACATTCTGACAAAAGAAAAACTCTTGCTCTCCTTGACATAAATATTCGCAGTTCTGCTCGTCATTGTTGATTGCTGATTATCAAATAGAATATAAGCATATGCTCACAATTTTTTACGCTTTGCCAAATTTGGCGCTTGTTTTTTGATGTATTGCTCTCGACTTGCATGTGTTAAGGGCTTCAGGTGCTCCACAAGCTTATGGCAGTCCAATTGGCAATTCGAGCAAACCCCATAATCGATTTGGAAAAGTTCCTGAAGACATCAAACCAATTTACTTAAACAAATACATACGAAACAAAAATTTTCTCACACAAATGACATATTGGCATTTGGTAATAAGGTATTCCAGGTGCTAACCTGTCGAAGAAATCTGTTGCTAGTTCTAGAGCGGTAGTCCTCATAACAGGCCAAGCTACAGAAGAGGTCGTCAAGAGCTTCAGGTTTCTTGGCGTTTATACCCCTGAAATCAGCACATTTATCTTTAACAGGCAGATATAAATCCAGCTGTACAGTCATGTCTCTCCATTTTCATAGGAAATAATAATTATTTAATTAATTAATTTCAAAAACTATAAATAGAATATAATTGTGTATGACACATAATCCGAACTAAAACATACAAAGGGTAGAAAAATGGATAAAGACGCGTATCAGAGCACGTGTTGCAATATTCCTCTATTCATAATCAACATGCATCCGCCACTTGAAAGACATGGGACAATGCATCCACAAGCAGTAAATGTATGCTTACTTGCATGGATTTTGACATAGCATGCAGAGGGGCTCATCAGTCAGCGTCCAACCTTGCTTATAAGCTCTCTTTTTCTTAGCATTACCACCACAGAGACTAACCTCCTTCCACACGGCAGTTGATGGTAATGGGACGCTTAACTGAGACAAAGGTGTATTCCTTCTCCTGCTTCCACCCTTCAGCAGTCCCTGTGAAGATCAAACCAAGTATTATAGACATCATATAATGAAGTGAAGGTGAAATTATAAGCAGACTGAAGGCCCAAAGCTATGAAACATGCCCAAAAAGAGAGCGAAGGGGGGGGGGGGGGGGGGGAGGGAGAATAGGGTCAGTGGACGAACATTACTATCATGGAACTTGCTTTCATTAAAGTGTAATAGCTCTTTGATCACAGGCGGCCGCAAAGGCTTGCCAAGCAGTTTCTTCTTATCAATGCGCTTCAGGCTTTCCCACTCAGCAATAAAGGTTATGAGTGCACGCCAGCAAGTTGGATTCTCTCTCATAAATGTTGAAGCCCTTCTGTAGTCGCATTCAGCAGTTATTTCATCAGGACGAAAATTTTCAGATAGTGGACTTGGGTTGGACTTTGCTCCCGGAACACAAGTGCATAGATGGATTCTTCCAGTGTATTGACTCACCTGAATTTGAGGTGCGACCATCATTTATCATTGATGCTTAGTCAACAAGACACCTCGCAGATAGCAAAAAAAACAATGCAGCAACAAAATTGATAAAGGGGATACAACACTTCTATCAAAAAATGGATAATGAAAGAATAGGAACTTGAAAACCAGTAGGGTGGAGAAACTAGGGAAAAAAGGAAACAAACCCTTTCCTATCAATGACCAAATTTATATATGGTCACAACAACCACCCAGTACCTCAAAGAGGCTCCCGCCAAAGCAGGGTCTGGGAGGGTAAGATGTACGCAGCCTTACCCTTATAGGGTGCTACTCTATAGAGAGGTTCTTTCCGAAGAGCCCCCAACCCTAAAAAGAAACCTACTCAAAATAAAAACAAGCAAGTCTAATGGAAACAAGCAAACAACCACTGCTTAAGCCGAATGAAGCAACAACAACAGCAGACATGCAAACCTAGGGGGCACTGTCGACTTCCATCGATGTGTTTCTCTCTCCTAACAGTTGGGTCGGCCACACGTATTTTTAACCACCACTTTGCTCTATCAAATGCCATCTCTTCAGTTAGGTTTTGGTGGGTAAGGGTGTGTCTAATTGTCTCCAACTAGCCTTTCTTCGACATACTTTTACCTCTCTTCCAATGTGTATTGGGTAGTTGTTCATATTTCCTGACAAGGGCGGTATCTCCTCCTAAGAATGCTCAAACCATTGCAAATGTGGCACCCAATTTGTCTTCAATGGAAGCCATGCCTAATTTGTTTCCAATAAAATCATTTTTTATCATGTCCTTCCTAGTGTTTCCACACATCCATCACAGCAACCTCATCTCTACGAACTTTAACTTTTGGCTTTAGTGCCATTTAGCAGGCCAACACAACACCATTTAACAATAACAGGTCTTATGTGCCTTCCCTTTGACAGAATTTAGGGTAGTACAAAACTGTGACCAACTGTATACCGCTGCTGCTTTCTAATCTATTGGGTATTAAAAAAACAACCCACTGCATGTAGTATCCCTTAAACTTGACTCTGTCCTGATATTTGGCCTCTAAGAAGAGGCTTGCACAAAGCATTATCATAACAAGTACCATGCCAAAGAAGACTCCAAATCCTACAACTTTTTTTTCCCCTCTTATCAAAAAGATTTACTCTGGATATTGGCTCCTTCAGGGAAAGACCCTGCAACAATAGAAAGGACATTGAAGCTTGAATCCATTTTCACTTTCATCCCATTAAAGCATTGCAATTATCAAAGATACATACAGAGACTCCGACAACATGAAAGAGGAAATAGTTTACATCACCAACCCAAGCTCTCCATTTCAAAGTGTAGCCTTGATAACTCCATACACCAAACTACAAAAAACTCAGTTCAGCAATAAGGTCACAGTAAAAGATGCTAAACACCTAAAAGAGCTCAATCGGTGTTTAGATACAACAAAAGGACGGTTAGCCACACGGATATTGCATAACAGAAGTATGACACATATCACTTTTACCACAAATACATATTAAGAAAATTGAACATCAATTTTACTATAGAAAGACAATGTTATAACTTAGTGCCAATTGCATCAACATATGAGGTCACTATTGCAGGATTAAAACTTGTAAGCAATAACATGATGTCCCAGCCCAAAGAGTTTGAATTCATGTAAGCACTTCTTACCGAAAAGCAAAGCGATTCTGCTTGGAATGAGCCACCAGCTTGAAGCATTTCTTCAGCCTTGCTATCATCAGATGGTGCCTGAGTCAAAAGGAATTCCTCATCTGCCTGCTTTAGAGATAAAACCGAAAACACCAATCCCAGAAAGCCAAAAATATTAGAAAGAAACGAGGACATATCACTATGTTTCCGGAAGAATATTGTTTTCAAAACTCCCAGGAAAAAAAAGTTCTAATCTAACCATCATTTCACTGGATTTACCTCAGCATCCATCACATGATGAACATTATTTTGTTCTCTCTCATGATCTTCAGGATGCTCTTCACATGATTCCACATTACTGTCTGAATTTCCAAATCTACTACTACCAGAATTTCCAAAATTCCCTATATAAGAGACAGATTCCACCTGCCATTCAGGTTAACAACTCTTTCAATTATAATGATAATGAAAGACAACGGCAACTGCTTATCAAGGAAAGCTAGTGATGAAAACGTAACCAAGAACTACAATTTTGCATCAGAGGAAGTACGAAAAGAGAACCAAAAATGCCAAAAATTCAATACATTATCATCATCGAATGCTCAAATCGATATAAATTCGTAATTGATAAATGAATCCTCTTCAGCAACCCCAAATCCAATGAGTCTCGTAGAGACCAAGCATCCCATTGCCCAGTCGGGTAATCTAAGCATCCCCAATTGAGCAGCCTCCTGCCCAACATATTAAGATATCCTACACTTAGGCTTTACACACCCATTGCTCAAGAAATATCAATCATATGTATTGAAATTAATCACCAATGGTATTGTCCTTGTTCCTTGTTTACAAAAATACACAGAGTTAGGTACAAACATGGAATCAAATCGTAGTTCATGGTCCTGGTGTTGCGGAAGCAAGGACTTTTTAACGGGTCACGACAATCACATGGGTTTTTCTTTTTTTGCCAAAAGGCAAGCGCAAAATTTCATGAAAACCAAAATCAATGAGTGCAGACGCATATCGAAATCATCAGGCCCCTACATTGGGTTTCTTAACTGAACAAAGTTACTTCTTAGGCTTATCTTCGCAAAAGTTTAAGTGAATAGATAAAAATTCATTAATTTTATACCACCTTGATTGTCATTTTATTGTATAAATACCATCAAAGAAATTTCATCCCCTAACAACCAATCACATAGCGCCTAAGCTCAAAATTCATCATGCATTCTAGGTAATTCCATGAGTACTACAATCCTAAAAGAAAAAAGAATCCATCTCATAGAATACACAGTAGTTTAAGAATAATCAGATAAAACAAGGTAAATAAAAATGCTATACCACATGAAATTTGTGTCTAGTTACATAATCTAAGTAATGTATAGTAAAGTTAATAAAATGCATAAATCATAATGATTACACTACAACAACAACAACATGCCCAGTGCCACAAGGGCTCCCACTTGCGCGGGGTCTTTTTTTTGGGGGGGGGGGGGGATGTACGCAGCCTTACCCCATCAGAGTGAGACTCTGACGAGAGACTGTTTCCAAGGAACCCCAGCCTGAAAATCATAATGGTTACACTTGTTTCCTAATATACACTTACTCTCTGCATCCTGTCCCCTCAATAGAAATAACCTAACCTCATGTTTGTAGTGAGGTAAGATGATACAAGTAGAATATAGGAAGAGAACTTCAAGGTAAGCACAGTATAGCAAACTGAGTGGATCCAATTTTCTTCGATTGACAAAATATCCAATCACATGATAAGTCTCCAAGTCAAGTTTATCCAACTTTGTTGGATCAGCGAACTTGTTATGCTCAAATCTAGCCAGTACTATTTCATGATCAACTGAAGCTATTGCAATGAGATCATCACTCCCCATTGATTTTTTGATGTTGCATTTCTCTCCAGTAATTACTAGCTCTTCAACCTCCTCAACCATCAGGCTTGTTGGATTTGCTTTAAGTTCTTCAGTTTACACTTCTAAGTTTCTGTTTGCTCAAATTTTTGTTCTAAGGAAGCGAATACAACCTTGATAATGACAAATTCATCCATAGCCTCTTCAGACCGGCTATGGTATGTTGAACTTGCAAGCTGTTTTTCAATCTTACACCCAGTGCTACAAATGGGTGGCAGCAGAGGCTGGCAGTTAGCAGTTCAAGGAAGCAGTGCACAAACAATAATGATTGGCTGCCGAAAACACAAGTTTCCACAGATGTCGTGAATGAAATGAGATGCTAGCAATGCAGAGGAGCAGCAATGGGGCTCTGCTGGTGAGCAACACATTACTTAGGATTTAAGAAATTTGTTTTTTTCGAACTCACATCATAAAAGGTGATAGATGAACTCACCACAGTAGATTTTGTAGCGAAACAGTGGCTAAACTGATCATTTTGTGGCTGTGGTGGGCGATTTTATGAGTGATTCTGGTTTTTGGCTGGGCTATGTTACAAGTCACGAATTCAGGATTTTTTTGGATTATGTGGAGCAAGGAATGATAGAACGATGAGCAGTTGATTTGAATGTGGGCTCCCTTAAGAGGCCGACAGAAAAATTTGAGGTTGAGTAGAAATAGACATGTGGTTGACCCCGCTATTAGGAGAAATAAGAACACTAATGCTAGCCTACAATATCCCTAGAGTTGCATGTCTATTATTGTCGCATTTTTCTTATTTCATAAATACTGTTCCTCTTAGGATTAGGGGCCCTTTGGAAATAACCTCTCTACAGGGTAGCCAATAGACATAAAACATCCTAGTGCATAATTAAGAGGGAACCCAAACATCCTCACAGTTAAGGGTAAAAAAAGTTGAGCAGCCGATGTCCAACAAACTGAGAAACCTCAGCACCCCAGGGAGTGAAGAACCCCATGCGTATGTTTGTTGTATTCAAAGTCAACCATCAATGGTTTCGTCCAATAATTACCACATGATTCATGGAGCAAGGTATAAAGTCCTACCAAAAAAGAATCCAATTCTGTTAAACATAATCCAACCTAAAATAGTTTAATAAAATTTTGTAAACATTACTCCTATCGAATGCTTACTGCTATTAGGATAATATAAACAATTTAAACTGAAAACAATAAAATAATAAAAATTAGATCCTTTTACGTTATCCAATGTGCCAATTTAGTCATTTTACTTTTAACTATGTCAATTTAGTCTGTCAAGTTGTCAAAGAAGCTTTTAATCATCAGGTCAAGAGTGGGTTTAAATTAGGTCAATACTTCCGTTAATTATATTAGTAACTTAACTCTAATTTCATCATAGCTAAACTGATACAGTATAAATTGTATAAGGACAAAATGGACACAATCAAAAGTAAAGGACTAAATTGACACAAAGGCAAAATATTGAAACTTTTGGCATAAATAATCATAAAACTTACAATGATGAGAATCTACTACTAATTTTATATTGCATTTTCTCCCTTTATCTGTCAATTAAGGGTGTATTTGAGCCAAGTTGAACCTAAGCTCCTCAAGCTCGAGGCTTGGCTCGTTTAACTTTAACTCGGCTCGGGCTCAACTCGAAGCTCGCTGCGTCAAGCTCGTGTTCGTTTCATTCAAGGCTCAGATTCGGGCTTGCTCGATTGAGCTCGAACCCAACTTGGTGAGCTTCAAACTAAACATTCAATTTTTTTGGCTTATTCAAGCTCAATCTAGGCTCGTTTCTTCCCATGCTCGGCTCATTTAGGCTCGGGCTCGGCTTATTTAGAGTTAAACTTGGCTCAATTTGACAAATTTTAACTAATAAATTATATTAGGGTAAGGCTCGCTTAGGCTCGCGAGCCTACGAGCTCGAGCTTTGTTAAGTTCGGGCTCAGCTCTATAAGCTAAACGAGCCAACTCAACTCGGCTTGATCTGGCTCGGCTATCTTAACACCCCTGCTGTCAACTGCATTAGCACACCATGCCTTATAGTGACGAAGGGCCCCCTAATCTATCACCACTTTCTTCACAAGTTTGAGGTCTACTCATCTTAGGCTATCAGCATATTGCCTTTCCCCAATAATGCAGTAATACTCATCTTATCCTCCTGAACGAAAGAGTCCTTACAACCTGAAATTCAATTCTTCTAGAGGTGATATTTCTAAGTTAAATTACCATTGAAGTAAATTATTCGAGGTACATCTTTTATCTTCTGAGTAAGAATACCTAAATGAGTTCAACTACACAAATCCCTTCTGTATCTTTGAAAACGAGTCAGACTTTGAAGTGATTTTAATATCCTCAATTTATGTTGACACTTCGCTTGAGTATATTGTTGATCAGTCATTTATATGCGTTCTGTAAGGTACAGCCAATTATATGAAGTATTTTTTCAAACTAACCGATATCTTTTCAAGCTAACCAAGGACACTGGGTTGTTTTAAGGGCGACTAAAGTTTTACGTAAAGACAGTGGCAAATAGTTTCAGCATTCACAAAGGTTTGTACAAACCTGTATATCCATGCAGTGTCATAATACTAGTAGAATTGAATATAATAATTATAGCT
Source organism: Simmondsia chinensis (assembly GCA_018398585.1). Taxonomy (NCBI): domain Eukaryota; kingdom Viridiplantae; phylum Streptophyta; class Magnoliopsida; order Caryophyllales; family Simmondsiaceae; genus Simmondsia; species Simmondsia chinensis. The sequence continues at coordinate 25,752,691 of JAGTTD010000011.1, forward strand.
TTAGCCTTTGTTTTGAAGTGTTTAGGCCATAGTCATTTCAAAACATGCTCATAGAATATGATTACTCGTATAGCACACTGAAAGTTCAAGTAATCAAAAGAACTGAGAGACAGCTGACTTTCGTAACAAGCTCACTGCTAATTCAGTAGGGGAAGAAAGACAGAAGTACCTCTATCTCTTTTATAGCATCATATTTGCCATCTGTAGTGGATGAAACCCGTTGCAGGCTTTTGTTCAACCTCCGCCAACATGATTCGTCAGAAGTACCCTATACTATGAGAAAACATATGAGAAGTCAATTATGAACATTACAGGAGTTCTATATAAGAAATAAGATGAGAGAAGAGAAGGGAAGACAAAAAGAGACCTTTGCACAAAAAATGTAGACATTAACAGCATTGGTTTGTCCTTTCCTATGCGCTCTATCCTCAGCCTGCAAAAACAACTATCACAAGTGAGTGGTCTCCCAAAAGCAATCAAAATATGAAATAAAACAAAAGTCGATCACAAAAGCAGTAGAAAGGGAGCAAAGTGTGTCAGAGATTGCCCATACACAAAATGGCTATATAAGTCCATACACCTTTCTCCATAGAAATATATACTCGTTTCCAATCAATAAAAACTAGAAGATGATGTGTCCTCAAGGTAAATACAATAACACACAAAACCAATAAAACTGGCAAGGTTTCCAATCTTGATGAATATTGCTTATGGTAAACCTTTCCGAAGAGAGCTTTTGTCTATCCTTCCCAGAAATTTATCGTGTTTGTTTCCGTTACATAGGTCACCCATTAATGAGCTTGAAGCCATTCATTGAAAACTCCTTTGGGGCTCATTTGTGGATGACGTTATCACTGTGTCAACTGGTATATAGTCAAGCAACCTATCCCTAGAAGTAGGCCAGAAATCAGAGATTTTTCTCTTTTCACAATCACTCCTTTAGGCAACTAGAATCCATGAACGAGAGGGATAGCTTGCAGAGAGGAATTGTTAGTTATGGGAAAGAAACAAGTATGATTCGGCTCCAGAAAGATCAAGGGAAAGTTGTGGAGCTGTTTTCTGAAGGTTCATTTCCAGAGGGTGGGATGTCTTCCTCTCCTTGTTTTGCTTAAAAGTTCAAGCAGCTTGTTCTATCTCCTTCTAGCACAACAGGTAGCATGATGATACTCCTCTTTATGGATCGATACACTTCCCTACTTGCTCTCATGGAGTTCAAACACACAGGGCTTAGTGATTGTTATGCATTAATAGGAGGGATTTTACGCTCATCTTTTTTTCAGGGGTTATTTTAAGAAAATATGGCAGACATAAGGCATTCTTTGAAAGCTTTAGAACCAAATCCTCGGGGATCACCAAGGGGTCATGACAAGATGCACACTGGCTATTAGAAGCTTTCATTTTTAAATCTCTCTATAAAGAACCCACTCTGTAGACCAATTAGGAAATCAATGGTCGATTCCTCCCCCAAAGTGTCTTTCTTTGCATGGAAGCTAGGTGAGAATTATGCTATTAATAATATCAGCAACGGAGAAAGTCCCGTGTTAATAGATGTTTACTAAATAAAGTCATGACTAATACTTGGTCAAGGGGTAAAATCAGAGGTCTAACGCTCCATTTGGCCTTTGTGAACTATTGTAACTTTAGTTGTAATTGTGGTATGAAAGTCTTGTGCTAAGGGAAAAGATGCTGAAGAGTCAGGCATCTATGTAAGAATCATTGTTGGAATTACTGTGAGATTCAAAGTAACCATTTTGGACATAAGTGTCATAACACTTACAATAGTATATTTATTAAAATATATATTATGAAAAATATGTTTTCTGATAATTATAATAATATAATATTTTACAATAGTTCTACTTAAATTTATAAAGTAGAAAACATATTTTTAGTTAAATATATGAGCAAACGTTTTACAAAATTTTAATTAAATTACTTAATAATAAAACAACAACCCGATGCCTCATAGAGGCTCCCACAAGGAAGGGTCCTTTTTTTTTTTTTTTTTTGGAGGGGGTGGATGTAGGCAACCTAACAATAATTATTTTCTTATGTGTCGTTAAGCTGCAAATGCTAATGAGTTATTTTATTACAGGGTAGATTGTAACTTTTGATATTTAGTTGGAATAAATTTTTCTTTTTACTTCAAAAGTGCTTTTCCAAAACGGGGTTTTCCCACAAGCACCCCTATTTCAAAACGCACTTTTCCCAATCACATAGCCCAACACTACATTTTTGCAAAAATTGTTATAGCTTTTCCCAAAAGCACTTCAAAAGTGGGGCTAACTGCACCCTAAAATGAGGGAAGATGTCTTGATCCAGTACCTCAACCTTGGAAGTCCTTTAACAATCACCACAAGACCAACGGATCAATGGCTTTCCTTTCATTTTAATTTTCCCACATGCTATGGACAGCATAGTTTATTTCCTTTTCTTCTTCCGTACGAAACGAGGAGAAGTTCATTTCCGCATTCTGGTTGACCTCTGCAACAGGAAACTAACATAAAATGTCACCCAATCATACCTGAAGCAAGGAAGTTGGTTCTTTGGGAAGCTCCAAGAATACAACATTCTGTGCAGCTGATAAATCAAGCCCCGCATACCCAACTTTGATTCCAATCATTGCAATCTTGACCTGGAGAGTAGAGATGGCTAAGACAACTATAGGCTTTGTGGAGGATAATGCACGCAAAAACATTCGTATAGTCCATAAATCACCAAAATCCAAAAGGGATCTTATGAAAACCATGACCTTAAATGTTACTCCGACTCTGCTTCCATCTGAATGCAATTTGGTTTGGGAAAACAAAAAAAAGCTCATCAGATGGATGGCAACACTTGCATTTCGCAGAATATCCTACCTAGTTGAACTGTATAACAAGTAATGCAGTTGTCTATTTTTCACACTTATCTTGCAGCTCAATCACCTTTTTCTTTTATTCAAAAAATGTATGCATAGTGGGGGGTGATCAGAATATTACCAGATTGTTGATGATGTTTGCTGAACTTATCAACCACAGAGAGAGTGAAAGAACACGTACACACCTCTCTTGATGACTGGAATGACTTGACACCAGACTGTCTATCGCAGTCAAGAGTGTTGCCATCAATGCGAATAAATCCAATGCCTTTCCCACAAATGAATTCCTGAAAGATTGAGAATTTGCAATAAATTCCAGCAAATACTAATAGAAGTTACAGGTCATGTGAAGAAAAGGCTTTAAAAATTTGATGGTTGGAGCAAAATAGTTCTAGTGTTAACTTAGAAGATTTAAGTTCTACAACAGTTGAGAACTCATGGAATTGGGAATTTCCCTATTTTGTAAGGAACTGGAGCTTCTCACCTGTACTTTATCAAAAACCTTGTGGTGATGAGCAAATATTATCATTTTCTGAAAGCTAACACCTAATTCTGGATCACTCGAGTCATCTGCTTCAGTAATTATAGGGTGAAGGGACAGCCACTCAAGAAAACCAGAGACTTTGGCAATACCAAGAACTTGATCAGATAGTTCCTCTGGAGATCTGCTGCCTCCACTTTCTGTAGACGAAGGAAGTAATTTACCCCATAGGATCACATCCCATTTAGTGAAAACGACACAAGTAAGCAAGCTACAACAGAAGACACTGTTTTAAACATAAAATGTAGCAATCTTTTTGATACGTAAAAGGAAAATATTAATCGAAAGAGAATTTGCAAGTTTAGTCCATCGCTTCTACAGAAAGAAAGAAGCAATATACGAATTCCAGAAACAAGCAAAATAAGGCCTCCAGTCTCCTTGCGAAATAAACCAAGGCCATCAGCAAAATCCCCGGCTTTTTAGCCACAGAGAGCTTAGGAGGACTGCCTGTTCCCATAAATCAATCCATATCAAATAGTTAAATTGGAACAAAAAAATTAGTGCCAGCACAGACATATATGACGTTCATAGCACTTTCTTACGGTAAACAGTCACTAATGGTAAGTGTAGCATCAGGTTGCATCTACACAGTAAAAAAATGGGGGCGAGTTTGCCATAACATCTGGCTCCAATAATAACTTGCAATAGAATATGAAAATAGTTACGCAGCAACAGGGCAAAGATAGCGAAGGGAGAGGGGAAAGACGAACGAGAAGAAAGAATCAGCCTGTTAATATAGCTCAACAAACTGCAAAGGATTCAACCATAGACCTTTTAGAAAACACTTGCATTTCTCTCTAAACCATAAATCCCCTAGCAGAGATAAATATACGAAAGCCTATGATTCACATCTATCAGAGGTTACAGTGCTACTACTGTATCTGACAGCATTGAAACACGTTACTCAATAATCAGAGCTCCCTTGCCAAATAATCATGCAATATTTTGATAGAAGTTTCAATTAAAAATTATTTCAAGAGATCACAAATAGCTAAGATTTACAGTTTGTAGAGACTGCCAATAAATATTGTTGCTTGCATACTTGCATGTCTGGTATTGTTTTATTTGACTTGACTTTCACTTGATTTTATAAATATAGTTCCGTTTTTACTTTTCAGGGTTGTGGGTCCTTCAGCCTCCTTTCAAGGTAGCATCCTATAGGGACAAGGCTGCATATATTTTACCTTCCCCAAACCTGCCTTAGCAGGAGCATTTCAGGCACTGAGTCTGTTGTTGTTTGTAGAGACCACCAATAAAATGTCTTACAATAAACCCACTATCAAAATCACAATAATACCTAGAATGCACCACCCACCATACAATAACCACAACAACTCCAACAAAGTACTCCTCAGGGCGGAATTTGCCACTGAACATAACCACCTTTGTGCCATACCATTGTTGATGGTCATGTGGGACTCATCACCAATTGCAACCAACCCCTCCAACAATCTTTATGTACATCATGTGTAATTCCAAATCCACAAAACCAAAAATCTTACTCCCCGCCCGAGATTTGGGATTCTAGATCCCTAGTAGACAACCTTGACCACCAATTCAATCACCATTGTGGCATTTTTTTCATTTCGAAATTCCCATTTAACCATAATTGCACTCCTCCAAACCACCGTTTACCATTGACAACCCTTCATATGAACCTCAGTTGAACCCCATAGCTCAATTGCAATTTACACTTATTATTATCTGCCATGATGCCAGAGGTTGTGACAGCAGGTGGGACAGCTATGCACTTTGTTATTCTCCGGCATCGCTGTGTAGGTAGAGAATGCAAGTCATGAGGCATCAATAATGATCATCTGAGATCAATTTGTTTCAGTTGGAAGTTGTTGAAGTTACAAATCACGGCTAGGATTTTATAAAGCAAATGAGAAAGTTTTAAGCTCTCCAAAATCCAGTCATTTTCCAAATTTAAGCCTACAGGTCAAGAGTTCAAGTTCCAAAGCAGGCTCTCCAAAAGGGTGAGATAAGCATGCATACGTTTAAGCATTCCCAAACTCCACTTTTGTAGGAGACTTACTTAAAGATTACATTTTGGATTGATCTGCAGGTATTTAAAATTATTCTATTTGATCACACAAGGAAAACTACATGTCCTAGAGAACATAATTTTTTAAGGAAAAAATAAATAAATAAATAGGCAAGGTGAACTATATTCTCACTTCCCAGAATCCGTGATGATAGCTTAAATCAACACGAGGCTCTGGTTAAGGATATTTCACATCATAACCACATGTAATGCATATATACAAGTCACAATCACATGTGGATCAGAGAAAATAAATGGATATAAACTGCAACATAAGAATTATCAAGAAAGAGCTTGGTTCAGGAAACATAAACCAAACTAAGCCTTATCCCGCTAGGTGGGCTTGGCTAGATGATTCTACCAGGAGAATCCATTGTCGAGAGATCCACCAAAAATATAAAGCTGGTTGTTGGCTGGCTAACACAAACTCTCTACTAATGGGTTGAGAAAGAAAGATCTTGTGAATCATTCTCAGTTATCTTTTTCAATTTGTAGGAACTAACCAAAAGATTAGCAGCTCGAACAAACTTCAGGCTCGAACAAGACATTGGAGGCTAAACAAAATAATATATAAAAGAATCGTAGATGCTAATATCTTGGAAAATGTAACTAGCAATCTGCAAACATCATGTAAGTCCCATAAATATCAAGTATACCATCTGTTTCATCAGAAATCTTTGAAGGGTTACCTCCACAGGCATCATTGGTTGTAAGAGAATGTCCCTCGGTCCTAACATCACTCTTGGCAGCAATGATGTCTGATCTTTTCAATAGGAGTCTTATAATTTGCCTACGTTTGGGTGGTAACTGCAGTAGCAAATGCTCCTTCAAGCGTCTTATCTACATAAGCACAAAATAAACAGTAACAAATTATGCCAGGAACAGTTAAGGTGAACTGCAAAATACATTTCATCATATCATGTGCAACTTTTGATAACTCAATATCCCTGCAAGCAATTCACGAGTTCACATTCCATTTGTGACCATGAAAACTGTAAAGACTGCTCAATAAAAATTGATTCCAAGGGAAACTCAAAATACAAGAATACCAATAACATCTAAATCTGCAGTGGCAATAACAATTCTATCAGTCACAAAAACAACCGTACAAGATGAATAAAGTGAGAATTGCGAAGAATGACAAGTGATGAACAGTATCAACCATAAGTTGTCAAAAGTTATTCAACCATTTTTCGCCCAGGAGTAGGTGCCAAGAGTTCCAAGGGGCTGGAACTTTCTAATTACACATAAAAGCACACAGTAAAAGGGGCATGCAGCATCAGCAACAGAACTCAAATACAGAGAGAGGAAAAGGGCAAACCATGACACTTTGTCTGAGTAAAACGTTCAACTCTTCCAAGCGACTACCCCTGGAGAAGTCCTACAATAAGCAAAAAACACAAACACAATTAACAAACAACGCCTAACAGTCCAAACTAATGGAAACAACAGTCAGAATTTGTAAACATACTAGCAGCTAATTTTGGGCTTTGCTTGCAGAGTTATAGGAGCAAGAAAAGACATTCCATTAACATTACTTAGCAGAAAAAAAGATTGTGCTAGCATTTATAAATGCTTTTCTTTTTTTTCTTTTTTTTCCCCTTTTTGGGATAAACTGCAAAAAGATAATAACTAACCACCTCAACAGACAACAATATCAGCTCCAATTACCATCATCCCGGAACTCTACAACAAAATGTCTACAAACTTCCAGAAATTATCAAAAACTTTTTTGCAGAAGTGAGGCATGGCAAGAACATTGCAACAATGCGGATAAAAGTGGTCTTTCTTCAGAATTCCTTGAAGAAATCAACATACTTTATGCCTATCTCTTGTAAATTTTAGACTTATATTACCAGCTATGAACATATCTAAATAAAACACCTAATATTCCAAATTCTATCAAATTAATCAGCCAAACAATGCAACAAATTTTTTATTCTAAAGTGCACCCAGGCAGCTTCAAAATGATTACAATCGTTTCAATACAACAAATTTACAATAGCCTGAAGGTTTGAACAAAAGTTCCTGAATATTTCTCAGTATAAATCTTCCAAGTGAATTAGAGAAAATCAGTGCATTCGAACATCAAGAAGACGACCTTAGAAAAAGAACGATTAAAAGCATGCGTGAAAATTATATTTACACCTGACTGAACTAATATAACTTTTTCAAAGACCAAAAATATTACCTTGAATACATTTCCCTGAGAATCCTGGACAATTTTGACGGAGCAATAGGTTTTTGCAAACTCAAACTTGCTCTTCCCCAGCAAACCAGGCCTAACAAAAAGGAAGAAGAAAAAGGCAAAGAAAGAAGGCATTACCTCAGACACCACAAAGAATGTTGCTTCAGTCAGAAGGTTATGAAATCCCAAAAAGAACTCACCATAATATGTTTATCTGATGATAAATGTCAAACGGCCTATCAGCACCTAGCATGCGTTCCAATGTTAAAGCAATAAATCCATTCGTAGATAATAAGAAACAAAGCCAGACACATATATATGAGAAAGATCTATAGATGACAGGCACTGAATAATGTTGATTAATTCAGCATAAGAGCCCATTTGAACAACCTAGACAGAGAAGGCGTCCCTGAGAGTAGAATTATACGCCCAAGAGCTCCAACCTTCGATGTCAAATCAAGGACAGCTTGTACCTGTTACAAAAAGAGCCAAGGTTTGTAAAATGTTGAAGTATTGTGTATTATGTAACATCAGAACTATGTCACATGAGTAGAAACGTAAGTCAAGAGATACATAAGTGGGAGATGGCTCATACAGCGTAGACTCTGTAGAGGCTAAATGAAAAGTGCTTCAGGACTGAATATGTATCCTTCAGTCATTCTGAAGGGCGGGACAAAATGCTATAAAGGAAACGGATACCACCCCAACCTAAACCCAGCCTTCCCTCATACAACTTTCTCTTCGTGGAAATCTATCCCCTTACTCCTATCGATTGTCAGATGAACCATTAGCTAAGTGTTTTTTAGTCCTTCCAGCAATCAGTCCATCTGCCCCCCCAAGAAATGCAAGTTCACCTATCTTGACTAGATTCAGAATCAACCATCATTAAGACTAAGATAAACCACCTTGTCTTCCTACCTCACCATCCCCCACAGTAGAATCAAATAAAAGCCACAAAGTAACAAACAGCCATTACCTAACAGATCTTTGAGCCGGTCTCTAACAATTAATCATTATATGACAACACTGCTTCTATAACCATCTCCCTAATATATATGTTCTTATTTGTCAAAACACAATTGCAAATTTGTTCACAAGTTTAAAACTATCAAAGGGAATTCGAATTAATGATTATATGATATTTTTCATTCAAATGTTTGCAAACATAAAACTTAAAGGTTACTGATATTTCCTCAACCGAACATCGTAGCCACGTTCCATTATGCAATGATCATGACACCCCCACTTTTCTGACATTATAACACTAACTGACTGCCAATTGCTTCATGGCCCCAACGACTGCAGTACTACCTTCAGCAACAGACTCTCTCCCCTTTCCCTCCCCCTCTCGGAAGCCAAACCCCTTCTTCCTCCTTTCATGGCAACAAATCACAATTAAGACTTGAACCAAAAAATTGTTAGGGAAAATCAAAATAAACAGGACTTGAAAATGGATTGATCGCCAATTTGCTGACATCCAGCACTGATAAATAATTTAAGCTTAAATACAAGAGACTGACAATTCTTGGCAACAAAACAAGGGAACAAACGTACCTCTCTAGGTTCTGATTTCTTTTTGGAACACCGTATGTGGTGTGACTCATCAACTATCAAAACAGCCCAATCTAGTTTTAGCATGCTTTCTCGAAGACGCCCAAGCATTGTATATGAAATGATCACAATCTTCGGGCATTTTTCCAAATGAGCAGGATTATTTTGGCGACCAAAAACTGAAGAAGTGAAGGGGACTTGCACAATGAGTTACAAAAACGTTGAAAAAACAAAAATCAGTACTAGTACTAGCTATCCACTTTTTCCAGTAAAATCGCATAGTAAAACGGATTGGCGATAATATTCTGCCTGCTTGATGTATCTCTAAGAGCATCTGTGAAGTGAGATGCTTAGCATTAATGCTAATAAAAACAAGCAAATGGCACAACCGTAGTAAGCAGGGAGCAAATGTGATAATGAGGGCATGGAATCAAATAAAGGTTATCAAGTAATATAATAGTAGTTACATAACAAATTTTGAGCTCAAGCTAAATGATTGGCCGTTGCACGACGGCATATTGTAGTGCCCTTCATAATGCATTTATATTGTATATTATTTTTTAAGACACGTCTACAAATATTTTTTACAAGTTAAAAACCATCATATTGGTATAAAGAAGTACCGATTATGCGGCTATTCATTCAAATTTTTTCAAACACTACACTTAAAAGCAACTTATATTCCTTGAAAACTATCATATTGGTATAAATATAATATAGACACTATACATAAGAAAAAAAGGTCCCCGGACCCCGCCTTGATGGGAGCCCTTTGAGGCACTGTGTTTGTTGTTATTGTTGTTTGTACATAAGAAAAACGGTGAAGATAAAGAATCCAATGGAAAAAAATAGAAAGAGTAAAAGGATTATTACTGATGTCAGAGACAGTACTAGGAAGGCAACAAACAAGAAATCCACGGATAAAGGCAACTTGGAAAAATGTGATGGTCCTCAAATTGAGAAAATGGGCATATAGACACTATTTTGGAAAGTTCCACAGAGATAACCCTGCTATTATGAGATCTGGCAGCTGTGATGTCAAGAACATAGTGGATATCCCTGAACAGCATCATGAAAAGGATGCAGAGTTGCCAAACAAAAGAAGAGTTATAAACCATGAGTTTTGTAGTAACAATTATTTCTTTATTTGTTAGAAGCACAGTATCAAATTGCCATTAGCAATCGGGGTGTCACAGACGCAAGGTGAAATGTCATGTAATGGCTCATATAACTTACTTTTAAGCCTTTTGTTTAAAATAACTGGATAACTACCATATGCATACCCCCCAGGGCGAAGGGGAACTATTGTTCAAAACCAAAGGGACCCCCCAAACTATTAATTTCATCAAAGATACCCCTGAACTATTAATCAAAATCAATACAACCCTCCAATTTCTAATTTTATCAAAGAAAACTATTTAGTTGAAATTAATGTGACCTCTAACTTATAATTTCCTCAAAAAATCCCAAACTATTAAGAAACTTTAAACTACCTGGTTTAGATATAAAGAAAGAAACATACCCAGTGCCTCAAGGGCTCCCGCCTACGCAGGGTCTGGGGGGGGGGCGGATGTACGCAGCCTTCCCCCTTCAGGGTGTTAACCTGAAGAGAGGCTGTTTTCCAGTGCCCCCAACCTGAGGGTGAGGACGTCCCAGGAGGTCACCCATCCTAGTACTACTATCGCCCAAGCACGCTTAACTTTAGAGTTCTAATGGGATCTGGTGACGGCGTGTTGGTGCCCTCCTTGGTTTAGATATATAATTCATATACCCAATATTCTTATAGAAAATTGTTAAATTATGAAAAGTAATAACTTATTTATTTTTCATAAACTAATTATTTTTATTATACATATTGGATACATAAATTAGATATATCTTTTAGTATCCATAATTTGCTAAAAAGAAAAGAAAAACCAGCTTTTTTCCGGTAAGTCAAAAAAAAAACCCTACCCCATTTAAATCAATATTCCCTCCCTACCATGGTTATTAAAATCCCGATTTAAATCTTAGAATCTTACGATTCCACAATTGCCGACCGATCTGAATCCTAAGTAGAATCTTAATTTTGTAGAATCTTACGATTCATTGATATTACATGAAACTAGCAGATAGAATCGTAATACGATTTTACGATTCTACAGATCCGATATCGATTCTACCAATGTATACCAATGAAAAGTTAAAATCTAAAAAAATCAAGCGTATATTATAAACGAACTAACTTTTTTAGAAGTAAAAGAAAGTTAATTAAGTGTTATATACTTTCAAGAAACATAAATTAAGTTTAGTTTTACGTTTTAACCTTAATATAAAGTTCGATTAGCAATATCTATCTTAAAAGCTGACATGATTGTTATAGCATAAAATGACACATTTATGTTGCATGATAATATTTTTTTTTTTAATGATGGTCAAGCCTTGGGGGAGGGGATAAACCCCTTAAATTCCTCAAAGAGGACACCACATTTTGAACTTTGGGGGATTCGATCCAGGGTCACCTCGTTGGCACCCGGCGATCATGACCACTCAGCTATATCCCTAAGGGACTGCATGATAATATTTTATCATACTTGATTATATTTCTTATATATACCCATGTAAGTAAAAGTTTTATTATTTTTTGAAATATATAACTGATATTAATACAAAAAAACAATTATAATATACATTTAGTAGAATCTTACGATTCTCGATTCGATTCCGATTCTAAAAGCCCTTATCGATTCTAATTAGAATCCCGATTTTAACAACCTTGCTCCCTACCAATATAAATCATTCCAAGAGATCCCACCCCCAAAAATTCAACCTTCAACCCCCCCCCCCCCCCCCCCCCCCCCCCCCCCCCCCCCTTTCCTCTTAAACCCCAAAAAAAAACCAACAAAAAGAAAAATCATACATAATAACTCTATTTGTTCAACATTTTCTATTTTAAAAGTTACTTTATCAGCAATGTTCAATCTCAAGCCCACTCTCAAATCCTAGGGTTTGAAGTTGTAAAGGATTTTACCATAGGTTTTTCTAGTGATGGGTCATTTTTGTTGGAAAGATTAAGGTTTTGAACCATTTGATTAATTGTCCCAAGGAATTGTTGTATTTTGTATAGTTTAATTATAAGTAGATTTGTCATATCAAGAATTGTGACTGTGAGCAATTTGCACATGTGCTTCTCGATAAGTTGGGGGATTACAATGATTTTGATTAAGAGTTTAGTGATGTCTTTGATGAAATTAGAAATTAAGAGGTCAAATTGATCTTGACAAATAGTATAAGGATGTCTTTACTGAAATTAAAAGTTCGGGGAGTCACTTTGATTCTAACCAAAAGTTTAAGGGATGCCTATGATATTTATCCTTTGAAATAAATATAATTAACCTTTTTTTAATACGTACATACTTTTACAAATATATTATAATGAAAAGCACAATATATATGAAGGCCAAAACAAAAATATTGTTATTTAACAGCAAATCACAGAACGGCTAGCTCAAAATCCATTATGTAATGGTCAGTACATTATGTGACAACTTTTTTGATTAAAAAAGAAAAAGAAATATTATTAAAAGAGGCAATATAAGTGTTAAAGAAAAGATGTTCTCAAAAACATCAGAGCAAATAAACCAAAAATCAGAAGCTAGTGACAGAATGCCCTCTTTTTATAACAAGTGTACTTGATTCCATGCTTAGAAGGAAGGCCAATATTGTGGAAGTTAAAGAATTCTTCAAATGCTATGAAAGATGCTAATGGAAACATAGAACTAATCGTCAGCTAAACAAATTAACGGAGAACGTCCAGAGACTCATATATGAAAGGCTTAAAACCACTATTTACAACAAGACTTACAACTTGACACGAGCTTTGGTAAGGCATGGTTCCATGGAAAAATTGCACTAAGTTTTTGAGGCTAGCTCACATTAACAAATAACCAAATACATTGGCTCTGAGAAACCGCACTTTTAAATTTGCAAATTATTTCTTACTTAAAGTCTTTGAGTTTCTGGAACAAGGGACCAACTGCTACTGCACAAGAATTAACCAGAGGAAGTAAGGGAAGCGTTAAAGAAGATGGGTAGGGGCAAAGCAGTCGGCCTAGACGAAATACCCATTGAGGCATGGAAATGCACTGGAGAAATGAGTGTCAGGTGGCTAACCAAATTATTCAACCAAATCCTCCAAGGGAAGAAGATGCCGGATGAATGGCGGAAGAGCACATTAGTCCCCATGTATAAGAACAAGGGTGACATTCAGAGTTGTGCCAACTACAGAGGAATCAAACTAATGAGCCACACCATGAAGCTCTGGGAGCGAGTCATAGAAAGAAGGCTACGACAAAGAGTAGGGGTCACAGAAAATCAATTTGGATTTATGCCAGGCAGGTCGACCACAGAAGCCATTCATCTCTTGAGGAGGTCGATAGAGTACTACAGAGATAGATAAAAAGACCTCCATATGGTTTTCATTGATTTGGAGAAGGCATATGATAGAGTACCAAGACAGCTCCTATGGAGGGTCTTGGAGAGGAAAAGCATTCCCCAACCCTATATACGAGTCATCAAGAACATGTACGAAGACGCCCAAACCAATGTGCGCACAATGACAGGGGACACGGACGTTTTTCCCATTATAGTTGGGGTACACCAAGGATCAGCCTTGAGCCCCCTTTCTGTTCATTTTGGTTATGGACGAGCTCACAAGGCACATCCAAGGAGACGTGCCTTGGTGCATGCTCTTCGCGGACGATATAGTCCTAGTGGGAGAAACTAGAGAGGAGGTGAATGAGAAACTTGAACTTTGGAGGATGGGCCTAGAATCGAAAGGCCTAAGACTCAGTAGATCTAAGACCGAGTATATGGAACTCAAGTTCTGTACCTCAACCATGCCAAGCATAGAAGTCGTCAAGATTGAATCAGAGTGCATACCACAGAAAGCATGCTTTAAATACTTGGGTTCCATGGTCCAATAAGACAGCAAAGTGGAGGCAGATGTCAACAATAAGACTAAAGTAGGGTGGCATAAATGGAGGATGGCCTCTACGATACTGTGCGATGGGAAGTTCCCATTAAAAGGGTAAATATTATAAGACAGTAGTCAGACCAGCTATGTCCTACGGAGCAAAGTGCTGGCAAGTTAAGTGTCAGCACACGCAGAAGCTAAAAGTGGCCAAGATGAGGATGTTAAGATGGATGTGTGGACACACAAGAAAGGACGGGATCAGAAATGATGTTATAAGAAGCAAATTAGGTGTCGTCCCGATAGAGGATAAGTTGAGGGAGCAACGTCTGCGGTGGTTTGGGCATGTTAGGAGGAGACCAATCGCGGCCCCTGTCAGGAGATGCGAGCATCTCCATATTACAGATGGGAAACGAGGAAGAGGCCGGCCAAAGAAGAGTTGGGCGGAGACGATTCGACAAGACCTCGCCTATCTCAACCTAAACGAAGTGATGACCCTAAACAGAGCCCTGTGGAGGATTAGTATAGGTGTAATCGATATAGCGGGGTAAGAGCATCGACCACTCATAAGCTCGTTCAAACACCAAGAGGACACTTATACGCCTGGTTGTGACGCAGTTTCTGGCGTTTGTTGGCCGCCTAGTGCTCCTAGGGTTGGATGGACACAATCCGGCAGATGGGAAGAGGGGAAGAGAGGAAGAGAGGAAGAGGCCGTCCCAAGAAGAGTAGGATGGGGACCAACCACTGCCCCGATAAGGAGATGCGAACAACTTCATAATACAAATGGGAAGAGAGAACGAGGCCGGCCAAAGAAGTATTGGAAGAATAATTGGAAGAAGACAATTAAACAGGACCTCGCCTACCTCAACCTCAATAAAGAGATGGCCCAACATAAAGCTCAGTTGAGGATTAGCATAGGAGTAGTAGAGGCGTAATCAATTTAGCGGGGTAGTATAGGAGCATTGAGCACTCGTCAGTTAGCTCTAGTACCACGAGGCTACTTGTATGTTTGTTTGTGTACATGCAGGACCAGCATACGTTGGTTGCTTAGTGCTTGTAGGACCTATTACCTTGGGATGTAGTGCTATTCGCTCTCTCTCTCTCTCACTCTCTCTCTCCCCTTCCCTTCCTCTATCTCCCTCTCTCTCTCTCTCTCTACTTTCTTCCTCTCACTTCCCCCCTCTTCCTACGCTCTAGACGCTCATCTCTCTCCACTCGCTCTACATGTTGTTTTGTTTTTACCTTTTACATTTACCTTTTACCTTTTACCTCTTGCCCTGCCTACTATGCTCTTATGATTCCATGCGATTCCATGCACACATGCCTACTTACCTACCTACCTACTTGTTTATTTGTTTACTTGCTTACGTGTTTACATGCCTACTTGTTTAGTATGATCTCTATACTCTACATGCTATTCACATGCTATTCATAACTATCAGCTATAACTATCAACTATAAAATATCAGGTTGAGGGTCCTCGGAACAATCTCTTGTCAAGGTCTCACCCTGATGGGGTAAGGCTGCGTACATCCTACCCCTCCCAGACCCTGCAAAAGCGGGAGCCATCGAGGCACTGGGATTGTGATTGTGATTGTGATTGTAATTCGCCTCAAGTATTAGTTACTTACACCTATAATAATGTTCGTTATGTTTCTTAAAACTTAAAATAAATTATGAGACTTTTGGCCTACCTAGTTATTATGCTCATCCTTTATTAGTTAGGATAAGTTTTGGTTTGTTGTAACTTCATTCTAACATCTAATTACTAGTCATATTGTCTTGTTAATTGCATAGTTTCTTATGACTCTTGATTTACATGAGAATTCATAACACCCTCTTCAGTGTCTACTATTATCGTAACATAAGCAACTCTTAGCCTACCCCATTTACTGCACTTAAGTCTATAACCTATCCCACTCCTCTTCTATAAATAGCACCCTCCTGACCAAACTCTCATCATCCACAAGTCACATTCACATTTTGTGAGTAAAAGAGAGAGTTGAGGCAAAGAAGAGTCCAAGTCTAGGAAGGCTACTCTATAGCTTGGGCTTGGGATTTCAAGGGACTTTATATTTCTTCATGTAAGTGGCTTATCTGTTAACTCTTTCGCCCTTTTGGCAAAATCGCTTACTGTTTTATTTTACCTATGTATTACTATGCTTTATGATTTTCTAAAACTTCTCTACTATTTATTAACTTATTTACCCTTCTATACGTTTTAAAACTAAAATGGAATCAAGTATGATTTTTCTAAGTTTGTGAACATATAGAATTTAAGATTGGTTATGTTTTTCTTTGGTTTATGAAACTTCGGAATTTTGATTTGATTTGTGCTTACCCTAGAGAAGTAAGGCTGCATACATCTCACCCCTCCAGACCCTGCATTAGCGGGAGCCCTTGAGGCACTGGGTTTATTGTTGTTGTTGTTGTTGCTATGCCATGATTTTGTATTCTTCGCCTTTATGTTTTGTTTTGTGGGTTGTGCCCTACGATGACGGGAAAGACATCTTTGAGCCCTCGATGAGGGATTATACCATCTCTGTTAGCAGTGCACTGTTTGGAAGGTTCCTCTGAACCCAAAGTTGGCCGCGGACCCATTTATGAAGCCAATTCTGAACCCAGTTGCAGGGATTATATGCAGCCAGCCACAACCTAAGGCCTTAAGGCCTAAAAGTTCAATTGTTTTTCTTAAGTCTCTGTGAGTGAGTTTTAATATTCTACTTCATATGCTTTTGAAATGGGCCTTATGACTTTTTAAGGATGCTTGATTTTATTTTTGTTAGCGGATTTCTCACTTGCTGAGTTTCATATTCACCACGTTGTTTGTCATTCTCTGATGAGGCAAGATGTGTCTTATGTGGGAATCAAGGATCCTAGCCACCGTGCCATTGGAAGTTGCAGCATTCCTAGGAGACTTTCTATACTTTATGGCTTGAATAAGTTCTCTATTTAAGACTTTCTTATAGTTGTTACGATTCTAAGTTTTTGGCATTAAGCATTTGGTAGTTACTTTCCTCCCCCTTAGATTGTTTTTTTTTTTTCCTCTTCCTGTCCCGGGATTATAAGGCCTATTTTAAAAACTCTTTCATTTTAGTTTATGGTATTAGAGGAATTTATGGTCATATCATATACACATGTCATACACCCTTATGTTTGTTTGGTGTTGGGACGTGACATTGGCTGTCAACAGTCAACACCAGCTAAATTAATCTCTGACGTAATGCAGAAACATTCTTAAACACGTGATCATCCTGCCGTATGACACCCTCTGCCTCACCTGTTGCTTGGAGCCATCCTATGTTCGTAAAACTCTTTTTATACTCATTCGGAGAGGAGCTCTTAGAGAATAGATTTCTCTTGAATAAAAAGATAGGGAAGATTGCTAGTCCACAACAAAGAAACAAAGCTACAGAAGGACAAAAACCAATTTGTGGTGAGATATCTCAATCAGACATCAGGTTAGCGTACAAAAAGATGTAGGTGGGCAAAAATCTCTTCAATTATATAAGAAAGTCCAGAGAATCAACGGACACTTAGAGTTCACGAGCCCTCGCGAGCCGGCTCGTCATAAAGCCCGAAAAGCTCGGCACGCTTTGAGCTCGAGCCGAGCCATCTTGTTTAGCTTATCGAGCCGAGCCCGAGCCTATTGAAGCTCGAGCTCGTAGGCTCGCGAGCCTAAACGAGCCTAAGCGAGCC
Source organism: Simmondsia chinensis (assembly GCA_018398585.1). Classification (NCBI taxonomy): domain Eukaryota; kingdom Viridiplantae; phylum Streptophyta; class Magnoliopsida; order Caryophyllales; family Simmondsiaceae; genus Simmondsia; species Simmondsia chinensis. The sequence continues at coordinate 25,770,528 of JAGTTD010000011.1, forward strand.
TTTTTTAATATACTATATTTGCTTAAATATTGCCCAATGAATACATATTGGAGCCTAAATGAGCCGAGCCCGAGCTTGAACAAGCCCAAACGAGCCTATATTGAGATTAAATGAGCCGAAATATTGCAAGCCTAGTTTGAAGTTCACCGAGCTTAGATCGAGCCAAGCCGAGCCCGAGCTTTTGACGAGCCGAGCTCGAGCCCGAATTTTCAAAGCTCGGCGAGCTTCGAGCCTAGCTTAAAGCTGACGAGCAGAGCCGAGCCTCGAGCCTCGCAGGCTCGGGCTCGGCTCGGCTCAAATACACCCCTACTTAGAGTAAGCAAAAAGCTGTAATGCTTTTTTTTTTATTATAAACATGTTGAAGTGCATAACTAATTAAAGATCAAGAAGCACCACATATGAAGAGGTTCCATCACTAAGAACTATCACTAGCCCCAGAATCAAACCGTACATGATTTTGTGCAAAACAAAGAGGACCAACTAACCACAAGTAGACATTAACGTACATCACCAAGTCGGCAATAAGCACCAAAGTGAAGTTGACAATGCTAACGGTTCACTATACCAACACCTTGATAGTCTTCTTCTTGCTCCTCTTATCTCAAATAACACCAGCCCGAAATTGTTTTAACGAGAAACTATTCATTCAGGAAATTTAACATATCTACTTGCAAACATGAAAGGTTCACCATAAAAGTAAAAGAAGTCTAAAAAAACATGGAATTTATAAGAATCATGGGAGAAAACCAAAAAGAAAGGAGATTGTGCTTGCTTTGTATTATTTTCATATTTAGTTTTTAGTTTTTGAGAAATTAAAAATCGACTAGTAGAAACAACTTTTTTCTTGTTTTTTGTTCCTCTTTTCAGTTTTTGAAGGGCTTCGGCAAAAATTGAAAACGGGAAATCAAAATAATAAAGTTGTTTCCACCGTGGTTTTTACATTCCGAAAACCACATCTTAAAACAAAAAGTGATACCAAATAAGCCTTTAGCTTTGTCAGAAAAATATGGTATGACAATTAAATGGGATCTAATACTTACGTGTATTATTCAGCCAATACACGAAAATGTTGGTCAATAGTTCATTGACTCATAAAAGTAAAGAATAATATTAGTCACAGTAGCGGTAACAGAAACATAGCACGTAGTAAATAATAGGGTACAATTAATAATTTAAGAGTAAAAGTCATAAAGTTCGCGAAATACAGAATATGAATATTTAGTTATAAGTATTGATTATTTTTAATTATCATTTATTTTTCACAGGAAAAAAAAATACAAATACGTGTTATAATACGTGTATTACACGGATAAAATAAAGAAGATGCATACTTCACCGTATTATTGGCAATGATACGTAAATGCCTTTTCAAACAGAATAGTAGGTATACATGTTCAAGATGTGTATCACACGTTGAATTTTATTATAGAGGCCCATAGTAAAACCACATGCGTACAAGTGTACTCTGCGTTATATATCATCACCACTCCCTAAGTTTGATTCAAACAACTTCACAACCCACCCCAATAAGCATCATCCCTAAACTGTGCATATACGAACGGCAACTGAGAATAGGACTCTAAAAAGAAGGCAACAAACAGGAGGAGATAGAAACAGACTGAATAATGATCAAGAATCAAATACCTAGATGGATATCACCAGGCAAATAATGCGGTAGCCAACGTTCCAACTCTTCTGCCCATGAAAAACGCAGGATAGCAGGACAAACAACAAGTATCGAGCCTTCATGAGCAAAACAGCTCGCAAGTGCAATAGCCTAAAACAAAACCAAGTACACACACACACAAACAAATTGATATATCATCTAAATAGTATATAAGAAATACAGCTAATAAATCAAGGTGACGGATCAATAAAAAATCAATAAAGAAAAAGAAAACTCAGTATAAAGATTGAAGAAGGCGTTATATAACTTACCCAAAAAAAAAAGGAAGGCGTTATAAGAGGTGAAGTTACATAGAATGCTTGGATCCATTTTGGTGGAACAGCATAATGTTTTAAGCATTCGACTGCAGGCATTCAGAAAAGAAAGGGCAAACAACATGGGAACGAGCGACTATGGACCATATAAGCTAACAAAACGAAGATAGTTAAAACTAGTTCTACAACAATGCATTATCCAGTCTAATACGTGCTCCTTCCATGACAAAGAAGTTGAACATCGGGCACGATCTTTACAGAACATTTTTCAGGAAGACACTGAGGTATTCTTAGAAGACGTTGAGACATATTCTTCAGATAATCAACGAAACTTTTCCCTTTTAAGTGAAATCAGATTCAGAGGTGCTTCATAAATGAAGACAAGGAAACGTATAATCCCTAAGTGCTAGGAGTTGGAGCATTTATTGTGAGTTGTAGAAAAACAAGACACTTTTCAGGAGCAAATGAGTTCTTGGTCCGGTAATAACAAATACTACCAACACGGAAGCCCTCGGAGCGAAAGGTCCTAAGCTCAAAGCCCCTCTCCCCAAACCCTTCTCTTACCATAAAAAGGACACTTTCCTAGCTAAAGCTAGCGCGAAGCATATCGATTTTCTCTGACATCCAACACAGGATAGTTTCCTCCGACTTCCCAGGATTTATTGCACTCACTCCATTCATCAATATATCTAAATCCTAAATAAACAATGCAAAAACAAGATCCAGGAAAATGAGGACTCTTTCAAATATTTTTTTTCTTTAACTAGGACCGCCTTTCTTGCACTTCATTCGTCCATAAATTCAAATCCAAATCACAACATGTAAAATGCAAAATGAAAACCAAGGAAAAATAGGGCAACGATTTCAGTAAAAACAATATACTTGACATACTCAGCAGTATGCAACAGATGAGAAATTTACAGTACCATTTGAATGAAAAATATGAAGTGAATATACTTTTCAACCTTGTTGTTATTCATTGAACTAGTTCTTTTGGTGAGTTAGGAACCAATTACAGATCATGAGGAATCTTAACACAGATAGAGAACAAATACATTCAGGAATCAAGTCAAACATAAGCATTACACATTTAGAACACAAGTTGGCTGCAGGAAAATGTTATGTAACAGATAGTTTAAGGAAGGGTGAAATTGCATGCAGGAAACAATATAAACAAGCCAATAGATTTCAAGACAAGAAGTAATAAAGGCAAAGGGATACCACAGGCCACAGTAATCCACTACCTGAAGGGTTTTTCCAAGCCCCATTTCATCAGCAATAAGACAACGACCACCCCTTCGCAGTCCAAATCTCAATCCATCAAGCTGGAAAGGCAAGAGCGCATTCAATAACTTTCTTGGAAGGTTTCTTATCAATTCCTCGACCTTCTCGTCAGGCAAATGCTCAGGCCTACATGGAATCCATTGCCCAGCAACATAGGAATGGGAAAGCTTCTCCACCACATTATATGTTGTCCACGGTATTTCTTCCACTTCAAAATACTTTGAGTTCTTCAGGCACTTAAGGACCATATCATAATCCCTAATTTTATACACAGAGGCCTTCCCACCATCATGAATTTGTGTATAATGTGTTGACATTACCTAATCATAGGAAACATGAAAATAAATATGTTGGCCAAGTAATGGAAATTCAATTCCAACCAGCTTTAAGCACCATCTAACATCACCATGGGGATCTACTCAAAACCACTCTTCTCCCATGTGACTTGTACCAAATTATTGGCAGCAATAAAATGATGGAATAATATGAGGCTCTGTTTGGTATATGAAATTGGAATTGGATTCTGGAATTGTAATCATTAGAATGAATTGACATTCCATTGTTTGAATAATCATGAGAATTAGAAGTTGAAATTATTATTCCATTGCCATCTTAGATCTTGGTTCAATTAGGTTGTATTATTCTGCATTTTGCTTTAGCTAAGGTTAGATTTCGATTGGTTGGTTCATTTTGGGTTCAAATTTTCTCGAGTTTCGAGTCAACTTGGGTTGAGTTCTTTAGTCGAGTCGGATCATTTTCTTTAGAGTTATCTCAGATTTTGGCTTAATCAGATTTGGTTGTTCTAGGATTGAGGTTAGCATAGGTCGGGGTTTGAATTGGATTGGGTCGTTTCGAGATTGGGTCATCTTGACTTCGGATCAATCGGTTGTATCATTTGAATTTGGGTATCTTGTGTCAGCGGGTCAGGTCATTTTGAGATTAAATTTTTTAGGTTGTGCCATTTCAAATTTTGGGTCATATTTAAGTTAGGTCCGAAGTTAAGCGTGCTTGGGCAAGAGCAGTACCAGGATAGGTGACCTCCTGGGAAGTCCTCACCATCGGGTTGGGGGCATTCGAAAACAGCCTCTCTTCAGGTTAACACCTTGAAGGGGGAAGGCTGCGTACATCTGCCCTCCCAAACCCTGCGTAGGCGAGAGCCCTTGAGGCACTGGGCATGTTCCTTTATTTAAGTTAGGTCTGAACTAGATAGGTCATCTATGCTCAAGTCATGACAGGTTTGGGTTACTAGAGTCATGTCACATCAAACTTTAGTAAGATGGGGTTGGGTGTAAGTTGGGGTTCGTTTAGGATCAAGTTATTTAAGTTGGGTCTTTTCAAGTTTTGGGTCAAATTTAGGTCAGGTTGAGCCTTTCAACTTTGAGCCATATTGGGTTTTGGATCAGTTAAGCTAGGTCACTTTGGATTGCAGGTCAATAGATTTAATATGGAATGGCAACTCCCTCGCATACCAAAGAATTGAAATGTGTTATTTTCATTTAAAATCCAATTCAATGGAATTGTAATTCCAATTTTAACCGGTGAACCAAACAACATAACTGAGATTTAGGGAGCCCAATTCCAGTTTCAGCCTTAATTCCATGCTCCAATCTCATACACCAAACAGGACATGGGAGAATTCTAAGTCACAAGCCAAACATGAAAGCATCAATCTCCCCAATCAAATAAAAAAGGGGTAGTAACAGATTCAGTGAAAAAAATGACCAAAGAAACAATAAACGGAATACCGCATTTCCATGGAAGTGCCAATATTTTCAAAAACTTCAAAAATGTGTTTGAACTGCTCATTTTGACTTCTTCCGAACAACAAGACACTCAAAACATGTTCACTAGTCAAAACAATGGCAACCCACAAGCAAAGATAACAAAAAAGACAGCTTTCTAAGGCCTTGTTTGGTTACCAGAAGTAAAAATAGAAAATCAAATTTCATAAGAAATGGGTATTTACTCTCTTGTTAGGTTACCAAGAAATTTACACAACATATTTCCAATTATCTTAAAACGCAAGAAGTAACTTAACTATCCCACCTCGGCTAGGTAAATTCCAATTCCTTTGTCTTTAACTACTCCTAAGAAATCCTATTTCCTATCCCAACAACTAAGCGTTTTGTACCTACTTCCTCGGAAGTTGACACATGAATTGAATGTCTATATAATTCAAACATCAACTTCATACCTCTGAAAGGCAATCCTCCAATTTACCAAACCACTCATCTTCCCCAGAATACAGGCACCCCAGATCCGGGCTAACTGAGAACGAATCCGGAGAGCAAATTTCAAGCTTGACCCGAAACAACTTCCGGGTCCCAACACATTCTGGATTCTGCAAATGGTTTTGTTGGAAAGTGGGGGGTTTTGAGGAGACAGAGGGGAAGGGGTTTTTGTGACACTTGAAGAGTCGCCAACATGGGTTCCGGCCCACCGTGTTAGCGGTTCCGGGTTGGGGTTGGAGGTGGTTTTGGTGGTGGTCTAAGGCGGCTTTGCGCTTGGCTAAGGCCCGCAAGCGATTGGATTCGACCCGGTTTTTCTGTTCTTCTGTGAGGTCCGGCGATGGCGGAGATGGGTCTTCCGCCATCGAAGGAAGGCAGAGGAGCGAGGAATTGAGTTTTGATTTAAGACCAGTGCGTGAGTCCGTCCCGCGTATGCCGCCTTGCTTAAGCAACTATGGTTATCCAAATTTAATACCCGTCATATTATTCGCTACAGATACAAAGAGGATATTCATATCCATTTTACACGGGTACAAATTTATACTTATGTCAATCTCATTACCTAAGAGTATCCATTATATGCCTCAACATAGTTATCTTATGATTATTCATACCTATATGTATTTATTATATTAAAATATATTCATTTGATATTTAGATTTAGATCTTTTATATCTTCTATATTTAGATCTAGTGTTATCTTGATTGGGTTAGACTTATTTCATCATGTATTTGCTCTTCTATATATACAACTTTAGGCTACCAAGTTTGGTATGCCATATTATTTTAAATTATTCACATGATACTAGAGCAACTATGAAACCCTAAACCTTAAAAATACCTCTCTCTCTTCTTAATTACTGTCGTTCCCCTCTAAGGTTTTCTTTCAATGGCAGCTCATCAGTCACCACAATCACCAACAACCCCCCCCCCCCCCCGGGCGTCAGCCCCTCATCTCCACACCTCTCTTCCGACACCACTAGTAACAACCACCGTCGGTTTGTCATCCCCTCTTCCGCCCTATAGCTTTGTTCTCGCAAGTGTCCTCCCTTCCTATCCTCCTCCCCCGCTCCTTGTTTCCCGTTCATCGGGACTTTTCGTGGCGTAAACAAATTTCCATGATCGTTTGGGCTCACCAGCTCATGGGATTTGATGACGATTCTATTCCCTATCCCACTCCCATTCTTACTCATACTAATGGTTCTCCTATCCTTAATCCTAATCATATGGCCTGGACCTACATATATCAGAATATTCGTTCTTGCATCGCCACTACTTTAGCCTGACTTGTTCTCAATGATGTCATAAGACATCCAACCTCCAAACAAATGTGGGATGCCCTAAACAAATGATTCCGTGATCACTCTCTTGTCAAAGAGTTTGATCTTCACGCACAATTGGCCCTTTTACGCAAACAACAAAATCATAAATGTTTATCTCTCTGAGCTTAAATTCATAGCTAACGACCTTACTGCCATTGATTTCCTATCTCTAATAGGAAACTCCTTTTATTATGCCAATTTTGGGCTCCCCCCTAAGTGTGGTGCATATGGCACCCTAATGCAAAATTACCCGCTCAACCTCTCATTCAAAGACTTGAAGACTTCTCTTCTTAATGAGGAAGCCGCTTAAGCCCGACTAGCCCATTGATCTCTAACTGAACGCACTCACCCTCTCACTGCTCAACATCAACCGTAGGAGGTTATGGGTAATGGTAGGGGTCGTGGTAATCGTAACAACAGTTGTCGTGGTGGACCTAGTAAGCACGGCCATGAGGGTTGTGGACCTCCACAACAGCTGATTACAGGACCCCCACCCAAGGTGGTTCGGTCATGCTCATGCTGGACTGCCTCCACCATCCTATGCATCCTTGGTAAGGCCTACAGGTAATTTCTTTCATCAATTTGGTGATAGTATGCCTAGACTGGGACCTAGATTTTGTCAGATTTATCAACAATTTGGTCATATTGCTCGTCAATGCCCACAACGATGTGCTTAATCTAAACCTACTTCCCTCTTTCTTTGCCATGTCTGTCACTGAGCCTGACTACACATGGTATCCTGACTCTGGGGCGTCTAACCATATAACATCAAACTCAGGTATACTTCACGACTCTCGCCCGGGTTGCGACTAACCTGGACCTATAGCGGGCGGTTGTTGCGGGTGGCCATGGTGGTTGTTTCGGCCACCACGACCACGCACAATTACTACTCCGGCCTCGTCCACGTCTGCCTCGACCTTGATGGTTCCCATGAGATCCTTGTCCATTAGCAATAAGGGCATTTTTAGGTTATGGGTTAGGGTGAGTAGCATATCGATTCAGAGTAGCCTCTTCATTTAACAAAGCAGTTTTAAGTTGTTCTTATACGTGTTGTTTTGAAGATTGTCGTATGAAAGTAGCAAAAGCAACACATTCTTGTGGTAAACTAAAAAGAGTAACATGAGTGAATTCCCTATCAGATATGGGGGAGTAAATGGCAGCAAGATCATCCACTATCAATTTTAATTTAGAGAGATAAACATCCATTGTTTTGCCATCTTTGTGGTGGTTTCGGAGTTGGGTGCGGAGGTCAAACTCTTTAGCCATAGAGTGATCCCGAAACCACTTAGCCAGGGCATCCCTCATGGCTTTGGAAGTGGGTTGGCGAACAATATCGTTTATTAGGGAACGAGAGAGAGTAGCGGAGATACAAGATCTAAGAATTTGATTTGTACATAGCCACGTAGTATAAGCAAGATTAAGTAGATCGATCCATTTTGTGTTATTTGGGCGTCAGGGCATGGATAGCTACCATCAGTGTAACCCATTAATTGATGGGCTAGTAAAAGCATGGTGAATTATTCATGCCATGCTGGATAATCAATTGTCGTTTCTAGTTTTATTGCGACAATATTAGTAATGTTTGATAGGGGAAGTAAGATTGGGGAAGGATTGTATGAAGTATTGAAATTAGGATCTGTGATGTTGGGAGGGGAGGGATAGGAGAAGACCGCACCCCCATGGGAAGGCAAACCAGTAGCCGCACCACCTATTGGGGTGGTGGCACCGGCCATCATACCGTCCAAGGGAGGGGCAATTGTCTAGGGGGCGAGGGGAGGGGTGCAGAGGAGGGAAGAGGGGATGCCCAGGGTAAGAGCCGGGTTCACAAATGGCCTCCCGAGTGGCGACAAAGTACTAGGGATGGCGACACCGATATCTAGCGACCGAAGGAGTGGTGGTGCGCTGATGGGGCCGACATGAGGGTCGGTCACTGGCACGCCGTTAGTCGACTAGTGTTCAGATGGGGAGCCGACGTAAGGACGGTCGGTCTCCGCCTGTTGACCGGCGACAGGGACGGGAGATGAGGGAGAGTATGAAATGGCGTTTGCGTAGGATCGATTTCGGTTTGATGTCATTGCTTAAAAAAAAATCAGAGAAAAATAGATGGCAGAGAATTCAAACAGAGAAATTAAAGTGAAAATAAAATTAAACCAACGGAAACAAAAAAAAAAAAAAAGAAATCAGAGGAGCTCTAATACCATATGAAATACTAGAATTGTATTGAGTAAATTATAAAAGAGATCACAAGACTCCCTATTTATAGGAATAGGGGAAGACATAGTTACAATGCTATGATGACATCATGACACATCCTAGCCATATTCGTAAGGATAAAAGAGAGGATATATCACAATATGGATACTATGACAACATTGTGGCATGATATAAGATCATCTTCTAGAGTCCTCTAACAGCAACATCCAATCGCACAAAAGCTAGTTCAATATCCATTATTGTACATAATAACCTTTTATGTGATTTTGTAAAAGTAATTAACTAAGAATACCTTGTATTGCAGTAAAAAAGCCTTTTTTTCTCTCGAAGCAAATGACTAATTTCTTCTGATGCAAAATTTTCATAAAAAATGTACTTGCAGTTGTATAGAAGCCCAAGCCATACAAGTATATCCACAAATTGTGAAGCTTTGTCATTAATTCACAAACCTGGACTCAAAAGAAACATTGTAAAGCGAAACATAATTCAAGGTACAAGAAAAGCATTATTAAACAGCAAAATAAATAAAACAATTAAAGAAATTCGCACTAGATGATACACTACAACTCCTTGTTTACTTTGCATGTTCGGTAACATTTTTCCAGTATTTGTAGAAACTAAAAATCAGGTTTCAAAAACCCTTTTTTAATCTTTTCGGTTTCTTGTTTTTATATTTTAAAATGGTTGGAAAAAACCAATAAAAAATCGAAAACCCGATTTTTGATTTCTCAAAACTAAAAACCCCAAGTCAGAAATGATATCAAACAGGCCCTTACAAATACAACTTATAACACGGTCTTTCGTGCTCGTGTCTTGACTACTCGAATGGAGCTGGAAGTAAAAAAATTCTTCAAACAGATAAGCTGAAAACAGAATAAACACGGGGTCACCTTCCTTGGAAATTGCCCATTTGCGAGAAAGGAGACATAGTCACATCAGTATGATCGCCAGTGGAAGCTAATAACTTCATGTCATTGTGTGGCGTTTCGAGTGGAATCAACATTGCACTCTTGTCCTCAGGTGGCTCCGGCTGTGAGGCAGCCACTTGAAGCTGCAAGGCATACTCCAAGTTCCACAATACATCTCCCATTGAAGGCCTATCCACACCATATTCAGCCAAGCACTTCTCTGCTGCTTCTATGTACTTCTTCAATGATCCCGGGTTGATTTTCCCTTTATGTTGTGGATCAATTATCTTCTCAAGAAATCCCTTTCGGTAATTCGACATCGCCCATTCGGCTAAGTTAACTTGATCTCTTGGTAGCGCTGGGTTGATAGCTGGCCTCGCTGTTAACACTTCTAGAAGAACGACACCGAAGGAGTAGACATCAGATTTCTCTGTTAGTTGCTGCCTGCGGAAGTACTCGGGATCTAAGTAACCGAAACTTCCCTTCACAGCTGTGCTGACATGAGTTTGTTCCATCAAACAAGCGGCTTTCGATAGCCCGAAGTCAGACACTTTCGCCACGAAATTTTCGTCGAGTAGAATGTTTGTGGTTTTTACATCGCGATGAATGATGCAGTGAGCAGCACCTGTATGGAGGTAATGCAACCCTCTGGCTGCACCTATACAGATCTCAAGCCGTTGTTTCCATGTCAGTGTGGTTATTGTCTTAGAGCTGTAGAGGTGCTCACGAAGAACCCCATTGGCCATGTACTCATAAACAAGACACATCTCTGATTGCTCGTCGCAATAGCCAATAAGGGACACGAGGTGGCGATGGCGAAGCTGCGAGAGCATCTGTATCTCTGTTTGGAACTCGTTAATGCCTTGTTCAGATTGCGGATTTCCACGCTTTATGGCTACCTTGGTACCATCATCTAATTGTCCAAGATACACTTTCCCAAACCCACCGACACCGATCACAGCCTTTTCATCAAAGTTATTTGTTGCTTCTTGAAGTTCATTGAAGCTGAAAAATCTGCCAACACCTTTGTTGGTAGAGAAGACCATGCTACTCTTTCGAGAACCGAAGAGGCTACTTGTTTTTCGAGAGCTGCTCTTGCTCGAGAGGAAGCTATTATGGCTCGCGGTGAGAGGAAGTAGCCATGAAGAGAAACTATTCCTTCTCTCCCAATCGTGAGGCCTCTTTTGCCACTTGACAAACATCGTCCAAACTAACAACATTGCAGTCAATCCCATCAGTAATCCTACTCCTGCAAGAACCTTTAGGGTCTTTGAGCTCGAGCTCGTCCCCATGTAATTTCCATTAACATCAAACAAGCCATTCAAGCTCCTTGCTGAATTGCTCATCTTGATGACTTCCAAGCCATTCAAGATAGCATTTGGAAGGCTAGAGCCACCGTTTGAATATGGACCTACTTGAACTATGATTGACCCATTTGTGATGGTTGTCGAGTTAACCACGAAATCTTTGTAATATGCCGTGGAAAGCGCAGAAGTGAGTGATGAAAGGTCCAAGCTTGACACACCCATCAAGCCGTTGACATACACATTGAAGTACAAGTCATTGAGAGTTTTACTCACTATGTCACAAAAATGCAGCCTGATTAGGTAATTGAAGCTAGAATCAACAGACATTTTCCAAGTAAGATTGAAATTTTGCTGCATAGATTGAGAATTTGCCATTTGATTTGCTGTTGCATAGACGAAACTCGGAGCAATGAATGGGGTTGCTCCGCCTTGTGGATATTTTACTAGACTGGGAGCAACGGACACGTTCTTAGCCGCTTGTGGCGTCATCATGTACCTCCCATCAGGAATCCATAGTCTCCACATAGTATCGTTGCTCGTGGTTATCAAGGGCCCTCCAACATTCAACCTATAAGAGACTTCAAAGGCATATTGGGACAGGCCATTGAAGTCACCAACTGGAGAAACTGCGATTGTTGTGTCTGATATGAGGTTATTAGGGGCAGACACGATCTCAATGGCATTTACAAACGCGAAAGAGTTCTTTTTTGGGGAGAATTTGAGGGAAACTCTCGCTGAGGTGACATTTAAGAGGTATTCCTTGAAAACCATACTAGATTTGCCCACAGAAAACTCATGCAGGAGCACAAAGTCATCCGTAGTGACACTAAAAACCGCATCACTTAGATTATATTCTTGGTGTGGAAGAGGGTAAAAGTAGAGACGAACCCAATGCAACCCTTTTTGGGAAATCGGAAACCTGTAAGTTGCCACATCTGGAAAGATCCTAGCTGAGAGAAACAAAGGCAAAGTGGGGGAAAGATATTGAAGAATGCCATTACTAGGGATGGAATGTACACTGATCTTCACATCTTCATCAGTGTTGAGATAAGTAGCAGAAGATGGATCAGACTTGAATGTCCGACCATCACTAAGAATGGTATCCGTTTGAGCCCCACAATCAACAAGAAAGTTATCTCGGGGTCTGTATTTTGGTACATTAAATGTAGTAGGAGAAGTAGAATTAGATGGAGCAGGAGCCTCAGCAGCTAAAGTGAGACGAAGAAGGGAGAAAAGCAAGACCGTTAACACAACAAACGCATAAGAATCCCTTCTTGTCATTTTGCGTTATTTATGTCTATCAAAGAATATTGGACCTAACTCCTGCTAATAGCCCAGTTTACTAGAAGACGAATGTCATCACCCATATAACGCAAACCATGCTGCTACTCCCATGCAACACAGGATCCCGAAAGTAGTTGATGCTCGTGGTGGTGGTGGTGGTGGGAGGTGGTCCTGGGTTATTGATGGCTCAACCAATGGAAAATCGTCATCCAAAAGTGGGTTACAAGAAGAAAGGAAACAAAGGGAAGTGAGATTTTTGTTTGGGTTTGAAATGAGAGGGATTAACGCTAAGGATAATGTGTTAGGCAGTAGAGGAAGAGAGAGAAAGACAAGTTGTGGGGAGCAACTAAGGCAATGAAGATGAACAAGGACGTGCTTCATTGTATTTGTTAGTTCATTTGCTGTTAGTTTTAATTGAAATTATAGAATGGAAAAAGAGTTTGGTGGCAACTATTTCTTTATTTGTTTGATTGTATATTTAGCAAATATTATATATTTATTTAAAGTTTTAGAAGCGTTTTAGTGAAGTTCGCACAGGTACAATACTATATTTTCAGGGTCTCAAGTAAAAACTTAAAATGAGACTCTTATTATAAAAATTTTAATCATAAAATTTATTAATATTAATATTTGATATTTTAAAAATTGCAATCCAAAAATTTGGGGCTTTAGAATTTGGGGGGCCTAAGCGGCTGCTTGGTTTGCTTGGGGTTATGTCCGGCCCTGAGTTTATATTATAGTGGATATCCTTCCAGATTTTAGGGTTATTTGGTATATTTTTGTTTGTATTTCTGGTGTTAGAAATTGAAAATAGTTTTTGTTATTTTTTGTTTTCCAACTTTAGTTGTAAGTGAAACTAAGAAAAGTTGAAAATAAGATACAAAAAACCAAAAGTCATTTCAAAAAATGTAGTTTTTAGTTCTAAAAACCAAAAATTACAAATACAAAACAATACCAAATAAGCCTGTAGTAAAAATTCACATTTGATAAAACATTAAGGACTTTTGTGTTATATATTATTAGGGATTTTCTTAGTGTACGTAAACTAATTGGTGTAGCAACACTCGATGAAAAAAGAATATAAAAGATGAGACTGTTATATTTAGAGACAAGATTTATTGTCACCTTATATAGTTAGGGGCGAATAGATACCGGTCTATACCAATATCCTAGACTAGATCGACTTTTCAGCCAAGGACAAGACCATACCAACTACATATTGGTCTGATCCTCAGTCTCAATATATAGAGCAAGCCGATCTTTGGTTCAGTCCGGTCCAATTCATGACCCAAAAAATTGCTGACGGGACTGAAGACTAGTGTAACCCCAAATAAGCTAGTCTCATATCTTGTCTTCATATGTTGTTTCCAACTCTATTTTGTGTTGTTTGCATGTAGAGTGCAGCTTTAGTAGCATGTTTCTTTTGTTCAAGTTCTTATTCCTTGACTTCTATTGTCTCCCATGAGTTAATTGATCCTTAATTAGGATAAGATAAACCCTGAGATTTTTGACCAGAAAATATACTAAAAATTCTCTAAAATCCCATTTCCAAATTACTCAGGTTTAAAATTTTCCCTATTATGTTTTCTCCACTTACTTTAGTTGTCTTTTAGATAATAGACCATCAAAGCGTTTAAGTGATCGAGTCAATGATATTTTTGGAGAAAATCTATAATTAATACCACTGACACCAATCTATATCGGTCTCGTCCGATTTAAACATGTATGTTATCGATCTGACTTTTAAACGACATTCGGTCTTGGGTTCGATTCGGTCCGGACGAAATGTGTCTTGAGCCCTTGATGTTGGCTATGTTTGGCTATAACTGTTAGTTGTTAGCGTTTAGCATTTAGCTGTTAGCTTATTGATAGTTGTTACTTGTTAACTGATGAGTAATGTATTTGGTAAATTAAGATGAAAAAGAAGGGCAAAATGATAAATAGAATTTGATTACAAAGCGTTTGAAAAGCTAAAAGCTAAATTGTTTAGATTTTAAAAAGCTGTTTTTTAAAAGCTAAACGTTATGAAAGATGCTAACAATAAAATTTTTACCAAACAGTGCAACTAACTATTTGACAAGTCAAAACGCTAAACACTATTAGAAGCTGCTTGCCAAATATAGCGGTTAACATCTGCTTGGCCGGCCAATTGTAACTACCAACTAACATATGAATATCTCCAAACCGCGTAGGTTGAAATCAGTTTGATTTATTTGTTATTTTTAAATGTTTGACTTGGTACTACTTATCGTATATCCTTTTTTAATTACTATTTGTTTTTCGTTTCCCCTATTTAAAGAATTAAAAAATAAAATAAAATTATATAAGTGACTGGAAATGAAGGGCATTTCTCTTGGTTGTTGCACCCCACTTCTGTTTGAAATTTTCATGTTGATCATTATTCACAGTAGTTGTAAATTTGTTTAGTATCTTCTTTATATCTAGGGTGGATGCCATTTTTTATTTTTATTTTTTTGGGTTACTTACCCCAAAGATTTATGTACTTTACTCCTTGTGTTAATTCAATCATTGTACATTTTTTTTATATTAATTTAGTCACTAATTCATATTGTATCAATTTGGTCGTTAGAGTGATAGTTATGTTAAGTTGTTAATGAAATTTTTAAGGGGTTTGACCATGAGTTCGGTTAAATTAGGTCAAATGATGGATTTGTAGTAGGTTACTTGTATATAACATGATTATGCCATGAAAAATTACGTCTATTATTACTTAACTTGAATTTGACCAAATAATTAAATTAACGCAATATAAATTGTTCCCGCTACCGTTTAGGGAGTGGCTAAGGCCTCGTCTTTTCGAGTTGCCTATTTGTATTATGGCTTTGCCTATATTTATCGGAAAAAAAACACAATATAAATTGTAGTTGGACTAAATTGACACAATGGGAAGAGTACATGAACCATTGGTATAATATCCGTTTTTTTAATAAGTACTAGATTCATTAAAGGGAATACAACTGAAAAAAAGGGTTTTGTGAGATTCGACTCAAGACTTCAGCATGGGGAATAGCCGTCAAGCTAACCTTGGAAGCTCAAATGTGATTCTTTGAACCTTTGATTATAGCATATGTCGACTCATTTCCTCTAAGATGATAAAGCAAAGTATTGAATACTCCATAGCAAAGAAAATAAACATGATGCGCAAAAGCCGAGGAAGCAAAAATGCAAAAATAATGTATTTAGAAGTACAAGGCATTAATCTCTAGCGATCATGCTAGTGTCCCAACCCTAATGATCTTGTATGCCTTCCAAAGGAGAAAACAAGGTGTCATTGAGCAAGTATTAGCCAACTTGTGTTAGTTAAGAACTCTTGAGAATGATGAAAGATTGGACATACAAAATGCATATTGATTACACTAGTTGGCAAAACCTCAATTATTTTTTTTTTCTTTTGGAGGAATATGGGTAATGCCCCCATTTTTGTCGTTGAAGCAGCTCGGGACGGGATTTGGCATTGTATTCAAAAAGGGTTGAGACATATCCATGTGAAGGGTGATAACCTTGGGGTGATAAAAGCTGTGCATGATAAATTCAAATATCTTTGGTAGTTTAGACTAATTCTTGAAGATGGTTGGCATTTGTTGGAAAAATGTCAAGATTTGAGAGTTTCCTAAATCCATCGTGAAGGTAATAGGATTGCAAATAGGATGACTGATAGAGGAATTCAGAAGCACTCAACATATTTTCTAGAAGGCCTATGTCAAGAATTCGATGGGATTGTTAGTAAGAAAGTGCTAAGGCAACCTATTTGTTGATAGGCCCTTTTAACTCAAAAAAAATTTTTTGATTAGTTTTTTAGTATAAATATTTGTCTCTTCACATATTTATCACATATCTTGGATCGTATGACCAACCTCATCCCGAATGTCAAATTGGAAGGTGGTTTCAATTCAAGAAGGCACCTCAGGTGAGTAAGATTTGTTGTTACACTTGATGGGTTCTTTTAAAAAGAAATTCAAATACAATTAAATCATACAAGTTTAAATATGATAACGGCTTTAGATAAAAAAAAAATATGATAACGGCTTACTTTTGTCAGGTCAATCATGTCAAAAAACATGTCATTTTGACATTTGCGAGGTGTAGGACACCGACAACGTTATATTTGCTGCAAAACGCTACGGGTACATATGCTCGAACATGTTAAAATAACAAGAAAGGGGTAGAAAGGCACCGACTTGTCATTTTTTTTTTTTTTTTTTTTTTTTTGTGCACATTGTCGTTTGACTTTTGATTCTTGCTCTTAGCTTTAGCCATGACTTAGAGTATACCCTTTGTAAACTTGTATATACATATTTTTTTTCCATTTATATTATCTCGATGACTCACTAGAAAATGATAAAAAAAAGGAAAATTAAAAAAAATGAAAGGTTGGTGATCTTTTTGACTAATTTAGCAATATGACATGTCAATAAAAAATTTTACAAAATGACACACTTTTGCCATATCAAATGACGTGCAAAACTTCCACGCCATTTAAAAAGTTAGGGATATTTATCAAACTTGTATAAAACATGCATGCCATTTCAAATGGAGTGCATTTATGCGCTAAAACATGCACGCCATTTGAAATGAAGTGCATAATTATGTGCTTTATTTCAAATGGAGTACATAAGCACTTCATTGGCCTATGTACTCTATTTTAAATGGCGAGCTTGCTTTATGCACTCCTTTGCACTCCATTTGAAATGTCGTACATACAATGCACATAGTAAAGTGTGTCATTTCCCCAAAATAGTAAAGAGTGTCATTTTCCCAAAATTTTTTTGCTAATATGTCAGATTCCTATTTTTTTTTTTTTTAAACGGTACCATATTGCTAAATTAGTTGAACTTTCTCAAACTTATTGCTAGTATATATAGGGGTGACTAGCAACAAAGTGAGGCATGGAAAAATTTGAGAGGTAAAAAAAGCTCCTAATTCGAGACTAAGTGCATGTAGGGATGACAGTGGGGCGTGGCGGATACGAGGAGCGCTTAAGTGAAAAATTCGGGAACGAGAAGGTTCAACAGTCTTTGCTTAATTTCTTATTACGAAAATAGTAAGAACAAGGGGAAATTTTGCTCAAATTCTCACGAGCCGATAATTAGGAAAACTCTCTAGAAAATAAAGAATAAAATCTGAAAATATGAATGCTAATAAACCCTAGATTTCCTCTTCCTTAAATAGAGGAGTTAGTTGACTAAGAATAAAAGACTAAAAAGATAATTACAAATAAATAAAACTAATCCTACTAAAACTCAAATTCTCCTCATCCGTGTATCCCTACTTGCCTGCCCTGTACTCGACAACTAATACCCGCCAAACTTGTTAACGGGCTGCATCATCCTCCCAAGGTTTGATTGAATTTGCCTTTGAATTTGCCAGAAGGTCAGCAGGATTATTGTCACCATAGTAAGGAACGAGGTGTTTGACGTTGAACAGGTCCTCATACCGGGTGGAAGTTGAAGACGATAAGTATTGTCGTTGATCTTCTCAAGTACTGCCAATGTTTCGATCTTGCGAGTAGCTAGCTTGTTATACTCCCACGCCGGAAACCGCTCCCTTGTTAAGATGGCCCACACGTTGTCGTGAACCTGAAATTGCAATGTCTGGCGCCTCTTGTCACTTGCCATTTTGTATTTGGCGTAGCTTCCAATAGCCAAGTTCTAGTATGCTCATGGACGTTTTTAAGGCTAGAGATGAAGCCTTCCGCCTTTCTGTGAGGACGAGTCAGATCTGGAACAGGCGCCAAGTCTATCGGAGAGAAAGCCATAAACGACTTTGAACAGCGTGAAACCCGTACTCCTATTAACTGAGCTGTTGTAGGCGAACTCAGCTTAGTGTAGCTTCAACTTCCATCCCCTAATGTTGTTTGCAACAAGACATCCGAGGAGATTGCTTAGTGCACGTTTGGTAACCTCGGTTTGTCCATCCATCAGAGGATGATGGACTGTACTAAAGGCGAGAGATGTGTTCGCCATCTTCCTTAACGTCTTCCAGAAGTAAATGACGAACTTGACATCCCTATAGGAAACAATGCTAGCCAACAACCCATATAGTTTGTACACCTATAGGAAATATAGTCCCGCCACATGTATGGTGTCAGCAGTCTTCTTACACCCGATGAAGTGCTCCATCTTTGAGAACTGATCTACCACCATGAATATGGAATCGATGCCTCTCCGTGTCCATGGTAGTCCCAATAAGAAGTCTAGAGGAGGCTACGGGCTGAGCTGGGTCGGGTCTGGGCCCAGGCCTGTTGCTAGCCCAGCGAGCCTGACACCCCTATATATATATATATATATATATATATATATATATATATATATATATATATGTATATATATATATAATATAACATACTTTACAATTATAATAGTGCCTTATAAAATTATTAAAATATATAATCATTTTGACCAAGTAATAATTATAATTTATTCATGAATAATATAACATACAAGTATAATACAACACAATCATAATTATAAATATATTTAATAAAATAAAATGTATCATAAATTGTTAAAAAATACAACTATAACAATATGATACCACTATTTAAACTTACAAATATATTTTAAAAGAAAATATATTATAAAAAAATAGAATTATAACAATTTAAATAACTTAGTATAAACTTGCTGCAGCTGGTGCAAGACTTGCTATACTGGTGCTACGGTCGTGTTTTTCATTGCTTGGTGAACCCAAGTTCAATCAATCTTGGTCTCTATCCGTTTCAGCCATCCAGTCCTTCAAGCACAACGACATTTCTAAGATGGACGGTGCTAACTTCGCTCTTTTTGATCCAAGCAACCTTCCACCTATACTAAAATCACACTCCGATGCTATTAAAGACAACGGACACGTTAGTATATCACATGACATGGTGGAAAGCATGGGATATTAGGTTGTATTAGAATACCATCATTTCAAAATATCAAAATATGGATTCGGTTGTGTTAGGTTGAAGTCGAGCATAAGCAAACGCAAATAAAAATCTAGCTCATCATATGACATGGGATTTTGTTTGGACATAAACGGTTTAACATATCCCACTCATATGATTTTCCTTTAGAAAAGGACGAAAAACATGATGGAAGAAATATTTGGATTATCAGATGATAATCTTAGAGCATATACGAAAAATAAATTACGTAAATTTTTATCAACTTACCCAATAAAAGATGCTACATCATAAGTTGGATTTAATTTGTCCTAAAAATATTGTGCAAATAATTGCAAACTCATAAGTTTATACCGTGGATAAAAATAGTGGCCATACAATTGGCAGTGGTAATTCAAAATAATATTTAAATTTTTTTTTCCTCATGGCGGAAATAGAGCCCTACAACATGGTGTTGGAGGAGTTCTCTACCATCCAAGCAGCAATATCTACCAGTTTAGATATTGCTTGTGTAATGGTTGGATAATAACATCCAAAAAAAAATATCGTAGCATCTTTAAAAATAGCAAAAAATTTACAAACTTCATTAATTAAATTCCAATTTACACATTCGAAATCAAAATCCTTTAGTTCTGAAGGATATTATTGTACAAATTCAATTAAGACATCTTTGAATGTCATTATTCTTTCTAACATATCAACCGTGGATAACCACCTATTTTGTGTATCTAATTTAAATTTTTTAAAAGGAATTCCATATGTTTCTCAAAGAAGTTAAATTTTCTTTGCCTAGTTTCGATGTCTTAATTACTTTAGCTACTTCTCTTAAAAACGTAAGAGAAGTATGCACAAGTTGCAAACTATCTATTATCATTAAATGCAGTATATGACAGATGCAGCATAAATGAAAACATTTCCTATGTAACATGGGCCTCATATGCCTAATCAATTGTTTTACAAACGCATCATTGTTAGCAGCATTATTAAAAGTAATGCTGAAAATTTTGCAGTCCATCCCCCCCTCACGGCATGCCTCCATAATGGCATCCGTGACTACGTGAGCAGTGTGGGGATATTCGAGTAGGCAAAAATGAATAATTTATTTTTGCATAATATAGGAAGAATCAATCCAATGTATCGTTAAGCACAAGAAAGGTACACCGGGTTTCGACTTCCACGTGTCCGACGCCAACGAGAACATGCTCGTGTTCGCCTTTAAAATATCTTGAAGCTCATTTTTCATATTTATAAATTCTTTAAATGCGTCCCACTTTGAAGTGTTCCGAGGAACCCTTAGAGCGGCATTTGATAGTACTGGATGAATCTAGGGTCTTTGCTGGTGGTTAACAGCCTTTCAGCCTCAATGACATATCTCATTAATTCGCATCTATTAGTTTCTAGTATAAACATAAAGTTAGCAAGCACACGAGTCGCTTGCTGTACGAGAGTTTGTTGGGTTTTATCTGCATTTAATTCGGGGTGGCTTTTTAGTAGGTGTTTTTTAAAGTGCCAGTCCCACTGCCACGTGGATGACTGAAAACTCTTGGAGATTATATAATTTACAATATGCTTTATTATGTTCACAATCTAGCGTAAAGTAGTTCCATACATCGCTAGTACTATGTCTACTATTGGTGCGAGTTTAAATTTCATCGATGGAAGGTGTGGGTTCGGTTGAGAACATCCCGCATCACCCGATTCAGGATAATCCTGCTCGTGGTGCTGCTCATGTTCTCAATTTAAGGTGTCTGTGTAGGGAGGTGACGGACCGAGTTCTAAAAAGGTTCGTTCCTAGGTATTAAGCTCAACTACTCTAGGGACTTTAGGCGGTCGAGAAGAGCTAGAACTAGATTGACCTACTCCAAATGAAGATGAATTATGTGCTATGATATTGTTAATTTATAATTATAAAATATAAGTAAGAATGCAAGTTAGGTAAATAAAAATGCCAAATAAATAAAATTTTGATACTAATTTTAACGAAGCGAAAACTAAAATCTGAACTTCTACAACCTTTACGAGCCGAACACAATTGAAAATTCAAACTTGAGAGATTTAGAGCAAATATTTGTATATAAGTAAGTAAAGAAAAGAGAATTCGAGAGATTGTTGTGTGGTGAAATGAGAAAGTGAGGTTAGTATTTATAACGGAAAAAAATGAATTTTCTTTTTAATTATAGCCCAATGGCGAGCCAACCCAACCCGTTGGCCAGCTCTAATGAAGTCCATACGAACATCCATCCCAGGCTGACTCGGAACTAGTAAGGGTAGGTACAGTCCTGCGTTGGTCACTCTGCCTTTCGAGACTTAACAAATGCGGAAATGTCTTACAAATCTCTCCACTTCTTTCCACAACGAAGGCCGGTAATAGTTGGTGCTAACGAGCTATAGCATCTTGTCTCACCCCACATGCCTCTCGTTGTGTTTCTCCTCAATGATCTTCAGCCGTAGACTTGAATCCGAGATACAAAGTTGGTTTCCTGTGAAAAGGAACCCACCGTGAATGGAATATTTGGGAACACTATTGAATTCGACATCCCGCCATATGTCACCAAAGGTGAGATCACCTTCATATTGTTCTATCCACTGCTCAAACCCAGTTACCATCACTCTGCTCTGCGATAATATAAGGTTCCGCCAATTCAATGCATCCGTCACTTTGTTCAAGGCTCTAGACTTATGCTTGATTACGAAGTGAAATAGCTAAATATAGCTGGCCCACTTGGTGCGTCGATCTGATACCTTATCTTGATTGTTTATGTACTTCAATGTGATGCTGTCAGAGTACAATATGAACTCTCTGTTGGTAGGGTAGGGCTTCCAGTGCCTCAACGCCCTAACTACCACGTAGGACTTGATGTCGTAAGTAGAGTCATTCAACTTACTTACGTTAAGCTTCTTACTGAAGTATGCAATATGCCTTCCTTCTTGGCTAAGCACCCAATCTTGGAGATGTCTGTGTAAAGTTTGAACCTCTTCTGGAAGTCAGGTAAAGCTAATACCGGCGCCGTGGCTAGCCTCCCCTTGATTTCTTCAAAGTCGTCGGCTGCCTCTGGAGTCCAAGCAAAGGAACTCCCTTTCATACAATCTATGATTGGCTCCATTACCAGGCTGAAGTTAGACACGAACTGCCTATAGAAAGACGCCAATTTGTGGAAACTCCTAATTTCTCCAATTGTCTTTGGATGCGGTCAGTCTCGTATTGCAGCGATCTTCCCTTTGTCAGCTAATATACCATCTTGGGACCCAACAAACCCAAGGAAGGTCACCCTGTATCTGATAAAGTCACACTTCTTTAAGGCAGCAAACAAATATTGCTCCCTCAAAGTACCTAAGACGTCCCTGAGATGCGCCAAGTGCTCATCTCTGCTCTAGCTGTAGATCAAGATGTTTTTAAAGTAGATGACGACAAACTTCCCAATGAACGAGCAAAGTATCAGGTTCATAAATCGCACGAAGGTATTTAGCGTGTTTGACAATTCGAATGGCATGACAAGCCACTTGTACAAACCTTCCCTAATCTTGAAGGCTTTTCCACTCATCTCCAGGCAAGATGCGGATCTGATGATGTTCGCTCTTTAAGTCTAGCTTGGTGAACACCTTCGCTTTTGTAGTTGATCAAGTAGGTCATCCAAGATCAGAATAGGGAATCGATAGCACATCGTGATTTTGTTGATGGCTTTACAGTCCACACATATCTGCCAACTACCATCCTTCTTTGGCGTCTACAGAGCCGACACTGCACAAGGACTCAAACTCTCCCTGATGAATCCCTAGGCAAGCAGTTCCACCACTTGCCATCTCAACTCCTCATGCTCTATACGGTAGTGAGGCCTATTCGGCAAAGCAGCCCTCGGCATAAGAGCAATGCGGTGCTATATGTCTCTTAATAGTGGTAGCGTATCCGGTAACTCCTCCGGAAAGACATAAGCGAACTCACTCAGCAAGGCGTCAACCTCATTCGTTATCTCCCCTGGATTCACCTTACTCTCCTTCCCAATCAACACGAAGATGATATTGGTTTTGCCAACCTCCGTGGCGAACATAGCTCTACCCTGGACACTCGAATGTTGAGTTGTTAAAGCTTGCGGCGCCTCATCTTTCTTGGGTAACAAGATAATCTTTGTTTCCTCGAAGACAAAGCCATAAGTGTTCTTCCTTCTGTCATACATTGCACTCCTATCGTATGGCCACGGGCACCCCAACAACAGATGGCAAGCGTCCACAGTGACCACGTCACACCAAACTCTATCCTTGTACTTCGACCCAATTGAAAAATTGACCAAGTATCGTTTAGACATGGTTACCTGGTTTCCTTTTTTGAGCCACAATAACTTGTATGGACTTGGATAAACTTCTGTCTTTAATCCAACTTGGTGACTGCCTCTTTGGAAATCACGTTCTCACAACTTCCTGAGTCCATCACCATGCGGCATACTCTACTGCCAATAGTGCAAGCGGTCTAGAAGATGTTATTCCTCAGCCATCCATCTCTTGGTTCTTCCCTTGGCACAAAGCAAGCGCGTCTAACCACAAGTAAGCGTCCTTCTCACCTACCATAGTGTCCTCTCCTAGTGGCGGCAACTCAATCTGGGATTCTTCCTTACTAACCCTGCCATCCTCTCCGTGGAACTCCTCAATGAAAAGACCCTTGCCTGGTCTATCACCCTTGCGACACTCAGCAGCACAGTGTCCCATATCTCCACCCTTGAAGCAACGGGTTCTTGAAGAACCCACTAAACCTTGAGTAACCGGTTTGCCGGTGACTACTGGCCTGTTCCTTGAGCTCTAATTTGGCGGTGCTCTCTCTTTGTCTCTTCCGCCAACCTGTGCTCTCTAGGCTCCGCCAACTTGGCGACGCCTTTGCTAGTGCTCAACATTACAGCTCTCTGGCTTGCCTCTGAGACGGAAAAGATGTCGAACATATTCAACACCTCCAGACTCCTTCAATCCGCCAATATAGCGATCCGCAAATTGCTCTCCTGTCTCCATCAAGTCATTCCTAGAAACTAATGAGCGAAACTCCGCCATGTACTCCTCCATGGATCTAGAGTCCTGACACCTTTGCGTGATTGTAAGGCAGGAAGGTGTCTCGCATATGTTTCTTCATCTTCTCCCATGCCTCTATCTTTGTCTTCCCTTGACGAAGCCACATGTGTTTCAATTGTTGCCACAAGGGGGCAGCTCTACTCCGTAATTGGGTAGCAAACAATGGCGCCTGCTTCCTCTTCGGTACCTTCTTGAACTCGAGAACCTCCTCCACCGCAGCAAGCCAATCCCAGAAATCCTCTGGGCATCCTCCTCCATTGAACTCTGGCATCTCAATCCGGAGACCGGATTCCCACCTCCAATCATCAAAATCAGCAGTGTTACTGGTGTGCAGGCGGTGCCTCCTCAACCTCCGATCCGGCAACTTAGCATCTAGGAATGGGGTTTTAAAAGCTCTCGTCTGTGTTGTCCTTGCCACCCATTATCGGTAGGTTTTGAGGTTGCTCGTCCGGGTCTTGATCTGGGTTTGCACTCAATTGAATCAAGCACCTTTCGATGCGCCAGAATCTCTCTTCCATAACCTCCAATCTTCTCTCATTTTTCCGTTGTACGTGTCGCTTGCAAACGTCTCTGACAATGGTGTACCTTTGTCACCCACGGGCCATCCCAGAAGTCATTCTGAGCTTTGATACCAACTGATGCAGCGTGTAAGTGAAAATTTGGAGAATAGGAAAATTCAGCGTCCTTCCCTTAATTTCTTATTAAGAAAATAGTAAGAACAGGGGAAAATTTTGCTCAAATTCTCACAACACAAGAATTGGGGAAACTCTCTAGAAAATAAAGAATAAAATTTGAAAAATATGAATGCTAATAAACCCTAGATTTCCTCTTCCTTAAATATAGGAGCTAGTTGACTAAGAATAAAAGACTAAAAAGACAATTACAAATAAATAAAACTAATCCTACTAAAACTCAAATTCTCCTCATCCACGTCTCCCTAGTTGCCTGCCCTGTCCCCGCCAAGCCTGTTAACGGATTGCATCAATACCAGTCCCATTACCCGCCGTGGGTATGAAGTGGATACACATACTTGCCCTGACGAGTACAAATTTATACTCATACCCACTCCATTACCTATGGGTATCCAACGCATATCCATTACCCGCCCCGTACCATCCTAATGTGGGTATGAAATGACTATCCACACCCGTCCATATTATTTAATATTGTATTTTGTAATCTAATTATAATTTATTGTAATATTTGATAGAAAATTGAGTAATTAAATCGAATATATACATTTTTCTTATTTTTAAATAAATAAAATGAGAATTGGGGTGTGTATGGCGGGTATGGGGCGGGGCGGGGCAAGTACAACATTATACCTGTACCCGCCCCATATCCTTGGTAGGTATTGTAATTTATACCCAACTTGTTCCCACTATCCACCTCACTTGTATCCACATTCGCTCCAAACAGGGTGGGTACCCTGGGTAACGGATTTTACCCGCCCTATTGCCATCCCTAAGTGGATGATTATGTATGTCTAATGTCTCCATAAAACTTAGTATGTGTATCATTGGATGTAAAATATTTTCTTGTTATACATAAAGTTTCCTAGTTAATTTTCGTGTATACAATTTTAACTCTCATCTTCCTACAACTTACATTACAAGTAGTATTAAAGCGGGTGATCAAAAAATCGGGGTATTCAAAATTTGGTATATAACCAGCAGTCTAGGACTAGGCTATAAGACAACTTTGCCACTCTAACTACAGTCAGGGTCCGGCCAACACAGGACACTCTGCTACTTTACTGGGGCACAATCAGGCATTGTGAAGCTTTTTGTTTCAGGACCAGGCTTGATTGATGTACTGTTGGACATCATGATGTCAGTATAGAAAAATTTGGGAATTCGGTAAGTGGTGTCAAAGAACTCAACAACTATAATGATATTAATTAGAGCATTCTCACAAGGTATTGTTTAGAGATTATTTTGAATAAAATTTTAACATTTGTTCCCACAACTAGAATCCAATCTTCTACAAGGAGGAAAGGTCGACAATAATTCACATTAAGGTGCAGTTTGACTTTGCGACAAATATTTGGCGTAGATTTTTATTTTTGAGGTCGAGGCATCACTTGGTGGCGCCCTGAGTGTTTGTCCTAAGTTATGACTCATGTTTTGGATTTTTGGGTATTATTTGTCTTTTTTCTGTTTGGTTCTCGTTTCGGCACCAAGTGACTTGTGAGATTTTTACTCAATTGTAGAAAATTTTTTTGCACGTAATAGGGAATCCCTATTAATGTTATAGCTTTGTCCATACAAAAGTTACGTTTATATTAGAAAATAAGTGGATTTTGGGTTGCGATTATAATTGTTTGGAAAAATCATATATGCATATAACGGAAGGGGAAGCAATGGTATAAAAGAACACCAACTTTGCGAGGAAATGCTCTCTTAACCTAAAGGAAAAAACAATGATCCAATCTGATGCCTCATCCATTATAAAATATTAAAATGTTATTTATATTATAGGTCCCTATAATTTGTTTATCATGTCAATTTAGCCTCATGCTTTTGATTGTGCCAACTTAGCCCGTTTATAAATAACGTTTTGTCAATTTAGTCCTTAAAATAAAATTAATGTTAAGTTGGCACATGATTTTTAATGGTCAGGTAATAAGTGAGTTTAAATTGGGTAAACATATGGATTTGTATTAGGTTACTTGCATATAACAATGACCAAGTCATTCAAAATTATGTCATTAACTTAACTTCAATTTCGTCACATGATTAAATTGATGTAACTTAGACATACAGAAACGAAACTGACAAGATTAAAAATGAAAAGACTATCCGACACAGTTGAAAGGGTATGAAGTTTTTGGTGTAAAAACAACTTAATTTTGAATTACAATCTCCAAAACTAAGGGCTCGTTGGTATTGTTTTATGATTGCAATTTTGGTTTTTGTGAAACTATAAATTAGGTTTTGAACATAAATTTTAGTTTTTTCTTTTTCAATTTTCACTCAAATTAGGATAAAAAACTAAAAACGAGAAACCAAAAACTAGAAAAATAATTAAATTTGAAAACATGGTTTTTATTTTCTAAACCCAAAACTGCAAACAGATAAATGATAGCAAACAACCCCAATGCTCTATTTGACATCTGAATTGGAAAATGGAATTGGAATTCACATTCCACTTTTGATTGATATGGAATTAGGATTGAACTGGAATTCTATTTTTTGATAAATATCGGCAAAGCCGAAGACAAGCAGCTCAAAAAAATGAGGCCTGGGCCACTCCGTAAATGGAGGGGGGAACAAAAAGGGAAACAAAAAGCAACAAAACCAAAAACATCGAAACCCGACAAAACAGACACCAAGCACACGCTACCCAAGACGCGCATAAAACAAGCTCAGGCCGGGAACGCAAAAGAAAAAGAACCAAACGACCAGCAGGGAAAACCGAAGCAGGACTAACCTCAACGACAAAACCACCCACCTCATTTAGCCAGCAGATCTGCCACCGTGGGTGGGTCGAAACTATCGGAATTAAACCCAACTCTTCTTCCCATGTCAATTGCCCGCTCTGCTTGAAGGATCAACTCATCATACTTTGCTTCCGAGATCTTGTCGTATCGATTCTCCCTATTCCGTTTCTTCTTATTCCCGGTATCCTTTGACGATTTTCCCCATTTCACCTCCTTCCCCTTTTTTCGTTTGCCTGAAGCCTTGTTATTTTCCGGCGTATTTCTCCTAGGCGACATGTCCTCAAGAAATTTCTGAAGCTCCCGCTTTTCACTTTCTTTTTTCTTGCGCTTTAGTGCTTTTCTCTCCCTATTTGTCAGTAGTCCTTTTCCTTTTCTCATCCCTCCTCCGCTGGGTCTCTCCATACAAGCCTCTAACGTGATCAAGCTAAAGGGCTCAAAACCTGTACGAAACTCAGGTCCCGAGGACACAGAATCATCTTCATTGGTGGGGTCACGAGTTACATTCTCACGGTGTGATAGCTGAGCGTGAGGCTGATTTGAACTGATTGTGTCACTCTCCACCCATTGGAGCAGAGGAGGCATATGTTGGTCTTCACGCACAACCTGAACTGGAATATGATCATCCCGTTGTGTCGATGGATGGAGAAGAGAGGCATGCGGCCAGCTGCATTCCACAGACCACCTACCAACATACTGACCTTCAATGTGGATAGAAAGCTGACCCCATGACAGCTCAGCTATGCTAACTCCATCATACACTGGCCTAATAGTGCGACCTCCATGATCCCCATCACTCATGACTCCTATCCTATGAACAGGAGAATGTTGAGTCAGTGTGGTAGGGCGTAGTAGGGTAGAGCGTTGATGTTCCGGGTGCGGACTCAATGACGAAGCTCCCCGTTCTCTCGCTAATCTGGTCGATGCAGCTAAAGCAACAGCACTAGGTGAGTAATCTGGAATCAGCTCTGTCCTACCCTCCTTGACCAGGACCAATTGGGTCACTCCATTAAAATGGAATTCTATTACTTAGTTAACAAAAAGAATTGGAGGTTGGAGTTGTAATTCCACAACAATTCGAGTAATCATGGGTTTTGGATCAATCGAGTTGGAGCGATTTCAACTTTTGGATCAGCTAAGGTCGGGTTACGGTCAGGTTGAATCACTTTAAGCGCAATTCATCTCGAGTTTTAGGTCAACTAAGGTCGTATCGGATCATTCATGTTGAAGTCGTCTCAAATTTTAGGTTAATTGGGTTGGGTCATTATGGGATTTAGGCCAGCAAGACTTGGGTTTTAGTTGATTCAAGTCATTTTCGACCTTGAGTGTTTTGTATCAACGGGTTGCATCATCTCAAATTTACGGTCATCTCAAGTAGTGCCAAAATTAGACCCAGAGTGAGTTGAGTTCGGCCGTTTTGAGTTTGAGGCATCTTTAGTTAGGTCAGTTAGGTCCCTTCATTTCGATTTCAGGTCAGCTAGTTTGCATCACATTCAAGTCCAGTAGTTTCATTTTTGGATATGAGTTATCTCAAGTTTTGAGTTAATTAAGTTGGGTTACTTCGAACTCTGATTTAGATAGGATTGGGTTTAAGTTAGGTCAAGTTAGTATAGATTGGGTCATATCGAGTGTCGGGTCAAATTTAGGTCGTCTCGGGTCTTTCTCTTTCGAACTATGTTAAGTTTTGACACATGGAATTGGAGCTCAAAATTCAGGCCCATAATTCTCATTCTGTTATTTGGTCCACATTTTGGAATTAGAATTATAATTCAACGGTCCAATCTCGTAGAATTGAATTTTAACTTAAAATTATACATTTCGATCTAATTTAATTGATCTGAAACCTAAAATGACTAAAACCCAAAATGACTCAACCTAGCTCACTCTCGGCCATGTTTTGACTTGACCTAAGGTAACCTAAATTTTGAGAAACTGATTGACCCTAACCCTAAATAACTCAAGCTCAAAACTTGAATCCCGAAATTACCCAACTTAAGAACCCAAAATTTAAAATGACTTGAATACAAAATGATCTGATGCGGCTAAAATTTTACCTAAAAACTCGTGATAACTTGAACTTAAAGTGATTTAGCCCAACCAAACCCCGATTCTAGCTGACTTGAAACACGAAATGCTTCAAATCGATTGACTGAAAACCCATGGTGACTTGACAAAGGTAAAAGAACATTTGAATTAATTGGTTCACTTGAATTGTGAGCCCTCATTTGCCTTATATTTACAAAGTTACACGAAAGGATAAGATACAATCAAGATGACAAAGAGATAGATTTGCAAAGTGCATACTCTTCTCTAAATGAAATCCAACTAAGAGTTATTAATGTAATAAACATTTGAATCACATTAGGAAGATTTGCTTTGGGGTCCTTCCTTGGAGTTAACGGAGGGCATAGTATCTGGTGAGGGTGAGGGTAGTTAAGATAGGGATGCAAAAGATTGAGCAGAGGATAATTTATCCTTAACATCCTTCTGCAATCTTAGCAGCGATCGAACCACACAAAGATTGTCACGTAATTTAGCAAATTGAGCAGAAGAGAGACCCTTGTAAGTAAATCAAGGATCTGATCACTAGAGACAATATGTAAGACCATAAGATCATCACGTCCCACCTTTTCTTAAACAAAATGACAATCTATTTGAATATGTTTTGACTACTTGTAAAAGGCGGGATTTGGAGTCATATGTTTAGCACTTAAATTGTCACATAATAGCTAGGAGAACCAAGGAAGAGAAAGGCCAAGTTCCTAAAGAAGTTGTTTACCCATATCTTAGTAGTGGTAAAAGCAAAAGCCCTATACTCTGCTTCTATATTGGAGTCCGCAACAATAGATTTTTTGCGAGAGGACCAACTAATGAAACTACCACGGTAGATATGGCATAACCGTGAGTAGAACATCGATCATTAGGATCACCAACCCAATTGGCATCCATGTCAATAAAGGAAGACAAGCGAAGAAAGAGACCAAATGGGGAAGTACGCTTGAGATAATGTAGAATGCTTTTAGGAGCTTGCCAATATAGAGTTGTAGGTGATAATGTATACTGTTGCACTCGATTAACAACAAAAGCAATTTTAGGACGGATAATGATAGCATACTATAAAGCACCCACACCACTATAGTAAAGGGTGAGATTAGACATGGACTGTCTAGGTCAAGACAAATGAGAGTTTGTTTCTACCAGTGGTGCCATCTATATGAACCTTATGAAGGTGCTTATTGCTCATATTTGGACTGAGACAGAAAAAAAGCCACTTGGAGCATGGTGAACCTCAACACTAAAGAAAAACATGTAATGGACCAAGGTCCTGAAGCAAAAATTATTGATTAAGAGATTGAACCAACTGATTAATATAGGTTGCATCATTTCCTGTAACATGAATATCATTAACATACACAAGCATTTATGTAATATGATGAACATCAAGCCAAACAAAAATAGAGGAGTCAAACTAACAACTCCGAAAGCCAAATTGAAAAAAGGAGGACCAAAGTTTGTAAAATCATACTTGAGGAGCCTGTTTAAGACCATAGAGAGCCTTGTTTAACAAACACACATGACCTAGAAAAAATATTATTGTGCTATACCAGGGGTTGATGCTGATAAATTGTTTCAAATAGATTTAAAATTGTGTTATCAACATCAAGTTGGCGGGTAGTCCACCCATGATTAATAGCAATAGAATGGATAAGATGAATAGTGGTTGGTTGCACAATCGGACTAAACATCTCAAAGAAGTTAATACTCTCTTCTTGGCTAAAGCCCTTGGCGACAAGCCGTGCCTTTAACAATCTATGGAACCGCTAGCCCGTCTCTTCACCCGGATCACCCATTTACAACCTACAATGTGGGCACCAGCGGGAGGGGGAACAAGTGTCCAAGTTTGAATTTTTTTTTTTTTTTTTTGGTTAAAGTATGTAATTCAAATTCCATGGCTTGATGCCAATGGGGTATTTTTTCGGCTTGGGTGTAGGATTTAGGTTCAAGTTCATGGGTTAAAGAGGCAGGATAGAGAGTGGCATTGAGAGCTTTAGGCTTTAGGGAATTGGTTTTGGAATGAGTGATCAGGGGATGAATTAATCTATCAACTTGGAGGAAATAAGAAGGGAAGAGGGTAATGTAGGGGCAGTTCAAAGTGCTGCAGAAGGTTCTGCAAAGTCAGGGAAGTTGCTCGGTTGGTTGAGTTTTGGTAGCGAATAGGTGGACACTTTCAAGCTTGAACTACGAGAAGCAACCGGCAATGACAGAGCACTAGAAGAAGATTGAACCGTGGCAGAAGCAAACCCAAGTGGAGGACTAGACCGAGAACAAGAGTCAAGAAGACCTGACCGAGATGAGACTTGAGCAGCAGCTTCTAGTAATGAAAAAGACACATTTAAGCTTAAAGATGAGCGAGAGGGTTTAGAAGATATATTAGAAGATCACTCAAAAAATAAATAGAGGAACATGCTCTCATAGAAAACCACATGTCATGGTTTGTGGGTGGATGAAGACATTGATATCCTTTGTGTTTAGAGCTATACCCAGGAAAAAACATGTTGAGAACAAAAATCAAGTTTATGTATGTCGTATGGTCGGAGGAAAGGCTAACATGAGCGGCCAAAAGTCTTTAGGATGGCGTAGTTGGGAGGACGGTGATATAGCTTTTGATAGGGAGAGTCAAACTGAAGTATGGGGCTGATGCTCCTATTCATCCGAAAATCAGTGATGTTGAAAGCATGCTCCCAAAAATTTGAGTGGGAGAGAAGCATGAGTAAGCACGGAGAAACATTTTTTTGACAATATCTCGATTACGATGTTTAATGGCTCCATTTTGTTCTTGTGTATGTGGACACGAGATGTGATGAATGATGCTTAGTGTTTAAAAATGTAGAGATATTTTGAAACTCTCTTCCCTAATTAGTTTGAATTTGCTTGATATTATGTCCGAATTGAGTTTTAACCATTGTTTTGAATTATTTAAAGGTCTTAAACACTTGAGATTTATTTGACATAGAGAAATGGATATTTAGAACGATCTTTGAGAAAATGGGGGAAAAAAAATTTCCATTTATTGCAATAGCAGGGGACGGACCACAAACTCAGAATAAACTAATAAAGAGCAAACTAGATGAGAGATGACTACTAGGAAAATGAAAACGATGAGCTTTCCCCATTTGACAGGACTTGCATAGGGAAAAACCTTTATTTAACATTGGTAGTTGAAAAGAGAAACAATTATATGAATGATCTTCTCATTAGGATGCCCAAGGCAATTATGCCATCCTTGAAGAAAAGTTCGTTCTCCTAAAAACTTGACTCTAGTTTAACTTAGAGACAGATCCACCATGCTTCCAAGTAATTTGTAGAACCCATGATTAAGTTTGCCTTTGAGTAGTGTGTTGCCCTATGTATTCTTAACTAGGAAAAAAGTCAGGATGATATTCCAATAAACATTATTGTCTTTGGTTAAGTGAAAAAAAATAAGGAGACTTTTTGTTATTTTTTGAACACATAATGTATTTGGTAAAATGAGATTAGTGCCATTTGTAGGTATAAAAGACATTCCAGTGTGAGAGATAGGTGATGATGTACTATTACCAACTTGCATAGGGTCATCTCTTTGATAGCTATAACATTGGCCACCTTTTCAGTAGAACAGGATTGATTAAAGTGATTGTAGCAAGCCGGAGCCGAGTGTCCCGGTTTTGATTAGATCTAATAATAGACCCTCGGTATATTGTTCAACCCTTGATTGTTTTGACTTTTGTGCTGTGGCTGGAGTCATCCTTGAGATTCTGAGTGATGAGACTAATGGGCTTTGTTTGAACCACCATAAGAATGGTTATTGTGATGGTTGCAGTCGAGCCCCTGTCGGATGGTGCTTGGGTGTAATATTAGCAACAAAGTTGGATGCTTGTGAGAAGCAATCAAGATGTTTCTCATTCCTATCAAGCATTTTGAAAAGAATATTTGCTGTAATGAGAACATATATGGTATTAATTGAGGTTACGAAGGGTCCATACTTACGATTTAGACCATTCAAAAATAAAGAGGATGATATCTTATCTGGGAACGGGATTAAGAGTTGTAGCCAATTGATCGGCAAGGAGCTTCTTCTTTTCAACATAATCAAAAATGGAGAGTGCACCTTGATTGAGTGTCTGGAGTTGCCATCTCATCTACATCATGCGTGCTCGGGATTGAGAGTGAAAAATTTGTTCGAGAATCAACCAAGTTTCTCAAGACGGGGTTGCTCTTGCAAAAATGGCCTGTAACATATTCACCAATGGGTGATTTTAGCCAAAGCATTAAGATTCTGTGCTTCTTCTTCCAATTAACAAAAGATGGATTGAGTTGACGAGGGTTGATGTTGGCGACTACAGAGTCATTAACAATTGGCTCGGTTGGGTTCTCTAGAATTTAGGGCAAGGCTTCTTCATAGAGAAGCTCATCCAAGTGAGAGGCTTTAAGGGCTGACATTGCTAGATATCTCCATAGATCATAATTAACTTTGTCAAGTTTCGAAGCTAAATTGGAAATAGTAATAGGGTTGTTGATTTGAGAGTTGTTGGTGTTTTATGCAACTAATGAAATTCGAATTGGAGGTTTGTGAAGGTTGGAGAGGGCTCTTCACGCTTGCTTGGCTAGAAAAGCAAGGTTGAAACCCTCCATATCACGGAAACTGAGACCTCCCTCTTTTTCATGCTACAAATCGATGCCAGTTGAGCCAATGAATGCCTTTGTCTTCATACAGAGCCTCCTTTCCACCAAAAGCGAGCGATCATAGCAATCAGGCGGCGGGCAAAGGAGATTGGGATCTTAAAGCAGTTCATGACGTAAGACGGAATGAATTTAAAAACAGAATTGATGTGGGTTTCTTGACCTGCATGTGAAAGGAGCTTAATCTTCCAACCTTGAGCCTTAGATCGAATTCTATCATAAAAGAAATCAAGGGCGACCCGCTTGGATTTACCCTAGAGAAGTTGAAGCCCAAGGTATTTCTCATGAGCCCCCACGGGAGCCACTCCAAGCAAATTCATACAAAGATTACGAGTATCCGTTAGGGTGTTTGAGGAGAAGAAGACCTGAGATTTCTCAAAATTCACCCTGTTCCGAGGCTGCACAAAAGGAGTCGATGACCTTTTTCGCCACCAAACATCCTTTTTCCGAGGCCTTAAAGAAAAGCAAGTAATCATCAGCATATAACAAATGAGACAGAGATGGACAAGCTCTACGAATATGAAAGCATTTCCACTCGCTCGAGGCCACTTCCCTCTCGATGAGAGCCTACGATGAGGAGGAAGAGGTAGGGTGAGAGAGGGTCACCTTGGCGAAGCCCTCGTTCAATAGGGAAACCTTCTAATCTTTTTCCATTGACAATTGGACTCACTTTAACAAAAGAGACACATTCCATAATTCTTTTAACAAATGGCAGGGGAAGAAGGGGAATCAGGTGGAAAGGATTAAATAAGGACTTTCAGGAGGAAAGCATTAAGTAGGGAGAGATGGAAAGGCATTAAACTCGCATCGAGATACAAGGACCAAAACGAGGAAGAAGGGGATAAACTGCCCCATTTTTTTTTGGAGAAAGATGGAGGAAAGGGGGAAAGAAAATCGAGGGGTAAAAGGTGTGAAATAGTAAGATGGGTGACCGGCACCCAAAGATCGGCGCCAGGGAAGGGGCCGGGGAAGGGGGTGGAGGCCGTCAGCCAGGAACCGGTGCCGGTGAAGAACGAAGGCACCGAGGCCTAAGGTTTCGCCACAGGTCGAAGGCCTTAGTTGTATTGGATCTTTATGTTGATAATCAATGTAAATATTCTCTATTCTCCCTCGGCTTCTTCTTTCTCCCTCAAATTCTATCTTAAAGCCCTATGTAAAATGGTGCTCGGTATCATTCTATAAAATTAAAAATACAAGAATTTTATTATGTTTAATTATAAAATTTAAAAGAGTATTTTATAAAATTAAAAGTATAGAGAGTGTGTTGTGTTAAATTGTAAAGTTTATGCGGTCTTTCTATTTTTTGCCCTAGATTTTAATATTATAATTGGTGTCTTTGACATGACCTAACTCTTTTCAGGATGCATTGTTTCCAGGACGGCAAGATCTTCAGGTTGAGGGTCCTCGGAAATAGCATCTCTTCCACTCGGAAGGGGTAAGGCTGCATATATTCATCGCCCAAACCCTGCTTTTGCGGGAGCCTGTGAGGCACTGAGAATATTGTTATTGTTGTTGTATTTTAATATTATAATTTGTTATAGGATTTAAATGGATTATAAATTTGTATTGAATATCTATTTTACCCGATAGATTTAAATTTGGATTGAGTTATTATAAAATAAATAAGTATTTTCTGATTTAAATTGGATCAAATTTTTTCTGAATTGAATTTGGATGAAAGTAAACCCCGACCCTAACCCGATTGATTGCCATCCTTACCCACAGTACAACTCCAATATCCGATTTAATTAGACTAGCTGGCGTCCTTAACAATTAGCTCCATTTTACCCCTTTCATGGGTGGAATTATATTAGTGAAACCTTCATCAGACTCTACTAGTGCTGTGTTTGCGGGGGTGAGAGAGTACCTCCAATGGAGGAAGAAGAAGGAGAAGAAGAAACCTCCAATGGCTTCAGCGACTGGGAGACTCTCCCCTTCTCTTCATCTCTTTCTCTCTCCTCCACCACCCCCCGCCACCGCATCGATCACTTCTCCGTCTCCGTGTTCCCTCCCGTCAACCACGAAGGCCTCCCCGTCCACTCCACAGCCCCTCCCCCACCCCCTCTTCAACCCAATTCCTGCAACTCTTTTCCACCTTCATCTGATTCACCGCCCCCATCACGAGATGCCCATTTGGCGAAATGGTTCAATTCTGCCCTCCAGATATGGAATTCCAAGGTGGGTTCTTTCTATTATTCTCTAAGTTTTCAAGGGTTGTTGTCGTCTCTCTGTTGTTGTGGTGGGCTGACGGGGGCGGCGACGGTGGTGGGGTTGTGCGTTTGGATGTGGTGGCGATGGAGGAGGCGGCGGCGGATTGGTGGTAGTGTTCAGCAGTTGAAGGTGCTTCTTAAGGAGAGAGACGAGGTTGGTTTAGCTTGAATTGCGGTGTTTGATTTTGAGATTTGAATGCTTTTAAGGTGGAATGTGAAGTGTGGTTGTCGCATGCTCGTTATGTGTTTGATGAAATGTCAATTCCAATTATTCATCTGGTGGTTTAAAATTTTGGCTCGGGATTCTTAAATTTTTTTTTTCCTTTCGAGCTAAAGAAATTACTTCATTTTTATAAATTTGTATTAGGTTTGTACTGATCTAGTTGAGGTTGAAGAGACATGACATGAGATTAATGCAGAAAATATTTTTCCTTCTATGAAGGAAATGCTTGTTTTTTCCTTTCGCTAAGGAAAACATTTTCCATGTTTGTGGTTCGCTGCTGCAAAGTTATGCAAAGCAATAATAAGAATCGAGGAATTTCTGTAAGAACAAACGGACTTATTGTAAAAAGTTTATGTGCTTATTGTGAGATGATGAATCTGTTTACCCATCTGAGAGCCCTGCGTGTGGCATAGCTGCTCTGATCATCGTTTATCAAATTAGGAATAGGGAAATAACTTGGGTCAACATTGCCCTGTAAGTGATCAAGATTGAGATGAGAGGATTTGAATTTAGTACGTCTTGTCCAAGGACCATAACCTTGGAAGTGTATTGCCAGATTAAGGCCTCAAAGTGTCTGTATTAACTGCCATTGTTGCTAAAGAAGTTTCAAGTAGAGTATGACAGTATTATCACATTGCTTGGAAGCTAGGATTTTACATTCTTTCTCCTAAATTCTACCCTGATTGACATGGGCATTACTGCAAAATTTATAGCTGATACATGTTGTGGAGATCGGAAGTTGCTTTGAGCATTGAGCTAAATCTTTCCATTCAGTTGTATAACTTAATACCTGGTTATGAAGAAAATGAATAGAGAGATCTGAAGTCTCTAGTTCTAAATGTTGGGTGGGCGGTATTTTTGTGACTAATAGAAATTGGCTTAAGCACTCTCTGATTAACTGTGACCCATCACACTACATCCTTGTTACCATCCTTCCCTATCATATTGCGTCTTTGATAGTTGATACCATCTTTTGTAACTCTGCAAGGGCGACTGCGATTTAAATCATGACTGCATTTTATGCCATTTGTATAGGCAGAGCAAACGACTTCATTCTTGTTCCTCCATACCTTCTTGTTTTGCTTTTTCCTCCCTTAAAGTTAAGCAGGAACCGTGAATGCTTCAGTGTTCAAAGTGCTCTCTCTTGTTGTCAGCTTGTAAAAAATTGTGTGCTTGGTTTCTGTCCTTTCCTTGTAGACTACTAGAGATGGACTCAGTATTCTCTGTTCTCTTCGCCTCTTCAACTTTTGGTTGAAATTGCTTTTTAGTTCTGGGTACTAATTAGATGTTTTGGAATCTGGGCAACACATTTTGGAAAATGCTGTGAGCTTTGCTTTTTCACAATTCTTATTAGGATTGGCAATCGTGTCATGTTTTTGTTCGTGTTATGCGAGGGGTCTTAGAAAAGGAGTGAACTTGAACCATTATTAAACAAGTTAGGAGCTCTTGACCTTTACCCAACTTGCAGGTACCAGTTGAATTATACATGTGACTTTTGTTACATGCTAGTTTGTCAACATACATCCATGTCAATAATATACGTCATGGTTGAAACTATTAGTAAATACCTGACGTATTTATAATTTAAAAATAAATTATCTAGCTACCATGATCAAATATTATTTCAAATTATCTTATCTATTAAAGTAAAGGACTTTAGGCCCATTAGTCTTGTTACTAGCATTTATAAGATTCTTACCAAGGTGTTGGCTGTTAGGTTGAGTAGGGTCTTGGAGAACACAATTTCTATATATCAGTCAGCTTTTTTAGGGGGTAGACAAATTCTAGACTCTTCTCTAGTGGATAATGCAATTGTGGACAATTTGGTTAGGTCAAGGAGGAAAGCGATTTTACTTAAGCTTGACTTTGAGAAGGCCTATGATAGGGTGGGCTAGGGTTTCTTGTGTTGGGTGCTTCGGAGGAAGGGGTTTGGTGATAGATGGTGTAAGTGGATTAGTTCAGTTCTTGTTAATGGGAACTCGAAGGAGTGGTTTAATGCATCTCGTGGGTTGAGGCAGGTTGACCCCCTATCCCCTTTCCTCTTCACTCTTGTTGTTGATGTGTTGAGTTGTATGCTTTCTCAAGGTTAGGATCGGAACTTGTTTCGTGGAATCGAAGTGGGCAGGGAGTTGGTGCCGGTGTCTCATTTGCAGTTTGCAGACGACACTATTCTTTTTTTAGAAGATAACCTTGAGGATTTTAGGGCTGTTTTGACAATCATCCAGTTGTTTGAACAGTTCTCAGGTCTTAAAATCAATTTGTCAAAGTCTAGTATTTTAGGCATCAACCTAGATGGTCCGACCTAAACTGCGTATTACTCTTTGTCTGGTTGTGTGATTCATCATTTGCCGCTTACTGAATTGGGAGTTCCCTTAGGTGGTAATCCTAGGTCTGTAGCTTTTGGAATCCTGTGATTAGGAAAATGGCTAGAAGGCTGGATGGTTGGAAACGTGCTTTCTTTTCTTTAGGAGGTCGTCTAACTCTTGTCCAATCATGTCTTAGTAGCATTCCCATATATTACATGTCTCTCTTTAGGAATCCTATGTCAGTTGCAAAGCGGATTGAGAGGATCATGAGAGATTTTCTTTGGTCAGGGGTAGAAGAGGACCGTTGGGACCATTTGGTTAGTTGAGACAGAGTCTGTAGGCCGCATAGTCATGGGGGTTTGGGTATTGGAAATTTGGTGTCCAAGAACATGTCCCTTCTAGGTAAATGGTTATGGCGTTTTCCTAGGGAACCTAACTCCCTTTGGCACATTGTGATTAGGAGCAAGTACGGTGTTTAAGATAAAGGGTGGGATGCAGGGTTGGTGGATGCGGTTGGCTGTTCCTCCCCTTGGAAGTTTATCTCGCAGCTTTACCCCTCTTTCCTTCCCCATATTCGCCTCATGATTGAGTCTTGTGACCGTATTTGTTTTTGGGAAGACACTTGGGTTTGGGATATTGCTTTTTCTCATCAGTTTCCACTTTTATGTAGGCTGTCCACTATTCATGACGGCCCTGTGAGTTTCTTTTCGTCACAACAGGGTAATTCACTATCTTGGAACTTGTACCTCCGTAGGAATCTTACTTCAAGGGAAATACATGAATTCACACAGTTGAGTCAGATTTTAGACTAAGTACACTTGTCTTCTCTTTGCGATAAGAGATGTTGGATGTTGGATGGGTCTGGTACTTTTACGACTAAATCCTTTTTCTGACATCTCTCTTCTCGTAATCCTTTCCCTATTTTCTGCTGGTGCTCTTCTGTTTGGAAAGCTAGGATATCCTATAGAATCAAAGTCTTTACATGGACTTTACTTCTTAACAAGCTTAATACTCATGATTGCCTGCAGAAACAAAGACCTTGTAAGACTTTGTCTCCAAGAATTTGTGTTATGTGCTTCCAGAGTGGAGAGTCTCATGACCATTTATTTTTGCATTATGTTGTGGCTTGGGATTTATGGTGCAAACTTTTGTCCACTTTCGACCAAATGTGGGTTAGCCCAAGATCGGTTGAAGATGTCCTTCTAATGAAGTTCCGAGGCATAGGGAAGAAGAAAGATGTGTTAACATTATTCTCCCCAACTAAGATTGCGATTCTCTGGTGTATTTGGCTTGAAAGGAATGCTAGAATCTTCAAGGATCAGTATATACTGGTCAATTTTTTATGGGAGAAGGTGGTCGTTTTGGCAGCTTTTTGGACAAAGAGCTTTGGAGGCTTTGCTTACTTAGCCTTAGTTGAGTTGCAAAGGGATTAGAGGGCTTTATTTTTTCAGTTCATTGTTGCTTTATGTATTTTTGAGGACATCTTGTCTTTAACCTTTTTTACATTCTTTCTCTTTTAATATTATTTCTTTTTCAATAAAAAAAAATATATAGTAGTAGTGTAACGCTCAAATAACTTAGCATAATTATATAATCCGGTTATACGTGTTGAAGGTTAACCGATCCAACCCAAAGTCAACCCAATTACCTAGCCGATTAAATTTGTCAACCCAAATTCAACCTGGCTCGAAAAACCCTGACCCGACCCACTATTTTCTTGTCGTGTTAGATTTTGCCAACTCTAATTCTTATATGCGTTTCTTCTACTTATGGGTACACTTTTAGATATGCTTACCTTTTTCTTTTTGGATGTAGACGGGCTGTCTATTTGCTAGGGTTATCAATTTCCTCTACTAGAATTTGTTATTCATTATTTGGTTTAAATATGGTTTACATTCACGCAGAAGATTATTCAGCTGTTGGATCAGGTTGCACAGCTAAACAAACTGTTGCTAGCTCGATACAAAGTTCCAGTGTTAAGAAGCTGCGGATAAATTTGATTTTATCAGACGATGCATCGATGACTTAGCTTCAGTTCGTTAGCTACCAAACCACCACTGCAGCGCCAGTATTATTCAAGAATGGATGAATATATAGATGGTCTTTGCTGCAAATGAGGTCAGAGTATACAGCTTATTTTTATATTCAGTACTTTTATGTGTAGTATGTTGTGGCTTAGCATATTATTGGAGTTTCTATATATGTTGTTTAGCCAACAGAATAATTTTGGACAATGGGCATCAATTTCATTTTGCCAACATGGGATAGTCTTGAATTGATTTGACTTGACTTGTTTTAAGATGGCAATTTTTTTTAGCATGGAATCAAATTGCAGTTTGCATCTGCAGATCTGCAATGTCAAAGAAGCGAGATGCCATGGACTTTATGTAATAGGTTGTCGTGATTTCATTGGTTTTTATGGGAACGTAAGTTAATTTGTAAGCCTTATGTTTATGCTAACCATTATATAAGTACCCGTTATGTGTAATTTGGTCAAATTGCATGGAATCAAATTGCAGTTTGCATCTGCAGATCTGCAATGTCAAAGAAGCGAGATGCCATGGACTTTATGTAATAGGTTGTCGTGATTTCATTGGTTTTTATGGGAACGTAAGTTAATTTGTAAGCCTCATGTTTATGCTAACCATTATATAAGTACCCGTTATGTGTAATTTGGTCAGTAGACTCACATATGGATTCCTTAGCATAATGAAGCTTCTAGCTTGTTTTCATATTACTCAGGTCATGAGTCATGAAAAATAGGAGGATTGTTGAATTACTTTTAAGTGCAACAATGGAAGGTCTGTAATTCAATCTAACTAGGAAAACTCAAGAAGAGCTCTTTGATGCTCAAGTCAGTTGCTATTTGCTAAAAACATTATATTATTTGGAGGAAACGTATCATGTACTTTGTGCTTTGTTAGCTTGTAGAACCATTCATGACCATCTCCTAATAGCTTAAACTTTGGAGCAATTGATTGCTTGAGATTATATTAGATCCTCTGACTAAAAGTTTTAAGGGTCCTTAGAAACTGCCTCTCGTTAGGGTAACACCCAAAAGGGGTAAAGTCGTATACATCCCACCCCTCCTAGACCCTGCTTATTCGGGAGCTCTTGAGGCACTGGATTTGTTGTTGTTGTTGTCGTTGTCTCTTTGACTAAGAGGTCTTCTTGAAGTCCTAATATCAGATCCTCGATGAACGCGTGGTTGTAATGCTCCAGCTAGGGCTGCTTTTCCGTTTCACTTCTTTCTATTCGGCTTCTTTTCTGCTGCTTTGGAGTAATTTTCTCTGTTTGGCTCTAATTATTTATAGGTTTATTTAAATTAGTCCCATGTTTTGTTCCATTGGTTTGTAATTTTTGTAATTATATTTAAATTAGTCTCTTATATTTTCTGTAAATAGTTCTTGGTGTTTTATTTTAGGGAAATTATTACTTAGATACTCTGAGGTTTGATCATTTATCACCTAGGTACTCTAACGTTTCAATATATGCAATAAGGTATCCTGAGGTTTGAATATTTTAATATTTAAGTGCCTTATGTCGGAATTTAATAAATTTTGTGAGAATCATAAGTGATAAAATTTTTAAATCTAAAGGTATCTTATTGTATATTTTGAAACGTCAGGGTACTTAGATAAAAGGAACATACCCAATGCCTCAAGGGCTCCCGCCTACGCAGGGTCTGGGGGAAGGGATGTACGCAGCCTTTCCCCTTCAGGGTGTTAACCTGAAAAGAGGTTGTTTCCCAGTGCCCCCAACCTGAGGGTAAGGACTTCCCAAGAGGTCACCCATCCTGGTACTACTCTTGCCCAAGCAAGCTTAACTTCGGAGTTCTAATGGGATCCGGCGATGGTGTGTTGGTGCCCTCTTTGGTAGGGTACTTAGATAATAAATGGTTAAATTTTAGGGTATTTAAGTAATAACTTTCATTTATTTTATGACGACATTATTTCATCTTTTTAGTTTTTATGTAATGTTAGTTATCGTTTGGGAAATCAATATGGTCACAAAATAAAACAAGAAGGTCTATTTTGAAAAATAAAGATATGAATTAATTTAAACAAACTTATAAATATTAGGGTCTAGCAGAGTCAATAACCCGCAACTAAGCAAGTTTAAAGACAGCCTCTTGTACTTAAAGAGGGTGCTGACTAGGGATGGCAATGGGGCGGGGCGGGTACGGGGGTACCTCCTCCATACCCGTACCCGCCACCCAAATTCTATACCCGTAGCCACTCCATTATCCGCCACAGGTATGAAGTGGGTCCACTATCTTTTTGAAGCAGATTGTGAACGTACTCGCCCCGGCGGGTACAAACCCATACTCATTAGCCGCCCCATTACCCGTGGGTACCCAACGGGTACCCATTACCCGCCCCGTACCCGCTCCCCGTACCCACCTTGTTACCTAACCATTGTTCAACTTATTACACATAAAATTCTTTCCTTTTTCCTTAAATAGTAATTATGACTTCATAATTATAAATTGCCTGAGAAATTTATTTGATATAAAATAACACAACGGGGATGTGCGGGTATGGGGAAGAGCGGGGCGGATACATGCGGGTACGAGGCGGGTCGGGGCGGGGCGGGTACAAGCCTATGCCCGTACCCGCCCCATACCCGTGACGGGTATTAAAATGTGTACCCTACCCGTACCCGTTACCCGCATCATCTATACCCATACCCGCCCCAAACGGGGCGGATATCCACGAGTAACGGGTCTTACCCGCTCCATTGCCATCCCTAGTGCTGACAGGTTGCTACGCAAGCAATGCATATTCAGACATAACCAAAATGCTAAACGTTAAGGGTTCTGCTACTATTAGCCTGTAATGCTGCAAAAGTGCACCAAGATCCACACTCCAATGTCAATGTAACATCAAGATTCGAAGCCTTTTTCCTACTAAATGGACTTGGTTATGTTCTTGTTGGACATAATTCAAAAATTGAGGCACCAAATCTGATGCTTTCGTTTTGCCATATATAGAAACGACTTAAATAGGAGTAGAGAACGGCTTATCAAGTATAGCTTGGTGTAGTGGTGAAATATCGGGCGAAAGAAGTCTTTCATGATCAAATTTAACTAGTTACATCCCTCTTTTACAAAAATTATCCAAGATGGCGTTTACTATATGAAAGTGCCACATCTGTAGGCCACCAAAGATAGTGGCCGCATTGACTCAAGTGGACCTTGAATAATTGAACATGGAAGTGACAACACA
Organism: Simmondsia chinensis; assembly: GCA_018398585.1. Lineage (NCBI taxonomy): Eukaryota > Viridiplantae > Streptophyta > Magnoliopsida > Caryophyllales > Simmondsiaceae > Simmondsia > Simmondsia chinensis. The sequence continues at coordinate 25,815,098 of JAGTTD010000011.1, forward strand.
CCTTTTTTTTTTTAAATTATAGTAGTAACCATCGCCCTCTTCTAATTGGAGAAATTTTGACGTCTAGATTTATTGTAATTGGCTTGATACAGGGAAAAAAAAAAAAAAAAAAAAAAGACATAAAACAAAAGTACGTAATAGTGATAGTGTATAGATTAATCACCTTATTGGATTGCAAGTACTTTGTACAAGTGATGTACAAATGATATTTATATTTTGAAAATTTTTATATACGTATGAGAATTATTTGATTAGGAAACAAAATATATTAATTGTACTAAAATGTAATGTAAAATGTCATTAATTACGAAAAGTCACACCTGCTGTATAGACTTTTTAAAAACGTAAGATGAGGTATTTGAAAACTTGTAAGGAAATGACCAACTTCTTTATAATATAGAGAGAGCTATAAGATATTTTAAATTTAATTAATATATTTATAATCTTATGTTTAGATTTTCTCCTTTATATTAAGGCTTAATTTATTTACGAAGAAAATCACATTCTAGAAAGTAATTTTTTCCTTTTCTATTATTTGGCGTGTCTTTTACTTACAGATGAAAACTTTTTCCCTCAAATGAGGGAAAATGACTTATCTTTTGAATCGGAGGAAGTCATGATTCTAAGTGGCCCAAAAACCTTCGCAGTAATCATCATGCAAGTATATATCGAATTGAAATAAACCACATTGGACTGTAGACATTTAACGTCACAATATCGGACAAGAATTATACTGAATAATTAAAGACAACAATCGGACAAGAATTAGACTGAATAATTAAAAAGAACTTGGATGTTACTTTGTTATGGTTGCAACAGAACAGTTTTAATCAAGTTGAATTATTATATATTATTATACAAGGAGATTATCTAGGTGTCCTAATATTTTAGCATTTATTATATAGGTACTAATACGCTGTCATCGGATCCCATTAGAACTTCGAAATTAAGCGTGCTTGGGCAAGAGCAGTACTAGGATGGGTGATTTCCTGGGAAGTCCCCACTCTTAGGTTAGGGGCACTCGAAAACAGCCTCTCTTGAAGGGATAATACCCTGAAGGGGGAAGGCTGCATACATCCGCCCTCAGACCCTGCTTAGACGGGAGCCCTTGGGGCACTGGATATGTTGCTTTTACATAGGTACTATGCTATTTCAGTAATATACAATGATGTACCCTGAAGTTTAAAAATTTTCTTATGAATTATGTATCTTTTGCCAAAATTTAGTAGATTTTAAATGAAAATAACAATCTATATGTAACCTTTATCATAATGCGATAATTTTTTTGTTCGAAAATGCTAACATGATACTTTTTTTTGATAATATATAAGTAATTTTTATTAGAATGTAGACAACCTTTTGATAATATGATCATAGTTTATATACCACATCAGTTTTTTGGCAGAAATTAACCGAATTTCAATGAAAATTCACCAGATTTTGATACAGTATATACAAAAGTGATAAAGTTTTTTATCTCAGGGCACCTTATTATATATATTAAATGACAGGTTATTTAGATGATAAATGCTCAAAGTTTAAAATATCTAAAAAATAATTTTCCTAATTTATGTAGCTTTGATAGTTAACTTTTTTTATTACTTCATATATGTTGTATTGTTAATTATATTGTCCTATAATAAAATATAAAATGATTGGTAAAAAATTTATTTTTGAAAACATATAAGAAGCATCGCAATGGAGAATTAAGTTTTCCTTTTAAACAAACAACAGAAAACCCCACTCAAAATTTATATTTCCTTGGAAAATCTTTTTTGAAGAAAAATCAATTCCTAAATTCTACTTTTCCATCCAAACAAACGGAGCCTAAATAGTCGACTCAGTCATAGTAATTAGCATTCTATTCCCCATTAATCCCTAATTTGTATCGCTCTTTTTTTAATTTTTACAAATTTTCTATCAAATACTTTGTGATTTGTAACAACGAGAGATACCCCAACTCGAGGAAAGGAAAAAGATGAAATTGCTGGAGAAAAAGTTGGGAGCGGCAAAAAGCTAAGATTACAAAACAAAAAAAAAAAAAAAATCAAAATTAAATCCAATGCCTTAAGAACTTCCACATATACAGGGTCTGAAACGGGTAAGATCTACACAGTCTTGTCACTACAAGAGCTAAGATTGGAGTAAGAAAATAAAACAATAAAGATGCAGACAAAATTAAGAGGGAATTGAAGAAGATGCATATGTAAATTATCTGAAGATCATCTTTTTTTTTTTTTTTTTGACAGAAATCCGAAGAAGATCTTATGCCTAACTCCATCTATTAAAAACTAAACATTAGAAAGACAATCATATACCAAATTAATCATCAAAACTCCAAAAGAAAAACTATAACCAAACTCAAAAAATTTGCTCTTGACCATTACTACTCTACAAGTAGTCAACACCACCACAACAAAGTATAATAATCATACAACATTTCTCAAGGTATCTTTGTGTGTACTTACTTAGCTCTTGGATCCTCCAACAACAACATGGCGACGAATGTCGAATTCATCCACAATCTCCAAAGGATCCACTGTTTCATTCCTATACCTCTTGATGTTAGGGCTCACCAACCCTCTATGTCTAAACCCATACAGCTTAAGCACTTGATTATCTGCAAAGTTAAAGGCTCTTTCCATGCTCCTCAAGCACTTCTCAACTGGGTAATCTCCATAACTCCCACAAGGCTTACACCCAACAAAATGAGTCACAAATGGCCATCTCTCGTCCCCGAATCCCGGTTCATAGCTCTTCACCATCTCTTCATACTTATCCACCAAACCCAACCAAAACCCATGTAGATAGTAAGAATTCTCAACATAAACCTTGTTCATCCACTGATCTTTCTGAGAAATCAGCAGATAAATTAGTGCAGATTGATCATCTGCTTCAAATGCTGGCCTACCCTTCAAATTAGCGGTTAGAATCTTCCCTGCTTCGTCCCTGATCGGTCCCTTCGGTCCCATTGGAGCCCAAGCATCAAGCAAATCTAACGACCACTGACAATTTCTCAACAAGAAACTCCCTGTGTTCAACGCAATCCATGATTTCTGCTCAAAAAGCAGATCAGGGTATCCATGGATGACCAAATTGTAAAGCTCATACCTTTTTAATGGGATCTCAAACACCATATCAGTAAACATTGCATCACTATCCATCCACCAAATCCACTCAATTTCCGGGTGTGAAACCATCAGTTTTCTAATCAACGGTAACTTTGCCCAGTACCCGGCCATTTCCCTCTCCAAATGAGCCATATTATACACAATCTCAATCCCATGTAACCTACAGTAATCAATCTTGTTCTTCAAACCCTTCAACAAATAATGATCCCCAATTGGATTATCGCAAGGGTTCGGCGGTGACCCAGTCACCAACATGATCCGGGGCTTGTCCCGGATCAAACTCGGGAAATCCTGGTTGACCCTAATCCAATTCTCCCTCTCTTGATCCCAGTTCATGATCCTAGGTCCAAGTTCATAACTTGAATTAACAGGAAGGAATTTAGATGGGTCATTAGGGTCAGACCCATCTGGGTCATCCGGGTCCTTATCAGACCGGATCTCGGCCAGGATCCGGTTGGTCTCTTGGATCAGTGCTTGCGTCTCGGCGTCAGCATCCGATGTAGTGAGGTTGCCAATGCCAATGGTACCCCGGAGGACAAGAATGGTGACAAAACCGCAGAGAATTGTGATTTTGATGTTGTTGAATGTCTTGTGGAGCTGGCGCCCCCGGAAAATGGAGCTCCGCCTGGCGCCGCCGCTAGCACCGCTGTTAGCGCCGCCGTTGGTGGTGGCGCTGAGACCCATTGGAAAAGGAGTGTCGGTGTGGTGGTGTTTGTGTGTGTATGGTGAAGTAGAAGAGAAAAAAAGCTGGAAGCTTGTGAAGAAGAAATGGAGGGATAAGTAGTAAAAATTAAATATAAAACAAAAAGTAAATAAATCAAATGTAAAATAAAAAAAAAATTGATATGGGGATTGATGATGCTGATGATTGATGATGAGCTGCTGGGGTTCTGATACTCTCTCTGGGAGAAGCAACAGTCCAAAACAACGAAATAAGTTGTTTCCTTATGGTCAAAAAAAAAAAAAAAAAAAACAGTGGTTTCTTTTGTAATTTTTATTTTTTTAATTATATAATATAAATATGTAATATTTTAATATTTAACCTACGAAAAATAAAAATTAAATTCGGGCCATCTCCTAATAATATTTAATCATGAGAGTTACCTATGCGATCATCGCCTATGAGTCAAGAGTTCAATTTTCGCTAAAGATATACTTATGACTTATCTATTCATGAAGATTGTGGACCTTCTTATGAGCTGGAGTTAGTTAGGGTAGTCCAATCCATTATTAGCGCAAGAAAAAAAAGAAAAAAGAAAAGAGTTTTAATGTTAAAAAAAAAAAAAAATAATAATAACATACTTGGTGGTGTTCTTTTATGCATTTGGTGGAAAGTAATATGAGCTGGCTGTTGGAAACGCGTGTGATCTTGTTTTCTTTTTACTGTTTTATTTTTCGTGTTTGAAGGTTCAGGGAAGGTACTTTATCCCTTTAAACTTCGTGGAAGAGTGTTTCTTTTTAGGAAAATTTTCATAAAATTATCTTATTTTTTGTGTGGTTTTATAAAATTTATCTTAGATTTCATTTATTATGCACTAATGCACCGGATCCCATTAGAATTTTGAAGTTAAGTATGCTTGGGCGGGAGCAATACTTAGGATGGATGACCTCTTGAAGAGTCCTTGTAATGCCAACTGTCACAGATATTTTTTTTTGACTACCCGTGACGGTAATGAGGTTACATCTCACTCAGCCTAAAACAACAAAAGCATACACAAGCACAACAGAATTACTCATAAATGAGCATAGACCCAAGTAATGGAACATAAGACACAATGGATGACTTTTATTACTTGAACACACTCTTTGAATTACAATGGAAAGCCATCAGCTCTCTCTGAGATTCATATATAAGTCTCTTTCTCTACCTAGGGACTAAGTACCAAAACCGAATGCCTTCATCTTTGGCCAACAACACCTTTTATGGCACTTCCCAGCAGTTTCCCATGATCTTAGTGGGATAACTGCTCTGGACAGCTGGCAGCACCTCAATTAAGCCCGATTCCCCATTTCCCTTAAAGGGTGCCTCTTCAAGGAGCAGTTAATGGGTCAAATCCCAGTCAACAAATACATCCTACTGCTTTTCCCGCGCAAAGGAGCGGTTACCAGTCAAAGAGCGTGCCAAAGACTGCCAGCTCAGCTTCCCTCCACTTTTGCTGCAGTTATCAAGTCAAGGCTTTGGTCAAGAGTCTTCCTTCAAAGATTCCACGTCTCATGCTTCATAACCGTCAAGTCACGCGACCCGCACGTGCCAAGTACCTTTCTGTATGTGCAAGGCTTCCCAAGTGTTCATGTGTCAGGGAGCAGATGTGCGCTGCATTGCGCGCAGCCAGCCCCGTGCCCAGACAAGCTCGCGCATGACGGCCCTAGGGTTGCACACACTGTCCGCACCCAGAACACTTCCAGCGCCACACCCTTGCGTTACCAGCGCCCGGCATTGGCTGCTACATACGTGCGTTGCAGGAACACTTAAGTGCGTAGTGAGGCACACCTAGTGCGCGTGCAGGCGCATCTCATGTACATTCCAGCACATGCACTGCGCCTTCGCGAGTCTAACTACGCACTTACACAATGGACCTTGACATCCGGCAATCCAAGTGCCTGTCACCTGGTAGGCGTGCCTGTGCGCAGTGCCTGTGCACTGCTTGTTGGTGCCGCGCCTTGCCTGCGCATGCCTTAGACCCATTCGTTGGTCAAGGCCTTAATACAAGAGTGTCCATTGTCCCACTCTAAGTTAACGTTAATGCTCTGACACCCTCAAAGTCCTTCTCGAGTTGGTGCCATATAGCGTCTTGGTGCGAGTCCGTTGTCACATTAGCGCAACGCATCGAATCCGATGCGCTAGGACTTAGCTTTACATGCCTTGTCCTTACTTGTGCATGTAATGCCCTTGACCCACGCGCCTTGGTTCAGTGTTGTGCAACAAGCGCATGGCCCTCGGTCCGCCGATGTCATGCTCAGGCTCATGTCCATTAGGCCTGGTTCATCCATACCAAGGATGCACACTGCGTATACACTTGTGCCTGATCGATGTCCGTCTCGTATCGGCACAATGCGTGTGTTGCACTAAGTCAAGGGTTCGTCCTTAACTAGTGCGGCGCAACTAACGTGCACCCACTTGAGCATGGTCATGCGCTTGACTAGTGGTCCGTAACTAGATCAAGGGGCTGCTTCAAGCGCACATGCCCTCTATGGGTCATGTCTGGGTCAAGGTCTGTTATGTCCGGTGTCGCAGCCAAAACCTAGGCGCTGACATCCAACCAAGCGCTAGAGGTTTGCGCACCGAGTGACTATGTCAATGCAATGATCGGGACATGATGCACCTAACGCTAGGCATCGCCTTGCGTGCGGCATCCCAACTTCAAGGTTTTTACAAACCTCCCCTACCAAAAGAACCTGAAGTCCTCGGCAGGAAGTGTAAGTACCCAAGAAACTAACTTTGGTCATCCGTTGTCTTAGTTTTTTCATGGGAGCCAGCGACATCCTCTTCCAATCATGCCTAACACTAGTCTAAGGTTCACACGCACCGACTAGGCTAACAGAAATCCTCATGCACCCAAGTCTATTAGGTGCTTTGACCCAATTTCATTCGTCTAGACTAACACAAGTCCTTATGCACACAGGTCCGTTAGGTGTTTTGACATAGTCTCTTTTGTCTTTAGTTTTAACACATATTAGGTCACATACTAGTTCGTTAGTTATACCATTAAACATCCATTCATTGTCAAGGCTCATTTCGGTATAGGGTGTATTCAAGTCCCATTAGATGTACCCAACCACACATCCAATAATCCATCAAAGCATGTATAACCAACATATATATACAGCACATAAAACCATGATAAATGATCATCGAAACAACATAAAATGAAAGCCATCGAAATGAAACAAAAATTACATCCAAAAGCCTCCAAAACAACGGAGCCCAAAAACAAAATATAACCATAAATGTAAAACATCGACAAAGACAGCATCCCACCAGCCTGCCAGGATGACCAACCACTTGCGCATCATCCATAAACTGTTTTGTCCATCAGCTTTAGTGAATTAATCCTCACATGGGATGGAGCTGGCTCATGATCCTCATCCTCATCATCTTCCCGCTGAACTACCACACTCAAAGGTTTCTTGTTAGGGCAATTCCTTACAAAATGGGGACCATTACATGTAAAGCAAGCAATAGACTTGGGACCTTTCCCTTTGCCATTTCCACCATTTTTGAGTGAGACTTTAATGTTGTTAAGTTCATTGGCATAACCCTTTCCATTTTTAAAGGACTTAAAGCCAATTTTCTTTCATTTCTTAAAGTGATCCTTCCTACTAAAGTCATGTCCAATATTAAAATACACCAAAGATTCAGTCGCAGCCATAGCGAAGGCAAGGTCTTGGACATTTTGGCACCTCAACTCAAGTTGAGCCCATGGTTTTAGTCCCGAAATAAAGTTAAAGAGTTTGTCCTCATCCGTCATATATTTAATTTCTAAAATTACAGAATTAAAAGCATTAACATACTCATGAACGGAACCATTTTGTTTGGGTTCCTCCAAGAACTCACGAGCCAACCAAGAAGCATTACTTGGAAAGAATTATTCACGAAGGTCATTCTTTAGGATCTCCCACGAAGGGGTCTCAGTACGTCCAACAGCATGGTTCTCTTAACACACGAGTCCTCCACCACAACTTGGCATCACTCATCAAGTGCATGGATGCCATGACAACCTTGTCTTCCCCACGGACATGGGCAGCCATAAAATATTGTTCCATGTCCCAAAGGAAGTTCTCTAGGGCCTTGGTATCACGTTCACCCCAAAAGGCTTTTGGAGTAGGAATTTAATATTACTCTTGTCAAGTCCAAAGTACCTGCATCAAGCGTCTTAGGCAGCACCAAGATTTCTTTTTGTAAACTTTCCACCGTAGGGATGGAAGTTTCACCAACATGAGGTGCATTAGGGGAACTACTACCGACACTGTTAGGGCCCAACCTACGGAACACATTAGTAGGGGGAGTAGGGGCTAGAGAAGGGGTTCTTTTAGCAGCAACTAAGGACTCAATCATCTCTCTAAGGGACCCAATTTCACTAGACAAAGACTTCATCGCACCCAAAACCATTCTCGGAGGAAGGTCATCAACATTATACTCAGACCCTAAGATTTCCTCAATTTGGTTTAAATGTTCATTAGTTTTAAGGCATTTCCCTAGTTCTTGCTGATTTTGAGTCATGGTGACAACTAACCAACACCGAAACGTCCCACACGAGGACTAGGCTTACGCAGCCCACCCAAAATCTTAATGTAAGAGAGAGAGAGAGAGAGAGAGAGAGAGAGAGAGAGAGAGAGAGGGGGGGGGGGGGGGGTCAAAATTAGCCCACGCAACAACATGGATCCACAAGCAGAATTTCACATAATCCATTGCAAAAATTCACACGTAACCACTAGGCACAAAACGAAAAATGCACAGTAGGGACAAACCCACAATTTCGCAGCTAAGCATTACCAAAATTAACACTAGGGGTAGCCCTCAAGTACCAGCCAAGGCCACAATTCGAAAATTATATCTTGACTAGAATTTCGAAATTAAAATTCGAATACAAGGGGAAAACCTGATTTGAGACTTAGCCACCAAATGCAACAGCAAGCACGCAGGTTTGGACAGCAACCAGGACAGGGTTTGAACAGCACGGCTCATGCAAACCTGGCATTGATACCACAATTGTCACATACATTTTTTTGAATACCTGTGATGGCGGTGAGGTTATGCCTACTCAGCCTAAAACACACGAAAACATACACAAGTACAACGGAATTACACATAAATGAGCATAGACCCAAGTAATGGAACACAAGGGATGACTTTTATTACTTGAACAAACTCTTTGAATTACAATGGAAAGCCCTCAACTCTCTCTAAAATTGGCGTATAAGTCTCTTTGTCTACCTAGGGACTAAGTACTAAAATTGAATGCCTTCATCTTTGGCCAACAACATATTTTATAGCACTTTCCAGTAGTTTCCCATGATTTGGTAGTGGGATAACTGCTCTAAATAGCTGGCAGTGTCTTAACTAAGCCTACTTCCGCACTTCCCTAGAAGGGCGCCTCTTCAAGGGGCAGTTACTGGGTCAAATCCCAGTCAACAAATACCCCCTGCTGCTTTTTCTGCCCAAAGGAGTAGTTACCAATCAAAGGACATTCCAAAGACTGACAGCTCAGCTTCCCTCCACTTCTGCCGCAGTTACTGAGTCAAGGCTTTGGTCAAGAGTCTTCCTTCAAAGATTCCACATCCCATGCTTCATAATCGTCAAATCACATGACTCGCACGTGCCAAGTACCTTTTTGTATGTGCAAGACTTTCCCAGTGTTCATGTGTCCCGGAGCAGATGTGCGCTGCGTCGCGCTCACCCAGCCTCATGCCTAGACAAGCTCGTGCATGACAGCCCCAGGGTTGTGCACACTGTCCGCACCCAACGCACTACCAGCGCGACACCCGCGGGTTACCAACGCTCGGCACTGGTTGTGCATGGGCATTGCAGGAACACTTAAGTGTGTAGTGAGGCACACCTAGTGCGCATGCTGGCGCATCTCATGCACACTCCAGCGCATGCACTGCGCCTTTGCGAGTCTAACTGTGCACTTGTGCAGCGCACCTTGACATCCAGTAATCCCAGTGCCTGTCATCTAGTAGGCGCGCCTGTGCGCAGTGCTTGTGCACTGCTTGTTGGTGCCGCCCCTTGCCTGCGCAAGCCGTAGACACATCCGTTGGTCAAGGCCTTAATAAGAGTGTCCATTGTCCCACTCTAAGATAACGTCAATGCTCTGACACCCTCAAAGTCCATCTCAAGTTAGTGCCATATCGCATCTTGGTGAGAGTTCGTTGTCACACTAGCGCAGCGCATCCAATCTGGCACACTAGGCCATAGCTTTACATGTCTTGTCTTTGCTTGTGCACGTAATGCCCTTGACCCATGCGCCTTGGTTTAGTGCTATGCAACAAGCGCATGGCCCTCGGTTCGTCGATGTCATGCTCAGGCTCATGTCCGTTAGGCTCGGTTTATCCATACCAAGGATGCGCACTGCATATACACTTGTGCCTGATCGATGTGCGTTGCCCTTAGTCAAGGGTCCGTCCTTAACTAGTGCGGTGCAAATAACTTGCACCCACTTGAGCATGGTCATGCCCTTGACTAGTGGTCCGTAACTAGATCAAGGTGCTGCTTCAGCCAAAACCTAGGCGCTGACATCCAACCAAGCACTAGAAGTTTGTGCACCGAGTGACTATGTCAATGCAATGATCGGGACATGATGCGCCTAACGCCAGGCATCACCCTACGCGCGACATCCCAATGTCAAGGGTCTTACACCAACCCTATAAGGTTGGGGGTCCTCGGAAATAGCCTCTCAGCAGGGTTACACCCTGAATGGGTAAGGCTGCATACACCCCCTCCCCCCGGCGACTCCGCTTGGGCGGGAGCCCTTGAGGCACTGGGCCTTGTATTGTTGTTGTTGTATAAAATTATCTTACTTTTGTAAAAAATTTGCTATGTCCCATCTTATGACGGTTTCCATTAAATAATGTGTCAAATGACAAAATTGCACCTCCTTTTATAAAGTAACAAAATTAGCACTTTTATCTTTAGCAAAAAAAAAAAAAAAATAATTTTTATATATTTATAAAATGAAGAATAATGAAAAAAATACTAAACTAGGCTTATGTGAATTTTTTTCGCACTGTACTTGTAAAGTTAAAACGAAAGATATTGTACTAGTGTTAATGAATTTTTTTGGTACCAAACTAGCAATAAACTAATTTTTTTAACACTTGTGGTGGGGTTTGAACCCCACTTGCCACCTTTACAAGTGGGGAAGAAATAAGAAAATTTTAATATATAAAAAATCATCAATAAGGCACCAAAGTATCCTTATGTAAATTTTTAACATTATACTTATAAAAGTAAAAAAAACTATTATACTAGCTAAAATAATTTTTGTAGCGTTATTTTGGACAGAAACTAAACTTCTTTAAGTAATGTATGGTGCCGAATACTTGTTCATATGCTTACAAACCTTAGATGACTGTGACTTCCTTGCATAGATATGTACTTTCTTCGAGTATTCTAATTGTCAATTATTACGGTGACATGATGTTTTATGTTTTCTTCCCATTTTTCACCGTGCAACTTGATTCTACAATAATTGAATCAATCATGTACATGGATATCCTCTGTCGCAATCAAATATATTTTTGCTCAAAAAATATAAATATAGAACACAATTTTGACAATATATGGGTACATATTGTTCTAATCCGATAATTTTTTTATGGAACTTGACAAATCTTGTACTGAAATGCTAACATGGAAAATTTATACGGTTATCTGTGCCACATTAGCAATTTCTATGTAAAATCTGTTGAATTTTTTGCAAACACATGGCAAATATATATTATGGTAATTTACGCCACATTAGCAATTTCTATCTAAACTTTTTTTCAGTAAGTCAGTATGATATACCATATATAAAAAAAAATATATATGTACAAGTGTACAAGGAGCATCCCCCAAGTCATAGCCAGAAAGGCCTACATCAAAAAATCAAATGTCAAAGACAAAGAAACAAGAAAGCTAAAAAGCATTAAAGGTCAACATGGCCAAGAAAAACAAAAGCTATACAAAAGCCATAAGCCAGAATAAAACTAATGCTCAATCTCCCACTCCTGCAAAAGCTGAGAATGAAGATGAACACCATGGAGCGTAGGAGCAGCAATGAGACTGCTACGAACCAAACCTGTGATCTCCTCAATAACAGCTAAAGAAGGTCTGGACTGGGAGCGTTGAATCCTCAGGTTACGATCATAACAGAGGATGTAAACTGTCGCAGAGAGGCAAAAGCGGGCTAGAACACTATCCACATGACGTCCACGGAGCTGCGTAGCAGCCCAAGAAAATAGCTCACGCTAGGGGAGAGCAGGCCAGGCAAAGGATGTGCGCGATGACACCTTAGACCATACAGAAGCAAAGAAGCTGCAGGCGAGGAAGATATGACTATGCGACTCATCATTTGAATCACACAACACACATGAAGACCGGACACCTTGAACCTAATGTCTCAGCAATTTGTCACGGGTCTAAAGTCGCTCATAGGAGGCAAGCCACAATATGAACAGTACCTAGGAATGTGCAATTGGAACCAAAGAAGATAATGGATGAAGTCCTTCTCTCTCGTGCTACGAATCATCTCCCAAGCCGATCTAGTGGTGATTATCCCTGAACGGTCACCCATCCCCCTAACATGGTCAGCTACACCTGGCTAAGGTATGAAGTCAATAGAATTCCAAACAGGTAGCAGCTCAACCCTCTCTTGCGGAAACCTCCACTGATCACCCTCAATAATATCAGAAATGCGTGGGCCCCATAGATGACCAGTAGCAGTCAAAGTGCGGGTCATGAACTGACCCTGCAAACGCCCATAAGGCAGCCAATAGTCAGCCCAAAGTGCAGTGCCACGCCCATCTCCAATGATGTGTCTGAACACTCCATCACACAAGGACCAAACACTAAGGATGCTCCTCCACGACCAAGGAATCAATCCTGTTGGCTAAATCTCCTAGAAGCTCTTCCCTTGGAGTCAGTTGGCATGAATCTGCTGAGGCTAGAGAGAATCACGATTAGTGAGAAGAACCCGTATGTGCTTCATTATAAAAGCCTGGTTCCACTTAGTTAGGCAGTGAATCCCTCTCTATGACTGTAACAAAGATGCCTCCAAGCAATCTTCGCTCCCCCGAGGTCTAGCAAAGTGCCCCTCCACAGAAAGGCAGCAAGCGTCGATGCGATCTTCTTGATCATTGCCTTCGAAAGAATGAAGACAGATGACCAATAGACCTGAATAGAGAACAACACCGACCTAATCAACTGTAAATGCCCAGCATAGGAGAGAGCCATGAAGTCTAGAGCTGAATGTGAGCTAGGATGCGATCCAAGAGAGGCTTACGGTGGATGAACTAAAGCCTTGAAGAAATAAGTGGCATCCCCAGATATCTGACCGGACACTTCCCCAATCTAACGCCAGAATATCCAGAATAGACTGCTAAGACTCAGAGTCAACCCCGGCAACAAAGATGGTACTCTTTGCTGCATTCGAGGACAGCCCCAAAAGTGCAACAAATTGATCCAACATCTCTCGAATAACCAAGACACTGCCTTCATCTGCCTGACTAAAAATCATTAGATCATCAGCAAAGCAAAGAAGCGGGAGCCGTGTACTATAACAGCGTGGATGGAAAGGAAACTTCGGATTAGTAATGGCACTACGAAGCAGACCTCGCAGACCCTTCATGGCGATAACGAACAAATAAGGGGAACGAGGATCCCCCTTTTGAATACCCCGAGTCGTGCCAAAAAACCCTGGAAGCTCACCATGAATGGCCACCGAAACCTGGCTATGTAAAGACACTCTCGCACGCAACCAATCATAGCCTCGGGGATACCCATAAAACACATAGCAAATAGAATGAAGTCCTAACACACTGTGTCGAACGCCTTGCGAATATCAACCTTCAGAGCACACCGCGGTGAAATCAACGGAAGGTGATAGTCGCGCATAAGCTCATGAGTGAGCAAAATACTTTCTGAGATCCTTCTCCCAGGAGCGAAGGTAGACTGCGAGTCATCAATCAGAAAGTGAAGAACCCCTTTTAGCCTGTTTGCAATGATCTTAGTGATACACTTGTAAATCACAATGCTACAAGAGATCGGGTGATAGTCGGCAAAGGTGGAAGGATTCTCCGCCTTTAGAATCAGACTGATACGGGTAGTGTTCAGGGCGCCTAGCATGCGCCTTGACTAGAAGAATGAACAGACAACCTGCACTACATCATGACCCACAACATCCCAGGCCCTCTAAAAGAAAAGGGAGGTATAGCCATTAGGACCAAGGGCCCTGTCATCAGAAAGACGTGCCTGAAAGAGACCCGAAATATCCTCACGAAGCGGCCCATGCGGCTTAATCAAGAATTCCTAAAAGTAGAGAATTGGCCTCCGAAATCTCCCCCTCATCATAGGTCCTCATGCCGTCAAGACGAACAATTGAAGAAAGCCGGCTCCTAGCCTGCCAATGGATGACAGACTTATAGAAGAACCGGGTACTCTAATCCCCTAAGGAAAGTCACTGGATACGAGAATTTTGACAGTAGAAAGCCTCCTCATCGCTGCATAGACTCGAATACTCCCGAGATAAACGGCACTCCTCCCCTCGAAGGACCATACACTCAGGATTAGCATCTAAAGCCCTCTGGCCCATGGCCTAGGTGTCCCTCATCGCCACCACTCTGGTCGAGATATGACTGTAATGTCTATCATTGAGGGCTTTCAACTCATCCTTTAGCCATGGTTATTAAAATCATGATTCAAATCTATGAATCTTACGATTCCGTAATTGCTAATCGATTTGAATCATAAGTAGAATCTTACTTTTGTAGAGTCTTACGATTCATTAATATTACATGAAATTAACGGATAGAATCTTAATATGATTTTACGATTCTACCGATCCGATCTCGATTCTACCAACATATACAAATAAAAAGTTAAAATGTTAAAAAAACCAAGCATATATCATGAACGAACTTACTTTATTAGTTTGAAGTAAAATAAAGTCAATTAAGCATTACATACATTCAAGAAACTTAAATTAAGTTTAGTTTTATGTTTTAACCTTAATACAAAATTCGATTAGCAGCATCTATCTTAAAAGCTCACATAATTATTGTAGCATACAATGACATATCTTTGTTGCATGATAATATTTTTATCATATTTAATTATATTTCTTATATATGTCCATATAAGTAAAGGTCTTAGTAATAATTTTTTGAATTATATAATGATATGACTACAAAAAATAATTATTATACATTTAGTAGAATCTTATGATTCTCAATTCGATTCTACGATTCCGATTTTAAAAGCTCCTCCCAATTCTAGGTAAAATCCTGATTTTAACAACCTTGCCTTTAGCCGCTTCAGCTTCTGAGTGAGCTGATACATAGGTTTGCCATCAATGCTAGACTCCCACACCCTCTGAACCGTAGGAAGAAACTCCTTATGATCGGCTCAAATTTTAAAGAACTTGAAAGGGAGTTGTGATGTGCGACGATCTCCAGGTCCTCTAACTACCAAAGGACAATGGTCAGAAAAGATCTTGCGAGGGAGGAACTCAATTGATGAGCTAGGAAAAGCATGTAGCCACCCCTCACTCACCACGCACCAATCAAGACACTTCAAAATGAGAGCGTCCCCATCCATCCTATTGGACCACGTATTGCGCAGCTTAGTATATGGCAGAACGGTAAGCTCAGACTCATAAACACAGTCTCGAAAGTCATCCATGTGGCTAGGCCAAGTGTTCTGACCACCACAACTGTCACCAGGGCAGAGGATTGTGTTAAAGTCTCCAAGAAGTATTCAAGGTTCCTCCTGAAGACCCATGATGGCTCCTCGAATATACCTCCAAAGCTCCTGATGTGGCCTTGGCTCATTAAAGCCATAGATAAATGTAGCACCAAAGTCCACATCCCCTCGAAGATCAGAAACTCTGCAGGTGAGATACTGATCCCCACCCTGCACTCTCGTAACATGGTAGATACCATGATCCTAAAGCACAATGATGCAGCACCAGGAGTTTCACACCCTATTGAGCATAAACTGCCACCCCTCAGCACAGCGGGCCACAACAGACTCAATATCAACCAGTTATCCTTGGTCTTAACCAAGCCAACAAGACTAAAGCGACTAGAAGAAATCCAATCCCGAACAACAGGAATAGTATTGGGGTTATTAAACCCCCTCACATTCCAGCAACCTATCATCGAAACAGGAAAGCTAACATGCCCCATGGCCCCCTCGACCTCCATGAGCGGTAACAGAGTGCTTCACATGACGACCAACCGAAGCAGGGTGCGAAACATTAAAGTCTCACCCGTACGCTCCTCAGACAAAATACCAACCGATTCGGCGACGCCACACCCGAAACTGTCTGCGCCGAATTATTCTCATCACCAGTAGCAGGCTCAATGATCCCAATAAGAGCATCCTGGCTTGCCTCAATCTCATAAGGAACAATGGTCTGGTCGAAATCCTCAGACGAACCAACACTCCCCTAAGTCCCAGGGGTAGAATCAGACCCAAAACGAGACCCGCCAGTGGCTTGGGTGTGGCACGACTCAGAATGAGGATAAAGGTTTGGAGGGGACCGGGGTGGTCCCTCCTCTAACACCCACAGCCGGGATGTCAAGCAACCCAGCCACTGCGGCTGCCCCCCGTTTTGGGCCAAGGGGACTCTAAGTAAGTCCCCTTGAGAAGAAACTAGGCCCGAGTTGGACCTGGTGAGGCCCAAAGGGGCACCCATGTCAAGCCCCAAGGTAGGATCCTAGACACGAGCCCCTTGGGCTCGATAGCTGGGCCTGGCCCAAAAGCGGGCCGGGGGTGGGAGGGGTGTGCGCCACTCCCTTCTCCATGCATTGGGCCTAGACACGCCCCTAGGCCCAGCATGGACCGCAGGGGGTCTTGAGCCACCACCAACCGTGGCCCAGCTCCAACTATAGGGGGTCACGAGCCCCCCTCATTCCTCTATCTATAGCCGAAACACCACCCATGATCACAGGTCTCGAGGCACAAGCAACCCCATTTGCCACCACAGCAATCCAAACAGCACCCGCAGTTAGTGGTGCAGCCACCACCGGCGCAGTCACCACCCGTGTGCCGCCACAAGGGGGCCACTCGTAGCCTCTAAACACTTCTTCTTGAGATTTGTATGCTTTTTCTTCCTCCTGACCATTGGTGCAGCCAAAGTAGGGCCACCATGGGCTCCAAAGGGCATATAAGAGTGGTCAAAGACAAAGCACGTCGCACAATGCTTCGACATGGCCTCACATGATATGTGGAGCTTTATCCTTAATCAACATCAATATAAGTCTCCTTAAAAATAGGACACTTCACGTCAATCTCTATACAAACCCGAATATAACCAGGCATAGTGCAATCAGCTGTGACATTGTCCATAAACAAGGGGACACCAACAATGCTAGCAGCAATACTAATCCAGGGGGCTTCCAAAGAGTAAGAGGTAAGCTCGAGTTGCGAACCCACACAGGGGCCGTCAGACAGTCCTTCCTGAGTACAAGCTCGTCTTTATAGAGTTGAAGGAACATGCACATGCCCTTGAAGAACCAAGGACCATCCAAGAGAACACCTTTGGCTTGCTCTTTAGAGTGAAACTGAAACATATAGACCTCCCCATCAGAGAGGATGCACTCAAGGCCTTGTTCACCCCAAAGATGAAGAGCAATCTCCTACGCATGGGAATAAGCAAGGCCCTTCCCAATCAAGCGTCCAACCAAGCAGCGCTCCCACTTCTCATTCCCGGAATCAAAAACCTCACGAGGGATGTACCCCACAGTCTTGCCATCAACAGTCTTGGGGGGTACGTATTGAAGGGTATTGCTAGCGGTCGAACGAACATGATCCGCCCAAGTAGGTGATCCCGTACCGTCCTATGACGAAACTGAAGCCTCCATGACAACCGTAGGCTCACGCACCTCAGCCATGGTGCGTGAAAAAGTAAAGCAGAAAAAAAGCAGTAAAACCCTAGAAAACTAGGGTTTGAAGAAGCACCACTAGGCGCCACCCACAACAGCCACCAACATCCGGCCTAACCGACACCAACAACCACCCAGAAATGCAAAGAAATAAGACCGAGCAGCAAAAAGAAGAGAGATGAGATCTTACAAAAATATCCTCCAAGGGAATCGAAAAATCACTAGGAAAGAGAAGCATTGGGCACTGTGGCCTGCCACCAATCGATGCCGAAGCACCACTAGAAGGACGGCCAAAGAGAGGAGAGACACCAAGAAGTGTTCGCCGGTGAAAAGGGCTGCTAGTCAAGCCACCCACACGTCTTACGCCACCACCAAAAAAATCACCAACCCAACAACCCTCTCTCTCTCTTTAGTTCACCCTCCTCTGGTCACCGGAGCGGCGAAGCGACACCACCACCAGGAAGTGACAGTGTCGGCGAATCGAGTGCCGCCGGACCCAAGCCCTGCCGCCGTTGGTTGCGCCTACACGCGTATGCCCTAGCCGTGGTGAAAACCCTAGCGCGCATCACCTCCAAATCTCATCTCTATCTAAACTTGGTGAGTACCTAAATATTAAAAGAATAAAACATTATGATACTTTATTGTATAAATTAAAATATATAGGTGTTAAGATGATAAATCATCAAACCTCAAAGTACCCATGTTATAAAGTTCCTAATTTTAATATACAAAAATTAGACTCATTGAGTTAATCAACAACTCAAATATTAACATGAAAGATAATACACAATAACACATGATAACACACTTAAAAGACCATTCTTTTATGCAATGCCAATAAACGTTAGGAGAGGGATACAAATCAAATATGTGAACACGTGCTAGACACCATATAATGTTCAAAAAAATTAGTGTATGTCTAATGTAACGCTAAAAAAATTCATTTTGGCTATTATAATACCTTTTTTTTTTACTTTTGCAAGCAAAGTGCTAATTCACATAAGGATAGTTTGGTGTTTTATTAATTATTTTTTGGAAAAAGATTAAAAAGGTATAGAACTATACACCAAAGAATTTTTTTTCTGTATTGAACTCTTTAATGGTAAAAGAAAAAGTATTAAATACTCATATACTAATTAATTTGGAATTGAATACCATATGAGAATTAATTTGGATTTATACAATAAAAGGAAATAAATTAGCATTCTACAAATATTAAAAAATTATTGAACTATACTCCAAAGAAATTTTTTGGTATTTAACTCTTCATTGAAAAAAGAAAAGTATTGTACACCCATATAGGAATTATTTTGGAACTGAACACCCATATAGGAATAATTTACAATTGTACAATAAAAGGAAATAAATTGAGCATTATATATATATTTGAATCTATTTTTACAAAAAATCTAACTATATTTATGTATACTTAAATTAGAGCTATTTTACGTAAAATGTTCCTGCACTTCGTCCAATGTGTTAATATATTCATTTTGCTTGTAATTGTATTAACTTAATCCTCATATAAATTACTAACATATTTTTTTAATCTTTGAATCACATTAGATGTACAACCCAATGCAAACCCACCCTTTAGCCTAACTAAACTCACTCGTGACTCTTCAGAAACTTTTTTACCACCTTGAAATCAATTTTACAGAGGGAAAAAAATTAATTGGGCTAAATAAATTTTTAGTTAGGACCACGAGTAAAATTATGCAAAATTAATTTATTTGTTGACTACAAAAAAATAAAAATTAAAAAGATTGGCCTAATTAATTTGGTCCTACTATAAAATTACAATCAAGGTGGTAAAACGGAGTTTAATACATACATGTATTATTCATACTAAAAGTTCGGGCAAAAATCAGGTGAAAAATGGATTGACTCATAGAAAATGTATGCAAATATATTCGTGTTTAAAATGGTTACATTTTCAAATATACGACTTAAAAATTCGGAATAATTTTTGCAAAACTAGAGTATGTACAAGCTAAAACAAAGGAAAATTATCAATTATGTACTATGAGATTGGGCTATTTATCACATTGATCCCTTGAAATTCCAATTTATACAATGAGAAAGTTTCAATAGTTTATCACGCAGGTACTCAATGACGTAATTTGCTAAATTTTTGTATAAATCTAACCTATTTTATATAGAAAATAAAAATGTATTCTGTTATATATTTTGAAACCTTATTTCGGAATGGCAAAGCAAGGGAAACAATGGGCTTGACCTAATTTTTTTTTTCAAAATTTCGATATCATTTTCTAAGTGTCAACGAATTTTTGGAAAAAAAACGTGCATATTTTTCATAAAATACGTATAATATGTTCTATATAAAAAAAATTGAATTTTGTCGTATTTTTGGAAAAAATAAGTAAACGCGAGTATTATAGGGCTTTAATATGTATACGCGTATAATACACGAATTTATTAACTATGCTACAGATTAAGGATCTTAATTCCCTTCATGCTTGCGAACGCTTTATTTTTTATTGCTTGCCCACCCCGGCTCTTCATGCTAGCCGACCCCCAACTCTTCATGCACGCCCACCCTAGCTCTTCGTGCTTGCCAACCCCAACTCTTCATGCTCACGTCCCGTCTCTTCATGCTCCCCAACCCCCAACTCTTCATGCTCATCAGGTCCAAATACAATTATAAACAATACAATTAAAAATATAGGGATAAAATTGACACAATAAGTAAAGTATATTGACTAAAACTTTTAGCATTTTCCTTATGTTGTATGATATGCATGGTAGCAATCACCAAGTAAGGCTTGGTTTAGTGGTGATGATATCCCCTTGCCAAAGATGCACCCAAGATCGAATTTCCACTAATATCAAATACACCCACTTCATTGTACACACGCGTGCAAGCACACGCGCACATGCGAGCACACACATACGCATGTATACATATATGCTCGCTTACACTTCTTACTTAACTTAGCCATTGAATTCATTACATGGAAAGGTTAGTTTCTTCACCATAATGGATATGATAGAGCATGCTACAAAAGCAGTTAGTTAAGGAGGCTATATTATAGGATATTACGTCAAATCATCCCTTTAGAATTAATCACTCCAGCAAGGACGTTTCTATGGTGCAGAAAAAAAAAGAATCTACTTGTGGAGAGAGGAAAGGTAACTTGCTCAGCCGATCATAACAAATTTTTTTTAATATATATTTTGCTAATAATGCACTCTTTACTCTCTCATACCTTTGGCATGTTATATTTTTTTTTATTTAGTTTTATGATAATAAAATATATATACACAAATGAAAAATACAATAATTAGTTATAATATTATAATCAATTTAAAATAAGGTAGTAATGACATAATAAATTAAAAATATATTGGTTTCAAAAAGAAATTAAATGTAATGGTTAAAATTAAAAAAATGTTAATTTATTTGTTTCCAAATTTATTGTTTCAAAAAAAAATATTAAGTGGTTAAAATTAAGAAATGTTAATTAATTAGATATACCTAATATTTTCTAAAAAATACTAAACATAAATATATAAAAATAACGGGAACATGTGTTGAGAGAGAATTTATGTGTCGACACACAGTAATCGTGTGTCGACACTCATTTATGTACTCAATATCACCGAAAATGTGCTCAAATTCACCAAAAAGTACTCCAAATCATAAACTTCAAGTGTCGACACACAATAATTGTGTGTCGACACAGTTGCATTATTAAAATAATGTACTCAATATCACAGAAATGTGCTCATAACCAAGTTATATCACCAACTCTAAGTGTCGACACACGGTACACGTGTGTCGACAAAGATAAAGTTTTGATGATTCGAGCACATATGGTGATGTGTACACGGGTATGAAATATGTGTACATGGATATGAATTTTGTGTACACATGTACAAATGAATTAGAGCACATCTTGTGATGTGAACGTGTGCATGAACTATGTGTACACATATGTCGACACACATTACCGTATGTCGACACATAACATTGTATTCAATATCATCGGGAAGGTGCTCAACATCACCAAATCACAATTAAATAAAAATAGAATGTCGACACACATACGACGTGTGTCGACACCGTTAATGTGTTGATGTTGCGAGCACATTTGGTGATTTGTACATGGATATGAAATGCGTGTACATCGGTATGAACTGTGTGTACAATGCTTAATCTGAGTGCTCTAAGGTGATGTGTTCATGTTGTACACGCATGTCGACACACATTAGTCTTATGTCGACACACAAAATTGTATTCCCTATCACCGGGAATGTGCTCAAAATCACCAAAAAGTACTTGAAATCACCATTCTATAGAATACGTGTGTCGATACACGTAATGTATGTGTCGACACATGTTGTACAGTTGAAGCCCAAAATTCCCCTCTTGTTCTCCCTCACTTTCTCTCCTTCGCTCGAACCCTAACCTCTTCTCAAACCCGAACTCAAAATCAAACCACCCAAATTTTGACTTAAGATTGCTTGCTTTTCTTTACTTTTCTTGCTACTCTAAGTAAAAAACCATCTATTTGTCTTAAAAACCATCTATTTCATTATCCCTAATTAACACTTTGTGTTCTAAGCATCTTCAAGGACGGTAATGGGTGATAAACCATGTATGTTAGTTTCTATTGTTCGGATATCGTAATGCATAAAATGTCATTTGGTGTAAGGCCTGAATCATGTAGCTGTTGTATAGAGATGAGAATGAGAAGGATGAAGCAGGCGAGGTAAGAGATTCATGATGATTGCTCGGGGCAAAGAGTTGGTTCACAGGATGAGATGAAGAGTATAGGTAATAATATGTACTGCAACGATGAATAAATTTTTTCCTGGTTCAAAAGATGTTAGAACATGTATGTGTATGATTCCCACAATGTATCAATATAGGGAGATATCGCACATTCAAAATCAATAAGTATGAATGTACCTGTTATTTTGGGGTTGCTTCTACCAAAATATTGATGGGGATCAATCAATATTATCTCTGTCTTGTATGCTACTTGATGAGTTGTATTGTTGGACCATTGTGCAAAATATTTGCGATTGTTGTGTACATTGACATTGAATGGGGATATTGTTTGTCAAATGCTCCCTCCCTCACTGTAACTGTAGTAAATGGGAGTAAGTTAGTCACCCAAACAAGATGTATTGGTTTTACTTAGGATATGCAAGGCCACCCTTTTCAATATAACTTTGGAGTTTTAAGTCTCGGTGGATGTGACTTGCTTCTTGGTGTGGATTGGATGAAAATACACAATCCCATCAAGTTAGACTTTGTTAACACAAAGCTAACCCTTCGAAAAGAAAGAGAAAAGATTGTTTTGTAGGGTCTAGTTGATGATACGTTGTTTAAATGACTTCATGGGGGTAAATTGAAGAAAGCAATGGCTAAGGCTTCTTGTTGTTGGTTGGGGCAGATGTCCAGTTCTGAAAATATTGTCTCCAGAAGTGTGGTTTGCCTTCTTATCCCACTGATTTACAAGCTTGACTACATAAATATGACGATATCTTTGATGAACCCACCGCACTCCCACCACCTAGAACACATGACCACTCAATACCTCTTAAACCCGGTGCACAACCTGTCAACATAAGGCCTTATAGACATCCTTATTACCACAAAAGCGAGATTGACTAAGTGTGTGTTTGGAACAAATAAAGTGGAATATTTAGGTCCTATTATAACTTAATTTGGGGTTTCTACTGATCGTAGTAAAATAGAGGGATGGTTTAGCGGCCAACACCTAAAAACTTAAAGGAACTTAGAGGATTTTTAGGCTTAACCTGATATTACAGAAAATTTGTTGCTGGATATGGTGTTATTGCCAAATCTCTTACTGATTTACTAAAGAAAAATGCTTTTGAATGGAGTGAAACAGCCACCGAGGCTTTTGACAAGTTGAAGCTAGCTATGTGCCATGCCCTAGTTCTTGCTTTACCCAATTTTAGTAAACCATTTGTGCTTGAAACCAATGCTTGTCATGGTGGTCTTGGGGTTGTTCTAATGCAAGATGGACACCCAATTGCATATTTGAGTAAACTTTTTAAACCAGGGCAACTAGATTTCTCCCTATATGAAAAGGAATACTTAGCGATTCTAATGGTAATACAAAAATGGAAACATTACTTAGAGGGAAATTACTTCCTTATTAAAACTGACCATGAGCACTTAACGGCTTGTGATGTTTGCCAACGAAATACGGCCGAGCATTGCATACCCTTGACTTCTACAACCTTTACCAATTCCGTAACGGCCTTGGTCTCACATATGCACGGGTTTCATAGAAGGTTTACCCAAAAGTGGTGGAAAGGATGGGATTTGGGTAGTGATAGTTCGACTTTCAAAATATGCCCATTTCCTTCCCGTATCTCATCCTTTCTCAGCTGTGGTTGTAGCCAAATCTTTCATGGAAAATGTATACAAACGTCATGGCGTGCCCTCTAGTATTGTTGGTTTTGGGGGGAATGGCGGTTATATCCGTTGAAGTTTGGCACCAAACTTTTGTAATTTTGTTAGTTTTTGTAGTTTTTCCTAATTTTTGTTAGTTAGTTCATGTAAACCCTATAAAAAGCAGGTGAACCTCATTATATTGTTACTTTTTTTTCACAATTAAAAGAAATTCAAGTGAATTACACTTCTACTTCTCCCTCAAATTCTCTCAAGCTAAACTCTCCTCTATTCTCCCCTTGTGTTATGCATTTCTACAGAATTCTTTGTGTCTCTTCCCATATTTCCCTCATTTTTCATCGTTTTCGCAAGTATTGATTGAGTTTTGGTTTAGGTATCGACTTGGGTCATAACAGAATGACATTTGGCAATTCACGTACTCATACAAAGAATGTACTCAGAACCAACACGACTCACACTACTACAAAACTGGCCTATGGCAACGGTTATTTTGCAACGGTTCCTAAACTATTGCAAAATATAAATTTATGCAACGCTTTTGCAACGGTTCTAAAACCGTTGCATAAGATCCTCTATTGCAATGGTTTTTGTAACGAAAAAAGAACCGTTGAGCGCAATTATGTACGACAACTATTTTTTGCAACAGTTTTTTTTATGACACTTTTTGCAACAATTTACATCCTTTATGTAATGTCATGGTGCCAATGTCAAAATTTTGTAAAAGTTAGAAGCTCATTTTTTCGGTTAAAATTTGTTGAGTCAGTTCCGAAAATAATGCGAAAAAATAAAAAAAATAATGCTGAAAAACAAATATTTTCATATCTACTGTTGAATCGTATTTACAAAATGCTGTTATAATAAACCGCGTCAAATCAACACGTTTCAACAAAAACAAAACCAGGTTGTACTTTTTTAAGGATATATATATAAGCCTCTATTCCCCTTCCCAGACCATTCGCTCATGCGTACCCTTCTCCCCGGCTCTTACTGTCTCTCTGCCTCTTTCTCGTTAATCCACCGCCGGTAACGTCATCCGCTGCCACCCTTCTTCTGCTTTATACGCAGGAGACCTTTCAAGTACCATTGTGAGAGCAATTTGATCACTACTGAATTAATAGCCTTTTTTGATAACTTTGCCTGATTTCTTACCACCTGTACTTATGATGTTGAAGCTTTATCAAGAGGGACATGGGATCAATGTGAAGATCATCACGAATTGCGGCATAATGGTAACTGTAGGCGACGTAAATGCTGTTGGCTTTCACTGAGAGTAAACCGCATTGTACAAATGCGGTTTATTTTTCATAAACCGCGTTTATACAACGCGGTTTACTTTTAATTTTATAAGCCGCATTTGCACAATTCTATCTTCACTCTTCCCGCTCGATCCCCGCTCTCTGCTCTCCGCTTCCCGCTCGCTCTTCCCGCTTCTTCGCTTCGTCTCATTGGGCTTCAGCTTCTTCTTCTTCACACTTTCATTCTCTATTTTTAAGGTAAATGATATAATATCTTCTCCATTTCAAGTGTTGCGATTCAGGTTTGTTTAAGTTTGACCTAATCCCATTTCATGTATATTTTCATGGCAAATGACTAAAAATTGACATGAATAGCTTCTCCATTTTCGTGGTTTGCAGTTTAAGTTAATTTGATTTTGCCCTAATTTGATTTTGAGTGTATTTTCATGGTAAATAATGTAAAATTGACATGAATAGCTTTGTGACTTTTGTCTATTGCTGTTTAAGTTCATTTGACATTGCCATAATTTGATTTTGTGCATATTTTCAGGTAAATAACTTAAAATGGACATAAATAGCTTGTGTTGCGGCTTAAGTTTATTTGAGTTTGCCCTAGTTTGATTTCGTGTGTATTTTCATGGTAAATAACCTAAAATTGATATGAATAAGTTTGTAATTTTCATGTGTTGTGGTTTAAGTTTAGTTAGGTTTGCCCTAATTTGATTTCGCGTGTACTTTTAATGGTAAATCACTTAAAATGGAAGTAAATAACTTGTCTAGTGTTGTGTGTTGTAGCTTAAGTTCATTTAAGTTTGCCTTAATTTGAGTTCATGTGTATTTTCATGGTAAATAAGCTAAAATTGACATGAATAGCTTTGTATTTTTCTTGTGTTTTGGTTTAAGTTCATTTTAATTCGCCCTAATTTGGGTTCATGCATATTTTCTTGGTAAATAACATAAAATGGACATAAATACCTTATCCTTTGTTGTGTGTTGCCGCTTAAGTTCATTTTGGTTTGCCTTAATTTGATTTTGTGTGTATTTCATGGTACATGCCCTAAAATTAACATGAATAGCTTCTCCCTTGCTGTGTGTTGCGGCTTATGTTCATTTGAGTTGGCCCTAATTTGAATTCGTGTGTATTTTCATGGTAAATAACTTAAAATAGATATAAATAGCTTCTCAATTTTGTGTGTTGCGGTTTAAGTTTATTTGAGTTTCCCTTAATTTGATTTCGCGTGTATTTTCATAGTAAATAACCTAAAATTGACATGAGCAGCTCTGTAAATTTTGTATGTTGCGGTTTGAATTCATTTGGGTTTGTCTGAATTTGATTTCGTGCATATTTTTATGGTAAATAAATTAAAATGGACATAAATAACTTCTCCATTTTCTTGTGTTGCGGCTTAAGTTCATTTGAGTTTGCCCTAATTTGATTTCGTGTGTATATTCATGGTAATTAACTTACAATGGACGAAAATAACAACTCCTTTTTTTGCGTATTATAGCTTAAATTCGTTTGAGTTTTCCTTAAATGTATATTTATGATATTTCCATGGATATATGCTTAGTTGAACCATGTAAATGGGTTTCTTTTGTTTTTCTTCCAATCACCTTTGTTTGTGCTTGTTGTTTTGATTTGTGAGGATACTTTTGTATTCTATAATTGTTTGTAAAAAGTATTAATACTTCATCTTAATGCTTCCTTTTCTTTTGCCTAGTACAGCTTTTCGTACGGATGCCTCAGCTAATAGTTGGATGTATCTCCCTAGATGGAGAGATGAATTTAACATGTGGCTGAATGAATTTTGCCTCAGCTAATAGTTGGATGTATCTCCCTAGATGGACAGATGAATTTAACATGTGGCTGAATGAATTTTTAACTAATGAGTTTGCTTCTAAAGGTCAAGGGAAAAGGAAACAGAGGCAACTTCGCTGCCCATGTAATAAGTGTGTTTTTAGATTTTGGGGAACAAGAAATGAGGTATATGATCATTTGATTGCTGACGGTTTTGTAGCAAATTATGATCAACATTTTCATGGGGATGGTTCTTCGTCCAATAATAGGATCAATGAGTTTGATGATGTTGATGATACATCTTTCCCTTTTGATGTCGATGGGTTATTACGTGATAAATTTGTCCATATAGCTGGTGATTATGATTGGGATCAAGGAACCATAGACGGGATGACTGAGGATGCTAAGAAATTTTACAAATTATTAGAAGAGCGTAAGGCGGAATTATATCCCGGATGTGAAAATTTTTCCAAACTTTCTTGTACCATTAGGTTGTTTCTTTTCAAGTGTCAACATGGGTTGAGTAATGTGGCTCTTGATGACCTTTTGGATTTTTTAAAGGAATTGGTCCCAATTGCAAATTTTCCGAAATCCTTTAATGACACTAGAAACACGGTTAGGGATTTCGGTCTTGCTTATAAAAAGATACATGCATGCCCAAATGATTGTATGTTGTACTGGAAGGAGTATGGAGAGGCAATATCATGTCATGTTTGTGGTTCTTCTCGGTGGAAAGTGGATGAAAAGTATATTGGGAAACACCACAACAATCCTGCAGAACCTCGTAGGATTCCTGCAAAAGTGTTGTGGCACTTTCCATTGAAACCTAGGCTTCAAAGATTATTTTTATGTTTTGAAACAGCCAAGTCCATGAGATAGCATCACAATGACCGCCTTAAGGATGGGATCTTGAGGCATCTAGCCGATGGCCAAGCATGGAAGGACTTTGATAAATTGTATCCAAACTTTGCACGTGATCCTCGAAATGTCAGGTTGGGGTTAGCTAGTGATGGATTTGATCCATATCGGACCATGAGCATCAATCATAGCACATGGCTTGTGATGCTCGTGAACTATAATTTGCCTCCTTGGATGTGCATGAATGACGAATTTTTCATGCTCTCTTTGTTGATTCAAGGTCCAAAATCTCCTGGAAATGATATTGATATATACTTACAACCATTAATTGAAGAACTAAAAGAATTATGGGAAGTTGGTTTGGAGACGTATGATGCTTTTGGAAAACAATCCTTTCATATGCGTGCAGCTCTAATGTGGACGATCAACGACTTTCCTGCATATGCAATGTTGTCGGGATGGTCCACGACGGGCTACTTGGCATGCCCTTGTTGCAATTATCAAACTTCCTCGAAATGGTTGCCTCATAGCAGAAAGGTGTGCTTTCAAGGACATAGGAAGTTTTTGGACCGTAACCGTCCTTGGAGACGGAATGCAACTTCTTTTAATGGCAAAACAGAGCATGCAGTTGCTCCTAGTGCATTGAAAGGAAGTGAAATTTTGGAAGAGATGTCTTTGTTGCATCATGTATTTGGAAAAAAGAACAAAGTAGAGAAGAAAAATCATAAAAATAGTAAGAAGCAGAAAAAGAAGAAGAAGAAGAAGAAGAAGAAGCAACAACAGCTGATTATGTCGAGTCCTTGGAAGAAGAGATCAATTTTCTTTGACTTTCCATACTGGAAACATAATTCCCTTCATCATAACTTGGATGTGATGCACATTGAGAAAAATATATGTGACAGTATACTTGGCACCTTGTTGGATATTCCAGGTAAGACAAAGGGTCATCTCAAGGCTCGTTTGGACCTCAAAGAGAAGGGGATAAAACGTGACTTGCATCCAAAGATAAGTTTAGATGGTCGACATGCTAAGTTCAATCCAACTTGCTTCTTAATGAACAAAGAGGAGAAATATAATTTCTGTCATGTACTAAAATATGCGAAGTTGCCTTATGGTTATGCATCGGATATAGGGCGATGTGCCCATATTGATGAAAGGAAGATTACAGGTTACAAAAGTCATGATGCTCATGTGATCTTGCAAGACTTGCTCCCTGTAGCAGTTAGGAAGTCATTACATAAGCCTGTTGCTGTTGTATTGATTAGATTGGCAGCTTTCTTTAGAGGTATATGTAGTAAAGTTGTGAAGCCCGAAGAGCTTGACCATTTGCAAAATGAGATCAAAGAGATATTATGTCAGCTTGAAATATTTTGTTTGCCAGCATTTTTTGATATAATGGTTCATTTACCCATTCATTTGGTGGATGAGCTAAGACTTGGTGGACCTGTTTTTTGCCGATATAGGTTTGGTGTGGAGAGAAAACTTTGTAAATTAAAGTCATACTGCATAATAGGAGTTGACCAGAAGGTTCTATTGCAGAAGGTTATTTGGCAGAGGAGTGTTTGAATTTTTGCAAAAGATACACGAAGACAACATTTAAGAAGAAACACAAAGAGAGAGAAAGTGTTGATGGAAATTCAATGCCCATTTTCCCAATGATCGGTTATCCTGTAGGAGGACAGAAAAAACGTAAAGGTCAAGAGGTTGTTTTAGAAGCTCACATTAACAGCATGGCGCATAACTGTGCTCTGTTCAACTCCGGCAATGACGTAGTGGAGCAATGCATTAGGTAATGTTATATGAACATCAGTTTTAATATTTTTATAGATATTGTTGTAATATTATGCTATAATGATGTAAATTATTCCTTTTGCCTTTTTTATCAGCGAACACAAGAATTTGTTAAAGAGCTACCCCAAAAGAGGTAGATGCAAAAACACAAGATGGAATTAAGCTCAAAGTCACAGTAAGGAATTTGAAGCATGGTTTAAAGATAAGATAAGCAATGGTGTGGTGCCGGACTATATCCGTCGGCTAGCTAAGGGTCCGAATCCCATAGCAAAGACATATTCAGGATATTTTATCAATGGGTACAGGTTCCACATTGCAGGGCATGACGCAAGACGCAAAACACAAAATAGTGGAGTCAGTCTTATTACCTTGACATCAAGTTTTGCCAGCTCTAAGGATTGTAATCCTGTTGATGATAGCTTGACCTATTATGGAGCAATACAAGAGATCATTGAAATTGATTACTACGCTCAATTTAGTGTTGTATTATTTCAGTGTAACTGGTTTCATACCGAAAATGATGAGTACGGGCTTATTCGTGTCAATTTTAAGAGGTTGATATGTAGGGTTGATCCTTTTGTTCTTGCATCTCATGTAAATCAAGTTTACTATGTGGAGGACCCGATTGAAGAAGGTGTCCATTATGTTATTAGAAGGGTCTCTAGAGAAATTGATATGGAGCAAGAAGCGAACAAGAATATTCATATGTTAGATGATTCTCTTTGTTGTGATTTCGAGGATTTTAATTTTAATCTTATAGCAATTGGAGATTGTGATGTTAGTTGGGCCAGAAATGACACTCCTGCAACCATTATTGAGATAACATCCAATACTTTAGACAACGGACACGATGAAGTTGAGAGAGTTGAGGAAGATGAGGAAGAGGATTAAGAAGAGAAAGAAGATGACTCAGATTATGATGACTCAGATTACAGTGACTCTGATTATGAATTAGATCATGATGACACTGATTGGAACTATGTTTAATGCTTCCATCAACTTTGATTGGTGTGTTAATTGAACTTTTTAGTATTTTGTTTAAATTGAATTTTTGACAGTTTTAACTTTTGATATTACATAATGTCATCTTCTCTTTCTTCTCTCCTTGATATAAATTTGTGAGTCGAAATTCTTACATTTTTAATGCATTGTACTCGAATTTTCAGGTTATAAATAATGACAGAAAAAAAACAAAAGCGAGAGGCTATGTTCGCTGGAACTATAGCCACATTGCTGAGAAAGAAGCAACAACAACAGAGGTTAATAAGACAAAAAAGAAATGAACTTAAAGCTTTAGAAGCGATTGAAGTTAAGGATGATTGTGTTGCTGAAAATGAAGATTTTGGCTTTGAAAATGGTGATTTTGGTGCTGAAGATGATGATTCCGATGCTGAAAATGATTTTTTTGGTCATAAAAATGATGGTTTAAGTTCTAAAAAAGAAGAAATGAATATTAAAGCACAAAGGTTTCAATCAACACTTAAGAGGAAATCAAAAGGAACTCAACCGAGCCAAAGATCATATGAAATAGGAAATTAGCTAATCCAAGCGTCTCCACACGAGGAACAAAGATCTCATCATAGTAAAAGATCCCGCGAGCTTGAAAATCAGCAAAGTCAAGATTCTGAAAGGCGAGAACAAAGATCCCAGCAAAACCAACAAAATTTGTCTTTTGAGGGTAGCGAGGGCAATCCTGAAAGTAGTGAAGGTGCATCTTTTGATTAAAATTAAAAATTAAAAATTAACCAAATTATTAATGCCTTGTTTAATAATGCTTTTTGTCTATAAATGTAGCTCCCTCCTCTCATATCAGGAAGCATAGAGGGCCTACTATAATGAAACATGTTCATGCTCGATCTTCAGCGGATAGGGTTCCTATATTTGTGAATGGATATAACCAAGTTGTTGGTCCATCGGATAAAATTGCTGAGGAATTTAGTAGCTTTTTGGGAACACTAGGCCAAGATCCTGGCATTTGCCCGCTGAATCATACCTATTGGAGTAAAGTACCCAAGCAACCAATATTGGACTATGTAGAGGTGCAATTTTTAATTGTTTACTATCTTAGTTTACTATACTTATCTTCACACATCATATTAATTTTGCAGAAAAAGTATGAGATTCCACCCCAGAGTCGCAAGTGGGTGTTACAGTCAGTGAATTCTGCATGGAGGTCACACAAACATGACTTAAAGAAAGATCATTTTGACAAGTATGAGGATAATGCAACTAGATGGGCTAATCGTCCTAAAGGAGGTGTCCCTGATTATCAAATGAGAGATCTATTTAGGCGATGGAGTGCCCTAGCAGCCCAGGTATTTATAATAGATTAAACATATTTTCACGATATATTTATTGTAATTGTAGTTATGAAATGTTATTCCATATGTGTTTTATAGAATGTGGCTACAATCAACAGTCGTAATTCGCTTAATCAGAAGTATAGGCACACAGCTGGGAGAAAGAGCTTCGCACGTATAAGTTATGGATTGGTAAAAAAGCTCTCTAACTTATATGCATCTTTGGCCACTCTTAGAATTAAAAAGACTAAGATTTTATTTACACTTCTTAAGTGCCATTTGCAGCAACAAATTGATCCAAATAAGCAACCTCCTACACGAGCGGAAATGTTCGTCACAACGCGTAAAAGAAGACCCGGTAAAAAATACAAAGGCGATGCAGAGAGCACTATCGCTAAAATTGTAAGTTGATTTATTAATAAGTTAACAACTAATATGTTACTTTGTTTGACTCTTTATTGATTTGCACACTAATGTAGGATGAAGTTCAGTCACAACAAGACAAGATTAATGCAGAAGCTGGAGCAAACGCCAAAACTAGGGATGTATTTGCTGAGGTTATGTCTGATGAAAATCCCGGTCGGTTGCGTCTTTATGGGAGGGGTGTTTGTCAGAAGGATGTGAAAGGAAAGGCAAAAGTAGGTGACATACAAGTTCCATCTAACATAATGGATGCTATGAAAGCAGAACTCAAAGCTGATGTGACAAAAGAAGTTTTGAAGGAACTTATATCAAAGCTTGGAGCCATTGTCCCAGGCTTAAGCAATCTTGGACCTGAAGTGCTACAAGGACTAGTTGACTCACCTGGAGATGCTGGTAGTGCTCCTAATCAAAACGGTGCTTCTTCATCTGGCGCCAGAAATTCTCGAAAGAATCAGGTGTGTTTCTTTAATATTTGTTTTTACTTCTCTCCCTGCTGGTAGGATGATGTGGCTTGAAATTTTTAGAAATTCTATCATTTATAGATGACTTAGAGCCTTCTTTACAGCATGAATCATAGTACCCGTTTACTGTGTAATTGGATCAAATGCTCTGAGAGTGATTGGGTTGAGCTTTTGTTTTTCTGGTGATCTAAGAGCATGAATCCAAGCTATGTGCTAGCTTTTATATTGCAAATAGTAGCAGTTGGGTTTTACATCTGGACTAAGTGTGGAGTGAGGGTTTCGGAGTGTGCTTATTCTTTGAGCTCAATACATGGTAACATCAAAACGCAAACGATTTGGATATGTAGATGTCATGTGCATGTTTGATGGACTCGAGGCCTGATGTTTCAGCACTTCAGATTATTTTGGGTCAAAAATTACTTTGAAGATTTTAACTTTTAACTATTTTTTTCAGAGATTTTTCACTTGTATATGATATATATTGATTTGAATTTGTATAATCATTAGATTGTTCATCTTTCAAGTATTAAGTCACAACTACTATCTCCTTTTTGCCCCAAATGTGGGTGATAGCCAATAGTACATAACATTTTTACTATTAATGAAAACTTTATTCGTGAGAAGGCATTACAATACCTGACCAGAGTTTGAGGGGAAAAATAGTAGTTATATATTGTTAGTAAAGAGTTAAGACTGATGTGGAGTCTGTAGATGTTGCAAGATTAAGATTGTGTATGAGGTTGGACCAGTTAAGCTCGGACCTGCTCAGCAAACTCCAAGCTGAGCTCGCCTTAGTTAGGCTCGTTTAGCCTTGTTTAGGCTTGATTTCGGCTCATTCAGTCTCAAATTTAGCTTGATTAGGCATATACAACTTAGTAAATTGTATAAAGTTAGACTTGTTTAACTGTGTATACATTTGTTATATTTTGAATTACCTTTTGTGTGTAGTTTTCTTCTTCTTGCGTGTGATGAAAGTCTCATGGTAGTTGAATTGACGGTTGAGGTGACAAACATAGAGGTGTTATGGGATTAGTAGTCAACGCTTGGGGCCTCCATATTTGATGTGCATTTGCCGATGACAATTTAATTTTATATGACGTTATGTTTTGCCTAGTTGGATAATTGTGTTTTTTAAATTGTGTTTTGTGTTAGACTTTATTAGTGAATATTAACGTAAGGATGGAATTTGTCCTTTACTAAATGTTGCTCTTCACTTTGCACTCATGATTTAATGTTTTTTCATGGTAGGTAGATGATGATGATGATGTTGAAGGTGATGATGAAGATGATGTTGATCATGTTTTCTGATTATTGTATAGTTTACCTCAAAAACTAGTTCATGCATAATTTTGTAAGCAACAATGGATTGATTAGGCTATTTTGTGCTTTGGTAGGTTATAAACTAATTGGGCATTATGTTAGATTTGATGGATGTTATTTTGTTGACAATTGGTATGTAGTAATTTTGATGTCAATGGATGAAGTTGGATTTTCCTTATTTGGACAATCAAGTTGGCTATATTTGTTGTTTGAAACAGGTGTACTGGACTATGAATTTTATTGCAACACATGATTATAAACATATATCGAACGATTTTTATAGGTAACAAACTGTTGCAATAGGTTTCTTAAATTGTTGGCTTATTTGCTAGAAAACTGTTGCTATAGGGGAGAAAAATCGTTGTAATAGATTTCCAAACTGTTGTGTTTAATAGTAAAAAAGCGTTGCCATAGAATATTATACATGAGAATGGTTGCCATAAGGGATGAAAAATGTCGTAAAAGGTATCTAAAACCGCTGTAGTCCATGAAAAATCATTGTTACAAACAAAACTGAAGCATAACAATTGTTGCCATTATAAAAAAAATCGCTGCAATATATACCTAAATACTAATGTTAATTCATGAAAAACTGTTGCTATAGGAATTAATATACAATAAAGACCATTGCCTTAAATAAATATAACCGTTGCCATATATCAACTAAAAACCGTTGCTATTGATAGCTTTAATGTAACGGTTCACAATTCGTTGCTGTTGTCATTAAAACCGTTGCTATAGGCTACGACAATGGCCGCGTATACAGCGGTTAAGAAACCGTTGCCATAGACCTATAACAACGGTTTTCAGCCTACAGCAACACTTTCCAACCGTTGCCATAGGCTTGTTTTGTAGTAGTGTCAAGATAAACAACATACCGACACACATATTACGTGTTGAGACACATACTAAAAAAAGCAAACATCGTCTAATTTGAGTAAACAAGATCATAGCACATGTACGAAACGACACTACTAATGTATTCGAAATCACCACACTGGTATTCAACAACACCAAGAACATAGTCAGTACACATCATGATGAATGTAGTCAACATCTAACTTTATGTGTAAAATCACAATACATGAACTAGAAAAAATGTATAACAGAGCACAAATGACAAAAGTATTTCTTCTTCAGTATACTCTAAATCACCAAATAAATACTTGTATTGTCCAAGAACATAAGGAGATTTGCATTTACGTCGTCAAAAACATTGAAGTTAAATGTTACCAGGGTGAATTTAATGAACACTCCTTTAATTTTCAACAACAGCTATGTGTGTCGACACTTATTACCTGTTTGTCGACACATATGCCTTATGTACTCTATATCAGCAGACATGTACAGAATATTATAAGAAGTACCCAACGTGGCACATGTGTCGACACAAGTGAATCAAGTGTCGACATATACTTTATGTTGGTGATGTGGAGTATATATTTTGATAGCACGGGTACAAAACTTGTGACTATGAGTGCGTAGTATATGTGTCGACACAGGTGTTACGTGTGTCGACACCTATTTATCACTGTAACGTTGAGTACATTTTTTGATGACTTGGGTACTTTGGTTCTTCATCTGAGTATAGGACAAATGTGTCGAAACATACGTTGAGTGTGTCAAAACAGTAATTGCGACTGTAATATGTGCTTCGACACCCAAATGTCATGTTCTACACAACTCTGAAGCTTCTTTTTTTTTTTTTTGTCGTTTATAAGTGATACTGAATGTTTTTGAGCACCTTTATTGTGATTCTAAGAACATGTGTTGGTACACAGGTACGTACTCAATACAACAGCCACAAATAAAATCAAGTTTGTTTTAATGTTTTGAATCGGTTGAAGTTTAAATTTGAGATTCCCGCAAAAAATTCAAATGTTATGTTTATTACTCAATTTCAAGTTTTCATCGTCTCTTTAAATTCCAATCCCCGAAATTCAAATTTCCCTCCTTCATTCGAATTAATCAAATTCAAAGTTCCCTACTTTATTCAAATTCAAATTTCCCTCCTTTAGTTGTCAACTTGAGTACATGAGGGGTCGTTTTTTTTTATCACTTTTAATATATAATCCAGGGAATTTAGTGCCTTGTTATAATGTGTTAAAAAGTAGAAATATTTCAACAAAAATATAAAGAGTGAATCACACCATTTCATTAAAACAAAATTATTCATAACAAACTAAATCAAGAATATTCAAAAAGAAAAACATAAATAAAACTATGGAGTCGGCAGCTTTTGTCTGCAAGAGAGGAAGTCCAAGATCCTCTGAAGCGTGGAGCGTGTCCCAGCGCATAGTTCGTCCAGCTTCTCCTCTATATTATGAAGCCGTTTGTCGACACTCCTCCTTTTCCGTGGTCCTTGTTCCTCTTCTTCCTCATCCCCGCCAGCCAATTCTTCCTCCTCCTCGTCTCTATCTTCATTTATCTCTGCTGTCCTCCTCCCTACTCTTTGTTTCTTTACCCATGCACCGTCTCTAAGTTCAAACCCCATCTTTCTCAATGATGTCTCAGTTGAGTCATCATCGTACGGAATAGGGTTTGTAAAAGATAATGGATTAACTTGCTTCGGAACACACGGGTAAGAAGCATGCCATAAGCGGGATTAGTCTTCCTCGTATGGATATGAAACATGAATTTTAAGACTAATTCCCGAAGATTAACCTTTTGGCCATTAAGGAGGCAGGACAACAGGACTAAATGCAGGTGAGAGACTGAGTTGAAGCCACCCGATCTAGGAATGATGTTCATACAAATTAATTTATGTGCAAATCTAAGAACCAACCCTAGATCATTTGAGTTTAGCTTCTTCGGGTTAGAAAGTGGTATTTGACCCCAGATTTGTTGAATCATGGAGTGGCGGTCAGATTCTTGGAGCGGGAATTGGTTCAGTTTGGGGGAATTTTGAAAACGTCCTCTTCAATACAATCAAATCCAAGCAATTCATTGATATACGCTGCATCAATTTTGATTGCTCATCCTGCCACTTTTGAGGACAATTGAAGAGGATCATTTCCTGAAATTTTTAGGTTATAATAAAATTCGCGTACCAGATCCGGGTATACCGGTTCATTGATACTGCAAATTTCATCCCACCTTACACCTCGAAACAAATTATATAATTGCTCCAAGTTGTTTAGCCTAACCCAACCCCAATCCATGAACCTACCAAATAACACTTCTTTCGTGGAGAAGGGGTTAGACGAATCTACAGAAGCACGACCTTAGGAAGAAGATGCTTCCGCTGTCCCAGACCTTTTCTTTGATGTAGTTTCGGACCTCTTCGAGCGAGCCATGACTTTTTCCTACAAAAAATTTAAAAAAATAGAGAGAAATTTCGTGGTAGGTTTAGGGGTTGGCAGGGTAAACTGAAACTATGATATTTTTCAAAAGACCTATTACGGATAAATAAATTTTATAACAAATAGAGAGTTTTTTACTTAGACTATCAATAAAATGGAACAAAAGAGAGTTTGGTTCTCAGTTAGTGTTACAGAGAGACATGAGAATGTGACAAATCTTAAGGTTCTGATGTTAAAATGTGCATAAAAACCTGATTTGTAATAAACATTAGCTTACATACCTGACAGAATGGATGATTTTGCTAAAATATTCAGTGGTTTCTCGAGGGAGAGAGTACAAACGGAGTGAGAAAATGGGCATGATATATATACAGGACAAGAGTGTCGACGCATGAAAACTATTGTGTTGACACACATTATATTATGGTGTTGAGTACATCGTTGTATAACGTGGGTACATTGTTATATAATGTGAGTACATGGTACATGTGTCAACAAGAGTTCAAAGTGTGTCGACACTTATATCTGTACTTTAAATTGATAGATTGAAATAAGTGTCGACATATAGAAAACCTATGTCGAAACTTGTTGTATGTTGGTGAAATTGAGTACATTTTTTGATAACTTATGTACGTTTGTGGTGACTCTGAGTAGATTGCACCCGTGTCGACACGAATATATCATGTGTTGTCGACACTTTATTCTCACTGTAAGATGTGTTATGAGCGATACATTGCATCAGTGTCGACACGAATATACTGTGTGTCGACACAATTTTCTCACTGTAATATGTTCCGACGCCCAATAATTGCGTGTCGACACATATATCTGAACTTTGGTTTTGAAAATGACGGAGTGAAATGGGTGTCGAAATATAGAAAAACTGTGTCGACACAAGTGGTATGTTGGTGAAGTTGAGTACATTTTTTGAGTACATATGTACGTTTGTGGTGACCCTAAGTACATTGCATCAGTGTTGACACGTATATACTGTGTGTCGACACACTTATCACACTATTATTGTGTTCCGACACCCAATAATTGCGTGTCGACACTTTTATCTGAACATTGGTTTTGAATCTAACATAGTGAAATGGGTGTCGACATATGGTATTACTGTGTCGACACGAGTAGAATGTTATGATGTTGAGTACATTTTAGCAAATCTTATGTAAATTTGTCGTGACCCTGAGTACATTGCATCAGTGTCGACACGAATATGCATTAGTGTCGACACTCTTTTCACACTGTAATATGTGTTCCAACACCCAATAATTGTGTGTCAACACTTTTATCTGAACATTGGATTTGAATCTAACAGAGTGAAACGGGTGTCCACATATAGAATACCTGTGTCGACACAAGCAGTATGTTTATGAAGTTGAGTAAATTTTTTGATAACTTATGTACGTTTGTGGTGACCCTGAGTACATTGCATCAGTGTCGACATGTATATACTGTGTGTCGACACACTTATCACACTATTAATTTGTTCTGACACCCAATAATTGCGTGTTGACACTTTTATATGAACATTGGTTTTGAATCTAACAGAGTGAAATGGGTGTCGACATATGGTACACCTGTGTCAACACAGGTAGAATGTTATGAAGTTGAGTACATTTTACTATATCTTATGTACGTTTGTGGTGACCCTGAGTACATTGCATTAGTGTCCACACGTATATACTTTATGTCGACACAATTTTCTATCTGTAATACGTGTTCCGACGCCCAATAATTGTGTGTCAAAACATCCGAACTTTGGTTTTTAATCTGACAGAGTGAAATGGGTCCTCAATAGTACGACCCCTTTATTTTACACGATATACTTCCTGAATTGGAAATATCAATATACACAACTTTGTAGCGTTCCTGTAAACAATTTAACTAGCACGATCCAGTGATAAACAATACATTTAT
Organism: Simmondsia chinensis; assembly: GCA_018398585.1. NCBI lineage: Eukaryota > Viridiplantae > Streptophyta > Magnoliopsida > Caryophyllales > Simmondsiaceae > Simmondsia > Simmondsia chinensis. Next base: position 25,854,644 of record JAGTTD010000011.1, read on the forward strand.
ACATCCATACTCATTGTAATCAACTGTACTAGATTAGTGCAACAATTATATTACACAACGATTTCGTTCAATAGAAGAAGGGATCATTGAATACAAGAAGTCAACAAAACTGAGTACAACATCATTATTTGTGAATATTTGTTGCCCGCTTTGTTTTTAACTTGTTGTAATTTATTGTTGAGTGAATTCGTCAACAATTCTAGCAGCAATTGCATTCGTTCATGATCCCGTTCCTACATGCAACGGAAAAAAAAGGTACAATATTAAATTATAGTTATACGGAAGACGTTGAAGACATAACATGACTGACGATCATACATAACGACACTAAACATTCACCTGTATTGAGTTCTGGTCGAATGGGGGGAGGTTCTCTCAATGATTTGCTTGCATCCACTTGATTACAAAAAAAATCTGCATCCGTGGCTGCGTAATCAGAATGACAGTGGAAATGACTAGACGTCTAACGGAAAAGATATCAATAACTCGAGTATAAAGTGGTATACCTATTGCGTTGGTGGGGGACCGTTGGAACTTGGACTGGATACAAACGTATTTCAGCACACCTTTCCCACCCAATTGTTCGACCAAGGTATGCTGAAGTACTTTCCAACTGTAGTACATCATGATATTACCATTGCATATCTGTTAGTTGTAACTACATAGTTTATTCGTACCAAACACGTGTTCAAGACAATGACGCTTACAAGTTTTTTAGTTGCATCCAATCGTCCGTTACTTCCTATCTCCGATGGAAGAGAGTCCAGCACATACGATAGCTTCCCGCGGAGATCAACCACGCACAGATACTAGTGTTGTTGATTGTCGTTCATGGGAATGTATATTTGCATTGCAACAGAAGTTCTTAGAATGTACATTGAGGAACAATTTGATTTTATGAAACTGTGATCATCATAAAAATCATTGCTGATTACCGTATCTTTTTTCCGTCGAAGGTGGAAAATATGTCCCAGGGTATGTGGAACAAAACGCGGCCATGTACTTCACACTTGAAGATAGAGCACATGACTACATAAAAGGCACCTGTATCAATTTCTTAACACAATAGATAGAATAATTTAAGTCGATCTTGTATGTGTGTTGAACTGTGATTTACCGAATAAAAGGTAGGCAAGAAGACTTAAGCCCATTCGTTATCTCTAGACGAGATAGTGAGGTACATAGCAGCGCAGTCAATGAGCTGTGACAACATAGCCAATTAGGTAATTCAACATAAGATGATGAATACAAATGCGCGCAATGTTCACTTACGGCGTTGCTTAGCCACTAGAGCGGGTATAGGGTTTTCAAGTCCCTGTGAGCATACCAATCATGGCCCATATTCACCAATACCTCCCTACAAAATAATATGGAATATTTAACTTGCTATCTGGATATGAATTCGAACAAAGACATGTCAAACAGGCAGTGTACTTATGAAGGATTCAAATTGCCATCGAAAATGTATTGGCACAAGCACCTTTCGGTGTGCCCGACATTTCAGAGTATGGCATCGATTGGAGATCCGAAGATAGGGATGAGGTCTTGTCCCGTATGCTCTGGTGGTCGGATGGGCTCGCAGTTCCCGCTACCTAATTCAACCACATTTGCGGATTGTTCCTCAACCCTTTTATTTTTACCCGGGCTATTTGGGCGCCTCTTCCTCCTAATTGTATAGGGTGAACATACGGATGGACCTTTTTTCCTCTTAGATGTTGTCCTCAACCACATCTCATGTGATTTGCTAACAGGAGGTGCAGGGACAGCTTCAACTTCAAAGGTCGGCAAAGAAAGTGTGGGAATCACCTTCAGAGGCTTTGTGTTGAAGTCCAGCTCTGAGACTGGTTTCCACACTTTCTTTGGAGACCTTGAACCAACGCAAGCAGAGGAACATACATCCTCATCCGGCGTTAGAGTTTGCTCACCCGTTTGTACACCTATACTACGGGGCGGAGTATGTTCCGATGAATTCATTCTGGGTTGGACGTATTTGTCCGCACTTAAAGAATTAGATGTACTTACACTATCAAAATGCAAATCACTTTTTTGTTCTTTTGTTTTATTTTCGATAAAATCATTTATTGTTTCAAAAATTTGTTTTATTTGCAAGGCCATTGCATCAATTTTCTTATCTCGTGCACATATTTTCAAGGCTAGCACATTGATTTTCTCGTTCTGTGCATCAATGCGTTCCTTACAACATGTGCACCCTTTATTATTGCCAGGCTCATCGATGATAGCGCGATGCTCGTCCTCAATTGGGTCACTGCAAGCCATAAAGGACGGAGCAGGTGGTACGAATGCTAACGGAGGGCTTGTTATTCCCTCTGTGGGGTCCACCCAGAACTGTATAACTCCAAGCCCACAAAGTGTGTAAGAATACACATATATGTCAGAAGAAGCTATTACAGAGACAACTATATATTATGCATTACCATGACATCACCAAACGATTTATATGCTCGATGTATGTACACTCTCTTAGCTTTCACTTCTGCATCCGTCCAATATCAGCAACGAGGAATTGTTCGAATTGAGGGGGGAATCGGTACGCTTCCATCAACTGAGTACTCGCAAAAAAAAAATCTAGTACATTGAACAAAGCAAGAGATTATGGAAGACATAGTACGTGGAAAAACAATAACTATTAATCAAGATATGTGCTTACCATGAATAAATAAATGCATCCATTCACTCTTCTTTTGTTCCTTTTGTACTCCAAAATGCCCTCTATTATTCCCTTATATACAATTTTCGCCTAATTTACACCCGATGTCTTGTTGGTGTCAACTACGAGTGTGAATCATGACTTCTTCGGGTTGAGTCTCGCGGTTGGACACAAAAACGCAGTCAATGCGTACAGTACCACTAACACCTTGAAGCGGTCATCAGCAGTACCATGGTTGGTTAATGCTTCTTCCATTTGACTACAGGTCCAAACGCTAAACTCTTCGTACAAGCGATTTAGTTGTGGTTCACCTTGGCAGTCATCAATCAAAACCTTTATTTTGAAAGCCCCAAAGTTCCTCGACATCCTGTTCGGTCAAAAAAATAGTGCTATTTGGATGGGAGAACCATCGTGACATCAGGTCAAACTGGTCGATTACACTCATACACATATCCATTTGCACTTTACGTGCATCAAACCACCCAAGCCCAATGCTTCGATGGTAGTCTGCTGTTCTACGGACAATCGCTGAATCAATTTGATTACCCGGTGTGGTGCGCATCGTGTATATACCTGAATATCAATAAGTGTAATTAGCTTCAAGCGTACAACACAAGAAAAAGTACAAACGTTTTGCGTGTATTACCCTGGGCTTGGATGGCTTTTCACTTTTATGACTTTGGTACACACTAGAGTCATTGCCTCAAGTATGTACAGTTTTTTCTCCTCTTCTGACAAAGCCTTCCATAATTTTCTCATCCTTATTACCCACTACAGTAGTATACGCAATCAATCAATGATATATGAAGGACGTCACGTCATTTGAAATAGTTGTAATTTACACTTGGCTTTACATTTTTATCTTCTGGGACTGCTGTTTGATCGAGCTCCGTCTTCTTTTTTTCACTACGAGATAGAGTATAAACCATTAGCTTCATCTTATAAGTAGAATTCTTGACACAGTATATAACGCTGCTCACCAAAATATAACAAATGCATTTCTTGGCCTTTTGTTGACCTTCTTTTCTGCTGACTTCTTGGCTTCTATAGCTCTAGTAACCATTAAACAATATTTCATTACTGAAATAGAGCAATGAAGTCAAATGCATGCCAACCATGCAAAACTCAACAAAATGAAGTACAACACCAAATCCAATGTGGTAAACCCACAGAAATAGATGTCTAATTTTGTTGTATTAGAACCCAAATATAACTCAAATGAGGCATAGACAAGCAAAAGATGAAAAAACCATTACGGCAGAAACCGCAAAATTACAACCCTAACCACATACCATGTTTATAAATCAATATAAACTCAATAAACAGTACGGTTTTTAAGATAGATTCAACCAATGACCTATTCGGTTCTATTAGAAGATAAGTGACAACAAATGAAACCGAATACAAGCCAAAAATGCAAAACCGAACAACACCCACCCCAGCATGCAAAAGCCACAAAAATGAAAAAGCATAACAGTCCAATACGAAAAACCCAACATTGCACTAACTATGTAAATACGTAAATACAATCTTGAGCAACTTTCTTGGCTTAAACATGGTAAAAAATTATATTAAAAATGGTAGAACATTGAGATAAAATAGGAGATAGTAAGCTAACACTAACCGTGGTGTTGAAGTAGCCATAAGGGACGGCCGGTGAGACGAGCAGAGGGTTGAAGTCGGTGGCTGGATGGTGGAGAGTGGGGTCGCTTGAAAGCCAGTGAAGGGGTTGGCAGCGAGATGGGTGGGGTCAGAGAGAGACAGGGAGATGAAAGGACCCCGGGGAAAGGAAGGGGGGGGGGGGGGGGGGGTGTACAACTTGTTTTTTGAAGTACAATAAACGTGTGTCGCCATAAATAAACTACGTGTCGACACACGTCGAATATGATTTTGAGTACATGTACTCGAAATCTCTCAACGTATACTCAAAGAACACTACTCAAACCAGTTGTGTGTCGACACGCAAGTAATGTGCGTCGACAAGCATCAAATTTTGACCTACCGTACATTGTTTGTAAAATAAAAATATATTCACAACCTTGTAGCTCCTTGGGCATTGTTGTAGTAGTGATACAGTCATTTCCCACCCCTCGGGCTTCGATGAGTTTGAAAATTTTAGCCATATGTTTCTTTCCCCTCTATTGAGCATTCAATACTTGAAAGGAACGTGCATCAACATTATATATCTTACCTCAGAGCCTAAAGTTTGTGTACTGTTGACCATTACACTACTTGCATGCATTTGGAGTTGTGCTCTGGGATGTGTAATGTTGGCAGACAATCAATGACTATGTTGAAAGCGCACAAGAGGGGAAAGAAAACCATGTAGCTGAACTGCTCAAACTCATCAAAGTCCGTGAGTCGAACATGATTGGTAATGATGCCGAACGAGTGGCTGACGGAACGGAGGAGGTGACTAAGCAGGAAAAACTCTTAAATGAAGAAGAAATAGGGGGCAAATAAACGACAATAGCATCAATACATAGTTTTGAACTTGTACTGATGCTACTACACGAAGAACACATATTGAACTTTAAACTGAAGAGAATAGAAAACTTTGAGATTTTGTTGTGCTGTAAAATGAGAAAATGGATTAGTATTCATACAAAAAAAAAAAAAAAAATTTTTTTTTAGGCCGCCAATGGTGCCAAATTCGAATTTCAAATTAAAAATAAAATATTCAAAATTTCAAATTCAAAGTTAAAAATTTAAACATTGTGGTAATTCAGAAATCGTGGTTGGCCATGTACGGTTCCGGCCCTACCCGGTCCGCTGGCCCATTAAAAATTTGTTGAGATTTCGAGTTCGTGTTGTTCTGATTCCGTAATCGGAGTGTCAACGCATATGAACCATGTGTCGACATATGTTTGACTTATGATTCAGAGTACGTTGTTAGTGAATTTCAGTACATTGAACGTGTGTCGACACATGGAAGTTGTATACCGACACAAAAATCAGAAGTGTACACGTGAATACAGTGTGTCGACACCAAAATCTGGTGTATGACTAGTGTAAAATATATGTCGACCCATTGCTTCTATATGTCGACATAGAACTAATTCCGATTTATAAACCAGTTTGAGTATATGGGTCATGACATTGGGTACTTTCATTGTATTTCTTAGAACACGATACGTGTGTCCAAACACAGCATATATGGGGATTTTGAGTACATTATTCTGCAATTGTGAGGTCATGTAGTGCACATTGAGATTTTGAGTACATCAGTGCGTAAGTTGGTTGTGATGTATACATAGTGATTTGTTATTACATAAGCGCGTACTTGGGTTGCGATTTTTTGTACATGATCATTTATATTACATTCGTGTGTACTTGGGTTGTGACACTGTGTACATGGTCATTTTTATTACAATAATGAGTTATTGAGTTGTGTTTTTTTTTGTAAATGGTGATATTTATTACATTAGTGGGTACTTCGGCGTTCATTCATAGTACTTGTGTGGTGATGTTGAGAGCATGGTGGTGGCTACAAGTGCAATAGTCCTATAAAGAATCATTGTTTACTCAGTCCTATCATTCCATTGTTCATTGTTCTGCACACTAGAGTTCATCAATCAACATAAGCGACATGCATAATTTTGAATGGATCCAATCAACAACTCAACTAATGCAATCCATAAATAAACAATACATTCATACTCATGGGCTTGAACTATACAAAATGAATATTTATTTTTTATTACACTTATGATCCGTTCAACAAAGGAAGGGTCATCGAGTATAAGAAGTCGCCAAAGAAGATTACAATCACTGTGTGTGAATACTAGCATCCCGCTTTGTCTTTCACTTCTTGTAAAATTTTGTTGCGCGGATCAGTGATTAAATCTACCAGTAGCTTCAATCTCTCGTGATCCCGTTCCTACATCCAACAGAAAAAAGGTACACGAGTTCAACACAAGTGTAAAGTTAGAATGAAAACCTTGAAGAGGGGACATTAATTGCACCATGAACACGGCATTAAACTTTTACCTTAGTCGACATCTGATCAAAGGGGTTGATTTTGTCCCATTCAACCGCTTGCAGCCACTTGATTACAAAAAAACCACAATCGTAGCTGCGTAATACGATCACACGTTGCAAATTACTACACGTTTGTTCGGAAAACATATGAACAATGTTCACTTACCAGTCATATACCCGTTTCTTTGGTTAGGGACCGCCGATACTTGTATTGGATAAGAGTCTAGTTCAGAACACATTTTCATCCCCAGGGTGTTTCGGAAATAGTCTGAACAACGTTTCAACTATAATAAAATGGATGGTGTCATTACATGTGCCATAATTATAGATCATTGATCCTCGTATCAAACTTACGGTGAAGCCAAAGATTTTTTTTTTTTTTTGATAAGTTAGTGTATATATATAAAAAAAATCGCACCGATGTACGTCCATACATGAGTACAAGGGGCATACCCCAAGCTGGCCGAAGCCTACAAATGCAATCAACAAGAAAGCAAACGAAGAGGAAATACAAAGGAAAATAAAAAAAACTCATAAGTACAAACCTCTAAAAGTGAGAACAGAGGAAAAACGATGAGTACATCAATACATCAAAGTAAATCCTAAGCGAGGGAGTTGAAAAGGAAAATCAGGATTTCTTCTTGCCCTTAGATTTCTTGTTGCTAACTTGAGGCTGATTCTTCGAAGCCTCTCGAGTTTTGTGACATTCAATCTGAGGCTGAACCGCTGAATTCTCTTCAGGCCCAACAGTAGAAGCAGTGCCCACAGTGACAAAAGACGTGTCTCGGTCACTAGCACAACAAAAATCAGGCTCCACGAGCCCCACTAAATTATCATGAGCGTCAATAATTTCAACTGGTATCATAGCATTCAAATCCTCATCATGGATAGGTGAACTCGCATCCAACCAAACAGAGAGGCCCAAGCAGTCACTGACCCGGCTCAGCCCGGGCTGGGAGTTCTCTGAGAGGCCCAACGGATCTTCAATCTGGTCCAAAGAACCGGGCTGGACAAGTGAAACTGAGGCCCTAACGGGCCCGGTAGAACTAGCCGAAGCCCTTAGACCTTTGGTAGGCCCAGCGTACGGGTTGCGCTGGGCCAAGGGTTGAGATATCGCCCCCGGTTCTGGGTCTTGAGGCCCATAACCCAAAAGACCTCCCCCTGCAGCATGGGGAGGCGAGACAGGCCCGGTCCGAGTACCCCATTGAGGCCCAGCAGGAAGCGGAAGTGTGGGCCAAGTAGAGAAAGGCAGGCCTGCAATGCATGGCCCATCCCGATCAATCTCAACCCGTTGTCCATCATCTGTAAGCCCAAGTCGTGACTCAATAACCTTGGCCAATCCAACGGCAACCTCAGGCCCAATTGGTGGCCCAACAACGCCACCCTCACCTTCTCGCAAACCCACCCCCGGCCCAACAACACGAGCCCTCAAGGGAGCATCCTATGCTAGCCCTAGGACGGGCTCCATGCCACCCCTCGTGGTGATGGTCACCGGGACCACCTCCTGGCCCAAAGTTGCATCAGCTGCCGCTTTCTTATGGCGGCGGTTCCTCTTTTTCCGGTGGTTTTTCCTGGTCCTCCTAGCCGGCTTGTCAATGGGGACCGATTCTTGTGGGTCTTGGCATGAATGACCAAAAACATGGCACGTCGTACAATGCTTAGGGAGACATTCATACTTAACCTCAACAGGGAACAAATCATCTGCTCCATAGTCAACGAGCAATTGCTTGATCGGTGCTACCTTAGCGTCGAGTTGTACATAGACCCTAGCATAATCCATCGCCGTTGCCTCAAAAGTAGGCTTGTCCATGTATAGTGGAGTACCAACAACACTAGCAACTGAGCTTAGGGCGGTTGGAGTCCACATAGATGCGTGCAAGCAATTGAATCTAACCCAAATAGGCAAACTAGGAAAATCATGCGGAGGTAATTTCCCGCTCCAACATTCAAGATATAGAGTATAGCCTTTGAGGTGCCAAGGGTCACCCCTAAGGACTTTCTCCGATGCCTCAATAGTGTTGAAAGGGAAGTAGAACAAGTTATCATGGAAGAGAACACATTCAAGACCTTTTGAACCCCATAGTAGTTTTGCAACAGCTACACCACAAGAATACGAAACCCGACCTCCGACGGTACAGCCCACAAGGGTGCAATCCCATCGCTCTACAGTAGGCCCCGTATTACCATTGGTAATAGATGCAACAACCTTACCATCAACACGCTTTGGGGGAACAAAATGTAACTTAAGCTCATTGTTAGCGGTGGAAGTGGAAGCAGAAGCACCATCTTCCCCACCACATCAAGGCCCATAATAGATGTAATCCATAACTTGTGACTCAGCCATAGCGACACACAAATTCGGAGAAAAAGTGAAAAGCAAAAAATCTGAACTTTTCTCCCCTTCTTGCCGGAAACCACCAACAAACCACCCAAGACCACCAAGCCACGCACCACCCGTGAGAAAGTCAAGAAAAATTCAAATCCACACCAAATATGGCAAGTGCTAAATTATAGGCACAATCCACACTTTCCAAATCAAACAAAGAAAGAGGAAAATTAGGGTTTGCTGCGGACAACCACCGCGCGCCGTCACCACCTCACATCGGCCACCAAACCAGCATGGGAGGGACCCTAATCAACCAGAGACACCACACGCAGGAGGACTTAAGGAAACTTACAAGCGAAAGCCCAAAATCTGAAGAGAGAATTTGAAGACCCCAATTTCGCCCGGAGAGAGAAAATGGCCGCTGCGCCGCCGCCATGCCACCAGTGGCCACCGGACCACCGTCAAAAGGCCAAGAAGGGAGAGTCGAACCACCAGGGACAGGTTGTCGGTGATGGGCTTGCCGGAGTGAAGCCGCGAACGACCTACGTCACTTCAGCCACGAACCTAACCCTAGCACCCTCTCTCACGCTTTTCACCCTCACACGGTCGCCGGAACCACCGGCGGGTACTACCATCAGGAAGTGGAAGCACCGGCGAACACAACGCCACCAGACCTAACCCCGTATGACACCTGACGCGCCCACACGTGCGCGCCCTAGCCGCTGGCAAAAAATCCCCCCCAGATCGCGCCCCCTATTCGCCAGACCCGACGCATGAACAGTGCACTCCCGTCTCTCTTAATGCCAAGTAATCACGTGTGGTGAAGCCAAAGATGCTTACAATTCTCTTAACCAAATCCACCTGTTGTTGATTTCCCCCAGGAACTAGTAGGGAATCGAGTAAATAGGACACCATTTCATGAAAGTCAACCGCACACAGGAACCAGTGTGCGTTGCCCTCGTTTATTGGAATATACATCTGTGATGCAACAGTAGTACTTATAATGTACATCCAGTAACAATTTTATCCAAGTGAGGTCAGATTTAATGTTACCACAACTTACTTTACATGTATTAAACATTACCGATGGTAAATACTTCTCGGTCAAGCTGGCACAAAACTTCATCATGTCCGCTAACGGCCATGGAGAGAGAGCATATGACTGGCATACGGCACATGGACACAATGAATATAACGAAATGATAATAATTAAGGTTCGCATTATATGTATAATTAATGCCGAAATACGGAAAAGTACGTACGCAAGAAGATCCGAGCCCAGCCTATACTGCTATAGTATATTGTCATGTATGAAACAGCCAAGTTGATGACCTGTGACAATATTGGCAATTAGGCCATTAAACATAAGATGATGAATAACAGTATGCACAATGTTCACTTACTGTTTCGAAGAGCCACTCGCGTGGGTATAAAGTTTTCAAGTGCGCGCGGCAATATCCGCCATGCTTCGTCACCACCAATGTCTCCCTACAATGTAATAGTAAAATTCATTGGTAATGTTTGGATATAGCATTTGAAGACACTACATCAAACGTATATTTACTTACGTGGCACCCAACTTTCCATTGAATACGTACTCGCATAAGACCCGTTCGGACTGACCGAGTCTCTGCAATATAGTATCTATTGGAACCAAAGCGAAATGGCTAATCTCTAGTCCTGTACACTTGGGCTGTGGGGTAGTATCCATGGTCGTGCTTTCCACCTGAACTACGACCGATTTTCCTACACTCTTTTTTTTTTCCCCTGTTCATTACATGACTCTTCCGGTGTACTATATAAGGTGCACGTTTTGCTTGCCCACATTTCCTCTTACTTGGCGCCCACAACCATTTCGTGTGTGGTTTGCTCACACTAGGTGGTAGGAAAGGTTCATCTCTCAAGGTATGCAAAGGTAGCTTGTGAATGACCTCTTTTGCTGATTTCCACACCTCTTTTGTAGCCTTAAAATCAGCCGTGTTAGAGGAACATGCCTCACGGGTGGGCGTTACATTTGGCTCACCTTTTTGTGCCCCGATAATGTGTGGGGGACTATGTAGTAATGATAGCGGTTGCACAGTTTACGGTGCATTTTTGTCCTCACACGGGGGCAAATTTTTTTTGAAAATTCGGAATGAAATTCATCTTTAGCATCGGTTTCTTTATATGATTTCAACTCTTTTATTGTGTCAAAAAGTTGTTTTATTTGCACGGCCATTTCATTCGTTTTGCACGGCCAATGCATTGATTTTCTCCTCCCTTTCACTTGATTGCATGGACATCGCATTGATTTGCACGGATAGTGCATCATTTTTAAGGGTCAACGCATTAATTTTTTCATCCCTCGCACTATTTTGCATGGCCATTGCATCATTATGCAGGGTCAACCTTTTAATGTTATTGTCCCTCAAACTATTTTGCATGGCCATTGCATCATTTGCAGGGTCAATGCTTTAATTTTATCGTCCCTTGCACTAATTTGCATGGCCATTGCATCAATACGATCCTTGCAACATGTGAAATATTTAATGTCGCCAACTTCGTCAATCGGCGCATGATGCTCATCCTCAACCCTCTGGCCCAAATCAGCGTACGACCGAGCAGAAGGTACGACTGCCAAAAGATGGCCAGTTATTCCGTTGGTAAGGTCCTTCGAGAACTGTATATCAATAAAGGACCCAAAGTTAAAACAAATCATGTAAGTTAGAAGAAGCTATTATAGAGACAACCATATATTTTGCATTACCTTGACATCACGGAACGATTTATACGCTCGAACTATGTACCGTCTCTTAGCTTTCACTTCTGCGTCCATCCAATTTCGGCAACGAGGAATCGTCCGACTTGAGGGGTGAGTACTCACAGAAAAAAAAAAAAAAAAATCTAGTACATTGAACAAAGCAAGAGATTTTTGAAGACATAGTACGTAGAAATACAATAACTATTAATCAAGATATGTTCTTACCATGAATAAATAAATGCATCCATTCACTCTTCTTTTGTTCCCTTTGTACTCCAAAATGCCCTCTATTATTCCCTTATATACAATTTTCGCCCAATTTACACCCGATTTTTTGTTGGTGTCAACTACGAGTGTGAACCATGGCTTCTTCGGGTTGAGTCTCGCGGTTGGACACAAAAATGTAGTCAATGCGTACCGTACCACTAACACCTTGAATCGGTCATCAGCAGTACCATGGTTGGTTAGTGCTTGTTCCATTTGACTACAGATCCAACCGCCGAACTTCGTACAAGCTATTCAGTTGTGGTTCATCTTTGCAGTCGTCAATTTCAAAACCTTTATTTTGAAAGCCCAAAAGTTCCTGGACATCCTATTCGGTAAAAAAAATGTTGCTATATGGATGGGAGAGCCATCGTGTCATCGGGTCAAATTGGTCGATTACACTCATACACATATCCATATTAATCGTCTTGCACTTTACGTGCATCAAACCACCCAAGCCCAATGCTTCGATGGCAGTCCGCTGTTCTACGGACAATCGCTTCATCACTTCGATTACCCGCTTCGGAGCACAACGTGTACATACCTGAACACCAACAAGTGTAATTAGATTTGCATGTGTAATATAATAGATGTGTCAATTTTTAAACTTGTATTACCCCTGTCTTGGATGATTTTTCGGTTTTTCGACTTCAGTACTGTCTTGATTCATTCTTGGACTCAACTATGTACGGTTCTTTCTCTTCTTTAGGCAAATTCTTCCATATTTTGCTCATCCTCTTGAGCCACTAAAATAGTAAACATAATCAATCCATTAACAAGGAAAGACGTCACATTATTTGAAATGGCTATAAAATTATACTTGTCTTTACATATTTTTTGTCCAGTAACACTGTTTCGTTGTTCTCCGTCTTCATTTTCCACTACGCAACGGAATACAAAGAATTAGCTTCATCTTTCAGGTTGAATGAAGAACACAGTATAAAGCGATGCTCACCAAAATATAGCAAATGCAGTTCTTGGCCTTTTATTGTCCGTCTTATCTTCTGAGTGCTTTGCCTCTATAGTACTAGTCACCAAAATAAAACAATTTAATTGCTATAACTATAAAATGAAACCGAATACGTTGTAACATGCAAAACTCAACGAAACCCACTACAACATCAACAAGAAATTTCAATCCTAACAACCTATTACAATGCATACCCAGTGCCTCAAGTGTTCCCGTCTACGCAGGGTCTGGGGGGGCGGATGTACGCAGCCTTCCCCCTTTAGGGTGTTAACTTGAAGATAGGCAGTTTCCCAGTGCCCCCAACCTGAGGGTGAGGACTTCCCAGGAGGTCACCCATTCTGGTACTACTCTCGCCTAAGCACGCTTAACTTCGAAGTTCTAATGGGATCCAGTGATGGCGTGTTGGTGCCCTCTTTAGTCCTAACAACCTATAACAATATGGACTATAAAACATTTCTAAAAACTATGGTATGTAAAACAAATGGCTGATTTAGTTGTATTAGAAGCCCAATGAAGTCAAATACGAGGAAACAATCAAAACCCAATAAAAACAATTCCAACAACAGTAGCAATTTCACCCCTAGCCACCTATCAAGTATAAAAATTAAATTTCAACCAAAAAAACAAATTCAGAAAACCAAACATATAGAAAAAGTGAAAATATATGAAAGCTGTTGTTGTATAAGATGCCAAGAGACCACAAATTTTATGTACCATTTAAGACCCAACAGTACCCACTCAAACGTACAAAACCAACGGATAAAATGAAAATATAATCCACACATCCAAAACAATGCATTACACAAACACTAAAAAGATATAATCTTCAGCCACATACTTGGAACAAAATGAGTAATATCTACTAAAAGTCATTGAAAAAAAGTAGTATATTGGGATAAAAGAGGACATAGTAGGCAAACACTAACAATGATGTTGAAGAATCCATATGGGACAGTCGGTGATACTCGTAGAGGGTTGAAGTCGGTCGCTGGATCGCCGATGAAATGAGATGGGTAGAGTTGGGAGGAGAACGAGGGGAATACAAAGAAAATAATATTAAGAACTTTTCTTCAGAGTGTTGACACACATAAAATTAGTGTCGACACACATCCAAATTTGATTTTTTTGTTAATTTTGTCGTACATGTACTCAAAATAATTAATCACGTACTCGAAGTCACCAGCAATGTACTCTAATCACAAGCTGTGTCGACACACATGGTATGTGTGTCAACATATAATGCATTCGATTTTGAGAAACCAGTGATCTTGGGTACATGTTCGTCAAAATACTAACCAAGTACTCAAAATAAAAACTCCCAAAAACTGTGTGTGGACACACCTTTTACGTATGTCGACACGCATGCATTTTCAACAACAAAAATGGAGGGGGGTTAATTGTTTTTTTTTTCCAACACTAAATTCAACTTCGCAACGTTGACTTCGATGAGTTTGAGAAGTTCACATATTTAGGTGAGTTTCAATTTGACAATAAAAAAGCACACATGTAAACTTCTCGAACTCATCGATACGTGAGCGACCAGATGGAATGCTATGTGAGTGAGGCTACCATGGTGGCTGAAGAAATGGATGAGGTAATCGAGGAGGAAACCCTCGTAAACAAAGAAGAAATTAGGGGGGCGAGTAAACTATCGTCCAGTACAGAGTTTTGAACTTCTACAAACTCATACAAGCAGAACATATTTGGAACTTCATACTTCATATATTCAAAGCAAATACTTGTATGCAGGAAACTAGGAAAGAGGAAATTGGAGAGTGCAATAAAATGATAAAATGAGGAAATTGGATAGTGCGATAAAGTGAAAGAAGTAGGAAAGATGAAATTTTTTTAAAAGATCGGCAATGGCTCCAAAGTCAGTTTTCAAACTTCAAATTTTAAATTTCAAAATTCAAAACACGGTGAACTCTACTATACCGCCAATGGCTCCAAATTTAATTTTTAAAATTTAAATTTCAAATTTCAAATTTCAAATATCAAAATTCAAAATTTAAAAAATCAAAACACAGTGAACTCTACTATACCGCAAATGGCTCCAAAGTAAGTTTTAAAAATTCAAATTTCAAATTTCAATTTTCAAATATAAAAATTCAAAATTCAAAAATCATAACATGGTGAACTTTACTCTATCGCCAATTACTCCAAAGTCATTTTTCAAAATTCAAATTCAAATTTCGAATATCAAAATTGATGATTCAAAACACGGTGAACTCTACAATACCACCAATGGCTACAAAGTTAGTTTTCAAAATTTAAATTTCAAATTTCAAATATCAAAATTGAAAATTCAAAAAATCAAAACAGGGTAACTTTACTATACCGCCGATGGCTTCAAAGTCAGTTTTCAAAAGGAAGCACTACACTAATTTGCTACATCGGCTACCCTTATGCTAGCCCTCCACCCCGCTCTATCTAAAGGCCCTCTCCTCCTTCTATAGGTTTCGGTGGGATAGGTCCTATCGTATCATCTCCATCCAGCTCTTATAAGGCATGTCTCTCCCTCTCCTCCCTAGAGTAGTCTGGGGCTTTGCATCTCCTCACTGGAACGTTGGAAGGTCTCCTTCTAACATGCCCGGACTATCTCAAACTTTGCTCCCTTAATTTATCCTCAACCGGGGCGACGCCTAATTTGCCTCTTATAACTTCGTTCCTGATCCTATCATTCCCTGTATGTTCGCACATCCACTGCAACATCCTCATCTCCGCCACCTTTATCTTCTATGAGTGATATGGTTTCATCTGCCAACACTCCGCACCATAGTACATAGCCAGTCTCACTACTGGGATGTAGTATTTCCCCGTTAGATTTAATGGGGGCCTTCTATCTCAAAGTACCGTGGACGCAATCCTCCATTTACGCCAGCCTAATCTAATGCAGCTGTTGACATCCCCGTCCACGTTCAACATAGTAATTGTGTTGAAGAATCACTGAGTTTGAATTCACTATGGTGATGTGTACTTGGTTATGTATTTCAAGGGACAATGCAACAACATAACCAATGCCCCAAGGATTCCCACCTAAGCAGGGTCTTGGGTGGGGGTGGGCGGATGTACACAGCCTTCCGCCATAAGAGTATTACGCCTGAAGAGAGGCATTTTTCGAATGCCCCCAACCTGAGGGTGAGGCCTTCCCAAGAGGGCATCCGTCACGATACTGCTCTCGCCGAAGCATGCTTAACTTAGGAGTTGTAATGGGTTACGTTGACAGCGTGTTGGTACCTTATTAGGTAAAGTAATTGTGATGTAAAGTACAAGAATACGTGTCCACACATATATTTCCTGTGTTGAAACATACCCCCGAAGTAAAACATATGTCCGCACACGTACTATGTGTGTCGACATTTGTATTGTGTTTTTCACCGTTACTGAGGTTGTGTATACTATGGTCACGTGCACATGGTAAAGAATTTTATGTACGCATATTCGGATAATGAGTACCAAAATCAAGTATCGACACAAAGTCGAATATGCCGACAACCAAATACATTGTTTACAAAAAGAATATATATGTCGACATACATGGATCATGTGTCGACTATGAACATGTACACATCACAATAATGTACAAAAATTCATTTATTGAAATCACTTTTAATTTGTCGACACATGAGAACGTGTGTCGACACTTATCATATAATAACTAAATGTTGATTTGCGAAGGTTGTTGATGATTTTGAGAACATTTTTTGTCTGATTTTGAGTACGAAACAGTATATCGTCACATTTGAGTTGGTCCACACATATATTCACTGTGTTTCAACATGTGAATATAACATTTCGACATAAGTTTCGCCCGTTGATAGACTTACGTACTCAATAATTCCAATACTGTAATGATACAGTGTATGTACTCAATATCATCAACAACGTACTCAAATTCACAAACCATGGACTCAGATGGAAAATATCATTTTGTCGACACATATATAGTGTGTGTCGACACACAAAATATACTTGAAAACCTATATATATCTGAGTAGTCGTGTTGCTTCCCACTCCCTCATCTCACTTGAAGATAAAATTCTACTTCAACTCGAAATCTCCCCAAAGCCTTCAAATACTTTGTCATAAATTCATCTTTTTCAGCAAACCCAGACTAAAAATTGAACCACCCACTCCACTCTCCTTTGCTCGAACCCTAAGTTGTACTTCAACACAAAATCTTACCAAAGTCTTCAATTTCCTTCAAAGCTCGTTCGAACTTTATTAGAAATCAAGTTTCTGTCTATAGTTTAACATCAAATTCTTTGATTTTTGTCAAAAATTCATCTTTTTCACAAACCCAAACTCAAAATTGAACCACCCAATTGTTTACAGTACCGTTGCTTCATTTTCTGTACTTTTATTGCTACTCTAAGTACCAAACCATATGTTTGTCTTCCTTAGATATTTTACACAGATTTAATCATAGAATTATGCTAAATTGGGCCAAGGAACCAGTTGCACAAAATGGGCCTTGACATGCAAATTGGCTTGGACATGCGGGCTGCTTGAGGCGTGCCGAACTTGGGCTATGCTGGACAAGCCTTGCCACGGGCCTTTGACAAGGGATTTGACATTACGCATTATGATATGGGAACAAGAGAAAGTGACAAACATGGTTCCACACCCATGGCCGCCCTTGATGATGTGTGAAACGCGAAGTCCTATGTTCTTCCATTGAAGAGTAACGCAATCCTCTTCCGGAACATTGTTTCTTCAGTTTGATTGCCAAATTGTTTAATCAACACCACGTGCCACCATTTCAGTTCCTTAATTGGAATTCCCAAGGCCTTTAACGGTGGCACGTGGTGTTAATTAAACAATTTGGCAACTCTAATGGAAGAAATAATGTTTCGGAAGAGGATTGCGTTACTCTTCAATGAAAGAACATAGGACTTTACGTATCACACATCTTCAAAGACGGTCATGGGTGCCAAACTATGTCTATCACTTTCTCCTTTTCCAGTATCATAGTGCGTAATGTCACATCCCTTGTCAAAGGCCCGTGACAACGCTTGTCCAACCCAGCCCAAGTTTCGCAGCCCAAGTTCGGCACGCCTCCTCCTTCTCTCTGTCCCCTTCTCGGTTCCTCTTTTCCCAAATTTATCCAAGTCACGAACTTAGGATCGTGACACGTAAAGTGACATTTGGTCTAAGGCTCGACTCAAGCATGAAGTGGAGGAGGTAAGTGATTGAAGAAGATGGGAGATAGAATTAAAGAGTGCGTTCACGTGATGAGGTTGATGGAATCCTATATTTGTAATGCTGTGGAATTTGTTGTACATTATTGAATTTGAATGAAATGCTCTTTGATTACGTTTGAATGCTTTCTGTGCCAATTGTAATGCGTGTGTCGATGCATTAACGTTGTGCGTAAACAAATAAGTTCCTTTCATGAATTGCTTAATTTGAGTCCATGATGGGTCACTTTGAGTGAATTTGTGGTGTTGTTAGTACATAGCTTAAGGATTATCGATATTACATTTCCCATGCTTTCAGCCCCCATAATTGTTGCACAATTATGCGATGAATTTGGACTGGACCAGATCGATTTTTAAGTATAATACTCATTATAAAAAAATAAATTCCTTTAAACAATAGAGTTCTTCAATCAAAACAAATAATATACAGACATTTGATACGCCTTTATAATAAACTATACATCCATACTCATTGGTTTCATACGTACAGCATAAATACTAACAGTGATGTTGAAGTATCTATATGGGATAGCCGGTGATACTCATAGAGGGTTGAAGTCGGTCGCTGGATCGCCGGTGAAATGAGATGGGTAGGGTTGGGAGGAGAACGTTGGGAATACAAAGAAAATAATATTGAGTACTTTTCTTCTGAGTGTCGACACACATCTAAATTTGATTTTTTTGTTAATTTTGCCGTACATGTACTCAAAATAAGTAATCACCTACTCGAAGTCACCAGCAATGTACTCTAATCACAAGCTGTGTTGACACACAAGATATGTGTGTCGACATATAATACATTCGATTTTGAGAAACCAGTGATCTTGAGTACATGTTCGTCAAAATACTAACCAAGTGCTCAAAATAAAAACTCCCAAAAAATGTGTGTGGACACACCTTCTATGTATGTCAACACGCATGCATTTTCAACAACAAAAATGGAGGGGGGTTAAATTTTTTTTTCAACACTAAATTCAACTTCGCAGTGTTGACTTCAATGAGTTTGAGAAGTTCACATATTTAGGTGAGTTTCAATTTGACAATAAAAAAGCACACATGTAAACTTCTCGAACTCATCGATACGTGAGCAACCAGATGGAACGATATATGAGTGAGGCTACCATGGTGGCTAAAAAAATGGAGGAGGTAATCGAGGAGGAAACCCTCGTAAACAAGGAAGAAATTGGGGGGCGAGTAAACTATGGTCCAGTACAGAGTTTTGAACTTCTACAAACTCATACAGGCAGAACATATTTGGAACTTCATACTTAATATATTCAAAGCAAACACTTGTATGCAGGAAAGTAGGAAAGAGGAAATTGGAGGGTGCAATAAAATGATAAAATGAGGAAATTGGAGAGTGCGATAAAGTAAATGAAGTAGGAAAGATGAAATTTTTTTAAAAGACCGGCAGTGGCTCCAAAGTCAGTTTTCGAAATTCACATTTCAAATTTCAAATATCAAAATTGAAAATTAAGAATTCAAAACACGGAGAACTCTACAATACCGCCAATGGTTCCAAAGTCAATTTTCAAAATTCAAATTTCAAATATCAAAATTGAAGATTCAAAATTCAAAACACGGTGAACTCTACAATACCACCAATGGCTCCAAAGTCAGTTTTCAAAATTCAAAATTCAAATTTCAAATATCAAAATTGAAAATTGAAAATTCAAAACACGGTGAACTCTACTATACCGCCAATGGCTCCAAATTTGGTTTTCAAAATTTAAATTTCAAACTTCAAATTTTAAAAATCAAATTTGAAAATTCAAAATTGAAAACACGGTGAACTCTACAATAACGCCAATGGCTCCAAAGTCAGTTTTCAAAATCCAAATTTCAAATTTCAAATATCAAAATTGAAAATTGAAAATTCAAAACACAGTGAATTCTACTATACAGCCAATGGCTCCAAAGTTAGTTTTCAAAATTTAAATTTCAAACTTCAAATTTTAAATATCAAATTTGAAAATTCAAAATTCAAAACACGGTGAACTCTACAATAACGCCAATGGCTCCAAAGTTAGTTTTCAAAATTCAAATTTCAAATATCAAAATTGAAAATTCAAAAAATCATAACATGGTGAACTCTACTATACTACCAATTAATCCAAAGTCAGTTTTCAAAATTCAAAACACAGTGAACTCTACTATACAGCCAATGGCTCCAAAGTTAGTTTTCAAAATTTGAATTTCAAATTTCAAATTTCAAATATCAAAATTCAAAATACGGTGAACTCTACAATACTGCAAATGGCTCAAAAGTCAGTTTTCAAAATTCAGATTTCAAATTCCAAATTTCAAATATCAAAATTCAAAATTCAAAATTCAAAATATGGTGAACTCTACAATACCGCCAATGGCTCCAAAGTCAATTTTCAAAATTCAAATTTCAATTATCAAAATTAAAAATTCAAAATTCAAAACACGGTAAACTCTACTATACCGAATACAGATTTATGTGTCGACACACAAAAAATGTGTGTCGACACATATATATGTACTCTGCACCATTGAAACGCCCGTCTCAGAACATGTACTCAAATTCATCAAAGTGTGTCGACACACGGGTTATATGTGTAGAATTATCTTTACTCGGAATCACAAACAATGCACTCAACATCGGCCAATACAGACTTAATATCACCCACTTGTTTGTGTGCCAAACATAAAGGAAGCACTACACTAATCCGCTACATCGGCTACCCTTATGCTAGCCCTCCACCCCGCTCTATCTAGGGCCATCTCCTCCTACTATAGGTTTTGGTGGGATAAGTCATGGGTGCCGAACCATGTCTGTCACTTTCTCTTGTTCCAATATCATAGTGCGTAATGTCACATCCCTTGTCAAAGGCCCGTGACAAGGCTTGTCCAACCTAGCCCAAGTTCCGCAGCCAAGTTTGGCACGCCTCAAGCAACCCGCATGTCCAAGCCCATATGCATGCCAAGGCCCATTTTGTGCAACCGGCTCCTTGGCTCAATTTAGTATAATTCTATAATTAAATCTGTGTAAAATATCTAAGGAAGATGTATGTTTTTCCTGCACGGTTCCTCTTTCTCTCTGTCCCCTTCCCGGTTCCTCTTTTCCCAAATTTATCCAAGTCACGGACTTAGGTTCGTGACACGTAAAGTGTCATTTGGTCTAAGGCTCAGCTCAAGCATGAAGTGGAGGAGGTAAGTGATTCAAGAAGATGGGAGATAGAATTAAAGAGTGGGTTAAAGTGATGAGGTTGAAGAATATTAGGGATATGTTTAGTGGAATCCTGTATTTGTAATGGCGTGGAATTTGATTTACGTTATTGAATTTGAATGAAATGCACTTTGATTACGTTTGAATGGTTTATGTACCAATTGTAATGCTTGTGTTGACGCATTAACTTTGGGCGTAGACAAATAAGTTCCTAGCAGCAATTGCTTAATTTTAGTCCATGATGGGTACATTTGTGGTGTTGTTGAGTACATAACTTGAGGACTATCGATATTACATTACCCATGCTTTCAGCCCCCCCTAATTGTTGCACCATTGTGCGACGAATTTGGACCGGACCAGATTGATTTGGACCAGTTACCATTTCGTTCTTTTCTAAATAAGTTCACAGCACATTTTGTCAATTTTATTTAACTTTAATGGAAAAAAGAATGAAATATTAATTGATTACCCCAAATACATTTACTTAACCCTGAACCCGATTATTTGGCCCCAAGGGTTTGATTCACATCTCTCGGTTCCCTGCTAATAATCAATGAATTTATTCATAAATAAACTAGTTATATTTATGCATATAAATCGTGATAATATACATAATACAATAGTTTATCATAAAAAAAAAAAAAAAAAAAAAGATATGTTAATATACGTATGTATGGGCTATTTTTAAATTAATTTTAGGCCCATATGTTATAATTCGGATTTTCGGTCCGGTCTCAGGTTTGGACTGAACCGTAGCGAATCCATAAATAAGGTCATGGAGGACTGAGGACTGGACCGAAATTGAATCGGTTTGGTCTAGACTTGGACTTGGGTGGTGGGGGTTTTTAAGTACAATACTCATTACAAAAAAATAAATTCCTTTAGACAATAGAGTTCCTCAATCAAAACAAATAACATACAGACATTTGATACGCCTTGATAATAAACTATACATCCATACTAATTGGTTTCATATGTACAGCATCAATACATCCGCACTCATTGGTTTCAAAAGTAACAATATCCGTAATTTTCGGTCACAAAAGTACAACATACTGTTCCTACCATCTGTTCCTCGCACCCTATTCCGTGAAATTTCTGGACACATGTAATCCTCGTCGATCTTTGCACCCCTTGCAGTCTCTATCTTCTTAACTTTCTCCAAGTACACCTCTGCCATATCCCCAAGCATCTTCTTGTTCGCTTCGATTCCCCGATTCTCCTTGATAAGATACACCTTTTGCATCTCAATCTGAATGTTCTCTCGCCTAACCCTCTGAATTTCCACCACCAAATACCTATACCTCGTATTCGACCTGGCGTCTCTATCTGCTAAAAGCGTAACATAACACTCCAATCTCTCCCAGCCCTCTCAATACCCACCACCAACAAGCGCAGGAAATTGAGAGGGCTGGGAGAGATTGGAGTGTGATGTTAGGGTTTTAACGGATAGAGATGCTAGGTCGAATACGAGGTATAGGTATTTGGTGGTGGAAAATCAGAGGGTTAGGAGAGAGAACGTTCAGATTGAGATGCAAAAGGCGTATTTTATCAAGGAGAATCGGGGAATCAAAGCGGACAAGAAGATGGTTGGGGATATGGTAGAGGTGTACTTGGAGGAAGTTAAGAAGATAGAGAGAGAAAGGGGTGCGAAGATCGACGAGAATTACGCGTGTCCAGAAATTTCAAGGTTCAAATAAACTTCACTTACCAGTACCCAGAATACTGGTTCCTCTATATTACAAAATAAATAATTGCCCTAAGTTCCTCTATACTTCATTTGGAATGGTTTAGGGGAATTTACTAAAGTCCGACACAGGGAACGTTCATTGTCTCCAAAACTCTTCTTGGATGTAGTCCCTGACCTCTTCATGCGACCCATGACATCTGATTACCATAAAAAAAGTAGAAAAATTAGAGAAAAAATCCCGTGGTGGAGTTAGGGTTTGGTGGTGCATGGCATAGATGGTATTGTACTTAGACTAGCAATAATGGTCTCACAAAATCAAGAAAATTACTGGGTAAAAAAAATGTTGGTTTGTTTCTCATTTAGGCTTTGGAAAAAAGATGATATCTGACAAAAAATATAAAGGTTTTGATGGTCAAATGTGTATAAAAACTGTTAGGGTTTCTTTCTCAGTTAGGGTTTGGGTAAACGATGAAAATCTTACCTATCAATCTAAATGGTTTTGATGTTAAAATGTGTATAGAAACTTGATTTGCAATAAATATTAGCTTACGTACCCGAGAAAGTGGATGACTTTGCTAAGATCCTAGGCAGAGGAGGACTATGGTTCGAGAGAGAGAAAGAGAGCAATGAAGTGATGAAGGGAAAGGAGTTTAGGGTTCAAACTTTTAAATGGGACGAGTAACGACACACAAATACTGTGTGTCGACACAAAGGATGAATGAATTTGAGTACATTGTGTTGATCCTGAGTACATTTAGGGTAGTGTATTCGAGTATTGCTATGTGTGTCGACACATATACTGTACGCGTCGACACAAAAATTTCTCTGTAATTTATGTTTCAACACACGAAGTTTGCATGTCGACACATATTTAATTTTGATACATAATTGGATTAGATTAAATTACGCTTATCTTAAATACGGTGGTGGTAAATTAGGGTAGTTTAATGGTGATTCTGAGTACGTGTAACGTGTATAGACACACATGATCAACTAACTGATAACGATGTCGAAAAAAACAGTGAGCAAAACAACAAACAATCAAACACAGCAAAACGAAAACGACTAAGTGAGGAAAGATGTTACAAATCAATTAACCGTGCAGTGGTATAAGCCAGTGTCCTGAATGACAATTTCGCGGCTGCTAGGGTGCATACAGATCAACCGGCGGCTGTCCCCCGTGATTAAGGCGATCCGGCCTTTAATGTGCACTTGTTACAAGCCGGGTGGAATGCCAAGGAAACTTTGCCCGGACTTTAGAATGGAGGAACAGGTAATGGTGAACAGAAGCTAAGACATAGAGAAGGAGGAGGAGGAACTTGTTTTTGGTTGATGAAAAATTCTGATGAAATTTCAATATTTATGGCTAAAATCGTGACCCTTGAGAGTAGCCACAACCTCCCAACGGTTAACAATGAAGGGGTGTGTTACTTGGGAGGGACAAGCAATAATGGAGGTCACCTTGTGGTGACATGTACATGAAATTAATGTAGGGTACGCTGATGGTGGTAATGAGTACATGTTAATGTGCCGACACAATACTTCTGTGCGTCGACATGTATATACGTATGTACTCAATATCATTATTCATGTACTCAAAATGAGGTAAGTACTTATAACAACACCATAATGTACTCAGCTTCATTTATTCATAACACTTTTTATGTGTCTATACACTTGATGTATGTGTCGACACATAATTTCACAGTTAGATCCGACAGTTCCCCTCGTTAGTCATGTTCTTTCACTCTTTCTCTCCTTCACTCGAACCTTAGCTTCTTCTTCAACTTAAAATCTTAACAAGTTATCAATTTCTCAAAAATCTCGTTCAAAATTTTATTACAAATGCGGTTTCTGTTTACAACTTGATGGGGGAAGAGTGATGAAGCAGGGGAGGTAAGTGATTGTGTTGAAGATTGCTCGTGGCAAAGAGTGGGTTCACAGTACAAGGATGAAGACGAATATAGGGAAAGTTTGTATTGCAATGATGAATAAATGTAGGGTACGATGTCGTAAATTCGAAGTCAATAAGTATGAATGTACCTATTATGTTCGAATTGATTCCACCAAACCATTGATGGGGACCAATCTATCATACTTGTGTCCTGTACGCTGCTTGATGCGTTGTATTTTTGGTCCTACATTTTTACATACACGAGATTATATATTCGTTAGTGTACTTTATATGTAATTGTGGCTATGATTGAAAACACACCTCATTGTACTGGATTGGAGGTTGTTGCATTGCAAAGTGCGGCAGGGGTTGCTAAGATATCGAACTTCGATTACCGGATAGATCACCACTACGTAATGTGGAGTAACTAGCAGCCATCAGTGATGATCGGTTGTAGTCGTATGTGCTAGATATTCCACCTACGTAGGTGGACGGTTCACCTGGAGTGGGGATGCATGTGCCCTGCGTACAATTGCACTGGAGATGGCCTTCTCCTCTGCATTGCTTGCAGACCTTTGTCTTTGTTTTTCTTTTTTTTACCTTTTGATTTAACGTTGGGAGGGTCAGCCACCCCTAATGTAGCTCCGTCAGTTTGAATATTACTGAGGTCAACCTTAGTCCTCATCTTAGCACTCAATTGTTCAATATACTCTCTTGTTTCTTTGAATGAATCGTCAGTTTGCGATGCAATGAAACATAGTTGGTTGCAGCTGGTGTTCAGTGCACTGTATCTCACCATGCGCTGCATTTTATTGGGCACCTATGCTCTAGAGCTGCTGCAATCGGAAGGCTTTGCATGTATTGTCCATCGTCGTACAATACAACCGAGAGGGATGGTTTCCATGCCCAAATATTTCATCACAGCAATCATGTGTCGACATGGGAAACCGACTGACTCTAGCTTCTTGCAATTGCATTTCATTATCTGCGTGGGTGGACAGTGTAGAACTGTCGACCTGGAATCGCCCTTTGGATATTAACTTAGGGTGTATGCCATGTATTCCCCAGCTTGGGAGGCATCTGTAACCAAAAAAGTGACTCGCACGACATCTCTATCTGAAATACCTTGAAGACAGCTCGTGTGTATAGTTGACTGGCATGAGATTCGAGGCTGATCAACGAACCTTTGATTACTGGCATAGAATGTAGAGTATCAAAGTTGGCCTTGGCCTCTTTTGCCCTATTTTCAAGAAGCCAAACAACTTCAGCCTGTGCTGCATGTACCGTTTCAAAGTTGAGTTTGTACTTTCGCATAGATGTGTGCTTCTCATGCCAGCAAAGAAGTGACCATCCAGGTATGCATCTGCCCAATGAAATCTTTTTTCAAATAGTGACTGAACCCATAAATTCCCTGTTAGATCCAATTGCTCGACCAAATGTTTCCGTGCATGCACAAACATTTCAGGTGTACGATGCACAATTGAGCACTGTACCTATTCCTTCAAAAAAGGTTGACCGACATGTGCTTGCGCATTTCTCTTCAGGTGCCATAAACACAATCGATGCGCCGTCATAGGAAGGACTTGCGATATCGCATTTGCCATGCTCATGTCCCCGTCCGTGACGGCTGTTGAGAGTTTTTTCCCAATCATTGCCTCCAGTAATGCTTCGAGAACCCAGACATAGTTCTCCATTGTTTCATCCTGGAGTAATGCACATCCAAACACAATCGTTTGTCAATGGTTGTTCACCCCAACTATAATCACAAACGGCATCCCATAAGTGTTAACCTTGTACGTCGTGTCGAAGGCCATAGTGTCAGCGAAGTGTCTGTAGTCTACCTGGGACTTCGAATCCTCCCAAAATATGTTTTGTAGATGATTTTCCTCATCAACATCATGCTTTACGAACATTAACGGATTCGTTGTTCTCTTTTCGTATAGATAACCCAGTACACCTTCGGCGTCACCCCCTTCTATTGCATCTCTGCGCTCCTTAGCGATGAAATTATACATGTCCTTCTTCGTATGTCTGACGTTTTGAGTCCCCCCTGCTTGTTGCACCATTGTGCAAATTTGGGATTGTTGTAGACCCAATTTGTACATTGACATTACTTGGGCCTTATCCCCTTCGTTTAAGCCTCTGTGTGACCGTAAGTGAGAAACTTGTGCGGCATCAACAAGTAAATGGTTGTGCCTTGATACGAACTCTTTCACACACCATACACTCCTCTGCTTATCATATTTGAACTTTATTTTGGCTTGGCAGGAACACCTTGTGATTGGCCTCTCTTGCCTTAATCGTTCTGATTGAAGTATGAGCGGACTTGACCTCTCTCCTTCTATAGAGCATAATAATGCCCTATATATGGGAGTATTGGTCATTCTATCCCTTTTCATGTCACCTCTACGCACACTAAACCCTGATGCTTTAGCATAGTCGTCGTAGAATCGTTCTGCTTCTTTTAGAGACGAAAATACTAGCGACATAGCATCATTATCTTCTAATTGATTTGCGGATTTCCCAGTGTAAGACCACTGACTTTGCTCAAAACAAGCATCCATAATCTGTAATCATAATAGTGAAATTCGAAATTTGTTAGTGGAATGACACTTGACAACTCACATACACAAAATCAAGGAATGTGCTCAGCATCAACATGACTGAACATGAACTGCGTGCTCACAGACATATTACATATGTCAAAACACTTACAAAAAAAAACACAAAAATAACAAGAACAACATCCAATATGTGTACACAGAATCACCACACATGTACTTAATATCACTGTTAATTTATTCAAAATCACCATAAAGGTATTCATAACACAAAGAACATACTCAATATCACAACTGGCTAAAACTCAACATGAATGTACTCAACACCTAACTATATGCGTGAAAAAATATATAAAACAATTAGAAAATGGAGCAGAAATGACTTACCGACCAATATTTTTTCTTGAATATGCACCAAAATCAGGAAATAAGCACTTGTATTATGTGAAGAAACAAGCAATTGGTGAGATTTGCGTATACATCATCAAAAAAGTTGAAGAAACAAGCAATTAGTGAGATTTGCGTATACATCATCAAAAAAAGTTGAAGCTCAATGTTAGGCGGGTGAATTTAATGCATAATCATTAAAATTTACACAACTTGTATGTGTGTCGACATAAAAAAAATATGTGTCGACACCCACCCCGTATATACTGAGTATCACCAGAACCGTACTCATGTTCACTACTTGCGTATTCAATGAATTCCGGTAGATAATGGTGATGGGTACATGGGTTTTAATTTTGGTTACGTTGACTTTGATACTGAGTACAAGAATCTTGGTCGACACCTAGACATCATGTGTTGACAAATAATGCTCACTGTAATATATGTGTCGACACATAAATAACGTATTTCGACACATGATTTTCAAATTCTGTTACATACTGGTGATGGGTACTTGGGTATGAATGTTGGGCACGTTGAATGTCATACCGAGTACACGATGAGGTGTCGACACCTGTGCAGCGTGTGTTGACACGTAATGCTCACTATATTATATGTTTTGATACATGAATAACGTATGTCGACACATACTCCCCACACTTATTGTATGTCGACACACTTATTTCGTGTATCGACACACTTATTTTGCGTCCCGACACACGTATCCTCTATTTAATTCGAAAACTTAATCGTCTCCCTCACTTCGTTTGCTCCTCTCTCTCTCACGAACCCTAGATGCGTCACCACCCAATATCTTAGCAAAGTTATCACTTCTATTACGCAAGTAAACTAATTTTTATTACAAAACCAGGGTTATATATGCACATTTTGACATTCTGTCAAAATCTTTAGATCTTTTGGTTAGATTTCATCTTTTTCATGTTAAATATTGTTGTTTTTCTTTAATTTCTTGCTAGTCTAAATAAAAAGTCATCTATTTGTTACAAACTTTCATTATCCATTACAGTTTTTTCACAAATCTCAAAGTTTCACCTTACACCCCCAAACCCTAACCCCTCCACGGAATTTCTCTCAAATTTTATTTACTTATTATTTTTTTCTTTTTTAGCAGAAGTCAAGAGTCGCATGAGGAGGTACGAAACTAAATCCAAGAAGAAATCTAGAGACTAAGAACATGAGTCTAATTCATGGTCATAGTTCGGTAAATTCCCATAACCCTTTCCTCACGAAGGAAGTGTTATTTCGTAAGTTCGTAGGTTGGGATTGGGTTAGGATAAATAATTTTGGCAATTATATGTTTTGTTTGAAGGTGTAGGTTCGGTTCAAATTTGTAGTATAAAGGAACCGGTATTCCCAGATCTGGTACGTGAATTTTATTTGCACGCTTAAATTTTTCTAGACAATCATCCCAATCCATCTTCTTATCCTTTTCTTTCCCTATCTTCCTAACTTCCTCCAAATACTCCTTCAAAACCCTTTGAATTTCATTTCTTTCCGGTCCAGCCCTCTTAGATTGTCCCTCAAGTTTCGTCTTCTTGGCCTCTAAAGCCTCGATCTCATCCTTTTCTTTCTCTACCTTCTTAACTTCATACAAAAGGAGGTGGAAGAACAATAAAAATAAATAAGGATATAGATGAGTAGGAAGAACATTTTGGTAGGGATGTCTAATGAGGAAGAAGAGGAACAAGGACCCCGGAAGAGAAGGAGCGTGAGCGAAACAAAGGGAAGATGATACAAAGAACCTGAAAAGGAAGCTGAGTCTCTTGGAATCTAGGACAAATGAGTTAACGTTGGTCGAGACTAAACTGAAAGATAAAGAACAACTCCTGAAATGTCTAATGCTGGTGCGCATTCCATGAAAGTGTTGAATTCTCACAAGAGAAACAAGGACACCGGAAGAGAAGGAGCATGGGCGAAACAAAGGGAAGATGATACAAAGAACCTGAAAAGGAAGCTGAGTCTCACGGAATCTAGGACAAATGAGTTAACGTTGGCAGAGACTAAACTAAAAGATAAAGAACAACTCCTGTAATGTCTAATGCTGGTGCACATTCCATGAAAGTGTTGAATTCTCACAAGAGGGGAAAGAAAGACATGGCTAAACTTCTGAAATTCATCGAATATCACGATTCAGACCAAAACCTCGGCCTCTACCTCAACTGGGAAGGAGCCGCGAGTGGTCAATGAGGCTAACTCGCTGAAATGTAAAGAGATGTTCGTAGCAATAAAATTGTTTTATTGATGTTGTACATTTG
Source organism: Simmondsia chinensis (assembly GCA_018398585.1). NCBI lineage: Eukaryota > Viridiplantae > Streptophyta > Magnoliopsida > Caryophyllales > Simmondsiaceae > Simmondsia > Simmondsia chinensis. The sequence goes on from JAGTTD010000011.1 coordinate 25,884,795, forward strand.
AAACCAATGAGTATGGATGTATTATTGTATCGATGTTGTACATTTAAAACAATGAGTATGAATGCAATGTTGCATTGATGTTGTGTACATTTCAAACCGATGAGTACGGATGTATAACCAGGTCGTACTAGGCGCCGCGAGTGGTCAGTGAGGCTAACTCGCTGAAATGCAAAGAAACGTTCATAGCAATAAAATTGTTTTATTAATGTTGTACATTTGAAACCAATGAGTACGGATGTATTATTGTGTTGATGTTGTACATTTAAAACAACGAGTATGAATGTAATGTTGCATTGATGTTGTGTACATTTCAAACCGATGAGTATGGATGTATAACCAGATCGTACTAGTTAATTTGTTGACGGGAACCATTCTAATTTATGTTTGTCATTTGTTTTGATTGAGGAACTCTATTGTCCAAAAGAAGGGATTGGTGAAATGTAGTTCTGAGGTAACTGTAATTTTTTGTAAGACCAATGTACTCAAAATCACCACCCAAGTACTCACTAATGTACGTAAAATCACAAACCAAGTACCCACTAACATGTTAATAAAGATCAAGTGCTCAAAGAAACAAGTAATGGTCCCAGAGGTACTCAGTATTACCATCAGAGAACCAAAATCCATAGAATCCTTTTATGCATCACCTTTATGTACTCATCGTTCATCAACATGGTGCACGTTTGTCGACACAAAAATCACAATGAGCATTAGGTGTCTAGTCAGGAAATATCTGTGTCGATCCACAATCATGTACTCAGGAAATTACCACCCTATGTACCCATCAAAATAACATACTCAAATAATATTCATCAACATAACATATGTGTTGACACGAATGTATCCAGCCAACATTTGACAAACAAAGGATAATTTGGGAGTCGACACACAAAATACAGTGAGCATTCTGTGTCAACATGCTTAGTAAATGTGTCGACACATGTATACTGTGTAAGCAATGTGTGTCGACACCCCTATTGTTTGTGTCGACACACTTATCATGTACTAAATTCATATCCATTTACACATCACAATATTTGTCGACACATAGTATACGTCTGTCGACATATGTTTTACAGTGGATATTATATGTCAACATAGGAAATATATGTGTCAACACGTAACATTGTACTCAATATCACAATCAATGTACCCAAAAGGGACGGCCAAGTACACATCATGATAGTGTACCCAAATTCATTAATTCGTCAACACAAAGTGATATGGGTGTCAACACATGTCATTCTTGGGTCGACATGACTCTTATGTTGGTCATGTTAAGTACATTAGTGTATAACTTGGGTACGTTAATGGTGAGTCAGAGTAAAAGTCCGTGTGTCAACACGAAGAGTATGTATGTCAACACATGATGTAGACAAGTTGACATACTCGCTTGTACTCTAGCGTACACACAGCTCATATTCATGTACACATCACCATAATGTACACAAATTCAGTTACTCATAAACAATATCATGTGTCGACACACTGAAATCGTGTGTCGACACATATTATATTTGATTGATTGTTGAACACGTCTGATGATATGTACATGGGTATGAACTATGTGTACATACATGTCGACACATTTTTTCCGTATGTCGACACATGTATTTTTTTAATCATTGCTCTACGCTATTTGTGACGTGTACATAGATATGAATTTTGTGTACACATGTACATAACTCTGAGTTGATAATGGTGTCGACATATGTTTTTCCTGTGTCGACATGACTATTGAGTTGGTCATATTGAGTACATTTGTTGATAACTTGGGTACGTCAGTGGTGAATTAGAGTACACATTCCTGTGTCGACACAAATACTATGTATGTCGACACACATTGCTCACTGTAATATATTTTTCGTCAACCAAACATGTTGTTCTTGTGTCGACATGACTCTTATATTGGTCATGTTGAGTACATTGGTGGATAACTTGGGTACATTGGTGGTGAATCAGATTACAATTTGGTGTGTTGACATATGGTTTTGTCTCGACACACCGGAGAAAAACACACTTTTCACATATTCAGTTATTCATCAACACTTTACATGTGTCGACATACACTTAACATGTGTCGACACGTGTTTTACAATGACTGCTAGTTGAGTTGAGTAAGTTGTTGGTTATTTTGGGCACCTTTCTCGATATGCTGAGTAAGTATACGAGTGTCAACACTTAGAGCTTTACGCCGACACTCATTCGCGTACTCCATTTACATTCATATGCTCAAATTCACTACTCTTTTTAATTATAAAATTTGTGATATAGAGTGCGTAGTACATTTGTTAATTTGAACCACTAGTCCATTTAAATTCATGTGCTCAAATTCACTACTCTTTTTAGTTATAAAATTTGTAATATAGAGTACGTCTGAGTACATTTGTTAATTTAAAAAACTTATTTTCTTAAAAATATACATTTCTTAATTTTTACCTAAATTTACCGAAGGGAAAAAAATATTGTTTAATTCTAGAATATTTCTTATAATTTTCTCTCGTGTTTTTATAAATAGTTTTATAAATAGAATTAATTATTTATTACATTAATTAATTTCTTTTTAATTGATTTCAATTATTAATTACACTAATCCACTTATTTTGTTATTTATTAATATATATATTTCATTCACTTTTTTATTAATACAAATATTTCTTAATTTTTACATAAATTTACAAAAGGGAAAAAAATTATTTAATTATTTCAAGCAAATAAAATTAATTATTATTATTTCTTTTTAATTGATTTTAATTATTAATTACGCTAATTATTTATTAATACAAAAAATAATTTAAACAGAAAACAAATTTATGCAACCGGTAAATACCGCTTACCAAGTGCAGAAAACCACTTTTCTGTAGGTGCAGAAGGGTTCTCGCTTAAGCAGGGTCTAGAGGGCGGATGTACGCAGCCTTCCCCCTTTAGGGTATTACCCTTGAAGAGAAGTTGTTTTCGAGTGCCCCCAACCTGAGGGTGAGGATTTCCCAGGAGGTCACCCATCCTGGTACTACTCTCGCCCAAGCACGGTTAATTTCGGAGTTCTAATGGGATCCAATGACGGCGTGTTGATACCCTCTTTGGCTAGTAGTTTGCTATTGATGTGTTAAAGAAATGTTGTTTGACATGTCTCTATTTTTTTTATTTTTTTTATTTTTTTTTTAACTCCATTTCACTATCCCTTTGGAAAAAAAAAATAGATCAAGAAAGGAAAAGATATAATATGAAGATCCACATACAAAACTACGTGTTAAATCACACAACACTACCTTATCCAAACGGTGACTAATTTACTTCATTAGTCTTATAGTTTGTATATTTTTTCAAATTGAACCCTTTTTCCATACAAAAATAGTCTCTCATATTTATAAGTTTGTTCAAAATAATGTCTTTATTTTAAGATAAAAGTGGTCCATGATCTTTTAATTTTTAATTGGTATTGATCACGATATAATAGATTAATTTTGCTATGAAATAAACACAGAAGTCATATAAATAACCCTTAAAATTATAAACAAAAAACCAATAGGGGCATGTACTTTACCCAAGCTAATGATGACTGATGTGGCTTGTATTTTAAATGTTTTATAATATAATCCTACGATTTGTTTCTGCTATTACATGTGTGGTATTACGTAATTTATGTGTATTTAGGCTTACAAAGTGTTGGAGCAAGGTCATCTTGAAAACCTGTGGAAAATGGGCTTAAATGGACAAATTTGGGGACCATGTTAAGCAACCCGACAATGTGTGGAAAAGACATACCCATCGGGTCAAGATTTTCTCAAAAAGAGTCTCTCCTTGGGTATGTGGATCGATCAACGATGCATTTTGACAATCGGCCAAGCTTAAAACGAGCAAAAGGTTTAAAAGAAGAATATTTATGACCCAAAAATGTCAAATTCCACTGCCAATACTGCCAAGATCACGTAGATCTCTTCGAGGGCTTTGTTTTGGTATATAATTTGACCTGTAACTCCTTACGGATCAAAAGTTACGTGCATTTAAAGTCCAGTGTGAAAACTGTTAAAAAGCATCGGATCGATTGGCCCAACTGCCGATTGACGTAGGAACGTAGGGGGTAAAATTGATAGGTTACTGACTGTGGAGAGGTTAAAAACCCCACTATGGTTTGATAGGTTGCTAATCTTGACAAGGTTACACACTTCACTACTGCGTAGCCAAATTTACCACCTTGGTAGGCTAAGCCAGAATAATAACTCTCTATTTAGAGAGAAGAAAAAGAGAAAACTCTCTCCAACCCTTAATTCTTCATTAATAATAGAACTCTTAATGTAAGACTTATCCTAAAAGGGTATTTATAGACCCAATGATAGATAAACATAAAGATAATTAAATCTATTAGATAAACATAAAGATAAGTAAATCCTAGTTGATAAATATAAAGATAAACTAAATTCTAATTGATAATTATAAAAATAAATTAAACTCGAAAGATCAATATAATGATAAATCTAACAAATTAAAACTCCTAAATAAAATACTAAAGATTCTAGAAATAAAATTAACTAATTGAATCTGGTTAAACCTTGCTAACTAAATTGTGGATAATTTTCATGACACTCAATGTCATACATTTTAGGTTGGAGAAGACTCGCCATCAAGTCTTAAACATCTTCATTTGACTCTCTTCATATGGCATATAGTTGTTGTTAGATTCACTAACTAGAGTTGAAGTAGGAGGAACAGAGCACATAATCGGAATCGGCAAGTCAAAATTAAGCTTCTAGCACAAACAATTTTGCTGAAGTGACGAAGATGACATGGCAAAATGCTAACGAGAACAAGATGACGCAGAACCTGCTCAAATAACTTCCACGAGCGTATGACGACGCGTGTAGCGCGTGCGGTTGTTTCCAGCAATGTTGTATAGGTTAGCTTCTGGATTATGGTATATCTAGGACGTCAGAGATGGTAGATCTGGAGGTTCAGTTACGGGGATGGCGCTGGCGGCGCATGACGACTCTTCCGGTGGCCTTTGGAGGTGGTTTTGGTTCTCGTGTGTTCGACTCGAGGAAGGAAGATGGTGGTTGCTTTGACGGTGGTTTTCATATTTTTTTTCTTAATGGTAGCTAATGAGAAATATTTGGTAGGCTCTGATACCAATTGACGTAGAAATGTAGGGGGTACAATTGATAGGTTACAGATTGTGGTGAGGTTAAAAACCCTACTACAATAATTGATAGGTTGCTGATCTTGGTGAGGTTAAAAACCCCACTACAGCGTAGCCAAATTCACCACCTTGGTAGGCTAAGCCAAGGATACAGATAGCCAAATTCACCACCTTGGTAGGCTAAGCGAAGGATACATATAGTAGCCGGTTTCACCATATTGGTTTGCTAATCCAATGATACTGAATACTAACTCTCAATCCAGAGAGAAGAAAAAGAGAAAACTCTCCCTAACATTTAATTCTTTATTAATAACTGAACTCTTAATATAAGACTTATCCTAAAAGGGTATTTATGGACTCAACAATGGATAAACATAAAGATAATTGAATCTATTAGATAAACATAAAGATAAGAAAATCCTAGTTGAGAAATATAAAGATAAACTAAATTCTAATTGACAATTATAAAAAGAAATTAAACCCGAAAGATCAACATAATGATAAATCTAACAAATTAAAACTCCTAAATAAAATACTAAAGATTCTAGAAATAAAATTAACTAATTGAATCTGTTTAAACCTAACTAACTAAATTCTGGATAATTTTCATGACACTCCATGTTATACACTTTAGGTTGGAGAAGACTCGCCGTCTAGTCTTAAACCTCTTCATTTGACTTTGTTCATATGGCATATAGTTGCTGTTAAATTCAATAATTAGAGTAGAACTAGGAGAAACAGAACACATAATCGGAATCGGCAAGTCAAAGTTAAGCTTGTAGCACAAACGACTTTGCTGAAGTGACGAAGATGACGTGGCAAAATACTAACGTGGACAAGATGACACAGAACCTGCACAAAGAATTTCCACGAGCATATGACGACGCGTGTAGCGCGTGTGGTTGTTTCCTGCAGTGCTGTGTAGGTTAGCTTCTAGATTATGGTATATCTAGGACGTCAGAGATGGTAGATCTGGAGGTTCAGTTACGGGGATGGAGCTGGCGGCTCATGACGACTCTTCCGGCGGCCTTTGGAGGTGGTTTTGGTTCTCGTGTGTTAGACTAGGTGAAGGAAGATGGTGGTTGCTTTGACGGTTGTTTTCGAATTTTGTTTCTTAATGGTAATTCAAGAGAAATATTTGGTAGGCTCTGATACCAATTGACGTAGAAATGTAGGGGGTACAATTGATTGGTTACCGATTGTGGTGAGGTTAAAAACCCCACTAAAAATTGATAGGTTGCTGATCTTGGTGAGGTTAAAAACCCCACTATAGCTAACCAAATTCACCACCTTGGTAGGCTAAGCCAAGGATATAGATAGCCAAATTCACCACCTTGGTAGGCTAAGCGAAGGATACAGATAGTAGCCGGTTTCACCATATTAGTTGGCTAAGCCAATGATACAGAATACTAACTCTCAATCCAGAGAGAAGTAAAAGAGAAAACTCTCTCTAACTTTTAATTCTTCATTTATAACTGAACTCTTAATATAAGACTTATCCTAAAAGGGTATTTATAGACTCAACGATAGATAAACATAAAGATAATTAAATCTATTAGATAAACATAAAGATAAGTAAATCCTAGTTGATAAATATAAAGATAAACTAAATTTTAATTGATAATTATAAAAAAATCCTAGTTGATAAATATAAAGATAAACTAAATTTTAATTGATAATTATAAAAATAAATTAAACCCAAAAGATAAATATAATGATAAATCTAACAAACTAAAACTCCTAAATGAAATACTAAAGATCCTAGAAATAATATTAATTAATTGAATCTGTTTAAACCTAACTGACTAAATTTTGGATAATTTTCATAACACTCCATGTCATACACTTTAGGTGGGAGAAGACTTGACATCAAGTCTTAAACATCTTCATTTGACTCTCTTCATATGGATATAGTTACTGTTAAATTCACTAATTAGAGTAGAACTAGGAGAAACGGAGCACATAAACGGAATCAGCAAGTCAAAATTAAGCTTGTAGCACAAAAGATTTTGCTGAAGTGACGAAGATGACGAGGAAAAATGCTAACGTGGACAAAATGACTCAGAACCTGCTCAAATAATTTCCACAAGTGTATGACGACGCATGTAGCGCGCGTGGTTGTTTCCGGCAATGTTTTGTAGGCTGGCTTCTGGATTATGGTATATCTAGGACATCAGAGATGGTAGATCTGGAGGTTCGCTTACGGGGATGGAGCTGGCAGCTCATGACGACTCTTCAGGCTGCATTTGGAGGTGGTTTTGGTTCTTGTGTGTTTGACTCGGTGAAGGAAGACGGTGGTTGCTTTGACGGTGGTTTTCGTATTTTTTTTTTCTTAATGGTAATTAACGAGAAATATTTGGCAGGCCCTAATACCAATTGATGTAGAAATATAGGGGGTGCAATTGATAGGTTACGGATTGTGGTGAGGTTAAAAACCCCACTATAATAATTGATAGATTGCTGATCTTGATGAGGTTAAAAACCTGCAGCATAGCCAAATTTACCACCTTTTTAGGCTAAGCTAAGGATACAGATAGCCAAATTCACTACCTTGGTAGGCTAAGCGAAGGATATAGATAGTAGTCGGTTTCACCAAGTTGATTGGCAAAGCTAATGATACGGAATATTAACTCTCAATCCAGAGAGAAGAAAAAAAAAGAAAACTCTCTCCAACTTTTAATTTTTCATTAATAACTGAACTCTTAATATAAGACTTATCCTAAAAGGGTATTTATAGACTCAACGATAGATAAACATAAAGATAATTAAATCTATTAGATAAACATGAAGTTAAGTAAATCCTAGTTGATAAATATAAAGATAAACTAAATTCTAATTGATAATTATAAAAATAAATTAAATCCTAAAGATAAACATAATGATAAATCTAATAAATTAAAACTCCTAAATAAAATACTAAAGATTCTAGAAATAAAATTAACTAATTAAATCTGTTTAAACCTAACTAACTAAATTTTGGATAATCTTAACGACAATCAATGTCATACTCTTTTGGTTAGAGAAGACTCGCCATCGAGTCTTAAACATCTTCATTTTGACTCCCTTCATATGGCATACAGTTGCTGTTAAATTCACTAATTAGAGTAGAACTAGGAGAAACAGAGCATATAATCAGAATCGGCAAGTCAAAATTAAGCTTGTAGCACAAACGATTTTGCTGAAGTGACGAAGATGACGTGGACAAATGCGGACGTGGACAAGATGACGCAGAACCTGCTCAAATAATTTCCACGAGTGTACGACGACGCGTGTAGTGTGTGCAGTTGTTTCCGGCAGTGTTGTGTAGGTTAGCCTCTGGATTATGGTATATCTAGGATGTCAGAGATTTTAGATGTAGGTTCAGTGTTTCAGGAAATTTTGGTTGGAGCAGACAGCTTGAGCTAAGAGCCTAACCCAAGTGGCCAAAGTAACAAATATTTGTAGGTTCTAGATGAGAGATGCGCTCAAGTTCTCGCTGGAAGGCAGCTGCTGGCGTGTTTAACCTAGGCATACCTTTAGGAGAGAGAAAAGACGAGGAGTCCTTAAAGAGGGGAAGGAGAAAGAGAGGGTTGGATGAGCTTAGGTCATGGTTTATGGGGGGAGGAAGCCCGTCTGGTGGAGGTCCCTTGGTGGGTAGGAGGTGGTTGGCATTTATAAGGAAGGATGGTGGTATGAGGTGGGTGCTGATTGGCTGAGAGGGGCGGCAGTACTGTAGTGGATTTGCTCACGGTAGTAGGGAGAAGGAGAATACGTACCGTGATACCTGGTGGATGAGTAGGGGTTACCATGGTGTCCAAGCTCTTGACAGTACATCAGTGGGGAGTTGGCGGTACCTCGGTAGTCAAGGTGTTGCCAAGGTCACCGGCGAGGCAGGGAGATAGAGGAGAGAACGTGAGAGAAAGGGGTTGTGGTAGGGCGGTACAAGCGTGGGTCGAGCGGTACTGGTGTGGGGGAGAGGAGAGAAGAGAGAGAGAGGAGAGAGAAAGATGTGGGGGAGAGGAGAGGGGAGAGAAAGACGTGGGTTGGGCAGTACCGGTGTTGGTCGGGCGATACCGGCGTGGGTGAGAGGAGAGAGGAGAGAGAGAGAACGAAGAGAAAGACGTGGGGGAGAGGAGAGAGAGAGGGACAATGGAAAAAGGAGAGAGAGAAAACCCACGGGAGAGAGGAGAGAGAAAAGGGGGGAAATGGGGTGGGGTTCATTTTCTGTCTTTTCGTAGGCCTTTGTTTATTTAATTCAAGGCTTATGGTCCTATTATCCCATTTCAATATTAACTTGGACATTTTTATTCTCAACAGTTAGCCCCCCACTCTATAGGTGAATGGGTAACTGTTCACATTCAACCGTCGAGTATATAACATCTAAATGGTTTGCCAATATGCATACTGTCAATATTTTATTAACAGAGGGTTAGGTGACGCCTCCTTTTGAGTGATATAAAAGGTGTTTGTGGGATTACATGTTTGCCGCCAAGGTATGACGTTTGTGAGACTGGGTGTGTAGGCATGCTTCTTGATGAACATTGCCAGTTATGAGGAGCCTTAGAGGCGTTAACCGTGAGGTCCTATTAAGTGAACATTTTTCTGATTTGTTCATCCTTCTAGCTATGCTTGTGGCTTCTTTTTGGGATGCTCTTATGTGGGTAAGTGTTTTTCATCCCTGGCGTTTTATCATTGCTCTTTCCGTTGCTAGTGCTGCCCATGAAGGGGCCCTGGAGACGCCAATTGTGAAGCTTTAGAGAGTGAGGAGTTACAAGTTACTTTTCCCTTTCAACAAGGCATTGTCTTATCTATTTTTTTTGTCTTTTGCTTGTAATTCTTTTGGTTTTTGGCTAGCATTGGTGCTAAGGATAGACGCTTGTAACTTCTGAGTTAATTTATAGGGAGGAATAGCTTAGATGTCTAGAACCTTTTAAAGATCATGTTCTTTAATGTTGGCGTTGCCCATGAAAGGGTCTTAGAGGCGCCAACCCTTGGATGATGCACGATTTTAATCTATTTGTAAAGAGAAGATGTTTGTAATTGCCCTTGTGCACAGGCATATGTTGGCGCAATTAGCCCCGGATAGAGCAATACTTGCTGGTTTTGGCCCAATGCTTGGGAGTTGCCAACTTGTTACTTCGTATAGACTTTGTCAATGGTTCCATCCTTTTATCACTAGGCTAGAAAATGTGATTAAGCTTTGATCCTTATATAGTATGGATTTGTAAAGCGTTAACTACTGGCCTCTAGCGTTTGGTTAGGTTGTGAACGGCTGAGCCCCTGATCCCTGGTTGTTGGCCATGATGGAGTGTATTGTGGCTAATAACTTCGTGCTCCCAATATCACCTGGAGAACCGTTAGCCCCCAATGTTAGAGGGGACACAAATAACTGCGGGCTCCCACGCTAGGTGAGAGTTTACCGCGCTCGAATACTTTGTGCTCCCATTTCATTTGGAGCAAAAACAACCGCCCGCCCCGATGTTAAGTGGGCAAAAATAACTGCAGGCTCCCACGTTAGGTGAGAGTTTACCGCGCCCGAATACTTCATGCTCCCATTTCATTTGGAGCAAAAACAACTGTCAACCCCCGGTGTTAGAGGGGACACAAATAACCATGGGCTCCCACATTAGGTGAGAGTTTACCGCACTCGAATACTTCGTGCTCCAATTTGATTTGGAGTAAAAACAACCGCCCGCCTCGATGTTAGGTGGGGCATAAATAACCGCAGGCTCCCACGTTAGGTGAGAGTTTACTGCACCCGAATACTTCGTACTCCCATTTTATTTGGAGCAAAAACAACCGTCAGCCCTCGGTGTTAGAGGAGACACAAATAACCGTGGGCTCCCACATTAAGTAAGATTTTACCGCGTCCGAATACTTCGTGCTCCCATTTCGTTTAGAGCAAAAACAACTACCCACTCCGATGTTAGGTGGGGACACAAATAACCCAGGCTCCCACGTTAGGTGAGAGTTTACCACGCTCGAATACTTCGTGCTCCCAATATCACCTAGAGCAAAACATAACCGCCCGCCCCGGTGTTAGGTGTGGCTCACACAACTGCGGGCTCCCAAACGGGGGAGAGTATACCGCCAGTCCCGATGTTAGGTGGGGCACATAAAACCGCAGGCTCCCAAGCTGGTGAGAGTTTACCGCCACTTATGACTTTATGCCCCTTATGGATTCGTGCTCCCAATACCACTTGGAGCAAATCACAGCGCCAACCCCGATGTTAGGTGGGGTGTAACAACAAATAACTCTGTGCTCCCAATACTACTTGGAGCAAATCACAACGTTAGCCTCGATATCAACGGGGCACACACTGTCGCGGGCTCCCAATATTGTTAGGAGTCTACCACGAATAACATCTTCAACCCCCAGCCTCCGGTCTGGGGCTGGGTTAACATAGATCATATAAGAAAAATCCAGCCCTAACCCTCAGCAAAGAGCTGGGTTCAACGTAAATAACATAAGGGACATTAATCATATAAAGAACGTAAATCACATCAGGGAACAGAAATCACATAAAGAACGTTAAGCCCCCAGCCTTCGGCTAGGGACTAGGTTGAACATAAATCACGTAAGAATCACATTAGGGAACATAAATCACATAGAGAATGTTAAGCCTCCAGCCTTCGGCTAGAGACTAGGTTGAACATAAATCATGCAAGGTACATCAATCATGTAAATCACATCAAGAACGTAAATCATATCAGGGAACATAAGTCACATAGAAAACGTTAAGTCTCCAGCCTTCGGCTAGAGACTAGGTTGAACATAAATCACGTAAAAACAACACTCACATAAATCACATTGAAAATGTAATTCACGTAAATCATTAACACCTTAAGCCCCCAGCTGGGTTGTCACAGGGACAAGTAATATAATTCATCACTAGTCATCACTGGTGAACATGAATACCGCTATCAATCGTCATTGATAGATGGTATATTCCGTAGTTGCCGAGAGGCAATCTGAATGGGCATTCTGTTTAGGTGTATAAAACTGCTAATAAGAATGCGATTACGGGCGTTTCTTAATAAGCACGCCTTGCTGTTTGCACGAGCTTCATTAAAGGTAGCAGACTTTGTTAGGCACCAAGAGGTGCCTGGTAAGTCCACAAAGAATATCATGCCCCTAAAACTGTGAAGGTAAGGAGTTTTTTAAGGCTTCTTCCTTGGCTCTAAGAGTATTAGTCTCCTTATTGCAGAGCGTATAAGTCAAGACGAGTGTCTCAGAGAATCTGTCATCACCTTTGTGGGCGGTAACGCCCAAGTGAAAAGTTTGGTGGCAATACCAGACCATGCTCTTAGCGCTACCACTTAGTCAAGATTGATATTGATTATAACAAGCTAGAATATGTTGGCGTTACTGCACAACGGCCTAATTGGCGATAATGCATGATCAAGGTCACTAAAGGTAGTGCAAGGCTAAGTACGTAGGCGAGGCCTTGTTTGAATTTACTCGGGGCGAGACTTAATTTTGCTGACCCAGTTATCGATTTTAAAGAATCGCCACCAATTTTTTTGCGGCGACCTTTTAAACTATTGGTATTGTTTTACCTATATAAGAGATTGGCGAGGCCATCTAGCAAAGCTCATTAACGGCTGTGGTTGGTCAAGCTTGTGGGTGGCATGGTACAGCCAAATTTCTTGGCGATAGTGTCAACGGACCTTGTTAAGTTTGTGTGGCGGTGGCTTAAGCCTTAGACTACTAGCGGTAAAATTCCCATTAGTGAGCCTTCGCCACACCTATTGGTGATGGCGCCAAGTGCTGTTGGTTGGCCATGGCACCTTTGTTTGCGAACTCCGGCGTCATAAGTTAACACTGGAGCCCCTTTTTGGGGCATTCGCCTAGCTCGAGGGTACCGATGTTATTACTGGGGGAGCCCCTGGCAGGCGTAGCGCCCTGTATTCAGTGGCAGAAGCACGTTACAGGTACCGGGGAGCACGGACCCCGCAGCTTTATCACCTGACCTTTAGAGTTATATATTAGTTAGTACAAAAAATATAAAATTTGGTTATATCATACAATTAGTGCACCCACATCATATATTGAGTGTTAGCCTAGTGGTAGAAGGTCTTGTCCTTCTTGCTTCATAGGTCGTGTGTTCGAGGTTCCCTAGAAGCCTAGTTTTTATTTATTTACCTTTTTCAATTGAACTAAAAGCTAACTAGGCTTGCACTTTAATGGGCCTTATTGGCTTGGTGGTAAAGCTTAACACGAATTTAGTCATTGGGTCAATGTCTGAGTTTATAAGAAAGTAAGTTATAATTATATTTTTATTTAAGATTTATGATAAAAGCTAATTAAGCTCAAATCATAATGGAAAAATGGTAAAAACTTTATACTTCTGAGATTATATATAAATTGCACATCCAAACATCATAAAAATCAAGTATTTTTTACATTTATTTTATACTAACTCATAGCAACAAAATTGAACCTTGTTTTCTCAAGTGTATTAATACTGCTATAATTTTATTTAGACAATATAATTCATCCAAATAATATTAAAATTTTGCATCCGGTCGAGTAATTTTAGCTTGTTTAATTTATTTTCTCAAGTGTATAGTATTGATATAATTTTACTTGGACAATGTAATTTATCAAAAATAATTTTGTAATTTTGCATCCGATCGAGTAGTTTTAGCTTGTTGAATTTATTTTCTCAAGTGTATAGTATTATTATAATTTTATTTAGACAATATAATTTATCCAAAAATAATTTTGGAATTTAACTTTATATTTACAAATCCTACTTTTATCTTTATTCGTATATGCATTTATATATAATTGTTTGCTGTTTGTGTCTTAGTTTTTATTTATTTTTATTTACCTATTATTATTCGTTTTAACCCTTGGTTTTGATAAGAGGTTCGGGTGTTACCACCTCAAACTAAAAGAAGATTCGGTGGACGATATTTTAGGGTCATTACTGGGCTTAACATGGACACCAAAGTGCCCTGCCAAAAACATTAGCCCAAATACCCTCGCTTACTGAAAAATTTACCTAAGGCGGGCACGATAACCCCCAGCCTTGTGAGAATCTTAGGCGTTGTGCACGTGATGCCAGATTAAATGCTAGCAAGCTATTTTTCTCATAGATGACGCCTTTGTTTTGGGAAAATTTGGTTGGAGCAGATAGCTTGAAATGAGAGCCAAACCCAAGTGCACCGAGTAACAAATATTTGTAGATTTTGGATGAGAGCCAGGCTCAAGCTCCCGCTAGAAGGCCGCTGCTGCCGCGTTTAACCTGGGCATACCTTTAGGAGAGAGAAAGACAAGGAGTCCTTGAAGAAAGAGAGGGTTAGATGAGCTTCGGTGATGGTTTATAGGGGGGAGGAAGCCCCGTCTGGTGGATGTTCCTTCATGGGTAGAAGGTGGTTGGCATTTATAGGGAAGGATGGTGGTATAAGGTGGGTGCTCATTGGCTGAGAGGGGCGGCGGGTACCATGGTGGGGTTGCTCACGGTAGTAGGGAGAAGGAGAATACGTACCGTGATGAGTGTTGGTGGTACTATAATGCGTGGTTCATGGGTAGGGGTTACCATGGTGACCAAGCTCATGGCGGTACCACGGTGAGGAGTTGGCGGTACCTCGGTAGTCAAGGTGATGCCAAGGTCACCGGCGAGGCAGGGAGAGAGAGGAGAGAATGTTAGAGAGAGGGGTGGTGGTAGGGAGGTACCGGCGTGGGTCGGGTGGTACCAGTGTGGGTGAGAGGAGAGAGGAGAGAGAGAAAGATGTGGGTCGGGAGGTACCGACATGGGTCAGGTGGTATCGGCGTGGATGAGAGGAGAGAGGAGAGAGAGAAAGATGTGGGGGAGAGGAGAGAGGAGAGAGAGAGGGACAATGGAAAGAGAGAGAACCCACGGGAGAGAGGAGAGAGGAGAGAGAAAAAGGGGAAAATGGGGTGGGGTCTTTTGTGGGCCTTTGTTTATTTAATTCAAGGCTTATAGTTTTATTATTCCATTTTAATATTAATCTGGTTATGTTTATTCTCAACATTCAGTTACGGGGATGGAGCTGGAGGCACTTAATGACTCTTCTAGCGGTCTTTGAAAGTGGTTTTGGTTCTCGTGTGTTCGACTCAGTGAAGGAAGGCGGTAGTTGTTTTGACGGTGGTTTTTGTATTTTTTTTCTTAATGATAATTAATAGGAAAGATGTGGTAGGCTCTTATACCAATTGACATAGGAACTTTGGGGGTACAATTGATAGGTTACCGATTGTGCTGAGGTTAAAAACCCCACTACAATAATTGATAAGTTGCTGATCTTGATGAGGTTATTACAGCATAGCCAAATTCACCACCTTGATAGGCTAAGCCAAGGATACAAATAGCCAAATTCACCACCTTGGTAGGCTAAGTGAAGGATACAGATAATAGTCGGTTTCACCACATTGGTTGGCTAAGCCAGTGATACATAATAATAACTATCAATCCAGAGAGAAGAAAAAGAGAAAATGCTCTCTAACTTTTAATTCTTCATTAATAACTGAACTCTGAATACGAGGCTAATCCCGAAGGGGTATTTATAGACTGAACACTAGATAAATATAAAGATAATTAAATCTAGTAGATAAACATAAAGATAAGTAATTCGTAGTTGATAAATATAAAAATAAACTAAACCCTAATTGATAATTATAAAAGTAAATTAAATCCTAAAGATAAATATAGTGATAAATCTAACAAATTAAAACTCCTAAATAAATACTAAAGATTCTAGAAATAAAATTAACTAATTAAATATGTTTAAACCTAACTAATTAAATTCTGGATAATCTTCACGACACTCCAGGTCACCGATCGATCGGCTACTGTTTATATTAGCCACTGCATATGGCCGATCGATCTACCGCGGCTGCGGCATGCCCTCAAGGCGTAGTCTAAATTGAAGCACAAGTGGTCAAAGTACGAGGGAATCGAAACAAGAGTCAAGTCAACACCATCAAGGGAGTTCACCAATCTATGATTTTGTTTCACTTTTTCCTTTTGAATTAGTTATTTGTAAAACTCTCATAGAAGAGTAAACTCATATAATTTAGGGATGAAGGACGGATAGTCATCTGGATCCCGGATTTATATTTTGTCTTCGATAATGACTTTTGTTATACTACTTCCGCACCGTTGTGGGGAGTTTTATATTTGAGATTGGTTTTCTTATTATGTGCTTGTAGCCATGCTTGGATTTCTAATTTTATTCGTGTGTTGTCTTATACTTGTAGCCTAGATTGTATTATAACAGGTTCTTCAAGTGTGGTCAGGGTTGAGGTTGTACCTAACCCTAAACACAATATTTTATACAAATTAATACTAAATTAGGAGTGACAATTATCTGTTGGTGCTATTGAGATAATCTATGCTACACTTAGAGTGATAAGATGGGTTATGCCCTTAAATTGGTTCATTACCCTAAGCCCAAACTCAAATATTAATCCAAGTTTGAGGTGAAATCAGGTGTGATAAAGAAATTTAGTAGTGCTATTGAGATAATCTATGCTATATCTAGAGTGATAAGATGGATTATGCCCTTAAATTAGTTCATCCATAGTATAATGTAAATTCAGGTTTAGAGCTTGTAGCCTAAACCTTTAAAGTCATTATCGTGATAAACTATAATGATGGGATTTGATTCAGGCAACCTTAATTCATACCCTGAACTAACTTTAATTGAATGACAACTTTTATTTTCCGTTAGGTGTAAAACCAGAAAGAAAGATACTGATCATTGCTTTACTAGTAGCTATTAATAAAGGGCAGAAAACCAAAATCCCAGCTCTATCTCTTAGCTTGAACAAGACAGTTGCACCGGGATACTCAAAAAGAAATAAAGCACATCCACAATTGCCGCTGAAGAGTTGAAGCATGTATTATACTAACTTCCGAAAGAGCCACATCAAGAACAAGAGCTTGTCGCCTCTTCCAATATGATCCTACGATTTCAAGCAAAAGGTCTTATCCTTCAGGAAAGCCTTTATTATAACTCTTTTAATTTCAGTTAACCACTCACATTCTGCTCAAAAACCTCTATTTTAACTACTCGATAGTCATTGAATTTATCTTTACACCAATTTTGTTTGGATAAGACACCCGTATATCTGACTTAGCTACCACCACGAACTCCTACACTTGCGAGTACACGACTTTAAAACACTTTTAAAACTGCATCAAGTTTTTGGCGTCGTTGCCGGGAAGCAGTAGTCAAAGTTAGAAACAATGAATTTTGAATTTTCTTTTTCCTGTTTATTTTTTATTTTTATTTTTTAAAAAAATTTAATCTTTTATTTTGTTTTTATTTTTTAAAATTATTTTTAAGGGGTATTAATGCCATTGGTCCCTATACTTTCGCCAATGTGTTAATTTAGTTCCTTTACTTTCAATTGTTTCTATTTAGTCCATCTACAATCATAAATGATTCAGTTTGGTCCAAATTGAAACTCCCATTAACCTACTGTCAAGTCACGTGCCTTGCATGTGACCTTTTTAAAAATATATATATATATATTTCTTAGTAGGTCACTTGCGCTGCACGTGATCTTTTATTTTTAAAAAAATCTAAAATGCCCTTTCTTCCTCCCGTCTAAGACTTACCGTGGATATGGAGCGGCACGGTGGCTGGAAGTAATTGGATTGCTTGGGCTACCTTTGTAGATTAGAAAGGCTATTCAAAAATCGCAGGGAAGTAATTGGGCTGCTTGGGCTTCAAGTTGTGGTTCTCCTTTGGTGAGGTTTGTGGCTTTGCCTGAGGTGGCTCCAAGCAGTGAAGGCTTGGTGTGGTTTGAGCCCCACTTTCTCTCTACTTTGGTAGCTTTGGACCTCCTTTTGCCTTCTATCCCTTTCCAGGTGCGTGGTAGTGTGTGTTGATGGTAGAGGTGCTTCAATTTGTTTGGGGGGGGGGGGGGTCCTAGTGGCTCTGATGGGGACCTCCCTCTCTCCTCCTCCCTCTGTCACCGACTGTCCTTTTTTTTCCTTCCTTTCTTTTTCTTTTTGGATGGTGCAGCGCATGTGACCGACTAAGAAAACTTTTTTTTTTTTTGAAAAAGGCCATGTGCCTCGAACCTGACTTGATGGCAGGTTAACGGGAGTATCAATTTGGACCAAATTGAAACATTTGTGATTGTACAGGGACTAAATTGAAATAATTGAAAGTACAGGGACTAAATTGACACATTAACCAAAGTACAGGGACTAATGGCGTTAATAACCCTTTTTCTAAAGTTAGTTTATTTTACTATAATTTATTCATTTAATTATTTCTTAAATAATTTGATGTTTTTTTCTCTTTTTTTTGTTTTTTTCCTTGTTGTTTGGCTGCGAGTTGTATCGATTTTTTTGTTCGGCTGCAACTATGGCTGACAACCCATTCCACAGCTGGTGCACACCGCTTCATGTATGATTAGAATCATTTAGTTCCCCAAATTTACATTGCACCAGCTGGAGTTGTGTTACCCACCGTTGGTAATGCAAACTTCGAGATAAATCCCGAGATCAACAACATCCTTCCCACTTTCTATGGCAAACAGAATGAAAGCCCGTACGAGCACCTTGACGCTGTTCTGAAATTTTCCGAAACATGCCATTATCAAGGTGTCTCACACGATGCAGTTCGGCTTCATCTTTTTCCGTTCTCGCTAAGAGACGGAGCTAAACAGTGGCTTCGGTCCTTGCCTAGGGGTGAAATCATAACTTGGGAAGATCTATAACAAAAGTTTTTAATCCAGTCTTACCCTAAGGCCAAAACTATGGCTATTAGGTGAGCCATAAATAGTTTTGAACAAAAAGATCAAGAACAATTTCACGAGAGTTGGAATAGGTACAAGGACCTCCTTTGAAGCTATCCCCACCATGGAACTCCCGAGTGGGCTCTAGTTGAAAACTTTTATGATGATCTGACTGTGCCAAACAAAAAGATGGTTAATGGTTCATGTGGGGGAGCATTTAACCAACAAGATGAAAATAAGGCGTGGATGCTATTTTAGCGCCTCAGTGAACACTTCCTGGACCAAGCCTCTTCGGCTCGGATAGTTAAGGGGAACACTTGCGACGTCTGCGAGGTGGCACCATGCGATGACTTACCATTGAAAATCGAAGCACTTAGCAGGAAGATTGACCAAATATTGACTTTTCAATCAAATCCTACTAATGTTTATGTAGTTAACGCTGCTGAGTCATGAAAGGATGGAAACCTTTGTGGTATTTGCTCTAGCACTAATCATGTCATGTTGGAATGTCCATATGCCTCACAATACCCTGAATTCATGCAGGAATAAATTTATGCAGCACGGGGAACCAATAACCCATACTCGAGCACGTAAAACCTAGGATGGCGATATCATCCTAACTTCTCATGGAGACAAAACGAAGATCAAAAAGAACCCATGAGACATCAGAGACCTAGGTTTGTAGGTAGCATGCACGCTCCCTCCCTTTTTCACGAAGGGCAATAGTATAACACTCAACTTAATGTCCCTAATATGCATGCTAATGCCCCCCTTCCACACCTCCAGGATATACTTCTTAGTTTGACGAGTGCATGCTCTGCCTCATATAGGAAAACCAACAGTTGGTTCAGTCCTACTCACAATTCATATCCAAATTAGAGAATCAACTAGGATATTTGGCCCAGGAATTGAATAGGAGAGACGAAGGGAGGTTACCCTCCCAACCTCTTACAAACCCTAGAGAGTTGACTAGTTCTAACCTTAGCTAGGTCACTCATGAGCAAGCTAAGATTGTGTCTGTTTTCGGTGAGGAAAATTTGAGGGAGGTTGAGATAGAGGTTGAGCAGGAAGGCATGATTCCACCTCTCACTATTGATAGAGAGGGAACACGAGCATCTTCACCAGGTTTAGCACCTGAACCTGTCGTTCCTTTTCCTTCGGCTCTTTTAGGATCAAAGCACAAGGACAACCCAAAAAGGGCTGAACTCATGGACTTGTTTAAGGAGGTGAAAATCAACTTGCCGTTGATTGGCGCCATTAAACACATTCCGATGTATGCCTAGTTTCTCAAGGACCTCTGCGTAAGAAAGAAGTGAGCACAAATGCACATTTTAAAGAAGGTCCAACTCATTGAAAAAGTGATTCTGGCGATGGGTGACCTACCCAAGTTTAAAAATCCTAGGGCCATTACAGTCCCATGTGTCACTGGGGAGAGTTACACTAGTCAAGCCTTTTAGATTTAGGGGCGAGTCTAAACCTCACCCCTTAATTAGTTTTTCAGGACTTGGCTATGGGAAACCTTAAGCCAACCAGTGTTATACTCTTCGATTGGCTTACAGGTCAGAGCGCGTACCTCGTGGGGTGTTGGTAGATGTACTTGTCAAGGTTGACAAGTTTGCTTTCCCAGTTGATATTATTGTTTTAGATATGGACCCCACCCCTAGGCGAAAGAACAACACTCCTATCATTCTAGGTTGACCGTTCTTAGTAATAGCCGAACTTGTGATTCATTATAGCATAGGAGTGTTAGAGGTTTCTTTTGGAAACCTAAAGGGCAAATTGAATGTGTCAAATATTGCTCGGCATCCTGCGACTAAGGACGTGTTAGAGTGTTACAGGGCTGATGATATTGACTCTTTAGTAGAGTTGGGTGCATCCGATTCTATTAAAAGTGCTGATTGAAGTAATGTCCTAGTCTGTGTTGATAACTGTGCATTAATTGATAACATGTAAGCATGATAGGATGGAGATTCGAGATCCCAATGCTGGTTATGTCCCTCTCCTTGGTAGCCACGGGTCTACAAACATTGTTGGATTTGGGGATCATCCTTATAAGCTCAACATGATTCATTTCGAGGATGTCGCCTTCGAGTTTGGTTGATTGTGAGTTTTACACCTGGGAGGCAACTCAGCCTGCTTTCGTTTTGTGATTTAATTTTATATTTGGATTGACCTCTTTGTTTTTTATAGGACACTTTGTTACCCCCACTATGGACTATTTTTGTTTCTGGGATGTACCAAGTGCTTGTGTTCTTGAAATTTTTTTTCCTAATGCTTTTAACAAGTCGACTTGGTCAGTTTGTCTTGATTTTTCTTATTGTGTAGCTCTGTCTCTTCGCATGCCATTTTGGGATGTCCTTCGCCACACCTAGCCTAGCCGACTATATTGGATCAACGTACCCAACTACTCAAGTTGTCTCTTTCCTTCCCTTGCCTTTATTATGTTTGTTACATTGAGGATAATGCAAGGTTTGAGTTTGGGGATGGCATAAGTGGTTTGAACTTTTGCTTGTCTTTTTAGCATTCCTTAATTTAAACTAGTTGAACTTTTGAGTGGTCAGCTGTGAATTGATGTGAATTATATTGAGTTCAAATTTGAAAAGTATCAAGAATTTTTTTAAATTTATGTAATGCGGTTACTCCTAGATTATGCTGTTGTTTTCATTATTCTTTAAACCGGTTTGAGAGTTTAATTTGTTCGCTCTTAATCTTGCACAAAACTCACATATTAAGCTGTATTAGTAGGAACAATTTTAGGAATTGCAAACTGAGCACCTTATTCTTGAAAATGAGAAATCGCTAGTCTATTTCTTTCTCTTGAATTTGTTCTTAAAAAGAAAAAAGAAAAAAAATAATGAGGTACTAATGGCTGTTGAAATCGGGTAAGTACATGTTACTTGGTTGTTCTTATAGCCCTTGTGTCTTGAGCATGTAAACCTATAAGGGTGTTTTAACACTCTGTACCCTCAGCCAAAATGATTGGGAGCTGCCGGTTGAAAGGTCGCTTCATGGGTCATAGGGAGACACACCTAACCATAAGTTATTTAAAAAAAAAAACAGAGAGAGAGAAGAAAGACTTGGGATTCCTATTCTGTTTAAGGGTAACTTGTTAGTCAAGGAGGAATCTTAAGGAGAGTCAACTTCTATAAGTCACCTTGATAAGTACCAATGTCTAATTTGAGTGAGATATAAGGTATGTGCCGGTAACGGCTGAGGTTATGAATTCCTTTGACTCGAGCAATTAGGTCAGAGGAGTGCTCTTCACTCGGTGTCTTGAGCTAATTGGATCGGGAGTCATTGATTGAAAACTCTTTACTTGAGTCTTAGGGAGACACGTTTAACCATAAGTTACTTTAAAAAAAAAAGAGTGTGAGGAAAAAAAAGAAAGAGAAGAAAAGACTTGGGATTATTATTACGTGTAGGGGTAACTTATTAGGGACACTCACTCCTTTAATTAGTCCCACTAATCATATTATATATATAAAGTTTGGAGTAATATAGGAGGAGCAAGTTTTAAACTTACTAATAAAAAGACTTAAATAGCAAAGACTCTAGCTAGAACCAATGTAATAATATCATTACATTAGGATTTTGTTTTTCTTGAGTTTCCTCTCAGATTTTTTTAGAAAACATTTTTCACAACTAATTCATGCAACCATATGTCTCATTGAATTTTTCCTGTTTTCAACTAGTTTGAATTGAGTCTTGCTTGAGGACAAGTAAGGTTTGGGTTTAGGTTTGGGGTTGGTATGTAATTTGCCTTGTATTTTACATGTTTTATAATATATTCCTATGATTTTTTGGCTATTACATATGTGGTATTGCATTATTTATGTGTATTTAGGCTTGGAACGCATTGGAGCAAAGATATCTAAAAAAGGCAGAAAATGGGCTCAAATGGACAAATTTGAAGACTATGTTGAGAAATTTGACCACTTGTGGAAAAGAAGTACCCATCGGATCAAGATTCGGTCAAAAAAAGTCTATCCTTGAGTGTGCAGATTGATCAACCATGCATTTTAACAATTAGCCAGCTTAAAACGAGTGAAAGCTTAAAAGAAGGATATTTACGACCCAAAAGTATCAAATTCCACTGGCAATACCACCAAGATCACGTAGATCTCTTCGAGAGCTGCGTTTTGACATATAATTTGACCCATAAATCCTTACGGGTCAAAAGTTACATGTGTGTTAAGTTAAGTGCGCAAACGGTCAAAAAGGCAGCCAATTAATTGGGCCAACTGCCCATCGATCGGTCGTGGCCACTGCGTGCTTATGAATAGGGTTAGGGATTTATTTTTTTGGCACTTTTTTCCCTCCGTTCACTTCTCCTCCCTCCTTGAGCCGCCAAGAATGACCCAATTCTCATAAAGGCCAAAGTGTAGGTGGACGGAGTACGGGGGGATCAAAGCAAGAGTCAAGTCAACACCATCAAGGGAGTTCATCAATCCATGTTTTTCTTTCCCCCTTTCCTTTTAAATTAGTGATTTGTAGAACTCTCATAGAGGAGTAAACTCATATAATTTAGGGGTGAAGGACGCATAGCCGTTCGGACCCGGATTTATATTTTATCTTCGATATTGACTTTTGTTATACTATTTCCATAACCCTGTGGGGAGTTTAATATTTGAGATTGGTTTTCGTGTCATATGCTTGTAGCCATACTTAGATTTCTAATTTTATTCGCGTGTTGTCTAGTCTTTGTAACCTAGGTTGTAGTATAACAAGTTCTTCAAGAGTACTGAGGTTGTATCCAATCATGACCATAATATTTTATACAAATCAATACTAAATTAGGAGTGATAAAGATATTTGTTGGTACTATTGAGATAATCTATGCTACACCTGGAGTGATAAGATAGGTTATACCCGCAGACTAGTTCATTACCCTAAGCCCTAACTTAAGTATTAATACAGGTTTAATGTGAAATTAGTTGTGATAAAGGAATTTAGTAGTGCTATTGAGATAATCCATGCTACATTTAGAGTGATAAGACGGATTAAGCCCTTAGACTACTTCATCAAGTGCTAGTGTAATATTAATCCAGGTCTAGAGCTTATTGCCTAAACCTTTAAAGTCATTGTCGTGATAAAATATAATGATGGGATTCAATTTAGGTTAACCCTAATTCATACCTTAAACTAACTTTAATCTATTGACAAGTTTTATTTTCCGTTTCACTCATTTAATTTAACCACTCACATTCTCCTCAAAAACCTATATTTTAACTGCTCAATAATCATTGAAATTAACTTTATACCGATTCTTTGTAGATACAACGAACTCCTACACTTGCGAGTACACGATTTTAAAACAGTTTTAAACCTACATCAATAGCCGATGATATGAGCGTTATATACAATTATACAATTATTTAATTCATTAATCCAATGTATACCTCCTTACACAATTTCAGTATCATACATGTAATAGAAAATTATAAAATTATAATGAAGATAATTTTTAATATTATAATTTGTAAGTAATGACTTTTTATTACATGTTATATGTAAATAGACATCAAAATCGGTCGTATAACTAAAATATTTTCATACGTTATATTCTCAATCACCTCCATGTGTGTGGCATGTGCTTCCATGATCCTTGTTGCATTAATGATAGTCGCAAGGTACGTTTTAATCACTCCATATTAGGCATCATAGATCTAATTTTTGTAATTTTAGATATTTTGTGAATTTTATATATTTGGTGCATTTCTGATATTGTTTACCCAGTAAACTCGAGGGATTAGAGTGACATCATTTTACTTAATGAAGCACATGAAATTATTTGTTTACCCAATAAACTCAACGAAATGAGAATGACTCCGTTTTGGTTGAAAAGACACGTGCTTGTCATGAGATAAGAACTAACTCGTGTTTTTCACCTTCTTTGTTAGATTTTTTTCACTTCGTTTTTGGACGATAGTAAGGAGAAAAGGGTGCTAGACGAGTATCCCAAGGAGAGCTCTGTCAGATATGCTAGTTGCTTATCTTCAAACAAAAAAGAGTTTCCACTCCTTGTTGAGTCAGAACTGCATTCATTTTTATCTTCCAAAGTGCAAAATGATTTTTTCGAATGATTTTTTTCTATTTCAAAATTCATAGTAGACATTTTTATCCCATCCCCTTAACCTAAGGCTTTGATACTACTTGTGCTCACCTATGAATTTCGAGTAGGACAACATGATGGGCATATTTACAAACAAAAAGGCAAAAGAACAATGGAAGAAAGCAAATTCTAGAAAATACTATAGAACTACGTGATTCAAACCATAAGAATATAGTCCTACTCCGTGATCCCCCAAAGCTGGTGGAGACGTTTCACTATAATCAAAACGGTTATAAAATATAACCATTTACGTGCATGACAAAGCGAATACAAAGTAGAATCTAAAGATTTTTAAGGTAGAAACATATAATAGCAGCCGCGGATCTTCAAGATTTTGAACAAAACTGACGCATCTGGGCAAAAGGACAGAGTTTCCAACTGAGGGTGATACAAACCTAGTATAATCAAGCTCATAACAATGGAATCTAGAACTAAATATATATTATATTGATAGAAATACCTCCTAAAATGAGGATTACAGGAAAAAGGGGAAGATAATAGAGAAGAACAATGAGGGAGAAAGAGAAGAACAAGGGGAGGGAGCGTTGAGCTCAAGGCTCTACATATTTATTCATTTGGCATAATTCTACCCTAAATCCTACCTTACTATATATAATACTAAGGGAGGAGGGTGAGGTGGCATTTTGGAACATTCTAGAATGGGGGTAGGTGGCACTGGCAGCTGATTGGCGGATGAAGTGTATGGAAGATTACCAGTCTTAGCGGTATGGAAGGCGGAGCAGACTTGGCAGCTACAGCTAAGGCGGACTTGGCGGCAGGGCTGATGCCAGGTTCGTATCAATACTGCCCCCTTGAAGAGATCCTCGTCCACGAGGATCACCAGTAAGGGAGCCACCTGTGCGGTGCGGGGACTAAGTGGGGTGGCGTGCTTTTGTGTTCCAAATCCCACTTTCGCTCATATCTATAATATGTCCTATAAAGACCCTCTCCCCAAAAGGTCAAGGACACCGAGCCAACTTCGAAATGTAGCCGGTCCTCCCGGATCAAAAACCATCTAGTGAAACTTGAGCAGAACGGAATTCCCGAAGTTTACCGGTTGCGGTCTACCTGGCGGTTGAAGAGTAGGCAGGTGAGTCCTTCTCTAAGTCTAAGAACAGCTGCAGAAGCACTAGAAGATCTATCTCGATTGGCTCCGAGCTAACTGTGAATGACAGAGGCGGTTTAGGGGTATGAGTCATTGGAATGGCGGAGAGTGGAGTTGTGATGGAAACCATCTATTTTCCATCCGCAACCAGGGCTAGAGGGTGGATGGCGACATCCTCGAAAATGCCAAGAGGTTGGACAATTATGGTATCCGTGGTTGGATTAGGACTCTGTTCCACGAGCGGTGGAGAAGGAGGTGCATCATCATCGAGTTTGGCGGGCAACACACGAACCTGACTCTGCGGTGTATCGGGTGTTGATGGAAGTGGATGAGGTAGAGGGTTGGCTAAAGGGGCTCTAGCAAGACTTGGCATGAACATGATTAGCGTTGTGATCAACGTTCCCCTTGCAACTAGTTTCTCAAGGTAGGCAATATTTTGCTCCTGCTACTTGGCCAATACCTTGGCTTCATGAACTAACTGTGGCACGAATAGGGTGACATCTTCAGCTATCTCTGGCCCTAAATAGCCAAAGAACACTCCGATTTTCTGTTCTTCTGTCAACCAACACTTTTCCACGAGGAACTCAAACAGACTCAAGTACTCGCCAACGCTGCCTGTTTGGCGAAGCATCATGAGCTTCATGAAGGGGTCGTTGGGCTGAGTGACTCTGAAATGTAGAGCCACCATTGAAGTCTGGGATCGGTTTCCATCAGCCATGGGTGATGGATTGGCAGTAGGAAAATGGAAAGAGGGGGCGGGCACCTTGTGTGCAAGGGAGGTTTAGGTTTGGGTAAAGATGATTGGGTTTAGATTTTGGGTTTGGGTTTTGGGGTTTTCTCTCTCTCTCTCTCTATCTCTTTTTTTTTTGGGGGGGGGGGGGGGGGGGGGGGGGGGGCCTAATGGAAAGAGGGGGAGCACCTTGTGTGCAAGGGAGGTTTAGGTTTGGGTGAGGATAATTGGGTTTAGATTTTGGGTTTGTGTTTTGGGGTTTTCTCTCTCTCTCTCTCTCTCTCTCTCTCTCTCTCTCTCTCTCTCTCTTTCTTTTTTGTTTTTTTGGGGGGGGCGCGGCTACTGTCTGTTTTGAATGTGAGGGATGGAAGGGAACAATTTTGGGGAGTAAGGTTAACGATGGTGATGATCAGGTGCTGATGGGGTGCGGTGGTGGTGAGAGCGTTGAGGCTCGGTGGTAAGAATCGATGATCGAGAATATTGGTCCTCAAGATTTGGCGTCGATGATGATGATGGATGAACTTGACGACGTTGAGGGTGACGATTTCAGGAGGCAATGTATGGTGGTTGCTGCCGATCAGTGGTGGGGATGACAATGGAGCTCAAACTGATGGTGAATGGTGGTGTTGATGGTGGAGATGATGACTGATGACGTTGTTAATGATGAATTTGGGAGATGATTTCTACTCTCTCTCTCTCTCTCTCTTTTTTTTTTTTTTGTGTTGACTTGACAGTGGAGAAGATGGAGGGAAGGGTGGCTGATATGGTGAGGATGGGGTAGTGTTGATACTATCGATGATGAAGAGATGGGGACGGTGGATTCCGGTGACGATGGTGGCTAAAGGTTGGTGAAGATGATGATCAGGGCCAAGGATCGTCTTGCTTTGATACCATTGATACAAACCTAGTATAATCGAGCTCATAACAATGGAATCTAGAACTAAATATATATTATATTGCTAGAAATACCTCCTAAAATGGAGGATTACAGGAGAAAGGGGAAGATAATTGAAAAAAAAACAATGAGGGAGAAAGAGAAGAACGGGGGGGTGGGGGGAGGAGTTGAGCTCAAGGTTCCACACATTCATTCATTTGACATAATTCTACCCTAATCCCTACCTTACTATATATAATACTAAGGGAGGGGGGTGAGGTGGCATTTGGAACAATCTAGAATGGGTGTAGGTGGCACTGGCAGCTGACTGGAAGAAGAAGCGTATGGAAGATCAACAGTCTTGGCCGTATGGAAGGCGGAGCAGACTTGGCGGCTACAGCTGAGACGGACTTGGCGGCAAGGTTGACGCCAGGTTCGTATCAGAGGGCTTTAGGATCTCTTTTGGAAAGGGGGAAGACGACTATGAAACAAAGAGGATAGAAGACAAAATTGAAAACATTCTCATAAAAATAAAAATAAAACTAAAAAACCCCTATATAACCATGGTCCCCAATCTGCATCACAATCCTCTAGGGCCATCTCTATTGACCGGTCCAGAGCAATCCAATGGCTGAAAATAATCCAAAGAAACATAATTTTGGACCTTAGAGGCGACACACATCCCTCCAGATTTATCATGCCCCAAGTCCAACATGGAAAATGGAAATGGAAATGGCTCAAAACAAAGCCAAGAAAAGGGCAAATGGACATTGTCCATTTAATCAAATGTTCTCTTTATCTCTTCTTCCTTATCTCTTCAATTTTTAGTATCTTACTGCTTTCATTTAATTTCTGCCAATTTTAATTTCGGTTCGTATCAAATATTTTGCTCCTCCAAGATTTGATTTAAATATGTAATTGATTTAATTACTCAATTTTATATTATGTATTATTGCAAAATCTAATTAGACTCAAAAAAATAATATTAAAATAATAATCAATATAAGCGGGTATTAATAATCATTTGGTACCTATATTTGGACGGGTACGGGGTGGGTATTAAAAACATGTTGGATACTTGTGGGTACAAGAGAGGGTATGAGAATGGGTTTGCATCTGCCAATATGAATATGAGTATGTATTTCATATCTGTGGCGGGTAATGGAGTGGATAGCGGGTATAGATCTAAGTGGTAGTACAAGTATGGAGGAGGCACCCTTGTACCTGCCCTGTCTCATTATTGTTGGATATTATTACTTGAAAATTATATTATTGAGATATGGGAAACGACAACAATAACAACAATAGTCTCAATACCTCAAGGGCTCCCACATAAGTAAGGTCTGGGGGGGTAAATGTATGCAACTTTTCCCCTTCAGGTTGCTACCCTGAAGAGAGGCTGTTGAGATATGGGAAAGATTTAATTAAGTATATACGATTTGTTGGGTTTAAAATATGATTAGTTACCTAATCAAATTGGATTTAATTTGAATTTCGATTATAGTCAGGTAACTTGATTATAAATTATGGTGATTGGTAAAGTGCAAACAGAGAAGAAAACGAGAGTAAAGATGTGAAGGGTTAGAGTGATTTATAAACCCTAGCCCCCGGGTAGGGGAGAGAGAATTGTTTTGAGAGGTGTTTTGATAAGGGTTTGTAGCTTTCTCCTTTTTAAACTACAGTATTTTCACACGCTTGCAATGATCCGCAAAAGAAAGAAGCTGATGACCACTGTCCGTATCGAGAGCCACACAGCCAAGGAAACAAAACTGATCAAAAAACTGGTTGTTAGATACTTCAAGCACCTGTTCACATTAGAGAGCATTCAAAGACCAATGCTTGGGTCCATCCACATGTTGAAAATTAGTGAAGAAGCTAAACTTGGGCCTGAACTAATTGCAGCAGAATCCAAAATAGAGAATGTAACTAGAAATCGCGACCCTAGCAAAGCACTGGGATACGACGGATTTAACTTTAGATTTATAAAAAAGCTATGGCACATCTTGAAGAAAGACATTGTAGCTTTTGTACAAGACTTTATGAGCTATAAAAAGCTCCCTACTAGAGTGAACACAACTTGGGTTACTCTAATCCCAAAAACGAAGAAACACAACAGAGATAAAGGACTTCAGACCAATTAGTATGGTGGGATGGATCTATAAGGTGATCGCAAAGATTCTTAGTAGAAGGCTCTCTAAAGTCTTACCAGAGTTGATTAGTGAAGCAAAAAAAGCCTTTGTTTAGAGAAGATAGATCCTTGATGGTACTCTTATAGCAAATAAAGTTGTATGTTAGTTAAAGAAAAAGAAGAAGAAAAGGGTGTTGATCAAGCTTGATTTCCAAAAGGCCTATGACATGGTAGAATGGGAATTTATAGACCATACCCTTGAACGCATGAATTTTGGAATGAATTGGAAAGCATGGATCAAAGAATGCATTTCAACCCCGTCCATCTCTATTCTTATCAATGGTTCCCCCAATTCCCCATTTTAAAATGGGTAAAGGACTTAGACAAGGCGACCCGCTCTCACCATTTTTATTTATTATTATGGCGGAAAGCTTAAATCAACTCCTCAACGCGGCTGTCAATGAGGGACAATTGAAAGTATTGAAAATTGGCACCTAGAAAGTCTGACCAACATATCTACAATTTGCGGTTGACATGCTACTCTTTAGCCCGACAAGCTAAAGAAACGTTAGAAGCTTCAAACGAATTTTGACTTGCTCTGAGCTACTTTCGAGATTGAAAATAAACTACAGCAAATAAGCCTTAATCGGCATTGGAGTGTCTGATAGATGGAAATGTAGAGCAGTAAAGATACTTGGCTACGGGGTAGCCGATCAGCCAACAAAATACCTCAGAATTCCCCTCGGTGCAAACCCCAAATTTGAAAGGACATGAAAGCGAGTGATAGATCAAATTGAACAAAATCTCAAAGGATTGAAGGTGAAAGCATTATCTCGGGCCAGAAGATTGGTACTCATAAAAGCCGTACTGAACAATCTATCCATTTACTACTTGTCGATGTTTAAAATGCCTAAATTAGTAGCAAACAAAATTGTGAAGCTACAACAGAAGTTTTTTCTGGAATGGTGTAGATGAACAGAGAAAAACTATCCCGATAAAATGGGAAGTTATCCAAAAACCAATGTGTCGGAGATAATATCATTAAGAATGCGGCTTTGTTATTCAAGTGGTGGTGGAGATATCGGATGAAGGTAATACGTTACGCAAACAAGTCATCTCATCCATTCATGACAATCCCTGTAACCAAAATGCAACCTTAGGTGGACTAGAACTGCGGGCAAAGCAAAGAGGTGGACCATGGTATTTCATCAACAAGGCATTTAAGCAAATTCTAGAACACCTGCAAGTAATTAAGGAGGGAGTGACAGTCAAGGTTGGGGACGAGAACAACACTAGCTTTTGGTAGTCAAAATGGGTGAGGAACTATACTTTGAAAGAGAATTTCCTAGACTGTTTAGAATATCACTATAGCAAAATAATACGATTACGCAAAACGATCAAAGTTGGAAATGGACACTTAATTGGCGTAGAAGCTTCTTTGATAGAGAATAGCAAATTGTGGAAGTCCTCAACACAATACTTCGCGCAGTATCATTGCAACAGGGAGTGCATGATAGATTGTAGTGGGAACATGGTACCTATAGGGTATATTCCGTGACCTCATTTACACTTACGGTTCTGTCAAAAAGGCAAGCGGAAGTGGATAACTTAATTAGTAGCATATGAAAGGGTCTTGCTCCACTGAAAGTTGAAGTCCTAGTATGGATGGCACTCTTGGGGAAGATAGACACAAAAATGAGGCTCCTTAGATTAGGTGTAATAGAGGAAAGCGGTGCAAAGTGAGGATTCTGTAATAATGAACATGAGGATGTCGATCATCTTTTTGTAACATGCCCAATAATATGGACTACGAACATGAAATGGCAGAAGATTCAGCTTGTTGTACCCTCGACACTAAGGTGCCTCTACGAATAGTGGATAACAATAAGGGTTATTTACATTTTCATACCCTTACTCTTTTCAATTATTAAAATGGCTCATAAGCTTTTGTCAGATTAATAAAAAGGCCCTTAAGTTTTTGTCGCATTAATAAAAAGATCTATCTTCGACATGATAATGTCATTTTTAGTCAACAAAGTTGACATGATAATTGTGATCTTATTAATACTACAGTAAGATAACAAAAGTACTGTATAATAACCATATTTTAAAACAAATTAAGAGAAAACAGATAGCTTATGCAGAATATAACATCTTGAATTTCGTGCTTATAAAGTAAGAATAAAGGTGTTGAAGTGTACTTTAAGTCATTTTTTTATAGCTTTAATAAAAAGCAATTGCCACGTCGGCTTTATCGATGAAAAATGACATCATCATGCTTGTAAGGGGCCTTTTTATTAATACAACAAAAACACAGGAGTCTTTTTAATAATTCAAAAGATTAAATTCATTTTTATTATTTTTAAAAATATCAAAGTACTAAAATGTAAATAACTCTAATAATAAACATTGGGAGAAAATTCCAAGAAGAAGATATTGATCTCCTCTTTCTTCGCCACAATCTAGGTACTATGGAACAAGAGGAACAAAGTTGTGTTTGAGGGGGAAATCATTGTGTTTGAGGGGAAAATCGTCGAAATAGAAGATATGAAATGGACTATCCAAACAAGCGCGGGATTTGGATTAAGCATGGTGCGAAAACTACCCTTACAGTTCATAAGAAGTTCCGCTGCCCGGAAACATTCTGAAACTAGCCTTAGAAAGACACATCCACCATCCCATTTATGATCTTTTGATACACCACGGATATTGCCTAGAAGCCAAGGTGTCCTTCACGGCTGCCGCCAAGACATCTACCGCCAACCATTCCATACTTGGTATCACCTCAACCTGCATCACCCGCCACAGCAGCTACCTGCCCTCCTCTTGCCAACCTAAGCGCCTGCCGTGCCACCTGTTCCCCTTCTAGAACCTTCCACAAACGTGCCACCTCACCCTCCCTATGTGTATATACACATAGAGATGACCTAGGGTTAGAGTATACCAAGTGATGTAAGAGCTTAGCTCTATTCTCTCTCTCCCTCTATGTTCTTCTTCTACTTCTCCCCCCTTTCTCTTATGTAAATCTCCATTATTGGAGCTTCTATCCTATTAATATATTACTTTAACTGGTGTTACAATTGATTTACAGTTTGTATTGTATCAATTAATATCAGAGCTACCTATCATTGGCCCTAGTTCCCATCCTTATCACCCCGCCACTAGCTCATCACCGTCCTCATCAGCTTAGAGTTCATCATCGCCCAGGTATTGTTCGCGGTCCTCTCAACTTTCCTTGTCTCTCTCACCGTCAACACCCCACACACCCCCCCCCCCCCCCCCCCCCCCAACACCTCACCTTCCATTTTTTGTTTTAATATTAATTAAAAAAAAAAGAGAGAAAAAGAAAAAAGAAGCAAAAAATTATCAGCCACACCGTCCCTTATCCATTTCATCATCTACAACCACATCACCATCATCAAACACCAACATCTCACCAAAACCCAACCTGCACATAAGGGTTTGATTAAATCCCTTAACCATTTTTCCCCAATTCTTACTGCCAATCATCCCCATGGCTGATAGAACCCTGTTCCAGACCTCGCTGAGAGAGTGGAAGGAAGCCGTGAATGCCTCATCGGCTCGACACCCCGAAAACGCTCCGCTCAAATCACTCACGGAGTTCATCAGGCTTCGCCAAACGAGAAATGTTGACGAGTACTGGAGCCGGTTTGAGTCCCTAGTGGACAAGTGTGGGTTGAAAGAAGGAAAAAAGATGGAAGTGTTCATAGGAAGTTTGAGGCCAGAGATAGCTGAAGGCGTCACACTATTCATGCCATAATCAGTGCGTGATGCCAAGGTGTTAGCCAAGCAGCAAGAACGAAATCTCGCCTACCTTGCGAAGTTGGCTGCAAAGGAGTCTCTCAGTATGGCGCCAATCACTTTGACGCCAAGGACCATCCTGCAAACCTTCCATTCGAGCATCTTCCAGCAACACCAGCCATACCTCAGGGCCAGTTAAGTGTGCCGGCTACCGAACACGATGATAAGAATGTCTCTCCTCCACAGCCAGCTTTAGATCCAAGTCACGACATAGTTGCGGTTACCGCCATCACCCCACTCATTAACGCTACCAAGGATGCTGCCATCTCCACCACATCTCCTTTGCCACTAGCTTCAGATCAGGGCCCTGACTCCATTCCGGATACCGCCTCCACTCCACTTCTTGGCGTCTCAGGGGATGACACCATTAGCCATTCAGTGACGATAACGGATGGACATCAAATTGTCTCTACAGCCACTTTACTCCCTGCCATCTCAGTGACTCCCACCTCGGTTCCACCGCTATTCTCCACAATCAGCTCAAGGCTGCCTCTTGAGTCAGATCTTCAAGCGCCCCAACAACCGGTTTCCAAGTCTGAGGTTATGGACACGATTTCCACCCAGCTCTCTCTCGCCCTTCAACTCTTCAACCGCCGGGTAGACCACCACCCGGATGACTTCATGGATCCCGTACTGCCAAGGTTCCAAAAGTTAGTATTCGACTTGGGAGGAACCTCTACATTCCAGAGTTGGCTCGGTATCCATGACCCATGGGGGCAAGGGTCTTTGGAGGGAAAAGAAGCAGTGCGAGCCAGAGTGGGATTTGGCACACAGAATCACACCATCCCCCTAAGTCCCTCGCCCAGGCGGCTACCTTGCTTCTAATCCTTGAGGACGAGGATCTTTTCAAGGGGGCGGTATTGATACACTACGACTATTGCCTAGCCGCCAAGGTGTCTTTCACAGCTTCCGCCAAGACCTCTACCACTAATCATTCCATACTTGGCATCACCTCAGCCGACATCACCCGCCACAGCAGCTGCTTGTCCTCCTCTCGCCAACCCAAGTGCCTGCCATGCCACCTATTCCCCCTTCTAGAACCTTCCATAAATGTGTCACCTCACCCTCCCTATGTGTATATATAGATAGAGATGGCCTAGGGTATGTATGAGCTTAGCTCTATTCTCTCTCTCCCTTTATGTTCTTCTTCTACTTCTCCCCACCTTTCCCTTATGTAAATCACCATTTGGAGCTTCTATCCTATTAATATACTACTTTAGCTGGTGTTACCATTGATTTATAGTTTGTATTGTATCATGTTTCTAGAATGAATAGCATTGCATATGCCCTTTTTTTTTTTGCTGTATTTTGCTTTATATTGTATGCTTTTGAAGTCCCGGTACTTGGTGCCTCACGGGATTGTACCCTAATTAAAGAAAAAATTGTGCAACAATTGCATTGAAAAGGGTTAGTAACTCACCATATAGTGGTAACATTTGAGAGGATTGATTACTTACCATGCAATAATCGCATTGATGGTGATGATAGTAATATAAGATTTGGGAGATTCAATTAGATATTATAATTTCTTAAATTTTATAGTTGATGAGGTACCTATTTAGGTCCCATAGTTTTTCCTCTAGCTAAGAGAGAATTTTTCACGCAAATATTGATGTTGATTGTTCGATTATTTTGTTCATCTACACTTCTATTTGCGTTTATTTGTAATCTTTTTCAATAATTGCGGTCCCTATTTACTTATCCCTAGGCATACCATGAAACAAAAAATGAAAGACACCTAAATCAACATGCAGTTGACCTAATTGCCCACTTGTGGTTTGGACTATAGAAATATCGGGTAGCCATCAACATCATTAGCCCTACTAATACGCCTTTCCCCATTACAGATATATCCTATCATACAATATCAATGCTATATGTTCCTACTTCTTAATCTTTTTAGGGGAAAATTATCATTAAGTAAACTAAAGTTTAAGTATTTATTATCTAATTTTTTTGAAATTTAAATATATATACAAAATTCTATGAGATTCGAATATTTTATTACTTGAGTATCATATGTTGGGACTTAATGAACTTTGTAAGAATTTAATCAATTTTATATAAAAAATATTTAATGTGTTATATCATTACGATAATATATATAAGTCACACCAATTTTTTTAGCAAAAATGTAGCAAATTACGATAAAAAATCCATAAAATATTGCTATAAACTACCTAAATATTAACAAAATCATATGTTATATTAGTATTTTTTTAACCGAAAAAGTCATTTTTTTCTAGTAAAAATTTATCGAATTTTGACAAAAATTCTATTTGATTAACAAAATTGTAAAACTTCAGTATAGCTAAATATAAAATGTTTAATCCTTAAGTTATTATATTATATATATTAAAATATTATGATACTTAAGTAATAAATGATCATACCTTAAGATACCTAAGTGATAATTTTTTTATATTTAATTAGTAATGTAATATACTAAATGTAAAACTATTAATTTATAAAAAATAATTATTTAAGTATCATGTCATGATACACAAATTTACTATAACTATTTTTTAATATTGAACACTAATAATGAGGATGCCCTGTTAACCAGACATTCGTGGACCCGCATTTAGACCGACGGCAACACGGCAATCCAAGTGAGTGCATCGGACGGCTGACATCAGCCCGCTTCTCATACCATATTTTCCCCGTTTGTTTTAAGTTTCTACAAGAAAGTTATTATTGTCAAAATAAAAATTATTATTATTAAAATAAAATTTTACTTATAAATAATAAGAGTTATAAATTATCTTAAAAATTATGATCTTACTTTAGCAATAATAATTTTGCTCTGACAATAACAATATCCTTTAACAATTAGTAAAAACTACACTACACTTTATTAAGGAACTTAAATACCAAGTGCAACTAATTTAAATATCATATACTGAAAATTATTAATTATAAAAATAATATTAAATTAGTTATTTATATAAGTTAATAATCTTTTTTTTCATATGTAGACATATAATAGAGTGCCAAGAGAGATTTTATGGAGGGGTTTGGAGAAGAAAGGCATTCCCCAGTACTATATCCGAGCCATTAAAGACATGTATCAGGATGCACTAACAAACATGCATACAGCGAAAGGGGAGACAGAAGCTTTCCCTAATATAGTTGGGGTACACCAATGATAGGCCTTGAGCCCCCTTTTGTTCATTTTGGTCATGGACGAGCTCACTAGGTACGTCTAAGGGGGGTTCCTTGGTGCATACTTTTCATAGATGATATAGTTCTAGTGAGAGAGTCCAGAGAAGAGGTGAATAAGAAGCCGGTACTTTGGAGAATGGCCTTGGAATTAAAAGGTTTACGACTCAGTAGGTCAAAGACCGAGTATATGAAACTCAAGTTCTGCGCCTCAACCAAGTCAAGTATAGAAGACGTCAAGATTGGATAGAAGTGCATAATGAAAAAAGACTGTTTTAAATATCCGGGGTCCATGGTGTAGCAAGATGGTAAAGTTGACGAGGATATCAACTGCCAGATTAAAGTAGACTGGCATAAATTGAGGTTGGCTTTTGCAGTACTATGCAATAAAAAGTTTCCGCTAAAGTTAAAGGAAAAATACTACAAGATAGTAGTGAGAACGGCCATATCATACGGTGCAGAGTCTTGGCAAGTCAAACGACATCATACACAAAAGTTGAAGGTGGAAGAGATGAGGATGTTGTGGTGGATGTGTGGCTACACAAGGAAGGATAATATCAGAAATGACATTATAAAAAGCAAATTGGGTGTGGCCCTAATTGAGGATAAGTTGAGGGAGCAACATTGGCAGTGGTTTGGGCATGTTACAAGGAGACCAACCACTGTCCCTGTTTGAAGATGTGAACAACTCCATACTACATATGGGAGGAGAGGGAGAGGCAGACCAAAGAAGAGAGGAAAGAGACGATTTGACATGACCTCACCCACCTCAATCTAAATGAGGAGATGACCCTAGATAGAGCGAAGTGGAGGGCTAGCATAGGTGTAGCTGATATAGCGATTTAGGAGAGAGGAGCTCATCTAAGATAGTACTAGCGCTTTTAGTGTTATATGTATGTTTATTTGATTATATTTGTTATTGTTGTTCTGTCGCTAAAATTATAACTTAGTGGCAAAGAACATCGGTAGCTTTGCACGCCACCTGTGTTCGAATCTCCACTATGGTACTTGTAACTTTTATGGGGTACCCCGCCCCCGCGCCCCGCGACCTACCAAAAAAAAAGAAAATAGTTTTTTTTCTTTTTGCATAATTTGAAAAAATATAATGAGATTGATGAAAAAGATAATTATTGCAATTAACCATATACGAAAATATTTTATTTCAAAAAATTTTATATTATTATAAAGTTAAGAATTTTGACTTAGTATTTTGTTTGTTTTTGTATTTTGTGTGATCGGCGTAAATTAATGGAAATAAGTGTGCTAAAATGTCCTTACCACAACTTATGGGTAAGCCAATCTTGAACAACATGTGTGTGCCCACAGTCAACCACTCCATAAGAGTGTTGATATACTTGGTGAATCTGACTTCAATTTGTAATTTAATACATTGATTCAACCCAATGCTCCAATTAAGGAGACTTCATTTTCAAATATTTTTGGGTCTTTTAGTTATTTTAGATGAGCAAAATAGTAAGCAGATATGAACTTGGCCCAAGCGGCGGTCGAGGTGACAAAGCAAAACCTGTAGACACTTTACCTCATACGCTTAATAGTTGAGAACTGAGGTACAGATAAGTTTGAGAGCTCGAGAATCTACCTTAAGCCCGAGTCAATTAGGTCTATGCTCGATGCCCTGGACACAATGTAACTCAATCAAGATTGAACTTAAGAAGAGACAGATGGAGTGAACCGTTTTTGAGTTATTGGATTAGGACCAATACTATCAAGCTCAAAGCTCGGATGCCAAAGCCCGAAAATGATATTCAAACCTAAATTCACCAAGCTGTGTCAATAATCTAAGACCGACGCCATCAAGCTCGAGGCTTAGAAAACATTAGATTAATGGCTCTAACTTACTTCGTCAAAATGGGGACAAAAATTGTGGCAAGAGGGTTATCATCTCAAAAACCATTGTTGAACGCTAATTATATTTGCTTGGAAGCTACAAAAAGCAACAAGTACGGCCACTTCCAAAGAAAAGAAAGGATAAAAGTATAAGTGTACTGTAAAAAAAAATTGATGAGTTATGTGTATTTGTCTTGGCACCCTTCTCTAGGCCTCTGGGGTCTTTTAATTATAGCCTAATGAATTAACCATTGCATCTTGTTCGATGTCAATTTGCTTCCATGTCCTACCTTAATGTCCACATGATCCTCCGGCCTAATGCATGTGATTTGAAACAAGGACTCGAGATCAAAAGTCTTTGTCCCACATTCACCCATTTATCTTTGATCATTCTTAAGGCCCATGTTTCTCTTAAGCGCATCTAATAACTCCATCCCTACTGCGGACTCGGTAGCCTCCTTGAGTTCGAACTTGATATCCTAGTACCTACTTCGAGGGGCTATTTTTCGAGGCTCGGTTAGTGTGCTCCATTAATCAAAACATCATCGTTTTCACCCGTTATATTCACTGGGAATCTCATTCCTCTTTCCATGTGACACTAAACCTCAATGACATTGTTTCCAAACTCTTGAATTTGTTAGGCAAATAAATGCCTCCTTTTATCCATTAATAAATTTCAAATTTACAATGGATAAAAAGTTATTTGACTGCCAATGGCTACAAGGAGCTCAAGCGGCATGGAAACAACCAAGATTGCTTGTTTATATGGGTTTATAAATATTTCAAACTTTATGATGAAAATCTTTCACTTTTCCCCTTACTTTGAACATCCCTTTGCGTCTCGCTATAGTGTTCAAACTTGCTCTTTAGCAAACTTGAGATCTTGTTGTATTCTCTTAGTCCTACTTTTGTTCTTTATCAATCTTCTTGAATCTTTATTCTTGATTTCCTGCTTGAAAATGGCCCAAAATCGCAAGTTGTCTTTCCATTGCTAATCCTCAAACTGATTACCCTATTGAGCAACTAACGAGGCTGGTTCAGTCAATAATTCCATTATTCTTGACTAGCTACAAATAACGGTCAACTCCACAACTTTCGAAGAGAGTCCTTCTACTTTCGAGGAAGCAAGCTCCTCTTCTTCGAGTGCCTTGTCCTTAATAATTGGTTCTATTTTTACCCATGCCATAGAAGTTCCTGTGCTCCTAGAAATTTTCCCCAATACATCTGAGTCTCCTTTGCTATGGTCTTTCTCCCCAAGGCAGAGCTAGGGAGGATAACGCTTTTGCAAACACGCGGTGCCCTTTAAGAGCTAAATCTTGTCCTCACCCCACTATGTTCAACGGGCTGCAAGCCCTTCAACACAGACTTGAAGGCAACTGGAAAACCCTAAGGATTCTTGAGGCCATTAAGCTCTCAACAATTCACCTCAAATATGACTTATGTGTTGTGACTGCTGCTTTTGGAATTGTTGTTATAATGCCTTCTTTCTTCCAAAGGGCTTAATTGGGTTCACTCTAGGAGATGTGTCTGTCAGTTTTAATAGATTTTTCTTCCTTTGGCCTCAACGTTCTTTGACTTCTCTCATCACAAAGGAGGTTGAAGCCTTTTCTTTTTCTTGTTTTGTACCATTTAGCTATGATTCTTTTATGAAGTTCTTCCTAGAAGAATTTCACAATAATGAGTTAGATTCCAATGAAGAGGAAATCACTTTTAAATAAGTTTTATTTTGCAATCCTCTAACTCAATTTTGCACTTTACAAAAGTATTGGTTGTGAACATGGCCTAAAATGGTGGTCCTTTAGCTTTTGAACTATTACCCTTGAGCCAGGTTTATGGATGTTTGAGGAATGTCATAGCTAACAACTATACTCCCGTAGCAGGGGACCCTTTTTGGTTCCTCCAATTATGTGGGCTCAGGCATACTTCCCCTCCTTGTGTCACATGGGGCCCTTGAACTCCTCCTCGGGCATCATGAATTGCTATAGAGAGTTCTTTACTTGGATGGAAGTCCAACTTCTCTTGGGGTGGGGACGTTGAAAGGTTCATTAAACTTCTTTTTGTTGGAATCGGTGTCCTAAAAATCCAATTATCATATTTTAAATATTAATTAAATAAAATTATTTTATTTATTTATTATCTGATTATGTTTTGAGTCAAATATACGTGTGATTATTTTCTAAAACGTTCCATGAGATAGATATAGTCCAAGATGACATGTCAAGTTTAGTTTAAATGGTCAAAGAGATTGAGCCATGAATAGACTTAGATAAGATTAGTGATATGTTGTCAAAGTATGTTCACGGTCGGTGATAAGCTTAAACAACTTGTCTAATAAGACTATAATATGATACTTTAAATGATTTCTCTTGGTCATGTGGATAGGGATCCAAAAGTGTTATATAGGTGTTGTTTATAAGATTGGAACACTGAGCTGGACTACCTAAATTATTTATTTCTTAACTGCTATCAGAAATAATTAATTCTGTAAAATGATATCTCTAAATCAAGAAAATAGTCTAAACCCGTGCATGGAATGTTCATTGCATTGATATGCTAAAAGGATCAGGTCACACTAGGGATGGCAATGGGGTGGGGCAAGTATGGGGGGTGCCTTTTCTATACCCGTACCTGCCACCAAAATCCATATCCATACCTGCCCCATTACCTGCCACATGTATGAAGTAGATACCCATACCCACCCCAGCGGGTACAAATCCATTACCTGCGAGCATCCAACGGGTATGCATTACCCGCCCTTCTGTGAGTAAAAAATGATTATGTATACTCACTCGTGTTAATTATTTAATACTATTTTTAAAGATTCACTTATATTTTTAATATCATTGTTAAAAAAAAAAAAAAAAAATAAGGTTATTGAATTTAAGCATGTATTTTTTATTTGAAAGTTAACTATGTACAAAATGGAGTAAGTATGGAAAGTATAAGATGTACAACACTATACCCGTTCCTGCCCCATACCCTCGACGGGTACACGAAACCCTTACCTGCTATCCGCCCCTTTTGTACCCGTACCTGCGGGCAGCGGGTTTTACCCTGCCATCCCTAGTCACAATAAAGGAACTAAAATCTTGCATGCATTGGACAACGGTATGAAGTGTAGCGGGAGCATGTATTTTACTAGGAATATACAGTCCCTTTGTTGATTCC
Organism: Simmondsia chinensis; assembly: GCA_018398585.1. NCBI lineage: Eukaryota > Viridiplantae > Streptophyta > Magnoliopsida > Caryophyllales > Simmondsiaceae > Simmondsia > Simmondsia chinensis. The sequence goes on from JAGTTD010000011.1 coordinate 25,926,580, forward strand.
CAAACATATGAATAGATTCGAGAATCTTTGGCCTCAGTATTCCATATGTTTAACGTTTGGAATTAGTAAAGAAATTGTTTTCGGTATTAATGAAATATTCGAGAAGGGCAAGTTAGGAACTACTATGAAAGATGTGAGAAAAATAATAATAATAATTAAAGATATTTTTTCTCATGGATATCTAATATAAGGGTTTAGTTGTCATAATATAAGTTATTTGGGAAATATTGTATAGTTATATTTATTCTAGAATGTTGTAATATTTATTTAGATGAATTAAATATTATTAAATAGTAATCAATGTTATCAAAGTATTAATGATTAGATTTGATCCATTTGGAGTTAAAATTCAATTATCATTCAGGTCCTCTGCAAGCCTCTAAAAATAGACTGTTTGAAAAACATTTAAAATGAATTCGTTAGATGAATTATTTATTTATATGATCAATAAATTTATTTTGTTAAACATAATTTATTAGATAAATATATTTATTTTATCAAATAATATTTATAAGATGAATCCATATATGTGAGAATTTAAACAAAAAAAACCAACAAAAACGCATGAAGAAACAGCCCACGATCTGCACCATTGCAAAACAGCCAATGACAGGGTAACACGTGTTGCGCCGTGACTCACATATTACCCATCCACAGCCATGGTGTCTCATGCTAGAGGCTTGGTCTGGCTATCCGCGTCATTATTCGCAAACGAATACGCGTCCGCCACTTGGCATGTTTTTAACGCGAAAAGCTAAGCGTGTTTTGACTATTTGAAACGACGGTATTTCTTTTGGTTAGTTTAAACACGATTTTTTTTTTTTTTTTTTTTTCTCCAATCCCACATTGTGAATTTTGAAGTTTTTTTAGCTGGTTACCCTATTATAAATAGAGGTCTTAAAAATTCAGTTTAGCATCCAATATTTTATAAAATTTTTGATTTTTCAAAAAATTAAAAAGAGAAATTTCTCTTCGAAATTCTTCCTAGCAAATATTTTTGTAAGCCCACATTCAGAGGGTCAAGGGGTCATGCCGGAAAATATCTTGTTGTTTCGATGATTTCTCATGGGCAGTGAATACGGTCTACAATCCAAGTATTTCTGATTTCTTTTCTTTTATGTTTTCTTTCAATTTTTGCATATCTATTTATACTTTTAATTTCTGGTTTATTATGCTTAGATTCTTAATATTGTTATGAATATATTAGATTAAAGATCCTTTATATTTAAAGAATTTTAAAATTGTTTCCTTGCCCTTGCTCTAGCCAATTTAGGAAAATTTTAGTTTTAGAAATTAAATTTTCCCAACACTTTTAGCTCCCTGCTCATGTAGGATAGACACTTAGTAGACTCCCTTATTAGAGAGAAGGTACGAACCCTCTTGGATCAAGGAGTTGAACTTGGACAAATACATCTTTGTGAATGTCAAATGTCCTTAATTGGAAAACAATCATGTGTCTCCAAGACTTGCCTTTCTACCACCAGACTCATCTTGATGTAGAGTCAAACGAGCTAGGTTTATGGTCCAAGCAATTTGGGATAGTTCAATTTGTCCTTTATCTTTGTGAATGTCAAATGTCCTTAACTAGAAAACAATCATGTGTCTCCAAGACTTGCCTTTCTACCACCAGATTCATCTTGATGTAGAGTCAAACAAGCTAGGTTTATGTTCCAAGCAATTTGGGATTGTTCAAGTTGTCCTTTTTTTCCGGTATCTGAACCCTGGACCTTTGGTGGGCTCGAGAAGGTGACTATTGTCTTCCTCAACTTGATGGGGTTTTCCAAAGTAACCTAGAAATTAGGACAACTTATGGTGATCCTACACCTCGTATGTACATACTGTATGCGAACCAAGGTTTCTTAGCCTAGTATGCAGCTTATTGGTTCTCTCTCGAGGCCATAAGAAGTCGGAAAATATTTTTTGACTTCCGTCGAGTGTGTTTTAAGTTGAGATACCTTTGCGATTTTGGCACCAACCCCGGAGAAGTCCTTCTAAGTAATCAACTTTCACTTATGCTTGCATTTTAAGGCCTAAATCATCTTTCGTACTATAGTGCATGGTTTCACGAAGCTTTGTTGTCAAGGTCCTCAACTCGCGGTCGAGCTAGGGAGTCAACTCTTGCCATTGGGTGCCTTACACGACTATTATTCGAAGTAGAGCCCTCTAAGACCCAGGGACCTCGAAGTAGCATTCCCACCAGTTCAAGGAAGAGAGCGCGATAAGCGTCATTTACTCCAAAGACTACGCTTGCTATCCATAGAGAATTCAATGCTAGAAAGGCCGCACTCCCCAACATTCAAGAGGAAATTCACATGCTTCACCAACGAAAACGATCATGTCAGGCCAAGCTCAAGGAGTTCAAACGCAACATTTCTACCATATCACCTTAGATGAGAGATCCTATACCCTTCTTAGAAAAGTTGAAATGGCTCCGAGAAGATAGAGACTGCTATACTCCTTAACTCCAAGCAACAGATTCAAGCTCTTGAATAGTGGCTCACCATGCTTAGAGAGAACTTAAAGCCTTAGAGAGCTGAAGTGACATCAAAGCGAATCAAGGAGTTAGAACAAAAGCTGCAGAAGCTCAACTAGTAGGGCAAGCTTTTTCCTCTTTCAAGAGTGGGTCTCAACCACATATTTTGAGCTCAAACAGACCACAACCAGGATGACTTTTCTTATGGGCTTATTGGCTAGAGCTAGGGCGCTGCTTCTTTAATTTTTTAGCAAAAATGTTATTGTTTTCCACTTTGTAGAATTTTTAACTCTCAAATGACGCAATACAGTATTGCTTCTCATTTTGTGTCTTATTTCACTCTTTCTCAATGCTTAAGAATCAATTATCAATCTCGATCCTGTAAACAATGATACTTATATTGAGCCTACAGTTCCAAGAATTGAAATTTAGAACTTTTTTTTATTAGCATCCCACATTGAGAGAATGCATTTCTTCAAAAATCTACCATTAATGGACCTTAGATGAGTTTGGCCATCGAGAACTTGGAGTAAATATGCATTCCTTCCAAAGTTCCCTATTACTTTAAATCGTCATTCCAATTATGAGACCATTTACCAAAGACTCAATCCTTTATCATATTGGAAGGATGACTTTTCGTACAAAATCTTCAATGTTGAAGGATCTTCATTTAACCCTCTTATTATAAGCTTTGCCACCCCCTTCTTTTATCTTCAAGCTTGTGCAAGGCGTCCAACCTATCATGGTCAAGATCGTTAATCTCTTCCATAGTGTCATATTTATTTTCATGTCCTAAGAGCTTCCCTTGGTGGGACACTCTCACCGACTGAATGCTTACCTCGACGGTGTGTCACAGCCCGAGGAAGTCAAACAGCTATTTTCGCTTTTGATTTTTGTAACAATTATGTAATGTAAAATAGAAAATTAGTTAATTATAAAATAGTTTTAATTTTTGAAATTAGGGGGCCGGTTGGAGGGAAGAATTAAGGAGGCAAGGGGTAAATTTAAATTTAAATTATCATGATGTAATTACATTAATTAGTGGGGCTCTGTCATAGGGTTTTGGTATAGGGGTGGCCGGCCACCTCTTTCCCCCCATTTGGTCTATTTAAGCTCATATGATTTGTGTATTTTGAATCATGAATGAACAACAACAAAAATTTGCATCTTTCCCCTCTCTTTTCCTTATTGTCAACCATCCCTCTCCCTCTTTTCTCTAACTCTAACTTCTCTTCTTCTCTAACTCTCTTCTAAATCTCTCTACTTCTACCCTCTCTCTCTCTCTAATTCTTCTCTAATTCTCCCTCTTTCTCGAATCTATCCAAGTCACGAGCTTAGGTTCGTGACAAAGTGGTATCAGAGCTTGTTACCAACCCTTGGGTTTGTGACAAAGTGGTATCAGAGCCATCTTCCGATCGAAGAGGGCATATCCTATCCCTTGTATTTTCATTCATCTCATTTCGAAAAACAAAAAAAAAAAAAAAAAAAAATCTAAACCGTGAACAGTAACCGAACCAAAAAAAAGTGGCTATTACAAGAAGCATGTCATCAACCGATCGCACCGAGTCCAATGAGTGGGTCGACGCAAAGACGGAAGGTTGGTCCGCTTGGAGGAAAGAATGGACCGATTAGAGGAACAACAAAACCGAACCAACGCCCAAATGAAGGCCACCATGACAAACATGGGGGCAGACATGGCAGACATGAAGGTGGACATTAAGGCCTTGGCCTTGACCATTGATTGGTTAGTAAAGGCCCAAGAAAAGAGGCCCGAAGCCGAGGCCGTGGCACCACCCGTGGGTGCCCATGACACCACCGCACCCTGAGGGTCCGGGAATTACCCTAGGACCGGAGATGGGATCCTTCCGCCACCAACACGTTCCTCGGAGCTTAGGACCAACCGTGTCTCGCCTAGGGTCATGGATGAAGGAGACTTTAGCCGGAGCCATGGGAGCAACCGTACCATGTCCACTCACACGGCAAGGCTCGAGATTCCGAAGTTCGAAGGTACGAACCCAAGAGCATGGATTCGTAAGTGCCATAAATATTTTCGTTGGTACCAAGTGCCCGAACATGAATGGGTGGAATATGCATCGAGCCATCTTCATGAACATAGGGACATTTGGTTCCATGGGCTTGAACTTTGACACCCACACATGACGTGGTCATTTTTTATGGACGAGTTGTGTAAACGTTTTGGGGACCGATTGCTCCAAGACATAGTGGAAGAATTTAGTAAAGTATCTCAAAACGGGCCAGTAGAAGATTATATCTTGAAATTTGAAGAGTTGAAGAGTTGGATGTTAATCCACCACCCGACCTTAAGCGAGGCGTACTTCGTCTCAAGTTTCATTAGTGGGCTCAAGCCCGCCATCCGAGCATCCATCGAAGCTACTCGCCCTACCGACCTTAGTATGGCCTTTGAACAGGCCAAACTCCAAGAAGTTGCAATGGAAGAGTTAAGAACCCTTATGCAGCCTACACCGAGACCTGTCCACAAGGACGAACCCGTGACCAAGTTCCTCGTGTTGAACCAAACACAACCGCCACAATCCTCCTCCCACTCCGTGTCTAAGCCAACCGTGTCCAGAGGAGGGCCCACCGTGTCAACAGGGTCCTCGCAACCCACGCGTGACTCTAGCAAGTGCTATCGGTGTCAAGAAAGGTATTTTCCGGGGCACGTGTGCAAGACCAGACAACTCAACAATATGACAGGGGTTGAGGATGACCAGGGCCAAGAAGAAGAAGAAGAAGAGATGGAAGTCTCGTTGTATGCTCTGGAAGGAAAGGTCACGCACAACACTTTCAGGATTAAAGGGAGCATCAAAAAGAAACCCATAGTGATCCTAGTGGACAGTGGGAGTACTCATAGCTTCATCGACGAACACTTAATTAAGGAACTCAAGCTGCCCACTCTCCCTACTGCGGCCATGACCATAACCGTGGCCAACGGGGAAGCCTTGATGAGTTACTTACGTTGTCCAAAGGTGAAGTGGAAGACACAAGGGACAACATTCGTCGACGACCTTCAGGTACTGAACTTAAGGGGCCATGACCTAGTGTTAGGAGTAGAGTGGCTTCAAAAGTATAGACCAATCACTTTTGACTTTGCTGCCCTAAAGCTCACCTGTCACAAGGAAGGCAAAGAAATCACACTCCAAGGACAAAAGGGAAAGGCTACTTTACACTCATCAACTCGTAAGGAGATGGTTCGAACCGTCAAGAAGAAGATCAGGCGGAAGATAAAGCAATTTCCGAACCTTAATCCTTGAGGACAAGGAATGTTTGAAGGGAAGGGGATTGTCACAACCCGAGGAAGTCAAACAGCTATTTTCGCTTTTGATTTTTGTAACAATTATGTAATGTGAAATAGAAAATTAGTTAATTATAAAATAGTTTTAATTTTTGAAATTAGGGGGCCGGTTGGAGGGAAGAATTAAGGAGGCAAGGGGTAAATTTTAATTTTAATTATCATGATGTAATTACATTAATTAGTGGGGCTATGTCATAGGGTTTTGGTATAGGGGTGGCCAGCCACCTCTTTCCCCCCATTTGGTCTATTTAAGCTCGTGTGATTTGTGTATTTTGAATCATGAATGAACAACAACAAAAATTTGCATCTTTCCCCTCTATTTTCCTTGTTGTCAACCAACCCTCTCCCTCTTTCCTCTAACTCTAACTTCTCTTCTTCTCTAACTCTCTTCTAAATCTCTCTACTTCTACCCTCCCTCTCTCTCTAATTCTCCCTCTTTCTCGAATCTATCCAAGTCACGAGCTTAAGTTCGTGACAAAGTGGTATCAGAGCTCGTCACCAACCCTTGGGTTTGTGACACGGTGAGGACTACGTCATGGTTGTAAGTCAAATGAAATGATGCGGTCCCAGTTGCTTACTATTTTGAAGTTCTATACACCTAAAGAGTGTCAAAGAGTAGTTAATGGCACTTCCGCGGTTTATCACTAATCATTTTCTCGATATTTGCCTTTTTTTGGATAAAAATCTTAATATTTGCCTTGAACATCTTGCAAGTCGATTCTGTCTTACCATTAGCTTAGACAAAGTACAGACTCAAGTTTAATATGTCAATATTAAAACCTTTTACAAACTCCTTAACCTCAAACCATTCACTACCCATCCCCAACAATGCCCATCAAATGCACACCTGATGTAAGGACGGTATGTGCATGTACAAACACATATTGTCACTCTTCACTATCACAACTGAGGAGCCCAGTTGTTTCTCTCAGTTTGTAAACACTCTGTAAATGGTGAGAATTCACAACAAAAGAAGTTGATGCTCAGATAAAAACAACATTGTAAATCCATTAAAATGACTTTGGCAAAATTATGATGTATATCAGTGTGTGCTACATATTTATAACTATTATAATGGACAATAAAATTTCATACAGAGCTACATCATCTTAGTTTCAAAAGTAATCATGCATGTTTTAAATTCATTTAGATTCAAATTTTAAGATCTTTGAGTGATAGCTTTTCTTATTTTTATTAGGTCATAATCTTTTATAATATAAAAAAAGTATATAAAATAGGATAATATTATTACTAGGGCACAATTTTTATTATCAAATCAAAATTATAAATTTTTAAAATAATTTTACAATTTTTATTATTTATATAATTATATTATTATTTTGATGATAATAAATAGACTTCTCACAAAATATCTAGTATCCAGAAAATAAATTTCAAGTTGGGAGATTTTTGTATGACGTGGCCAGTTATCTATCTCTAAGAAACTATCCGCTGCACCTTTTTCCTTCACTTTTCTCCCACTTCTCCCTTTCTCTTTCCTCCACGTCCTCCCTTTCTCCCTTTCTCTTTTCTCCCTTTCTCTTTTCTCCCACTTCACCCCCTCCTTGTCTCCATCCATCCGTCCATTCATCCCACCATCGCAAACAACGGCCCAGATTCACCCGACCCTCTCTGGCGCACGTTAGCCACCGCCACTACAGAAAAAAAGGGCAAGTAGGAAGATGAGTCCTTATTTGTACCTATGCTCTTGAGGAGTTGTTAAAAGATTCTACGGGGGGCTGTATCTGGTAACGTGCGCTGAGTCCCGGTGGTGGAGATCCGACCGTTGGTTGTGGGTTGATGTGGGATCTGGGCCGTCGGATGGTGGTGATGGCAGTCTAAATGAAGGGTTTTTCTGCTGTGCTTGCCAACGTGCACAGTTTTCTCTCTCTGTCTCTGTTTCTCTCAGGGATTGATAAGAGAAATGGGACGTGGAGCAATCCAAACCCTAACCCTAAATTCCTTTGATTATCTCTCTTTAATTAGTGTAAAGTTGAGAGCTTTAATGGGATTTCTCTAGTATTTGATGTCTTCTAATGTGTTTTTGGTTGTAGTTGATTGATGGAACCCTAATTTTGTTTGTATGGGGGCAAAGGTGAGGTTAGAGTAGGGTTTAGGGGTTGCTTTGTGGTGTTTGTTATTGTTGGAAATGATGGAGCATAGTGAAAATGATGTGGGTGGTAAGAGAAGTGACCCATTTATTGATAGGAGTAAAGTGAGGATTTTGTTGTGTGATAATGATGAGAAGAGCACTGAGGAGGTTTTTGATCTCTTATGCAAGTGTTCTTACCAGGGTAATTCATTTTTCTTGCTTGCTTTTTGTTTTGCTTGATTTGGTTTGGTTGTTTATTAAGTGTGATTTAATATATGTGGAAAATTTTATGTTGTTTATTGATGTTTTGAATATCTAAGGAAGATATTTTGTCTTGATATTTCTTTTAGTTTCTAGCTGAGCATATGGGCAATTAGGATTAATAGCTAGGGATAGATATTACCTCCTTTTTTCCCCCCTTCAAATAAATTGAAATGATTGAAGTTTTTATTTGAAATATCGTCTGAGGTCTATTTCCTATTGCTTTGGCTGGATTATTGGTAACTGCATATTATAATACAGATGTGGTGATCAGTTGGAAGTTTGACTAATTAACAATTTTTTTTTGATTAACTTCCTCCTTTAATCCATAGGAGTTAAAATTTTGATTATTTTTCAAGTTAGTGAAGCTATTTCAATCTAATTGGACCTATCAAGAACTGAATCATGCTCTAGAGGATTTGAACCTATGTCATCGGGTTTTGGAGACCTGCGCTTTACCCATCTGAACTAAGAGCGCATACTTATCACAGTTGATAAATGACTTTATGTTCATGTACCTTTCAGGAAGGTAAGTACTGGTAGGAACTAACTTAATTGATAGCAACCCATTACAAAATTGAAGATGAAGTTCTCTTTTTGTCTTAACAAATGAGGGCTTTAGTGGTGCATCTGTGATTCTGTTCAAGTTTGAGAGTGACGTTTGATATCTGCATAAATCTCAAAGGTGAAATATGGGCTTAACTTGTATGTCATGAATCCCTTAATGATGGGAGTTGTTTAAATGAAATTCTGGTAGAATGATATCAGAAGATCATGGGGGAAGCATTTGGGAGATAAATTTAGTCCATTGCACTCACTGTGGATGAGAAACAAATTGTTGTTTTCAACAAAGAATAAAACCATAGAATCAAATAAGCTATTATGCGATATAAGAGCCATTAATATAACAGCTTGTGAGCTGGCCGTTGTGTTACACAATTGTTGGTTACACCTTCATCTGTGATACCAGGGATGCAATGTGGTGACAAATCACATTTGGTTCCATGGAATCAAGTATGTTGTGTTTTTAGCAGTTCATATTTCCTTTAATCCGTTTTACTTGTTGTAGGTAGATTTTAGTTTGTTGAATTGAAGGTCCAGAGAATTTAGTAGGAGACAATACCTTTTTTTCCCTTTTGTTGATAAGTGCGATTGAGGGAGGAGATTTGAACCTAGAACTCTGGGCTCAACCTTGGTAGTGGATGAAGGTCTCACTGGTCAGACACGGTCCCTTGCTACTTTCAATCCATTGTGTCTATTTGTTGTGTACAACCATCAGGAATGGTTTCTTTTGGTGACTGGAGCAAGGCTGATCACTAACGTTAGTTGTATTCTTGGTTTTATTGTCTAATTGAAAATGAAACTGGTTTTATGGAATTATGGTGGGAGGATGTTCAAGTCAATGGGATTGATGTCACGGTGGTGGAAATGTTGGTGATTGTTTGATATCAATGCTCGGAAGTTTTCTTTGCTTTTATTTTTTATTATTATTTTTTTTAATGTTAGGTTGAACTCAAAAGTTGCAGGTGAGATAATTTTACCAACATCTAGAATGTTGTAGTCAACAGTTTTCTGTTCTTGTGATGCTATCATTCATCCTGCAGCCTTCAAAGGTACAGGTGGACATTATATGGAGTCTTACAAACCAGTGCCAGAGGTAATAAGTCCTGTCACATGTGGGGAGTCCTTTTGGAGTTATTTCAATGAAACAATGGTTTTGAGTTGGTGAAGTTGCATCATTGGGTGGAGTGGATAATGCTGTGCGCATTATGGTGTGTCTGAAATGAGATTTGGGACTCTATGTGTCTAGGTACATGTACAGGTTCTTGATCATGAATGGTTCTATGTAGTTGGAGCAGAAGTGCAAAATGAGCAATGCATGGTGATACAAATGGCTTTAGGGTATAGGTGCTCATTTTTCGCAAACAGCTGGTGATTGAGGAAGGATTCCTTGGCGTAATCTATAACTTGTTTATTGTACCTCTTATTTTTGTGGCCGACACATCCTTCCTGTTTGCTTGTCTTCATGTAAAGCAATGGTTTGTCAATACCAATATGTGACTGGGACTGGTGTTCGATGTTCGAAACAGGGAATTGATGTGATGCTAATATATGTTCTATTTTGAGATGTATCTGGAAAATTTTGAACAATAATCTCCATTTCTTTGATATCTTTTACACCTTTCTCTAACTTTTCCCAAAGTGAGGACTTTTGGTTAACGTCCATATCTTCTTGTTTTGCTCAAATCCATGTGATGACTTTCCCTTCTCGTTCGGGATTCAGTAGGCTTAATGTGTCATTCATCTGTCCTGCCTAATTTTTTTAATAGGAGGCAAAGTGCATGCTTGTATTCCAGTATATCTGTAGAGATCTCAGTACAGCTCGTAGACTTGTATTGTCACTTTATCATTTTCTGATCTACAACAATCTGATACTTAGCATTGATTGTCTATATGCGATTGTCAATTCACAGTAACTTCAGTCAGGTCAGCCAGGCAGGTTATTGATGCGCTGAATGCCGAGGGACCAGATATTGATATTATACTTTCTGAGGTTGATCTTCCTATGAAGAAAGGGATGAAAATGTTGAAGTATATAATGACGGACAAGGAGTTGCAGCGGATTCCTGTGATCAGTAAGCCTGCTTGATTCAGCATACTATGATTCCTACATCTATACATTTATGGATTGAGATTGATTGCTCATTGCGGTATTTGTCTTGTTTTGATTAGTGATGTCAACGCAGGATGAGGTGTCAATTGTTGTGAAGTGCTTGAGACTAGGGGCAGCAGACTATTTGGTCAAGCCCTTGCGAACTAACGAGTTACTGAACTTGTGGACTCACATGTGGAGGCGGCGTCGTATGGTTAGTATGAGATGATTTTCATTGCAAGCTGTGTTTGTTGAAACTCCAAGTCTTTCCATCTTTTCCCTTTTAATTTGCAGGTTTAGGGTTATAGTTAGAAGCATTTTCTCTTGCAAACTATGGCTTTTGTTTGCTTGCTCATCTGCTATGTCAACTTAATGGCTCCTTTCCCAAATTATTGTAATCCTTAGATTATAGCATTATGTTGTGGTGATTTCTGCTTGTATCTTTGGCAGCTAGGGCTTGCAGAGAAGAATATCTTGAGTTATGACTTCGATATGGTAGCATCGGATCCCAGTGATGCTAATACAAATAGCACTACTTTATTCTCAGATGATACTGATGATAAATCCCGAAGAAGTGGGAATCCAGAGATGGGCATTCCTTCTCAACAGGATGATGAGGTCAGTGTCATGGAAAGTACTTCAGTATTTTTGTGTTACAACTTGTCTTTGTATAAATCTTCCAATTTGTCTTTTCTTTGTACCTCCTTTGCGTTAAGCTGTAGGATTATAGTGCTTCTAAGGATTAAAATGAAGTATTAATATTTGATTACCTAAAAATGGTGCATATAATGGTCCTAACTGCAATTTTGAAGTTGGACCACTGTGATATCAATGTCAAGGGCTTAAGTCTCTATAACGTCTTTACATAGGAAGATTGTGTACATTTGATGCCCCTCTTAGACCCACCTTTGGGGGCTGTATGTATTGGGATGCCCTTTTACCTCCCACAAGGAAAAAAGGTTCAAAATGATATTCTTGAGGATCAAATCTTATTTACTTGAAAGATCAAATTCAAATGTGGATTCGGCCAATATAGGTTAAATGCAGAAGTCTTTGATGAACGTGCTGAAGAATATGAATTCTTGGCCATATCATTGTAACTGATGGCAAAATGACATTTCATGATGATGTCTAAATATAATTTCTCTAATTTGGTATAGGAAAGGTTTCCGTTTCCCCTAACCCTCCTTGTAGGGGAACCCTAAAGTCTGGGGGCAGCTTTCCATCTACTGAAAGAGAAAAAAGGTGATCAAATGACAGTTTTTCTTCTATGAAAGGGGAACAAATCGTGGTTCATCTCACAGACGTTACGTAAGACATCGTGACGTTCATGTAACATTATGGCTGGTTTTAAATCTATTATGTTATGGTCATTATGTTATGTAATGGTCTTTTTTGATCCTTTGTTCTAAAATAGAGCCTGGTGTATTCTTAAATCTTATATGGTGCATCAGCAGACTTGTTATTCATTTACCTCGTACCTTTTCATACAGACATATGAAGCTGCCATGGAACCTGGACTTCCCGGTTTTCTGGACTGTCGACCTGATGTGCCCGGAATCAGCGACCGAAAGACAGGCAAGCTGCTATTCTTTTACTCTAGAGGCTCCCTTTTTCCTTCTTTTTTGTTTGTGTTTGTTGGTTTTTTCGAAGGAAAAAAAGGGGAAGAGAGAGAGAAGGGAGGGGGGGGGGGGGGGCGTGGTTGTTACCTTTGGCAAATTTATGAGTATTTGGTTGTCTTGTTTTATCACCTATGCAAACTGCTACTCTGATGAGATCATGGATTAAAGGTCTAAAATAGTAAAGTATCTACAGGTAATTATCTGGAGATTCTGCGAACATGTTTCAGTGATATACACCATCATAGAAGGGAACCCTTCTCTTAGCGTCTGATTTGGCAGAACTCTTGAGATCAAATTAGGACAGTTGATGACTAGCTCTAATGAGTCGTGGCGTTTTTGTAGTTCAGGAACTCTTGAGCCATGGCCTTTCTAGTGTCGAAGTTATAGAGCCTCTTTAACCAAACATGCACATGCAGTTGAGGGGGAGAGGGAGGAAACAGCAGGGGCCTTAGTGGCATGGGGTTACGGTGGAACTGACCATTCAGAAATGTTAAAACAGTTATTTAATTTACCGGTTCATTTGATACCCGTTTGCAAAATACTGTTGTTCCTTTTTCTTTTTATATGTGCTGCAGATTCTTCTATGTAAATTACTATGCTCCTAAATCACAAAACCTGTCAAAAACTATGCCCACATCACTATGTATTGAGTCTCTGATATTTTCAAGCTGCCTCAGGTGCTGTTAATAAAATATAGTGGTTGCAGATATAAGAACATTTTGGATAGAAAAGTCGAGGTATTATTTGGAGAAAATTATAATGTACATTTTAGAGGACCAGCAGTCCTATTAGGAAAGTCAATCTAGCATAGAAAATTCTTATTAACTAGTATCAATTTATCTGGGATATTTAATTATCTACCTGAAGGGATAAATGTTGTGGTCATCAACAATGTCAAATAAGTTTTTGATACTTCCTGGAAAATGCATAATGTGCTAAAAGGGCATCCAAAGACTCTTGCAGGAATGTAATGCTGTCCAAGTTAATCATTTGCTTTAGAGAGGCACAGAGCAGCAAAATGGATCAAAAAATTTGGACACTCAGTATCTTCTGTGGTTCAATGGTCTTTTTTCTTGAATATTTGGCTTAGATTGCCGACGAAGATGCCTTGAGGTACATCCTTCCACAGGAAGGGAGCCTAAGGCTTTTTCTTACCCACTACAAAAAATTACAATTGATTGCATGTTACTTTTTTTTGTTGGAAAAAATTATGTGTGATAAATTATATAGTTGGGTAATTGTTGAATGTATTAAGTGAGATAAGGACCATTGAGGCCCATTAACTGATAAATGTGGGGATTTTATACCTTATTAGTTTTTTCCTTGTTCAGAGCATCAATTTGGTTTAGTCAAATGACTTACGGAAATGTTATCTTTTGTGTGCATGATTGGGGTGGATATGAGCTGAGCCATGCCAAGCTCGTTCGGTTTGAGGCTCAATTCGTCACAATTAATACAACTTGTCAATTTGTGTGCATGTATTAATACAAAATGTAAATTCATTTCTTACACTCGGTACAGTAAAGGATAAAATACCCAAAACTTCTCTGTTTCCTGTTCTGGATTGGGTATATTGCAGCAGAGAATGTAGCCTTACTCGTGTTGTAGCACCATTAGATGTTGGGTAATTCTTTTCTGGATTGGGTATATTGCAGCAGAGAACGTAGCCTTCTCGTGTTGTAGCACCATTAGATGTTGGGTAATTCTTCCATTGACAAGTACATGATTGTTCTGCTTTTTGACTCCGTTCACTTTGAAGGAACTTAACTTTCTTTGGGTGGCTGAATCTGTTTCAGGTCAATTGCCATCTTGCCCAAAGAAGAGCGAGCTCAAGATCGGTGAATCTTCAGCCTTCTTTACATATGTCAAATCAAGCGTGGTTAAGAACAATGTGCAAGCATCTATAACTCCCGATGAAAATGCCCCTCAACCTCCAAGAACAGAAGAGAAATCCAAACCATATGCAAATGGTAATACAAGATATGACAACGGAGAAGCGTCAGAAAACAACTCACCGGGAGAAGAATTCCCAAGCAGTACCAGTGTCCCCGATTCCACTTCCCTGGAAAGGTCCTGTACTCCACCCGTACCGTTTGAACTGGTACAGAGCAGATTGAATGATGAAGGAATGTCTCAGTTGCATATGAATCATAGAAATGGGACCCATTTAGATATATCTGGTTTTGGTCCAGATGCGTGTTTTCCTTACTATATGGCTGGAGCGATGAACCGGGTCATGATACCATCATCATCAACAAATGCTCAGAACCATCCTACATCAGGTATGATACATCACTATAACCACCTTCAGCCGTGTTCATCTTATGTACCCGGGATGGCTTCATTTCCGTATTACCCATTTGGCATATGCCTACCACCCGGCCAAATGCCAAACACCCATCAATGGCCAGCGTTCGGGAGTTCATCATCAAGTGACGCGAAAACCATTAAGGTCGATAGAAGGGAGGCGGCCCTGATGAAGTTTAGACAGAAAAGAAAAGAGCGTTGTTTTGACAAGAAAATCAGGTATGTTAACCGCAAAAAGCTTGCTGAAAGAAGGCCTCGAGTGCACGGTCAATTTGTTAGGAAAATGAATGGTGTGACTGTGGATCTCAACGGAGAGCCTTCTCTAACTGGGCTAGAAGAGGAGGAAGACGAGGAAGATGATGATGATCCTGCATCTCAGGACTTGTCTCCTGAGGATGCCGCTTCATGAACATTGACACTAACATTTACATCTATAAGTTTTCTTCTCACTCAGTTATTTCCACGCCAGGGCCGTGCATTATCAAGACGTGAAAGCTTACACGCCAACTCTTTGTGTTTCGCCTAAAACCCAATATGCCTGAGCTGCTTGGGGTTTCACAGGGGCCGAGAAGCGAGTTGTAAAGAAGACTATCATTTATGTAAGCGAAGTTGGATAAATTTGCCCAGCTATTGAGAGTGAAAGATAACTTTTCATATATAGTCTTGGTGGTGGGACTGGGTGATATATACCACATGAAACAGATTACTATCAGCTGATGTTTTTTTTTTTTTTTTTTTTTTTTTTTTTTTTTTGGTTTTATCTCATGGACGAGTTAAATGTTTCTCTAAAACTGTCAGTTTCTTCTTTGTTGTGAAATAGCATGTCAGTACATGTTTCTAGTCCAGAACGAGCCTTGGGCCACTGTTCAGGTAGGTCTGTTGCAACTTGGTGGTTATGGGTCCGGGCAGTGCTCCGCATAGGTTCATGTATATCCAGCCCTTACACTTCCATGTATATCGCGGGTTCAGTACATGTTTTCTCGTTGGGAACAACCAAACTAAAACTCTTTGATGCCCCAGAAAGTTGCAATTTTACCAATAATTGTGTTAAGTCAGGGTTGAACTCCTGCAGTGTAGCTACACAGTGTAGATCGTGAAGGTACTTGTTTGTGATGAATAAAATGGTTAAAGACGTGTATATAAGATCAAAATTCTACTTGCTACTTCTATAGCTCCTTTTTTTTTTTTTTTTTTGCTCATCTTTTGCTTGTTTTTTTTGTCTTCAAAATAGTCCCATTTTGCTTATCATTGGGTCCTGTCCCCGTACATATAGTGCTTTGTTTTTTTGAACACCAAAAAGCCTGAGGGCTAGGAATTCATTGCTAACCGATCAGAGTACAAGGGAAACAACTGAAGGTGGACAAACTTGCCACCAATTATGGGTACATGTAGTGCCTTTTTAGAACTTTGGTTTATTTAAATTACTTCAAAAATTAAATGTCATGTGGAGGGAAGCCGCTTGATTAGAACTTCAGAAGTCATAATTTCAAGATTTTGCAAGCTGGGACCGGCTTGTTCATTTTCTCCAGTTAAAAGTTTAAACAAGTGTTTCCTATTTCTAGTTTTCTGATAAATATAATACTACTTCCGGTTAGTTTAAAATGGAAATTGGGATACACATTGCACTGCATACTTACCAATCGCATACTGTTTTAAGTTCTGTTTCTCTGGGTTTACAAAACAAGGCAAGAGTCTTGCAACCTTACAACTAAGAAACCATGATATTATTTGTCTTGGAGCCATAAATCTCTCGCCAATTGAACTCGCAACGTACTCCCAATCCCTACAATACCCCATTTACTTAGGGAAGCCTAACAGCACTCCAGTTTAAGGTACCTATGAAGGCTTCACCCGCTTCATGCTTAGCCTACTTCTGATGACACTCGACCAACATAGGACATACTCAATACTTATCTACCTAGGCAAGTAATGAAAATCGTCAAACCAAGCAGAAACCTAAAATCTGAATCTTCTTTATACCTTGTTAGACATTTCAAGAAGGGTTAAGCAACAGACCTTGAGGAAAGAATCCATTTTCAACACCCAATAGCACCTTAACATCCAAGCTAGCAAATCAATCATAACGCAAATATAACTTGAATAGGAACATCGTCTTCATATGCTCTTACCTTTCCCTTTCTTCCCTTTCCTTTCGGCCAGGAAAGCAAACTTGTTCACCTTGAGGAATGAATCCACCATATAGTATCCATCATCTTCCCATTTCAAACCTGCTTTTGTACCCATTTTCAAGATTTTCACCACTTCTCTTTCAATATTTGCCGCTTCACAATTGTCCGACTGAGTGGATATAAGGTAAAATCATAACTCGAGCACAAATCGAGTTCCACTGCGCCTTCCTCACATGTCTTCTTATTCTTCCTCCCTCTCTTCCTTGCTTTACTCCTACTGATATCCCCATTGTCAGTCGTAGCAGACACACTGCCTTCTTGCTATAAGCATTCTTTAAGAGATGCTCCAAATTTTGACCACGCATCCTTTTTGTATATAGTATTATAACCTTCAAAAAAAAATTAAATTTTGTGGGAAATTATCTTTCAAGGAAAATAGGTCAATGTTTTTATAATAGTTCGAAAAAGGAAATCAATTTAAACATGAATGCAGCTTTGGAATATTGACGTGGTGTAATGAATTCCCATACAAAGTTAATGAAGTGACCAGATGATCAAACTGTGTAATAGAGTGAAGCAAACCGACACACAATGAAGAGAACAAGAAGTTATGTTAAATGGTGATCACAAAGGCAAAGGTGCATAAGAAGCACCCCAAGGGAAGAAGGCCAAGATAACGGATGATGTTGCTGTTTTTGAAAAAGGGATGATGCAGAAGCTATTGTATTATTTTCGGCTACTTTACTCTGTTTTAATTTGTATACAAGAAAAACTCAATAGTACAAAATAACAATCAAAATAATGCACAAACGAAACAACCGACTGCTTCCTCACAACAAATACAGGTCAAATCAAATTGGCAACAAGGCTAATGTCACAGATATTTTTTTGACTATCTATGATGGTAGTGAGATTATGCCTCACTCGGCCTAACATGCGGGTCTTACAGCTAACCACTACTCTACATTTAAAGCGTCAATTTTGATGCATAGGAGGGAAATTTTATTAATAGTAGTACTGTAATTTTTTAAGTGTTATGTAGCATCTTTTTTATCTCAATCAACCAAATGTGATAGCCGTTTTATATTTTTATAGCATATAAAATTATTATATATTATATATATAAATATTTTGATATCTCTCTCTCTCTCTCTCTCTCTCTCTCTCTCTCTCTCTATCTATATATATATATATATATATATATATATATATATATATATATATATATCTGTGTGTGTGTGTGTTACGTTTATGCCTCAAATTCTTAAGTTCTAAGAGGAGGCGTGCAGAGAGTCCCCCGATCGATCAGGCGAAGGGGCAGATCGATCGAAAATCTTATGTAAACGATCCCGCCTGCAGAGAACATACCGATCAATCGGGAGTCTGTTTTTCACGGGGTCTATATAAACAGCCCTAGGTTTTACGTGTTGCGTATCCAATTCAAAGTGAGCACCGCCATCATCATATAGAGAGAGAGAGAGAGAAGTGATTGTAATTCTTCTATTCTCAAATCAATAAAAGTCTCCAGCTCCGACCGTGGTTTTCTCCCCTCTCAATTGTAGAGGGGTTTCCACGTAAATCATTATGTTATTGTTTTTCGTTTTCTTTTATCCGTATTACTTCTCGTTTTTCATAGTATTTGATTCCAATTAAGTACTTGGGATTCCGCATTTCCTCACAAATTGGTATCAGAGCCCTTGTTGTTCGTTTTGGTACTATGATGTCAGTGATTAGATCTGAAGTAGAGAAGTTTGGTGGTCAAGGGAGTTTCAGTTTGTGGCAGGTCCGCGTTAAAGGCCTCCTAACACAGAATGGCTTGAAGAAAGCACTGGATGGAAAAGAGAAGAAGCCGAAGAGTCTATCCGAAGCACAATGGGAGGAGTTAGATGAGAAGGCACTTACAGCTATTCAGATGAGTCTTACAGATGATGTTTTGACAAAAGTCTTGGAGGTGAAAACCGCTAAGGAGTTGTGGGAGAAGCTGCAGGAAATGTTCTGCTTCAAATTAGTTTCCAATAAACTCGCAGTCAAGCACCGGTTATTCACGTTTCGTATGTCATAGGTACATCTCTTAAGAATAATCTTAGCGAGTTTAATTCTATAATTCAAGAATTGAAGGAATTGGATGATACCCCTAAGGATTCGGCACTGGGGTTTTGCATCTTAGTTTCCTCTTTGTTCCCTTAGTTGTACTTTGGTTGTTTTTGTATGGACTTTGTCTGAACTTTTTTGACGTTGTTTCATATTTGTAGGCTTCGGCTGTGTCATGGGGTATGTCCCTTATAGTTTGTACTATTTTTTATTTCATTTATATATTTCGCTGACTTACCCAAAAAAAAAAAATGTTATTGTGTTCACTCTCAAATTCTTATAAATATTTTGTAGAAAGCATGATATATGTTGGTTGGCTAACTATCACTGTTGATGAGGTTAAAACAAACCTAGTAAGTAAAGAGAGAGTTGATAGAGAACTGTCTGACTCTGTGAATAACTCTGGTAATGGGTTGTTTGTGAGAGGTAGGACTGAGACTAGAGGGTCTGAAGGTGAAAAGAAGTCAAGGTCTAAATCTAGACATAAGAACTTGTCGTGTAACTTCTGTCACAAGAAGGGGTACATAAAGAAAAACTGTTATAAGCTTAAGAATAAGTAGAAAGAAGACAACAGGAATGACCATAATAGAGGTGATAAGTCCGCTGAGGCTAGTGTAGTTGAAGATGACGGAGATGCTAATGTCCTACTAGCAACCGAGTCACAGACCAGGTCCAGAGATAAGTGAATCATGGATTTGGGTTGTTCTTACCATGGTTGTCCTAATAGAGACTGGTTCGCCACTTATAAGTCAATTTAGGGCGGGGTAGTCTTGATGGACAATGATGCCACGTGTAAGGTGATGGGTAGTGGAACATCTCGTGTGAAGATGTTTGATAGTACTATCAAGACACTTAGCGACGTGAGACACATTCCAGACTTGAAAAAGAACCTTGTCTCTTTAGGTACCCTTGAGTCCAATGGGTACAGGCACACAGCTGAAGGTGGAGCTATAAGGGTCAATAAAGGTGCATTGATTGTGATGAAGGGTAGAAGGGTAGGAACTTTGTATGAGCTTATAGGGTCTACTGTGACAGGGACAGTAATTGTTTCCACATCGTCTATGACAGATATAGAGATCACTAAGATGTGGCACATGAGATTGGGTCATATCAGTGATAAAAGGCTGTCAGAGTTGAGTAAGAGGGGTTTGTTATGTGGTCAGTCAACTGGACTGATGGATTTCTATGAGCACTATGTATATGGGAAGTAGAAGAGAGTCAGCTTCAAGCAGACAGTGCATCAGACTAAAGGAACATTAGACTATATACATTTAGATTTGTGGGGACCATCCAGAGTTGCTTCCAAAGGAGGTTCCAGGTACTTACTAACATTTATTGATGATTTTTCAAGAATAGTTTGGGTCCTTTTTCTTAAGCAGAAAAATGAAGTTTATGAAGTCTTCAAGAAGTGGAAGATACTGCTTGAAAAACAGACAGGGAAGCAGATAAAGAGGTTGAGGACAGATAATGGTCTTGAGTTTGTTGAGGGTAATTTCCTCAAATTCTATGTGAACCAAGGCATTGTGAGACACAGGACTTGTACAGGTCGACCTCAACGGAACGGAGTGGCAGAAAGAATGAATTGGACGTTACTGGAGAAGGCTTGGTGTATGCTTTCAAATGCAAGCTTAGGGAGACAATGGTGGGCAGAGGCAGTTAACATGGCTTGTTATCTAATGAATCGATCTCCTCATTCATCGCTTCAGTTAAAGATTCCAAAAGAGGTATGGTCTGGTTCTCCTTCTGATTATTCTTAGTTGAAGATATTTGGTTGTCCTGCTTATACTTATGTTAATGATGGAAAGCTAGAGCCTAGAGCCAAGAAGTGTATCTTTCTTGGTTCTACGTTAGGTGTGAAGGGATATCGTTTATAGGACCCAAAATCTCATAAATTTCTGACTAGTAGAGATGTTACATTTGATGAGTCTGCTCTACTACATCCGCCACACACGCCCTCCTTAGTTCGTGAATCAGTTCAGGCGCAGAAGCCTGATGAAAGTCAGATACAACCAGAAAGTTCTAATCAGCTGCAGGTAATTTAGTTTGAGAGTATGCAAGCACCTCCAGTACAGGTTTCTGAGGATGATGAAACAGAAACAGGTCAGCAGGTCGAGCAGCATACAATTGCAGGTGGTAGGCAGAAAAGGCAGATTAGGCCGCCACAGAGATATAGGTATGAGGAGATGATAGCCTATGCCCTTACTACAGCTGAAATAGTGGAAGACAGTGAACCGTCTTCATATTCAGAGATTGTATCGAGATTTGACTTAGATAAGTGGCTTATGGCCATGCATGAAGAGATGGAGTCTTTGAAGAAGAACCAGACTTGGTAGCTAGTCAAGCCTCAAACAGGAAAAAGAGTCATTGGGTGCAAGTAGGTTTTCAAACGAAAAGAAGGCATTCTTGGAGTGGAAGATGCAAGGTACAAGGCTCAGTTAGTAGCTAAAGGCTACAGTCAGGTACGGTGTTGATTTTCATGATATTTTCTCACCTGTTGTTAGACATTGTTCCATACGAGCATGATGTATTTTTCTACGTCTATCAAATTTAATATTTAGCCCTATTTACTAAACACATCTAAGTTGAAGTGCAAGGCGAGAGGTTATCGAACCACAGGGACTAAGAGTACAACAACAACAGCCCCAGTGCCACAGGGGCTCCCGCTTGCGTAGGGTCTTGGGGGGTAGGATGTACGCAGCCTTACCCCGTCAGAGTGAGACCGTGACGAGAAGCTGTTTCCGAGGACCCCCAACCTAATCTTTGGAGTTTGATAGTTGTGAAGAGCCTGAGTTTTACTAGATTTGATTCTCTTCTAGCAATAAGTATTTCCATGAGAAAATATCATAGTAATACTCCATATATCGATTGCAAGGATGTTTGGGAGCAATTAGAGTCCAACAAGGCAGGATGTGCAAAGCCATTATATACGAACCACAGGGACTAAGAGTATATGAAATTATTTTATGATCTAAACTGATTTGAATAGAATTGAGAGATTTTTGCGTCAATTAATCTAGAAAATGACAATTAAACTAAAGTAATCTGCTTCTAATCGGGAATGTGTATTAAATTAGAGCATAGGGTTTCGAATCCATCATTAGCCAATTATTTTTGAGTTAACTCTTAAATTGGGATTATTGATTGTCACACGAGTAGTAGTTTAGGCTACAAGCTTCAAGCTACTAAAATAATATTGTTCATATTGCGTATTGACCCTATCTAACTAAAGCATAAGGAAAATAGGCTCCACCTAACATATTGTTAATTATTACGTATTGACCCTATCTAACTAAAGCATGGGGAAGATAGGCTTTAATTAACAATTCGGTTAATACTATTGTTTGATTAATTAATCCTAGGGCTACAAGCTCAAAGAATTAATTTATAATTATCAACATCGACAATCAAAGATTATAAACTCAATAATTATCTCAATTGAATAAACAATTAACGCACAATACTTCAAAGTATTTCTCACAATCAACCAATTCATGTAACAAATAAATTATCCTAAAATTAAAAGTAATACAAAAGTAAAAAAGCTAAGACTTCATCTAAACCCAGAGAGCAAGTTAGCTCTCCATCAAGGATGAACCGGTGAAGGAGGAGATATAGAAACTCATGTCGATCTTCACGCTAATTTCGCTCTTGTTCCAATTTAACGAAAAATATAGAAAAATAATATAAAAGAAGAGAGGGAGAATGGAGAGAGAGAGAGAGAACTCTGGTGAATTCCAAAACAGAGAAAAATCGAATGAACTAGCCACCCCGAACACTCGTCCTCTTCCTCCCTTTATAGTCGATGCTGCTTGCTTCCCCAAACCCTATCGGAGTTGTGCTGCATTGATGGGCTTGGTGGTTATGCATTGATGATGGGCCGAGCTTGGTAGTTTCAGAGGTGAGTAGAGGCTCGGCAACGATGGTCTGGGCCTAAGCTGCGATTGGGTTGTTGGGCTGCTTCGGTGGTGTTTAGGCTGTAACGTTGGGCCGCTGTTGGTGGGCCGAAGCTGGAGATCGAAGATGACGGTGGGCCCTGTGTCGGTAAAGATGGTGGTGAGCTTGGGCTGTTCTAGTGTTGTGGGGTTGGGCTGAGTCAGTGAAGTTAGGCCATTGACAGTGATGACGATGGCTTTATGATGGGAGGATTGGGCTGCTTTGCTGTTGGGCTTGGGTTACTGTAGCGGTCCGGGTCGGGTCGGAACGGGCCGAGCTTATACGTTGTTGTCCCAAATCTCGATTGATTTGATTTAATTGTTTGAGCGTCGAATTTATCTTATTTGCATCAAAATTTGACAATTTTTGTAACTTTAATTTCAAACCCGTTAAACGTAAAAATTGCCAAAATGAGTGTAGAACTATAATTAAATCGGTGCAAAATAATTAGAATAACAATTAAAAGATGCGTAAATATAAGACGCATCAACAATACTTGCTTTAGTAGCTATGCATGATTTAGAGCTTGAGCAGTTAGATGTGACAATGGCATTTTTGCATGGTGAGCTAGAGGAGAGTACTTACATGCATCAGCGTGAAGGCTTCGTTGTTGAGGGTAAGGAAGATCATATTTGTCTATTGAAAAGGTCTTTGTATAGCTTGAGGTAATCGCCAAGACAGTGGTATAAAAGGTTTGATCAGTTTATAATCAGTCATGGGTTCTTCAGAAGCAAGTATGACAGTTGTGTGTACTTCAGGAAGACAGATTCAGGCTTTTTTTGTTTATGTTCTGTTATACATTGATGATATGTTAATTGTAGCTAAGGACATGACAGATGTTGATGATTTGAAAGCAATGTTGAAAAGCGAGTTCGAGATGAAGGACTTAGGAGCAGCTAAGAAGATTCTTGGCATGGAGATCAGTAGGGACCGAAAAGCAGGAAAGTTGTACTTGTCTTAGGAGAAGTACATTGAGAAGGTTCTGGATCGATTTCACATGAAGGATGCTAAACCAGTTAGCACTCCCTTAGTAGCTCACTTCAGACTTTCTACATTGGATTCGCCTCAGACTGAGGAGGATGTCAGGTACATGTCACAGGTCCCTTATTCTAGTGCTATTGGTAGTATTATGTATGACATGGTATGTACTCATCCAGATATTGCTTATGCTATGAGCAAAGTGAGTAGATACATGGCGAATCCAAGAAAGGAGCATTGGCACGCTGTCAAATAGATTCTCAGGTATTTAAGTGGCACTTCTGATGTTTATTTGGAATTTGGGAAGAGTAAATGCTGCTTAGCAAGATATGTTGACTCAGACTATGGTGGAGACCTCGATAAGAGGAAATCTACTTCGGGTTATATGTTTTGTTTAGGAGACAGCGCTATCAGTTGGAGAGTTTGTCTACAATCAGTTACTACACAGTCGACTACCGAGACCAAGTATACGGTGGTTACAAAAGCGTTTAAGGAAGCTGTTTGGTTGAGAGGTTTGATTAGTGAGATCAGTGTTGATTAGGGTACTGTTGGAATTTACTGTGATAGCCAGTCAGTGATTCACCTAGCTAAAGATCAGATGACGCATTATGACAGAACGAAGCACATTGATGTCAAGCATCATTTTATTAGAGATCTAATTGATGAGCAGAAGGTGGAGTTGAAGAAGATTGGTACTGAAGATAATCCAGCAGATATGTTCACTAAAGTTCTTCCCGGCAGAAAATTCGAGCATTGCTCGAATTTGGTTGGGCTCACAGTTTCAGTTTGTTAACCCCGGTGTGGGGGTGTTAATGGAGAAGGTGGAGATATTTTATTTCAGCGATCGAATTTGAGTCAAGGTGGAGATTTGTTAGGTTTATGCCTCAAATTCTTAAGTTCTAAGAGGAGGCGTGCAGAGAGTCCCCCGATCGATCGGGAGAAGGGGCTGATCGATTGGAAATCTTACGTAAATGATCCCGCTTGCAGAGAGCACATCGATCGATCGGGACCCCCCTGATCGATCGGGAGTCTGTTTTTCACGGGGCCTATATGAACAGCCCTAGGTTTCACGTGTTGCGTATCCATTTCAAAGTGAGCGCCGCCATCATCAAAGAGAGAGAAAGAGAGAGGTGATTGTAATTCTTCTATTCTCAAATCAATAAAAGTCTCCATCTCCGCCCGTAGTTTTCTCCTCTCTCGATTGTAGAGGGGTTTCCACGTAAATCATTGTGTTATTATTTTTCGTTCTCTTTTATCCGTATTACTTCTTGTTTGTCGTAGTATTTGATTCGAATTAAATATTTGGGATTCCGCATTTCCTCACAATATATATATATATATTCCAAATTAAAAAAAAATGATAATATAAACTAACTCTTGACTTATTTCTAAAAACACTTAACCTTCAATTTATGAATGTGATGGTAATACTTGATAAAAAGAATTATACTTTAAAAGTTAAATTCAATACTATAGGTTATAGCAACAAAATTTATTGCGTATAATATTTTTGTTCCTTTTTCAGATTTCTTTGGATACTGATAAGATGAGTGTATACGGGTAACGCTATTGACAGAACAAAAATATTAATGTCAAAGCAATTTTATAAAAAGTTGTGACTATATTTATTATAAGCCATGTAGCTTATAACATTGCTCTGATAGTAATATATTTTTCTTAATTTTTTATCATCACCAACTTTAAATAAAGATATAGAACTTTGAACTCCGATAAAAAAAAGATGCAATTTGAACTCAAAAAGTTAAGAGCTTATTATTTTACCAAATTTAATGGCTTTTTATAATTATTATTATTAGAATAAAAATTTTATTGTCAGTGCTCTCCTCTCTATATCTCCCCTCTTCCCTAACTTCTCTAATCGATTATCTGAATTTTTTTTTATGCTAGGACGGGCAAGGGGGGAGGGGATAAACCTCATAAACTTCTCATAAAGAGGCCCACATTATGAGCGTTGTGAGATTCGAACCCGGACTATTCCATTGGCAGGTGGAGTTCACTATCAGTCGGCATGTCCCGGAGGACCTAATCGATTATCTAAATGCAAAAACGGAACACCCAATTCAATTATCGTATATGGTTCTTCAACGAATAAAACCCTTCAATTTTCTCCCAATGTGATCAAATGTTGAGGCTTTACATCCCTAATCGCACCCTAAATTGTCTCAAGAGACCCCCAAATGTCTTAACAAGTACCATTTTATCATCTTCATCGTCGTCATCATCACCATCACTATCATCAGATTATCTCTCCAAATTGACAAGCACCATACTTAACAGCAAAACCCCAGATCAGGCCCTTAGTTTCTTCAAATCAGTGTCAACCCAGATCAACATAGAGAAAACTCGCCGCCCCCATGTAGCTATAATCCATGTCTTGACACAAGCAAAATGGTACATTGACGCCAGGTGTTTGTTAAAATGCCTCATCCACGGTTTGCTTCAAACTTGCTCGTCACGTCGCGTTTGTTCTATTGTTTTCAAGGATCTTAATCGTGTGGAACCCTCTAAGTTCTGTGAAAATGTGTTTGGAGTGTTGATGATTGCATTATCTGAAATGGGTCTCATCGATGAGGCGATTTGGGTGTATCGGAAGGTGGAGGTTTTGCCAGCAATGCAGGCGTGCAATGCGCTCTTGGATGGGTTAGTTAAGGCCGATAGGTTTGAATCGATGTGGGTGATGTATGATGACATGGTATGTAGGGGGATGATGGCTAGTGTTTTCACTTATGGTATCTTGATTAATGCATGTTGTGGTGAAGGTGATATGGTAAAAGGAAGGAACTTGTTCGATGAAATGATCAGGAAGGGGATTGGACCGACTGTTGTGATCTATACGACTCTGATTCGTGGTTTGTGCACTGATGGTATGACATCGGAAGCAGAAGATTTGTTTAGGACTATGAAGCAGTCGGGTGATCCTCCCAATTTGCACACTTACAATTCACTGATGGATGGATGTTGTAAGATGGCCAACATAGAGCGGGCTAAGAAGTTGTATCAGGAAATGCTAGGTAATGATTTGGTGCCAAATGTTGTGACATTTGGGATTTTGATCGATGCATTTTGTAAAAATGGAGATTTGGATTCAGCCCAGAAACTCTTCCCTTACATGGTTAAGGTTGGCGTTTTACCGAACGTTTTAGTGTATAATTGTTTGATTGATGGACTTTGTAAGACTGGAGATGTATCTGGGGCACTGCTTCTGCTTAAGGAGATGGAAAAGTTCAAAGTTACGCCAGACATGGTCAGTTATAGTACACTCATAAAGGGTTTTTGTGATGTGGAGAGAGTAGAAGACGCATATAATTTACTACTAGAGATGAACCGCAGTGGGATTTTAGCGAATTCTGTGACATACAATTCGTTGATCGATGGGTACTGTAAACTAGGAAACATGGAGAAAGCTTTGAAGTTGTGTTGTCGAATGATGGAAAAGGGGACTGAACCGACTTTGCTCACTTTCTCTTCTCTAATACATGGTTACAGTAGAGATGGGAACATGGAAGCTGCAACAGGAATTTACTTAGAGATGGTTATTAAAGGGTTCTCACCTGATGTTGTGACCTATACCGATCTGATTAGTGGACATTTTAAAAGTCATAACACTAAGGAAGCTCTTCGATTGTACAAAGAAATGCTGGAGTTGGGACTTACTCCGAATGCTTACACAATCAGCTGTTTAATTGATGGATTATGCAAAAATGGACATTCTAATGACGCCATCAAGCTCTTCCTGGAAAGTGCTGGTAATGGGTGTCCTGGAAGCTTGAGTAACGCAAAGGATAGCGGTAAATCTTTTATAGATCACATAGCATATACAGCTTTGATTCAAAGTTTGTGCAAGGACGGTAGAATAGTTAAAGCTAGTAAGTTTTTCTCTGACATGAGATCATGTGGTTTAAGACCTGATGTCATCGCCTACATTACCATTATACAAGGACACTCCCAATCCCAGAACATA
Source organism: Simmondsia chinensis (assembly GCA_018398585.1). Taxonomy (NCBI): domain Eukaryota; kingdom Viridiplantae; phylum Streptophyta; class Magnoliopsida; order Caryophyllales; family Simmondsiaceae; genus Simmondsia; species Simmondsia chinensis. The sequence continues at coordinate 25,954,414 of JAGTTD010000011.1, forward strand.
TGCAATATAAACATGCTGCACGCAGACATGATAAAAATAGGTATTCTGCCTAACGTGGATGTATACCAGGTGCTATCTAAGGGTTATCGAGAAGTTGGAGATGTCCACTCGGCTAATAGATGTTCTGAGGCTCTAGCGAATTAGCGTTATCAGTAGTTCTAATGCGTTTGTCTTGAGGCTACGATTTTGTAATGAATGAAGATGAAGATGAGAATGTTGATTTGATTTTCTACAATGTGCTGAGTATCTTCTGGCAGATAACTTAAACGGTACAAATGAGTGCTTATGATGTGGAACGGCCTCCTGATTGGAATTCTCTTGAGGTCGGAATTTCGTTGAAGATGATCACTATCCTTTAAAAGCTAAGTTATTGAAGATGCCCATGTGAAGATCAGCATCAACTTTTGCCGTTCTTTAATCTGTTGCTTAGGTAACACTTGATATCCTTAGCAAATGTGGTATTCTCTGCGTGCTGCTGCGCACCATTCCACTTGGTGCATATTATACTGCAGAGACGCAGACTCTTGGTTTACGGATAATGGATCATAGACGAGGGATGGGTTACTAAGATGAAGAATAAGGTTGGTGCTAAATGTCATCAACAATTTTGAACCCATAATCTTGTTCATTTATTTATGCTTGTAGAAACAAAAATCTTATGATATCATATCCATAATACTAACAACAATAATTTGATTTCGTGTAGGTGAGCTTGTTCTTTCAGTTGTAATTGTTGAGGCAGAAGAAAACAGGTACTCTAGTCATAAGGCTTTTATCGAAGTGGGTCAAGTATACGCATCCTTACCCTGCTTTTTTTGGTGAACTTTTCAACATATGTTCAAATCAACTTGTTTAAGCATATTAGAAGTTTGAGTGCACCGAAAACAAGGATAACTGGGAAAAGGATTTTCTCATTAACGAGTCTATTGGCAAATTGGTATGTTTCAAGATTTATTTAGTTTGTATCTCCCCTAGGAAAGTTGGGTTGCATCCATGAATTTATGTTCCATGTAACTAATCTCCGTTTGGTAGGGGGGAGTCCTCTTTTACTGAAAATGACAAGATTTGTCAAGGAAATTTGAAATCTTCTCGAGGTTTTCCTTCCTATGTTTCAAAGGAAAATATGCTCCTAGATTTGATGTTCCCTTATTTGGTTTAAAGAAAACATCTTCCACCTTCCACCGAGAAGAAAAACGCTGATTCTACAAAATGCCACTTGCTGGATGATCATGCACAGGTTGGGCTACCTCAAATTATGAATTAATGTGGTCTTGTTGGGGAAGGTTGGAGGGTTTTTGCTTTGGCAAGTAGTGTTATGCATTCGACGCCTAATTATAAGCCTGTATGGGCCAAATGTTATGATTGATGAACACCACGGTTTGGCATGGCTCTATTATTATCTTTTGTATTTGGGACTGGCTCTTGTTGCTGAAATTCAGAATGTCTTATGTGAAAGTGTTCAATGATTAATTGCAGGAGTTATATGTTATTTGGGTTAAAAGACGTGTGTTCATGAGAAGTTAAACTTACTGACAATAAAGTTGACCCAGATTACCGTTACCTTGTGGAACTACGATGAGTGGACCTCCGACCCAAGTGGTTAAAAATGAGTTTTGGTTTTAACATCTAGAGACTTCTCCCCCATTAAACTAGGGGCGTAGTCGAATCGAGTCGAGCCGCGTAACTCAATACTTGATTCGAACTCGATTAACTACTTTGGTACTCGAACTCGATTAACTATTCGAGTACTCGACTCGATTTGAGACGTTTATAAAAGTACAAGTCAAAATCAAAAGTGATCATAGATAAAATCAAATAACAAATCCAAATATTATAGCTAACAAATACAAGCTAGGATATGATATCAAAGTGGAGATTTTCCTGAAGCCTAACAACCGAAAGCTCTTGGAGATATGCTTCTAGAAGGATTAATCAACTTTAGTTGTAAAATAATCTATCTGTTATTATGAGCATTAGTTACACTCAATTTGGTTAATTACTGATATATTAATACCAAATATGGTTCAAAACTTCAGTTTCAAAAAATGCAAGCAAACCAAATATATCTTGCTGTAAAAAACTTAGTGTTCTTTCATTTAACCACAAATGTAACATGTCATTCTTTACAAGAAATTCAAGTTTCCTTCTTTTATTCTACCATTAATGTCACATGCCATTCATTTCAAAAGAAAATAATATACAAGAACTACTTCATACGAGTCGAGTACTAATTCACCGAGTCGAGTATTTAATTGAGTATCGAGTTGAGTAATTCACTACTCGACTTGTACTTATTTATTAATCGAGTATCTTTTGATATTCGAACTTAAGCTCGAACTCGGTTAATTAGAGTTTTATTCGAGCTACTCGCGAGCGCTTCGGATAATTTACACCCATACATTTAAACAATGTTGAGGGGCAAGTATTGTGGAACACTCAACGGTAATATTGGCATCTTAATTAAAACGAATCAGTTAGTGGGACATTGACTTTCGTAGTGACATTTATTAATGTCCCAACACAAGAGTCGGACAAAGATACCTTTTGGTCTCAGCTAATGGAGTTAATTAATCCATTGTTCCTACCATATTATATTCCTGGGGACATGACAATCAGTGGGTTTTGCCACTTGGGGATTCTTGTTTAAGAATTTGTTGAATCTTTCATTCGCGGGCACCTATTTACCTGGAAGATGAATTTACTAGCCTCTAACGTAGGAAAAACGTTAGATAGATGTCCAGTTCACAGAGATTGGCTACATAATTATCCTCAAGCAGTAGTTCGTGATGGATTAATTACAACATTGGATCATGCACCTATTTTTGTGGATACTAACGTGTTGAGATAAGAGAAACCACATCAATTCTAATGCCATCCAAAAAGGGGTTAGATTAATAGCTTTAGATCCATTTGCAGCATTATCATGATATTCTTAGATTGAGTGGTCGAAATTATTCCATATTGCTCAGAAACTTTAAAACAATAAAAGGAAGATCAAGAGTTGGAAGCCTTGCCAGTGCCCTGTGTCCAGCTCCAGTTGCACCAGAATAAAAATAAAATTCGACAACCTCGAGATACTCTTATTGGTGGAACTTGTTTCAAATTTGATAAGTACAGATTCAAGCAACTACTAGATCAATGAAAACTGTGGCTTCCATACTATAGAAATTATTAGTATGTTATAGGAATCACTAAGCACGACTAAACCACAGTAGAATAACACTGAAATTATATGCATAAATGCAGAGATTAAAGGCAAAAATTAGGAAAGTGCTGCTTCGTAATTGTGCTATAAAAAACAGTAAACGTTGAAGTAAAACAAGCAGGCCTGATTTTTCTTCCTCTTAATTCAGTGAGGTTCCAGCAAGAGTTTCAGTAAAAATTATAGAAAAAATTACGATAAAGTCGCAATTAGAAATTTACTTAAAAACGTAAACACGACAATCAAATGTTACCTAAAACGGAGAAATTGATAATAATACCGAAGGTACCGTGCCATGGAAAGAACCACTGTCCTAAAAGCCGATTTCGCCGCTGCTCCGGTGCAAACAGTAGTGTCGGTGGCCGTCCTCCAGGATTAACATGATTCGACCATTAACGTGCACTCGTTAATAGCCGGGTAGGAGAGCCCAAGTACTTTGCCCAAAAGTTTTGAGTAGGAGAGGAACGTAGAGAAGAGATGATGGTTATATATATATATATATATATTTTTTTTTTTTTTTATGATAAAAAGAGCACACAGCCCCCTCCATTTATACTAAGCTGTGAGGGGGTATTCTGCTGAACTGTTAGAGAAAAATATGGGCTAGATCGTGCAGATAGCTTCCCAACGTGTAGAAGTAGTTTTTGCAGATGCCAGATTGAACGGGTCAACTGTCTCATTTTGTGCTACCATTAATAACAATATTTATTTTGTTCGTAAAACAAACGTATCTGTTTTTTTTTAAATAAAAAATAAATAAAAATAAAAAGATAACCCACACCCTCGCCTGAACAGAGCACGGCGGGCGGCGCGCGTGCGTGTGGTGTCCATTCTCTCACCCAAGACTCAATTTAAATGTAAGGTTTACATATACCCTTATAAACTCAACCAAACCCCCTTAATTTGTCTATGTGGAATAGAGGACCTTTTGTTATATTCTTAATATGGGATGTAACCTTCACAATATTTAAGTTTAGCTTATATCATTTTTCCAACAATCCCCCACAAATGATACAAGCGAGAAAATAGGAAAGACTGGACAAAGGGAGTTCAGTTTTTCGGTGCCGATGTCTTGCGACTTGAATCGTCACCTAGTGTAACCCAAATTTAGGACCAATATCTTGTAAGGTGACTTTCGTTTTGAACCTCACAAGGGGTTGTATGATCTTCCACTTAGACACATACCAAACTCCACATCTTGGCAACTCCTGCTATTTGGGGCGTTTTATCGGCTATGCGCTCGTCCTGGATATTCATAGGCGCTCTAGAAGGCAAGTCTTAAACCTTCATAGGGAACGGCCACACTCCCACACCTACATAGGTGGATCCCATCAAGTTTGTGTTACCGCACACCACCAAATATATGGATATGGTTCCATTAAGAGCTAAAGCTTAACCTCACCCCTCGGTAACATACAAATAGTGTTCATCAAGTGCAAGCCTTGCTTACATCACCAAACATATGGCTATGGACCCGTTTCCGCACTATCACACTATAGGAAGGGACAACATAAAACACAGTGCATTTCTAGAATAAAACTATGACTTTTCACATTGAACTTGTTAAAACCAAGTTGGATACATCACAATTTATTCATGTACAGACTTTAATCCCATCCCCCTTGATATTTCTACAATCATTTTTGGACAAAGGCCTCTTGTCAACGGATCCGCAAGATTCTTTTCTAACTTTACATAGTCTAGTGACATCACTCCACTCTTTAGAAGATCCTTCATGATCTTATGCCTGAGTCAAATGTGTCTCTTCTTGCCATTGTAAACCTTATTCTTAGCGATAGCAATTGCAGCTTGACTGTCACAGTGAAGTGATACTGACGGAGCTGGAACCCCTCACAATGGCAATCTACCAATAAACTTCTTAGCCGTTCGGCTTCACGACCTGCCAACTCAAGAGCAATGAACTCAAATTCCATAGTAGACGTAGCAGTACAAGATTGCTTAAACGATTTCCAAGATATAGCACCTCCAGCTAGTGTGAACACATATCCACTAGTGGAATTAATTTCATCATTATCAGACACCCAATAGGCATCACAATATCCTTCTAAAACAGTGGGAAACTTTCCATAATGAAGTCCCCAATCCATAATTCCTTTCAAATATTTAAGCAACCTTTTTAATGCATTCCAATGTTCTTGATTAGGATTATGTGTGTATCTACTGAGTCTACTTACAGCATATGCAATGTCAGGTCTAGTGCAGTTCATCAAAAACATAACACTGCCAATTATTTTAGCATACTTAGTTTGGCACATAGCAACACCTCTCTATGTTTCATTAGATATACACTTGGATCATGGGGTGTTCTTACAGTATCAGCATTAATCATGTCAAACTTTCTAAGTATCTTCTTAACATAGTGAGACTGATTTAGGCTTATGCCTTAGGGAGTTCTCACAATTTTAACTCCTAGAATCACGTCTGCTTCACCCATATCTTTCATATCAAATTTAGAGCATAGAAAATTTTTCGTTTCACTAACGACATTCAAGTTTGTGCCAAATATCAACATATCATCAACATATAGACAGATTATTACACAACCATTTGAATTAGTCTTAAGATACACACAAGAGTCTCCATTATTTACATGGAAATTGTTAGCTACTAGCATGCTATTAAATTTCTCCTGCCATTGTTTAGGTGCTTGTTTGAGACCATATAGAGATTTTATAAGTTTACAAACTTTCTTTTCATTACCAGGGACAACAAAACCCTCAGGTTGTTCCATATAAATTTCTTTGTCTAGGTCACCATTAAGAAAAGCGGCTTTAACATCCGTTTGATGTATTACCAAATCACGAATAGACGCAAGGGCAATCAATGTTCTAATTGTGGCTATTTTAGCGACGGGTGAATAAGTATCGAAATAATCTAGCCCCTTTTTCTGGGTGTAACCCTTAGCCATTAATCTTGCCTTAAACTTATCTATTGACCCATCAGCCTTCATTTTTCTTCTAAAGACCCACTTACAACCTATTGGTTTACAACCTCTTGGAAGGTCTACCAATTCTCATGTGTAATTGCTTAGAATTGATTCTAGTTCGCTGTTAATAGCCTCTTTCCAAAAGGTAGAGTCAACTGATCTAATCGCCTCATCGTAGGTTTTAGGGTCTTCTTCTAACATATAGACACTTACTATTTCCTCATTTATGAAGTTAATTTCTGTTAGGAAAGTAGTAACATAATCGGGCCCAAAGTTGGTTTTTTTCCTAACTCTTTTACTCCTTCTAATTTCAGGAGTGTCTATATCGCTAGTAAGATCTTGATTAACAGTCACATTATGAGAAGGCAAACTTGATGGTTGTGCATTATTAGATTTCAAGGGGAATATATGTTCAAAGAGTTCAGCATATCTAGATTCAATGATACTACCACATGCATATGAATTATTAGATCATTTGATCAAGAAACGATAAGCAGCACTATGATAAGCATACCCAATAAAAATAGAATCAACAGTCTTAGGTCCAGTTTTGACTTCATTTAAAGTCGGGTAATCTAACCTTGGCTAGGCACCCCCACACTTTCAAGTATTTTAGATTAGGTGCATGACCTTTCCACATTTCATATGGGGTTTTATCTAGCCTTTTATGAGGAACTTTATTTAGCACATGACAAGCAGATAATATCGCCTCACCCCACATTTTATCAGGTAGTCCAGAGCTAATTAACATTGCATTCATCATGTTCTTTAAAGTTCTATTCTTCTTTTCAGCGATGCCGTTTGATTGTGGACAGTACGGAGGGCTTCGCTCATGTATTATGCCGTTTTCCTCACCAAATTTTTCTAGAGGAGTCGGATCATATTCTCCTCCTCTGTCGGATCTAACTCTTTTTATTTTCCTTCCTAACTGATTTTCTACTTCAGCTTTGTATTTCAAAAACATTTCTTCTGCTTCATCTTTAGTACTTAGGAGGTATACCACTGAGTATCTAGAATAATCATCTACAAATATCATGCAGTATCTTTTTCCACCTCTATTAATTAGGCTTTTATAGTCTCCTAAATCAGTGTGGATTAGCTCAAAAAGTTCTGATTGTCTCTCGATAGACTTAAAGGGCTTTTTTTAGCATACTTAGCTTCTACACATACTTCACACTTATTAAAGCTGGTATTACTGAAGTTAGGAATCATATTCATTTTCTTAAGTCGTGTAACTGACTCAACGTTTATATGTCCTAAGCGAGCATGCCACAATTCAAGAGATTCAACGATATAAACAGAAGGTGTACTAGCATTATTATTTATGGAAACCGCATCAAGGACAAATAAACCAGCATTACAAAAACCCTTGCCCATAAATTCACCAATCCTAGTTAGGACTAGTTTATCTGAATCAAATGACAATTTCAAACCAGCTTTACTCAAAAGACTACCCTAGATCAGATTCCTACACATTTCAGACACATGCAGCACATTCGTTAAAGTAAAAAATTTTCCAAAAGTGAGTTTTAAAGAGATCTTCCCTTTTCCGAGGATAGGTGCTCCCATAGAACTTCCCATGAAGACTACTTCCCCATCGATCAATTTCTAGTATTCTTGGAATGTACTTCGGTTTGTGCAGATATGCCTGGTAGCCCCGGTGTCCACGATCCATTCAGTCATATTGTTCACCAGGTTCACCTCTGAGACAACCGCTATAATATTCTTTGTTTCTACAAGATGAGCTTTTTGCTTTAGATCCTTAGACTGGTTCTTTTTTATTCTGTAATCCCTGGCCATATGTCCACGTTTTCCACAGTGATAGCAACCTCCGAGAAATTTGCTGTTTGGCTTTTGAATTTTTTCCACCAGGTTTGAAACTTGAATAATGCTTCTTTCCTTTATTTGTAAACCTGTCAGATGCACTGGTCCTCGCTTCTACAATGTTAGCCTTAGAAAGATCTGAATATGAATACCTCCTATTCTTAAGTCTATTCTCTTCTTCAATCTTCAAGTGGTTTACTAACTCTTCTAATGTCAGGTCCTTTTTATACAAAAGTAGGTTTTTATAATCCTTCCAGGAAGATGGAATTTTTTTAATTAAAACATATGCTTGTGTAATTTTACAAATTTTAAGACCTTCTGACAATAGAGTAGTTACTATATTTTCACATTCATGGACTTAATCAATTATTGGTTTATTGTCCATAATTTGAAATCTAGCCACTTACTAACAGCATATTTTCTAGTCCCTGCATCATCACCTCCATATTTTTTCTGTAGAGAATCCCATATTTGTTTTGATGAGTCTAATTTCACATAAATGTCAAAGAGCCCGTCACTCATGTAATGTAACAAATTTCCTCTACAGATTCGGTCATCTGTGGTGAATTTTTCTTTATAAGCCTTTTTCTCATTTTCACCCTCAGGTTCCTTTTGTTCGTAGAGTACATAATCTATACAGACTTGTTGTAGGAAAAACAAAAATCTTCTGAGACCACCTCTTGTAACTTTTCCCGTCAAGGGGTTCAACTTTAGACATGTCGGGAAGAAGTAATTTGGTTGTCATGTTTATTTATTTATGAAAAAAGAAATCGTCTTTTAAATTGTTACTGGAATCACTAAGCGAAACTAAACCACAGTAGAATAACACTGAAATTATATGCATAAATGCAGAGATTAAAGGCGAAAATTAGGAAAGTGCTGCTTCGTAATTGTGCTATCAAAAACAGTAAACGTTGAAGTAAAACAAGCAAGCCTGATTTTTCTTCCTCTTAATTCAGTGAGGTTCCAGCAAGAGTTTAGGTAAAAATTACAGAAAAAATTATGATAAAGTCACTATTAGAAATTCACTTAAAAACGTAAACACCACAATCAAATATTACCTAAAACGGAGAAATTGATAATAATACCGAAGGTACCGTGCCGTGGAAAGAACCACTGTCCTAAAAGACGATTTTGCCGCTGCTCCGGTACAAATAGTAGTGTCGGCTGCCGTCCTCCATGATTAACACGATTCGACCATTAACGTACACTCGTTAATAGCAGAGTAGGAGAGCCCAAGTACTTTGCCCAAAAGTTTTGAGTAGGAGAGGAACGAAGAGAAGAGATGATGGTTATATATTTTTTTTTTTTATGATAAAAAGAGCACACAGTCCCCTCCATTTATACTAAGCTGTGAGGGGGTATTCCGCTGAACGGTTAGAGAAAAATATGGGCTAGATCGTGTAGATACCTTCCCAACGTGTAGAAGTAGTTTTTGCAGATGCCTGATTGAACGGGTCAAGTGCCTCATTTTGTGCTACCATTAATAAGAATATTTATTTTGTCCGTAAAATAAACGTATCTGTTTTTTTTAAAATAAAAATAAAAAGATAACCCACACCCTCGCCCGAGCAGAGCACGGCAGGCGGCGCGCGCGCGTGTGTGGTGTCCATTCTCTCACTCAAGACTCAATTTAAATGTCAGGTTTACATATACCTTTTAAAAACTCAACCAAACCCCCTAAACTTGTCTATGTGGGATAGAGGACCTTTTGTTATATTCTTAATATGGGATGTAATTTTCACAATATTTAAATTTAGCTTGTATCATTGTTCCAACACAATATTCCTGAAAAGAATGGCTAGTAAATGGTGGCCGAAACTCGAGATTTTTTCAGCTAGTCAGTAATCATTGGAAGAGAAAAAGATAACTTGTCACTCAACTAAAAAATCATACAGGGGTTTAGATAGATGATCCATCAAATGTTTAGAATCTATCGAATTGGAATTTCAAAATGGATCTACGTCAGCTTGTATCTCTCGTCTATTGAACCTATCGAGATAACAACAACAACAACAACAAACCCAATGCCACGAGGGCTCTTGCATACGAGGGGTCTAGGAGGGGTGGATGTACGCAGCCTTCCCTTTCAGGGTGCTACCTTGAAGGAAGGTTGTTTCTGAGGACCCCTGACCTGAAGAGTGTGTCATATGGAAGCATAGAATCCTGAAAGCATGAGGTGAACAAAGTTAGAGTAGTAAATAGTACAAGCCAACACTATAAAGCACACCCGATAGAAAGTAGCTACAGTAAAATAATCAGCACGTATACAAGTTGCTCGAGTTGCAAGTTTCACAAGTGGTCATGAACGCATATAGACAGATAGGTGCGCCAGGACGTGTGCCAAAGAAGAAGTCCATACACCTAGAGGCACTAGTGCAAGCAATCATAGTCTGCACTACTCTAAACCGCTACATTGGCTACCCCTATCTCGTTCTCCAACGAGCTTTATCTAAGGCCATCTTCTCCTGTAGGTTTAGTTTGGTTAGGTCCTATCGGATCGTCTCTAGCCATCTCTTCTTTGGCCTACCTCTCCCTCTCCTCCCTGGCGTAACATGTAGCTTTTCACATCTTCTGACTAAGGCAGTGGGCAGTCTTTTCATAACATGACCGAACCATCTCAAACACTATTCCGTCAATTTATCCTCAATTAAGGCCACGCCCAATTTGGCTCTTACGACGTCGTTCCTGATCATGTCCTTCCTTGTGTGTCCGCACATCCACTGCAGCATCCTCATCTCCGCCACCTTCATCGTTTGTGTATGATGTTGTTTCATTGGCTAACACTCTGCCCCATACGATATAGTTGGTCTCACTACTGTCTTATAGTATTTCCCCTTTAGTTTTAGAGGAAACTTTCTATCGCAGAGCACTGCGGAGGCCATCTTCCATTTATGCTAGCCTACTTTGATTCGGTTGTTGACATCCTCGTCAACTTCGCCGTTGTGTTCATGGAATCTAAGTATCTGAAACTCTCTTTTTTGTATGATCTCGGATCCTATCTTGACGTCCTCTGTGTTAGGCGCGATGGAGCCATCGAATTTAAGTTCCATGTATTTGGTTTTGAACTTGCTGAGTCGCAAGCCTTTCGATTCCAATGCCCTTCTCCACAATTCCAGCTTCTCATTTACCTCTTCTTGAGACTCCCCCACCAAAACTACGTCATTTGTGAAAAGCATGCACCAAGGCACCTCTCCTCGAATGTGACTAGTGAGCTTATCTATAACCAAAATGAACAAAAAGGGACTCAAGGCCGATCCTTAGTATACCCTTATTGTTACTGGGAAGGATTCCGTCTCCGCTTCTACTATACGGATGCTAGTCTGTGCATCTTCACACATGTCTCTGATGGCCCGGATATATGGCCTTGGAATGCCTTTCCTATCCAACACCCTCTATAGGACCTCTTTTGGCACTCTATCATATGCCTTCTCCAAATCAATAAAAACCATGTGGAGATCCTTTTGTCTCTCCCTGTAACGCTCTGTCGTCCTTCTTAGGAGGTGTATGGCTTCTATAGTTGATCTCCTGGGCATGAATCCGAATTGGTTCTCGGTCACCTCTGTCTGTTGCCGTAACCTCCTACATTAGTTTTATACCCCTATAGTTGGCGCAATTCTAGACGTCACCTTTGTTCTTATAGATCGGCCCCAATGTGCTCCTCCTCCATTCGTTAGGCATTTTTCTCCCTAACAAGATTTTGTTAAATAATTTTATCATCCAGCTGATGCCCTTATGTCTAAGGCATTTCCATGCCTCTATAGGTATATTGTTTGGGCCAACAGTTTTACTCCTACCTAGACATTTCAGGGCTTCCTTGACTTCGTTGAGACTAATTGGCCTACAATAGCAGTGGTCCTGGTATTCTGCAGATGTTTGAAGGTCACCTAGGGATATCTCAATGTCCCCCTGATCTTTGAGCAGATGGTGGAAGTAGGCTTTCCACCTAGCTTTAATTTGTTGCCCGTCTGCAAGCACCAGACCATCTTCCCTTTTATGCACTTTACTCGGTCCAAGTCCCTCGTCTTCCTTTCTCTTGCTTTGGCGATCTTATATATGTCCCTGGCTCCCTCCTCGGTATCCAGCCTTTTGTAAAAATCCTCGTAAGCTCTTGATTGTGCTTCTCTGACCGCCCTCTTTGCTTCTTTCTTAGCTTGCTGGTACTGAAGTTGCTTGTCCTCGTCTCGACTACTTTCCCACTCCTTGCAACATTGATGTTTGGCCTTAATCTTCTCTTGCACCTCCTCACCCCACCACCAGGACTCTCTGTTTTTTGGTGCCCCGCCCTTTGACACTCCCAAAACTTCACGTGCTAGTCCTTTGATGTTGTGGACCTTTTGGTTCCACATTTCGTTTGTGTCCCCTTCTAGGTCCCACTCTAGCTCCGAGTCTGCTCTATCTTTAAAGACTATATACTTCTTCCTCTTCAGATCCCTCTAGCGATTATATGTCTACGTGGGTTTCTTCGTACTTCTAGCCCTGTTCTTGATATTTACGTCTGCACACAACAACCTATGTCGTGTAGAAAGGTCTTCTCCTGGAATAACCTTGCAATTCCTGCAGCCACTTTGTACCATTCTCCTTAATAGTATATAGTCAATCTGTGTCCTTGTCCCACCACTATGAAACGTGGTGATATGCTCATCCTATTTTCTGAAGAAAGTATTGGCAATCGTTAGCTCGTAAGTGACCACGAAGTCTAGGAGGGCTTTGCCCTCTGCATTCCTAGTTCCAAAACCAAAACATCCATGGTATGATGCGTATCCCTCCTTGGTCTTGCCAACGTGCCCATTGAAATCTTCGCCAATCACCACTTGTTTGGTTTGGGGTATGCCTTGCATAGTTGTGTCTAAGTACTCCTAGAATGTTGCCTTCTCTTGCTCCGTTAGTCCAGTTTGAGATGCATGAGCACTGATGACGTTTACTATTTCCCCATCAAGGACCAACTTGATGGCTATGATCCTATCACCCGCCCTGGACACGCCGACTACTTTGTCCTTGAGACTACTATCCACTATGATGCCAACTCCATTCCTGCCTCTAACCTTACCCGCATACCACAACTTATATCCTAATATGTCTCTGGCTTTCATGCCAACCCATCTAGATATAGAGCCAATTATCATGAAGTTGACTCCGTTGGCTACCTTGGACGAGGTAAAACCACTCTTTTCCAAATGAACCCACATAAGGCCCCTGGTCTAGATGGCTTTGGTGCTTCATTTTTTCAACACTTTTGGAATATGATAGGGCAACATTTGATTAATGCTGACAACGTGTTCTTGTTCCGTGGCTGTATGTTGACTGGGGTCAATCAAACATTTGTTACTTTTTACCCAGAGTTACTATGATTGAGAGACCAAATCACTTCCCGCCAATTATTTTTTGCAATATATTTTACATGTTTGTGGAGAAAGTACTAGCTAACTGACTCTGACCTCTATTCGTTGATTTAATGACTCAGTGCAAGGGACATCCATTAGAAGTAGATTAATTCATGATAGTGCCGTTATTGCTTATGAGATAATGACTGCTTATCTTCCAAAACAAGGCACAGTTGGTTGGATGACTCTTAAACTGGATATAGAAAAAGCATATGATAGAGTTGAATGTGATTTTTGGGTGTGATCTTATTTGGATGTGATTTTGCTCGAAGTGTATCGAGTAGATTATGCAATACGCTATCATTGTGCCTTGCTTACTATTAATCATTGGTCAACCTTCAAATTGGTTTAAATCTTCTCGAGAGCTTCGACATGGGAACCCTTTTATTACCTTACCTTTTCATCTTATGCATAAGATGTATTAGTGAAGAGGATCCATAGTATTGTAGACTCTAGCGTGATGGCTTTAGGTTTAGGATGGCTTGTACGATTCCTATTATCCTTTATTTGTTATTCATAATGATAATTTGCGGTTTTGTAATGAATCCTTGGAAGCCTGTACAATCTCAAGAGTATGTTGGATCATTATTGTTGTTAGTCGGCACTTTTAATCAATTGCAATAAATCTACCATGGTGTTTTCATAGTATGTTCCTTATGCTCTAAGACAATAAATAAGTGGGACTACAATGAACATAGCATTTTTTAGTAAACTTAGTTGGAAAGTTCTAACAAAAGCGAGCTATCTATGGATTGGGATTGTGTAAGAAAAGTACCTTCAACAACAAAATTTTCTTAGTTGTAATTTGAGACCTTGGGACTCCTAGGTGTGAAAGTTGCCAACTTCATTATCAAATGGGATAATGTTTTGGTGGCAGAAGCTCTCGCGGTAACGGATGGCATTCAAAAGTGTAGCTATGAGAATAATGCCAGAGCTTAATTGGATTAAATGATGAACTATATATAATAGTTTATATATAAAGCTTCAAGAGAGGAGGAAGAAAGCAATCTTTCCTAATACAAGATTATTCTCTAAAATCATGAAATATTATCTAATATCTCTAGAATCATAATATATTCTCTAATATCCTCTAATAGGCCCCCTTCAATCTGAAGGTGAAGTAGCAACATAAAGATTGTTCTTGTGATATTGAAATAGTGTGACCTTGAGGCCTTTAGTGAAGGTGTCAATGATTTCTTGAGTGGTAGGAGTGTAGCAGACTTGAAGATCACCTTTGAGAACCTTTTCATAGACATAGTGGAAATCAACATCGACATGTTTGCTATGGTCGTTGGAAACAGGGTTAGCAGCAAGATATGAAGCAGAAACATTGTCACAGTAGATAGTAACTGGGCCAGAGTGTTTAAGACCAATATCACGCATGAGATACCGGACCTAGTCAGCTTCAGCTGCAGCTTGAGCAATGGCACGGTATTTAGACTCGGTGGAGGATATGGAGACGGTTGCTTGTTTCTTGGCACGCCATGAGATGAGAGTGGATCCAAGGAATAAGGCGTAGCTTGTGGTAGAACGGTGAGTGTCAGGGCAGCCTCAACAATCAGCATCATCATAGATGACAACGGATGTGCAAGTGCCGGGAAGAATAGTTAACCCGTGGCCAGGGATGCTTTTGAGGTATCGGAGGATCTGCTTCACAACCTGCAAATGACTTGTCCTGGGAGTATACATAAACTAAGAAATAAGGTTAACAGTATAATATATATCGGGATGAGTCATGGTGAGATATTGAAGTGCTCCAACTGCACTTCGATACTTAGTGGGGTCTGGTCAAGTGTCACCCTTGGTCTCAGAGATAGATGGCCGCGGGCCGGGAGAGGAGTTTTGATGGGTTTGGTATCTTGCATGTTGTGTTTGAGAAGAAGGTCTACGATGTATCGATATTGTGATAGAAACAAGCCAGACTTTGTTCGGTGAGTCTCAATGCCTGAGAAGCAATGGAGAGGTCCAAGGTCTTTCATCGTAATTGTGTTGAGAGGGCACAAATGAGGGTGTCAAGGGAGTGGGGGTTTGAGCCAGCGAGAATTATTTCGTCAATGTAAAGTATAAGGCAAATGGTGTCCTTGGCATTGCCAAAGAGAAAAAGGGAGGGGTTAGCTCGACAACAGGTAAAGCCTACTCTGTAGAGGAATGTACTAAAGCGCTGGAATCAAGCCCGAGGGACTTGTTTGAGTCCATGGATTGCTTTTCAAAGTCTACAGACGTGGTTAGGAAACTTATGATGAACAAAACCCCTAGGTTGCTTCATATACACTTCTTCCTTAAGATGGCCATGTAGGAAAGTGTTTTTAACATCAAGTTGTTTAATGAGCCATTTGTTTGTGATGGCAAGAGTAAGAATAAAGTGTATGGTGGATGGTTTGACAACTGGCTAAAGGTCTCTTTGAAGTCAATGCCTTTACGTTGGTGAAGACCTTGTGCAATAAGGCAAGCTTTAAATCGATCAACTGAGCTCTCCACTTTATACTTAACCCGATATTTCTAAGTGCTTCCTACTATGTTTTGAGTTGGTTGGGAGGGACAAGATCCCAAGTTTGATTTTGAATTAAAGCATTAAATTTGTCAGCCATAGCCTCTTGCCATTTAGGATTTTTAACTGCCAGAGAGTAACACGTGAGTTCTTGTATTACTGTTATCGAGGAAACGGATAGGGGGTATTTTGTTTTCCGAATACCATCCTTGAGTTGAGTTCGCATTAGGTGAACGTTGTGAGAGGCTTGGGGTTCGGGTGGTGCTGGAGGTATTTTGGTTGTGGGGGCAGTCTCAAGCCATGGTGCTGCACAGGGAGTGGCCTCAGCAGGAGGCATAGTGAGAGCTGGGTCAGGACTAGGTGTGCAGGACTAGGTTTGTGCGGTTGTTGAGGGGTGTTGTAAAGGTTACACACATGTGTTGGAGCCATAGGTCCGACACCAATGGTGGCGGGATAGGGGCTGTCAGGATGGGGTAGTTGCATTGTTAGGGCTGGAGGGGAAGAGTGTGGTGGTGACAATGGCAAGTCACCAGAGACCTTGGGTGATGGAACGAATCCACTAGTGGGGGTCGAGGTCATTGGAGGTAAGGGAGGCACAAGATTGGCACTCAAGAGTATGGTACCTGGGCCTGCAGTTACTAGAAGAGGAAGGGGAAGATCCACTATACTAGCTGTACTACCTGGGTTTGGAACCCATGAAGGGTTGACTAGGTCTGGATATGGAAAGCTAGTTTCATTAAACCTAACATGTCGATTTATGTAGATTTTCCCAGTTTGGGGATCAAGACAACGACAACCCTTATAGCATGCCACATAGCCTAAGAAAATACATGGTATAGCTCATGGAGCCAATTTGTGAGGGGCACAAGGTGTGATGTTTGGATAACAAGCACACCCAAAAAGATGAAAAATGGAGTAGTCAAGAATACATTGGAAAATTTTTTCAAAGGGGAATGAGTTTTTGAGAACGGGGGTGGGGAGGCGATTTATAATAAAGCATTCGTGTAAGGAAGGCGAGATTGAATAAGTAGCATTCGTGTCATTTCAATAATGTGTTGGCGCTTTCGTTCCGCCACTCCATTTTGTTATGGAGTATCAGGACACGAAAGCCTAAAGTGAATGTCGTGTTGTCGACACAAGGCATTCATACAGCTGTGGTCGAATTCGCGACCACTATCACTTTGGAAAATTTTTATTTTTGTGGAAATTTGGTTTTTAACAAGAGTTTTAAAATTTTCAAAGATTTCAAAACCCTCATATTTTTGTTGCGTAGGATATAGCCATGTAAATCGAGTAAAATCATCAATAAAATTAACATAATACTTATGACATGAGTTTGAAGAAACAAGAGATTACCATACATCTGAATGAATGAAATGTAAAGGAGAAGAAACTAAATGCAAAACCTGCTAAAAAGGTAGTCGATGTGACTTACCTAAGCTATATTCTTGACAAAAAGCAGTAAAATGTGAACTAGGGATAAGTTTTCGGGAACATAAAATGTCTACCATAGGTCTTCCTAGATGCCCTAAGCGGTGATGCCAGAAGTCTTCTGATAGTGTTTGTGCCATGAGTCCAATTGAGTGAGGCGAGAAATTGTAAAGTGGGCCATTACTGCGAACTTGAAGTAGAGGGATCCCTGTAGCATTGTCCCTGATAAAAAAAAAATTCAGAGTCAAATTCAACAATACATAAATTGTTTTGGCAAAGTCTTTCGATGGATAGAAGATTGTAAGTTAGTTGAGGAACTAACATAACGTTGTTAAGTTAAAGTTGATGATTTTTAGTTTTTAAGGTTGTAGGGCCCACGTGAGTTACATGTAGTAAAGCCCTGTTCCCAACTAAAACTTGTTTATGGGCATGATAAGAAAGTAGGGAATGAAGCATACCTGAGTTAGGTGTCATGTGGTTGGTTGCCCTAGAGTCAGGATACCAACTGTAGTCTTGTGAGTCATTGATGGACATGGCAGAGAAGCAGTGAGAAGGATCAAGATAGGAAGAGTGATCAAACAAATGTGGACAGGAGATAGCATTATGACCCATTTGATTGCAGATTTGATAGGTTTGAGGCCTAGGCCTAAGAATGCCATTGGACTTGAGGGATGCGTTACCAAAGTGCCGAGTGTGGTTCGGTTGGGGTGGCGGTGCATGAGGTCCCGTGTGATGCTGTTATTGTTGTCTCCCGCTACAGCCCCCTCGATTGCCATAGTTGCCTATTTTGTGTCCTTTACCTCTACCAAATCCCCCACGACCGGAGTTAGATCCTTGAGAACCTGCATTCAAAGCAACTAAAGCATGTTGTTGGTCAGCGCAATGGCGACCCTGATATCGATTCTGGGTGCTCTCCTCATTTAAGAGGTCAGTTTTGAGTTTTCCGAAAGTAGGTGTTGGTGAGGTATTTTGAGTTAGAGTGGCAAAAGCACCATATTCAATTGGGAGCCAGTAAAGAGCGTAATGTGCTAGTTCTCGATTGGCTATGGGTGAGTTTATGATAATGAGGTCATCGGCAATGGATTTTAATTCAGAGAGGTGTTGTTCCATTGTTTTGCCATCTTTTTTAAGGTTTATTATTTGAGATCGCAGGTCAAATTCCTTGGCCATCTAGTGATCTCAAAATATTTTATCAAGGGCATCCCACATGGCTTTTGATATGGGTTGGCAAACAATATCGTTTAGAAGGGAGCGAGATAGGGTAGCAGCAATGCAAGATCGAAGGCTTTAGTCAGTTTGGACCCAATTTATATATTTGGGATTAGGAAGGGAAGAGCCACTATTGGTTGCTATGTGAGTTGAGGGACAAGGGAAAGTACCATCAATATAACCCATAAGTTGATGTGATATTAAACGCATGTAAAATTGCTCCATCCAAGCGGTATAATCAATAACATTTTCCAGTTTTATAGTGATTATGCCGGAAATACTAGAAAAGGGAAGCAATAGGGGAGTAGTAGTTATTTGACTTAGATTAGGGTTGATGTGAGGAGAGGGAGAGGAGATGCTGCCGTTGCAGCCAAGAGGCTGGGCCAGTGCACCTCCCAGGTGGTCTGACACATTGCTGGGAGTACCAATGGATGCGCCACCAGCAAGGCTGGTGTATGCACCACCAGCACTGCCATGAGCGAAACCAAAGGGAGGGAGAGCAGTTGAGCCACTAGTGTGGTGGTCGATCTAGCCGATGCTAGGGTCGAGGGGCTGTTGGTGACCACCAATGGATGTGGTGGCACTAGCAGTTGATGGTAAAGGGAAGGAGAGGGGGGGGGGGGGGGGGGGGGGAGGAGGAGACGCTCGAGCCAAAAAAAATGAGAAAATTGTGGCCTCATGGATATTAACGAAGTATCGGGGTTGGCGACATCAGCATTCGTAAGGCCATTGAGGAATAGACCAGAGGATATAGAGTCGATATGGCGAAAATCGAACACAGCCATGGGGGATCCCATCACCTGGAGGTCGGTCGAGGGTTGAGCATTAGGGGAACCGGTCTCAGCCACCGAAAGGGTGGCGAGGGTCTTGCTGGGGACCATAGGTGAGGGAGGGGAGGGGGAGCTAAGGTTTGGTGCCATAGTTATGAATTAAGAAAAGAGAAAAGAAATATAACTTAAGATTAAGTTCAGAAATTTAAGGTAAATAATAACCAATCAAAGAATTAGCAATTGAAAGAGAAAGAACATAAATTAAAAGGAGAAGGGAGAGAAGAGAGCCTCCAAAGGAGACTTTAATACCATCTATGTTATATATTATTGCAAAGGTCCCATATCTCTCAAATATCTCCAAACTCCAATTCTAAGCATTTTAAGCCATGACTTCTCCAACAATAAATTCACTATAGTATTTAAGCATTTTAATCAACCAATAAATATACATATTGTGCTTTCAATTTTCTAAATTGAAAAAAAAAGGAACAAAAATAATATTCATATAATTCTTTATTTAGTACATGAAATGTCACAATTTAAAAAATTAAAAAATTTATTACTTAGTTATTCTGAAATAGATTGGTGCATATCTGGAATGTGACAAGGTAATTAAATCAATAACAAATAGCACACGAAATAACTATCATACATTTGCTCAAATATTTGACTATTTTTGCAACTTATTTGAGCATACTGAAAAAACAACCATATGAAAATAAAATTTAACAAATTATAATAGAGTTTGTTCTTACTAGAATAATTTATAAAATTTCTTCTGTTTACAATTGAAGAGATTACTAGAATAATTTACCATATCTCTTTTGTTTACGATTATGACCTTTCTTATTTCAATCCTGAATAATTCATTCCTTAAAGTTACTTAAAATGTGAACAATAGTCGTATGGCACGTGTGACAAAACTAAGTATAAAAGCAATATTCTCAGTGCCCAAAGGGCTCCCGTCTAAGCGGGGTGGGGGGGGGGGGGGGGGGGGGTGTGGTTTGGATGTACGCAGCCTTCCTCTTTTAGAGTGATACCCTGAAGAGAGGCTATTTTCGAGTACTCCCAACCTTAGAGGTGAGGACTTCCCAGCCGGTCACCCATCCTGGTACTACTCTCGCCCAAGTATACTTAACTTTGAAGTTCTAATGAGATCCGGTGCCAGCGCGCTGGTACCCTCTTTGGTGTGACAAAACTAAGTATAGAATTACAAAACTAAAAATTATTTCAACTTTGGAAAAATTAACCTATTTATCTACATTTGTACACTACAATCTATTATAGAGAAGTCATTACTTCTCCTAACACCATTCTAAGTCTAATCCAGATAGTTTGAGAGAGGGTCTTTTCAACTTTCTTATGATTCAATGGATATGCTAAAATGGCATATGAATTTGACAATATAAGGTAATTTACATCGAAATTCGGTGATTTTTTGTCGTAATTTATTGAAACTTTATGGAAACATTGTCACGACTTTTATATATTGGTATAATTATATACAAAACCATAATTTTTTATATATAAAATTAGTCAGATTTATACAAAAATTAATTAAATTCTAACATAAGGTATCTAAGTGATAAAAAATTGAAACCTCAGGGTATCTCATTGTATATAATAGGTGATAAATGTTCAAACCTCAAGATACCTAAGTGATAGTTTCCTTTCAATATTTATACTATTTTCTTCCATAAACACTCATAAATATTATGTCGAA
Organism: Simmondsia chinensis; assembly: GCA_018398585.1. Lineage (NCBI taxonomy): Eukaryota > Viridiplantae > Streptophyta > Magnoliopsida > Caryophyllales > Simmondsiaceae > Simmondsia > Simmondsia chinensis. Next base: position 25,975,392 of record JAGTTD010000011.1, read on the forward strand.
AGCTAAAGAAATTAAAATAAAAGACCAATTATCTGCAATACACATTGAGACCTACACCTTGAATTCACACCCTTATGCCACCTAAATGGTCTTTGCTAGAGAGCCTGTATTGGGTATCCGCTCAATAAATCAATATATATCTTATATATTTTGTATACGTTTTTAATATATTTATAAAGTTCTCTCTTTTTCCACATATTTTTAGAGTCAATTACTATCGTATATTACTTACTAATACTAAAAAGTAGTTATGAGTGATGTTATTAAATTTTCTAATATTTGAAATTTTCATTAAAATTAATGATTTGCAGCTTATACTTTAAAAAGAAAGGCATTAGAAGAATTTATAATTCAAAAAAAATCTCTGTCTTTATTCTAAACAAAACAGAAACTTCTCTCATAAACTATAAAATAAATAAATACAAAGTTTATTATTTTACTGAAAAGAACTATCGTTCAACATAAATTAATAATGTATGAAAGAGCTAAAAATACATTCTTCAATCTTAAGGGAAAAAATGATGAATAAACTTTAATTCAAGTCTAAAAATATTAGAAATTAAATTTTATCCCAATAAAAGGTGATAGATACAAGTACAATTCTATTACCAAAATAAACATCATTATCTAACTCACATTGAAAACTATAAAATACATCAAAATAACAGAATGTAGAAAAAGCCAAAATAGCCATGTAAATCTAAAATAAAAATAAAATAATATATTCATTCTGTAATCTAAAAGAAAAAATTACAAATAAATTTAAAATATAGGAGTACAAATAGAATAAAGACACCATTTAAAAAATTCACCTTGATAATACATCAAAAAAAATATTTTCAAACATAAATGGGCCCGTGCGTAGCACGGGATCACACTAGTATGAGAGTAATACGAAAGCTTAATTGAATTGAATGATTAATTATGTACAATAGTAGCTCTATATATAGTGCTTCAAGAGAGGAGGAAGAAAGTAATCTTTCCTAATACAAGATTATTCTCTAGAATCATGGAATATTATCTAATATCTCTAGAATCGTAAAATATTCTCTAATATCCTCTAACAGTAGCAACATGAGCGCTCATCGTAGTCACACTGAGGGAGACAAACTGATTGTAGTAAAATCATCTGTAGGGGGTTCAAATGTCCATGTGGCTTCGGACCATCTTTGAGGACATTTGAGAGATGTCGACTCCTTGTAAGGTCTACGGTCATTGAACTATTTGATTATTCCAAAGTCGCTTCTTGATCGAATCTTTAGTTTCAACAATATTCCAGCATTGCTGAGCAAAACTACATTCCATACAAATATGATTAATGCTCTCTACAAAAACCGACCAAAAGAGGCCATCAATCTCTATGGTTACCACATTGAGTTAAAGTGTGTTTGGATGGTAGCAAATTATGAAATAGCTTAAACAAAAATTTTGACTTTGGAAAGTAGGTCCAAATTTCAAACCCACTTAAATGACTAACTATTTTGCTCATGCTATTGATGAAATATTGTTTTTTTTTTTTTTTTACCATTGTAAAAAAAAGATTATTTATATTTTTGTATCCGGCGTTTTTAGAAATAATAAAAAGGATATTGATCTTTTTGAACTAATAAAGAGATCCTAAGTTTCCGTCTATTAATAAAAAGACCTATCTTCAGTATGAAGACGTTATTTTTCTATCGATAGAGATAACGTGACAACTTCCTTTTTATCAATGATACAATAAAATAACAAAAATATCTTTCAATATTCTAATTCTTGATTTATGAGCACGAAATTCGCATAATTTTTTTAAAAATATGGTTATTAAACGATATTTTTATTATTTTAGTATAACATTAATAAAAAATAGTTGCCATGTCAACTCTATCGATAAAAAATGATATCATTACATAAGAAATAAATCTTTTTATTAATACGCAAAAAAATTATCAATGTTTTTGTTAATAAAAAATAGCAAGATTCTTTTTATCATTTTTAAATATTGTCCATGTAACCTTTAAAAAAAATCATATATTTTGAGTGTTGATAAATGCTTGTTCGTCTTGAATCTAGGCACGTCTCCACTCTCTCTCTCTCTCTCTCTCTCTCTCTTCCAGACAAACCCAAAGCGGCAAAACGGCATGGCTCCATTCCCCCGACTCCCAACTCTCTCTCTCTCTCCTTTTGCTATGTGTCTTTGCACTCACAAACCCCAACGCAACCTAATTTGAAAGCTCATTATTGTTACAAATTCATTTATCCATTAGATCCAACCCCACCTAAATTCAACGGTGTCCTACTTCTTCTCTGCTGTTACTGAATCTGTGAAAGCTATGGAAGAGGGTGGAGATGTGGGTTTCGAGGGGGGAGAAATTAGGGTTTATGATTACTTTCCCAAATTGATTTCTGGTGCTCTTTCTGGTGCTTTAACTGGCCTCTTTGCTCTTGGTATTTTCCTTTTCCTGTTTTTTTTTTTTTTTTTGGTTTTGCTTTTGTTAGAGTAAATCAATAGTGGGTCTTGACCCATTAGCTTTAACTTTTGGAAAAATTGGTTTCTTAGTGTGATATCTGGGCCTTGTTGATTAGAAGCACACAGGTTCAATATTGACATAATTTAAGCACATGAAGTCCAATGGATCTTCACTTTAGGGGGGCATGTTGAAGTGTAAAATTGAGCTTGGGCTTTCATTCATCAGCTTAAGTTTTGGAAAAGTTGTTTCCTGAACCACTTTCAATGGATTTATTGTTTGGTGAAGTCATCTGAACTTGTGATGATTGTGATTATTAGTGAATGATAACTGGGTTTTGTGTTCAATTTCGGAAGTGGTTATTGTTATGAATACACTGCTGAGGTCAAATTTAAGATGCATGTTGGAGTAGTTTAGGATTTTAGTGCGAATAAGGCCTTTGTCTAGTGCAAACCTTAGAATAGATCTCCCACCGTTGCTTACCGACAATAGAAAATTAGGATTTATGGCCACTGATGACTTGTGTAGTAAGTAGGTCTGGCAGCGTTGGACGTGATATGATAACATGGCATGAAAGGTTGAGGTTTTTGGGGTGGGGTTGAATTTGGGTTGACTGGTGTAACTATTATTTAATTGGGTTGAATTTGATTTTGGGCCAGTTCAACCCGTTATCAACATGTTTAACTCGTTTATGTAATTATTATGATAAGTGTAGAGTAACTAGAGTTGTTTACTGTTACTACTATATATATATTTTGTCGTAGCTAATTTTAGCATGAGATAATTTGAAATATGTTTGGTTGTGTTAATTTGATAATTTATTGTGTACCAATTATTTTCATGCATTCATTGTCACTATCAGCCATGAAGGCACATCATTGGCATATTTGTAAGTTGGTGAGCTGGCTGTGACAAAAAAGCACTCCATTTAATTAAGTAGTTAATCCACTTTTAAAGTGGGTCCGGCTAGGATTGATGGCTCCTGTTGAAATGTATTTTGCATTTCATTTGTGTTATTGTATATTGTATTTAGTAATTAGGAGTAAATTAGCTTGTAATTATAGCTAGTCTTCAATATGGTATTCATTAGGTACATCAATGGGGCTTTACGTTTCACTCTAACACCCCCCCCCCCCCCCCCCCCCCCCCCCTCCCTCCTTCTCTTCCTTCTAAATATCAATAGGCAGTTTACATTATGTCTAGGTTTAGTCTTTTGATCTCTTTAGAAGTAGTATAAATTTGTACACTTTTTCATGAATGAATTCATCCAATTCATCCACTTTCTCTAGTATTCTAAGTTTATATACTTTCCTAACCCTTTAGTAAATGGGTTAGGTTCATGTTGACCCCTTTACTAGGACTCCTCATATGACATGAATGTGAACACAACACGACATGACACCTTTGCATCCGTAATCATAAGGCATTTATGTTGCTGGTTGTAGAATTCAAGGCTTTGAGCTTGATTGCCTGATATTGGTAATGACTATGATCTCACCTTATGTGATTGTCCTAATTGATGAAATCAATGTTGTTTGTCCTCTTTCATGATGCATCAGTTTGAAAGTTATGTGAAAATCACACTTGGGAAACGTTTTGTAGGGTAGGTTGTCATCCTCTACGCCCAGTCCCCAAAAATTGAAGCTCTGCTCATGAAAAAGTTGATTGGCTAAATTAATTAATACTATTTCATTTAAAAATGATAGACATTTGGAACCAATTCCCAGAAGATCAGAGGTTTGGCATGCGAAGTTCTAGGCATGTCAAAGGGTGGGACACCAAACCATAGAGAGTGCTAATGGTGGTGCAGGGAGGTCCAAGAGAAGATTAAGGCCAGGCGAAACTATTTCAAGGATTGGGATCAAAGTGGAGACAAGGACAAGAAATAACACTATAAAAAGGCCAAGACAGAAGCAAAGATAGCAGTTAGAGAAGCATTGTCCAAAACCTACGAGGATTTTTGCAAAAGGATGGATATGGAGAAGGGAGCTAGGGACCGATATAAAATCGCAAAAGCGAAAGATAGGAGGACTAGGGACCCGGATCGAGTAAAGTGCATAAAGGGGGAGGATGGACGGGTCCTTGTGGACAAGCAACAAAATAAAGCTAGGTGGGAAGCCTACCTCCACAATTTGTTCAACGAACAGGGGGATAGAGATATATCCCTAGGAGAACTACAAGCATCTAAGGAGCATCAGAGCCATTGTTATTGTAGGTGGATTAGACCCGAGGAAGTCAGAGAAGCTATGAAAAAGATGGGCAAGGGTAAAGCAGTCGGTCCAAATGGAATGCTCATTGAAGCATGGAAATGCATTGGAGAGAATGGCATCAGTTGGTTGACCAAACTCTTCAATCAAATTCGTTAAGGTAGGAAGATGCTTGACGAGTGGGAAGAACACATTATTCTGATTTATAAGAACAAAGGCGACATCCAGAGTTGTGCCAACTATAGGGGAATCAAACTACTGAGCTACACTCTGAAGCTATGACAGCGGGTAATAAAAAGAAGGCTACAACAACAAATAGGGGTGTTAGAGAACCAGTTTGGATTTATGTCTGGTAGATTGACAATAGAAGCCATCCATCTCTTAAGGCGGATGAGAGAGTACTACAGAGATAGACAAAAGTATCTACACATGGTCTTCATTGATTTGGAGGCATATGATAGAGTGCCTAGAGAGGTCCTATGGAGGGTTTTGGAGAAGAAAGGCATCCTCCTGTCCTATATTCGAACTATTAAAGACATGTACTAGGACGCACTAACTGATGTGCGTACAGTGGAAAGGGAGATATACACTTTCCCCATTATAAGTTGGGGTGCACCAAAGATCAGCCTTGAATCCCTTTTTGTTCATTCTAGTTATGGACGAGCTCACTTGGCACATCCAGGGTGTGCTTTGGTGCATGCTTTTCGCGGATGATATAGTTTGGTGGGGGAATCTAGAGAAGAGGTGAATAAGAAGCTGGAACTTTGGAGAGCGGCTTTGGAATCGAAAGGCTTACGACTCAGTAGATCCAAGACCGAGTATATAGAACTCAAGTTTTGCACCTCAGCTAGGCCAAGCATAGAAGGCGTCAAGATTAGATCTGATTGCATACTGAAAAAAGACTGTTTTAAATATTTGGGTTCCATGGTGCAGCAGGAAGGTGAAGGTGAAGGTGAAGTTGAAGAGGATGTTAGCAATCGAATTAAAGTAGACTGGCATAAATGGAGGTTAGCCTCTACGATACTATGTGATAAAAAGTTCCCGTTAAAGTTATAGGGAAAATACTATAAGACGATTGTGAGACCGGCTATGTCATACGGTGTGGATTTTTGGCCAGGCGAATGGCATCATTCGTAGAAGTTGAAGGTGGCGGTGGATGTGTGAACAAACAAGGAAGGATAGGATTAGAAATGACGTTATAAGAAGCAAATTGGGCGTAGCCCCAATCGAGGATAAGTTGAGGGAGCAACATTTGCGGTGGTTTAGGCATGTTAGGAGGAGACCAACCACCACCCCTATCAGGAGATGTGAACAACTCCTTACTACAAACGAGAGGAGAGGGAGTGGTAGGCCAAAGAAAAGTTGGATGGAGACTATTCGATAGGACCTCACTTACCTCGACCTAAATGAGGAGACGATCCTAGATAGAGCTGAGTGGAGGGTTGGCATAGCTGCAGCCAATATAGCGGTTTAGGTTAGAGGAGCACAACTAAGATAGTACTACCGCTCTTAGGCTTATATGTATGCCTGTTTGATTATATTTTCTATTGCTGTGTGTTGGTTGCTTCTTGTTCTATCGCTTTGTTGATTTATTTTCTATTGATGCTTTATGCTTTATGTTTTATGCATTCTATGTGCCATTGTTTTTATGCTTTTGCTTTTCAAGGTGAGAGTCCTTGGACACAGCCTCCCTTTAGGATAGCAGGCTGTGCACATATCCCCCCGACCTTGCATATGCGGGAGCCCTTGAGGCACTAGATTTGTTGTTGTTGTTGTAGTAGACATCTCTGGAAGGAAAATGAAAAGCTATCTTTTGGTCAAATGCATTGAATACAGAATACCATAGTTAGCATGAGGGAGCAGGTTTGGAAAGCCGTTAGTCATGGAAGTTTCTAAAGGTTATGAGAGGGGAGGGAGCATTATACTCAAATATATGAATATATGTAATAACTACTGCAAGCTATTGTCCAGGTTAGCCCAAGATTGGTTGACAGTATCCTTATAATGAAGTTTCATGGTGTAGGAAAGAAGAAAGACGTTTTAACGTTATTCTCCACAGCCTAGATTGCGATACTTTGCTATGTTTGGCTTGAAAGGATTGTGAGGATTTTTAAAGATCAGCATACGATAGTTAATATGGGAGAATGTGGAACAATTTAGGAGCTCTTTGGACAACGAGTTTTGGAGGCTTTGCTGACATAGCCTTAATTGATTTGCAAAGGGGGAGGGCTTTATGTTATTAGTTTATGGTTTTTATTATTGCATTTGTAATTTTGAAAACATATTGTCCTTAACTCTTTGTACAATCTCTCTCTTAATATTATCTCATCAATAAAAAAAAAAAAGAACATATATAATGACTACTAAAATTTTATTAATTGAACTATTGAATCATAAAAATTGAAACAGATTTAATACAAAATAGTAAGTTCTACACTTATATTCACTAAAAAATCTAGTTAATAAAACCAAGAAATTTAAGTCCAACATATAAGTCTCTTCAGCTAGTACAATTAGCCAACACTGGATAAGACTTGAACAATGAATCAACATACCAAAGGTATTTTTCTTATCTGGACATGTTTCTCTTAAGTTTGATATTCTTTTCGCATGTGAATTGAACTTTGAAATGCTAAATCACATCTTTGAGAATGCTATATTGGGATTTTAGGAGTTTTTGTTTTGGTTTTTTTATACCATGCTTTATACAATGGTGTATCACTTCAAGTTCTGGCATGCATCAAGATTGCCCATTATGATCTACACTTTGTGCTGATCTTGGTGGTGTTGCTCTTACAAACATGCTGGACCTTTCTGCACACTTTAGATTGCTAATCTGCAGAATCTTTAATGCAATTTACTTGCATGTATTTGTTTGTGTTTCAGCTGGAGCATTCACTGGAGCTATCACTGGTGCTTTAGCAAGTAGGACTTCTGATAGTAGTCTCCTCAGAGGGGCTGGTTTGGGTGCTGTTGCTGGTGCTGTTCTCTCCGTGGAAGTTTTGGAAGCTTCTCGGGCTTATTGGTGCTCCCAACAATACGGTTTTCGAAGTTCATCATCTATGGTAAGCATTAGTATGTCTTTTGTCATTGTTGGCCAGTAACGTGATTTTTTACACATGATCTGAATAGTAGAGTTTACATAGTCTATATTATTATGTGATTATGTCTAGTGACTAAATATTGATTGGGGGCGGTGATGTAGCACAACTTGCTAATCAAAAACTCAACTCAATTTTTATTTATCAAAACTTCAAAATAATGAATTATAAAGCTCTATTTATAGAAAGTTAAACCCTAAAATAATATTAGATAATATAAATCCTAAATCTAATAGAAAACTATTAAGATAAATCTTAAATAAAATAGAAAACTAATCTTCTAAATGTAAGATAAGATAAAAAAAACTAAATTAAATAAAATTGTGCTGCATCATTCTCCCCATCTTGAAAAAGAATAGTTTGTCTGAGAACGAGAAGAAGGCTGCTCAAACGACATGGTGAAGTGGACCTGGGTAAGTCTTGTAGCAATTGAGGCTTTAGAGTATGATAAGCTCCATCAAAAGGAATCGTCACAGAGTTGTCAAATCCATTATAGGTTATGTGATGATCGAACTGCCAGGGATGCCCTAAAATGATATCATAATCAAGAAGGTTGCACACGAAAAAACGTGTGGGAAAGAGCAAATTCCAAGTCTAAAATCAGTCTTCATTGTAGAGCGCACGATCTTCCCGACATCGTCATGTTGGAAACCAAATAGTTGAATAGGGTGGGAACATTCTTGTGGTACCCTCAATTCTTGTACTACTTGTCTAGAGATCAAATTAAAAGCAACTTCCGTTTCAACAACAGCATGTATGGGTGTTTCATGTCCACACCAAGTGGCTACCCCAACATGTTTAAAAATAGTAGTGCGCGATCCAAGAGGTTTGAGATCCTTATTCTTCGACTTAGGGCGGTGAGGAGTAGCAACACAAATAATTAGCTTCTCATCTTTGCTATTCTCATCTTCCGATCCTGAACACTCAACTACCTCAATTATTTGTTCCTTTAATTCACTTGTTTCTTCTCCGTTAACTTCAGCTGATGACGTATCATTAGATGAGTTAGGCTCTACTTGAGTCACCATCTTTTTAAACTTCAAAGGACAATCTCGAGTTGGGTGTCCTTTTATTCCACACTCATAATACACGATAGAACTTCTAGGAACCATCTCTAACCAAGGACCTAAAGCTTCTCGTTGCATCTTCCATTTACGTTCTGCATTCATGGCATAAGAAGCTGCCATGTCCACAGACTTAAATGTCATACCATACAACTCTGCCTGAATGTCGGATTTAAGACCACCAGTATATTGTATGACACGTTGGTGCTCAGACTTCTGAAATGAGCAACGAGTGACAAGTTTCTGAAACTCACGTGTGTGTGAATTGACATCCTTATCTGTCATCTTCACATATCATAGTTTTGAATATAATTCTCAACCCTAATTAAAGGAACAAATTTTCGATTCATGGCTTCCTTTAAACTGTTCCAAGTCAAAATTGGACCTGGGTGAGTCTCAGTATATATCCACCAACTAAGAGCATATCCCTTGAAACAAGTTATCGTAAAATTAACCCAATCTTGTTGTTTAACCCCTTTACAAGTAAAAATATTCTCCATGTAACTAATCCAGTCATAAGGTTTTTCAGGGTCCCCTTTCCCCTCAAACTTCGGCAATTAAAATCTGACTTGTGAGTGGAATTAAGATTACCTGAATTAAAGTGTGAGAGTCTTACTATTTGTGGAGTCATGTGTACAATCGCGCTTGAAGTGCCATCAGGTTCCTCAAGGACAACTTGCTCCCATAATAATTCATGGTCTTTCTAAGTTCTTGTAGTTTTGCCAGAATAGAAGATTGAGACTCTTTAATATTTGTCGAAAATTGCTTGAGACCATAGTTGCAGGAAACTCCTAAAATGCTAACGCTCCACGCTTCGGAAACGCGATTCCGCGTTTCAGTGTCAGATTCACGTTTCCTACGCATATCAAACTCGGCGGAAACACAATTGGAACAATCATGGGAGCATTTTGATAAGAAAATACTTATTAAACGATTTGTTGGCTAAGTATATCACTCGATTTTAAAGAATCATTGAATTGCATGGACATGTTGGCTTATGCTCAGAAGTTGCCGGTTTAATTTTCAGCTCCGATGACTCTTCAAATTTCTGGAATGTGTTTACTCTGTTAGCTGTCCTTCTTGATCTTTCGTGGATGAGGAAAAAAACCTTCTTGTTACTTACCATGTCTTGCAAAACGACGTCTGATCTCACAGCCGTTCTCTGATTGCTGGCTATTTGTTTCCAGGCAGATTTCATCGAAGAGCTTCTTTATCGCAGATTTATTGAGGAGCATTTAACACCAGCACTGCTGACTGGGTATCATTGGCAGGTAATTCTCTCTTTTCAATTAGTTTTGATCTGCAGGTCCTTTAATCTATTTTTGTATTAATAACGGGCTGTATGCCTTGACCAGTTACCTTCTGGCACATATGACTGACTTAAGGTTGGGGTTGTAGGATTAGTAGGTGGCCCTACCTAAGAAAGTTTTTGCACTGAATGACAAGGTTTGAACTTCGGACCTAATACTGGATGAAGCACCAGATCCAAGTGCGTTATCGCTAGAGCGGACTCCTTTACATCAGTGATCTGTTTTTTTGATTTGCCATGATCCTTTTTTTAACAAAGTCCGAAAGGCAACTGCACTTGCAGAGCAGGGCTGAAGGCAAGCAACAAGACAACGCAATAGATAGAAACAAGAAACAAAAGTCAAAAGAAAGAAGTGAACTGGAAGCCAGCACTACTATGCCTTGATCCAATAACTTGTCGGGGGAAAAAAGTCTTGTTTTAATTTGTTTTCATATTATTGAATGGGTGCTCAAAATTTCAGAAATGCTAAGTGATGTAGCACAACTTGATAATCAAAAACACAACTCAATTTTTTTTATTCATTCAAACTTGAAAATAATAAATTACAAAGCTCTATTTATACGAAGCTAAACCTTAAAAGGATATTAGATAAGATAAATCCTAATCCTAATAGAAAACTAATAAGATAAATCACAAATCTAATAGAAAACTAATTTTTTAAATATAAGATAAGCTAAAAAAAACTAAATTAAATAAAACAGTGCTGCATCATTCTCCCCGTCTTGAAAAAGAATAGTTCATCCTCGAACGAGAAGGGCTGTATGAACGATGTGGTGAAGTGGACCTGGGTAAGTCTTGTAGCAATTGAGGCTTCAGAGTATGATAAGCTCCATCAACAGGAATCGTCACAGAGTTGTCAAATCCATTATAGGTTATGCGATGATCGAACTGCCAAGGACGTCCTAGAATGATATCACAATCAAGAAGGTCGCATACAAAAAAGCGTGTGGGAAAGGGCAAATTCCCAAGTCTCAAAAGATATTCCCAATATCGTCATGTTAGAAACCAAAGAGCCGAATAGGGCGGGAACGTTCCTGTGGTACTCCCAATTCTTGTACCACTCGTCTAGATATCAAATTAAAAGCAGCTCCCGTGTCAACAGTAGCATGTACGGGTGTTTCAAGTCCACACCAAGCGGCTACCCCAACATGTTTAAAAATCGTAGTGCGCAATCCAAGAGGTCTATGATCCTTATTCTTGGACTTCGGGTGGTGCGGAGTAGTAGCACAAATAATCAGCTTCTCATCTTTGCTAGTCTCATCTTCCGATCCTAAATACTCAACTGCCTCAACTATCTCTTCCTTTAACTCACCTGTTTCTTCTCCATTAGCTACAGCTGATGCCGTATCATTAGATGAGTTAGGCTCTGCTAGAGTCACCATCTTTTTAAACTTCAAAGGGCAATCTCGAGCTGGGTGTCCTTTAGCTCCACACCCATAACACACGATAGAACTTCTAGGAACCATATCTGACTGAGGACCTAAAACTTCTTGTTGCATCTTCCATTTACGTTCTGCATTCATGGCATAAGAAGCAGCCATGTCCACAGACTCAAATGTCATACCATATAACTCTGCCTGAATATGAGATTTAAGACCACCAATATATCTTATGACACTTTGGTGCTCAGACTCCTCAAATAATGAGTGACAAGTTTCTGAAACTCACATGTGTATGAATTGACATCTTTATCTATCATCTTCAAAGAACATAGTTTGGAATATAATTCTCAAGCATAATTGAAAGGAACAAATTTTCGAGTCATGGCTTCCTTTAATAGGTTCCAAGTCAAAATCGAACCTTGGAGACCTGGGTGAGTCTCAGTATAAATCCACCAACTAAGAGCATATCCCTTGAGACAAGCTACAGCAAAATTAACCTGATCTTCTTGTTTAACCCCTTTACAAGTAAAAATATTTTCCATGTAACTAATCCAGTCATAAAGTTCTTCAGGGTCCCCTTCCCCTTCAAACTTCGGCAATTCCAATTTCAACCCACAATCTGACTTGTGAGTATTACCTGAATTAAAGTCTGAGAGCCTTACTATTTGTGGAGTCATGTGTGCAATAGTGTTTGAACTGCCATCAGGTTGCTCAGGGTCAACTTGCTTCCCATAATGATTCATGTTCTTGTAGTTCTGCTAGAATAGAAGATTGAGACTCCTTAATATTTGCTAAAAGTTGTTCAAAACGCTCATCAACTTGACTACGCCATGCAGCAAGTTCAGCTACTTGCTGTTGCAATTGCACAAAATCGTCGTTTTTCACCATGGTTGGGATATCAGGAATTAGGGTTCAGGTCGAGTTAGGGTTCGAATTTAGGGGATTTCGACTTAGGGTTTTGAACTAAGGTTTTGAACTAGGGTTTTTTTCGAATTAGGGTTTTCAAGTTTAGGCTTAGGGTTTTCGAAATCTAGGGTTAGGGTTTTCGAAGTCTAGGCTTTTCGAAGCTTAGGTTTAGGGCTTTCGAAATCTAGGGTTAGGGTTTCGTGGAGGGTTCGAACTTCGAAGATTGTGGTTCGAATTGATTTTGGGGGGCAAGTTGAAGGCTTCTTATTGCTTTAGGATCTTGACTATTAGGGTTTCGTAGATTTGAAGTGGCTTAGGGTTTCGAATTGGGCGGTGGGTGGTGATGGAGGTTGCGGTTGAAGCTATGGTTGGTGGGTTAGGGTTTTCGTGTGGGAACGATGGTGTTGGGGATTTTGAGGGCGGTGATAAGGTGGCGAAGAGGTGTTCGCAGCAGCTTGAGGTTTTTTTTTTTTGTTGGCTAGGTTTTTCTTTTGAGAAGGGCAATTTTAGTAAAAAGGGATAGGTACCACTACACCGTGGCAGTGGAAAAGATACTACTCAGCGGTAGTATTGCGCACTAGCGGCGGCACTGGGGCGGCGGCTATGGCGGCTCTGCGGCAATGGTCCAGAACAAGGGCTCTGATACCTAATTAATGTAGCACAACTTGCTAATCGAAAACACAATTCAATTTTTTTTTATTCATTCAAACTTGAAAATAATAAATTACAAAGCTCTATTTATAGAAAGCTAAACCTTAAAAGGATATTCGATAAGATAAATCATAATCCTAATAGAAAACTAATAAGATAAATCACAAATCTAATAGAAAACTAATTTTCTAAATATAAGATAAGCTAAAAAAACTAAATTAAATAAAACAGTGCTGCATCACTAAGAAAGTTGGGTAACACAGTACATAATCTATTCAATTTTGTTCTCATTCAAGCCATCCCTCAGGAAATTTATTGAGTTCTTCCCTGAAAAAAAGCTGCATTATTTCTTTATGTTTGCATATGGGTAGAATATGAAACTAAAAGATGCTCATTTTATAATAGCAGGTGAGTGTAGCCAATCTAGGCTACGATGACATCTATGAGGCCTATGGTGATTCAAGAGGATTGCCAGTTGATTCACTAAAGAATTTACCCTTTCATGTGATATTGGATGGAAGCAAAACTACATCGAGCATCTGCTGCACAATCTGCTTACAGGTCCTTTCGAATCTTGGGGATAGGGATGTGATCGAGCTGAGCTGACTGGCGAGCCTTTGTTAGCTATCTCATTATTTAGCCTTGAAAGTCTCAGAATTTGTATCAAGCTCGACTTGAGTCGAGCCAGCTCATTTAGTTACACGAGGTGAGTCTGAGCCTAGTAAAGCTAGGGTATGGTGTCTCACAGGCTTAAAGTAGCTTAAATGAGCTGATCTTGAGCTAAGTTGCAGGGATTAAATAAGCTAAGTTTAAGCCTAAATGAGCCGAGCTCAAGCTCCTAGGAGCCTATACGAGTCCAAATCAAGCATGAATGATCCTAAAAGGTTAGAACTTAGCTTGGAGCGCGTTGAGCTAGGTTTGAGCTCAAGCCCATGATGAATTTTGCTCAAGCTCAAAGTCTCAAGGCTCAAGCTTTGACTAGGTCGGGCTTGGTGAGTATTGAGCCAATCTTGAGTGTTACTGACCAAAGCTCAAGCTTGATGAGCACGGACTCGGCAAGCATCGAGCCAATATTTGAGCCGAACAAAATTCTGGCAAGCCAAGCCTCAAGCTTAACAAGGTCGGGCTTGGGTTTGCTTTGCTTATTAACACCCTTGCCCCTGCTTGTGAATGTTGTTTCTGGCCTTCAAACTTTTAGATTCACCGCTTGAAATGGGTCAAACTGTTGATTGTGCTCGTGATTCTTGATGCAACCGACAGGACTTTGAAGTTGGTGAAACCGCAAGGAGCTTGCCTCATTGCAATCACACATTTCACCAGAGATGTGTGGACACGTGGCTCCTAAGAAACGGATCCTGTCCCATCTGCAGGCAACATGTGTAATTGTTACCTTCTCTCTCCAACTGCTTCGATAGCTTCTGAGAGTCATAACCCGCAGATTACCTGTCTAAAGTTACCTGAGAAATCCAACTGTGACTCTGGTGTTGTATTATATTATGTACAGTTTTGTTAGGCTTCTATACTATAGTGTTACTATATAGTCAAAACCTTGGGAACAACGAGAGAGAGAGAGAGAGGGAGAGAATGTGAGCGATAAAAGCCAGAGAATGCATGTAGGATTGGAAAATGTGACATCTCGAGTTGGGTTGTGTTTGTGTAAATATGGCGGGTTCTAATAAAATAGTTGGCACATACTCGACCTGTTTACTAAACCGGCTATGAACTCTTAATCCTGACAGGACCGGTTAATAAATGGATAAGCAGAAAAGGAAGATAAAAAACCGGGTAAACATTTTCCAAGTTGCAACTTGGAAGTACTCAGATTCTGTGCTGCCAATATGTTGAACTTACATGAGGGCTTTGTTTGGTGTCTTTTTGTTTTGCTTGTTATTGATTTTGAGAAACTAAAAATTGGGTTTTGAAAATAATTTTTTTATTTATTTTTTATTTGCAATTTTTAGTCAAACTAGTAAAGAAAAAGGAAACAAAAATTATAAATTATAAATAGAAAATGATATCAGTCTGGTCTTGAATGATGGGATTCTTAGCTTGTTGGATGAAATCTGTTAGTGACTGTGAGTGAAGATTCTTGGCCCTGCTGAGCATTATCTTCTACGATTTTTGAGGACTTGGTCAAATATTTTGCATGAGGAATCCTTTTTTCTTAAGGGTGTGTTTGAATACAATTGCTAGGAATTTGACAAATAAAGAAAAAAAATCGAAACGAGCGGATTTACAGATGACTTCATTTTGATTTGACTTGTTTGGATTCATTTTTATGCATGGGATTTTGCTGTAAAATCTAACCTGAGAGCGGTTTAAATGAAAAAGATAATATGCAAAATAAAGATTTGCGTTACGCTGGTCGTGTCTGAACTTGTTCTCAAGTCGCTTGTCTGAATTCATTGCGGGGTTTATCCATTGTGACTGCTCCATTTGATTTTACTCTCTCAAACTTTGGGTTAACTGTCTTGGCCGTCATATTGTCCGGGCTTCACTCACATTGACTCGAATATTTGTTATTATTTTTTCAGTTGGATGTCAATTTTTCACTTAACTATATTGGGTTTCATAACGATGAATTATAAATGCTGTTCAAATTAGTTTGATAAGATTATGCTCCCAAATAATAAATGACCAATAATAAACATCGTATCCTATTACTGTACTATTGTCGATGTATGTAAGACAAAAACTGGAGCCAAACTAAGTAACTTGACCTAAATTCAAACTGACTTGGTTATTGTTCTAACTTTTTGGTTTGATGTGATTTGAGCTCAGTTCACTTTGGTCGGGTCCAACTTAGGTTTGGATGAATGAACATCCATAGACATTGGATATCCTCTAGGACCATTCGAAGGCGATTCAAGCGTGCTAATGACCTTTTCTTGGTCCTCTTTCAGGACTCATTAAGGTTGATACAACCACACCACGTAACTATAAACAGAAAAAAAAAAAAGAATTATTGATATAAACCTACACATAATTGACTCGAGTAGCAATAATCATATTATATTCAACATAAATACAGTAGTAAATATCACTATGCAACCCTAAGCCATTGCCACTTGCCCTCTTTACTTACCTCTAATACCCTTTGAACAGAGCCAGTTCTGATATTTTTAAAGTCTCAAGCAAAAATTTTAAATATAACTCTTCATATACAATAATTAAAAAAAATTTTAATTATAAAACTTATTAATATTAACAATTGATACTTTAAAAATCACTAATCCAAAAATTTGGAGCCATTAAAATTTGGAATGGAGTTATGTCCGACCTCTACTTTCAGGTAAACTAATTAGTGCATATATATATATATATATACACACACGAAGGATACGAGGACCTCAAGTTTGAGTGCTAGATAGCCTAACCACTACACCAACTAAAACACTCAATATACTAGAACATATACTTAGAAAGCTACTCGACTCATGCTTATTTTTAACCTTCGTCGTCCTTAAACAAATCAACGAAGCTAAACAATAGTTTCTATTAGCACCGAAAACTATACATCAGACTGTATCCGTAAAACAAGTATTGCAAAAAGTAAAACATCAGGCTAGACATTAGAGTGACAATCGCGTCGTATATGATCACTATTATTTAACAATGTCTAATTCATCCTCCGCCTTAAAACATTATAGAACATAAAAAATGTCAAACGTCCCTAACTCAAAGCAAGGCAACAAAAACTGTCAAATAAACAGTCAAAAGTACCCCCTTGCGGATAAATATTGTGCTAAATGGAGAGTTCAAACCTCAGAAAAGAAGGATTTAGCTGAAGATGACCCAACAAAAGCTTTTTTATGTGCGGCATTTCATCCTTTCCCTTAGCCAGCAATTTACTAGTCAGAATCGCTGTCCGATAGGGGCGTCTGATAAGCATCTTTGGGATCTATGTCGGTTATGGATGGCGGTATATCTCCACTTGGTGTAATTCTTCCTCGATTTCTCCACTCTTTTGGTATCTCTTTCTGCCAAATTGTAAACGTAGGACCGTTATTTAGATGATTGGCATTTCTACAATGATTCAACAACAAAAAGCACTTGCAAATGATGGGCTGACATAAAGCAAACAAGAGCCCATATCTGGACAAAAATGCCTTCAAAAGAAAGCTATGATGAATCTAAAACACTCAAGGGATGCAATATGTTTCAAAAAGAGAACACCAGAGGATATTGAAGTAAGTACCGGTCACCAAGATACTTGTTACAATGCAAGAAAATTGCATCATGCTTTATTAATTCTGGAATGATAGGCTTGCTTTCCAATTAGGGTGTAAATGAGCGAGCCGGTATGCGAGGTCATAAAGCTCAAAAAGCTTGGTTTGTTTTTAGCTCAAGCCAAGCTAAAGCTAGAACTCATACTGAGCAAATTTTGAGCCTAAATGGGTTGACCCTGAGCCCAAACGAGCCTAGGTTGAGCTTAAATGAGCCTAAAAATCGAAAACTTCGTTCGGAACTCGAGAGTTGGGTTTGAGCTCAATCGAACGGAGCCAAGCTGGAGCCTACGCTTGAGCTTGATGTTTTCGACCTCAGCAAGCTCCAACCCGAGCCCAGGCAGAGCTAAATGAAAACGAGCTAGGCTTCAAGCCTGACAAGCTACAACTCACTCAGATACACCCTTATTTCCAGTACAGAAATTTCTTTCTAACTTTCCAGTCACCTTTAGACCATCGCATTGCCATATAATCCCGTTCTTTTTCTCAAAACATCGTGGCAATTTCGTACGTTCATAGCACATGAAGTCCTCTCGTTCAATTTCGCTACATTTTGGGGATGCAATTTTTCATTTAAGTATCATGTGCACCAGATAACTCACCTTATAGTTTGGTTGTGACTGAGCAGACTCACTTGACTGGGGTGATTGATTCCGACGCAGCCAGATTCTCCCAAAAGACAACAGTGCTCCCAAAAGCAAGATTGGACCAAGCCTTGGATCATACACAAGATCACGAGATTTATTCACAACGTGCTGAAATATATGGTTTGTCCCCTTGCTCTTGGAAAGCAACTTCTCGGCGCCTACGAACCAGAGAGAATCTGAATTCTCAGGGATGAGCTCCGGGGTTTTTGTTCTCTGCAAGATGGAATGAGTGAGTTCCTTCGGAAGCAGGGACAACAATTGAAAGACATGCAACTCTGCCACGTATGAAAAGTAAAAAGGAGCACGGAACCACGGAACCATAAAAAGGCTATTGAATACTGTGAGGACAATTACTAATGGATGCTGCTGAGCTAGTTATACCAAAGAAGGCACCAACACGCCGTCACCGGATCCCATTAGAACTCCGAAGTTAAGCGTACTTGGGCGAGAGTAGTACCAGGATGGGTGACCTCCTAGGAAGTCCTCACCCTCAAGTTGGGGGCACTAGGAAACAGCCTCTCTTCAGGTTAATACCCTGAAGGGGGAAGGCTGCGTACATCCGCCCACCTAAACCCTGTGTAGGCGGGAGCCCTTGAGGCACTGGGTATGTTCCCTCCTGCTGAGCTAGTTATACGCGATTAAACATCATGTTATAATACTTTTGTAACAACACTATATGTTCCTATCTTCCATTTTCTCACTCGTTGACTACGTTCATTTTGTCTTTATCTAATTTGAATATGCTCTATTTCATTCTCAATTTATCAATCTGTCAATCATCTAAATTGCTGCACCTTTCTATCTGCATAAAGGGGGTATGTTCCAGTTCCATCAACTGTTTCAATACGGCCATCAATTCTAATGACCACACTAAACAAAGATCCTAGATGTGCCGCTGCTTAAATGCTTCAAATATGCAGCTTCTAGAACATTCAGAAGAGAACAGAAAGCAGCTTACATAGAAAGGAAGATTGGATGAATCACCATCTTTTATGATATTTGAAATCCACTCTACAATCTGCAAATAAGTAAATCACAATGGAGATCAGTTAAGGGGATGCAGTCGGCAAATGGATATCTCGAATTGACGGGTCAGAGAATGGGAAATGTTAGGTACCGTAATGAAAATAACAAACTCCATGCAATTACAAATCAATGGAAACAAGCAAATCTGTCTGGGCCACTGAACTGCAGTGTCAAATACTAGGAGAACTTTTAGACAGAGAGCGAGATTTATACCTTCAGAATCTCAATGGAACCATTATACCTCGCTACCAATTGAGATACGGGATCAACTTCATCTTGGAGAGCATTCAATAAAATGGCGTGGGTTCTCTTGACCTGGACATCAACTGCTGAATCATTTCTCATGTACCGCACCATAACCACATGTGCTGCGTCGACACCTCTCGTTGGTCCACAAGATTCCAAGCTCAGTTCAGTACCAATGTAGAAGACACATAAGTTCTGGATGAAAAATTCATGAAGTGTAACCCATTACAAACCTCTCATGCATTAACCGGAAACTACGTCACAGCATTTAATAGAAGTATCAAAGGTTTAACATGACATTGAGGCCAAGAATGACATTGTGAAAAACAAATGGATACTAGTAAGGATATAATCAATTTTGTACACCCTGCAGAACGAATTTAGATGCAACTCCAAAATCTACTGCAATATATCCCAAAAGCTAGCAACAGTTCTACCATGAAATATTGTTTAACTGTGGTTTTTAATTATCTCCAAACATTTATCCAAAGCGGAGGTCAAAAAATACCCAACAATAATCGCATGAAGTGGATTTTACAGCTTTTAGTGCCAGTAATATTTATCAGGGCAACATCGATTCATCAATTACACCATATTATCGACTAAAATGTATGTTATGACAAGTCAATGTAATAAGGCCTTAATTGCTTGGGTAGGTCAATTGAATCCCTGCAACAGTTAACTTCACCCAAAGTCCGTGTCCCATGACAATTGGTGACCGTCAAATTCCACAGGCCACTCAAGACTTTTTTTGGGGTTAAGTAATGCAGCTCGAGACTTTCTTTTTTTTGGGTAAGTAACATACTAACATGTCAGTCAAGACATCACCAACTACTAACAAAACACTTTCAGCAGACAGGGCACCGAATATCCTGGAGCTCTATAACCA
The DNA here is from genome assembly GCA_018398585.1 of Simmondsia chinensis. Classification (NCBI taxonomy): domain Eukaryota; kingdom Viridiplantae; phylum Streptophyta; class Magnoliopsida; order Caryophyllales; family Simmondsiaceae; genus Simmondsia; species Simmondsia chinensis. Next base: position 25,995,493 of record JAGTTD010000011.1, read on the forward strand.
CCTCATACACACAACTGTGCAAGAGCTACATGCTCAACAGTCCACAATGAGATTTGAGAATACAACAACAATAACAACTGACCCAGTGCCTCGAGGGCTCCCGCATATGCAGGGTCGGGAGGCGAGGTTGGGGTTGGGGGGGGGATGTACGCAGCCTTACCCCTTCAGGGTGCTACCCGAGGACCCCCAACCTGAGAAATATAAAAGCATAACAGCCTACAAACATAAAACATAAGAGTATAAAAACAACGGCCCAGAGCAAGCCTAAGCAAGAAGCAAGTAAGAAGCAGCAATAAGCAATAAAACAGCTCCCAAACATATCAAGTAAATCAAACAGGCAGACATATAAGCCTAGAGGCACTAGTGCTAGCTACAATATGCTCCTTCTACGCCGCTACATTGGCTACCCTTATGCAAAGCCTCCACTGATCTCTATCTAAAGCCATTTCCTCTATTCTCAAATCTCAGTGTCTGATATTTGAGAATAACGACTATTGTTTTCCAAGATAGAGATTCAATTTAAGATGGAAGAAGAAAGGTAGAGGGAGAGAGGGAGAGGGAGCGAGAGAGAGGGCGGGCAGGCAAGGGTGGGTGGGGGAGGGGAAAAAGCGAGGGAGGATTGTGTCTTCTACTTTTCTTTTTCAATTATATGGCAAAAATATGCAAATTGTACCAGTCAAGTATTAATTTACTATGCAACCTGAAATGTTTTTTTCCCCTTTTATGTAATGTTTCGTCTATTACCTATAAGGCCGCTCAGTAAGGTTTGTTTTCCAGATCTATTATCAAAATCAGTCACAACTCAGCTGAAACACAACTGCAATCCGAAGTCAGCACACAATTGACTCACTTCCCAAAATTGTAAAACCTTGCTGGTTCACAAGACCCCTCCATGACCACCCTATCAACTACCACCAATTACCAATTTGACAGACTGCTACTTAAAACCACATAAATTACTCCACTTTTGGAGCCATTCATAACTTTTGTCTGCATTAGGGTTGTCCTTGAGCCCATGCACCCTGAAAAGACCTCTAGCTGAACTTCAACAAGAAAGTAATATTACCAGTAAATCTTCAGGAATTACTTTTACTTCAAAAGAACCTTAGATCCATCCAACCTTAAAAGACTGACCACAGCTCTTGCACTTATAACATTAATGCAGCAGAAGCACTTAACAGATCTGAGGTATGAATCACTTACTCTTCACTTGAAGAAGTAATGCTGAGAATCTAGATAAACCGACAGACAAAGAAGGGAGGGGGTGTGGGCAAATAAGGGGGAGGGAACGAAAAGCAGCATGGAGAGAAAAAGGAGGCACTCTTGGTTTCCAATTCCCACTGGCAGTTGCGTTTAGATTTATTCCAGTTAAAACCCATGCAAACAGATAGGCATATCAGAAACAGGTAAAGTCGGCAGAGGTTACGAAATTGTAAGCTTCATGAAAACATGCCTTATCAACAGCTAATTAAAATTGGCGTCCTAGGTAAGAGAGTTGGGACCAACCCCTACATATTAGAGTTTTGATGCTTTTTTTTTTTTTTTCCAGTTTCAGATATTTATCAATTCACTTTCGAAAGGGGAATGGGAAAGAGGGGCCAGAGTATCCCATGTTACAAGTTGGTTCATTTGATAAAGCAACCAAACCTAGGTAAACCCAAATCATATCAAGCAAAGATTTTGAACAGGCAAGCATATAAAGTCTAAGGAAATTCCTAAAGGAAACAAGCAGAATCAGTGATACATGAGATAAAAATCCATCCTGCGGCACGGCAAAAGTAATCAAGTGCGCAATCATAGTTCCAGTCCTTCAAACAACACGAGCAAAGCAATCAGCATCACTAAAACCGTTGAAAATCTAAAGCAAGTATTGTGAAAAATGAGAGGTAAAACTGGAGAACCTGATTTCAACTCTCAACCGTAATCAAATTTTAACTGAAGTTTGGTCAGACCATGCTGAAACAACACTTCTTTTAGATAGCATATCAACAATAACTTATAGTACCATTACATCAATATGATTATTCATCTCCAAAAGATTAACAAGGTGATTTCTCTTTCAAATTAGCAGTGCAGCAGATCTATGGGTTGGTACATCCAAACATGTAATAACAACATACAAGCACAAATAAGCGCTTACCTTTTGTACTTCTCCATCCAGCCATGCAAATGTCAGCCGCTTCTGTCTAAGAGCAACAGCCGAAGGTGCCACCACTGGACCAATCCCAGTCAAATTTCCTTGACTGTCGTCTGATAATATTTGCTGGACTCTGCGCATGATCTAAGCCTCAAGTAATATTTAATAGGCATAGCAGATACTTGTGAGCTTAGATACTTCTAAAGCTAATTATAATCTACAAAAGAGTCCACATGTACATTAGTTGCACAAATTTCCAGCATTAGGGTGTGCACAAATTTCGTTTTGTAGTGAAAACTTTGACATAAATCCTTCTGTTTGGCCTGGCATCACTAAATAAATGAATAACTAGGAATATTTTTGCAGTTGATTCCTCAAGATTTATATAATAGTTTACAGAAATAACTTCACATGAAGTGCATGCTGTTGATGAACACTTCCAATATTATTAGACCACCATACTTCGGAACAAGAATATATGAGAGGCAACTGTTGATTTTACGTTTGTTTTACAACACGTGAAAATAAATGCAAACAAAGTTAGGATCACGGAAGAAAGATTTCAGCAGAGCTACTGATGCATCAACCAGCTTTTACATGCAAGATTTTCAAATGGAAGAACTCCACTACTTTAGGATGTATCCTTAGAAACTTGGTCTGAAGCTCAAGGAGATTCAGCATGCCTCTACAGGAATCTATCACTGACGGCTCCAAAAGCTTTGTATGATTCTGTAACATGAGTGTTTTGGAATTTGTTTACTAATAACTTTTTACCCTAAACTTTGTTAAAGTTCTAATTCAAGTCAATGAAACCTTATTCATCAACCAAAAAAAGGGAAAAGCCAAACTACTTTAATCAGCTGTTGGAGGAGCTTACTTCACGCATTCTGTTGACTTCTGGACTCGGCCTCCCAAGGACAATAACACAATACCAAATTGTAGTGCTACTTCCAGCACGAGAATAGCCACGAGCATCACAGCCCAACTCCAAAGATGTCAAACTCCTCAACTGTGGAAGCTCTGGAATAAGGAAATATCACATAACCAAATCAAAGAATTGAAGCTGTGTCATCAAGAAAAATCACTCCGCAATTAATGTTCCACAGGAGACTTACATCAACACCAAACATAGAGTATTCAAATGTTAAGAGGATCATGTAGCATGCATTTATATGTTTGATTTACACATTAGGTCAATGACTGAAAAAGTTGTCTCCAAGAACATGTGCAGAAGCCATTTACAAGTGAAAGAATAACATTAAGACACCAGTTTGAGTGACAAATAGATCACTGCTAGACTAGTCATACATCACGGGCAACTGAAAATAATGCACACATAACGATATCTCAAGCTTAATTAAAACGAATGCCCGAGTACACAAAAAATAAATAAATATGAGAATTACCATGGAGTTTGTTCTGTTCCATGACACTCGAAAACCATGAGCTATTGACAGGTCCTGCAGATAAAAAAAAAAAAAAACCATTGATCCACCACCTCCCAGGGAGCAAATATCTTCCAGGAATGCATTGCAGAAGAAACATGACATCATAGAAATGAACATACCATGATACACGACAGGTTTGGCGCCAGGATCTCTAAGGAAAACCGTAGCAGGAGCTGACTCTACATCAAATCTGTGACCATTAAGAAGGAAGTCAAGAAAACACAACCTTGCATTGACTATAGAGGGCTCAAAATGGCAATAAGATTTTGGCCAAAAGAAATTTAGAACTGCCATAAGAATTCATCAGCAAAAAGTAGCCACGTAATAGAAACATTTCTAATAAAAATGAGGCTCCCCATTAAATGAGAGAGAGGGACTAAAACAAATTCAAACAAATCAAACATCATAATCCAAGATATTGCCTAGACCTCGAAACCAGTCTCTTGATGACATTTAGTAAGGGGTCTATCCAGAAATGAAATTATTTTCTCAATTCCATATCAAATCATTATAAGTGATTATAGATATAAATATTATTTGGGAGAGTAAAATACTCATATATGGAATGGGATCTAATGTTTGTAATATGCTTTCTCATGAAATAGCATAAATTCATTTAGTATGTAAATACACCTTCCAAGCTAATGCTCTAACCCAATCAATACCACCTATAAGTTGTAGAGATTAAATACTCAATAATAACAATTATAATAGAGATGAACCCCTCTTATGGCATTACTAACTACATATTTCACTTTAAAGGTGCAGTGGTGATTGAGACTAAAGCTTTTGCCTATTTCTACATTCCAGCCTCCCAGTGTTCACAAGATATTCTGTATTATGTACAGTTTATTTCTTTGAAATTCAAGTATTTGGAAGGGAGGAAAAGAGGATGGGATTCTGCAGTATTCCATATAATAATTGTGATCAGTTGGTTGGATTAGGATTGCCTAGATCTCAGAATTTTGTACCTCTCCTCTCTCTCAATCAACTACCAACCAGAGTGTTTTATCACAAAGGATAAGCTTTGCAGTAAAGGGAATCCTGCCACTTCACTCATTGATACTAGAAGGTTCTGGTTTCATTGTCCGTTGTTACTATTTTTCTTACAGTTCCACTATGAGGTATTTTCCCTCATGTACACCTTTGTTGTTCCATGGCAAGAAAGCTATTTAAGTCAAAAAAGGTGGGTGACTCAAACTAATCAGGATTATAAAGGTTCCATCTTCAGAAAGCGCCTATTTAGTTGAATTTTTTCAGAAGACTACCCATTTTGTTCCTTTTTTTTTTTTTTGTTCTGAAAACCACCCATATCAGTTCCCCATCTTCTTCAATGAGAAAACCAATCACCTGAACTGTTATGGAAAATGCTAAATGATTAAAAAGCCAAGAGTATTTTGATCACAAGACATTATTATTATTAGAAATACATATCTTTTGTGTGAAAACCAACAATGCTCACTTCATTGTTTTATACTTGAATATCTACTATTCACTCAATTTAAAGAATTAAGAATTAAAATCTGAAGTTAGCAATATGAAGAAATCAGGTATTTTGAGAACAGAGTGATAATTGATACACATAAAAGTATTCTTAGGGGGTATACTACTGAGGCAATAAGGAAAAAGTAAGTTATATTTTAGAACATTCGATTCAGCAACACCACACCTAAAATACATTAAGAAAAACCTCAATGTAAACATCAATACATCTTGGACATAACATGTGGGGGAAAAACCCAGCTTTCAGCCATATAACATTCAGTTCGTTGCATGACATTGCAAATAACATATTATTGGGATGGTGATGTAGCACAACTTGCTAATCGAAAACACAATTCAATTTTTATTTCATTCAAACTTTCAAATAATAAATTGCAAAGCTCTATTTATAGAAAACTAAACCTTAAAACGATATTAGATATCCTAATCCTAATAGAAAACTAATAAGACAAATCACAAATCTAATAGAAAACTAATTTTCTAAATATAAGATAAGCTAAAAAACTAAATTAAATAAAACTGTGCTGCATCATTCTCCTCGTTGTGAAAAAGAATAGTTCGTCCTCGAACGAGAAGAAGGGCTGAACGAACGACGTGGTGAAGTGGACCTGGGTAAGTCTAGTAGCAATTGAGGCTTCAGGGTATGATAAGCTCCATCAACAGGAATCGTCACAGAGTTGTCAAATCCATTATAGGTTATGCGATGATCGAACTGCCAAGGACGTCCTAGAATGATATCACAATCAAGAAGGTCGCATACAAAAAAGCGTGTGGGAAAGAGCAAATTCCCAAGTCTCAAATCAATCTTCACTATAGAGCGCACGATCTTCCCAACATCGTCATGTTGGAAACCAAAGAGTCGAATAGGACGGGAACGTTTCTGTGGTACTCCCAATTCTTGTACCACTCGTCTAGATATCAAATTAAAAGCAGCTCCTGTGTCAACAATAGCATGTAAAGGTGTTTCATGACCACACCAAGCGGCTACCCCAACATGTTTAAAAACCGTAGTGCGCGATCTACGAGGTCTATGATCCTTATTCTTGGACTTAGGGCGGTGAGGAGTAGCAACACAAATAATCAGCTTCTCATCTTTGCTAGTCTCATCTTCCGATCCTGAATACTCAACTGCCTCAACTATCTCTTCCTTTAATTCACCTATTTCTTCTTCATTAGCTTCAGCTGATGCTTTATCATTAGATGAATTAGGCTCTACTAGAGTCACCATCTTTTTAAATTTCAAAGGACAATCTCGAGCCGGGTGTCCCTTGCTCCACACCCATAACACACGATAGAACTTCTAGGAACCATATCTGACCGAGGACCTAAAGCTTCTCGTTGCTTCTTCCATTTACGTTCTGCATTTATGGCATAAGAAGCTGCCACGTCCACAGACTCAAATGTCATGCCATACAACTCTGCCTGAATATGAGATTTAAGACCACCAATATATCTTATGACATGTTGGTGCTCAAACTCCTCAAATGAGCAACGAATGACAAGTTTGTGAAACTCACGTGTGTATGAATTCACATCTTTATCCGTCCTCTTCAAAGAACATAGTTTGGAATATAATTCTCGAGCATAATTAAAAGGAACAAATTTTTGAGTCATGGCTTCCTTTAATCGGTTCCAAGTCAAAATATGACCTTGGAGACCTGGGTGAGTCTCAGTACAAATCCACCAACTAAGAGCATATCCCTTGAAACAAGCTACAGCAAAATTAACCCGATCTTCTTGTTTAACCCCTTTACAAGTAAAAATATTCTCCATGTAACTAATCCAGTCATAAAGTTCTTCAGGGTCCCCTTGCCCTTCAAACTTCGGTAGTTCCAATTTCAATCCATAATCTGACTTGTAAGTATTACCTGAATTAAAGTGAGCTTTACTATTTGTGGAGTCAAGTGTGCAATAGTGTTTGAACTACCATCAGGTTGCTTGGGGACAACTTGCTTCCCATAATGATTCATGCTCTTCCTAAGTTCTTGTAGTTCTGCCTGAATAGAAGATTGAGACTCCTTAATATTTGCTGAAAGTTGCTCAAAATGCTCATCAACTTGACCACGCCATGAAACAAGTTCAGCGACTTGCTGTTGCAACTGCACAAAATCGTCGTTTTTCACCATGGTTGGGATATCAAGAATTAGGTTTCAGGTTAGAATTAGTTTGAATTTGGGGGATTTCGACTTAGGGTTTCAAACTAGGTTTCAGGTTAGGGTTTTTGAAATCTAGGGTTAGGGTTTTCGAAGCTGGAATCGAATAGGGTTAGGGTTTGGTGTGCGACGAGGCGGTGGTGCTTCATGTTTGGTGGTGGCGAGGTTGAGGCAAGCAAATCGAGGTGTTTTGTGGCTTAGTGTTTCGGTTGTTCGAACATGAACTAGGGTTCTCAAACAGGGGTTGGGGTTTTCGAACATTGGCTAGGGTTATCGAGGGTGGTGGTGTCGAAGGTCTGGTGGGGCGCGGTGGTTGGTGGTGGCGAGCTAGTGTTGCTAGGGTTTCAACGAATTTTGTTTTTCTTTCTTTTTTTTTTTTTTGGGTGGCTAGGGTTTTCTTTTGAGAAGGGCAATTTTAGTAAAAAGGGATAGGTACCACTACACCGTGGCAGTGCCGGGGAGAAAGATACTACTCAGTGGTAGTATCGCGCACAAGCGGCGGCACTAGGGTGGAGGCAAAGGCGGCTCTGCAGCGGGGGTCTAGAACAAGAGCTCTGATACCAAATTGATGCAGCACAATTTGCTAATCGAAAACACAATTCAATTTTTATTTCATTCAAACTTTCAAATAATAAATTACAAAGCTCTATTTATAGAAAGCTAAACCTTAAAAGGATATTAGATATCCTAATCCTAATAGAAAACTAATAAGATAAATCACAAATCTAATAGAAAACTAATTTTCTAAATATAAGATAAGCTAAAAAACTAAATTAAATAAAATTGTGCTGCATCAAATGATTTCCCAAAATTTTTACTATAATGAGTGGTATTAGCAAAACAGCCAACTAATTATTTTTGAAAATACTAAAAGCCAAAGATGACAAATGTTAGAATAAGAAACTAAGAATGTTTGCAATCTGGCTTATTTCTCGATGCTTTTAACTTCAAGTATATTGATCCTGATGATATAGCATGCCCTACAATAGCTCTACAGCAGAGAAGGCCTATAAATCATGACTTTCTTGAATCTAGAAGACTTCTGGATATCCCAGACCTACACAAATTTGCCTTCACATGTGGCTAGCCTCATACCTGGAGCCATATATCTCAAATAAAGAGCACAAACATCATATCTGATAGCCAATTAAAAATACCACATAAAGCAGAAGAGAATAGCACATACGCTGTCCACCAAAAGGAATAATCCTCCTCTCTCCAAAGAACAAATGCGAAGGAAGCATAAGACTGATAGTCCTTAGCAATTTGACGCACATATGGCGTCGCACGCACCCCTGTGTTGGAGAAGAGTATGACTTTGACCTTTTCCAAAAAGAAGAGGAATTATTGAAAACAGACATAAAGTGGTAGACAAGGAAATCTAAACATCTTTGAGCTAAAGTCCCCAGACTAAACTGGAATCAACAAGCTAGGTACCGCACCTTATGGTGACTGCTCTTGGCTAGAAACCTTGGCCCCTGAAAATAATTCAAGAAAAGAAATAAAATGATGACATCAAGAAATTAGTATCAAGGTCACACGTAATATAATGGAACAGTCTCATCTTGACTAAATCTACAATTTAACATATGTGGATGTAGCTCATACTAGAAGATACAATACGAGAGAATAGTTTCTTTCAAGAGCTGAGGGGGGAATGAAAGAAAAATTAATCTAAAATCGAGCTAACGGAGCAGAAAAGTCAATAAGATCAAAAGTTTAGGTTTCAGCCATTGGAGAGCGTGGAATCAAATAAAGGTTACAACATCACATAATAGATTTTGAACTAAACCTTACAGAATTAGCCGTTAGGTAAAACTACTTCTAGAACAGCCTTCTTACTTATAAAGTGTATTTTATTTACTAAAATGTAGTTATAAGTTTGTCCATTTCTCAGATTCAATTGAAAGAGTATAAAAGCTTGTACAGGTATTGAAATAAATAGCAGGCAAATCATTAACTTTGACAGAACTGCAAATACTAGCAAGGCTCATTATTGCAAAGATAATGGTTTCAAGATCAATGATTAGACCATGCAAACTATCGCATAAAATGAACTGCAAGTATTACCAGAGAGTCTTTCGAGTAGTATGGGATGCGAGGTAACTTGAGTATAATTGTTGCAAACCAGTCAGTTACGCTATCAACAGATAGCTCTCCCTCATACCTATACAAAACTCCAAGTTCAAAATCAAATAGCAACAGATTAAAAATATATGAATACAGCAAAGTCATAGCATGACCTAAATACTGCCATGAATAAAGGAAAACACACATAATATTGTTAATCCTCAGATTTGAAGTTTTAGAAACAGGAGAGCTCCACAATTACAGCTCAGTCCCTGTTTAGATCTTAATTGCTAAAAACTAACCTGACAAGACAGTTAGATGCTCTGCAACCTCGAGGAAATGCAATTAGAGAAGGAAGGCCTACATATAAAACAGTACATTAGGAGGAAGTGAAAGTATCATACTTGAACAAAGTGGACGAGGGAGTAGGAGCACGAACGAGTATGTGAGTGGCAGAGCAAGCAATGATACAAACCTCGAGGCTGGGAGCAAACAAAATAAACAACCACAGAAATTCCGTTGATTACATTATTAAACCATAACATTTTAAAACAAAGTTAATACCCAACACAAACCAAGAAAATTGAGGCATAAACTCCTATTCTCTCACGACTCCAATGAATACGATCAAGAAAATTGAATTCGCCAAATAAAGTCTCTTCTTCGAACAACATAAATAGCCAACAAATCATTGGATTAGGCCAGAAAACCAAATCAGCTGACAAAAGACATTCTTTTTTATCCAAAGGATTCAACCATACACTGAATTATGTTTCTCTTTTAAGTCTTAAATGGGTCGCAAATGCGATCCTAACTTTGAAATGTTGAATCGCATACCTGAGCATAATATATTAGCATTTAGATGACTTCTGCAACTACGAGGGATAAAAGAGTGCTTTCTGCATTAAGATGTAACTTGTGAAAACAAAGCAATACTATCATGCAATAGAAAAAAGGAAAGCAACCAACCAACTTGCGTACTGTGTATAAAATAGCAGCCTGTATGGAGACCAAGTCCTGACTAAGATATATTAATATTAATGCGCACCTTTTGTATTTTCTTGCAGTTTTTATCGAATATTTCATGCCCTTTTAATGAGATGACATACATATTCAGATTGTTCCTCCCCAGCATTGGAAGCACAGAAAAAATATTAGCCAAAATTTTCAATTAAAGTGAGACCATACTGACAGCCTCACTCAAACGCACAATAGTATCTCGAAAACTAGGAATAATAACTAATTTTTACAATAAGCATGTTTCAAACATGCAATCAACTACAAGTAGAAGAAATGAAAGACCTAATCTGGCACAGTGCGATATATACCAGGGAATTAGTGCACCCTGGGCTTGAACCATTCATCAATCCACCAACAATCAGATAAGATAATGAGAACAGAGATCATGCTGGAGAAACAGGGGAAGAGTTACCAACTCAAAAGAACATGAGAAGAGTAGCAAATTGTACTCATCAAGGAGGGAAAAAAGTTGTTCTGATAACTACCATTTCGGAAAAAAAGTTGTCCTGTTGCTCTCTTCTCTGCAAGGTAAGATGCTAACTCCAGTTCACCAACTTCTACTACACCAGTGTTTGCAATCTCACCCAGTAATGTAGCTGCAAACAGTAAACAGATGGCTCAGTATGCATCTAGTGACGCTGATCCAACATAGAATCCATAAAGTACCAAATCAGGCACATCAACTACATGCATTTGAATAGATCTGGCCATAACATTTGGGAAATAGTCACATTGCAGGTTGTATTCCAAACAGTCGGCGTTTTTCCAGGCTCCGTGCATCAGACACATGCAACAGCAATGACGCATGTGTTGCATTTACTGAAGCAATGGCACACAGATTTTGGACCAGTTTCTCAACCGACAAAATGCGTTGCATGCATATTTCGACCTTCAAAAAGAAGGCCAGCAAAATAGAAAATCCCAGGGAAGGGAGAGAAGAAATTCGAAAAAGAAACGGAAAGGTATAAAAGATTATAGAACAGGTATTGTGATCCTTTTATATGTATCAAACGTGTGTTACACATTATTCAGTGTTAATTATTCTAGAAAAAACAAGAAAAGTTACCTAGCAACTAAGGATTGCCTAGGACATATATAAGACTTGTAGAGTATGACTACCAAATGTACAGCATACCGATTTTCCTCCAATTACTTATAAACTGCGAACACTGACTGCTTCCATTTGAATAGACCTGTAAATAAAATTCAAAATTGATTCAGTGCAACAAACGAAAGCAACATTCTTCTATAATGAGGCATCAAACTAAAACTAATTACGTGGACTGCTTTGACAAGCCAGTCCAAGGTACTTGCACCAAACAGGCAGAGGAAGAAACTTGTCAGTTATCATCCCAAATAGCTTATATTCAGATCTCATGCCAGTTAGATGCACAAGTTTTTGACATATTGTCATCGAACACCTTATTCTCTCCACAATGCATTCAGGAGAACATCCCCATGCCTTTTCTATAGAAGCACATATCTAGAGTAAAAATCAATCATCAACCCAAATTCAGCAGAACAATAACGAGTTCACATGCTGGCCAGGAAACTACACACACTTTTTGGTACATCCAGCTTACAGACCTCTCTCCACAACACCAGGTAATACGAGATGAATTAAATGGCCCCAAACCAGAAGTAATCTAACAAGCCAAAGGCACAAAAATTGATAAGATGCAGGTTGATACAAACTGTATACAAGGATCCGTGGGTCTTAGGTGGAAATGAGGATTTATGCGAAGATATTCATGCCAACCCATGAAGCCCATAAGACCATAATCTGGACTATCTGAGCTAACTAATATGATCCTGTAAAAAGAGCATATAAAGGCAGCATCGTTAATCCTTATCCTTGAAGTTACTGGTAGCAAACCCGCTCATTCCACTTTAAGAATGGAAGGCTTTTTGATTGAATAAGCTACAGATATGTATTAAATTGTATACTAATAAGATCTCACCAAACAGTGATAGTGAGTAGAGGATCGGTGCCACATAACCAAGGAATAATAACACATTCTATGAATAAAAGGTCCATCCTCAGTGATTCTATAGGTTGTACCTGAACTGATCAAAAAAGACCATCTATGCATGAGTCCAATTATTTCTCCTTTGCTGGAGTCTCGTGTGGATGAAAGGGTCTCTACTTGCTCCAGATCTCAGGGTTGAATTATAGAAATTTATGTAAGGTTTGCTAAATTGCTATGCACCAAAGCGTCAAGCCTAGTGCGAAAGCTCAGAGTTCAGCAATTTGATAACTATAAAACACCTATTCTGGGGCAGGTTGGTAACTTAGACAGGCCAAAGTAACAATTTTTTCTCTGAATCAGTTTCAGCTCAAATCTACCAAAAAAAAAGAATTTTATCGAACATTCACAAACTTCTGCTGCTTGAGTTAGCATGAACTGTAATAAGAATCGTGTAAGCTTACTCAATTTTCCGTAAGGATTCTATCCACTAGAGTTGACGCTTAAGTGATCAATGAGTCCATAGAAATTGATTCACAAAAGATCTTGACAAGTTTCATCCCACTTCAAAGCAAAGGACAAGTATGACGTGACAAAACAAACATGAGAAAGAAATAATTGCTGAAGGATTCCCCCAATAAAGACGACAAGACAGTATTTGTGATCATTTACTTGGATCAATAATGGCTTCTGGTCCTTCAGAATTGACTCAAAATCCCTCCATGAGATGAAGTTTAGATCATTGTTCAGAGTATCTGTAGAAATAAAATGATTAACAGGTACCAGGCAACCAAACTTATTCTAATTCGCTTTCTTTTCAAAAATCATAATCATCAAATTCATACTCGAGGATTTCCCTCTATGGAAGGAACCAAATGAGAGACAAGAACATAACGCACCAGAAGGACCACTTTCAAGTAAAGGACGACTCAAGCTAGAGTATCTTTCCCCAACATAAAGGCGTCTAACCTTTTCCACAACATGCTGCCAAGAAATACAGATGCAATAATTAACAGAAGAAAAAGACAAACTTCATAGCTGACACTCAAGATTACAGAACTAGAGACCAACCTGATGCTCATCAATGCCAAATAAGTCGTAGTCCCTTTTCCATAATGGATTACTTAGCAACTCATAAGCATACTGAATCTGCATTGCAAAGCACATGTTGAGGAGACAAAAGAGAGCATAATTTGATTGACCATAACCAATGTTGAGGCCATAGGATAAGAGGTGCTCAGTTCACATTCCCTCTCCAAATAGTTGCCGACGAAAAACATATACTAGGTTGACAAAAACATGCTAGAGCTAAATTGAACCAGGCGATTGAATGAAAGAACTCATTTGGAGTATAATATTATAGTCAAGATAGTAAATCAAAGATCTTCTGAGATTCAGGACATTATCCATCCGTGGGCAGTGCTGAGTGATAACATGAAGCATATGGCACTAGGGTATTTATTAGAAATGGTACAAGCAGAGACAGATTGCACTGGGAGCTAGTTGAGCCGAATGAGAAGGCAGTAGGGCAATCCCATGCTTGCTTAGTGTAGATAGTGTCATCATACTAAATGTTGACTAGTTAATATCATCACTCCAAATTCTAGGACATAAGCAGGGTCCAGAAGCAGAATTCATTTAGTTATGATACATTGAGTACTACATATCAGTGCATCCAAGCAAATCAAAGTACGCAATTCCATAGGTAGCATTTTCATTGCATTCTGGAAATTTGTTATCCTGGAATTCCAGGTCGCAATTACACTAGGCAGCCCAATTATCCCACAGAATTTTCATACAATTTCTCTACCAATATCAACCCAGTTCATTCTCAGATAAGAACAAGTTCCTCGCATTCTAAGTCTACCAAATGACATCCAGCAGAGAATTTTGTAATCTGTGCAAAAAGATTCTACAAAGTTGAACTGCTTGTATACAGAATATTGTCCAAACTTTTAATCATCATGAGTGTCTCTAATTCAGCCAGATGCACATGTTCTTCTCTTTCCCAGTATTGACAATTGAGAATCTCGTTTAGAACATCATTGGTTTTAATAGCAATTCTGGTCTTTGCTCTGCTGCTGCCGTGGAAGCCCCACAGGCATCTCATAGAAGATGTCATTATGTACTGACGTGCTATCATTTGAGTACCTGTAACAGTGTATTATAATGGTGGAGCAACACTAAAATATGGAGTTATCTTCATCAGGAAACCTTCGAAAGAACCATCCCCCCAAGGTGATGCATAGAAACTGCATCTCAGGAGCATGGACAGCAGACTAACTGCTTCCTAAGAGCCAGACACTAAAAGAGAGGGAGTGGGAGGGGGAGGAGACTACTTATCTAACAGAGACATATGTTAAACCACACCATACAGGAATCTCATCATTGATGACATGAAAATTGACTTAAAAAGGACTAAAAAGGGGAAGCTCATAACATAAGATTCCCACCAAAGTAGAATTCTAAGGACAAGCGAACATATTAGCCTACCATACTTTACGTGGACAGGTTGTTTCTGAGATTGGTTTGCTATACCTCCCCGTCACAGTGGAGCAATCTTATCAATCACACAAATGCCATCCTCTAACTGAAAAAGGGAAAGAGCAAAAAAATCTTGCACAAGAAAACTTTAAGAGCTACTTTACAAATAAAGTACAAATTGCAATCACAATTAATACAAGCAACCCTCTTAGTTTTCTAGATTCAAGTGAGTAAAGCAACATAAATGAACTTGGACAACTACAACACAGCCTAAGAGAGGCAGGAGTACGACAGGGAGGATAAGAAGCTCAGATTCATGTACATGCTCATGCATAAGAAAACAAGTGCAAAATTTACGAACCTTAATGAAATCATTTGTCAGGGGAGTTTCAGCACCTGAGTTCCTGAAAAAAGGCCAATCCAAGCAACTGTCAGCTTTA
The DNA here is from genome assembly GCA_018398585.1 of Simmondsia chinensis. NCBI lineage: Eukaryota > Viridiplantae > Streptophyta > Magnoliopsida > Caryophyllales > Simmondsiaceae > Simmondsia > Simmondsia chinensis. Next base: position 26,010,715 of record JAGTTD010000011.1, read on the forward strand.
CTATTAGGTTAATGTTTCGTAGCATAATCCAATAATTGCCTTCTTGTTTTATTCTTTTTACTGTATTACTTGGCATTAAAAAATACCTTGGATCATACACATTTAATAATCAATAAATCAATAAACTTTTCTTATATGATATTAGAGGTATTTCTAACAAACATCAAACGACTTGTTCACCTTCCATTCCCCACTCTAATGCTATAGCCACAGCCACACAAGCAATCAAACTCAACATGTTATTCTTGTTAACAATCTCCCTCCTTCCTAGTCCAAAACTAACCCCAGAAAATCTTTCACTCTGGAAATACCGAGCCTTGCCAACTCTAGAGGTCATAAACTCTTAGTATATATCACAGGGACCATTAAGCTCCAAGTGAACTAGCAACATTCCCAGTGCCCCAAGGGCTCCCGCCTAAGCAGTGTCCTTTTTTTTTTGGGGGGGGGGGGGTTGGATGTACGCAGCCTTCCCCCTTTAGGGTGCTATCCTGAAGAGAGGTTGTTTCCGAGAACCCCCAACCTGAGGGGTGCAACATGAGGACTTCCCAGGAGGTCATCCATCTTGGTACTACTCTCACCCAAGCATGCTTAACTTCGGTGTTCCAATGGAATCCAGTGCTTGCGTGTTGGTACCCTCTTAGGTTAAGCTCCGAGTGAACTAATCCCTACTAATCCTGGCTACGCAAATTCTCAAGATGTGACTACCACCTCTAAACTCATGCTCAATCTAGCATACCTTGCTTTGGAAAAACACAGATTAATGGGTTCTTTATTGGCTTCTTGCCTCCTTAATCCCACAATCAACTTTTACATTGGTAAGGATAAAGGAAACCTTAGAACACTCATTTAAGAGAGGAAAAGCCTAAGACATCCGCCCTAATGAAAAGAGATAAAGAACGATCTAGTAGGCAACTCCAAATCATAGATCACTCCGCCCATGCCCCACGATCATTCCCAAAAAACGGAGTGTCCAACTGTTGTACATACTTTCTTTGCTCACGAGAAAGCTTTTCAAAACCCATGTAAGACAAAGTCATCTTCCAGAAGAAACAAGTCAATGAACTCAAGGAGGGCATTTCTATGATTTCAATACATCAACAAAAAGAACATAGCTGCAACTTAGCCGAAGCAATAAATCTTGTGTCCTCACTAGATTTCATCGCAGCTGTTCTATTGGGCCCTGGACATAAATATGACAACTCCGATGATTTGGGTCACTGCTCATCTCAATCCTTTTTCTCTCTATGATAAGCCCGAATCAGTAGCACTACATCAATGATCACTATGCAAACCTCATACCCTAGAGAAGGAGCTCCACCCAATCCGGGTAATACTTATATGACCTCTAGCAGTGGCAGCAACAACCTTCATCCATCCTATCTTTCTAGACATAGCTAGTACCGCTCTCCTCTTGGTAGTGGTCTTCTGCCCTCTCCTCCATTCATTCACAATCTCTTTCGAAATAAAGGTCCTAAATGAGGCCCTCCATGTAATAGCAAAGGTAAATCATCTAACAAATCTGCCAAAAATCTAATCACCCTTCCCTTCAGTGCTACCAAAGGTTCAACCACAGCTACACTGTTCTCCCCCAATTCCAATTACACTACTGCACAGTTTGTTTTCCCATAACTGACCAGGACCCATCATTGTTTATTGACTAAGGGGATCCTAATTAGTTAGCCTCTGATCTCAATTATTCTCTCCTCTCCACCTAAACTAGGCCAGACCAACTCATGATCGGCAACCATGAGACTCTTTATATTCATAACATTGGTCAGCCTCTTATTTCCTCTGTCTCTCTCTCTCTTCCTTTCTCCATCCTAATGATATGTTTCAAGTTCTTTTATCCACCAAAATTATTAAGAGAGAAAAGATGACAAATAATTAAGAACAAAATGTTCTCAAATACAAAACCATGCAACCTCCAAAAAACCAATAATACTTACACAAAGCCATTGAGTCGCCCTATAAATCAACCAAAGCTATGTCAGGAAAACCCCAAAAGCATTTTGTCCAAGATGATCCTAAAACTACAACATTTTCTATAAGAAATTCAGTAGTATATATTGGTCTACAAAAATCCTTACACTCCTTTGTAGTCAAAGCATTCAAGCCCAAGGGTCATTTCACTTGTATTACTGGAACACATTCAACACTTCCTGTGCACAAGTGTTGAATACTTCACCCATAGAAGCACATCCAGCCGTTCAATCTTTCGCATCCCCTACTTCACATTCTATTACCCTTAGCCTTGAAGTATGAATAATGCATAGACTCACTTTATACCTTGTGCTTTATATCAATATTGTGAAAGTGATGGGTATTGCAGATCAAGCATGAGGCTCATGGTGAAAGAAACTTTGATCCCATGTCAAAAACTCATTATCCCAAAAGTTCATATTGTTAAGCAGAGCTCATGCTTTATATACTCTAGTAAGTCCAAATTAAATTACGCTCATTGCTCACGCATAACTGTAATTTCAATTAATTAAATAAACAAAGTTTTAAGTCCAGCTGCTACTGTAACATAAGAAAGGTTAAGTACCAGTTGGATGAGAGCTTCTCGTATGCCTCTTCCACTTCCTGGATAGAGCTTTCCCCTCTTATTCCCAGAGCTGCAATACACTCAAAATCCAAGAGACTAGTTGTTCACGTCATTTTTCTCTAATATTTGTAAATTTGTTCAAATTAACTCCTTGGTTTTTTTTTTTTTTTTCAATGTTTATAAATATTTTAAAATTGGTCCCTAGTTCAAAATAGTCCCATATGTATTATTTTATACCAATTTCTAAAGTTCACTGAGTTGTGTCATGGGCACCAATATTTTCATAAATGAAACATGACAGGCTATTTCCAACAAAGATGAGAAACCATAATGAACTTACTGTGCAGAAAATCTTAAACAAATCTGATATACTATGATACCAATTTGTTAGGGAAAACTTAATGCGGAAGCGTGGACCCTGATAGTTTAATTCGATTCCAATAATATGACTCACGCAAAACGAGAAGTAAACAAATATGGAGAAAGAAAGAACAAACACGAACACACAATATTTACGTGGAAACCCCTCTACAATCGAGATGGGAGAAAACCACAAGCGGAGATGGAGATTCTTTATTAACTGAACGGAAGAATTACAACGACACTTCCCAGAACGAGATATATGGAAGAATTACAATCGCTCCCTCTGAACTCTCGTAGCACTCAAAATCTTGGAGAAATTACGAAATCACCTCTTTTCTCTCAATGGCGGCGCCTCACACTCTGATTGGATACTTAATGACGAAAACCCCACGTCCTTTATATAGACGCAGGTCAGGAGGGACCCGATTGATCGGGAAACACCCGATGGATCGGAACCGGCCGATCGATCGGCCTCTAATTGCCTAAAAAATCCCGAATCTTTCCTTAAATCACCCAATCGATCGGATTCCCTCTCGATCGATCGGTGACCCTACGGCAACCCCATAAAAATTAAAACAAGTAATTTGATACATAAACCTAACACTTACAAATATTAAGGACTACTTAAAAAAGGAGGGGGGGGGGGGAAGATGATCGAGGATTTTGAACAAATTTAACCATGAATAATTCTCTTCAGAATGACAAACAGAGAGAGAGAGAGAGAGAACCGTCGTAGTGAGAAGAGGGGTAGGAATTGGGGATGACAAAGATCTGGGCGAACAAGTGTAGAAAGAAGAGCGTGAGAGGCAACCAATAAGCCTTGACTGTAGACAATACAGTCTTGTTTGATGATGATGATGAAGAAGAAGAAGAGGAAGAAGAATTGTTCGCCATTGTTGAACCCTAAGCTCACTCCACTGAGAGACACAGTGAGATAGTAGAAATCCAAAGCCCACAAGATGATTCCTTTCTTCGCCGGGCAGTTTCTAATAGTAATTACCGGGGTTGTGTGTCGACTAGATGCGGCAAATATGTCATATCGTATTCGTGTCATGCGAAAGGTTTTAGAATAAAGTCAAAACAAATCTAATCCATTTATTATACGAGTTAGAAACTATCAACCCTGACTCAACCTGATTGTTAAACGGGTGACCCACGGGTTATCTATTTAATTATATTGGTGATTTTTTTTAATAAATACTTGTTTCTAACTTACAAATATGTCAATAATATACCTAATGGTTGATACTAGCAATAAATACACAATATATTTATAGTAAATTGTCAAATTAACATTACTAAATATATTTAAATTATCTTACGTGGAATAGGTTACCCAAAATCCATACATAATAACAATAATGCACTATTCAAATATCTAATATAATTATATAAATAGGTTAAGCGGGTCGAAAACAGGTTAAATGGGTCAAACTCAAATTCAACCCAAATACCTAAACAAGTTAAACGGATCTACCCAAATTCAACCCGGCTTTAAAAACCCCAACCAAACCCGCTATCTTCGTTTCGTGTTTGTGTCATGTTTTTGTGTCATGTCAGATTTTGCCAGGTCTAGTGTCGACCAAGTTGTTACAATCGACTTAGAATCGGTAGGGGTTTTTTTAAATCGGAATCGTAAAATCGAATCGAGAATCGTAAAATTCTACCAAATGTATACTGTAATTGTCTTTGTTATTAATATTAGTTATATGATTCAAAAAATTATTAAGAGGACCTTTACTTATATGAGTATATATAAGAAATATAATCAAATATGTTAAAAATATTATCATGCAACATAAATGTGTTCTTTTATGCTAAAATAATCATGAGAATTTTTAAGATAGATGTTGCTTATCAAACTTTATATTAAAGTTAAAACATAATACTAAACTTAATTTAAATTTTTTGAAAGTATATAATGCTTAATTAACTTTCTTTTACTTCAAACTAAAAAAGTAAGTTCGTTTATAAAATATGCTTTATTTTCTCACATTTTAACTCTGTTTTTGTATACATTGGTAGAATCGGTGTTGGATATGTAGAATCATAAAATCGTATTACGCTTCTATCTGTTGATATCATGTAATATCATTGAATTGTAAGACTGTACAAAGTTAAGATTCTACTTGAGATTCCGATAGGTCAGCAATAGTAGAATCGTAGAATCGTAAGATTCTAATATTCGAATCGGAGATTTTAATAACCATGGTGTCGACACATAGCAGCCTGCTTTCGATTATGTATGTCTGTGTGTCGACATTCGGCATGCCTGGGTAGTTTTTGAATATTCTGACCGTTAGCTTGATTTGGTTACCTTATTTGACTTATTTTTGAATGAAATAGTTTTCTAATCAAGCTAAAATATCACCCTAATAAATTTTTTTTTTTTTTTTTTGATCTTGCTATTTTGGGCATGATTCCATAATGCCAATTTATAAAATATCCTTATTGAAAATTTTATCTTGCTTGGATTTAAATTGAGTGTTTTTCAAATAACATTTTGGAAACCAAATTTCAAAAAATATTTTTTTCAGAGCATCACATATCAACATTGAGATTTTGACTCAATTAATATATTCCGATCCTAAGTCCAAAAAATAAAAAGAATCAACTTGAAGTGCCTAGACTTGGATCTTGTTCTCTTGATTTTGGACGAATCTTTTCTTCAACTTTGATCATTTTCTTCTTGATCCATCGTCTTGGAAAGCTTGGTATCAACATGATCTATCTTAATTTTTCGTACCTTTCTTATGAGTCATTTTCAAACAAGATCAGAACAATTAAATAGAATGACTCACTAAGATTGTTATCATCAAAATTACAATGTAAATAGCATATAGGGCCAACAATCTCCCCCCTTTTTTTATGATGACAATTATTTGATGTTTTCTCTTGAAAATATGAAAGCTGGCGTATTTAATTCACCATAAAAGTATTTACCAATTAAAACATATAAATACCCAATTTATATCAAATTATGGAGCATTATATAGTATGTTAAAGTTCAAATTTAATTATCACCCCCTATGTTTGTGCATAATGGAAATGAAGCATTCAAGAGCTTATTATCAGCATCATTTTTACCTAACTCAAGCAAGCATAAACTTCATAACATGGTTGATGTATTTTAGAAGTTAAATATTCAATAATTACACCAAACATCATTTTTACCACATGAATCAACTAAACAACAATTTTTCTCATGCTTTGTCATCAACAAAAAGCACAAGAGAAGGGATAGAGAAATTCACAACTCCCTTTTATCAAAAGCAATATTGGCATATATAAACAAAGAGAAATGCTACACATTCTCAAATAGTCGTAGTAGTTCATTCAATTCAAGCATAATGACGTACAACAACCCAGTGCCTCAAGGGCTTCCGCATAAGCAGGGTCCGGGGATGGAGGGGGGATGTACGCAGCCTTCCCCTTCAAGGTGTGACCCTAGGGGGAGGCTATGTCCAAGGGCCATTAGCCTGAGAAGCATGAAAGCATAAAAGCATAAGAGCAAAGACACGGCACAAGACAAGCAAAACGAAAGCATAAAGCAACCAAAGGCAAATAGTATGCAAATAAGCAAATAAACAAATAAATAAATGGGCAAGTAGAATAGGCAAATAAAACAACCTTCGGCCATATCAAATAAGCCTGGGAAAGCTAGTATTTGCAAGAATATGCTCTTGTATTCTAAGCAACTACGTTGAGCTCTATTTAAGGACTTCTCCTCTTATAGGTTTAGGTGGGTTAGGTCGTGCCTGATCATCTCCAACCATCTCTTCTTTGGCATGCCTCTTCCTCTCCTTCCGAGAGTAGTATGGAGTTGTTCGCATCTCCTAACCGGAGCAATGGTCAATCTCCTTCTAACATGCCTAAACCACCTCAAACGTTGCCCCCTCAATTTATCCTCGATCCGGGCCACGTCTAATTTGCTTCTATGACGTCGTTCCTGATCCTATCCTTCCTTATATGTCCACACATCTACCACAGCATCCTCATCTCTACCACCTTCATCTTCTGTATATGGTGTTGTTTCATTGGCCAACACTCCGCCCCATATGACATAACCGGTCTCACTACCGTCTTATAGTATTTTCCTTTTTACTTTAACGGGAACTTTCTATAGCAAAGTACCATAAAGGCCATTCTCCATTTATGCCTACCCACTTTAATATGGTTGTTGACATCCTCATCAACTTTGCCATTTTGTTGTACCATGGACCCCAAATATTTGAAACACTCCTTTCTCGGTATGGTATCTGATCCAATATTGATGTCTACTAAGCTCGGCCTGGTGCAAGTACTGAACGTGAGTTCCATATACTCGGATTGACTGAGTCATAAGCTCTTCGATTCCAAGGCCCTTAGCCAAAGTTCCAGCTTCTCATTTATCTCTTACCAAGACTCTCCCACCAAAACTGTGTCATATGCAAAAAGCATGCACCAAGGCACACCTTTTTGGATGTGCCTAATGAGCTCATCTATAATCAAAATGAACAGAAAGGGACTCAAGGAAGATCTTTAGTGTACAGTTATTGGGAAGGCGTATGTCTCCCCTTCTGCTATACGCACATTAGTTTGTGCATCCTCGTACATGCCTCTAATGGCTCGGATATAGGGCCCGGGTATGCCTTTCTTCTTCAAAACCCTCTATAGGACCTCTATTGGCACTCTATCATATGCCTTTTCCAAATCAATGAAAACTATGTGGAGATCCTTTTGTCTGTCCGTGTAGTGCTCTATTGTCCCCCTTAGGAGATTGATTGTTTCTATTGTCGATCTACGAAACATAAATCCAAATTGGTTCTCTGAAACCTCTGTTTGTTGCCGTAACCTCCTCTCTATGACCCGCTCCCACAACTTCAGAGTGTGGCATATCAGTTTGATACTCCGATAGTCGGTGCAGCTCTGGATGTCACCTTTGTTCTTATAGATCGGGATTAATGTGCTCTTCCTCCATTCTTCAAGCATCTTCTTCCCTAGAAGGATTTGGCTAAATAGTTTAGTCAGCCAACTGATGTCCTTCTCTCCAAGGCATTTCCATGCCTCTATGGGTAATCCATCTGGGCCGACTGCCTTACCTCTATCCATATGTTTCAGGGCTTCCTTCACTTCCTCAGATCTAATTCGCCAATAGTAACAATAGTTCTGGTCCTCCTTTGATGTTTGGAGATCACCTAGGGATATCTCTGTATTCGTTGAACAGACAGTGGAAATAGGCTTTCCACTTAGCTTTAATTTGTTGCTCATCCACAAGCACCTGACCATCCTCCCCTTTTATGCACTTTATTCGATCCAAGTCCCTTGTCTTCCTTTCCCTTGCTTTAGCGATTTTATATATATCCCTAGCTCCCTCATTAGTATCCAATCTTTTGTAGAAATCCTCATAGGCTCTGGATTGTGCTTCCCTGATTGCTATCTTCACTTCTTTCTTATTTGTTATTTTTGGATGACTACTCTCATTTTGTGTGGATTTACCCTATGCGTGCCAAATCTGAGGTATTCGATTTGTTCATTCAATTTCGTAATCTCGTATTAAATCAATTTAGTATATAAATCAAATAGTTTCAGTGTGACAATGGCACCGAATATATCAATCATGATTTTAATGGACTTTTTATGCAATGGGGTATCTTAATGGGTTTCTTGTCCTCATACCTCCCAACAAAATGGGAAAGCTGAACGTATGCACAGGACTATTGGTAATATGATGCGATCTCTTCTCTTTCAAGCTTGTATGCCTTTGGAGTATTAGGTTAAAGCTGTTTTTGTTGCTACTCATATTATAAATTTATTACTCTACTTCTATCCAGAAAAAGATCACATATCAATGTTTATATAAAAAGAAGGTTAATTATGATCATCTTCGAGTTTTCTGCAGTGCCTATTATCCCACTTGAGCGCCACTGCTCCATATAAACTAGCTTTACGCTCTACCTTGTGTGTTTTCTTGAGATATCCATCGAATCATAGAGGTTACAAATGTTTGGATCTCTCCATTAACAAAGTCATTATCTCGAGGCATGTTGTTTTTTGATGTAACAAATTTTCCTTTTGCACGGTTAGGTACTTTCTCTCAAGCTACGATGCACTGTCTTCATCAAGTGTTCTTGTCGCCACTTGCATGTTCTCCCTTTGTCGGTGGCTGTCCACAGCCTCCCGTACTGCCCACTATCTTCTCCCGCTGCTACACCTGACACAACAACAGCCGCACTCATTATGCCCCTGCCTGCCTCGTCCCACTATATTCATCCCATGGTCACTCGTTCAAGAGTTGGTATTGTGAAACCTCTTCTCAAACCTTCTATGCTTGCTCATAACGTGTTGCCCGAGCTTCCATTTTCTTATAAGTAGGCTCTCAGTGATGATAATTAGAGAAATGCAATTCTTGATGAAGATAATGCTCTTATTCATAACAAGACATGGGATCTCGTTCCTCCACCCACTCATGGTAATATCATTGGCTCTAAATGGGTTTATTGCATCAAGCAAACTCCCATTGGTCTAGTTGATTGTTATAAAGCCAGGTTGGTTGCCCAAGGATACACAGAAAGATATGGTATTGACTATGGTGAAACCTTCAGTCCCATTGTTAAGCCAGCTAAGGTTTGCATTGTCTTGACTATTGCCACCTCTCGCAAGTGGCTTATTCATCAGCTTGATGTTAAGAATGCTTTTCTAAATGGTATTCTTGATGAAGAAGTTTATATGAAGCAACCTCTAGGTTTCATCAGTTCTTAATTTTCTAATCATGTTTGTAAGTTGAACAAGTTTCTTTATGGTCTCAAGTAGGCACCCCGCGCATAATACACCCGTTTTGTTCTTAGATTCATCAGTTGTAAGTCTGATTCGTCGTTATTTGTCTTATGTCGTGGACATGACATGGCTATACTGTTGGTCTATGTTGATGATATAATTCTCACTGCCTCTTCTGACGTGCTTCTCCGAGCATTACTTCATTCTCTTCATTGTGAGTTTGATATGACAAATTTGGGACGCCTTAATTATTCCTTGGAATTTCAGTATCTCATTTCTATCGGAGGTCTCTTCTTGTCTTAATGCAAGTACGCCCATGATCTGCTTGACAAAACCAACATGCTTTCCTGCAAGCCCGTGGCCACACCCACATATTCTAGGTCAAAAATTTTAGTGGATGATGGCGAGCTCATGATGATCCTACCTTGTATAGGTCCATTGTTGGTGCTCTTCAATATCTCACTTTCACTCGCTCCGATATTTCCTATGCAGTGCAACAAGCGTGTCTTGTTATGCATGCTCCCCGTTTATCACACTAGACGGTTGTTAAATGCATCCTCAGGTATATAGACACAATTGATCATGGTTTGACAATATCTCTTTCTCGTGTGGACCAACTTGTGGCATACTTCGATGCAGACTAGGCTGGATGTCCTCATACTCGTCACCTTATGTTTGGTTTTTGTGTCTTTCTAGGGGTAACATCATTTCCCGGTCTTCCAAAAGACAGCCTACAGTCTCCTAATCCAGTGCAGAAGCCGAATATCATGTAGTTGCTAATACTATCTTAGAATGCTGTTGGCTTCGCTCTCTTCTTAGTGAGCTTGATCTTCTTCTTCCCCGAGCTACTTTGGTTTATTGCGATAATGTCTAGGCTATGTACTTGTCCACCAATTTTGTGCAGCATGTTCGCACTAAACATATTGAGATCGACATTCATTTTGCCCATGAGCAAGTTCAAATGGGTCTTATTAGAGTTCTTCATGTCCCCTCGTCTCAATAAATTGTAGTTATCTTCACCAACAGCCTTTCGCGGCATCTTTTTCTTCTTATCAAACACAACCTTCGCATTCGATTATCTCCTGCTTTGGTTAAGGGAGAATGTTAGAGTATAATGTATAGTGGTTGAGGGTTAGATATATTAAGCCAATTGGGCCTCCCTTATCCCAGACCCCGCTTTTGCGGGAGTCCCTGAGGCATTAGGATTGTTGTTGTTATTGGGCCTCCCTTATATTTGATGTATAGTGTATTCATAACTCTATAAATATACGAGAAGGCTCCTATTCTAGGTGTGCTCCTCATTCTTTCATTTAGCTAATAACCTTGCCTTGTTCTTGTCACATTACCTTCCTTTTCTTTCTTGTTGCGGTAGACCCACATGGTATCAATGACTTGATGATCTTGGGGTCTCTCCACAAGTTCCGATGCATTATTTCTCTTGAATTGATTTAGCTCTTCTACCATTGCCATGATTCAATTTGCATCATTGCGCTCTTCTTCTATGTTCCTAGGTTCTTTAACAGAGATAACATGGCTAGATGGCAATACTCGGTCAAGGCATGCCTTGTTCTCACACCTTAGGAGGGATCACTGATATTTGACTTGTTTGGTGATCCTTCAAGAATTTTTAGTCTTGTGGTAAGTCTTCTTCTTTGGATTCAACATTTTCATCATTTCCTTTTAGTTCATCCATTGGAGCTTTGAGTTTATCCTTTTCGTACTCCTCGGATGAGGGTGTGATTTGTGTTGGTTTGATCATTATATCATCATCATCACAAGAAATTCTAGAAGACAAGTTATTTATTTCATCAAATACCACATGTATAGTCTTTTCTACAATCTGTTTCTTTTTATTATAGACTGTATATTTTGCTAGTGAAAGAATATTAAATAAAAATACCTTCATGTACTCGTGAATCAAATTTACCAAGGTTTGTTATACCATTATTGTGAATAAAGCATTTATACCCAAAATGTTTGAAATATACAATATTTAGTTTTGTATCTTCGTAAAGTTAGTAGGGCGTTTTCTTCAAAATAGGCCTTATTAAAGCTCGATTTAAAATGTAGCAAGCAGCATTAACGGCTTCGTCCCAAAATGATTTTGGCAAATTATTTTCACAAAGCATGGTTCGTACCATTTCGTCAAGAGTTCAATTTTTTTCTTTCAACCACTCCATTTTGTTGAGTCCTAAGAGCCAGAAAATTATGATTAATTCCAAAGTAATCACAATATTTTTCAAAATCGTCATTTTTAAATTCTCTTCCATTATAACTTTTGACTAAAATGATTCTCAAATCTTTTTTAATTTGCACTCTTTTACAATTTTTTTCAAATTTATCAAATGCTTCACTCTTAAGAGAAAGAAATAAGCACCAAGTGAAATAGGAGTAATTATTAACAACGACAAGACCATATTGCTTTCCACCAATACTTAAATATCGAGTAGGACCAAACAATTCTAGATATAAGAGTTCAAAATCCCTTGATGTTGAAACTACATTTTTGGATTTAAATGAAGATCTTGTTTGTTTGCTATATTGACATGCATCACAACTATAATCTTTTTAAAATTTAAGCTTTGGTAATCCTCTAACAAGATCATTTTTTGAAAGTTTTAAAATCAAGTCTATACTAGCATGTCTAAATCTTCTATGCCAAATCCAATGATCATTTTCATCCAATACACTAAAGTATTTTAATGAATTTACACAACTAGGATCAATCACATAGACATTTTTACATCGTAGACCAACAAGAAAATTTTAATTTGTTTTAGCATGTTTAATTATGCATCTAGATGACTCAAAGTTTACACATTAACCTTTATTATATAATTGATTAATGCTTAGAAGATTATGTTTGAGACCTTTAACAAGTAAAACATCTTCAATGCAAGGAGAAGAGTTAGAAGCAATGTTACCAATACTGATGGTTTTTCTTTTCTTATTGTCGTCAAAAGTGACATTACCTTTTTTTGGCATGATTGAAGTGAACTTGGATTTGTCTCTAGTTATGTGTCTTGAGCAACTACTATCAAAGTCCACTTTTGGTTCTTGCTTCCAATCTTCATACATACCTATCATGATTTAAAAGCTTTTAGGTACCCAAATTTTCTTGGGTCCTTTGTTGTTAGCTTTGACATTTGGTGGTCGAGATCCTTTTGGGATCTAAACCAATTTTGTCTTTCTCAAATTCTTTTTAAAACTACATTGGTACATGATATGCCCATGGTTACAATCAATAGCGACATCTTATAGAGTTTGTGGCCGATGAGAAGGATTTGACAAAAATAACATTCAAAATTTTCTTTTGAACATTTCTATCATAACAAATTCCTTCTTTGTTGTAAACTGGTTTTTTAAAGGAGAGAATCTTGTCAAGTGTTTCTTGCCCTTCCAAAATTTATTTGAGATTTTTGAAAGTTCTTCTACTCTTTCCTTCAAAGCCTCATTTTCTTTCAACAGTGAATCATCTTCTTTGGATTTTCCTTGTTCGAATGAATGAAGCTTTTCTTCCAGTAATTATTTTTCAGAAGTTAGTTTTATGATTTCATCATTCAAAGACTCGTTCTTTTTCTTTAAGTATTCATTTTTAAGTTCAAGCAGTAAATGTGTTTTGACTCTATTTCTAGACCCATCGTTTCCAAACCCTTTATGAAAGCGTTGCGTAAGGCCAACAACAAGTTCATCATAGGATAGATAAGTTACCTTGTCTTCTTCAATGCTTTCATCATTAATGGCCATAAGACAATAGTTGGCCACTTTATCTTTACTTTATTCATTGAAATCATCGTCGTTATCTCCCCAAGTCGTAAATGCTTTCTTTCGTTCTTCCTTTTGTCCTTATTTTTGAACTTGTTGAAGGACTTCTTGTATTTAGGCTTGGGACAATCTCTTTTAAGATGTTCGATTTTTTCATATTCATAACAAGTTGGTTCATCCTTGAAGGAAGATGAACCTTTTTTAAATTTTTTTTTAAACCTTTTCTTTTCAAGATGTTTGTAAAACCTTTTTGCTAATATAACAACTTCATCATCACTTTTGTCACTTAGAGATGATTTAAATGCTATAGGTCTATGTGATACCAGAAAATAGTTTTTCTTTTCCATTTTTAGCTTTCCTTTTCGTCTTCGTTTTTCTTTTCTTCTTCAGTTTTCATTTTCTAATTTTGCAACATAGAAAACGAGAATATACGTTCAAGTGATCCCTGTTTTCCAATTTTCTAAAAATTGAGAATGATACAAAAATAATGTATAACAAAAAATAGGAATTAATTTTTATCGCCTCTGTTGGCCCTAAAGCCAGTATTATTGTAATTTTGATGATAACAACCATGTAGTGAGTCATGGGATTTAAGCTGTTCTAATCTTGTCTTTAAGTGACTCATAAGAAAGCTAGGAACATCAAGATTAATCATGATGACAAGAAACTTTCCAAGAAGATGAATCAAGAGAAGATAAGAGCAACAGTTGAAGCAAAGATTCATCAAATTGAAGAGAATGTGATCCGAGTCCAAGCACCTCAACATTATTTATTTTTATTGTCTAGGACTTAGGATCGGGATATATCAATTGAGCTCAAGGCTCAATACTGACATGTGATGCTCTATCAAAAATGTTTTTGAAAAATTAACTTTCAAATTTTATTTGAAAAATATTCAAGTCAAAATTAAACCAATCTAGCTTAATAACTTAAACACCATTTCAAGATTGGTATTGACATAATATAATTAATTAAAATATGGATGGGTGATAATTTTGCTTGATTTATGCAATTAACTTAGTTTATAATCACGTGGGTATTAAATTCAAATTTGAATAAATAAAGAAACCAATCAATCAAATTTTTAACTTTGGAAATGAGATAAACATATCCCACAAATCAAGCAAAGTGATCAAAATGTGTAAATACATCCGGGGTAGGCTGAGTGTCGACACACAGCAGGTATGTGTCGACACACAGACTTACAGTAGCCACTGAGGGTAGCTGTGTGTTGACACACAGAGGCTATGCGTCGACACATAGGTCAATGTGTCGACACACAGCCCTTGTGTGTCGACACACAAACCGAATTTGCCCCAAAACGGCTACTTTTTCCAACTTCTACCTATAAATAGGGGTTGATTTCCTTAGCTCAAATCATCCAAAAACATTCTCCAAGCATTCTTTGATACAAGTTCTCTTTCATTGCGCTTTCAACGGTTTGATTTAAACTTTTGTTTAAGTTTTTATTTGAGCATCACTTGTTTTCTTTTTATTGATCTTTGAGCTTACATTGGCATATACTTAGCTTTGGCTAAGCTAAATCAAAGTGTCAATTCACTCTTGAAAGAGTGAAGAATTTGTGTGCTTAATTCTTTCATTGCTTTATTCAAATTGATTCTAAATTGCTATATTGTAAATGTTGGATCCTGAACCTACGATTACAAAAAGGATCGGTTGTAAAATGTTGGTCTTGAGCCTACGTACAAAAAGACCGGTTGTAAAGGTTGGATCCTGAGCCTGTTTTTAAAAAGGATCATCGAGCTTAGTCAAAGGCTCAAGTGACTAAAAGTAGTCACTTGAGAAGTGGACTAGCTTTCGGGTTGGAAGTGAACCACTATAAAAATCTCTGTGCATTATTCTTCTTGCCTTTAAATTTCTGCATTTTATATTCAACTTTTAATTGATAATTTGGTTCTTAAAGTTTAAATTTTCATTTATCTCGAAAGAACCTAATTCACCCCCCTCTTAGGTTGCTTTTTGGACCTTCAATTGGTATCAGAGCTAGTACTCTTGTTTTGGTCTAACAACCTTAGAGTGATCCTATGGCAAGCTTCACTCCAATCTTAGCCGAGGGTCAATCGACCAATAAACCGCCTCTTTTTGATGGGGAAAATTTCCCCTATTGGAAACTAAGAATGAGACTATATATTACATCTATAGATTTCGACTTATGGCTTATTACAAAAACTGGTGATTACATACCATCAAAGATACAAGGTGAAAAATCCATTGAAAAAGAAGAAAATGAGCTTATGCGTGATGACAAAGAAAAGCTTGCAAAAAACACAAAAGCTCATTATCATCTATTATGTGCTATTGCCCCAAATGTCTTTAACCATGTGTCACGTTGTCAATCGGCAAAAGAAATTTGGGACAAGTTAGAGGTCACCTATGAAGGTACGGATCAAGTTAAATCTTCTAAAATAAACATGTTAGTAAGAGCTTACGAGCTTTTCAAAATGAAACCGGAGGAATCAATAAAAGAGATGTACACTAGATTTTGCGATATTACTAACAAACTTCAAGCTCTTGGAAAAACGTATTCAAATGAGGAGCAAGTTAGTAAAATTCTTCGATGCCTTCTTATTTCATGGCAAGGCAAGGTTACTGCCGTTCGGGAAGCTCACAACCTCTCTACTTATAAACTTGACCAACTTATTGGAAATCTCATGACCCATGAGATTGAAATGGAAGAGTTTAAAGAAGAGGAAAAACAAAAGAAAAACAAGGACATAGCATTTAAATCATCTCTAAGTGACAAAAGTGACGAAAGTGATGATGAAGTTGTTATGTTAGCAAAAAGATTTTACAAGCATCTTGAAAAGAAAAGATTTAAGAAAAATTTCAAAAAGAGTTCATCTTCTTCCAAAGATGAGCCAACTTGTTTTGAGTGTGGAGAAGTCGGACATCTTAAAAGAGATTGTCCTAAGCCAAAAAATAAGAAGTTCTTCAACAAACTCAAAGAGAAAAACAAAACGGAAGAACGGAAGAAAGCATTTGCGGCTTGGGGAGAGAGCAACGATGACTCCGATGAAGAAAGTGAAGAGGAAGTGGCTAATCTCTGTCTTATGGCAATTGATGATGATAACATCGAAGAAGATGAGGTAAACGATCTATCTTATGATGAACTTGTGGTTGGTTTTCAAGATTTATATGAGAAATATAAGAAACTGAAAAAACGACACAATACTTTTATAAAAGATCTTGAAAAGAAGGGATTGGAAAAAGATTCAAAACAACCTTTATTACTTGAACTTGAAAATGAATCCCTAAATAAAAAGAATGAGTCTCTAAATAAGGATGTCATCAAACTAACAAACGAAAAGAAATCATTGGAAGAAACACTCTGTAGTTTAAAGGAACATGAGAAAGAAAAATCCAAGGAAGAGGAATCACTTTGAAAAGAAAATGAGTCTCTAAAAGAAAAAATGGAAGAACTTTCAAAAATATCAAGCAAATTTTTTAAAAGTCAAGAAACACTTGAAAAAATCCTTTCATCCCAAAAATCTATGTACAACAAAGAAGGAATTGGTTATAACGGAAACATTCAAAAGAAAAACTTGAATATTCTCTTTGTTAAAGCCTCGTCACCCTCCACAAACTCTATAAGATGTAACTATTGTGGTGATCATGGGCACATTGTTCACCAATGTCCTTTCAAAGGAAACTTGAAAAA